>CM058232.1:101037000-102466127 GCA_030180135.1 Orychophragmus violaceus | reverse complement strand
TGCCACGCCTCTTCTCTTCTACTTCAGCCACGTCTCCCTCTCATATGTGGACACCTCATGCTCCCAAGGTTCATTGTATGACTTGGATTACAAGTCTTTTTTCCATATTTAATGAACCTTTACTCATCCTTTGAATCTAAACAAAAAGAGGTGGCGCCATGGATAGGTTTACAATTGTCATTTCAGGGTTTATTCTGACCATAAACAGTGAACCAATCCGCTCCGATCGTCCCGTAACTCCTTTTGGTTCCGATGCTTCGGTTTAGCCGGTTTTACTTTTAATATTTTAAAAAATCTCTAGACGATCCCATAAATCTTCAACCCTCCGTAATCAGATTCTCCATGCTATTTGATGAATTTAGCATTTTGAATCACTCCGTTTGGACACCCGTAGCTCCGGTTATGAATTTTTGAAGTTTCTTCGGTTTTGTCGGTTTCCATCCCGACAAGCCGTAGAACGCGTTTCTGCTCTGATTTCTCCAACTCTGGTCTTGTGAAAATTCTTTATATTAAAATATAAGAATATTCGGCACGTCTCGGCTTCCGTCTCGAATTTTGGTAAAATTACCATTTTACCCCTGACTTAGGTAAAATGACGATTTTACCCCTGGTTGACTTTCTGCTGCCCGTTGACCATATTTTTGATACGGGGTATCACATTCTTCCCCACTTACAGGAATTCGTCCCCGAATTCTCCGTCACTAACAGACTTCAAATCGGTTCCGAACCCTGCAAGTTGCTTCATCGCTCTACTTCGACACTTCGACACTCGAACACTGCTGAATACCACTGACCTCAACACTGATCCGATCTGACATCCCAACCTTGTACCCTGATCCGCTCCGTTCTTAACTGTCTTTATTAGTTTCAATCTTTGAACCCAATCCTGATTAACTTCTCTGCTTTGCTTCTTACTTCCGTCTTCCCCACTTTGCCTCGACCTCCACATTCTTCGGTTTGTGACTTTTTGTCTTCTTCCTGAGACACTCTTCAAGAATCCGATCATCTGCTTTCCTCTGACTGCTTCCCACAACATCACTGATCGTTCTTTCCCAAATCTCTTTACTAACTCATCCTACTGAACAACTTCACTTTGTCGGTTACCCATCAAGCTGGTATCCGTCCCAATAGCGATGTATACACTGCTTCACGGTCCGGTCTACTGGTCTCACGGTGTCTTGACACTTCATCTCGCTATCGGGTTCTGGTTCGGTCTCAGATTCACATCGCGTCGCCATTCCGACCTACAATCAACACAACAACTCATTGAAACAATTAGTTCCATTCCGATCTATCCCCGACATCACTTTCCCATAGAAATATGGTTACTTAATCACGTACCCGACGGTTACTCATGATTAAGTAACAATATACTATAAGTCCGCTCCCTCGTGAATCGACGGTTGAACACAACCGTTCTCAGTCGGCTCAAAACTTGAAATAAAATTAAAATAAAAATCAACACTTTACCTTTTTATCAAAACCGAAGAAAAGCGATAAATCACTACTCAAATTTCCGCGCAATTAGCAACCCAACGGTCTCTAAGACCCAAAACGATTCATCTATCAAAATCACACATGCCAATACTACGAAACTACTGCACAACCAATCAATCAAGCAATCAACAAGCATGAAAATGAAAACAAGCAATCACCACACAATCACGCAATCTAATGATCGGTCGGATGCGTCGTCGGTCTGGGTTCAGGTCATGATGAACGGTCGTCAGTTCTGCTCATCATTTGATTTCACACAGTAATCTATTTGCTTTCAGAACCATCTCAATCATACAAATAGTTACTATGTTAATCAAAATGATCAACTGAACACTCTGCATCCACCACATACATAAAACGATATATTATACTTCATAAGGTTTTCTGTACATGGTTATGATCAGAGTCTACACATAAGACCGTCATCACATCCAAAAACCCATACGACACCGCTGTACATCAGAAAAGTTAAAGACGACACGCAAAGTCGCCTATCCGCCGATCTATCTACAAGACAAGAATAGAGTTAGTGCCCCCACTTACCTGGCCTAACTACTCCCATCCTAACCTAACGCCTCCAGCAAGACCGAAATGCCCAACACCACTGGCAAAACGGCTCGCTGAAGTATCTGCTGGCAGGTGCGCCGGGAGGGTGTGGCGAGTGTGTGTCTCGAGATGGTGCTCTGACATGCTGTGGCTCGGCTATCGGGCAAGGATGAGCAACGTGACCTGCGCGGCCACACACCTGGCAGACTGGAACGGACGCTGGGCGTGGTCCACGGTAACATATGGACGTCTGATGATCATAGCTACCACATCGCTCTATACAACTGGCAAGTCCTCACTGGCTCGGGTCAGGATAACCGAACGATCGGCAACTGAATAACAGGTGGCTGACTGGCTCGGGATCTCGGCGACTGGGTCCCGCTTCGATAATCCTCTGGTACTGGTGCTCGGTACGACTCTCCATCGGGTACACGCACTCCTGATCTGACGATAGGAAGTTAATGCTCCATGGCCCTCGTGACCACACAACGGACAGTGATCGGGTCCCGGTATAGGATGGTACGGCTCCCGAAGATGCGGGTCTACTGCTCGGGGACACCAATGTAAATGAACTCATACACTCCACATCCGTTGCACGTTCTGTACTCCGGTATTGCTGGCGGCGAGACTGACTGGTCCCTGCTGACTCATGACGCTCAACTGTAACTACACCGCGCACACACACACACACACATCTCCACTCCACCCAGGACACACTGCTGCACGACTACAATCACAACTCAAAGATAAGTTAGTACAAATAATACAAAAATGATACTCCCCATCCCAACCCCGGGTTTAACGGACGCGGCTCGGTTTCCTAATGGATGCTTGTGTAACACATTTGACTCGATAAAACGCGGAAAACACTCAAAAATGAAATGTTTCGAAACCCATGCAGAACCATGCTCTGATACCACCTTTCTGTAATGCCCCTTTCCCATTCTCCGCTGACCGTCGAGCTGACCGGTCAACAATCAAATAAGAACATGACCGATCGAACCCGAGCAAGTCGAACAGGAAAAGTTCGCCACAGGACAAAGTCAGAGACAGATCGGTTTGAGACAAAGGCTCGCACCAATCCATCCTTGACTCTGCTATCCTCACTTCCGTAATACAAGTTGTACACCTTGCACCACTTCGGTGAGTTGTGTCGGTTCGGACTAAAACCTCATATCAGGGAAACGATTTCATTTCTGAGTAATCAACATTGAGTACAACGTTTAATAGAATTTTACAAACAATCATCAAGTCAAATATACAAAGAAATCAACACACGAAACACTCAAAAACCCACGAATCAAATCCCGTCACAAGCAACCCGAAACCACACCGAGGACCTCCCGCGTCCGTCGCATATAAACCTGAAAACACAAAGAGTATAATGAGCGATCTAAGATCACCCAGTGAATCGGCTCCCCCACTAACGGCTTTTAATCTATCTAGAACTACAGATTCCCGCCCCAAAACCCAAAATCACAAACAGCAGGAATAAATGGTCGATCACGCACTACCACGTCGTGATAAACCCACACACACAATCAATGCTAAAGATAAAGAGAATTAAGGGAAATCGAAGGCACTGCGGCACATGTCCTCGATTGGACTCGATCTATCTATCGCGCAACAAGAGAAATAACAAAACAGCACTGGGCCCTACGATCTCGGTAACTTCCACGGGTCTACATCGTTACCTACATGGTAACTAACCCACGACTCCTAACCGTGTACACAAGGTCCCCACGGCTAGGACACCGTTCTCCGTCCATCGATACGCGGTGACTCCTGTTACCCCAGGTAACCTAAGTTTCCATGCGATCCGGCCCTAGGACATGACCCCGTATTCTCCGAATCGCACACCTACCGGCGTCACCCAGTAGGTTAACACCATAACCGTAATCGCCATGATCCGATTAGGCAAAACCCGAGGATCCAATCGGGTCGGAAGCACCGGAACGTAAACAAAACCTAGGCTTGCGGAATCTAACGCACCCTAGAGTCCTAGTGCAGAAATGTAAACACGCAGACTCGCTGGGACTCTAGCACAGATCACGCAATTAACAACAATAATAATAATTTCCCAACCCATTCCGCAAGCCACTACACTACCACCTCTCTGACTAGGTAAGATACCTAGCCAGCACCACTAACTTACCCGGACCCGTGACCGGAGTAAGTGTCCGCAATAACTGCTCGGCCCAACACCGAGCAGTCTAACAAGCCTGCACACAAAGCTTACAACAACAGCAATACAATCACGCAATCACAATCAATCACACAATCACACACAAGCAGGCTTATTAAGGTTTCTAAGTCTTTTAATCCATTATCATCCGCTACCTTGGGTTAGCGGATTGCTAACCCGTAGACGGCTTACCAACTCACTGTTGGGAATCCGAGTCAATTCTACAGATTCAGAATTCTCGCGAGTTCCCGATAGCCTAGGATCTAGGGTCTAGTTAATTGAATCTGGATCTCACCTTATGATTACCTGGTGTTTGGCAGCGGAAGATTGATCAGGTAGCACGAGATCTATTGCGCCTCAGATGTTGCGCCTCTATCGTAGTCCACACGCACACAAGCTGGAATCCGCCGGGTTGCTAGCGCCGGTGCTCGGATCTCTTTGGGACCTTCGTTTCTAGAGGAAGAGCTTCTGTTTTCTGTCTCAGAAAACTGTCTGGGCGGCTCGTATGTCTTAGGTCGAATAATAAGATCACTTATATATCGACTCTGTCATAAACCGAAACATCAGTTTCGGATTCACCAGTTTGTCGACCGACACATCCATTGGTGTCGATCGACACAAGTCTTGTATCGACCGACGCACCTAATGGTGTCGATCGATACACCTCTTTGAAACTTAATTCGATGCGTATCTAATACACATCGATTAGACCATTTGCCAATGATCTATCCCATGCAGAGTATATCCAACTTGCTTAGGTGTGTGACCCTGTAGGTTCACATGATACTGGAATTGAGTTACAACTCATTTGTCATAAGCGGTTTCTAGCAAAACGTTATGACTACCCAGTACCACATGAATTGTCCGATCTCGACAGTACAACTATCTCTAGAGTTCGTACAATGTGATTTCAGGACATAATCCCAACAATCTCCCACTTGTACTGGAATCACCTATTCCTATAATCCCTTCGTCTCTATATCTCGATATGGCATAAGGCAAGAGACTGTGTCATCCTTATTATAGCCAACATCATGTTCATCGAACTTCTGATTCATACTGATAAAACAAACGACTGACAATCACCTCGTTTGAGCACGGCCATGCATTTTCTCAGTATCAAATCTTCGATGGGCCCTGAGATATTTATCTCCCGTTATACAGGAGGGACAAATCCCATTTTGTTCCATCCCTGTTTCTACACATACTTCATGATACGTCGAAACAATGCCGTTATAGCCGCCAGTTACGGAACGACGTTTGACAAGGTCAAAGCGCACCAATTCATATGCTAGAAAGCATGATGAACTCAGGTCTAAGGACTATACTCTATAGTCGTAATGAGAACCTCCCATGACACTTATATATAACTATCCTGTGGAGTTCTCATTAAGCGGGTCATGTCCGATCATATGTTCACCAACATATATCTATGTGACTGACTGTGATAATCATATCATTGACTCCATGAAACTCAGTCCAACAGTCACCTCACATACTAGTCTGCGCGGTTGTTAGTGTCCCATTTTAACAACCTTGACTAGGGACAATCATAATTTATGTCATCTTTTACTTATAGGGTTTCATGATCAAGTCTTCAACTTGATGACCTATAAGATGACCATAAAGTACTTTGGGACTATTATTTAATTATTAAATAATACTGATGTCAGTTTTAACTTACACAAACACTGCCAAAGCATGTCTATGTAAAGTTTACAATATAACTAAAATAACTCCCACTAGAATCAAGATCATCTTATCAGATATCTTATACCTACAGCAACAGAATAAATTCCGTACTTAGGTTGTGGGAGAGAGTGCGGTGCTATTGCTTGAAACAATTTCAACAAATTACACCGCCATTCAGATAAAAGCACTATTCTACGGTTTACTGCTTGGAGCCTTTCCAACAGTTAGTACCGCTATTCAGACAAAGAGATATAACCAGGTGGGAACCGGGATTCGTCTTTGTCCGTCTAACTACTTTCAACTGGTTTGTCACTTCCTCAGTTCACCACGAAACTATCCTTAGAGTTCTTTAAACGCTTGGGATATTTCTGGCAACTGATCAGTGACTCTTACCGGAATATTTTGGTATTTTCTCGTCATGCTTTAGTTGCATCTAGACGAGCGCAAAATATGGCATTTATGATGGATTCTATTGCAGCAGCATTAGAACTCACACTCATTAATATTAGTTCAGACAGTGTTCAGAAACACTTCTTCTTACTAATATTGTTACTAGCTCAGCTAGTGTCCAAGACACTTCATCTTGCTCAGATTATTGCCATATGACCTTTGGTATGAAGCCATTCTTGGAATCAAGCGTATTAGATCTGTCCAATACCTTATCAACATAAGGATTTTGACACGATCCAATTAGCTACTCTGATCCATTCCAATGGATCCTTATTCCAAGAATTCACGCGGCTACTCCCATGTCTTTTATTTAAATTTGACTTCCGACCTAAATCTTGACAAGACTTTAGCGTCGGAACGTCGTTCATGAGATTCAAGTATGTTATCTACATACTGTGTGAGAATTGCCATTACGCTCCCACTAGTCTTCTTGTAAACGCATGGTTTCTTTGTTGGGAATGTCCTGAAATCTACCGTACTATCTCTAGAAAGTATGATAAGTGTCGAGATCAGACATAAGTCATAAATACTGGGTGATCATGATGACTTGCTAGAGCCCGCTCATGATCTATAAATTTAGGACTTATTACCAGTATTGTATGATCCCAAAGGGTCACACACCATAGCTAACGGGAAAGTTAAAATGGAATTAATACAGTAAGATGCAAGGCATTTACTGTATTTGTACAGAGAATTGGGCCAGACAAAAGACAGTCTTTTGTTTGTTTTGGGCCTTGGGCCCAAAAGCCTAATAAGCCATTAGTTTAATTACTTGGGCTTATATATATGTGAGAGTGGCGCAGCCTAGGGTTAATCTCTTCTGCGATTTTTCATACCCAGCCGTCCTCTCTCTCTCTGTTGATTCCGAGCTTGGTCTAGCAGCCTGATCCGTAGCTTGTAAGCGTGTGGATATTCCTTGGAGGAGCCGATATTCATCTGTTCGTTGATCTCGTCATTACCACCAAATTCCGCTGCAAAGGTAATGTCCAGGTTTGTTTATGATTCGATTACAAAAACCTAGATCTGTTTAAGATTATGTGCTAGGTTGCAATTTGGGAATTGAACCATGAAAAAACGAATAATCCTTCAGTGGTATCAGAGCCCAGGTCGTTAGGTTTTTGCTGTTTGGATCATACTAGGTTGTTTATTAGTTTGATGAATCGATTTTAATGAGTAAAATTGATTGAAACTTGGAAAACCTAGAAATAAGAAAAACTTGTTAATTATGTTGACATCGTTTTTCTTATTTGTATCAATCGATCTTGTTAATTTGGAAAAGTCAAAGTGATCGTATGAATCAATCGATCTTGTTAATTTGGAAAAGTCAAAGTAATCGCTTGTATGAAAATCGGTTGATTGAATTAATTATCATTCGGTTTCAATGGCTTGTTGACTTTGTTAATCACATGAGAAACAATGATTGGTTTGTTTTTAGTGAATCGCTTGTTGACCTTATTATACAATTATGAATCTTGATTGTTTGTATTAGAAAAGGACAAAATTGTTTTGTCTTCTAGTTATGTCACGATCGAATCATAAGTTTGTTTAATTAAGGTTTTGTCTTGTAGTGAATCACTTTGATTTTTGCAATTCGTTTCATGCCATTATTGAATTACGATCGAAATTGAAGTTAGGTTTGTTAAGGATCGTTTGTCTTTAGTGAATGTGATAATCAATTATCACATGAATTTGAAAAAGGACAAAATTATTTTGTTGTTAAACGAATAACATGAAACAAATCTAATGTTGACTTTTAAATCGTGATCTTTGTTATGATACGATTTTTAAGAGATTGCTTTGTATGAATTAATTAATTATTTAATTAATTATGGTTTAAGCAGTTAATCCAAAATCGCGGTTTGGTGGAAATTATTTAATGCAATTGGTATTATTTAATTTCTGGTTAAACCGGATTTAAATTCAAAAATTGAATTTAACCTAAACCGAAGGCTGGTCTAAGTTTGATTTGGTTGGACCAAATAATTTAGAGCTGGTCTGGTTTAGTAAATAACCAGTTGGATTTAGTAGTTAATTTGGTCTCGGACCAGAATTAATGAACCGACTCGGTTATGTCAAATTATTGGGCCAATTGGAATTCTGTGGTCTTGGGCCAAGAATTGGGCCTATAATTTGTGACCCATCCGAAAAAACTTTAATAAAATATTAAATTAGAAATTTCTATTTTTAGTATATTTCTAAATTTAGAAAGTTTCTAAAATAAGTAAGTTTCCCAAAATAGTAATCTTCTATTTTGGAAATAAAACTTAAAATCCTCAAAACCAATATCAAGCTTGGATGTCTTGCCCAATCTTGTCAGCTACTTAACGCTTATTCAATTACAGATATGGCTTACAGTGTGAGGTGTCTGTTTTTGCGTAAGTAAAGTAGTATATAGTCACTAATTTCATTGGGAGTCCCAGACTTTAGTGATTATTTGGCTGTAAGAGATTGGTTTCCTTGACTGGGCCATCGGGAGTCCCGGGCCTTGAGACATCTGGTGTATTGGGCCTTGGGCCCAATCCACAACCGAGAGTTATATGGTTATAACTAGCTGTGTGTATGCTTACCATGTAAATCTAATTCTGGGTGACGGCCAGTGGCCCACTTTGGATTTAGCTGAACATGGGTCTCGGAATCATTGCATTCTTATGAGGTTAAACAAAGAAATTTTGAATGCAATGCGAGTTTTCTTATAAGTTATTAAGATTACTCTTTTATGAACTAAATAACTAAAACTCTATTTATCTCTAAATTTCAGCTATGACAAGCACAAACAATCAAAACACTTTCTCGATCCGGTCTGTCCTTGAGATGGACAAACTGAACGGATCAAATTTCTTGACTTGGTCGCGGAACCTGAGGCTAGTCCTCAGGCAGGAGAGAAAGGACTATGTCCTTGAAAGAGCTCTCCTCGAGAGAATCGGGTCCAATGCCTCTCATGCAGTATATGATGCTTGGAATAAGCATTATAATGATGCGGTAGATGTGCGTGGTCTGATATTGGCTACCATGGACTCAGATTTGCTGAAGCAATATGAGAACATGGAGTCGCCAATAGAGATGATCAGCAGCCTGAAATTGAAATTTCAGGAGCAGGTAAGAGTGGAGAGATACCAGTTGGTTAAGTCTCTCACTAGCTGCAAGCTACCAAATGATCATCCAGTGAGTCCTCATGTCAGTAAAATGATGGGTTACATTGATAACCTGAGGAAACTGGATTATCCAGTTAGCCAAGAATTGGCAACTGAGATCATTCTGCAGTCACTGCCGTCAAGCTATGATAAGTTCAGAAGGAACTATATCAAGAAAGGCTTAACGAAGACGTTGACTGAACTGCATGATATGCTCAAGACAGTTGAGCCAAACGTGAAGAGTACCCTGTACAATCTCATGAAGGAGAAGGGTAGGTTTACTAAACCTAATGCTGACAAGGGTGAAGACAAAGTTGTCCAGATTTTGAATCATGGCAAGCGTGTGTCTTCTGAGCCCAAGTCAGATACCTCTTACGTTGGTAAGTGCTGCTACTGTAAAGCGACTGGGCATTGGAAGAGAAGTTGCATTAAATTCATGGAAGATTATGAGGAGTTAAAGTCGATGTATGAGACTACTTCCTCAGGTATTCATGTTATTACTTCAAGTTATACCTTATAGGTATTGAATACTGGTTGTGGCACTGATATTTGTTATAATATGCAGAGCCTGAGCAACAGTAGAACGTTGAAGGAAGGACAAGTGGAACTGCGTGTCTGGAAGGAGCTATGGATGCTGCCCCAGCCGTAGGGTTTTCACTTGTAGATGCCTTTGAGGCTTGGTTTTGTATTAAGTAATTGCTACAATGTACCTGCTTTAAGCAGAGTTGTCTTTCATTTTCTTGTAAGAATTTGAATGTTTTTCATTTTGATAAAAGACAAGTTTTGTTCTTTTGATCTTAATGAAATGTTAATTGTAGCACCCTATTCAAGGAATGGGTTTTATATCTTAAACCAAAGAGTGCCTAAATGTAACATAAATACCGAATTGGTTTAAATCTGATGAATTAAACCTGATTTTTCTTGGCATAAATGTTTTGGTCAAATAGAGTAAATCGGATTCAGAAACCCCATAGTTATGGACTTTTGGGCTCATTTGAATGGATATCTTATGAGACTTGAATTCTGCTTACTGGACCAAAAGACAAAGGGCCCATCTTAGCCGAGCTAGAGAAAGGCCCAAAGGCTTATTGGAGATTGAACATACTCATGTATGTGGTCCGATGAGCAGTAATGCCAGAGAAAATTTCCTGTACTTCATTGTCTCTACTGATTACTTCAGTGAGTGTGACTGTGTTCATTTGATGAGACACAAGTCGGAATTCTTTGACATGGTCGAAAGAGTTCTAGAATGAAGTATAGAATCTGAATGACAGAAGTATTAAGACTCTGGATTAGATCACGAGTGAGAATACTTAAGTCATTGATTGTGTGATCATCTGAATGAGTGTGAAATCGTTTCACAGCTCATTTCTCCTGAAAACCTTGAGGTGTTTCTGTGAGAAAGAATCAGATCTTATTAGAAATGATTAAAGATGAGTCACACGAATCTTCCATGATATTCTTTAAGAATAACGCTCTAGAAATATCTAAGTTTACGCTGAAATAGTTCCACCAATATCAGTTGAAAGACACCACGTAAATGTGGATTGGAAATGATCCAAATTCGTCTTTACTGAGTATTTGTAGTTGTGCTACTTCGCTGGTTGTCCTAGGGAAACCAAGGCTTGTTACTTTTACGTCCATTATGTTCTCTAAGAAGGGAAGTAACTTTCCAAGAAGAACAGTGGGAGTAAAAGTATAACTCGAAGAAATTCGAGAAATACGGGAGGCTGCTCAACCTGTTGAGGGAGAGCAACGGATGGATTTACAGATTTCTGTAGAATCTACACCTGTAGAGCCTGAAGTTCGCAGATATGAATGAATCAGTCACTAATCCGAGAGTGATTTCTCGTCATTTGTTGAACCTGATGATCATTGAAAGTTCGCATGATCTGATGATCATTGAAAGCGACGAATCTGCGAAATTCAAAGAAGCGAAAGTGAGCCCGGACTCCGAAAAATTACATTTTGTGTAAGTTGGCTTCATCGATCCATTCATGGATGGAAGCAAACATATCGGAGTTGGAATCTTCGTTCTGTTGAAGTAGTCAAGGTTTTGACTTGAACAGGAACGAAATGGAACTGTGTGTTTACTAATAGATAAGTGGGGGCGATGTTGCATTTCTCATATTGTATGTCGATGACATACTGATTCTCGGAAATAACGTCCCAATGCTGCAGTCGGTAAAGGACTGGCTTGGGAGTTGGTTTTATGATTGACATGGGTAAAGCCACGTAGTTCTTGGATTTTGGATCTAAAGATAGAGATCCAAAAGAGCTGGTTGGACAAAGTCAGGATTCTTAAATTGACAAAGTCATACACGTTTTCAGCACTCCAAGAAGGGTTTTATGTCAATGTCACATGGCAATATGTTAAGCAAGAAACAGTATCCTACGATATCTGCTGAGCTTGAATGCATGGATGAGATTCCATATGCGTCGGCAATTGGATCTATCATGTATGCCATGACACGTACTTGTTTTGATGTTGCTTTAATGTTAAGCAAGACAAGTAAAGACCAGTCAAATCCAGCAAAGAATCACTGGATTGCCGTAAAGAATATCCTAAAGTATTTGAGGAATACTAAGGATAAATTCTTGATTTACGGAGAAAGTGAGGTGCTACAAGTCGATAGAGGTTGAAAGGCAAGTTTCCAATAGACAAAGATAATTCCCGGTCACAGTCCGGCTATATCTTGTGTCTGTATGGCGGTGCAAGGCACTGTTGCTGACTCCATGACTTAAGCTGAACATTTCGCAGCTTGAGAAGCGGCGAAAGAGGTTGTTTGGATAGAAGAGTTCATCACTGAACTTGATGTGATTCACAGCATAGATGAGACTAGCTGCACATCAGAGATCCAAACACCTTGAGGATAGGTATAACCTATTCCGTGAGATAAATGACAGAGATGTTAAGTAGATAAGCAAGTTTCATCGAATGAGAACGTTGCTAATCTATTAACGAAGCCACTCCTTAGGCCTAAGCACGAGTCGCGGACTGTAGCTGTAGGATGAGTGAAATTAAGATGTAGTCTTAATTTCAGTGGGAGTTTGTAAAGGGCTTTACTTAGTTGTTTTGAAAGGTTCATGTAAACATAATATTTTATGTTTATGAAATCTATGATTTCTGGATTATTTTAACTGTGATATAAATAATCGTTCCAAAATGATTCATGTCATTATATATGGGCCATCGAAGTACATGAGTAGACTTGATCCTGAAACCCCATATTTAACGAAATGACATAAATCATAGTGTCCATAGTCGAAGGTTGTTGAAATTGGAACACCAACAACCACTTGAGACTAGATTGTGTTGAGACTTATGACCAAGTTTTGAGGGGTCATAGATGCGCGGCATCAAAGTCGACACATAGGTATATGTAGGGGAGCATATGACTGGACATGGCCCGCTGATGAGAACTCTACAAGATATTAATATATGTGTCATAAGAGGTTCTCATATACGACTATAGAGTATAGTCCTTAGACCTGAGTTCGCATGCATGTGGCTGCACATGGATTGATGCACTTTGATCATTGTCTAACGCTGTTTCGTAACTGGGAGCTATAAGGACCTTGGTTGGGTGTATTATGAAGTGTATAGTTCATAGTGATGGAACAAGATGGGATTTGTCCCTGCCGTATAAAGGAGGTAATATCTCTAGGCCAATCGGAGACTTGATAGCTGGTAAGAGAGTGGCCACTCCCAAACGGACTTGCCCAAGTCGTTTGAATTGTCAGTATCAAATCTGGTCCGATTAAAATGGTCTGGCTATATAAGGATGACACGCATCTTGCCTTATGCCAGATCGAGATATTGAGACAAAAGGATTAGGGAATGTAGGATTCCAGTACAAGTGAGAGATTGTTGGGAATGTCCTGAAATCTACCGTACTATCTCTAGAAAGTATGATAAGTGTCGAGATCAGACATAAGTCATAAATACTGGGTGATCATGATGACTTGCTAGAGCCCGCTCATGATCTATAAGTTTAGGACTTATTACCAGTATTGTATGATCCCAAAGGGTCACACACCATAGATAACGGGAAAGTTAAAATGGAATTAATACAGTAAGATGCAAGGCATTTACTGTATTTGTACAGAGAATTGGGCCAGACAAAAGACAGTCTTTTGTCTGTTTTGGGCCTTGGGCCCAAAAGCCTAATAAGCCATTAGTTTAATTACTTGGGCTTATATATATGTGAGAGTGGCGCAGCCTAGGGTTAATCTCTTCTGCGATTTTTCATACCCAGCCGTCCTCTCTCTCTCTCTGTTGATTCCGAGCTTGGTCTAGCAGCCTGATCCGTAGCTTGTAAGCGTGTGGATATTCCTTGGAGGAGCCGGTATTCATCTGTTCTAATCTGATCTTGTCATTACCACCAATCATTCCGCTGCAAAGGTAAAGATCAGGTTTGTTTTATGATTCGATTACAAGAACCTAGATCTGTTTAAGATTATGTGCTAGGTTGCAATTTGGGAATTGAACCATGGAAAAACACATAATCCTTCATTCTTTTCTTTCTGATCAAGTCAAAACTTTTGAATACATTATCAGAATGTTGATTCCAACTCCAAGATGTTTGTTTCAATCCAGAAATGGATCGGTGAAACTAACATGCATACCCAGCCTATTTTCGGAGTTGGGCATCACCATCGCTTCTTCGAATTTCGCATGTTCGTCACTTTTCAATGATCAGCAGATCACGACAATAGGTTACGAGATATTACTCTCGAGTTAGTGACGGATCCTTTCGGATCTGCGAATTTCAGGCTCCACTGGTGCAGATCCTACAGTACTTTGTAGATCTCACCGCTGCTCTTCCTTATCAGGTCGAGCAGCTTACTGTGTTTATCGAATTTCTTCGATGTGTACTTTTACTCCCACTGTTCCTTTTGAAAGTATCACCTTTCATAAAAGACACAGTTCTGGGCAACAAAAGCACTAAGCCTTGGTTTCCTCAGGATAACCAGCGAGGTAGAACTTATCAGATATGGATTCAAGTTTGTTTGTTGACTACTGTCTTACACAAACCTTGCAATCCCAATTAATCAGAAAAACCAAATTTGGAAATCACCCAGTCCACATCCAATGTGGTGTTTTTCACTGATTCTGATAGAAACCCTTTTAGCGTGAACATAGACGTTTCATAACGTATTCTTAAATGGTTATGGAAGATTCATGTGATTCATCATTAATCGAATCATGTCTCATAAGATCTGATTCATTCTTTCAGATGACCACCCAATTCTTGACTCTAGTATTTTCCTCCGCGATTCAATCGAGGATCTCAATACTTCTGTCAAACTAGTTCTATACTTCATCTTAGAACTCCCTTAAGGGATTCCAGCTTGTGTCTCATCAAATGAACACAGCCATGCTTATTGAATCCATCAATAAAGTAATGAAGTACAGAATATTTCCTTTGGCAATAATGCTAGTTGGGCCGCATACATCAGTATGTGTAGGGCCCAATAAGCCTCTGGCCCGTTTCCTTTTAGCTCTGCTAAATGGGCCTTAGTCATTTGGTCCAGCAAGCAGGATTCATGTCTCAATTGATTTACAATCAAATGAGTCCAAAACCTATGGATTTACTGAATCCGCTCCACTCTTGTGGTTAAATGACTATACCAAAGAAAATCGAGTTTGAGTCATCAGACTTAAACCTTTAGTATTTGTGTTATATTTAACTTCTGCTGGTTTAAGATATAAAACCCATTCTAAACGGGGTGCTACCACAGAATATTTCATTAAGATCCAAAGAACTTGTCTTTTATCAAAATGAAAAACATCCAAATTCTCAAAAGAAAATGAAAGACATTTCTGCACAAGGCAGATACATAGTAGCAATTACTTAATTTCTAAAACCAAGTATGAAAGGTTCCTACAAGTGAAGAATCTTTACGGCTTATGTAGCAACCATTGCTTCAACCAGACACGTAGTTCCACTTGTCCTTTCTTCAACGTTCTACTGTCGCTTAGGTCCTGCATATTTCAAAAATATCAGTACCACAACAAGTATCCAATACTTATGTAGAACTTGAATTAATAACACAACACCTGAAGAAGAAGTACCATACATCTTCTCCATCTCTTGTGAATCTTCCAAGAATTTATTGCATTCTCTCTTCCAATGCCCCGACTCATTACAGTAGAAGCACTTTCTGACACCAGATGGGCTTGACTTGGGCTTAACAGATGACACATGCTTATCCTGATTCCAAATCTGGACGGCCTTGCCTCTACCCTTGCCAAAACAAGATTTCTCGAATCTTTTACCCTTTATGATGTCTTGCTCTGCTGCTTTGATCATATCATGCAGCTCAGTCAACGTCTTCGTCAAGCCTTTCTTGATATAGTTCTTAATGAACTTATCATAGCTAGACGGCAGTGACTGCAGAATGATGTCAGTTGCCAACTCTAAGCTGACAGGACATCCCAGTCTCCCCAGGTTATCAACGTAACCCATCAGTTTAATGACATGAGGACTTACTGGAGCATCCTTTGGTAGCTTGCACTCAGTGAGAGACTTCACCATCTGGAATCTCTCAACTCGTGCCAGATCCTGAAACTTCAGTTTCATACTGGTGATCATCTCTATTGGCGACTCCATGTTCTCGTATTGACTCTTCAAGTCCGAGTTCATGGTAGCCAACATCAGGTCACGCACATCTACCACATCAATATAATGCTTATTCCAAGCATTATATGCTGCATGCGAGCGATTGGTCTCAAGCCTTTCTGGAAGAGCCTTTTCAAGGATATAGTCCTTGCTCTCCTGCTTGAGAATGAATCTCAGATTCTGATACCAATACAAGAAGTTGGATCCATTTAACTTGTCCTTCTCAAGGACGGATCGCAACGAGAAAGTAGTCATAGACATAAGCTGAAATCCAAGAAAAACAAAGACTTAGTTATGTATATGATGAGAAATCTTATAACTATAAGAAAACTCGCATTATATTCAAACAATGTTTCCTCTATGAGTATAATGATCCAAGATCCTCAGATTACTAAAATTCGAGTGGGCGACTCGCCTTACTCAGATTTTGGTTATCTAGGTAAGCAAATCATTGCTAATTGTACTCAGTACAACTCTTGGTCGTGGATGAGACAAACTATGTCTAATCCACTCTGATGTCTCTGGGCTCAGAACTTCTGATAGCCCAGTCAACTACAACCAATCTTTTCTGTCTTGTGATCATTGACAGTTGCACTGCAAGTCTGTCAAAGACCACCTGCCTCACTCACGTTGCAGTGGATATCAAGGACTCCAAGAATATCCAACAAACGACACAAGTTTTGACAGTAGACAAGATTTGGGCAAGACATCAAGACTACTTGATATTTAGTTGAGGAAACTAAACTCTGAAAGGTTAGCATATCAATCTCTTAGGTCATGTAATTGTTGATGCTTATGCACTGCAAATCCATCAACATTATTACCTGCCTTACTCACGTAATTGTGGACACCAAGCTCTTGGCTAGACATCACACAACGAAATGAGTCTTGACAGTTGACCACATTGAAGCTAATCTTTGATCAATGTTTAAGTCTAGTTTGGTTTTTACAAATTCAAGGTTCAATAACCAGAATTTCGAACACTGTGTAGATTGACGCAGACAATGTCTGTCGATCGACACTACCAAACAAAACCGGACTTCAATAACCAGTTAATTCAATTAACCCGGTTCATCGAACCAGTCATGTCGATCGACACAACCCATGTGTGACGGTCGACATAGACCTAAACCGAAGATCATTTTGATAACCGGTCCAATCCAATTGAACCGACTTATCTGATCAAACTGATCTTAACCAATCGGTTTATACTAATTGGTATAATTAGTTCAATCCAATTGAACCAATTCATCCAATTTAAACCGTTCAAACCAGTTTCAACTGATTACGATAACCAGTCCAATTCAATTGAACCGATTAACCATTCACTCGGTCTGTGTCGACCGACACTCAACCTGTGTCGATCGACGCAGTAGGCCCTTTTAGGTTTTCTCCGAGAAAACCCTAGCCGCCGAATATCGATCTGTGTCGACCGACACTCAAACTGTGTCGATCGACACTCGACCGAGTCTGCATTGTGTCGACCGACACACCCAGTGTGTCGATCGACACATAAGGCTTTCGGTTTTTCTTCGCGAAAAACCCTAGCCGCCGACTCTGTCGAATTCGCGATTCTGTGTCGACCGACACACCCAGTGTGTCGATCGACACCATGCGAAAACAGCAGTTCATCGTTTCAATTCACAGACAAAACCGAGTTTCTCTTAATAAAACATGAAACACTAAGCATAGATCTATTCAAACACATCAGTTTTCGAATTATATGCTTTAGATTCAATGGTTAAACCCTAAGGCTCTGATACCACTGTTGGGAATCCGAGTCAATTCTACAGATTCAGAATTCTCGCGAGTTTCCGATAGCCTAGGATCTAGGGTCTAGTTAATTGAATCTGGATCTCACCTTGTGATTACCTGGTGTTTGGCAGCGGAAGATTGATCAGGTAGCACGAGATCTATTGCGCCTCAGATGCTGCGCCTCTATCGTAGTCCACACGCACACAAGCTGGAATCCGCCGGGTTGCTAGCGCCGGTGCTCGGATCTCTTTGGGACCTTCGTTTCTAGAGGAAGAGCTTCTGTTTTCTGTCTCAGAAAACTGTCTGGGCGGCTCGTATGTCTTAGGTCGAATAATAAGATCACTTATATATCGACTCTATCATAAACCGAAACATCAGTTTCGGATTCGCCAGTGTGTCGACCGACACATCCATTGGTGTCGATCGACACAAGTCTTGTATCGACCGACGCACCTAATGGTGTCGATCGATACACCTCTTTGAAACTTAATTCGATGCGTATCTAATACACATCGATCAGACCATTTGCCAATGATCTATCCCATGCAGAGTATATCCAACTTGCTTAGGTGTGTGACCCTGTAGGTTCACATGATACTGGAATTGAGTTACAACTCATTTGTCATAAGCGGTTTCTAGCAAAACGTTATGACTACCCAGTACCACATGAATTGTCCGATCTCGACAGTACAACTATCTCTAGAGTTCGTACAATGTGATTTCAGGACATAATCCCAACACTCACCACATTCCTTATTTAACCCATTCTAGATATCTTTTATTAACTCCTCGATCCGTCGGTTTAGAGTTAGTAAACTTACTAACTCCCCGACATCTCATTAATAATTAATTGATTCATTATCCAAACCCGCTATTAAACCTAAACCCCAACCCCGTTATAACATTCTATACGTTTGTTTAGGTTTAACCATATTTTAATGTCGTCTTAATTCCCGTATATAGATTCATTAATTATCGTTCTTATACATATATAGATGCATATACGGTCCTAAACAACGGTCTATATGAATGCATCACCCAATCATTACTAACAACCTAGCGGCACACAATTGATTAACCTTTTTAATTCCTTAAACCCTAACATGCTTATCCGATCCTAACCGGTTTATCAATTTATGGTCTATATGAATCTACGAGTTTGTGAGCCGACTCACAGTGAGATAGGCGCGGAATGACGGCCTGACGCGGTATGAATCTCGAGACCCTCGAACTAGAACCCGAATCTCCCGAATGCACGAACTCGAACCCCGAAGCTTCCCGAACGTCCTGACCGTTGACCGAATGATTCTAATCAAGCTTCCGGACCATCTTCTCTCTCCTTCACGCCTCTTTCTCTCTCTTTTCTTCATCTTCAAGACTCTCTCTCTCTCTCTCTTCTTTCTCTCTCTTCTTCCTTTCTCCTCCGGTCTTCTTCTTCTTCTCTCCTCTCTTAGGCTTCACCTCTTCTTCTCTCTCTCCTTCTTCTTTCCTCACGATCTTCTCTTCTTCTTCTTCTCTTTCTCTCTTTCTTCTCACGCTCTTCTTCTCTCTTCTTTTTCCTCTTCTTCTCCTCTCTCCACTTCTTCTCCTCTCTCCTCTTCTTCACGCTCTTCTTCTCTTCTTCTTCTCCTCTCTCTACTTCTTCTCCTCTCTCCTCTTCTTCACGCTCTTTTTCTCTTCTTCTTCTCCTCTCTCTACTTCTTCTCCTCTCTCCTCTTCTTCACGCTCTTCTTCTCTCCTCAAGCTTCATCCTCTCTCTCTCTCTCCCCTTCACGCTTCATCTTCTTCTCTCCTCCTCCACGCCTCTTCTCTCTCCCTTCTTCTTCTTATTCTTCTTCTCTCCTTCGCCGGCTTCTTCTTTCTTCTTCTCTCCTCCTCCTTCTTCTTCTCCTTCTTCTCTTCCTCCTCCTCCTTCTTCTTCTTCTTCTTCCTTCTCCCTCACGCTTCACCTCTTCTTATTCCCTCCTCCACCCCTCTTCTCTCTCCCTTCTTCTTCTTCTTCTTCTTCTTCTTCTTCTTCTTCTTCTTCTTCTTCTTCTTCTCCTCCTTTCTTCTTACGCTCTTCTTCTCCTCTTCTTTTCTTCTTACGCTTCTCCTCTTCTCCTCTCTTTCTCTTCTTTCTTTCTTTCTCTCGATGGTTTGTGTTATCAAATACACATCCAAAGAGTCCTATATATACTACAAGGAGAGGCATAAGATGGATACAAGTGTCTTGATCCTTTTGATCAACAAGACACGTAAACAAAGGGAAGGTGAAGTGAATGTATCACATGGTTAAAAGAATATGATGATACAATGCATGTCCCCTTCTACTCTTTAAAATATGCCACGCCTCTTCTCTTCTACTTCAGCCACGTCTCCCTCTCCTATGTGGACACCTCATGCTCCCAAGGTTCATTGTATGACTTGGATTACAAGTCCTTTTTCCATATTCAATGAACCTTTACTCATCCTTTGAATCTAAACAAAAAGAGGTGGAGCCATGGATAGGTTTAAAATTGTCATTTCAGGGTTTATTCTGACCATAAACAGTGAACCAATCCGCTCCGATCGTCCCGTAACTCCTTTTGGTTCCGATGCTTCGGTTTAGCCGGTTTTTCTTTTAATATTTTAAAAAATCTCTAGACGATCCCATAAATCTTCAACCCTCCATAATCAGATTCTCCATGCTATTTGATGAATTTAGCATTTTGAATCACTCAGTTTGGACACCCGTAGCTCCGGTTATGAATTTTTGAAGTTTCTTCGGTTTTATCGGTTTCCATCCCGACAAGCCGTAGAACGCGTTTCTGCTCTGATTTCTCCAACTCTGGTCTTGTGAACATTCTTTATATTAAAATATAAGAATATTCGGCACGTCTCGGCTTCCGTCTCGACTTTTGGTAAAATTACCATTTTACCCCTGACTTAGGTAAAATGACGATTTTACCCCTGGTTGACTTTCTGCTGCCCGTTGACCGTATTTTTGATATGGGGTATCACAATATCCACACACTCTATTTCAGCCATTCGATCGAGACAAGATCTACGGTCAGAGCGAGAATAATCATTAGGGCATCAGCACCCGAGGCACGTGCGTTCACCCAAGAATGTCCACCGCCCATTAACCTCGATTTGTCGAGTCAATGGGTTGGGGAGCTATTGTTGGTCCTGGATTTCCCTCTAGGCAATCCGTCCCGTAAAACATAAAAGCTAAAGGCCCACGATTGAAAGGTCAATGAATTAACCGATAGACGAGTCCGATCAGGGCCCAAGGCCATTCGATTATGAATCAATATAGGCCAAAGTGGCTTGAAACATCTGGATGGTCGAGCTCGAGCTCGATAGAAGGCGATGATGAGAAAGAACGACCAGGTCGTTGTCTTCCGCGAATAAAGGAGATCGTTACTAACGAGAGGCCGAAGGATCGGAACAAGAAGATCGAGGACTCAAGACAATTTAAAGAGAAGTGGAGATTCGTTCAAGCCATTCCAACCTTAATTAAGAACACTTTGACTAGAATAGCTCAAAACCTCTCTTTGTAATCTTATTTCGATTGTGTTAATTCGATCTTGACATTCAATCTTAATACATATATTTGATTCATAGGAAGATATATATCATTTTATATACAAAATCCAAATCCACGAATACAAATTCCTTGGTATGAATCTTCGATCTTACACCAATTAGTCGTTGAACTAAACATTACCCAGTCAACATTTAGTCACCAATTTTTATTACTCCATTGTGACTATATTATACAGTCACATATTAGTCGGCCATTGGTCACCTAGTTTAACGATTATTTCGTGACTACATTTCTCCGACTGTGTTTGGACTTTGTCTTAAGTCGCACAATTGTCGCCAGTAAAGTCGCAAATTAGTCCCTATATGTTAACGCTACGTTTATATTACGACTACTTTTGTTCGTCGAAAAAGTCATAAACCACCGACTATTTTTATGACTGTGCTATTTACCAACTAAGGATTTACAACTACCGGATTTAGTCACAATTTAGTCGTAAACCCTCGTTTAACGACTATTGTGCGATTAAAAGCGCAGTCACAAAAACAATGTTTTCTTATAGTGATGATAAGTTGGATAAACTCTTGCAAGCCAGCCAAAGGTCCATCAACTTTGTTTGTGATTGATCATTCTCAAAGTTACAATAAAGAAAGAGTTGAGTTATGCCATAAGAGAAAATATTATATGAACTACATTAGAGGCCAAGGATTCGAACAAAACTATATGAATCATCTAATTTTTTTCCTATATGAATAATAATATGGAGATTATAGGAATGTCAATCGGGCTGGTCTGGCCTGGTTTAGCCCAAAACCCGTAAAGTCCGTAAATATATGAGTCTGGCTCTGCCCGTAAAAAATTTGGGCCTAGATGCTAAAGCCCGGCCCGGCCTTACTCTAACAGAGCTAAAGGGCTTTTTAGGTTTTTTCGGGCTTTTTGAATTTTACAAAATTAAATATTTTTAAAAATAAAAATAAATAGAAAGGTAAGGTAAGGTATATTATCAAAACAAATCCAAATATAAAGAATCTTTATTTTTCAGTAAATATAGTATAAAAACAAAAGTTAGATCAAATCATTCAAATAAAATTTAGATAATTTATATTATCAAACCACTTTTAAATAATTTATATTATCAAATAAAATATAAAATCAAAATATTTTAATCTAGTTAGTCAAGTAAAGAATGAAGTGTTATTCAAAATTTTATAAATCTTTATTGACCATAATGTTCATCATATTCAATAGTTACAAATAAAAAATATAATTAAATATTATTAAATTTCGATAACTAAGAAATTTTGATATTTGATTTTTTTCATTAAATCTCTAGTTCGAAAAATGCTAATTTCGGTTTTTCGGACTGGCATAAGCATGACTGCACCATGCCCAAAATATACGCAAACCCAAATGGACTTAGCCCAAAAGGCTCAGTTTTTAGGCTTATATATTAAAACTCAAGCCCGATATTTTTCAGCGCCGGGTCGTGCCCTGCTTCGGGCTTTGGCCCTAATTGACACCCTTAGTGGAGAATCTTCAAGACTAGACGTACAATCAATTCAAGCCTCAAGGTCAGAACAGTCTACAAGAAAACTTCCCCACAAAGAGTCAATACAACAACAATGGAGGTTTTCAACCAAGAAAACCATTTAACAACAACTAAAGAAACTTCCAGCTAAGACCCCAATACAAAAATAATCAAGGTTTTTTTATCAAAACCAAGGAAACCAACAATTCCATGGGTATGGAAGTTCTTACGACCAATAATCAAAGGAGGACATGATTAAACAAAAGATGAAACAACTATTGGAAGGTTTTGCCCAAGATCTCAAAAAGGACATCAAATATATTAGTGCTAAAGTAGATGGAGCATACAATGAGCTGAATGCAAAGTTTTAGAACATATCCTCTCACTTGTTAGCTTTAGACAACTAAGTGTCTCATATTACATCTACCTCAAAGAGACCAATCGGTGTACTTTCCGGAAAATCTGAAGCCGACCCCCCCCCCAAGGAATTGTAATGTCATCTTTTTAATGAAGGTTTTGTGGTTGATGAGAATGAAAGGGCAACTGAAGAGCTGCTAAACATGTTATGAAAATCGATGAGATAGTTAAGGAGAAGAAAGAAGCCTCCAACACCATTGAAAGGGAAAGAAGCCCTGAAATTGAAGATCATCCTTATGAGTTCAACCTTCCATTTCAAATTAGATTCCTCACTAAGGCTCAAAATAAATCCATATTCAAATTCAAGAATGATATGAGTGAGATTGGGTTCCATCTTCCTAATATGGATACTATGCATGAGGCTTATCTCTAAATGATGCTCATTAGAGAAATTCTAGCCAACACGGAGAAAGTAGAAAAGCTTATGGGACTCTCTACATCACCAGATGAGCCCTCTATCACACCAAAATTACTCTCCAAGCTTGAAGATCAAGGAAATTTTACCTTACCTTTCTCTCTTGGTGATTTAAAACTTGATGATGCTCTTGTTGATTCTGGTGCAAGTGTGAATGTTATCTCACTAAAGATGGTGAAAAGTCGAGGGATCCATGACATGAAGGCTCATTCTTCTTCTCTCATGTTTGTGGACGTTTCTTCAAAGTATCCACATGGTGTTATTGAAAACTATCCTATCAAGATTGGAGAATCAAAAATTCCAGTAGATCTCAATATTTTGGATATGGTTCATAACAGGAAGGTTCGCTTGATCCTTGAGAAAACTTTCCTCACCACTTTTGAAGCAACCACTGACTTCCCAAACAAGAAGGTGACTCTCCAACATGTCAGCAAAAATATCTCCTACCACATGTAAGCTTCTACATATTATTATTATGGCACAATCACCAATAGGGCACTGGATATCAAGGAGGACAAATCTGAAAAGGATAAGGCTGTGAAGAATGTGAATTAAAAGTCTATAAACCTTGAAGAGTGTGAGGAGGAAATCTTGGATTATGAAAGTTTGTGAAGTTTGTTTGAATATCACATCGGGAGTGCTAAAGAGGATGGGTTGAGTGGAGCTAAGAGAGATCGTAATGAAAACAAGAAGAAGATGAAAGAACCTCACCCTTCCAACTTTACTCCATCTCCCAATATTTTGAACTTGCATCCATTGAGGCTTAAGGATGGAACTAACGAATGCAAGGTTAAGTGAAAAGGAATGTCAATATTCTCAAATGCCAAAGCCATCATCAGCCCTCAGTATAAAGAAGATCCAATCAAGTTTCAAGAGCTCATATCTCAAGCCCTGACCATCAGTCTGGAAGGCAGGCCACAACCCAATCTTCACTAGAAAGTGAAAAGAAAGTCAAGCTAGAAACTTTAAACAAGCTCACTTGGGAGGAAGTCACATGGTAACCTTTGTGTATATTATTAATTTCTCATATTTCTTTTATGTTTCATGTGTGTTGTTGTGAATGTTTGGTGCGATTAAAGAAAGGGAGGAAAGCGAAACCAAGCTTGGGGGAATCGACAAGGAAGCTCAATCAACTTCTCCACATCCTCATCCTCCATCCAAATCCAGTTACCACTCCACATTGTACATAATGTTATTTTTTTATCTTTGCATTTTTCCTTTTGTTTTAGGTCTTTTTCTTCACTCTTCTATCACTCAAGGGACTGTATGATTTAAGTTTGGGAGAATGGACCAGTATCTAATCATGTTTTCTATGATCTTATTTTCAGTCCTTTGAGTCTCATGCATAATCTAAGGCATAGAAAAGCCAAAAAATAGAAATTTTGGGAAAAATTACCAAAAGAAATCCATCTATTTGTCATGCTTTTTTGTTTTTTTTAAAGATTGAGTCTAAATGCATATTATTATTGCGTTTGCATATGCATAGAGGATAATGGTATAATTGCCTTGTAAAGAAGTTATGCTTAGAACTCAACATGATGCCCTTGTTAATCATAGTATGTTGCTTGAACATCTCTTGAAGGACTTGTACATTTTGTGCTTTAGTCTTTCCACTTGAAAACTCATTGTCTTGTTTGATGCTTGTCTTGAATTTGAGACCAACTACTTATACTTGAATCTAATGTACTTAAATGTTTCTCACTTACGGGCTCTTGATATTTGATCATTGTCACCATATACACACTTGGGTTATATTTCATCATTTTCACCATCCTTGTTAACACAAGTGGCTATTCTCACTCTTAAAATGGTTTCCACACCTTAAAGCCTTCATTTTCCCTTTAGATCTTATTTGAGTGAGGCCTCTTTTTAATGTTGATAACATGTGCAAAATATTAATAGTATGAGAACGACAATAATTAGCTCTCATTAGGCTAGTCTAAGAATTTATCATATGATTAGC
The DNA here is from genome assembly GCA_030180135.1 of Orychophragmus violaceus. Lineage (NCBI taxonomy): Eukaryota > Viridiplantae > Streptophyta > Magnoliopsida > Brassicales > Brassicaceae > Orychophragmus > Orychophragmus violaceus. The sequence continues at coordinate 102,440,414 of CM058232.1, read as the reverse complement.
TTTAGGAAAGAGATAGCTCATGGGAATGGGGAATGAGAGTAAAAGAAAAAAAGCGAAGTGGGGAGAAAAAGATGAAAAACCAAAGGCCTGAGTAAAAACTTGGGAAGTAGAGAACTGTTTTTAAAATCTCTAACTGCATATGTAAAAAATCACAAAGGAAAGAAAAGAGCTATATATGTGTTACAAAAACTAAACTTCTCAAAGGCAAAATAGCCAAAATGGATTAATGATTTTATTTGGGATGAAAGAAAAAATCGGTTGATTTGTTTGGGAAAATAGAATGCGTTTAGGAAGGGTAGAACAATAAAAGTTAAAATTTTATGCATCAATTTTTGTTGTCTTGCTAATTTTGCATAATGTCTAGCATTCCCTTTTATTTATAATTAACCACCTAAAAGAGAATTTGAACCTTGTTCATCCATTCTTTCAAGCCTTTCTTCCCAATTCAATTGATTGAGATCAAGTTCACATTTGTGAGAGCACATTTTAATAGTAAAATGGATGTGAGATTTGGTGGATATTTGAGCATGCTGATTCTTGACATTGTGTGTAAAAAATATATTTGGAGTTGCAATAAGCTTAGGGAAATTGGAGTATAATAAAGAGTGTGTCCATGCAATAATTTATCATTTTCTAAAGACATCACCTTGCAGGCTTTTTAGGTTCTTTTGATTTTGGATCCCCATCTTTAAACCACCTTTTCTTACTTTCCTTAGATTTTTGCTTATGGACAAGCAAAGGATATGTTTTAAGGAGTTGATATATTTTGTTTTCCATGGTTTTAACTTTATGTGTTTAGCACATTTTAGTCTTAAACTTGCATTGAGGCGCCATTAGAAATGTATATACTTGCATTTATATATATATATCACATCTTGGAGTAGCTCTTTTGGTGTTTTGGAAGTTACTGGAGCGGTTTGGAGCTAAGAAGCATGAAAAAAACAAATCATAAGGCTTAATATACATGATGATACACAGAATTCATATATTACTCTTGAATGATCGAGTCATATGATGACATTAAGTTGATATTAGCTTTGAAGTTTGAAATCAAAGTTTTAGATAATTGAGTTAGATTTCCAATGGAGGTGGTTTCGAGTCATTTGGAAATGTATTGCAAGAGCTATGACCAATTTACTGGACACATATTAACCATGCCGCGAAGAGGAAGCATCCGAGAAGTGGGAAGACGTGGAGCAAGATTATACATAGGGATGATGATCCCAATTTAGATAAAATTTTAAGAAAATCTTTGAGCATCCACGACCTCCAGAGCGACGTCAGAAGGCCACTGTGAAGTGAATACCCTAGAGAATCCTCATACATCGGGTTCAGTAACTCGTTGTGGCCCTCGTCTTTACATAACTTTTGATTTTACATTTACTTTTGGCTTGTAAACCCACACATGTTTTTTTGTTGACAAAGCCACTTGATTTCCCTTTATTAATAGCCTCTTGGGTGTAAGAGGAGCCATTCATCATCCTTTTTTGGATCTAGATCCAAACTTTTATTTTCTTCATCTTATGCAATTTGGTTTTGAGTATTTGAGTTCTTATTCTTAATATTTCTATTTCTTTTATATTACATTATCTCAATCACGTTTTCTTGTATTATCATTATGGGTAGTGAGTACTTTTCTATAAGTTTTTGGGTTGAGTAGATGAGGATGATTTAATGGTGATCTCAGATGTTTAGGACTTATAAATCATGTTTTTTCTCACTTGATAGATGTTCTTAATGTTAGAATATAACTAGCAAATAATTTTCTTTATCTTAAATGTTTCTTTCACTGAGAAGTGTTGGTTAAATGTTTGATCAATCTTTCAATCTTTACATACTTAACTAATGAGGATTGATGTTTAGGGTGTTTAGCGGTAATAATAACATGTTCTTCATGCATGCTTTTCTTTAAATTACCAACGAGAGTTGATGTTAATGCTTGATAAGTATATGGTTATTATCATGAAAGTGGAGTAACTACATATGATTATTCTTAGCCTGAGAAATTATTCTTGTGTTGTTAACATTTTAGATTAACCATTGATCACCCAAATCAGAAATCTCAACATAAACTTAGCTTTCAATCAATTGTATTAATCTCTTTGCTTACCCTGTTTTGCTCTATTCTTATAAACCTTGCATATTGTTTCAATGAAATTTCGTGGTCTATTTATGATCTTGATTTAAGTTTCCATACTTGCTAGTTTACTTTTACCGCAATACTAGTTATAAAATCTGTATATTGCTTCTATCACACTTAGATTAAGTGAGTACTTGTATTCTTAGTGAGTTTAAGCACCCAAGAGGATCGACATCCCACACTACAAGCAATCTTAGCATTGATAGCAGTTTAGGATAGCACGAATTTCAAAACTGCTATAATAGATGAATTTGATTTTTTGATTAGTCTATAATAGAATTTATAACACGGTAAGATTATATTTTAGTAACCACAAAAGAAAATTCACTAAGTCTGCCAACAATTAGCCTAAGAACAGGTGAGCGCCCACACTTAATAATTTTCCCCCTTTCCATATACACTACCGAAAGACCTAATCCCTACATTTCACAGAAAACTCACTCTCAAAATCCTCTCTCGCATCTGGTGAACCCCTCCGTCGGGACCATCGAAGGTAGCCGCAACCAGAAACCCTTTCACCAGACACAATTTTGTCTTTTGTCACCAGCTTCATTCTTCAATTTTACTTGCATCGTTGTTCTTACCGAAGTTATGTCTCTTTTTCTTACTGTCAATTTCGTTTATTTGTTCTCTCAATATCTTTCACATAGCTACAAAATCAGTCCATTGATGTCGGTTTATTGTGAGTTTTAGGATATGTTTGCATGTATCAGTTATGACCAATTTCTGATTAAAATTCATGTCTTAATCACTTTGCATGTTTTAGTTCTTCACCATTTTTTGATATAGAGAAAAAATAGAGTTTGGATTTTGATTTCATATGTTATCTAACAACATTTTTGAACGGTTGATTTCGGTTTTATATGTCACTCGATAAAAGTTGATGTTTTCATGTAATTTGTTACATATACTCATTCGGTTTTCATGTGTGCAGGTTATAGTGACTGCTCTATTGCCGACTTTCAACTTCCATTTCATCTCATACACAGAACAGTTTAGTTCCATCTATCCAATTTTCTAGTACTAAAATTCGTTTAACTTTACATTGTTGTGGTCTTGATTCATATGTGTTTTCTGTTTAACTAGGATTGCTTAGTTATGTCTTCACTGTGTTTGTTGTTGTTTAAGTGTTTCTGTGGTTTAATTGTCAATAGTGTGATTTGTTTATGTGATAATTTGCCTCCTGGTAATTTGTCTTGCTGGTAAACTAGAATTTGCCTCCTGATCTATGCATGAAGAAGGAGAATATCTTGCTCACATTATTGATTCTTGGACCTCATCAACCAGGTAACATCATCGATGTTTACTTAGAACCCCTAATAGAGGATCTAACCAATTTGTGGAACAGAGGAGAGTTAACATACAATGCGTTAGTAAAACAACTTTTACTCTGAAGGAAATGCTTCTTTGGACTATTAGTGATTTTTATGCGTATGGAAATCTTACTGGTTGCAAAGTGAAGGGAAAATGGGTTATCCTTTATGCGGGAAAAACATAGATTGTATGTGGCTGAAGTTTAGTAGAAAGCATGTTTATATGCTGCATATAAAGGGGCTTTTACCAACACATACATATAGAGTAAAGAAGTCATGGTTTGATGGACAAGCTGAACATGGGCGAAAAGCTAGGATACTAACTGGTCATGAAATTACACAAAACTTGAAAATTTTCAAAAATGTTTTTGGGAATGTTAAGCAATCTGGAAGGAAGAGGAAAATCAGTGAGTATGCAGGGTAAGGCTCTGACAATGAGGATGATCAAGTGAATCATGAGGACGAATAAGAAGTAGAAGTAGATGAAGAGGAGTTATCAAGATGGAAGAAAATATTTATGTTCTTCAAGTTGCCTTATTGGGAAGAGCTTCGTGTGAGGCATATTTTGGATGTAATGCACATTGAGAGAAATGTGACTGCAAAAATTGTGTCAACAATACTGCATTATGGTAAATCAAAGGATGAGATTAATACTCATAAAGATCTGAAACTTCTTGGTATTAGGAAGGATATGCATCCTACCACCCAAGGTGATGAACTTATCTTCCTACAGAGCCTTGGTATTTGTCTAAGACATAGAAGAAAACCTTCCGTAAGAGAACTTTTGACTGAAAAGGTCCTAATGGTTACTGATCTAATATATCAAGGGGTGTATTAGTGGACGAGTGTATGGTAACCGGTCTCAAATCACATGATTATCATGTACTGATGCAACAATTACTCCTTGTTTCTCTTAGAGGTTTATTATCTAACTGACCGAGGAACACCATCACACGCTTATGCAAGTTTTTCAACCACTTTTTTCAGAGAGTAATCGGATGGAGCAAATTTTAGTAATGTAAACTGAAATGGTGGAAACTCTAGCCCGTTGCATAAGTCCCCCTTTTTTTGATTCATTTTTTGAGTCTTTAGGGAGATGTTTGAGAGATTCGTTCCTCCAAGCTTCTTTGATATCATGGTCCATCTAGCTGTTCATCTAGGCAGGAAAGCTAGACTCGGTGGACCATTCCATTTTCGTTGGATTTACACATTTGAAAGGTATAACCGGTTACAACAATACATTTAACACTCTTCCATCTTCTTATAATATTGCTACTAATCTAAATTATTATAGCTGTCTAGGTACATGAAAGTTCTCAAAGAATTTGTTAGAAACCCTGCAAGACCAGAGGGTTGTTGTTGTGTCTTATTCACCAGAAGAGTGCATGCAGTTTTGCAGTTGTGAAGATGATTCTTCAAGTTGGTATGCAGTTCTAAGAGGTCCTTCTAGAAGATACAATGAGGAAGAAGTTGACAATAGAAACTCAGAAATTGGAACAGTACTTCCAGCAAATATTGACATGGAAGTAGACATGGACGAAGGTCAAAATGTCCGAACAGATTGTGAAGGAATATATATGTCAAATGTAGATTACTGACCATTTTATTTTTCTTTGTGTTTTACTAAGTAAGAATGTTTATTTTGTGTGTTCTCTGGTTTATCATTTATATGCATTCTATTCTTGTTGATTGTTTCTTGTCGTTGATTGCTTATTATGATTTAGTAATACTTACTATTATTTGTATCAGGGTGATTAATATGGGTCAACCAAAGAAGGGAACATGTAAAAGGAAGAAGGGGAATGTAGAATATGTTGGTCATACTATGACACAACCAGCTCAGGATCGTGATGAGCCACTGGAAGACCGAGAGGAACAAGTAAATAGTGAAAACGAATAGGACGAGAAAGGAAGACGGAATATTGAAGAACTGCATGAGGAAGGAAGACATCCTGAAGAAAAAATTAATGGAGAAGAACATGATGAAGAAGTAAGCTAGAATGGAGAAGTACTGAATGGTAAAGAACCACAGAATGGAGAAGAAGTAGATGTTCCTGACAGACAGAATGAGGATGGTCCTGAAGGTGAAATTGAGTTGTCTGAAGGACATGAAGCAGAACAACCTAAGCGTAAGAAACAGAGAGGACCAACAAGGATGAAGAACATAGAAAAAGGTACAAATGCCCGAGAATGGGTTGAATTTACAGACTTGGGAGAAGCTGTTGGCCCGGATCAGTCCAACTGTCATCTTACCTAGGTCCACTGGTGCATGAACACGTACATGTCATTATTGATAGTTGGCTTAAATCGGTGAGGAAGTTAAGACTGTACTATGGAAATCTGTCCAAGTGAACTTATCTATTACTTATACTCATTTGAACATACTTTATAAATTTTAAATTTATATAATAATGTTGTTTTTGGTAAGTGAATGCAGGCACGGTTTGATCTTAATGAAGAGTACCATAAGAATGTTGTCCTTAAGCAGATGGGATGTCTATGGAAGGCATCAAAGTCAAGATTAGTAACCCAGTTTATGAACGGTGCTAGTACGAACCAACAGAGAATGAATTTGCGACCGAAGAATGTTACACCAACAGAATGGCGCAAATTTTACAAAAGCAAAACAAGCTCAGCCTTTAAGGTATTAATTGGATTTTGAGTGATTAGTTATGGTTTGAATATTGGTATTTTAATGATTCTTCTGTTAGGTTGTGAGTCATCAATACAAGGAAAGGAGGAGCAAACACGTTCCTCATGCATGTAGTCGTAAAGGAATGGTCAGATTAGCTGAAGATGTGGTACAATGCATCTAGTTTGTTCAGTTTAGTAAGCTTTGTATATAATACTAGCTAATTTGAATGATGTGTCTTTTTCTCATAGAAAAGAGAAAGTGGAGAACCATCTGAAGTGACTAGACTAAAGGTTTGGGTCAAGTCACGTACTAAAAAGGATGGTACCCTAGTCAACACAAATGATGCTGATAAGTTTGTAAGTTTTTATTTTTCCTACAAATTAATTATTATTTGGTTTTGTTATAGATTATAAACTGAATACGGTTTTCATTGTTTTGCATAGAAAGGCGGCTGAGTTGGTTTATACTGATAATACATCAGCTTCGACAAACCCAAAGGTGGATCTTCTTTCCAAACTGTTAGGACCTGAAAATCCAGGTCGGCTGGGGAAATGGGTAGAAGCATGAGTATGACCAAGTTAGTGTACTTTCAAGTCAAGAAAAAGATTATGGATGATATGCAAGAGAAGCAAATAGAAATGCAATAAAACATAAATCAGTTGCAAGATGAACTTGCCAAACTTAAGTAACTGGAAAAAAACTTGACACTTATTTCATTTATCTTCAGACTTTTTACACGAGTGTTGACTTTCTTTTTTATGTTTCAGATTCAAGCACCTGATATCGGTGAAAACTCAGTTGTTGCAAGAGTAAGTACCTTATATTAAAAAACTTGACAGTTATTCATATCTAAAGGCCATTTTCTTACATATTTTCTAAACTTACTTTTATAGAGTGTTAACAATAGATCACAACCTAAGTGTATTTTGGTTGATTGATATGGTGCTGATGACAATGTTGCTGAGTAACGCATTATTTCTGCGGATCCATAAGACTTTGTTAATGACATACCTTTGGGCCCTCTTTCTGTTAAAGTATTGGTAGAAATTCCCATAAGATTAGATGCCTTTTTTTTTAGACGTGCACTGGATATGTTTACTGTGGAGAAAGCTGTTGGAGAACTAATAGCTTGGTCTGTCAATAAGTGTGTTGTTTTATAAAAGATGCCCCAGACTGAAGAGATTCACTTAGGGTAAAGTTCCCTTCACATACCATTTTCAAAAGTTTAATGGTTTGCTTTTTTTTGCATATTTAACATAATCACATTACTTTTGTGCTTGTACATGACATAGCCCAAGGACAGATTCTACAAACAAATACAAATTACTTGCCTGGTCTGTGAACTCTGAAGTTGTTGTTGAAGGCATGTGGCAGTCACAGAAACCGAAAGCTTTAGTGAATGGTCTATCTCTTGGACTAAATGCAGTAAAAGTGTTTGTAGTTGAGGTTTTTGAGCCTCAAAAATTCCAATGGAAGCCGACGACAAAAATGACATACCCTATGGACTCTCTGAAGTCTTTTGTGGCATGGCCTGCTAATAGAGTAGTCTATGATAAATCTGGTGATACAACAAGTTCTAGGTCTCCTCTGTAGAATCCTATAGCATATGATCAACCACACAATACAAAGTCTCCAGCAATACGTACACTCTCATCAACAACATGCTCCAAGAGTCCTCAACAAAATTCTCCACCATCAAACACTAAGTATGCTCATAAGAAATCTCCAGCAACAAGTAGTAAATCTCATATGCATAGTTCTCCAGCAAAAGGTCCTAAATCAAATGCAAAGAAAGCTCAACCACTTACATGGTCTCCTCTTAGAAGATATCAGGTAATACGTGAAGGATATGGTATAAAGTTGTTAACTAGTTGTTTTTTATTCTAATTATAACATGATTGTTTGTTTTGTAAACTTTGCAGCGTAACAATTCAGATTAAGTTGTAAAGGAAAATAAGAAGTGTAGGTTGATGTCTATTAGCAAAAAAGGCAGGTTTTCGCTGAAGGATGTTGATCTTCAGACAACCCAGACCAAACTGTGCACTTTGTTCCCTTAGGACCTAATGCAGTTAGAGTTTAGGTGGATATAGTGAAAGTGAATAACGCAGCAGTTTGGAGACCATCTTCTTAAATTGAGTGTATGCAAGATGCAATTGGTACTTTCATCGCGTGGCCGAAGGAAAATGTGATCTTATGTTAGACTTATAGGGTTTCTTAAGTACGTAGTTCTCCTGTAACCTAGATTGAGACTAAATGTGTTATATTTTGGCTAGTATTGTTGACTTTAGACTCAGAACGATGTATTATGGCTACCATGGTTTGCATGAGACTTGTGTTGTAATTTATTAAATATTTTTATAAATCAGGTTTCTGGAAACAAGTTCTTAATAGCTGAGAATAGGATTCAGGTCAAAATACACTAGTGTCATTACAACAATATATATATATATATATATAGCATTTACAATATTGCTACCAAAACCGTGACAATTTAGATACTGAGCTACAACATTTTCAACAACAGCGTACAAAAGACGTTATGTAAAAATATATCTTAGAATTTTAAATAAGCTATAACACAAATAATAATAGCATTGAAGGTAAATGCTAAAATAAATGAAGATTCTACCATAGCAATCAAAACTTATAGCTATCTTATATATCACCTACCATAGCAATTAAATAAATGTTATCATATCGGACCACCCTATGTCTTAGCGTTTATGGAAACGCTATCTATCACCTATTATGGCGTTTATTGTGGGCTACCAATTTACATATTTTTGTAGTTCTAAAACTACAAAAACTAAACTGTATATTTGCAATAAGTAGTGAAAGGGACAACCTTTTAGCTTATCATATACAAAATACTGAAAGAACATCATGTTATTCTCGGATGAATCTCATTCAAAAGAAAATAAGAATCTGCAGTACTGTAGTACCTGGCATTTTTTGTTTTAAATTTTGGCAGGGCGCATGAAACCAGTATAAAGGGGTCTCAGATTATATTAAGACAATATTAAAAGAAGAAGAGTCATCAGCTTTGTGGAAGGTGAATTAAATTCTGCTCTTATCACAAACTTTTTAGGCATTGTGATCGAAATTATTCACATTAGTCTCATGTTTGTGTAAAATTTGTTGACAAGACTGAGACTTTGTTTATACAGAGAATGGGTTCAAGGATATTGTGGATTGGAATTGAAGGTTCGATTCAAGGGTATTGTGGATTGGAATTAGAGGTTCAATTTTTTTTGGAGTAGGAAAAGACGCAAATTATCCCAGAACAGCCAAAAGAATCATAAGAGTTAAACAGTTATATCATACTTGTGTGTATGTCTACATCATTCTTGTCTCTTTGCTATTTCAGTAAAGATGAAGTATTTAGATTCATGCAGAGATAAAAATTTGATGATAATTATTTTTTCGATCATTTATACAGGGAGAACTTCATTGTTAATCGCGTTTGAGCTGAAATAGTTGAACGATGAGTGACATATCATGAAATGATTTGTGGTATTGGGCGAGTAAGGACAAAGCACGGAAAAAAATTGTGTAGTGATTTGAAATACTATAAATAAGTCTTTCGAATCTCACGGACTAACGCACCGGATGTCGGAAGAGGGTGGGCTCACATGCCGAGATGGAGCATTATAAGTGATATCAGAACCAGATTTCGATAACGCATGTGAAGTCAGTAAGGACTCACACCGTCAAGGATAACGATTTTCGTGCACAGCGAGGGTGGTGTACTATGTGAGAGAAATTGATTGTAACATCCAAGTTTTTGGTGTATGCGGAACATTTAAAAAATTGATTTGACTACCTATGTCACCAAAGTGCATTTATTTTTCGGTCATTTATCCCGAAAGAATTTTATCGTTATGCGTACTTGAAGTAGAGAATATGTAATTTGCGGTATCGTACGAGTGAGAAAAATACAAAAAACGATTGTCTGGTGATTAAATAAACAGTAAACAAGTCTTTCGAACCTCCAAAAAAATAATGTACCAATGGTCAGACTAATATAAATCTACAAGTTGAGAAAGCGGGTATGTGAAGCCTATAGACAAACGATGACCGTCGGGACGTTGTGAAGTTTGCTTTTTTAGGGCCATCAATATTTTTCGATCATTTTCCACATTTTTATTGTATTTTAAGAGTTACTTTAAGTTAAAACTTCAACTTAACGTTGCGTAATAAACTATGTCATCGTAGATAATTAGATAAGAATAGTTGATGCATGCTTTATCTTCTTTAAGTAACGTCCAATATGATTTATTTCGTCATTATCAATGGTAATCTTTCAATTCCAGTTGGCTAATTACGCATTCCCACACTACCTTTATCTTCTCTCCCAAAATTACGACGAGACTATCGATACCGAAACGAGATTTATAATTTTCCTATTAGAGTGACACTTGCGTGTGAGCAAAATGTTACTAGTAAAGTAAATGATACTGAGATACTAAGATATCTCTAATAATGATTTGTACTATTTACATGAATCAATACTTTTAAATAGTATTATAAAGTAACACTGATTCACGTAGAATATTAAATATATGGCATTGATTTTAATTGAAAATCTGATTATTTTATTAAAAGTATTAGGGTCACGTCCTTCCTTTCTGTGATATTGGTTTGTATGGTTGATTTAAATATACTAGTTTTTGTTGACAAAAAAAAATAGACTAGTTTCTAAATGTATCGCTTCTATTTTAATTACTAGAGATCGTCAACTATTTTAGAATCTGGTTTTTATATATTTTAGAACTTTCAATTTTATTTTGTAACTTTTTATATTTTAATTTCATATTTTGTGTATTTTATTAACATAATTTTCTCTTTTTGTTTTTATCTCTTTCGTTGAGCATTTCTTAATTATTTTAATTATATATATTTTAGATTTTTCTTTACATAACATTATATGTTTAAATTTTTGTGATTTATTGTATTTCAGATGTTTCTTTAATATATTTCACTATATATTGATTTTAGTTATATGGATTTTATTCAATTTTTTGGAAATAGATTTTTGTTTGGATTGTATTTATAATTTTTTTTAACTTATTTAATAGATTCATTATCATTTATTTGTGACATAAATTGTTTGTTATGTTTTTTATTTAGACTTTCCAGTTGTACATCTAGACTTTGTCTTTTTATTTTTTTCATAGATCTTCCATTGTGATTTTTATATATTCAGTTGCATACAAAAAATGAAGAAAAAAATTTCTTAAGACAGTATTTTATCCTAATTTCATTAATATTCATATAGCATAATGATTCTATTCTATTTACAATTTTATACATTTTCATACTCGACTGTATTTATTTTTTGGTATAATCTAAAAATTATGTAGTTGCTATGCATTAGCTTTTCGGAAATTATAAAGTAAATAAAATCATTCTTTTTATTTTTTCATCAATTGTAATATACAACTATTATTATAGGATTTATAGTATTGATTTTAATATATGTCTAACTAATTTGATTTGATGATTTTTAGATTTTATGAACTTTTTAAATAAGTGACATTAATAGACCGAGAAATGAATGATTGTTTGTAAAACTAATAATTTAAATAAATAATTTTAAAAAACTAATTATTCTATGATTTGTACACTCTAGATGGAGATTTCAAAATCTCCAATTATATAATATATTTTGATCTCTAGACTAATATATCGATATGCTAGATATGACAACTAAAATATTATTTAATTTACGATTTTATTAAAAATATATTAATTATATTTAAAATCATAATTCAAGAAAAGTATAAAATATGTTTATCTAAATAATAAATTTTATAGTCTTTAAAAAATCAAGTTTTACAAAATATTTAATTAATTTCATAATTAATATTAATTTTATTATAATTAATTTAAATTATATTTTGACCTATAAAACAAAAACTGAAAATGTTCTTATATATATATATATATATATATATATATATATATACCATAAACATAATTAAATTATAAAGCAAGTGATAAATATAATTAAATAACTCAATACACCAATTATTTTTTATAAGCTATCAAATCAAATTTAAATACCTTTATAAATAAAACAACACAAATTAATTAATTTTAACATATTTCAAATTTTATAAGTGATTTTTAAAATAAATAATATAATATTAATTTCAAATATTTTTAAGTAATAATATTAACAATTTGAATGATATAATTTTAATTTGATAAAATACTAAAATGGTCAATATATATTAATATAAATATTTATGATTTTTTTGACAAAAAATAATATTTTTGAGTTAAGTTACAGTTGATATTTTTAGATGCATTTTTTATGGGTTGTTTCGTCAAATTTTTAAAAATATTTAAATAACTACATGACAAATTAAAAAAAATAGATAAGCTAATTTTGAGTATAAAAATATAAAAATAAATTTTATCCACTAGAAGATGAGTTAAAATTTAGATTAAACAATTTTAGTTGATAAATTTTAATTTCAAGTGAATATTAAATTAGTCCATATTTATATTATTTAAACATATGATAAGTTAGCTTACAATTGATATTTTTTACGTTTGTAGTTATTGACGAGTTGATCTATAAAACTTGTGTAAAATTTAATCACTATAAGACGAGTAAGTAAATAGATTAAGCCAGTTTCGATAAAATTTAGAAACAAACTTTTCCCACAAAAATACATGTTAAAAAGATGGATTAATCAATTTTGATTCATATATTTTTAATTTTATAAAATATTGAAATTAGTCGATATATATGTTATTCAAATATATTCTAAGTCACGTTATGATTGCAAATTTTAGAGGCTGTTTTATCAAAATTTGAAAAATTTAAAACACTGCAAGACGAATTGAAGAATAGATTGACGGTTTTTTATTAAAAAATATTATTTGACAACCTTTTCCTTTTCGGCACATTGTCGAGTTTTTTTTAAAAAAGAAAAGCCAACGACCTTGCTCCAAATCTGAATTTGTGGCAAAATTAAGTCCAAGTGACCAGGAGTAGAAGAGGAAGAAGAGTATTCACTCCCCCCTCGTACTATTGGACACGGTCCATACTTCCCCTTATTTACGGTGTTTTTTTTTTGGTAATATCATCAGAAAACTAAGAGAAATTGACCAGATACAACCTTCTGAAATAGTTTGTGTGTGAATTGAGCTAAGAACATAGTTCAATCTTACTCGCTAATCAATCAGAATGATCAACTAATCACCTAATCAAACTCAGAATAAAGATCGCAAAGATAACAAGAACACACAGAGAATGTTTACCCGGTTCTCACCTCACCGGGGTGCTTCTGCAGCAATCCACTAAGACCGAATTTTCAAGACCGAGCTTACAGATAGTATGCCTCTCCTCTCTCAACAACAATCCTTCTAATTCTTGAGGAATTGTTTTCTTAGAAGAGAGACGAGCTGGAGACTTCAGCTTTATATTCAGCTGACTACAGACGATGTACACGAGCACTGCATGTGCTTTAGTTGGTTCAGTCTAAACCGACTAAACCAGCTCCATCTCTTAATCTAATCCTATACAATTGTACCGAATTCCTATGATGATATAAGACACAATCTTCAAATCTCCACCTTGTCTTGTATCAATCATAGTGATCTTGGTCTTCACTTTATGCAGCACTATGCATCTTCAAATCCTCGAGTTGAAAGCCAACTCCACCTTTAAGAATATTCATGGACAAAACTTTGCCCATCTTCGTATCTCCTGAGTAAACCCACTCAGCTTCATATCTTTGAGCCTAAGCTCCCTCAGTTTTCTGAGACTCTGAGCAGCTTCAACGCATCCTGAAACTTGCTCACTGGTAGTACTTTTGTGAAGATATCAGCTGGATTATAAGCAGTTGCTATCTTTATAACTTGTATCACCCCATCACTGATCAAGTCTCGAATGAAGTGGTACTTGACTGCAACGTGCTTAGCCTTCTCATTGTGCACTGCATTCTTAGCTAATGCAATTTTACTTTGAGAGTCACAATGTATCTCAACAGCTTCTTGTTCAAAACCCATTTCACTCATGAATCCCTTAAGTGATATCGCCTCTTTTGCAGCTTCTATAAGCGCAATATACTCTGCCTCTGTAGTGCTTAGAGCGACCACTTTCTGTAAACTTGATCTCCAGCTAATGGTGTTACCTCCAACTGTGAATACTAACCCTGTTATGGACCTTCTTTGTCCAAGTCCCCTGCATAATCAGCATCACAGTACCCTCTGATAATGAACTCTCCAGTCTTTCTGTAGCATAACTTGGTGTTCAATGAACCTCTTAAGTATCTGAGTATCAACTTCACAGCCTGCCAATGCTCTTTCATCGGCTTGCTCATAAACCTGCAAACCAATCCCACTGGATAAGCCAAGTCAGGTCGTGTTCCTAACATGGCATACATTACGCTCCCAACATCGCTTTGGTATGGAACCTTTTCCATGTACTCATGTTGCTCTTGGATCTCTTTTTCAGTTCCTGACTTTATCTTGAAGTTAATTCCCATAGGAGTTGCCACATGTTTAGCTTGATCCATACCAAAGTTTCCTAATACCTTCTGAACATAACCTTCTTGAGATATCAATAGAGTTCCAGCTGTTCTATTTCAAGTGATTTCCATTCCTAGAATCTTCCTAGCTTCTCCCAAATCTTTCATCTCGAATTACGAATTCAGTAAGACCTTGAGTTTGCACACCTGATCTCTGTTCCTTGAAGCAATGAGAATGTCATCGACATGGAGGAGCAAATAGATGTAGTCCTCTCCATCCAGATCCTTATAATAGACACAGCTATCATAATCACTCCTATTATAATTGTTCTTCTGTATAAACTCATCAAATCTGTTGTTCCATTGTCTTGGTGACTGTTTCAAGCAATACAGTGATTTCTTCAGTAAGCAGACTTTATCTGGGTTCTTCTTATCCACATATCCATCGGGTTGATCCATATAAATCGTCTCATCCAAGTAGCCATGTAAGAACGCCGTCTTTACGTCCATTTGTTGCAGCTCTAAGTAAAAGTGAACCACCATGGATCAAATGAGTCTTATAGAAACATGCTTGACTACTGGTGAGAAGATTTCCTGGTAGTCCACTCCTTCTTTCTGAGAGAATCCCTTTGATACGAGTCTTGCTTTAAACCTCGGACCTTCCACTCCATCTATACATGCTTTCCGTTTGAAAACCCACTTGCATCCTATTGGATTTTGTGTCTTGACTCTGTTGACTAGAGTCCAAGTATGGTTCTTCATTAACGATCTTATTTCCTCATCAGACGCTTATTTCCATTTATCTCTGTCTGTGTCAAACATTGCCTCATGGTAGTTATCTGGTTCAGGTCGTCCTGCATCTTCTATCATGAGATAAGCATATCCTGCAATGTCTTCATTTACTGCATAAACATGATAATCTGCAAGACGGACTGATGGTTTGGGCTGCATCCGCTCTCTATCTCTGACAAGTTCATAGTCCCTTTGATCTTGAGTGTCATCTGATCTATCTGTTTCAAGAACTTCTTGACCATCCTCTGCTTCAGACTGAGTTGCTCCACCTGGAACGTGAGTCTCTTCTAACCTGTCTTTTTCTGCAAAATCATACCTCACAAGTTTGTTAGTAACCTTTTGTGATATAGTGTTATTCATACCTTGGGGTGTCTCAGACTTGGTGTTCTTGTACACAACATCTTCCCTAAAGACCACATTCCTGCTGATCACGCATTTCTGTTCATCGATGAGCCATATCCTGTATCCTTTTACACCTTCTGGATAGCCTGTAAAAATGCCTTTGTTTGCCCTGGGATTCAGTTTACCATCATCAGAATGAATGTAGGCAACACATCCAAACACTTTCAACCCTGTGAGATTAGGAGCATCATATGTCCATCTTTCTTCTGGGATGTCAAACTCTATAGCAAATGATGGTGTTCTGTTAATCTGATAAACTGCAGTTGAAGCAGCTTCAGCCCATAAACTTTGTTTCAAGCCACTTTTTCTCAACATGCTCCTTACCTTGTTCATGATAATTCTATTTACTCTCTCAGCTACACCGTTATGTTGAGGTGTGTAGGTACACATTTTGTGCCTCACTATACCTTCCTCTTTGCAAAACTGGTCGAATCTCGTGTTGCAAAATTCTAAGCCGTTGTCAGTGCGTAGCTTCTTGACCTTTCTTTTAGACTGTACCTCTACCATTCTCTTCCACTCTTCAAACTTACCAAATGCTTCATCTTTGGTCTTCAGGAAGTATATCCATACTTTTCGTGACCATTCGTCCGTAAAAGAGATGAAGTATTGGCATCTTCCCTAGAGATCCGAGTGAATGTAGTCCAACGTATTCCTAGTCACATGTTGGGCTTGACCAAAGCTGACCTTGTGGGTCGTTCCAATCACACAATCCTCACAAAATTCAATGTCCTTGATCTTGTTTGCTTCTAAACATCCTTTCTTTGCTAGCATCTGTAGAGATTTCTGGCCAACATGACCCATTCTCCTATGCCAAAGCTGAGTATAGTCGTAATATGTGCCCTTTTTATCTTCCTTATCTGTGTTTATGCAACTTTATGGGACCATAGCTCTTCCTTGTAGAATGTACAGGGCATCACTCCCATGCCTTGTACCTTTCATGATCACAGTGCAACCTTTCACCACTCGCAGTGTACCATTTGAACCCTTAAACTCACATCCTTTGTTCTCAAGATTTCAAGAGAAATCAAATTCCTTCCTATCCCAGGCATGTAACAGACATCATGAAGAACAAATGTAGTGTTGTCTGGGTTCTGAAATCTTTTTGACCCGATGCCTCTAACCTCTGTGATAGTGTTATTAGCCATCCTTACCTTCTCTGTATCAGTCTCTTTAAGCTCAAGAAATATATCTTTCCTTGGATTCATGTGGAACGAACACCTCGTGTCCATGACCCATTCCACATGATGAGTAGATTACTGAGACACATGTGCTTCAACGGCTATCAAAAACCTGCCAAGTCTTGAGCATCATCGTTTGCCATGGAAGATTCAGATTTGCCATGTGTCTGGAATTTATTCTTGTTTCTCTCCAACCACTTGTAACACTATTTCTTGAAGTGTCCCTCCTTAACACAAATCCAGAAAATCTTCTTTCGATCTGTTGATTTTGATCTTGAATGATTGTGCCTCTTTCCTTTGCCATTCTGGCTCCCTCTACTGTCGGATCTTCCCCTTGCGTAATGACCTTCCAGGCTTGTCCTTGTTCCAGAACTTTCTTTTACATCCTTTTCTTTGGACCGAGCTGAACTAGCAATAACTTCAACCTTAATTGCTTCCCTGCTGTATTTCAAAGTTTCTTTAAGAGTATCATACTTTGCAGGTAGCGCATTCAAGAGGAGAATAGCTTGCACTTCTTCTAGAACTTCAATGCTTAGGTGACTGAGCTCAGCTACGAGTTTGAGGAAGTCGTCTATATTCTCATCAATCGATCGAGAATCTTGTATCTTGAAACCGTATAGCTTCAGTTGAGCATGAACTCTATTTGGGAGTGACTTTGGCATATACTGTTTCTACAGTAGCGTCCAAGTTTGTATAGCAGTGGTGCATCTCTTGATCTTTCTGAGAACATGATCTCCTACATTCAGGCGCATCGCTCGAGCCTAGACTCTTCATCCACGATGCACTTCTTTTTAGCTTATGGATCCTTTTCATCCTCAGTATTGACTTCTGGATCCACAATATTTTCGACTAGAGCATCCTTTAATCCAGAAACACTGAGGAATGCGAACATCCTTTTCTTCCATAGGGAGAAGTCTCCTTGTCCATCGAATTTCTCGATGGTGACCTTCGATCCTCGCATCCTTTGCTGATCTGAGATTCTGAAATCCGATTCACCGATCTAAAACCCTCGATCTTTGAATATGTCTGTCTCGCTGAAAAACCACAGCTCTGATACCAATTTGTGCGAATTGAGCTAAGAACCTAGTTTAATCTTACTCGCTAATAAATCAGAATGATCAACTAATCACCTAATCAAACTCAGAACAAAGATCGCAAAGATAACAAGAACACACAGAGAATGTTTACCCGGTGTTCACCTCCCTCCGCAAACTAGAGAAGGAGCTATACTCACCGAGGCTGCTTCTGCAGCAATCCACTAAAACAGAATGCTCAAGACCGAGCATACATATAGTATGCCTCTCCTCTCTCAACAACAATCCTTCTGATTCTTGAGGAAGTGTTTTCTTATAGGAGAGACGAGCTGGAGACTTCAGCTTTATATTCAGCTGACTACAAACGATGTACACGAGCATTGAACATGCTTTAGTTGGTTCATTCTAAACCGACTAAACCAGATCCAACTCCTAATCTAATCCCATACAATTGTACCGGATTCCTATGATGATATAAGACACAATCTTCAGTTTGGTTCTCAAGGAACGGTTTTGTTTTAGATCTCACTTGTCGAGCTCATAATCAGAAGAAGAAACATAGAGTTGATAGATATCTTACCGAACCCTTGGATTCTCCAACCTACAGATCTCTGGCCATGACGTTTAGAGAGCCTTACCGGTGTATGTTCCTGCCGCTTCTTTGACCATCCGGTGCATCAATAACATATTGTGGAATTAGAAATTCACAGTTTTTGAACAACAAACTTTGATTCTTCGAAGGCCAAGATTTAATAATAGGAATCATTCTCCAAAATAAAAATATTTTTAATCAAATATTGGTCTCTTCATTTTCTTTCTGATTGAGGCCTTATTGAAAAAAAAAAAATATATATATATATATATATATATGATTGTGATTGCATGAAACTGTCAGAAGGCAAGGGCCAAACTAATAAAAAAGCATCTAAAAAACTCTACTGGTGGTATCTTCTAAATTTTTATTTTTATCATAAACGAAAAATAATCGGTACTTTCTGCAAGACTTGCACGTATTTTCGAATATAAGAGTGTTTACACTGTATAGCCGATAGTCCGAGGCAGAAGTTTAGATCTCTTTTATATGAATGATCTATATGTTTCTATTAAGTACTTGGATGAACATATGATCGGTATAGAAACTTCTCTAGAAGAACATAAGATTCATATAACGTTTGTTTACGGAGATCCGGTTCTCAAAGATCGTGGTTATGTTTGGGAGAATCTCACGGATATGAGTCTCGGTCGGCATAATGCTTGGCTTATGATAATAGATTTCAATTGAATTACCGAAAATCATGAAAAACGAGGAGGCCAGAGAAGATCGGAGGAATCTTTTATCCCGTTTCGTATGATAGATTTCCCATACAAAGGGAAAGCTCTCCTGGGTAGGAAGAAGAAAATCTGGAGGAAAAGTCAAATGCGATTAGACCAAGCTATGAGAAACGAAGATTGGCATTCAATATTTTCCCACACAACGGTGGTGATCATAGAACGGTTCTAGCTTATATCCATGTATCACCCCGGAAAAGTAATTAATCATTTCGTTTTGACAAAAGATGGGTGGTCAAACTAGGACTAAAGGACGCAGTTCTATCTGGGTGGAGCCTTTCTGATGAAATTCCACGTCGGGATTTCCATCAGAAAATTTTGTCATGATGGAATCATATCCCCAAATGAAAGAAAACTATACCAACAAATACATCAAATCTAATTGAAGATCTTAAGAACCATATTGATTTAGCCCAAGATAATAACAACACAACAGTAGAGGAAATGGAAGACTTGAAACATCAAGTTTGTAAGGCGTTTAGGAAATAAGAAACTTTTTGGAGGAAGGAAAGTCAAGTATTAATTCACAGAGAAGGAGACAATAACACAAAAAATTTCCACTTGTACACTAAGAAAAGACAAGCACAAAAATGTATCATCTGCATGAGGGATGAAAATGTTCAATGGGTAGAAAATGCCTCGGGGACTAAGAAAGTTTCCATTAAATATTTTGAGGACTTGTTTACCACTTCCGACCCTTTTGACTTTACTAAATCCCTCCGGTACATTACCGAGAAATTGCCAGAATCGGCTAACCGTATTTTAGTTAAATATCCCTCTAATGAGGAGATAAGGAACGCGCCTTTTGACATTAAAACGGACAAGGCCCCGGGACAAACGGAATGACAAGCCATTTCTACCAAAAATTATGGCAAATCATGGGACAAGATATAATAAAACTAGTAAAGGACTTCTTTACAACATGAAATTTTGATCCAAGATTAAATCAAACTAACATATGTCTCATCCCTAAAAAAGATAGACCCAGAGCTATGACAGAGTTCAGACCAATAAGCTTATGTACCGTTAGTTACAAGATTATATCCATATTATGTGTAAACGTATGAAGATCTCCCTCTCGACCTTGATTTCGGAGACTCAATCCGCTCCGTGGCTAGACGACTAATTACAGATAACATACTTCTAGCAAAATAAAAACCTTCATGCTCTTTGCAAAAACCCAATGTGCATATCAAAATAGGTATGAGAAAGACATATGACCGAGTAGAATGGAGGTTTTTAGAAGCGCTTCTACTAAATTTAGGGTTTGCGGAAAAGGGGGTTAAACTCATAATATTTTGTGTATCATATGTCTCCTATCAGAACCTAATTAATGGTGAAGCAAAATGAAAAATCAAACCATCAAGAGGATTCTGACAGGGAGACCCACTCTCACCGTTCATGTTTATCTTATGTATAAAGGCTTTCATCTCCCTGCTTAATGAAGCGGAAGCGAAGAAACACATTACATGACTTCAGATAGCCCAAGCCAGTCCCACAGTTTCTCATCTACTCTTCGCAGACGACAATATGTTCTTTTGTAAGGCGGATTTCCTGCAATGTGCAGAGATTGCAGATATTATAAAGACATATAGAGAAGCATCATGCCAAAAACTAAATAACTCAAAATCTCCCATTATCTTTGGAATAAAGTTGACCATAATATCCGGAGGGACATCAAAAATACGCTCGCCATCACAAATGAAGGGGGAATGGGATCATATTTTTGCCTCGCAGAACAAATTTGTGGGTCAAATAAGAAGGTATTCGCTTTTGTCAAAAATCGCCTAAATGGCGGAGTAAATAATTGGCACGCAGAATTCCTCTCTAAAGGGGGAAAAAGAAATCAAAATAAAAATTGTGGCACAAGAAGCCCCCACGTATGTGGTGTCATGCTATCTTCTCGGCTCCTCCTTAAGTCCACTACATATAAACTAAGAAAATTTATATCAAACTTTTGGTGGAGTTCAAAGTAAGACAACATAGGGCTTCACTCGATAATGTGGGACAAAATTTGTATTTCCCAGGAAATGGGAGGCTTCGGATTTAGAGAACTTAAATATCTTCACCTTGCCCTATTGGCCAAACAGTTATGGAGATTACTTCAATACCCATCCTACTTTCTAGCTCGTGTCCTACGTGGGAGATATTATAGACAAACAAACCCTTTAGAAGATCGGTAGGTCTATTCCCCATCATATGGGTGACGTGGTATTAAGGTAGCACGACAGACACTACGCCAAGGTCTACGGAGAACAATTGGATCTGGATATAATACAAGATTATGGTAGGAGCCATGGATCCTGGATACAAAGGCCCGACCTCCAAGAGGAAGGGATGAAACAAGATATAGAGACCACTATTACTATTTCATACTTAAATTAAACAAGATACAAATGAATGGGCTGTTTAAGCTCTCCAGGACCGTTTCCATCCCAATGATATTCTACTTATTTTGGGGATGAGACCTAGCCAAGATGTTAGACTATACATATATGCTTGGAGTCATACCAATTCTAGAGCATATACAATAAAATGTGGGTATGGCCTGATAAGGAGAAGAAACATTGAGATGAATAACCAAGAGATTACAGAGCCAAATACAAATTGTTTGAAATCTTCGTATGGAAGATCCAAGCCCCTAAGAAATTAAAACACTTCATGTGGCAAGCACTCTCGGGATGTCTGGCAACTTGCCAACATATGACTTTCAGACACGTAGGGATATATGCTACTTTCCCCAGATGTGTTGCGTCGGCAGAAACAATTAACAACCTCCTTATTGAATGTCCCCTTGTTTTACTTTAGGACCTTCTGTCCATTACGGTTGCTTCGTCTGGAAATCTCTTCAGCAAGCTATTTTGGAGGCAGAAATCTGGCCAGCAAGATGCCAACTCGATGCCTCTTGGGTTGATCATGGCTTGACTAGTGGACCATGATGGTTTTTTAAAGATGCACTTGGAAGGAGTATCACAAGAGCACAAGGGTGCAGAAGGTGTCTATCTCCATTACATGTGGAACTCGATGTTTTTCTATAAGCGACGTCTTTCCTCCTAGAAGGTGGGATTTATGATGTGGTAATTTAGATAGACTGTTCGGATATGATCAATATGATGGAAGACCCTCAAGATTGGCCGAGCTACATGATTGAGGTGGATTTATTCAAATCTTGGAGAGAATCATTTTTATCTTTAGATATAGTTTTAATTCATAGGATTCTAAATGTTCGTGCCGACTCCCTTGCAAAAGGGGAAAGAGCACATGATACATTTTTCTCCCATGTAAGTCACAACGAGCCAGATGGTTAATCTTTCAAGATGATAATCCGATACGGACAACTTTGATTTAATATATGGAGTATATGTTGACAAAAAAAAAGATTATAAAATATTTTAAAAAAACTTTGTACAATATAAGAAAGGTTAAAAAGATGGATTGTCCCATTTTAATTATATAAACATTAAAATGAACCACACCAAATATATGAACCATATAAACTACCTAAATTACCCATGCTTTTATCTCATGCGTACAGCTTTCTTTTTTTTTGGCAACTTGCGTACAGCTTTTCAGACTTGCAAAAAAATCTGATTTATGTTTTTTGGAATAAAAAGTACTGATGGAAAGTGATAGTTGTCTTTTAATGTTTCGACCATAGTAGTTGTTTATTTTATAATTTATTCAAATACTAGATGTACATAACCAACTACTTTTTTAACTATTTTATAATCTACATTGGAATACTTTGATAAAATAGTCAACTATTATTTATAATAGTTAACTATTTAGATAAGATAAATTACACCATATTTCAAAGTATACGATTATTTCACATTGATAAAATGTTGAAAAAATTGTTCAATCTTAATTATACTTGATGATGTATTCGAATAATGAATGTACATAGTCAACTACTTTATATCGTACATAGTTAACTATTTAAATAAGATAAATTACATCATCTCTTTAAAAGTATACGAATATTTCACGTTGATAAATTGTTGGAAAAAGTAATTGAATATATTTGACATCCAATCTTAATTATACTCGATGATGCATTCAAATAATGGATGTACATAGTCAACTACTTTCTCAACTATTTTATAATTTGCATTGGAATACTTTTTAACAGCTATCATTTTATAACGTACATAGTTAACTATTTAAATAAGATAAATTAAATCATTTCATTAAAAATATAAAACTATTTCACGTTGATGAATTGTTGGAAAAGTAATTGAGTATATTTGACATTCAATCTTAATTATACTCGATGATGTATTAGAATATTAGATATACATAGCCAACTACTTTTTCAACTATTTTATAATTTACATTGGAATACCTTGATAAGATAGCTGACTACTATTTTACAACGTACATAGTTGGAGACGATTCCGGATTTTCTTGATTATGTAAATCGATCTCCTCGAGCGAGGCTTCTGGTGGTCGGAGAGGAGCTCTCGTCTGCTGCGTGCGGCGTCCTAGTTCTTCTCCGATCTGGTGTTGACGATGAATTGTGTGGAGGATGCAAAAGATTGGATCTGGTTTATGACCGGTTCGGTGTTTCCCGATCCCTGGTTAGGCTGATTTACTTGGTTTAGCTACCCGAGTGGTTTGCTTATCCAGCTTCCTGCTTTCCGATGATGCGTGAGGATTAGGTCTTGTTTGGCTGTGACCTCTTGCTAGGGGCTAGATTGTAGCTTGGCTTAGACATTTGGGTTAGTACGGTCTCGTTTTTTAGAGTTAGGAGGAGGTAGTAAGGCTTTGGAGTGGTGATGCGTGGTCTCTTTTCTAGCCGACCTCAGGGAAGTAGCTTGGTAGATTGAACAGCCGCTATTAAGCTCTGTAAGTAAGTGTAATCCTAGGTGAGAATCGGATCTAGGTGTGCTAGTGAGCGTCGATCCGATGATATGGAGGACAGTCGGTGATCGGGCCTCTCTGCCATCGTTGAGGAATGGCTCTCTTCCTAGGTTGTCGGATGAATCAACTTCCTTACTCTTGCTTGCGTGTTCTGTTTCTCTCGGAATTGTTCTCTTCTCGAGTTCGTTCTCAACTTCGTTTGTTTCAGGTCTTCGAGTCGTTTATCACTATTTTGACTCTTATGCTACCAAGCAAAAAGCAAAAGTTTCAAAATACTGAATGTTATTTGCTTCCATGTTTTTTAAACTTTTTTGCCATGGGACCAATATCTTAGGTGTTGCAACTTGTTAACTCATATTGTAATACCGGAACTTTTATTATTTTTAATGATATTTACAATTTAGCAAAAAAACTACGTTGAAAAGATTAAAAAAAAAAATCTAAATAGTTAACACAAAATTAATTCAAAATATTAAAAATTTGTAAAAGAAAAATTATATGTGTGATTTGAAAATGCAAGTCAAAATGTAGTTAGTTTATTATGTCTACAGCACGAACATGTGCATTGTATCAAGTGTCCAAGGTTTGTAATAATTTTCTAATATATACTTTTTTAACATTTATTTTTTCTAATAGATACTTAACTTCCACTAATATATAATGATGGTGTGTTTATCTAAGATGTTAACAAACTAAGCTGTCTCGGTCAAATCTTATGATGAAAGTATTTAACAATTGTTTTGGAATTTGGATCCTTGGTAAATGATATTTGACACTTCTCAGTAATCTGAAATCTGGTTTGTTTGTTTTTTTTTTCTTTTGCAGGTTTAAGTTTATGGAGAGGAAGCTGCTTCTTACAGTGTCGACTATCTTGAATCTTGTCTTCACCATTCATATTCTGTATAATTATTCAACAACATGGAATCCGACTTGGACCAATAGAGCCGCCATTGAAGCAGAGGATGCAGCCTCTGTTTCATGTTCAGGACATGGCAGAGCTTATGTGGACGGTCTTGGTGTCCTTGACGGCAATAAACCTTCTTGTGAATGCAACAATTGCTATACAGGCAAAGATTGTTCTCTTCTTCTCCCAGATTGTCCTGTCGATGCTAACTCGTAAGCAACAACTTTTTTTTTTTTGATCATTATGACTAAACCAATCTATAAGCTTTTGATTTTGTATATGGGTTTTGAAGAGGAGACCCTTTGTTCTTGGAGCCTTTCTGGATGCGACAAGCAGAGAGCAGCGCGGCTTTGGTCTCGGGATGGCACAGGATGAGTTATATATATCAAGATGGTACATATGTGTCTAAAGAGCTCGAGAAGGTCATTAGGAAACTGCATAGTGTTGTGGGAAATGCTGTTACGGATGAAAGATTTGTAATCTTTGGAAGTGGATCCACGCAATTGCTTGCAGCAGCTGTTCATGCCTTGTCTTTGACAAACTCATCATCATCATCACCTGCAAGGCTTTTGGCTACTGTTCCATACTACTCCGTAAGAAAGTGTATAGTTAATATACTCCCTCTGTTTCATAAAGAGTGTCACTTTGACACATTTCACACATATTAAGAAAATCTGTAGTTATACAAAAATACCCTCATTTATTACATCATTAATTAGACTAAAATGATTTAAATTTAAATAAATTGAGCTTTGGGTGAAGGGTAAAATAAGAATTCAATGTAAAAAATGATATTGGAAATGTAAAATGACACTCTTTATGAAACAAGAAAAAATGTGTAGAATGACACTCTTTGTGAAACGGAGGGAGTATATATTACCAAAATAATAAATACTCCCTCCCTTTCATAATAAGAAGTGTCCTTCTAACATTTTCACGCAAATTAAGATATATATTAAAATTTCTATTATAACTCTACCAACTAATTTGACTTTTGATATTTTTATTTTTCATTGACTAATATCAAGGTTAAAGTAGGTAATTTATGTCAAAAATTGCATTGAAAATCTAAAACGACAGTTATTTTGAAACGGAAAAATAATTCTACAACGACACTGAAATGGAGGGAGTATAATTCATTTCGTTGTTTGTGTTTAACGTTTACATTTGTCTTTTATAAAGATGTTTTATCTTTGAAAGATCTGAATATAGTTCTTAAGTCAACGCAAACATAAAAGCATAATCGCGTCTGAAACAATAATGTAGTTCTAATAATTTTGTGTGTGTAGATGTACAAGGATCAAGCAGATTTCTTTGATTCAGCACTTGTCAAGTTTGAAGGAGATGCATCTGCATGGAAGAAGAGCAAGTGCAATGACAATATCACACAAGTTATAGAGATAGTGACATCTCCGAATAATCCAGATGGGATGATGAAAAGAGCTGTTCTTGATGGTCCTAATGTCAAAACAATCCATGATTACGCCTATTACTGGCCTTATTTCTCTCCTATAACAGTTCCAGCTGATGAAGATTTGAGTTTGTTTAGTCTCTCCAAAACTACAGGTCACGCTGGCTCAAGATTCGGGTGATATGCTATGCTTATGCCCTCTTGTAACTCTTAACAGATTGGTCACAACCAACTCACAAGTATTTTTCTTGCTGCAGATGGGCACTGGTAAAAGACAAAGCTGTTTATGAAAAAATGAAAAGATATATAACTCTAAGTAGTATGGGAGTTTCTCGGACCACACAACTTTATGCGCTTCAGTTGCTCAAGGTTGTGGTTGGTGATGGAGGCGATGAGATTTTTCATTTTGGTTATGAAACTTTGAAGAAAAGATGGGGTATACTGAACAAGATCTTGTCCATGTCCACGCGTTTCTCGCTCCAGAAAATAAAACCTGAGTATTGCAACTATTTTAAGAAAGTCAGAGACTTTACTCCTTGTAAGTGTTTTTTCTAATGTTAGAGGCATTGTTCTGTTTAAAATTTATAACTTGTTTTCTTTTAATTTGAAAGCTTATGCGTGGGTGAAGTGTGAGAGACCAGAAGACACAAACTGCTATGGGATTTTCAGAACGGCGAAGATAACAGGACGCGATGGCAAAGTGTTTGGATCAGAAAAAAGTTTTGTGCGACTGAGTCTCATTAGATCACAAGATGACTTTGATCATCTTATTGATATGTTGAACAAGTTAGTCTCCCACGAAGCTGTAGGAGTAAACTCCATCTAAGATCATGATGTTGTATTCGATTCAGTCATATGTAAGTGTACTTGGGCCCCTATAAGTAAACCTACCGTTAGGCTCTTTTTATGAAAGCTCAGGATTTATGATTCAATGTATTTGTAAGGTTTTGGAACTATTGAGGGCTCGTGCAGTGTCATCCGACAAAACAAACAAATAAAGTTGGAAAAGGAAGAAGAAAGTTTGCAAATTTCTACCCATATTGGATGAGATTTTGCAAATAAACATTTAATCTTACCTATATATATATACTAGCATAATTCACCCGCACCATGTGCAGACACAAAAGTTTTAATATTAACATTAAAAAAAATTCATCTAAACTATATATTAAAAAATATTTTTCAAAATTTTATAATAATTATTATAAAATTCATACTATAAAATTATTTCATCATGACAATCGTTTCGTTTTCTATCTCTTGTTATTTGCCGCCTTTCATCTCCAGCCCTTTCTGCCTTCCGGTTTTCTAATCGGATTGTTAGAGAGGTCCCAATGTCTCCTTCTCCCCTTGCTAAGTGCTTCATCCTTGGCAGATTTGCTTTTCCCTCTCTTTTCCAGCTAAAACTTCCGACTTCAGCTTCTTCTTCTCTTCGGATATTTTCTTCCGTAAGCCAGAATTCACCACGGCAGAATTTTCTTTTTGCCTAGCCAACCTAAGAGCTTCTTTAAGCTTTTTAATTTCCTGTTTTGGGCGACGAAATTTCTCTCGTGCCTCCAACAAACTAACCTTTTGGCAGCTTCTGGGCTTCTCTTTGTCTGCCTATGTGAAGAATCCATGAACAACACACTTGTAACATTTTCTTCCAGGATTTTCATCTGTCCACAGTTTCAACAAAATCGTGGGTATGTTGCAGTGACAAAGATGACCATCCAACTGAGCACAACTTTGATAGAACGAAGTTGCATCTGAACCTAAGCTAAGGCTCCTTTCCATTTTGGATTTGATAGTGAAGAATCAAAGAAGAAGAGAAGATATATAATTAGGGTTCTTAAGGTGGATTACGTTGGATTTAATAGACTTGAGAAGAGGGTACATTGGTCTTTTCGCAACACTTAATCTGAGTATAGTTAAATGAGTTAACGACAGATTAATTAGATAGGTAAACGTTTTAACACTGTTTAATTTCGGGGATGGAAATTTCAATTTTTGAATATACATATATTTTTAAGATAACCAAAAATATGTTGGGTTTGTTTATGGCAACGAAAAAAGATTGGGTATTTTTTAGGCAAAAGAAATTCACGTCGGATATTTTTAGGTTTTTTCTCTAACAAAAGCTGATATATGATTAAGATATATCAAAGCATCCGAATACAAATGGACTGCAAAAAAAAAAGTGTATCTTTTATATAAATAAAATATATATAAAATAGAAAAGATGAAGTAGATAGAAAGTATTATAATTAGATAAAGATGTAGAAATACCCAAAAATACAAAGAATATAAAACATAAAATACAAATAAAGAAGCAACAATTAGATAAACAAACAAATGTAGAAAACACAAATTTATTATATAATTGGAGACAAGTGTCCACCTAAGCAAAAGTCGGAAAAAATTAAGTTGTATTTAAAGTATCGTTTAATACATACTAATTGATACCACTGGTACTTGTATTATTTAATAAAGATTAAAATTTTAAAAATACAAACTAAGTAAATAAGAAAAAAAACAGCATTAATTAATTCAGAGATTAAATAAAAATATATATTATTATATAAGAAGTTTTGAAATATTTTACTGAAAACAATAATATCTGTAGTTAGATTTCCAATCATAATTTCTGAAAGAATAAGGAAACAAATATTCTTCCCATTTCTAAACTTAATGAAAAGATTGCTAACCTAAATGGAAATATCATGCAAAACTGAAAAGAGAACTATTAATAATTCGAATTCATTCAGAGGAATACGAAAGAAGGAAGACATACTTTACAACATTTGATCTCAAGCACATATCTCGCACACGAAATTTGATGGCAGATAAGCTAGCACGGAGTGTTCGGCTAAGATC
The DNA here is from genome assembly GCA_030180135.1 of Orychophragmus violaceus. Lineage (NCBI taxonomy): Eukaryota > Viridiplantae > Streptophyta > Magnoliopsida > Brassicales > Brassicaceae > Orychophragmus > Orychophragmus violaceus. Next base: position 102,411,071 of record CM058232.1, on the reverse strand, counting down.
GTCAGAGAGTTTTCATGTTGGTTCGGAGCCACCAACTTGGATTATAGAGAGATAGATTCTATTTTGTATGTTGTTAACAAAACAAAAAAAATCACTTAGTTTGATACTGTTGGAGTTGGTATGTCTGATTGTTTGGATCATTTGGTAGTGTGTCGCTGAATGCATTTGAAATGATGAACAATGTTTGAGTCTTGAATTGCAAGCAAATCTCCTCTGAAGTTCCTTGGATGATCTTGGTTTCTTGAAGTGCTTTGAGCTCAACATTGTTGTTTTCTTGATCGTCCTCCAAGTCTTGAAGCTTGAGAAGATTGGTTTATTCTTGTTGTCCGATTGGAGTTTTTCATGTGATCTTTTTGGTGAGCAATTTTCCTTTAACTTCAACATGTTCTAAAAGTGTGATTAAGTTTTCCAGTGACTTGTTGAACTCTTCTTTTAAACTCTAAAATTGGTCTCCTAGGAGTTCACCTCATGGTTGATTTTTTTGAATTACTCTGAAATTCCAAGTGTGATTTTTTTGTTTATAAAAGTATAATTTGAGGATTGAGCTTCTTCTTTTATTTTGTCACATACATTTCGTAATTTAAGTTGAAATAAGCAGAAATTTTAGTTTTTTTGTTGGATTTCGAAATCTAATAAATTATGTCTTACAAACTAAAACTTTCAATCATATAGGGGTTGATTGGAAGAGTTGTGGCTTTTATTTTTTTGCTGTATAAATTATGTTGTAGATTTTTTTGCTTTGGCTTTAAATTTAATTGATGTAGGTTTTTTGGCTGTGAAAATATTTTTATTTTTCACAGTTCAATTTTTTTGCTCTACATATTTAGCTTTGTACAGCCAAAACAAAAAATAAAAAATAATAAAGAGCTTTGAAGAGAAAAATATTTACAAAGCATGATTGGATTAGATTGTGTGCTTTGGAGAGAAATTAGGCTTTAGAGAGATTCTAAAGCCATTACCAATCACCCCCATAATCTAGTTTTTTTCATTAAGGATGTCGGCAACTACAGTTCCCATCATTATCATTGACTATATTTCTTTTATTTCGACCACTGACGCTTTCCTTTTTTTAAGTTCTTACTTAATTTCATGATCTTTGTACGTTACAACGTTCGTATTTGTTTTTTTTTTACCCTTAGTGACTTTCACAGATGGTAAAAAAGGAGGATTAAAAGGGGCTATAATTGGGCTAAGTAATTGGGCCTTTACAAACCAAATATAAAAGTGTGATAATGACCATCTCTAATGACCATGGAGAGGAATTGATTTGAACGATCGCAGAGTTTCTAGGGCTTGATCTCCACCTTCATCATCACTAATTCTCTAGGGTTTTCTGATTCATCGTTTTTTTCTCCAGAACTAATCATGGAGAGGAACAATGGCCACGACGATGAAGGTACATAAAAACTCTGATTTTGAAACCCTAATTCTCTTGGGGTTTTCTGTTCTGAACATTCGAATTTGTTTTCGACACAGAGCCGCAGATTGATGAAGATCCAGTCGAGAATCGAGACAACGATGATGAAGAAGAAGATGTTGAAGATAATCATTACGACTATGACGATGGGTTTTTAACGGACGGTAGTGATGATGGAGAAGAAGATGAACATATGCAATGTAGTGATGATGCTGATGATGATGATGGAGAAGAAGAAGACGATTTTAATCTTGACGAAGATGAGTATCAGCTTTTACAAGAAAACAACGCCAATTTTCAGAGGACGACCGAGTTTAAACGTTTGAAGAAATCTTCAGGGGGAAACGATGAAGTTGATGGAGTCGATGTTTATGATGATGATTTGAGCAACTTCATTGTAGATGAAGATGATGGAGTGAGAAACGGTGTTAAGAAGAGGAAATACATGCAACGAACTGATTTTGATGATCTATTTGGTGACCCTGAAGAATTGTTGAAACGTCGGGAAAAGGTTTTGATGTCTAAGGGAAGGCTTGAAAGAAAGCTAGAAGATGAAGTTGAGCCTACACATCTCTCTGATATGTACATGACAGAGAGAGATGAAGAAATTCGAAAGCTTGATGTTCCTGAGAGAATTCAGATGTTTGAAGAAGCCATTGGAATAGATGAAATTAGCATTGTGGAAGAGAGTAATTGGATCTATGATCAACTGAATAATGAACAAGGAAAGGATTTTCCGGTTAAGAAGGAAGACATATCGAGATTTTTGGAGCTATATCATGTGCACAAGTTGGAGATACCGTTTATAGCTATGTATCGTAAAGAACAATGCCGGAGTTTATTTGAGAGTACTGATGAAGACGTTGATGTCATTCTCGATAAGAAGAAGCCTGAGGTTAAATGGCATAAGGTCTTGTGGATGATTCATGATTTGGATAGAAAGTGGCTTCTTCTTCGAAAAAGGAAAGCGGCTTTGCTTGCTTGCTATACAAAACGTTTTGAAGAAGAAACCTGCAGGTTTAATATGAATCAGAATGTTTTTGAATCGGTTGTCAAGTCTCTTAAAGAGGCGGAAACAGAGAGAGAAGTCGATGATGTAGACTCAAAGTTCAACTTGTATTTCCCTCTTGGTGAAGTTGAGGAAGGGCAGTACAAGAGGCCGATAAGGAAATCACAATATAGCATCCGCAGCAAATCTGGGCTCCGGGAAGTTGTAAGCAAGTTTGGGTATAGCGCTGAGCAATTAGGGCTAGCTTTGTCTCTAGAAAAAGTACTTGTTGATGAGCTTGATGATGCAAAGGAAACGCCAGAGGAGATGGCCTTGAACTATATGTGTACGATGTTTGAAGATCCTCAAGCTGTTCTTAAAGGCGCACGGCATATGGCTGCGGTTGAGATCAGCTGCGATCCGTCGATCAGAAAGTATGTCCGCGGGATTTATATGGAGAATGCAGTAATCTCGACAAGGCCAACACAAGATGGGAATGTGGTGATAGATTCTTGCCATCGGTTTTCTGGTGTTAAGTGGTTGCGCGAAAAGCCGTTGAGCAAGTTTGAAGATGCCCAATGGCTTCTCATTCAGAAAGCAGAAGAGGAGAAGCTTCTTCAAGTGACCTTCAAGCTGCCCGAGAATTACATGAATAGGCTAATTAGAGAATGCAGTGAACACTATCTAAGTGTTGGTGTTAGTAAGTATGCTCAACTCTGGAATGAGCAGAGGAGATTGATTCTGGAGGATGCGGTTCATGGTTTTCTTTTGCCCTCAATGGAGAAAGAAGCAAAACTGTTGCTAACTAGTAGTGCGAAGGTTCGGTTGCTTTCGGATTATGGACAGGTTTTATGGAACAAAGTGTCTTCAGGGCCATATCGAAAGAACAAAGATGAGGAAGCTGCGCCGAGGGTCTTGGCGTGTTGTTGGGGGCCTGGAAACCCACAAACTACATTTGTGATGCTTGATTCATCAGGAGAGCTGCTTGATGTGCTTTACACACGAGACATCGGGTTGCGATATTCTCCAGATGTAAATGACCAGAAACGTCAGAAGGACTACAATCGTCTTATGAAATTTATAAGGGACCACCAACCGGATGTTGTGGCTATAGGAGCTGTGAATGTGAGCTGTATTCGTCTGAAGGATAACGTTTATGATGTTATATTCCAACTGGTGGAGGAAATGGTGACTAGAGATGAGGATTATGGTTATGATTTGCCAGTTGTTTATGCAGACGAATCTCTTCCTAGGCTGTATGAAAATTCTACAATCTCAAGTAAACAGCTTCCTCGACAGCCAGGGATTGTGAAACGCGCAGTGGCTCTTGGTCGGTATCTACAGAATCCATTGGCTATGATCGCAACTCTATGCAGTCCAGGTAAAGAAATTCTATCTTGGAAGCTTCATTCTTTGCAAGATTTTCTTGAGCCATACGAGAGGTATGAGATGGTCGAACAGGTTATGGTTGATATAACAAATCAAGTTGGACTCGACATTAATTTTACTGTGAGCCACGAATGGATTTTTTCTCCTTTACAGTTTGTTTCCGGGCTTGGACCTAGGAAAGCTTCGTCTTTGCAGAGGTCTCTCTTTAGATCTGGTTCGCTTTTTTCCCGCAAGGAACTGATAAATCATGGGCTCGGTAAGAAAGTATTTGTTAATGCAGCTGGTTTCTTGAGGATCCGTAAAAGCGGGCAGGCTTGTAATAGCAATCAATACATCGATCTATTGGATGATACTAGAATACATCCTGAATCATACGGACTTGCACAAGAATTGGTGAAAGATGTTTATGATCCGGATGCTTTCATAAATGATGATGATGCGATAGAGCATGTAAGAGATCGACCAGCTTCTTTGAGAAGACTCGTTCTTGATGAGTATTTGAGATGCAAAAAACAGGAGAATAAGAAAGAAACTTATGTTAATATCATGAGAGAACTAAGCTGTGGTTTTCAGGATTGCCGGAGTCAGTTTAAAGAGGCAAATCCAGATGAAGAGTTTTATATGATCTCGGGAGAAACCGCAGAAACAATCGGTGAAGGGAGAATTGTGGAGGTCACTGTTAAGAGAGTAACGAGTGGAAAAGCCATATGTGTTTTAGATTGTGGAATACTTGGGATTCTAATGAAGGAAGCTTACTCAGATAACGGAAGGGATATCTTAGACTTGTCTAACAAACTATGTGAAGGCGATGTCCTTACTTGCAAGATCAATGGGATTATAAAATATAGGTATCTTGTGTACCTCAGCTGCAAAGAAAGCGAAATGAGATTCAACGGGAATCCCGGGAAAGTGGATGATTATTACCACGAAGAGGATCGAAACAGTGTCCTGATTGTGAAAAAGAAACCTGCAAAAGAGAAGAAGAAGCAGTTTAAGTCTCGGATGATTGTTCATCCCCGGTTTCAGAACATCACTGCTGAGCAAGCAACAGAGTATCTCTCTGATAAGAATAATGGAGAAAGCATTGTTCGTCCAAGCTCTCGAGGATTCAATTATCTGACTTTGATGATCAAGATTTACGAAAATGTGTATGTTCACAAGGAGATTATCGAAGGTGGGAAGGATAACAATGACACAGTGAGCTTACAACGTATTGGAAAAACACTGAAAATTGGAGTCGAAACCTTCGAGGATCTTGATGAGGTACGTCATTATTTTCTTATATAAGAGAACAAAGTTAATTCAATTCTTGAAACATTCTTGGCCTTCGTTGCAGGTAATGTATAGGTACGTTGATCCTCTGGTAGTTCATCTTATGACAATGCTTAGCTACCGGAAATTTCGAAATGGGACGAAGTCGGAGATAGATGATCTCCTCCGGGCTGAGAAGGAGCAAAAGCCAACAATGGTGGTTTACTGTTTTGGCGTTTCACATGAACATCCAGGCAGCTTTATATTGTCATACATTCGGTGCGCAAATCCGCACCATGAGTATATTGGTTTATCTCCCAAAGGATTCAAGTTCAGGAAAGGGATGTTTGTGGATCTCGACAGACTTGTAGCTTGTTTCAAGAGGCATGCTAATGATGATCCTGAGCATTATTAATCAGGTACTCTTTTTATATACAAGTAAAATGACTTGTTATATATTTACCCAAATGTTTTCTTACAGAAAGGAGATGACATTTACCATGTATTCAAGCTTATGTTTTAAAGATAGTTATCTCTGTTTAGGAAAACAGATGTTTGGGGATCTTGACAAGCTTATTTGAAGAGGCATGTTAATTATGATCAAATGCTTTAGTAATGAGTGCTATCAAATTAGGTCATGTACTATTTACTTCTCCGAATTTATAGATTGTTTGATTTCTGTATGTTCTTTTTTGCAGATTGATCGATAAGGTTTAGCTTTCTGATGTCCTGCTCCAGCACAAGATCTCCTTTTATGTTATTTTTAGCTTTATATTAATAACTTTATGCTGGCAGTTCATAAGACGTCAATAAGAAACTAGGTTATCTTTCTTCTTCATCATCGCCATGAGTCTATCTACTTTCTCTTTTTTGAGAGCTAATGCTCAAACAATATGACGAGGCTCTAAGCTCTCTAATGGTGATTTGATTAATCCTACACTTTCCTTTGAAGCAAAATTTAGGGCAATATTAAATCACAATAGCTTCAAGCAAAAATCTGGGGCAATAAACAGTTCAGAGTTCTGTAATGGAAACTTAAATTTGGGCCAAAACTTGATTATGCGTGGCCTTGGTGGTGAACGGTTCTTAAGAATATTAAAGATTGAAATGTTCTGAATTGTAATGATACGAGAGGTGAACACTGTTTGGCTTGGTGATTTGTATTATATAACAACAGGAAGCTGGGGTTAGTGGATTGAATAGCAGAACTCATATGAAGCTAATGCTGAAATGGATGAGAGGGAGAAATATGCTCAAGTTAATCTGCAACCAAGTTGGTTCCTCCAAAAAGTTCTTTCACACCACTTTACTTGATGATCCTCAACAAGTGACACCAGTTGCTGCTGCTGCTGCTACCGACAACAACAAACAAACCTTCAAGAGAAGAAGCAAATAAACGATTGTTATTGACCACACTGGAAAGTTTTTGCCTTTCACATGATCTCAGAGACCAAATCTCGTGGATAATCTCTTGTTTTTTGTCCCCAAGGAAATGAATGTGTTATGATCTGTTTTTAGTTCTAGAGAAAACATTGTAGTTGCTGGTGTATAAATTCTTGAGAAAGTCAAATAGGTTATTTGCATTCAGAAGTCAAAACTTTTATGGTACTTATTTTAGAATATAAAGTATAGAGTACCTTTTTCAGATGTCAGAAATATAGAGTACCTTTTATGCAATTTAGAGAGAAATACAACAACAAACAATCTAACATGCTCCGTTCATCGTCATCATTTATTTCAGAGTTAGCTTTTCTGTCCCCATGATTCCCTTTCTTCGAATCGAAACGCCAAAATTCGCCTACGAAAAACCCAAACTTTGAGTTCTAATTATCACCTTGCAAGCCATCTTCTTCCCCTACTCCTCTCAGAAACCCCTACTACTCCTGTTCTTGTATTCGATGCGATGATTCGATTAAAGAAACGCTTTGTAGCTGCTGATGATCTGATCTAGCATTTTGAGCTTACAAGTTTCTTTCTTTGGGAATTAATTTCAGACAGGGAAAGTGTTTACTGAAGCACAAACCACCAAATCTGAGATAGATAGCAAGATTTCCTGGGAAGTGAAGAACTCTTTTCCAGGCGTTTGTATAAATAGGCTTTGATGAATCTCCTTTATTGGTCAAGTATCGCTGATGATGATGAGGATCCCATAAACCTTTAATGGGTAGGATAATTTCTTGGTTATCTTTGAAATGAGTCGGTCTCCATCGTTTTCTGTAAAGCCTGAGCTTACTATAAAGCCTGATCCAGACTCTCTAAAACAATGGGTTCACGCATTTTGCATTATGAGGTTTGATCTCGAGCAAGGACAGATCTTAGAAGAGTGTTATCCACCAAACTCTCTCTCACAAGAAGAAGAGCTCGAGGTTTCATTCAACTCCTTCCCTGATTCTGTCTCACAGCATCATAACCGTGCCAGCATACATGACTGCATTTTCTTTTTCCGGTTTCATAAACCAAATGATGATAGGTACTTGTATGGTTATGTGTTTAATAGACAGAGACATGATAAGAGATTGAAAAGAGGAGGTGAACAGAAGTCTGTAGTGATACTATCACATACTCCTTACTCTGGTGTTTTTAAACCCTTGTTGCAAATCATTGGTCCTTTGTATTTTGATGTTGGAAACAAAGCTATTGAACATATTGCTGGTTATGTCTCTATGTGGCCTGCACCTGTGCCTGGTAAGTTCATGGAGCTGCCGATTGGTAATGCAATGCTCAAGGTGAACTTACCTCCTGCTCATAGTCTTCCATTGGAAAATGGTGTTTTATATGAGGAATCTGCTTCTTCCATGGCTCCTTTACTCCCTACTAATCAGTCTGTTCCTCAAGGTCTTTTCCATGATGCGGATCTTTTTGGTATTTACCGGGGGCTATTGTTGCAGCTATGGACACTATGGGAGTTGTTGCTTATAGGCGAGCCTATTCTTATTATAGCGCCAACACCTCCACAATGTTCAGAGGCGGTTGCTTGTCTTGTGAGTTTGGTTGCGCCATTGTTTTGTAGTGTTGACTTTAGACCGTATTTCACTATACATGATCCAGGATTTGCTCGGCTAAACTCACTCCGGGAAGGAGACGCCTTCCCACCTATGGTTTTGGGTGTCACTAATCTCTTTTTCCTCAAAGCTCTTCGCAATATGCCACATGTTGTCTCAGTTGGAACCCCTGGTCTAAACTCAAACCGTGTATCGTTTACAAGTAGGTCGGCTGGTAGATTATCCGGTAAAGCTGAAGGATTAGGAGTTCAACCGCTTTCTTTAAGAAGGTTCTCTCCTACAAATTTGTTAAATGCAGTTAAACTTAGGAGAGATGGACCTCTGTGTCTCATGACAGAGCACAAGGAAGCTGTCTGGACGACTTACTCTGCAATAACCAAGCCAGACACTTCAGTTTTGAATAGACTTATCGATGCTGGGATGTCTCCAAGGGTTGAGGAATCAATGTCAGTTGTGAATAATGAGATTCTGAGACGGCATTTCTTGGAGTTAACTACGAATTTCTTGGCCCCTTTTGGTCCATATTTCCAGGTTAACGCCCCTTCTGATGGATCTTCCCCATATGTTACACCTCCTTCACTCCCATCATTCAGTGCTGATGAGTTCCTTTCAAATATATCTGCGAGAGGTGTAGGGAAGTTTTTGTCTAAACGCATGAAATCCAACTGGCCTGACTTGTATAGGTATATACAGTCTTTTGCATACTAAAAACATCATTTGAGTTTGACAGTCTTTGGATTTGTTGTCTTATTCTGGTCAGATACTTGGTTTCCTTGCTAATAAGCCATTGTCTCAGGCGGTTTCTACAAGGGCCTAATTTTATCCCATGGTTCCAAAGACGGCGTGCTGTTGCTGAGCAAGAACAACGTAGATTATGGAGGCTGGCTAGAATGAAGACTGATATGCGGCAGATAACATCTCAGATGAATGAACTGGAAGCTGTGGATTCCTTCGATGCCATTGAGAAATACATTAATGAGGAAGTCAAGGTATGTTTATCTTCCCTTCTAACTTTTAATTGCATGGCCATGTCTCTTCTGTAAATTGGTAAACAAGATCTTCCTGTTTTGTTCTTCCATTAGAGAGTTAGCTATATATCACTCCGTGTAGCATAGGTAGAAAGTCTCTTCGAGAATTCTTTGATGGTAGACATGAACCAGTTCCCTCTGCAGCTGTGAACTGAACACACATAACATATTGAAAACAATCTTTTGCAGTCGCGAGAATCAGGAGGAAGCAGTGCAGATTCAAAAGCAACTTTTGAGAAACTGAAGAAGGATTTACAGGCGGTGTTCAGTGTACTTCCAAGGGACATGCAGGAACTTCTGCTTTCAAATCCTCAAAGAGCATCACTTCTTCAAGATCCATCAGAGCTCCAATGATTCATATTTTTCACAAGGGCGGCTTCCATGAGGAGTTCCGAGTTCCTTCTCTTATATTCTGTTTCATTCTTTTAACCAAGTCAAAAGAACATGATCACTGCACTATTTTCTCTATAGAAGTTCTTTTAGGCTCAAAGAAACCAAATATTTGATAGCCACACAATTGTAGGTCAATTATATATGCCACTGTAACATGATTGATTTCTCTCCTTAGAGTTCAATAAAATGGAGTAATTTTCTGGTTTCACAACATCAGCTATACTTCTCATGGAAACCACTATTGCTGGAAACAACATCTGTCACAACAAGTTCATTTCATCAGGAGATCACACTTTATATTATGTACACTATTACAGCCAATCCATAGGAGATCAACATAGAACACACACATGAAGCTCAAACACACAACATCATAGTACAAAGACACCAAGCTCTACGAGGCATTGACCATGGTTTGGTTTTATCTACTTACACACCTATACCTCTTTTTTCTTCTTCTTCAACTTCATACCTTTCTGACTGGTCTGTCTCTGTTGAACTGGTGTCAGTTCCACAAGAAGAAGCCGTGACATCACATATGCCAAAAGCTCTTCCCGGTGAGAGAATGTGAAATCAAGGTGAGCATACTCAAACTCATTAAACGATACATCAACCCCGGCATCTCTCATCACCTTGTAATGTTTCCTCACCATGGAAGGCCGAATCACTTTGTCTTTCGTTCCCGCTACTAAATCCACAGGCACATCGATGAACTTGTAAGACTCTCCCAGATTAAGTGGTTCTGGAGAGCCATAAACCTCCATGTTAGCTGATCTGCTCCCGTAATCAAACATTCTGAATTTACCAGTGTGTTTGATCTGAGCAAGATGTTGTGCAACACGGAAGGAGACAGCTGGCATATCGTTCATGTTGTAGTGAGGCAACCCTAAGACTCCAACCCAATTTGAGCTGTCTCCACCAACTACATAACTCATTAGAGTTTGAACCAATCCACCAAGAGCAGGATAGTTGTGAAAGTCACGGGCTAACTTGTTTAGAAGCATCCTGAAGAATCTTGTCGGTATGTAGAAGGCAGGCACGAGGCGAACCAATCCCGGACTCACAAAAAGGAATATGTACTCAACAAGTGTGAAACCTAAACTGGAATCCTCGTGAAATCCAGCAGGTGAAAGTAGGATCAGTCGGGAGAGACGGTGTGGCTTCTCCTTGATTTTGCGAGTTATGACATACATCAGGATTGCAGCACCACCTAGACTATGACAGACTGCACATAGCTTATAAGGCTCCTCCTGACTGATTTCCTCATCGATATTAGGCTGGCTGAGTTTCAATTCTGAAGTTTTGATTTCATGGATTTTTTCTATCATCGCAGGGATATCTTCAGTACCGTGCTCGTTAACGGAGTATCGCCAGTACCTGCATTTTGTTCAACACCAATTAACACTTATAAGACTCCAACACCAAGCATATATCTCAGGCAAAACAGTTTTTTTCTCCAATCTCCACTATCATAACAAAACTAGCCACAGAGAAAGTAGACAAAATATCAAAGCGAACTTGAAATCAAGAACTCACTCTTTCGAGGATATGTTCTTGTTCACATGATCTCTTGAAACTAAACCCCGAAAGTTCCCCAAGAAAACATCATAACCTGGGAAGGAAAAGAGTTTAAGAATCTCAGCAGTTGGTATGTGGATTAATAAAAGACTGGAGTATGAAAAAGTCGAAGCTTGAACCTTGGTCATACGCAGCAAAAGCTGGAGATCCAACAACCCCATTAGATACCCATCTGAAGAGCGCAAAGATAAAAAAAAAAGAATGAGGAGACCAAATTAAGCAAAGAATTTAATGCAACGTGGTTATAGAAAACAATTATTATTCAACCTCCAGCTTAAGAAGTTTGCAACTTAAGTCATCTAAGATATATACCATGGAAACTCACCCCATTGAAGAATCCAAAATCCCATGCTGCAGATAAACAGCTTTCCTTGCATCACGTCTGGAAAGACAAGAAAAGAAGTCAGGGATCACATACTTAAGGAGGAGAAAACAAAATGGAAAGGATGCACAAGTGAGCGTAATATATCACAAGAAAGTTATACCTTGGTATCCTTTCCAAAAGAAGAACATATCCATCAGATGTAACAACACGAATAGCTTCATAAGGATACCTAAAAAAAGTAGGAGAGAAATTAAGTACATATCAAATACTTAAGAACGAGACAAAGAAAAAAAAGCACAAGACATCTAAGCTGCCCCTACCCCAGCTCTGTTATGACATCTTGACATGTTCGAGTATCTGTGTTCATAGAGTTGTATAGGCGTGTGGGCCTTTCTGTAAGAGCTGGATCAGTATCTCCTAAAGTGGCAGTCTGCACAATTTCATCATCTGAAACGTCATCATTGTTTTCTTTACGACTGTGTCTGGGAGAAGAGAACCACGATAACATTGTTGCAAAAGATTTCGATGGAGAAAGAAGCATATGTGTAGCCCTGTGAAAAAAATCAAAAATTGCTTCTATGCAGATCTCGATACCAAGATGAAGATCCTGCAAATCAAGTAGGAAGAGTGTGTTAAAAGGTTTAAAACATACAAACATGATTGAACACACAAATATTCGTTGGTGCATCCACAAACCTCAATGACTCCGCGTCTTCTATCAGTAGCTCGGTTGGGAACATCATGGTCTTTACTTGAGTTAGTCTTGCTAAAACGAGGCCTAGATGAATGTTGGTTCCTTCTTGGACTCATAGGAGTTCTTGAACTTGGTTTAAAGAACAAACGAATAAAAAACTGTGGTACCCATAGCAAGATCTGTAAAGGGAATGTCAACCACAAAAGAATGAAAGTAATCCACTCAGTCCAGTGGGTTTCAGCATTTGCAGAGGCGCTTGTCCAAGAGAAACGTGAGCTTTGAGAAGATGGTGATGCAGGCAGTGCACCATCACTATCTTCTCCAGAAGAATACTCCAAGCTTGAAGTATCAGAATCAACAGAGAGCTCATGAATGAAGTGATTGAAAGAAGAGGCCCCACTGCCAAGAAATTGGAAACAGAGTTATATCAGCAAATATAGTTGAGGCTTGCAAGTATCATCACAAGATTCAGAGATGTCTTTTACTTATGCATCCACCGGGGTAAACGTGGTCCACGGAACGTGGGCCTGAGTTCCCAGCCATGGAGACCTTCAAGAATATTAGCCTTCCCAGGAAGAACGGTCAAGAGAAGAGCTGAAACTCCATTAATGCATCTTGCAATGTTGTTCAAAGACTCATATGTTAGAGTTTTCACTGACCTGCACTAAAAGCCAAACCATTACAGAAAGCCATAGTTAAGACAACAACATAAGTGAAAAGAAGAACATTTAACAAGAAGACAAACTGGAAAAGAAAACAATAGCTATGGTAAGATGTCGCACCATCTTCTAATCAATATAAATATAAGTAATACATCAAGAAATGAGATATGAACATAATATCAAAAACATTCTACTGAGAAATCGGGATTAGAGAGTAAAGCTCCGATTAGAAGATACTAAAACTATATAACAGTAAATCGGAGATGATCATAACAGTAACAGTGATGGAACTCAACGAGGAGAGAAAGGACTCACTCTTTGGTGACAGCGAGAGCGTTGTCTACGATCCGTTGCATTACGTTTTGTCTCCCAACTCAGAATTTATAGACTACCCAGAAAAGAAAAAACCAAAATTTCTAAGAAAATTAATCTGATGCGATGATCAATCGCCGTTATCCACCAAATTTTCCAGGAAAACGACGAGGAGAAAAGAAGCAATATTTCAAAAATAGAAATCCCGATGCTTCGAGAGACTTGACTAAATCGTCGAGATTTGTTCCAGAATCAGATAAAGGAAAACACAGAGAACCAAGACGAGATTCTTCCGAGAGAGCGAAAAATCTAAATAAACAATAAATTGGGATTTTTGTTCAAACAAGAAAAACAATAAATTGGGAGAATCCGGTAAATTAAATTATGGGGCACGTCGGCGATTCTTGCCGTCCAGAGGAAAAAGAGAGACACGTGGGTAAGTATTATTGGATAGTATCGAATGTGACAAACTACGACACGTTTTAATTTCAACGTTTGGAGCTGAGAAAGGTCGATTTACCACAAGACACAAATAAAGCAATGAGTAAATGGACTGACCAGTAATATTTCTCAAATAATTTCATATTTAATATTCTCGCCATTTTTTGTTTTTTCACGTAAATTAAAAAATTTATTAAAAATTTATTATATTTTTAACAATTAATTTTATTATAATATTTTATTTTGTATTAGTTAATATTAATATTAAAAATAAATAATTTATGTCAAAACAATCTAAAACAACATTTATTTACGTATATAAATAAATTAGGGAAAATTTTTTTAAAAAAAACCTCTTGCATAATGAAAATTTTCTCTTCCATTCATTCGTTTTTGGAGATAAGACTTTTTCTTTATGCATGTGATAAATTCATTTGTCAACCAAATAGATAAGCAACCAAAAATTAGTCGTGGCAACTATTGTACTTGCTGTATTTATGTTACAAACCTAACCATGTGAATATTTTTGGAAAACTATATAATACCAAGCAAATTCTAAAGCTTCACAGCATGATGTGTTTTTTCTTTGCCGAAATTGCTCTTTTTTTTCCGGTCAACTTGCCTATTTGCAAAGACTTGCCTAAATAAAAAGAACTGCATAACCCTAAACCCTCCGACTATCTCTAAAGGTCTTCATCATCTTGGCAACAGAATTGAAAACTACAAATAATACAGTATGGAATCAGCAGGCTACTATAGGAGTAGAACAACTTTAAGGGCATTTCCTCTGGATGCTCCATGCACTTCATACCTAGCGCAAGTACACAGTGCCCGTCCAATATTTTCGAATGCCTTATTCATAACTAAAATATTATTTAATATAATTTTAATTCAAAAATTTATTTAAATATCTTAATAAAAGTTTATATTTTAAAATGTCTATATTATGGAAAATATATTTAGAAATACCCTTTTATTTTTTAATATATACTAATGAAGAAAATATATAGAAAAATGTCTTTTTTTAGTCGGATGACCTAATATATTGCTTATGTGGTTTATGCTCTGAATACACACACAAAAAAAAGACTCAAACTCAAGCGAGAGAAGAAACTGTTTATGTGTGCGTCAAGAACTACAGAACAGTCCAATGAGTTACTTAGTCAGACTTTGAGAACCACAATTGCTGGAATGAACCTAGCGATGCCAATATACTCCCTCCCATCCATACTCTGCACATATCGCCATTTGAGATACCAAAAATGTCTAACTCTTTTTGCAAAACATAAATGAGTCTCTAAGAAAGGAACAAGTAACTTTGTCATCAAACCTGAATCTTCTCTCAGTTGTGTTACCGCTTGCCAACACTTTAAGTAGAGCTGATTGAGGAGATTCCTAGAAGAAGGGGATAAAGTAGTCAACGGATCATTTTAATCATCTCATGTACAAGATTGCCTATATGACGGTGTTGTTAAACTCGTTAAGAATTTGCCAAGAACGATGTTTATGGTTGATGGATGAGAGAAAACAAATGAAACAAGGACAAAAGAGGCGGAACGTTTGTTGTTTTGTAAGAAGGACAAACTAAACATATAGCCCAGTAGTTTACATTTTGGGCCGGTAATGAAAAAGGCAGAACCGTAACGAACGGAAAATTGAAATGCGCCGTTGCCGGGGATCGAACCCGGGTCACCCGCGTGACAGGCGGGAATACTTACCACTATACTACAACGACTTTGTTGCTCATTATTTTCGTTTCCATAATATCATTTATTAATAAATGTGTGTGTTAATGAGAAACAATGTAATACGACGGTTCTCCGGAGTTTCTAGTGTATCGCTGCAAAAGATCCAACTTCGGAGAGTATAGCTCTTCTCCACATCGGAAAAGGAGATGAACACCGGATAAAGATCGTGTATGTGCTTTGTTTTACTTTCATGCTTTCGAAATTCTTAGTCCTCATCAAGTTCGTACTCATTCAAGACAAATCGATCTCAAAAGCAAGCAAAAAAAGTCGCATTAAGTTTCAGAGTACTTATAGTGTATTTATATGTCACAACCTAACCATGTTAATATTTTGGAAAACTATTATGCCAAGAAAATTCTAAAGCTTCACAGAAAGATGTGTAAAGACTTGCCTAAATGAAAAAGTACTAAATAAGCCATGAACCCTCTGACTGTCTCCAAAGGTCTTTATCACCTTGGTAACAGAAGACTACAAATATGTGGACGTCAAGAACTACAGAACTGTCGAATGAGTTACTTACTCAGACTTTGAGAACCACATTTACTTGAATGAACCTAGCGATGCCAATATACTCCCTCCTATCAATACACTAGACATATCGCCATTTGAGTTACCAAATGGTAAGGAAAACATACAAATCGTTGAGAATTTGACAAGAACGATGTTGTAGTTGATGGATAAGAGAAAACAAATGAAACAAGGACAAAAGGGGCGGAACGTTTGTTGTTTGGTAAGGAAGACAAACTAAACATATAGCCCAATAGTTTACATTTTGGGCCGGTAATAAAAAAGACAGAACGGTAAGAACCGGAAAAAAGTACGCCGTTGCCGGGGATCGAACCCGGGTCACCCGCGTGACAGGCGGGAATACTTACCACTATACTACAACGACTTTGTTGCTCGTTATTTTCGTTTCCATAATATCATTTATTAATAAATGTGTGTGTTAATGAGTTGCAACTTTCTTTCTTTCTTTGGTCAAGAAAAAAAAGATCAACAAGAAGCATAATTTATGAATGAAGTAGACACAAACATGAAGAAATCAATTGTTGCAACCAAATAAACACACATCATGTGTGCAATAACAATACCTGTCCGCAGTCACACACACACACTAAACCAATTGATTCCGACCTTAAATACTCAAAAACCCCACCACTTTCTTTCAAACAAAAACAAAGAAACTTATTCACCAAGAAACATGGCTTCTTCTTTTCTCTGCATCACTCTCTTAATCTCCTTGTCTCCAATCTTTGTACAACTAGTTCTCTCTCAAGTCCCAGGCACCACAGCTACATGTGCCTCCATGCTTCTTTCCTTAGCTCCATGTGGTCCATTCGTGCAAGGCTTTGTCCAGCTTCCTGCTCAGCCCTGTTGTGACGGCTTAAACCAGATCTATAGCCAACAACCAACTTGTCTCTGTCTCTTCCTCAACAATACTTCTACTTTGTCTCCTGCTTTTCCAATCAATCAAACTCTTGCTCTACAGTTGCCTCCGCTTTGCAACATTCCAGCCAATTCATCCTCTTGCTCCTCCCCTGGTATGTGAATCTCTTCACAAAGTTAATAAAAAATCCATTTGCGAGATTCTAACAATATTGATTATAGGAGTAGAGGCACCTAGTGGTTCCTCCTCAGTTGCTCCAACACCTGCTAGCTCAACCGGTTCTCAAGTCTCTCTAGGTGCTAAGAACAACTCTGGTGTCGCTGGTAAGCCACTTTCCCAAAGTTTTCAGCATCTACATCTAAACCAAAACATTAAAAAAGAAAAGTTAACATCTCAACAAGAATTGTTACTGATTTTGTTTTACTTCATCAGCGACCCCAGTGGCTCAAGTGGGACCAAGACCCACTAGCTTTTTGGGGCTAGGTTATGGTCTGAGATCATCTGCCTCCAAGTCTAAGATTCAGCTAATCATCCTTGCACTCGCAGCGATCTTACCCGGAACTCTCATCTGAATCTGTCTGCAATTTTAACTACCATCCCGGTTTGGCTGTTTTGGGTTTTCTCTATGACTCCAAGATCATCTTTATTACTCTACCTTAGATATGTTTTGTAACGTTTGCAGTTCTTGAATTGAAATCAGAAAACAGAACAAACAAAAACAATACTCGTTTAATAATCGCTTTGATTCTGTAACATTATGAACACAATAAGCTCATGATGAACTCGAATATGGCAAAAGATTCAGTCTTTTTTTTACTTCTTGTCTAAACACTGAACTGAAACTATTCCAAACTAGGCGCCACTTCTGTCGGATTGGACTCGAACACATCTTCCGAGTTCGAACTCTCTGCTTCATCGAGAAGGTCACGAGATTGAATCGCCTCCTTATACACTGGCGTCTCTTTGAAATCCGTCGCACCTTCGTTGTACGTCCCCGCCGCAATTCCGCCGGATATTAGCTATAAACAAAATTGAATCACATAACAAAAATTGAATTTTTATTGTTATAAAGTAACTGGAGAATTTGATCGATTGAAACTTACTGCGAAAAGGATCCCGAAAGCCCATAAGTATTGAACGAAGAACCCTAGACCATCCCACTGAGGACCTTCAAATGGATCAGGTTCAAGCCCAGGAAGATCCTTAACAAAAAACTTTGGCGCGTCTTTGGGATCACCTCTGAAGCGAGTATTCACTGCAAACCTATCTTCGTCTTCGTCGCTGATTTCGATCTGAGACGGTGGTTTCTCGTCTTCGTACACACCGTTGCTTTCTTCCGGGTTTTCCTTGGTCGTCGTCGGGACGAGGCTCCGACGTTTTTTGCTGTCGAACCGACCGGTGGAGGAGGTTTTTTTGGCGGCAGAGACCACGTGAAGACGAACTCTTGATGGGTAGGGGAAGTTTATGAGTTTGAAGGTGGAGAAGTGATTACGAGAAGAATCGGTGAGGTCTATGCAGCTGAGCCTAGCTCCTCCGCCACCGCTGCTCACGGTGAGAGCCATTTCTTTGGTTGTGTGGATATGCGAGAGAGGGAAGCGAATATCAGAGAATCGAAGAAGATAAGGAAACAAAAAAAATAACGATATTCTTTTCGGGTCTTAGTAAACTTGACCCGACATGACCCAAACCGACCCGATTAAGTTTGACCCGCTTCTTTGCGGGAAAACGGCCATTCCCCTACGAACTTGTAACGAAAACAGCTTTTACTACACGAACTATCGGACCATGCCAAAACCACCAAATACTCTACAAAATTTTGAATTTCCTACATGAACTGTTATAAATTGGCTAATTCCACCAGAATTAATCACGACGTTTATTGGCCGTTAACGGGGTTAATGAAACCGTTAACTCCCGTTTATAGTTTTAATTTTTTTTTTTTTAATTTCGTATAAGACCCAAAACGACGTCGTTTTGAGAAATTCATTTAACAAAAAAAAAAAAATGGAACGTCGTCGTTTTGGGTCATCTCCCACAATTAAAACACGAAGCTCAATTGGGGAAAATCAGAGACAGACGACGATTTAGGGTTTGTGGAGAAGAAATCGCGAACCGAGAGATTTCGATTGAAGGTTGATCTTCGCATCTGGGTGTATTTCGTGACAAAATAAAAACTTACGGCCGATTGGTGAAAATGAGGTATGGTGTTTTTTGATTAAATTTGGCAGATTAGTATCGATTTAAAACTGTGGTTGGATGATTTTTATGGGTAGTGAACGATTTTAAATTATGATGACAGTGATGAAGGATCGATTGGTAGAGCAGAGACAAGAGTTGAGCATCAGTTTGAAGAAGAGGCTCGAGTTGAGAAAAATGTGGCTGATTTTGTTGACGAGGAAATAGATGAATATGCAACACCCGTTGGCTCAGATGATGATGATAATGGTAAGGAGACCGAAGGTTATTTCACTTATCGGAAAGGCAGTGGTGAATTGAAGTTAAGGCAAGCATTTGACAGTCTAGAAGCTTTCAAGCAAGCCATGGTAGAATATGTGTTGGTGCATGGACGGAACATTCAGTATGTCCGTTGGGAGAAAGATAAATCGGAGTTTAAATGTGCTAGTAAAGCGACAAAAGATCAAGAAGAGTGTATGTGGAGAATTTACTGCTCCTATGAAGAACCACTTCAAAAGTGGTTGGTTAAGGTGTATGTCAAGGATCATTGTTGCTGCAAAACTAAGTACTCGAAGCTGATTACCCAGGAAGTGATTGCGAAGTTATTTGTTGATGATTTGCGAGAAGATCCGCACATAAAGCCAAAGCAGATTATGGATAGTATTCATACGCGTTGGGAGCTGATTGTAACCATCGATAAGTGCAGAAAAGCTAAGACAAAGGCTTTGGAAATCATTAAAGAGGAGCATGATTCTCAGTTTTCGAAGATGAGAGACTACCGGATTGAGCTTATGGAGTCTAACTCGGATTCTACAGTGGAATTAGAGACAGTCCAAGACGCTGATGGACAGGATGTTTTCTTCAGATTTTACGTTTGTTTCGCTGCCCTGAAGAAGGCGTGGAAGACTCATTGTCGACCTATCTTCGGTGTTGATGGATGCTTCCTTAAATGTACGACGAAAGGTCAACTGCTAGCTGCCGTAGGAAGAGACGCAAATAATCAGATGTATCCATTAGCTTGGGCTGTGGTGGACGTCGAGAACGAGGACAATTGGCGTTGGTTCATTGAGAAGCTACAATACGACCTCAGTCTCGATGATGGTGATGGATTCACAGTTATTTCGGATAGACAGAAGGTATTAAGCTTTTGATTTATCTTCCACATCTTCTGAATTTAAGTTGTTAATCCGAATGACAGCTTCTTATGGTTCTTCAATACGCAGGGATTGATGAATGCTATATCAGCTTTGCTACCACGGGTCGAGCATAGAATGTGTGCACGTCACATATACGCAAATATGAAGAAAAAACATCCAAACAGGGCAGACATGAAAGGGTTATTTTGGAAAGTAGCAAAGAGTTACAACATGCCACAGTACAACAAGAGTGTTGATGAAGTGAAGGCTTATGATATGGTTGTGTATGATTCGATGATGGAGAAGATTCCCAAGAATTGCAGCCTCGCCTATTTCACGCCAGGTCCTACATGTGACGACGTAAGCAACAACATCTCCGAGTCATTTAACAGTGCTATTGACCCGACTAGGTATATGCCATTGGTGGAGATGCTAGAGACCATCAGACGACGAGCTATGCTACGTATAGAGGCGAGGTTGCTTAAAGCGCATAAGCATAGAGGAAAGTACAGTATTAAATCAATGGAGAGAGTAGAGGAGGAGCAGAAGAAGATACGCCATTGTTCTATATTTCCTTGTGGTTATGAAGTATTTGAAGTGAAGGAGAAAACAAAGGCCTTTAAGGTGAAGATGTTAGATCGAACTTGTGATTGTAGGAAGTGGCAAATGTCGGGAATTCCTTGTCGACATGCTTTGAAGGTGATTGCAGAAAAGAAACGCCAACCAGAGGACTATATTGCGGAATGCTACCTAACATCGAAGTGGAGAAAGCAATATGAGAACCCGATTGATGTCGTTCGTGGTTTTAACTTTTGGGGGCAGAATGATGACACTGTTATTCTACCACCACCAACCGAACCAGAACAATCAAAAGGAAGAAAGAAAGTGCAAAAGAGGATCAAGGGGAAGAATGAGTCACCAAGTAAGAAGAAGACTAAAGAACCCGAAGCTTCTCCAACTCGGATATCAAGGGCGAAAAGAACAATACATTGTGGGAGATGCGGTGAAAGCGGACATAACTCAAGGAAGTGCAAAAACATTGGAGTTGCGATTCAAAGACCACCAAAGAAAAAGAAGGTGAGAGACGATCATGTCGAAGGACCAAGTCAAGTTATGGATAGTCAAGTTATTGACTAGTGTTGGCATTGATGATTTGTTTTTTTTTGGATAATGTATTTGGGATTGCTTGCGGATTATGTCATGTTTTGTGGATGATGTGGTTGGATGCTTGCGGATTAGATGTTGTTTTTTGGGTATAGGCTGATGTGTTTTGAGGGATGTTCTCGGTTATGTTATGAGCTTCACGAGCATAATTTGCTATATTGTTGTGTGTTCTCAAATTATTCAATAGTGCAACATTTCAGCTCAACAAACATTCTTCCATTTCAATCTATTACAATCAACGTTCAATACAAATAGCATAGAGAGTTCAATAACATACATGACATCAAGCTACATAACAAATTTAAAGAAAACTACAATCACTGCAATACAAACAACCATGTTCTTTAGGCCCTTAAGCTCCATTTTACACTCTTGAATTTCAGATTCAAATGATCTAAGCTCTTTCTCAAAAGAGCCTACAACAGCTTCGCAGGTCCGTGTTTCCATCGTGAGCGTCTCCATTTCTGATTCACAGGCTTGTAGTCCCTTCTCTAACCCGATTGCAGCCTTGTCTAGATCATCAAAATCTCTCGGTTCGCGATTTCTTCTCCACAAACCCTAAATCGTCGTCTGTCTCTGATTTTCCCCAATTGAGCTTCGTGTTTTAATTGTGGGAGATGACCCAAAACGACGACGTTCCATTTTTTTTTTTTTGTTAAATGAATTTCTCAAAACGACGTCGTTTTGGGTCTTATACGAAATTAAAAAAAAAAAATTAAAACTATAAACGGGAGTTAACGGTTTCATTAACCCCGTTAACGGCCAATAAACGTCGTGATTAATTCTGGTGGAATTAGCCAATTTATAACAGTTCATGTAGGAAATTCAAAATTTTGTAGAGTATTTGGTGGTTTTGGCATGGTCCGATAGTTCGTGTAGTAAAAGCTGTTTTCGTTACAAGTTCGTAGGGGAATGGGCCGTTTTCCCGCTTCTTTGCCTATTAAAACTTTTTAAAATGTATCGAATTATATTCAGAATTTCCAAATACAGCAAAATCTTACAACATACGATTCACAACACAAATTTATCATCTTACAACAATTTTTTTTAAAGAATACACTCATGCAGATTTTAAATTCTAGGATAACATATGGTGGACATAATTTGAATCTGATTGTTGAATCATTTAGTTAGAGGTAAACTAACGAGATGTTCGATGAATCCATCTAAATCCTTAACCGAGCTTCCACGTTCTTGGATCGCATCCAACGCTGCTTTCCTCAACTTCACGGCTCGGATCCTCTCCGTTTGCTTTCCGGTGACGGAATCAGCAAAAATTCTGGCTAACTCGTCCGGGTCAGGCACCGTCTCTGGTCCTTCGCAGGCACGCACTCCCACTTTCAACTCATCAACCACCAGAGTCGCGTCTATAAACTGGTCAGCTCTCATCGGCCACGTCAGCATAAGCACGCCAGCGACCAGCGCTTCAACCACGGAGTTCCAACCACAGTGCGTTAGAAACGCTCCCACGGCTCTGTGCCGGAGCACAGCCACTTGTGGAGCCCATCCTCTGATTACCAAACCTCTCCCAGCCACACGATCATCAAACCCGTCCAGGATGTTGCCACGTGACGAGTCTTCCTTGACAACCCAAACAAAATCCACGCCGCTTCTCTCAAGCGCAGATGCGAGCGCAAGTGTTTGTTCCTTAGTCAACACAGCTTGACTTCCGAAGCACACATACACCACGTGGTTATCAGCACGTGCGTCTAGCCACGCTATCACGTGATCGACAGGAATCGATGTCGGGCCACCACGGTTACCCTCGGATACTGGAAGAATTGGGCCGACGGCCCATACACGATCATGGCCCATCTCTCGCTTAAGATGGTCGAGATAAACATTTTCTATGGCTGAGAACGAGTTCACGACAACTCCCCAACTGGCCACGTTGTCTCTGAACGAGTCCCTTATGAACTCCCAAGCCGGATCTCCGTGAACATAACTCCGGTAGATCGAGGAGACGTGACACAAACGGTATTTAGGACAGTTCGGAATCTTAGGAAACTCAAGTATCTCGTCATCGCCATCTTCGTTTTTCTTGGTGGGCATCTCGATCCAGAGAGTATTTAAGATGCAACAACCAATAGCAGCGGACGGTGAGAATTCAATACGAGGGATTCCGAGATGTTGGGTCCATCCAAGGAAGAAATCAGAGACGACGGCTACGGGAGGAGAAGGGTGAGAACTGATCCAAGAGAGAAGCGGCGCGTGGAGATCACCAAGCGCGTGAATCATGGAAGGGAAGGCTGAAGGAGGTAAGTCTTGGACGTTTTCGACGCCGGAGGGGATTGAAGGGTGAGAGGGGAAAGGGAGGATGAGAGTTTGGATGTTAACTCCGGAAGATAGAAGAGGAGAGAGAAATGGAAGGTTTTTGGGAGTGACTAAGACTGTGATGGTCAATGCTGAACCGGCACGGAGAGCGAGGCGGTGGGTGAAATCCAGGAGTGGAATCATGTGGCCTTGCGCCGGGAAAGGGAAGATCAAGATATGGGTTTTTGACGGTTTGTTGGTTGCCTCCTTGAATGTCATGATGATCTTTTTATCTTTCTTTTTTTTGTCGGAATGTTAGTGAAGAAGACAGAAGAGTGTGATTTAAATAGATGTGGGGGAAAACGGTCAATTCGTGGTTCAACAATGATTACTGGTACCAATTCATATCTGTATAATTTTGGTGTGCTAATTCAGACCTACACTCAAGAATATTTGAATTTTCATACCTAAACAATTGTTTTATGGCTAAAACATGCATTGACCAGAAATCCGTTAGTCAACTCCGTTAAAAATTTAACGGTTGATGAGTCAGTTGCCATGTAATATACTATGTCATTTTGAGATTCATAGATTCACAATTTTGATGTGCTAATTCATACCCACACTCATAAATATTTGAATTTTCATACCCAAACAATATTGTTTTATGGTCGAAACATGCACTATAAGAAAACATGTTTATAACAACAAATGAAACCGATGTTAAATATATTTAAGATGAATTTAGGATGATTTAATAATCTTTTTTAGCTACTCGCCATAAAACACTATTTTACGTACATTCTTTGTTCATTCGTCGTTAACTAAATAACTAACAATGAAATTATTATGATTTTTAAATAAAACAACGAATTAACTACAATTTCAAATATTAATAAATATAAATAAATTAGTAGTTAATTTGTTGATGGTTTTGGTGGGGGGCTCCACCAGGGTCGGTGGCTCGGATAGGGTGTGGCTTTGACGGAGGTGGTAGTTCTGATAAATCGATGGTGACTCAGGTGACAATGTTGATTCTAATCAACTTGTTAATTGTTATGACTTTTTTAGTTTATATACTTTAATTGATTTCGTTAAACTTTCGATGTGAGATTTTATGTTTTTATTTTAGCATTGAGTTTATGATAGATTTACAACGAATCTTTGTTATTTTGCTGTTAATTTAAAATAATAAATTATTAATTTACGACGAATATGCGAAGAATCGTTGTAGAACTGCTGTAATTTGAATTAACATAATATGAAGTAACATAGAATATGTTATTTGGATATTATAACAAATTCACAACAATTTTCGTTGTTAATTTATAATGTTATTGCGAAAAATTCTTTAATATTTAGAAAATTAATATTTGTTGTTAATTTACAATGAAGCAAAAATAAATCAAATTTTCATTGCAACTAACTCATCAACCGTTAATGTTTTAACATAGTTGTTTAATATATATGGTCAATGCATGTTTCAGCCATTTTAAAATTGTTTGGGTATGGAAATTCAAATATTTTTGAGTGTATGTATGAATTAGTACACCAAAAATGTGCACCTATGAATCCCAAACAACATCATATATTACGTGGCAGGTGACTCATCAACCGCTAAAATTTTAACGGAGTTAACTAACGGATTTCTGGTCAATGCATGTTTTAGCCATAAAATAGTTGTTTAGGTATGAAAGTTCAAATATTATTGAGTGGAGGTCTGAATTAGCACATCAAAATTATGTAGGTATGAATCGGTACCAGTAATCATTGTTGAGGTACGTATTGGCCGTTTTCCCAATAGATGTGTTACTGTTCGTGACAAAAAAAAAGACAGATGTGTTTCTTGTCAATGGACCATTTGCATTACCCAAGTGTAGGATCTTTTGACAATGTTGTGTGATCTTTTGATGAGTTAATTGCATCCACTATATCTTTTTTGAAAAGTAATAGCACTCTTGTCTTTTTCATAATCTTATTGCATTTTTATTTTTTTTTGTCTTTTAGTGATGGTTAATGACTATTTAACCTTAGTTTTTTTCTTGTAGTTATAGATAGTTAATTCAACCACATATCCACAATTCACCATCCTATCCATCCGATTTTTTAAATTTTCTTAATTATTTTATTTTCTCTTACATTCTTGATAAGTGAATTTTTCGGTTCTTGACTCTATCAATTCCTCAAAATTACTAAATGTGTCATTGTAATAGTTGAGGTTATCAATCCAAATGGGTAGAGAATAGGGCACTAAGAATACATTAAACTTCTTAATCTAAGCAAAATGGATAAAAGAAGGCTTAAGTAACAATCCTAAACAAACTAAAAGGCAAGAAATAAAATAAGACACTAAACAAAGAGATAAATAAGATAAAATAAGGATCTTGGGATGAGGCTATGGAGACTAAATGGTCTAGAGACAATCATTGATGCTTCAATTAATCAAACAATGCTAAACAAGGCTATGATCATTATTAAGCTAATCGCATTCTCATGTTCATAACTTCTATGCCAATTATTCAATCATTCAATTCTCATTTGCATATTAAAAGACAAGCATGCATTAATATCCATCAAATACCTTTGAGCAAAGCTAATCCTTAGGCTAAGAACACTAATCATTAGACTAATCCAATTTCTTGGCACTAATCCCTTTGACTAATCCCTAATCAAGATCAAATTATCATTTGTGATTAAGAATCAAGTAAGCATTAATTTCGAGTTCTCATTACCAATAATCACCTTAGACAACTAATCTCTTAGGCTAAGATATGAAAATCCTCTAAAAAGTTCATTCAAGCATTTCATCGAACACCTTTCGGGCATGAAAAAGCCTAGCATCTAGATTCAACAATTCCTTGCAACCTAGCATAGAGATCAACTAATTAGAGAAGGATCATTCATAAATAAGTCCTAAGCATCACTAATCATCACATAAACCACCTAAATCAACCTCATCCACAAGACCCAAAAACTCTACTCTCTAATCTCCATTGTTCTCACAAAACCCATAAAGATAGTATGAGATAACAAGATTAAAGAGAGATTAAGAGGAAAGATTAAGAAGATATAAAGAAGTACTTAGATTAAACTCAAAATCAAAGATTACAAGATCCAAATCCTAAAACAAAACTATGCTTAGGTAGCTTAGGGTTTTTAATCCCCCAAAATGAGTATTTATACAAGAAAGGGTCGTAGTGGCAATATTGTAAATAACTGGGTCTGATTTGGTCTTCACAGTGAAAGCACCGACCTAATGTGGTCGGTTCGGGACGTCGGTTCGTTTCCGAGATTTCCACCGACGCGTTTTGGTCGGTTGGAGACGTCGGTGATTTCACTGCCCAATTTCGACCAAAACTCGCCGAAACCCATCGACGTGTCGACGTCGGTTGAGCACGTCGGTTCGTTTCCGAGATTTCCACCGACGCGTTTTGGTCGATTGGAGACGTCGGTGATTTCTCAGATTTTCCATCGACGCGTTTTGGTCGATTGGAGACGTCGGTGATTTCACTGGTCGACTTGTACACTTCTTCTTTCATCCTTGAGATCCTCTCTTGCTTCCTTAGCTCACCAAAACCTCCAAGCATCTCCATAAACCTATAAAAACATAAGATACACTCCAAATGCATCCTAATATGCTAAATCCTAACTCTAGATGCTCTTAGACTCTAAATGAAACTTTGAACATCAAAGATGGAAGAATGTATGGAAGAAGAAGTCAAAACACAAGCAAAACACTATCCTAAATGCATGAAAACACAAGTATATCAATTCCCCCAAACTTGAATCTTGCTTGTCCACAAGCAAGCATAAGACCATCAAAGCTAGTTGGGAGAAAGGTTTGAAAATGGGAAATAAAATCCGAGAATGTCTACAAAGGAATTCAATTCAATGCCCTTAAAAGTAGTTGCAAATGCACAAACAATCTCTACTCCAAAAAGAGTTAGCCATGCTCATCAAACATTTCGCTCTAATGATCAAACCATCAAAGCAATAACAAGCAACCAAAGCAACACAACTCTTTAACATTCAATTAGGTGTTTGGTGGACTCTCTACTTGGAAACATGAACCACAAACCAAAGGGCGAGGTGTCAAAGAGGCTTAACATGTATTTTGGTGGGGTTACAAATGTTTAGTGGCTTATCTCAATAAAAAGGAACACAAGACTTTATGCAAAAGTAGGATGAAAGAGAACAATTCATGCATACAAGCATCCACTTCCATGTTCTACCCTTTCTTTAGCTTAAATCCCAAAACCCAAAGCATAAAACCAATTCCAAACCCACTCTTGAATCTTTAAACTCACACCCCACTCTTTTATTTTTCACTCTTTTTACAACTTAGAAAGTTTCTTTTTCAACACTTAGCTCTTCTCTTTTCTCTTTACTATCCTCTTTTCTTTTCATTTTCTCTTATCTTTACTTTTATATTCTTAGAGGACTCATTTGCATTACGAACTTAGAGCTATTACTTCATTTATACTTCCTAAACTTTTCCTTTGAACACTCATGCCTCATGGCTTTTTCTTTACTTTTCTTGCTCTCAAATCACTATATTCTTTTCAACTTACTCAAGAAATGATCTCTCACCATCAAACCCATCAAATGAAAACAAAAACCCATCCCAAGTCCTATCCTAGATCTAGCCAATCAATGCAATTGGCGCATGGAAGTGAGTTCTTGTCGTTCTCCTATCAATTCAAAATTTTGCAAAAGTTTGCATTATCAACAAGAGACCTCACTCAAGAATCAACAAGGGGAAAAGAACAATGGGCTAAGGTTCAAGGTGAAGGAACCATTAAGTGATATAAATGGCCAATCAATGCTTGTAAGAATGTCAAAAGGAATAAGCAAGCATGATTGTTTTTAGAGTTACAATTGGTGAGCAATCTAAATTCCAAGAGAGAGTAATTGAAAGTTCAAATTAAGTCCAAGTTCATTAGAGTTGTGTTACAAGGGGTGACATGTATCAACAATGAGGTCTAACTTTCAAGCTAGTGAGATCCAAACATGGTGCATCCTTAAATTCAAATTCACTCAAATGCATTTACAACTCCTAAAGAGGGCATTAATTCAAGCTCATGAGTTGACACTCAAGTGGAAGTTTCATCAAAACTTTATGAAAAATGAAATGAAATCCTAAGATGATAATGCATGCTTTTTTGTGAAAAGTTTTCAAAATTTTCAAATTTTTAGGGATTTTCTATGCCTTAGATGAATGCATCAGACTCAAGGGATGCAAAAGATAAAATAAGATCACAAAACACATTATTAGCAACTAGTCTCCTCCCCCAAACTTAAATCACACAGTCCCTTGTGTGAAAGAAGCAAGGGAAAGAGACCAAAGAGAAAATAAAAAAATGCAAAATCAAAAGGACAAAAGTTGGAGTGTTACTTGGAGAGTGGAATGTAGAGGAGGAGGCATCTTCGAATGTGGCACAAGACTCCCCCAAACTTAGACCATTGCATAGGCTTCTCATCCTTTGATTTAGCATTGAAGTTTCTTTGAACCCAAAACTCTTTCCCTTCTTCATTGCATTGACCTCAAAGCTCCCCAAAAGGATAGACATGAGATTTCCTCTCAAGTGAGCTTGTTTTAAGTCACTAAGCTTGACTATCCCTTCACTCTTTTTTGGTTAGGGATGTGGCATGAGTTTGTATCACCGGGATCATACTCATCGTAGAACCACCCTCTAAACTCTTTCATCCTTATCTCCTCAAAAGGGATCTTCCTTGGATCATGAAAGCTTGGTGATATGGTGGAGACTATATCAAGGTAGTTGTGAAAGGGTTGAGCCATTGGAGATTCATCTTCTTCATCCTCCTTGAAGGATTCTTCATTGGGACCATCTTGTTTCTCCATAAGATTTCCTCCAATTAGCTCTTGCTTGGGATTTGGTTGCTTTGGTTCCTCTTCCATGTTTGAGAGCTCATCTTGTGTGCTCTCTTCCTTTATCTCCTTGCACTCAACAACCAATCTATCTTCACAAGGCTCTTCCTCATATCTCACAACATCCCTTACTCCTTCATTGTTGTTATTGGTTGAATGACCCATGAATGTCTCTTCATCATCATCTTCTTCATACCTAATCACAAGGTCTTCACCAACAGTGCAACCAAGAAGCATTTCAAATTCTTTGATAGTCTCTTCAGCTTCTTTCAAGAACTCATCTTGGACTTGAGCATTCTCCTCATGTGTTGGCTCAACAATGCTTGCATCTTGAGGTAAATGAGCAAAATCAGTGTTGATCATCCTTAAGCTCTCATTATACCTCTCTTGTCCTTCTAATGCCATCCTTGCCAAGTTGAGAAGCTCTTGATCACATGATTGGAAAGAGTAAGCTTCTTTCAAGAATTCATCTTGGACTTGAGCATTCTCCTCATGTGTTGGCTCAACAATGCTTGCATCTTGAGGCAAATGAGCAAAATCAGTGTTGATCATCCTTAAGCTCTCATTGTACCTCTCTTGTCCATCCAATGCCAACCTTGCCATGTTGAGAAGTTCTTCATCATAAGACATTTGAGAAGAGTGATTTGCATCATGCTCATGCTCCATGTTCCAAGATTGGTATCCATCACCATATCCATATTGGTACTCATGAGAAGAGTACTCATTTGGAAGATCACCTTGATAAGTGGATGTGCTTTCAAAACCATGATGACTTGTAGGGTCCCAAGTCATCTCTCTTTCTTGAGCTTCCAACATAGCCCTCAACATAGAAGCTATCTCTGAAGCCATGCTCTCTTCCTTGTGATTTGCACCTTGCAAAAAGAACAAACACTTGAAAGAAAGTTAGTAACCACACAAACTAAAACAAAATAAAAGCTTAGTCTCAAGAAGAAGAAAAATCCTAGTGACTATTGCTAAACCCAATTGGCAACGGCGCCAAATTGATAAGTGAATTTTTCGGTTCTTGACTCTATCAATTCCTCAAAATTACTAAATGTGTCATTGTAATAGTTGAGGTTATCAATCCAAATGGGTAGAGAATAGGGCACTAAGAATACATTAAACTTCTTAATCTAAGCAAAATGGATAAAAGAAGGCTTAAGTAACAATCCTAAACAAACTAAAAGGCAAGAAATAAAATAAGACACTAAACAAAGAGATAAATAAGATAAAATAAGGATCTTGGGATGAGGCTATGGAGACTAAATGGTCTAGAGACAATCATTGATGCTTCAATTAATCAAACAATGCTAAACAAGGCTATGATCATTATTAAGCTAATCGCATTCTCATGTTCATAACTTCTATGCCAATTATTCAATCATTCAATTCTCATTTGCATATTAAAAGACAAGCATGCATTAATATCCATCAAATACCTTTGAGCAAAGCTAATCCTTAGGCTAAGAACACTAATCATTAGACTAATCCAATTTCTTGGCACTAATCCCTTTGACTAATCCCTAATCAAGATCAAATTATCATTTGTGATTAAGAATCAAGTAAGCATTAATTTCGAGTTCTCATTACCAATAATCACCTTAGACAACTAATCTCTTAGGCTAAGATATGAAAATCCTCTAAAAAGTTCATTCAAGCATTTCATCGAACACCTTTCGGGCATGAAAAAGCCTAGCATCTAGATTCAACAATTCCTTGCAACCTAGCATAGAGATCAACTAATTAGAGAAGGATCATTCATAAATAAGTCCTAAGCATCACTAATCATCACATAAACCACCTAAATCAACCTCATCCACAAGACCCAAAAACTCTACTCTCTAATCTCCATTGTTCTCACAAAACCCATAAAGATAGTATGAGATAACAAGATTAAAGAGAGATTAAGAGGAAAGATTAAGAAGATATAAAGAAGTACTTAGATTAAACTCAAAATCAAAGATTACAAGATCCAAATCCTAAAACAAAACTATGCTTAGGTAGCTTAGGGTTTTTAATCTCCCAAAATGAGTATTTATACAAGAAAGGGTCGTAGTGGCAATATTGTAAATAACTGGGTCTGATTTGGTCTTCACAGTGAAAGCACCGACCTAATGTGGTCGGTTCGGGACGTCGGTTCGTTTCCGAGATTTCCACCGACGCGTTTTGGTCGGTTGGAGACGTCGGTGATTTCACTGCCCAATTTCGACCAAAACTCGCCGAAACCCATCGACGTGTCGACGTCGGTTGAGCACGTCGGTTCGTTTCCGAGATTTCCACCGACGCGTTTTGGTCGATTGGAGACGTCGGTGATTTCTCAGATTTTCCATCGACGCGTTTTGGTCGATTGGAGACGTCGGTGATTTCACTGGTCGACTTGTACACTTCTTCTTTCATCCTTGAGATCCTCTCTTGCTTCCTTAGCTCACCAAAACCTCCAAGCATCTCCATAAACCTATAAAAACATAAGATACACTCCAAATGCATCCTAATATGCTAAATCCTAACTCTAGATGCTCTTAGACTCTAAATGAAACTTTGAACATCAAAGATGGAAGAATGTATGGAAGAAGAAGTCAAAACACAAGCAAAACACTATCCTAAATGCATGAAAACACAAGTATATCAATTCTCTTACTTACTTTATGACTTATTTTTTACCCTTCATTTTTCAACGGTGGATAGGATAGGGGAGGTGATGATTCCGACAATATAGACCGCCAGAATGAAAATAAAATAGGCCGATGTACCGGAATTCAACAAAAAAAAAATCGGACATAATACAAAATTGCAAATGGATAGTTTAGAGTAGATGTCCATAACATCCATCCACGTGGATATTAGCACATCTCATGCTTAACAAGATGCTTACCATGAGTAAACGCTTATGATGGACAAGATGCTTAACAAGATGCTTAAAAGTATGTTGGACGATCACATCTCATGCTTAACAAGATGGTTTAACATATGATGGACAAGATGCTTAACAAGATGCTTACTATGGGTAAACGTTTATGATGGACACTAGTTAACAAGATGTTTACCATGGATAAACGCTTATGATGGACAATAGGTGGTCAAGAGTTAACATATTTGTGATTTGTGGATACAAAAGTATGTTGGATCGATTATTCGTGGACAATACCACGGTTATATCACATGCTAAACGCTTATGATGGACAATAGGATGGTCAAGAGATCACACTATCGTGATCCGTGGACACAAAGTATTTTGGTTCGATTATTCGTGTACACTACCATGATTTATATCACATGCTAAACATTTATGATGGACAATGGGGGTATGTGGTAGTATCCACGTGGATAGATATTGTGGACACTACTCATAACCAGTGTTCGAAAACGCGGCCTCCGCGGCCGCTTAGTCGCCGGCGAGGCGCTCGGCGGCCCGGAGCCGCCGCGATTTGAACCAAGTCGGCCAATAAATCGGAAACTGCTACAAAATCGTATTTTTCATGGAATTTCTGGTAGAAATTGATCCTAAGAGTATAGATCTACAAAAACTAAGCAAAAATGACATAAAAATCGAGCAAAAACGATGCAAAAAGTGATGATAAACATGGCGGCGTCGTGTTTCAGGGTTGCAGAGAATTCTTAAGGTAGGGGATGAAAAGATAATTACTATTCTGCCCTTCATTAAACGAGCGAAAAAAAAATATGGCTCTTTACGACCCGAACTGTGGGCTGTACGTAGGTGAGAAAGGCTTAAATCCACTAGCCCCACTTGCACATTGTTATATTTAATAGAACTCGGTTATATAATAACACCAATTGATGCCAAAAAGCACTATGCCAACCTTCTTACGGTTGTCCACCTTTAACAAATATAATATATATATATACAAAACTATATATATATCCTAAAATTCCGTCCCGCATAATTTCCGATTAATCTCCGATTTTTTTATTAGACGCTAGGCCCAACCCAGCCGTCCGACTAGCGCCTAGCGAGTTTTCGAACATTGCTCATAACTATCCATTCGCAAATTTTTTCTTAAGTCCAATTTTTTTTTTTTGAAATTCCGGTAGATCGATCGATTCTATTTCCATTCCGGTGATCTAAATTGCCGAAAATCTTACCTATTGGATTCTATCCACCTTTCAAAAAACAAAGGATGAAAACAATACAAAAGTGAAAGAGAATGAAAAAGAAAAGAAAGAAAAAAATAATTAAAAAGAAGTGGTTAATTTTTGGTAGGGCTAAAATGGTTTTTTTACGCGTGGATCCTACAAAAAAAGATACATTAATGCAAAGAGTTTTGGAAAGATACAAAATTGAAGTAAAAAAATAAAAAAACATACATCTGGTGCAATTCACCCATCTTTTGATTGATGTAAACTACAGCTCAATTAAGAGCGAACCGATTGAGCAATTTTAAGTCCTAGCACCTCATAGGTACACGTCCGGACACATAGGATCAATACTATTAAAAAAATAGAGTCAAAAAGAAACTAATCTTTAGGGCATGTGTTATTTACAAGTCGTGCTATTGGAGTTTCAAGAGTATTTTAAAATTTCATTAAGGGTAAATTGAGATTTTTTGAAATTAGACTTGCGCTAAAAAATACGGATCCGGGTCAAAACGTTTTATCACACGCGGATCTTTTATATTTTTAATCTTAGCTGTAAGTTTTTAAAAACTAATCCTAGCCGTCCAATTAAAATCAATACTATTAGTCAAAAGACACGTTGTATGCCTGTATCGTTCATATATCCTAACAAATGGGATAAAACCTGTACGTTGATATTATTAACGATGAACTATATTAAATCATAGCAGATGTCAAAGTTTGGTAGACTGATAAACTTGGACGTCCTCTTACATGTACACCATCCGAGTATTTCCTATAATCATACAATTCCATCAAGTTAGAAAATCATTCGCATACCAAAAAATGATTGGTATGACTGTATCTATAAAGGAACCAGACATCCTTATGAAAATTGTATAATTCACCCTAACCGTCCAATTAAAATTAATACTATTAATTTGTGTTTATCATTGAACCGAACCATTAATATAATTGATTATATTAACAAAACCAAGCATACCAACTTTATCCAAGAATCTTCATGTAAAATAACAAATAACTTAACATTAAGAGGGGTGTATTGAACTATGAATTTAGGTGATTTTGGGGGTTTTAATAAATCCCCTGTTATTCAACTAAAGATTTTTTAAAAAACTCTTCTCAAATCTTCTGTTATTGAACATGACATTTATATAAAGTCACTAAAAATCACTTGTAATCTTTTGTTATTCAATCAACAATTTATAAAAATTATATCAAGTCCACTGTTATTCAAAGTTGAATAGTATTTTTAAAAAAAAATTGTTAAAAGGATTTCAAGAGACTTTGCATCCACTTTTAGTTAAAAATAGTTACCATTGAATACACACCACAAGAGGTGTTATTTGGAGATAGTTCAGAAAACATTCGTGAAAAAATTACTACAGTTTCTCTCTTTTTCTATAAACACCCGATTAATATCTCAATGCAAGTTTTGTTACAAGTTTTGATTACACCAGAATAGTATCTTCTCCTTTCTCTTTCTGGGTCAGTTTCGCCCCTTTTCGGTCTCCTTGATGAGAAAATTTTGTTAGATTTCACTGATTTTCTTGAGGTTCCAATGATTAATTGACACCGCGAATGTTGTATGTGTGTGTTCTAGTGCTGGAACTGGGTCGCTATATGGTGTGAGAGAAATCGGGAAAGAAAAGTGCATTGTGGTTTAGCCAAAAAGAGTTTTTTTGCGGGTAACTGTGTATGTTGGCAATGATCCTTAGCCCCAACTATTTGGAGGTGGGAATTCACTGGCACTTGCAATTGGAGCAGTTTTATGCATTTTGGCTATTCCACAAACAAGGATTAAGAAGTCCATCCCTCCCCCATAACATCCTATCTTTTTGCTATAAAATATGTAGCAATTCCCCTCTTTCTGTTACAAAAGTATAGTAAGCATTTAACTTGTCACTGATTATTAAATCTGGTTAGTGCAAAATAGATGAGTTTAAGGAGGAATGTAAAGGCATGGTGGAAGGAGATGCACTACCTAGTGTGATACTTGTCGAATATATGCAATGGCTTCTCGTGTGACTAACTTATTTTTGACTTCTAGGACTTGATCCCCTCTACTTTGGGGCTATGATCCTTGTGTCCATGAAGAGCCATAGAAGTTTACCACCGAATAATAACACATTATATATTTAGTTTGTGAGGTTTATGCATCTCTCCTTTGTTGGAGGTACACAAATGAGTTTCTTCTCTGTTTGGCTAAGCTTTGATTAATTTAACATGTAC
Organism: Orychophragmus violaceus; assembly: GCA_030180135.1. NCBI lineage: Eukaryota > Viridiplantae > Streptophyta > Magnoliopsida > Brassicales > Brassicaceae > Orychophragmus > Orychophragmus violaceus. The sequence goes on along the minus strand of CM058232.1, from coordinate 102,375,514 downwards.
TTGTAAATTAAAGTGATAACATGCATATAACAGAAAGGTTGTAGTGGAGATGGAATCTCTGAAACTGTTGTTATGTACTAAATACTCTGATAAAGAAACATGAAATCTGGTAGCAAAAAAATGCATTTTCTGTGTGTAGTGTAGCAAAAGTATAGATGAACCATTCACATTAGGGTCATGAACGGGTTCGGTGAACAAATGTTTTGCCGCCAACTAGGTACCAAAGAAAAGGCATCATAATATTATAACAATTTATAGTAAATAGGCATGTATCTTGTTTGTCAAATATATACTGCAATCAACTGTGGCTCTGATTTTTTCGTTATAGTCGACAATTATGCTTATACTTTGAAGCATTTCACATGAATAAAACACCAATGTATAGTCTTTATGCAGTTCATATAGGAGATGAAGAAGAACCGATGAGCTTCATCTACACTTTGGAGGTCAGTGACAATGGCAGGAAGCTGACATGTCAAGCATTCAATACAGTCATTTGCAAATTTAGAACCTCAAAGTTCTTGCTTGAGCATTAGTGAAACTGACACATGTGTGGCAAAAATGAGTGAATGAATAGAGAAACACGCAAGCAAATGGTTCCAAACAAGAACTATCATTTAACATTTCAAATCACCCAAAGAACTCTCAAGTTTATAGAAAATATCTTACCAAATCACTATAGATTTTTTATTTTTATTTTAAACCCCACCCAAATCACCCAAATATCCTCAAAACCCACTTAAATCTCACCAAATTTAAACCTCCTCAAAATCTCCTAAAACCCCTAATCCAATACACCCCACTAAGTAGGCCTGGGATTATTATCCGGGATCCGGATCCGATCCGGTATCCGCTCCGAATCCGCTCCGTAAAAACGAATATCCGGACAAGCGGATCCGGATCCGGATAGTAAAATCAAAATGGCATAAACTTGATTCGGATTTTGCAAAAGTCATGAGCTGAACCAAAACTTCTCAAACCGAATTTTACAAACTTAAACCAAACTACTGAATTATAAAATAAACCAAATAAAATAAAATTTATACATTAAATTAATATATCTTGAACTAAACCGAACTATATAAAAATCGAATTGGCCATGATTCATTTAAAAATAATATTTTAATTATAAATATATAAATTATATTTAAGTTCTGTAATATGAATTATCTTAGTAAATTATATGTTTGTATTATTATTTGTTAAAAATACAAAATAAAATATAATTTGATCCCAAATGAAGTTTATTTTTTAGAACTCGAAAACATTAAACCCAAGAAATGCAAACGAATTGAACAAAATTATTTTTCTTTATGAATGGGATATATTATATAAATCTGAAAAGCTTCCCGATCCAAATTTTTCAAACCCAAACCAAACCAAAATTAGAAATAAGAAAGAATCGCCATTTATATACTAAATTAACCAATTTCGAATTGAACTATATTAACTATGTAAAAATGGAACTACAATTATCAAAATTTATATAGGATTGTCTCTCCAGGTTAGTTAATTTAATCTCTCTCTCTATTTGATTTGCTTATAATCTTGGTAAATCTGAAGTTTAATATACTCAGTTATATGGTTTAAACCAACAACTAGATTTTGACCCGCCGATCGGCGGGTACAATTTTTTTTTAATGTTTAATTGAATTTTTTTGTGTGTAAAATTAATAAATTTGTAAATTATAATATGTTTTTATAACATATTATTAATATTAAATTTAGATGTTTGAGATATGTTGAACATATTTATAGGTTTTATATAGTTTTTTTTTTTTTTGTAAATGATAATGATTCCCATTAAAGACGGACAATTTTTTTTTAGCATGTATATTTTTATTTGTAAAAGTAATCTATCTTATTTTTAAAACACATATTATATAATTGTTTGTTAAAGATTTTCCCATTTTTTATTTATGCAATAGTTAGTATAATATATAAAGAGTATGTGTAATATGGAGGTGAATATATATTATTAATTCAAATATAAGTAATTTTTTATGTATGTTTTTATTTTATGTTTGGAATTTTTTTTAGATTTGCAATTTTTATAAAAACTCATAAAATTTATCTTTATTAGTTTTATACTTTATTGTAAAAATGAATTTTAATTTACTTGGAAATAACAACTTTTATTTTTCAACTAATTTTAATTTCTAAATTATCAGTTTAAGGGTTGAAATTATATTTGATTTATACAAATGTATATTATTGAGCATATTATGACAAAATATTAAAAATATGATGATTCTCATTTATTCGTGGACGGTGTATTATATATTTATAAATGCTAATATGTTCTATTCAATATATTTTCATAAGTAGATATGGATGTTTGAGATTTGTTTACAATTTGATTGTTTAGCTGATGTTATTACTATATAGTTTAATTAACCAGAAAACTAATGGTCTATTAAATTTTGTGCTTCTATTTTAATAGTATAGTAGATTTTGATCAGCGCATTAGCGCGGAACAATTTTTCTTATTGCAAAATTATTTAGTAAACTAATTATTTTGAGTTTTCTTTTCAATTTTTTTATTTAGATTACGGTAGAGATGTTAAAATGGGTGTGTCTGACCCGTTTAAATCCGTTTATATTTAAGATCTATTTATACTTTTCCTATTAAACCCGTCAGAAATAACACAAAGTTATTTAAATCCATTTAGATCCATTAATAAATATTTTTTTAAAAATGTTAATACATTAGTTCATGAAAATTAACTTTTATATTTTCAATTTAATATCTAAAATACGAAAATGTAAAATAATGGCACATTTTAAAAAAAAATTATTATTTTATAAGATACAAAAATCACAGTAATTTTGTTTTGGTTATCAAATTTGTAAGCAGTTATCCATTATTTTGTAATCCCTCATTAACATTGGTCGGTAAAAAAATGTTTACCTACATTAAAGACAAGAGCAATATTGTGATGATGACCTTTATGGAAACAATGCTGGAATGCACAATAGCGGAGATCAAGATCGAAATCATTCAATGTATGTGCAATATGGACATCACGGTATGACGGATGAGAACGCTGGTGATGTGATGAATGAGGGACTGGAGACGGACGACATTCCTTCTCACCTTGGAAACACATCGGATCATCGCGGTGAAGTTGTAGAACGTGGCGGTGGCAGTGAGGGGCTGAAGAGGGACTGAAGAACCTATAGGTTGAATTGCTGAGAAACTTCACATGCATAGGTAGAGTGTTAGACATATTTCAAAGCGTATATTTGCCTTTTGGTTTTATGCACTGGTTTAAAAATATTTGAAATTCTTTTTATCGTAGGTGATGATGTCATCTATTTCTTTTCTGAAACACGTAACATCATGAAGCGGTTTCAAAAGAGGAGTAGAAAAATTCAAGAAGCAAAGTCTTCTAACAACTGAAATAAAGAAGAATTCAAGAAGCAAAGTCTACTTTATCAAAATAAGCAACTCACAACAGCCGTTTGATACATTAGGTCGTAGTGATATATGTAATGTAAACATCAAACTGGTTATACTTGAATCAAATAAAGATGTACTTTTACAAATCTCAGACATCAACGGACTGAGAGCTCCAATAGTAGAGGAGAGACGAAACCGATGTTCAGTAATCTATGTCAAAAATACTGAGAAGACGGATTTAAAAGTGAAAGCAGAGCAATTCAGAGAACTTTGAAGGTATAAATATAATCCACATGAAAGTTGATTTCAGAGGCTATTTTTATTCTCATCATCATGATCTGCTTTCTTCCAATACCAGTAACCAAAACACATAAAATTCAACCTCAATGAATTAAAACCAACAACATAATATGTGAATACATATTGGCCAATACGCATAATCTGGGGAAGTTCAGCTATTGAATATCCCCAGAGATGAAAACAAAGAAGCGAAAGTGCCAATATATTGTACCAATTGAGTACCCTTTTCTCGATTTGTTCCTTGCATCTATATACTCTAAGATGTAAGGGGCTATACGGTGCTGATAATACTACCCAAAGAAAAAGAAAAAACCAAACTTTCTTCACATAAGAACCGACGAGGACAAAACAAATAAATCAACAATCTTTGCAGGACGATCCTAAGCCTATGTAGTAAAGACGATATTTCAGTAATCAGAAAATTTGTTGTGAATGATGCTAGTCGCGGCCGTGTGGATTAGAGATTCATGGAAGAAGCATTTTATAAGAAGAAACAATTGGGTGGGTAGGTTAACACGTAAGACTTCTGAGGGAAGATTCGGTTTTGGAAATCTAGGAAAGAAAATCTATAAACTTCTTGGGGAAGACTCTTGTTTTGTTTTTGTTTTTTGTTTTTAAAGAAAATGTTGTACCTTAATTAATTAAGAAATTGTTTATATATATTGTTGCCTTATTTGTTAGATATTATAAATACTTTCTTAACGAAACTAAAGTAATTACACAATCACAAAGGAAAAAATCAAAAGGAAAAAAAAATTAGAAAGTTAAGATTTGATGCCATAGAATCGGGGTATCTTTTTTGATTTGCATATTTTTTAAATACCAAAATATCCTTATGATCTAATTAATTTGTTTATAAATGATAATGGCATTCCTTGTAATTAAATCAAAAACAGTGGACAATTTTTGTTTTGTACTTCTGTTTTAATAGTATAGAAGCATATCACTCTTCGAGAACATTTTTGCAAAGTTGTGGCTCTTGCTTCTCTTTCCATAAATAGAATTGATGCCTACCCAAAGTATTTGGTATCATAAAACTTTCAAATCCTTAACAAATATCAGTAACAAATATCAGTGAAAACCTTGTCTAGTAACAAATAAGCTTATGTATAAAATTAAAGTGAAAGTATATGATAAGACTGGAGGATCATTTAGAAACTTATGTGTAAAATTAAAATATTTTGATTAGTTTTACAGTTTTTTTCCATTAATTGACATGTCATTTACACACAAGATTACAAAAATCTGATGTGGATAAAGGTCATGCCTTTAAAAGGGAAAAGGCTGATGTGTCAATGCCAAGAGAGGCACAAACTCTATTAGTGTGTTGATTTCAAAATTAAGCCTCCATGAGCATGTAAGCATTGGAAAGGATGGCGAAGTCAGGTGGCTCCATTGTGAGGGATTAATGTTCAACCCTTCCGTCTCATCGTCAGTCACTGACAAAGCCAAGTTCACAGGCGATAGCGAGATGGTCGCTTCCCCATTTCTGCAAATGTTAATCAGTCAGAGACTTGTAGGCAGCTTTCCCAGTAATCACGGTTTTGAAAATGAAAGAAATTAACTCAAGAATGCCAAGGGTTTAGAAAAAGATAGTTAGCCTAAAAAAAGGAACTTATGAATACCTCACTTGGTAGTCCACCTGTTCCTCTCAAAACATCAGTTGGCAAGGTTTCAAGAACCCTCACAGGAACAAGTTCCTTGGTGTGCCTGGTTCAAAACCTTTGATTAACAATTATGATTTTTATTATATAACATGTAGATAGATCACAACAAACTTATCATTTGTAATCAACAGCTCTGCTTAACGATAATGATTTCATAATTATAACATGAATGCATATCACAACAGACTTACCATATGTAATCAACAGTTCCCAGGAACCTGGAATGATATGTCGTTGCCAAAGGTTCACCGTGTTGATCTCTCGTTCTATGGGTACCCTAAAAGGTCTCAAGCATTAGCATACTAAAAGGACAGATAAAACATCATACAACATGCTGGTCTAAGTAAACAGTTATTCATTTCTCTTGCATTATTTTTCTATTTTCCAGTAGGGGAAACTTAATTTAGTTTTCCTGTCATGCAGTTTTCCACTATTTTCGATGCATCCAGCCAAGTTATCGGACTGAGAAGACACCAAATACCTCAAGCAGTAGAGAACAAGAAACAAAAACACTCACAGGAACTCCAGTATATGCGCTGTTAAGCTTTAGTTGATGTTGGACATGAGTAGTTGCTTGACCACCAGTTGCAAGCTGTAGTTCTTCCTGGCTCCACTCATTGGTTTGTAATGCACTGAAAAATGGGGAAGTTGTTTACTTAGATTATATTGATGTAATACGGACCGAATGAGAGATATAAGTGTTCATCAGATAAACAGGAAAGGCACTCGGAGCAACCAAGCATTTTCACGAATATCCAATTACCCAACTGCATAATGGTTTCCAAATGACCTCCCCTTTGTATCAAGTTCAGATTGACCAGAAATTTGCCTGCGATCATGGAGTTGTGTATCCAACTGTCCAGAAAGGAAAAGGAATAAATAGAGTTCACTTAAACTGTACCACCGAAGAAAGGGAAATAATGACCCTCAATGAAACTCACATCAGCTGAAGCTACGAAATCATAGATTGCGCTCTGCCCAGAAAATTGAGAATAAGTGTCAGAAAATTTTCAGCCAACACAATAAGTACTACAACAAAAACAAAAAAGTTAGTGGAGATCACCTTTGGAGTGCTATTCAGATCACCTGCAATTGCCACTGGAATATTTCCCCATTCCTGTGATAGCTTATAAGCCTTGTCCAGAAAGAGTCTTACCTAAAAGTTAGTGACATTCCACATATCAACAAAACGAGCGAGCTACTGGAATTTCCAAGAAGTTTCATCTATGCTGCCAGGCTTAGATGTCTGATGAATACCGTGAAAACTCTTCAAAGAGTTGCAGTAATTAAAGCATCGACATTTGTAAAACTTAGGATGTGTAGTGAGAACAACTATTCTACAGATTCTAAGGATAAGCCAGCTTCATCAGACTTTTGTTGGCATATGGAAATACGTACCTGGCCAAGCTTGATATCCCCACGCTTAGGATTGAACAGAACATGGATATTCCCAACCACTAGCCTTCGAGGACTTGCAGATGTTTGCCTAGAAATCATCCATATCACCTCAAGTGAGCATGAAATTTAATAAAGATCTGAACAGTATCTTGAATATTCTCTCCAGTGAAGGAATCAGAAAAAGAACCCAAACATACTCTGAAGACTGCACGCGTAATTTAGATTCTGGTTCCTCACAGTTCATCTGTTCCATAACAGAGAATCAAACAGATGAAATAACTGACAAATTGTTAAGTACTGATATTATAGCAATTAGTATGCTTGCAAAATGACAGAAGGGACAAAATTTGAAATAGTTCCCACAATCAAAATGCATCTTGCTCAGTTGTTCCATCTTTGTGGTCCTAGACTTAAAAATGGAACGTACCTCTAAAACACAAAGTTGAGCAACATTGTTCCGCAGGCCAAATCTATCAAACTCTATTTCTTGATGGTGTAGAAGTCTAAATCTGCATTCACAGCAAAACTATGACATGAATGGTGAAACTAGGAGAGTAAGAGATCAATACAAAATAAACTACATCAAGAACCATTAGAAAGCAGAGATTAAACGATATATTGGGAAGACATGGTCGAAACTCAGCATCAACCTTACATGAATAATATTGAAACATATGAAACAGAGACTAATTTTAACTAAAAACTTGAACTTGCACACACACTCAAGTAGAGGGTTCAATTGGCTAGGTTCCTGACTCCAGCATCTCAAGATTTCCAACCACACAAAAAAAGACATTACATGGAAATATGAACTTACAGTTTCTCTTTCCAGAATATAGAACAACCATCGCTGGCTTCTCCAGTCCGGCTCTAGAAAAATATTGTAAATTAAAAAAAGAGCACCTGAAATGCATACGAGATTATGTAGCTTTTGACTCATACATACCTTGTGAACACCTTGAAAACCCCTATTTTTAAGAAGACCATCTAGATCATCAAAGCGATCAACCTCCTGCAGTGATTTTTTTTTAAAACATGATAATGCAACAAGGAAAGCGTCTCTTACTACACACGAAGTTGGATACAAATGAAATTAAACGAAGTTCATCAGCATAGGGTAGCTCTAGTCTGTTTCTTTATAAACAAACAGAAGCCATTTTTCGACATGATAGTGATCCTCTAGTGAACCATAACGTAAAGGGGATGCGACAGTATAACATTTAACCAACACTACAAATATGGAGACAATACAGCTACAGAAAATAACCAAGAAAAGCATTCATGAAGACATAAGCCTCGGAACTTGCCTGAAGACATAAGATGCTTGCATTATAGCGACTAATCTCCTTGCATATGAGATGTTTCCGTCTACTCCACTCTAAATGTTGCGGCGGAATGTTGTAATATAAATCCATGTGGTTCGACGCATTGTCAACACCAAGTAGATTGTACGAAACTAAAACTAGTTTATCTGAGACATGAAAAAGATGATTCAGAGTTGCAGACACAAGTGCATTATGCCGCATTCATTCCAGAGACAATTAAGAACTCCTGTTAAACAGTGTATCTAAGATTTAATGATAACGAAGCTGCCCGATGATACTTGATAACTAGCAGGATCCAAATTTATGACACAATCAAAAACGTGTAATAATCATTAGCCAGCAATGTCCTAAAATAATCACTTGACGTGTGATTGCAAAGCACATACCTTTAAGATTTCTGAACTTGCTTGCGGAAAACACCCATTGGCGCTCGACGGAACTCGAGATCCTCTTCTTTTTTATCCTTCGACGCCGGCGAGAAGATTTACTAGGCCATTCAGATTTACAACCACACCGGCTAGACCCCGGCGCAAGAGAAAAGTGGGGTCGGAGTACTGGCTCATGTTTATTCGATTGGTCCACCGATGGTTCCGAAATTGAAGATCGCTTTCGCTTGGAGACGGTGATTGAGTGCCGCACTGTGTGTCCGTTCACCGGCTTGTATCGAGCACTCATGGCGACTCGATTCGCAGCGTTGAGCTTTTCTTGGTGAAATAAATTAACCAAATTCACTCGGTTGAATGTTTACGTCTTTTGGTTGGAAGTTTAAATTACGTACAATATCTGCTCACCCGGACCGGTTTTCATAGGGTTTCTGTTATGCACCCGTTTTAGACTTTGGATTTTCATTACTTTTGATTAGACATCTGTGAAAAAAAAAATGCAAAACCACTTTTTTTCAGTGGACAATAATATAAATTCTAGGTCCAATGAGCAGAGTACAAACAGGAACAATACAAGCCGTAGAATATAACAAATTACAAACGGATTGGGCTAAAACTTGTTGGCCCAAATAAACACTAAAGCCGGGTTAATGGTCGGTTTGGTGGACACGAATCGTGTCTCAATGTCGAGGAAACAACGACGTGTTGTATACAGGAGAAGCGGCGACATGCAAACCGCTGATAGAATTTCGGTCACTGCGTTACCGCCGTCGTCGCTACAGCCACGCTTTCCTGCCAATCTATTACCAACCCAACCGTTACTAAACGCCGCATCGAGATTAAGAACCGTTACCCTTCACACCAAAATTGTCGGGGAATCGCACTTCGTTAACGGGAATCCACCAAAGGATTGAAACCGTATATGAGGGAGGCGCCGTCGGACCCGCTCATCTCGATCGGCAGAAAAATTACACCGACTTTAAGTGCACGGCGAGGAGGAGAGAAAGAGAAACCATTCGACGGCGAGGTAACTGGAAAGCGCCGTGGAACAGATCGGAAGACAGACTCAAAGTCCGGAACTGTATCTAACCTTAAAACTAACTAAGAACCGACAGATCTCCATGGTTGTGTACAGAGGGAGACAAAGGAAGATCGCCAGAATTTACTGCGACTAGAAGCCGAGCAGAAGGTGGATGAACCGCAACCAAAACATTAAAAGTAACTCGACCGTCGGCAAAACCGACGGCCGGAAACGAAAGCTCAGATCGAAGTTCTAGTGAGAAGACGGAGCTTTTTTAGAGAGAGGTTTTTTTAATGCAAAACCACTTAATACAAGATGTATTGTATGGAAACTTTTTCAAGATTTTTTTTTCAAAAGAGTTAATATCATTAGAAAATAAAGGTTTAGGTGTTAGAAATTGTTTAAAACAATTATTAGACCTTTTAAAACTTTCTCTCCCTACCTATTTCTTCTCCCTTCTCTCTAGCGGTTTCTGATTTCGATTTCAATCTTCGGCCGTCGGTTTACCAATGGTCGGGTTACTTTTGGTTTAGACTTGTACTCTATTTTCTTCTGGTGTGTTTAATAAATTCTGGTTTTATGTCAGATCTTCTCTTTTGGTGCTTGTCAGATATTTATGGTTATTTTGGTTGTGTCATAGAAATTCAGATTATATATCAGATTTTGTTTCCCGATTTTTGTCGGTGTTCCTCATCATCCAGCCCTTTTTCGATTGTTATCCCGACATGCACCTTTGCAATTTATGTGTGTAGCGGAAGCTTGATTTCATCCGGCAAGATTGAGTAATTTCTTCATCGCGATGCCGGAGAAGCTGATTCTGGCGGATCTCAGATGATCTAAGATGAAGCTTTCACTTGTGGCGAGGAATCGAGATGATGAACTGACGTTCCCATGCTTTCTCGCTAGGGGTAGCACTGACTTTTGCTTGGATTGCAGCATATGGAGAATTGAAGATTTATGGTGATGATTCCGTAGAATCCGACGGTGATGCGGTGGCGTTGCAGAAGCGTCCAGTATCAACGTGTCAATCAACCCTTCTCTTACATATATGTGATACATGTGGTCTTTAAAAAACGCTTATGATCAGTATATTGGGTCCTAAATGGGCTTTTAATCAAACCAATGTATAAACGAGGATTGGGTTGGGTTTTATTGTATGGTCACCTTAAGCCGTATGGGCTTTTAATAAAATTTATAGTCGACAAAGCTCTTTGCCTCTTTTATATTTTCTGGCAAACTCTAGCTAACCCTAGTTAACTCTACATTTTTGATAGACTTAAATCTTTAAAAACTTATCATTTTCCTAAATATTTTCCAAGAGTAAATAAACTTTTTCAAATTTCAATATGTTCTCCAAAATTCTCGTCCAACTCAACTACCCTTCTCTCAATTTGTCCTATTCAGCTACAAGTTTTCTAAAGCTTCACATCTCCAGCTCCACATCAGCTTTCACCTCAATTTTACTCGTTCAAGTACACCGTGTACCATTTCTTAACTGAGGCAAAACCTGACTCAGCTCATTGCATCTTTAATCTGCGCCTTGACGGATAGTTTAACAAGCTTTTCTTGAGAAACAACCATAGAAAAAAAAACAAAAAGTAGCTGGCACAGCAAGAGTTGTAGCTTCTGAGGTAGAGCTATTTCGTTATCATAATTTAACAAGTAACAAAAAAGAAAATTCCTATATTAGTTTTGTATGATAGGATTAGTTTATTTATCGCTATTTGTTTGTTAATCTATGGTTTTAGTTATAAATTATACTCTTTAATATTGTAACGAGAGAAGCATAAGAGTCGCAACGCGTTGAGAAAAAAAGAGCCTCAACTCGACGTGGTGAGGTGTCCAAAACCACACATATTAAATGCGTCCTTTGGTCGTCGTACCCCAAAATGATATTTATAATTTGATCATTTCTTAATCAAAAACTATTATTATTTTTGTTTAACATTCGTTTAGGAGTAGTTGAGTTTCTCCAATTTAAGCCGAAATTTGCCACGTGTCATAAACCCCGTAGAAACCATTGGAGAAGCGAAGAGGTTTTCGTTACTTTCTCTTCCTACATTCGCGCTCCCTCCCACTGTCAGAAACCCAAATCAGGTCCCAAAACAACAAAAAATCTTTAATTTTGTTATAATTTGTTTTAAATGAATTTTAATTATTAAAAACTAAACGAGTTTTATTTTATCACTAATCAAATCAACCCACATTCCCATCACGTCTCCTTTCTCTGTCTCATCGTTTTCTCTCAGGTTAGACCTCTTCCACGCACGCTTCCAAGTTTTCCCGAGAAAAATTTCTGTCTGAATTTCTCTAGGTAAGGAGACAAATGATCTTACCTTATATCTTTATTGATATGCTCATGTTTTGATTATGTTCTTATTACCATCTTTGCTTGTGGAAAAAGAAAAGAAACTAGACTATTAGGGTTAGGGTTTCTTCTAGCTAACGTGTTTTCTTCTTTTGTTGAATAAATCATGTCTCAGGAGTTGAATGAAGCAGTTTTAGGGTTTATATAAAGAGTTTCCATAAGTCTGCTTATCGACTAATCAGACGCATAAAATGAATTCAATGCGTGATCAATCAGGCAGCCCTTATGGAGACACAACTCCTCGTAGTCCATTTTCTCCCTTCTCTCCATTATCTGGAGATGAAAGGCATAGAAATCTTGCAGATTCCAAAAGAGATGCTACAACTCCTCGTAGTCCTTTCTCTCCATTTTCTCCATTATCTATAGATAAAAGTCTCGCAGAGTCCAAATTCCAGCAAGCCCTTGCCAGTTCTGGTGCATTAGGTAAGTTTTATTTATGTCATTTGGACATATGTATTCTTGTATTATTGTCTTTGTATATGTATGTATGTGTATGTATATTCTTCTTATTTAGTTTCTGTTGGCAGATCCATTATCTCCTGGATCAATGCATCATGGAGGACACAAGTTTCATGAGGTTTTCCAGATGAAACAGGGGCGTTATGATCTTCAAGCTTCAAAGATTTCTGAAATGATGAAATCAAGTAGCTTAGATGTATTTCCTCTGCCTTGTTAATGAATATATTTTTCTGCATTTTCTAGGATTTGATTTAGAATGTTCTTGGCTTATGCTTGATGCAGAATGCTCCTACACAGTCACTGCTAAGCGTTGTGAATGGAATTCTAGATGAAAGTATTGAAAGAAAGAACGGTGAAATCCCTCAGGTAATTTGAATGCTAACAATTTTGGATCATATATACTGTTTGTGATGCCTTTAGTACTTGGGAAATATTTTGACAAAAAAGCTAATGATGATCAGCGTGTGGCATGCCTGTTGAGAAAAGTCGTGCAAGAGATTGAGCGACGTATATCAACTCAAGCTGAGCATCTAAGAACGGTATGGTTTTGTTTTATTACATGAAAATGCTTCAGTTTCTAGTTTTTGCTGAGTAATTTTTTTTTTTTTTTTTTATGTGCAGCAAAACAATATATTCAAAGCTCGTGAGGAAAAGTACCAGTCAAGGATCAAAGTCCTCGAAGCCTTAGCATCAGGAAGTAGTGAAGAAAATGAGGTATGTACCACTTGTTTAAAGAGCTTTTTTTTATATCTCAAGTGATCCGGACCCACGCACTATGAGCATCCGAGCCAGGTCGCGGGGACCCAATTCCCTAGCTGGTTCTTGGGTCAACGGGTGTGAGATCGGACTAATCATGGGTCTGGAAAGACCATGTGAATGCCCCGGTAGCCAAGTGTGGTAAAATGTATGGTCAAATGCATTCGTGGGGGTCGATTTCTGGCTTTGACCAACAAGGCAACCCTCACCAACGAAAGGGAACCACTCCACCACAAACACTTGGTTAGGCTCTGAAAGACTGATTGCCTAGGATCTAGTTCGGATCTCATTTAGCCCATTGACCCAAGAACCGGGAGTAAACGTCCCCGCGATCTGGCTCGGAGCTCATGGTATTGGTTGAGCCTGAATAGCCGAGTTATAAAAACTCACTAATGAGTTATATCCCATTATCCTCTGCTCTGCTGATGAACTATTGTTTGCCAGATTGCTACACAACAGCTTCGACAGATAAAGGTAAACATTATAACTACTGAACTGCTTTGTGAATTGGTTTTAGTAATAATGGTATTTTCTAACTGTTTGGACATGGGATCTGTTCTGTATGACAGACAGAGAAGTCAAACTGGGAAGAAAAGAAGAAAAACGAAGAAGAAGATATGCTTAAGCTACTGAAAGAGAATGATCAATACAACCTCGAAATCTCTGCGTTGAGGAAAGAGCTGGAGACAACTAAAAGCCAAACAATGGTCGGTACATTACACTACAAGTTGTGCTTTATGAACTGACTTTAGTAAACAATGTTCTGTTTTCATTGTACTGATAGACAGAAAAGGCAAAGTGGGAAGAACAGTTGAAGAACGAAGAGGAGGATATGGCCAAGTTATCGAAAGAAAACGATCAGTTCAACCTCGAAATCTCGGTGTTAAGACAAGAACTAGAGAAGACTAAGAAAGCATATGAACAGCAATGCTCGCAAATGGAAAGCCAGACCATGGTGGCCACAGCAGGACTTGAGAGCAGGCTGAAGGAGCTTGAGCAAGAGCGGAAAGAGGCAAACAATGCGAAAACTTCCCTCGAGGAAAGGGTTATCGAGCTCGAGAGAATGGGGAAGGAAGCACATACTGTTAAAGAAGCTTTTGAGGAGAAGATAAAAGAGCTTCAGAAAATGGAGAAAGAAACAAAGACTGCTAATACAAGCCTTGAAGGAAAGATTCAAGAGCTTGAACAAAACATTGTTAACTGGAAGAATAAAATCAAAGAAATGGAGGAAAAATCAGAGTCCAAACTCCATAGTTGGAGTCAGAAAGAAGTTTCTTATAGAAGCTTTATTAATCACCAGTCTCAGGCACTACAGGTATGTTTATACAAACCTAGAATAACAATTGTATATTATATAGTTGGCTGATTATGCTGAATCCCAGGAGTTGAGGTTCTATTCAAGATCCATCAAGCAAGAAATTCTGAAGGTTCAAGAGAGCTATACAGAACAGTTCAGCCTATTAGGTAGAGAATGTTCTAACAGATGCTTCTGTAGTCATGATATATTTTTGTAGTGATTGTAAATCAAAACTGTCTCTACAGGAAAGAAACTGATTGAGCTAAGCAATGCTGCCGAAAACTATCATGCTGTACTAACTGAAAACCGGAAACTTTTCAACGAGCTTCAGGAGCTTAAAGGTACTGGGAATCATGTTAATTACTTCTATTTAGTGTAACGTATTTCATATTCTATGCAGCCTATTAAGTTATATACTTGTGACTTGCAGGAAACATCAGAGTGTTTTGCAGGGTTCGGCCTTTCCTTCCTGGACAGGGTGCACCAAACACAGTGGTCGAGCACGTTGGTGAGGATGGAGAATTGGTAGTTACCAATCCCACTAGACCGGGGAAAGACGGTCTTCGCCAGTTTAGGTTCAATAAAGTATATAGTCCAACGGCTACTCAAGGTGTTCATCTGTTACCTGCTCTGTTTCTATTCATTTTATGTTCTGTATGTTACATTTCGAAACATCAAAGTATATTAACCCAAGTTCATATGATAATTTGGGTTCTTGCAGCTGAGGTCTTTACAGATATAAAACCACTGGTTCGGTCAGTGCTTGATGGGTTCAATGTTTGTATATTTGCATATGGTCAGACAGGATCAGGGAAAACTTATACAATGGTATGTCCTCATTGATCTTCTTGTTCTTGTGGCCCAAGCAATATCATCAAACGCTGACACACTTTTTTTTTAACCTTCAGAGCGGTCCAGACGGATCAAGTGAAGAGGACTGGGGAGTTAATTACCGAGCTCTCAATGATCTCTTTAAAATATCTCAATCCAGAAAAGGAAACATAAACTATGAAGTTGGAGTTCAAATGGTGGAGATATACAATGAGCAAGTGCTGGATTTGCTGTCTGATGACAATTCTCAAAAGAAATATCCTTTTGTTTCAAATTATTGTTATATACTAAGTGTTTTATGGTTATCGTTTACCTTGACCTGCACGGCACGCTAGGGATCTTGTCTACAACTTCACAAAATGGTCTGGCTGTTCCTGAGGCAAGCATGTATCCTGTGACATCAACCTCAGATGTGATTACTTTGATGGACATTGGACTACAGAATCGCGCCGTTGGTTCTACTGCATTGAATGAAAGAAGTAGTCGGTCTCACAGGTTATATTCTTCATATTGATAACATGTTTGTTTTAACTCAGCTCAAAATGTTGTTACATTGAATTATATGATTTTCTTATGCAGCATTGTCACTGTTCATGTTCGTGGTAAAGATTTGAAGAATGGTTCTGTCTTATACGGTAATCTTCACTTGGTGGATCTGGCAGGAAGTGAGAGAGTAGATCGGTCTGAAGTTAAAGGAGACAGACTTAGAGAAGCTCAACATATAAACAAATCGCTCTCATCTCTTGGAGATGTGATATTCTCTCTCGCTTCAAAGAGTTCTCATATACCATACAGAAACAGCAAGCTAACACAACTACTCCAAAGCTCTCTTGGTTAGTTATTTAGTTAAATTGATGCTCTAGTGTCTGAGTTTAACCTATCTAATTAGGGCTGCAACTTCAGTTAGTTCGAGCTATTCGGGTCGGTTAGTTGGCTTATTCGGTTTATTCAATTTTATGACAATTTAAACTGAATAACATTTAGGTTCGGTTTTTGGGTAGTTCGGTTTTTCAAAATTCTACGGTGTTGAATCAAAATTTTCAATTTTTGGTTAGATTTCAGTTAAATTTGTGTAAAGTTCGGTTAAATTTGGTTATTTTCGGTTAGTTCGGATAGTTTGACTCAAAATTTTGGAGATAATTTGAGTTGGTTTGTTTTTTTTTTGCTTGAAAAACCGAAATAACCGATTGCCGAACCGAACCGAAAATCGACTTTTTAAATGTGTCTAATTGAACCGAACTTTTAACCAAATCTAAGCCAAAACCAAAAATTTCAGCTCGGTTCGGTTTTTTTTTCTAGGGCTTAACTAATCATAAACATAAGAGCATGATTATCAAGGGTTCTTAAGGGTCGGGTTCTTAACTATTCACGTGGGTCCCGACCCTTAAAAATCCTTATTTAAGAACCGGTTCTTACACTGTTCATGACACGTGGCAGCCTGTCATTCGTCTATTTTTTTTTCTATTTTTTTTTTTTTTACACTTTTCCCAAAAAAAAAAAAAAAAAATTTTTTTAAGAACCCCATGAAGGGTTCACCACTAATCATGCTCTAACTTTGTTTCTTTGTGATGTTGGCGTTATAGGAGGACGAGCCAAGACTCTAATGTTTGTGCAACTCAATCCTGATGCTACTTCATATTCAGAGTCGATGAGTACCTTGAAATTTGCAGAACGTGTCTCTGGAGTCGAACTTGGTGCTGCAAAGAGCAGTAAAGAAGGTAAAGATGTTCGAGACTTAATGGAACAGGTATCGTCCCTTAAGGACACAATAGCGAGGAAAGACGAAGAGATAGAGAGGCTTCATGGACTTCGAAAGCCAATGGTGAGGAGAAAGAGCTTTGGACAAACCGATGACATGAACTCAGAAACCGGAGGATATTCATCACAATCAAGACACTCTGTTACTGATGGTGAGAGTTTATCGTCCTCTGTCGAAGCGGAGTACGAGGAGAGGTTAAGCGAGGCTATGTCTGATGCTGCTTCTGTCGGAACTCAAGGATCCAACGATGTTGCTAAAAGACCACCCAAAATCTCAGACAGGTTAGATATCAAGATTTTCTTGTTGTGGTTAGTAGATCTTTGTTTTTTCTTTTCTTGAAACGTTATAATGGTGGATAAAAATGCAGAGCTAAGTCACTGAATTCAAGGTCAACAACAACGAGTGTTACAAGACCACTCGATAAACTTCGGAAAGTAGCTACGAGAACAACATCGACCGTTGCTAAGGTTACGTCCAGCTTGTCGTCATCATCAAGTAAGCAAAACTGAGAACCTATACCTTATATTACGATTTGAAGATTTAGATTATTAATTAGTAGGCTCTTAATTATCAGATTAATTACGATAAACTTTCGTTTAATTGATATGTTTTCTAGGTCTCAAGAAGACAGGCAGTGCTTCTAGTTTGGCAAAGTCTTCTAAACGGTGGTCGTAAACTACGCTTTTACTCCTAGCCGCCATACCTTACATGTAACACTGTCATTTTCTTTTTGTTTTGTTCGAAAAACTATACGTACGTCTCTTCATTTTTCTTTTTCATTTTCGTCTAAAATATGGCTGGGAGTCTGGGACTTCAAAATTTTCCAATAGTTTTATGTGATGTATGTAATTTTGTGTGTGTAAATACATGAATCTTGTTGTTTCACAATTTTTTATAGACAAATAAAAAATAGCTGATCATAACCAAAAGGACGTGTAGTTATTGACTTATTGGTAATGCAAATGGGTTACCTTTAAACTAAGATTGGGATTTGGTACAAAGCGTTATTTATAAATCAAAATTTCCAAAATCTAATTCTGAACATTAGGAGATTATGTAGGCTAGAACCCGGGATAAGGCACATTTAATTCCTCGAGTATTTACAATTAACAAATTTATTCTTAACAATGGTATGTATATATTAAATCTTTAAGTTAATGTTGACTTCATCAATTTAGGTATGAGAAAAGTCAACATTATCAAAGAAAACAGAGACGATAAGCCCAATTTTGTAAAGTTAACACAAAGTTGATGAATTAATTTGTCAATTTAAAATATTAAGAATTAATGGGAATGAAATGATCATTTTAAAAATATAGTATGTTTTAATAAAAATTTGTGTTCATTAAAAAAACACACACAAATTATTAATATTTGTACATAATAATTTAAGAATAAATTCAGAATCATTTGTTTATAAAGAAATTCAAAATCATTTGTTTAGAATAAATTTTAAATCCTTTGGGTCTCTTTGCCTTCGACTTTTGAATAAGACGGTTAGGTAACACAAAAGCCGACAATATGTTAAAATGGTATGTAGAGATTGTTCAACTATTTTATGTTTTCATAATACTTTTTAAGTTTCTACAATTATTTTACTCGGTCTAATTAATGGTTTTACGGTTTTTATGTTATGTAATATGTTATCTAATTATTCTATTAACTGAAAATTAATAATAAGTGATGGATGTAGTGTATATTTTTAACTTATACGATTTTATGTTTCCACAAACAACACTTAGTTTTGGAAATGTTCATTTAATTCCCCAAGTTCTAGAATTTTACAAATTAATTCTCGATCTTTTAAATTGATGAATTAATTCATCATGTTGACTTCACAAAATTAGACTCATAAAAAGTCAATGCTAATGTCTCCATTTTCCTTGATAATGTTGACTTTTCATATGCATAAATTGATGAAATCAACATTAACTTGGAGATTTAATATATGCACATGATAATTGGAGAATAGATTTGTTAATTATAAATACTTGAGGAATTAAATGAAAATTTTCCTGTCAAAACCATAGATTTTTCACGGTCTAAAAAAGCTAATCACATTTTAAAATTGTATGATTGGTAACTCAGGCAATTATGCATGGGGTGATAGATATTCTTATGATTCTTTTATTTTGCTATACTACCAAAAAAGCACAAGTTAAAAATTCTATCTGAATCCTTACCATGGAACAAGTAATTTGGTTTTCCACCATAAAAGTATATTCATATACCTAATTATATGATTCCTTGAGTGTATGAGTCACCTTATTTTATTTCAAAAAGTAAAAAAGATACTTAGCAAGAAAGGAAAAGCAAAGACAAAGTAAAAAAGAACTAAAGCAATCTACAGTATATCCCTATCTATTTATTCGAAGCTCTTTATTCGTAGTATTGTCTAAAAGATCTCCTCCAATTAGGTGTAAAGGAAAAAAAGATGTGGGTGGGGAAAGAATAAAGGGTATATTCAGAGATTAGATTAAAATAGTGGGGTCAATGTGGAGGAAAGAAAAGTGGAGTGGAATCTCTTTGAAGCACCTTTCCATCTTGAATAATCTTAACTTTGCTCATCTTCTCTTCACACCAATGTAACTTCTCTTCATTCATATCATTCATCCTCAACACTCTTGACACCACTTTCAAGTCTATTAATCCCATCAATATCTCCATTTCTTCCTCTATGCTCATCTTTCTCTTCCTCATGTATTTTCCTCCTTTCCGCATCTCTTTTAGCTTCGTTTTTTTCTGTTTACAGATACAATATAATCTCTATAAATTAATATTCGATTACTTAATATTTCATTAAATTAATAGAATCTTGTGACTCTAAATTAAGTTTTCGATCAGATTAATCTTTTGATAAAATAATCTCGCTAAATTATTAAAACATCATAGTCTAGAGAGTATTAATTTATAGAAGTTTTACTATACATATATTATATCCAAAATTCTACAGACGAAAATCGAAATCTACCCTATTTTTTTAATTAAGTCATAAAACTAAAACACTAATAATGATATATAAATAATTTTCCAAAATCTGAATTGTTTTATCACAAACAATCATCATGGCTCTTACTTAAAGTAGTAGTGAAAATAGAAGTTGAAATATTGACCTTTGTGTTGACTTTCTTCATGAGATGGACTAGGGTTGGATCAACGGACCCTCGTTTAGTTCTCCCAAAAAAGGCTTTGAGGATCTTTTGACAGGGCTTCTCTTTATCAGCCTTGAGAAAGTTCATGAATGTTCTTATGCATTCCTCCATTATCATCAAGAACGAAGCTGACGTTATCCTCGACTTGAAACCCTCCTCTTCCTCTTCTTTTTCTTCTTCCTCCTCATAATCTAAATCCAAATAGTTATAAACATTATCCTCGAGTACTTAACGACTAAGCATGTGGGTTCTTTTGTGTTTTTCGAGTTTAGACATATAAAACTCGTTCAAATATTTTAGAATTTCAGTCGATTCCATTCAAATTTGGGTCGGGTCTCCATCCTCAAAATATTTTTTTTTAAACAATTGGTTAAATTTAGTTAAATTTGAACAATTATAACAAATAATTAGGATATTTTAATTATTTTGGATATTTCGATTATTTTCATTTTAAATAATAGATAAATTCGAATTTATAATTGTAAATTTTGGATATTTGAGTTATTTTTAATCTAAATATAATTAATATTTTTATATATAATTGTATTTTAGGTATTTCGGGTAGTCATTCGGTTCTCGGTATGATTTTTCGGGTATAGGAATCTAAGACCCGCTCGAATATTTTGTTGGTTTTGAGTTCGGTTCGGTATGACTTTTTGAGATGGTACGGATTTTCAGATCCAAATATTTTGCCCACCCCTATTAACTACCGTATTTAAAAACATACCATGTAGTAATTACGTACCTTGATATTCAGGAACAAGAAGTAATTTGGGAGCAAGAGTTCGCATTCGAGCATAAACCTCTGGTCTCCTTCCATGTTCGTAAGGCTCGTTCTCAACGTATCTTTGTAATAGAATATGAAACGTACGGAATTGGTCCGCGATTGCTGCGGGACATCCGATGTCATTGAAGCTAATACGTTGCGTGGATGATCTTTTTCTCTCGAAGTTTTTGTAATTCCAACTTAGAGCTTCCCATGTTAGACAGATCTGTGCTACGTAAGCTGATTCTAGTTCCACGTACGGGTTTGATCTTGTCCCATTAGTACTTGTTGTGTGTTGTTGTTTTCTCTTGTGTGATAACTTGTGAACGATCCTCTCCGAGATCGATCTTGGCTCCACCATGATTGACTTCAACGAGTCTGTCAAAAATTAAATCATTTAGTAATTAATATGGAACTCGAAAATGATTAATCTAAAAATCGAATCCATTTAAATAATATATATAGTATCATGTAGTATAATAATATATAAGTAAAATTACTTTGGATCTAAAAACTCAAAAATCCCAACTTGTTTTCATAATTTTAGTGAAATAATATGTTTCGGATTTAAATATCCGTTTTTATGTGTTTAATGCAAATTTGAATACAATATTATATGAAAATAGAATAATAATTGATTCATATATTTTTAAGTATTTATTAATTCTGGACGGAAATTTTGGTTTTTTTGAACAAAAATGTTTAGCTAAAGCCTGATTTGCATAAACCAACTCATAAAATTTGTAACTTCTTGTTAGTTTTCTTTACTCGGTTGTTATTATTTTTTTAATCGAAAAAAAATCGACCAAAACTAACCAAAATCTGTATGTTTTTTTTTTTGAAGAACAACCAAAATCTGTATTTTAACACTTTATCTGCATGATTCTAGAAACATATATTTCTATATGTGTAATATATATATGATTATATATATATATGTGATGTTTGACCTGATTCGTGAAGCTTTTGAGCAGAAATCCTTGTGAGAAAAGTCATTTCTTCATCGTACTTTTGGAAGACGGTGTAAGATTCCCACTTAGGGCAACTCCGGCGAGAGGAAGATGAGAAAGGGTCGTCGGTCTTCACAGAGTTTCTCCATTCCGATGAGCTTTTTGACGTTGACCCATTCGTACATGACTCTCCAAATATCTCTCCTCTCTCTTCCTCTTCTTCTTCCTCTAATATTTCCTCTGCTTTGATCTCTCTCTTGGCAAATCCCATTGATGGCTGTATCTCATCGTCATGGTTCTTGATTCCTCTCTTAGAGACAAACTCTCCTGCAAACCAAACCAAATAACACTAGGGGTTAAAGATAACGTTTCATAATCGGGTACGTGCCTAAAGAGATACAGGTCTTAACGAGCCGGACTCACCCGTTTTAACATCCCTACATTTTGTCGATATGCTAAGAATCTTATATCAAGAGTGAAATATATAACGTATAATAATATGTAATATATTTTAGTGAAATATAACCTAAAATAATATTGAAAACAATTATAAAAACATATCAAGAGAAAACATGTGAGGAGAAATAATACCATTGTAGCTTTTGTCATTGAACAGCAAACCACTTTGGAGAGGAGAGGGACCACGAATACTTCTGTTTGGTCGTTTTCGAACCAAATCCTCAACGACGTCGTATTGTGACACTGATCCTACCTCTTCATCATCATCATCAAGATCATAACGATCGTCATGAAGATCTTCAACGCCGTTGTCATCGTCTTCTATTGATGATTCGCTGTGATAAGGAGAAACATTGGCAGAGGAAAAGTGTTCCTCTGTGGAAGAAATGTTGGAATCTTGATCATCTTCGTGTTCAAGAGGTTGATGATGAACATTGATAAACTCATCCATGTGTCGATTGTTTGTCACACTTTTGGAATTATTATTGTAAAACACTAAAGATTCCCCATCATCTTCTATATCAGCTATCAAATGATGATTCGGTTTTTGATCTGTAGTTATCACATGGTAACTTGTATTACACGACATCTTGAATTCTCCCCCTTCTTCATTATCTTCCTCCTCTTCTTCTTCATCGGAAATCCAAGCCGCCGAATCATATTCATCTTCATTCCTGCATAGTAAAGAAAGGTCTAATTGAGAAGTGGTTTCCAAAAAAAGCATAGAGTAACATTGCATAGTTTATTTTTTATAATATACTCATCATATGTATGTATGTGTATATGTAGAGTAAAGTAAGCATATAAGCTTATATATAGACCTTTGGAGGAGAGGGTAGCCGCCGATGAAGTGGAGGAGTTTGAGGAGGAGGGAGACGGCGGAGTAGAGAAGGAGGAGGAGGAGAAAGAAGGAGGTTGAGACATTGATGAAAAGGCTTGCTAATGCTTCTTCATTTGTATAACATTGCATTTTAATTGTATCACTTTTCTCTCTTTCTTTTATTCTTCCTATCAAATGGAGAGAGAGACCTCCTCAGCTACAAAATCAAAAGCAAAGTTTGTGGTTTTACCCAACAAAAAAAATATAAAGTGGTTGAGTTGAGTGCTTCTCTCTTTCTTTCTTTTTTTTCTCTACCTTTTTCTTATTAATATGAATTTTTAATTATTTGATATATGTTTATAATATTGGGACTTATAATTTCCTTAAAGACAAGATTATACGCCTACTCATTTCTTAAGTGGCATGCTGAAATTATACCAAGTGTCAAGTTTAAAAATTATTGACCGTCTTCTATTCATTTTTTATATATTATACTAGATAGTAATGTTTTGAGCTATAAACTTCATCTACATCTATCCATCGAAACAAAATATGTGGTGGTTAATGATAATACAAAAGAGTTGATTCATTTGTGTTTCTGGTTCAAATTTTTCTTTTTGGTATAAAAAGTATTTTTTTTTTAATTAGAATATCTAAAACTGATTTTAGATTCTTGAGAAAATTATAAGCATAAAGTATAAAATTTCCACAGTACTAAAAACAAAAATCTACCTGCATCGCTGGAAAGTAAAATTATTATAAGATAACCAAACATATTTCTGCATAATCTTGATGTTCAGTTCAACAATTATGCAGTCTATGAAATTAATTATGATAAAAGAACATGTCATTTTAAAATTCATTGTTTTATCCAAAAATAAATTCCCGTTTTATTCAAAAAAATATATTATAGCATTTCTCATCATGGCTATTAGTTATTAAATTCTGTATACTCCACCATATATATATATATATATATATCCATATAGAAATTGATACTTTCCTTCTATATAAAACTTAAAAATGGCAGAACATGGTGGGTGATGAATGAAGTGGAAGACTCAATTTTTACCTGATATAATAAAAATAAAGCCGATGACGCTTACCGACTTACTAAAGGCAAGAATCCTTCAGTACATATTGTATAATATGGGATCAAATAAATATATTATCGCGTATGAAATGTATAAATAAAAAGAAGATGCAGCAACAAGAAAGTGAAGAGGCCAAAACCGTGTCTCACGCTTTGTAATTGTATACTTGTGTTTAACTTTTGCTTTTCCAAAAGATATACTTATATATGATATATAGATCTATAAATGCATGTTACGTGTTCTATTAACATGGTACATATAAAGAACGTTTGAATAAATTTCATATATTTGATGTGCATATAACATATCTAATGCATGTATGTATTTTATACTCGTGCTAAAATTATTGAGGAGAACCTACAAAAAGTGAGAAATTTAAGGAAACTGAAAATGAGAAGAGTCTTGATATAGTTTAAAAGTGTCATGGAGCACCCTATTTACTATAAGTTCATTTAGAGTGGAAAATACATGTAGACTCACACAGTTTAAAATATCAAATTATTGGATTCGGTTAAATTAGACATGGCGTAAAAACTGAAACCGAAAACTCGAATTGGAATCGAATCAAAATAGAATATATTAAATTGGACCAAAACATATAATATATTTTATAGATCCTAAATTTCAATATCCAAAAATTCGGAAATTAGTCAGTATCAAACCAAAAACTAAATGAATACCAATATATTTGAAGAACCTTTAAGTATTAATTTTATCTAGATGTGATATATCTATTCAAAATACCTGAAACTAAACGGCTTTAACCCGCAATTGAATCATGTCTATATCAAATTATCAATTAGTTTAAAGTTGTATATAATTACATAAACATCCAAAATCAAATGTATATACTTTTAATTTAATCACAATTTTTTCAGAAACACCACTCTTAAGTGTAAGCTATATAAGATAAGTGGTACCTTTGTGGTATTTTATTTATTAGTGGTAAATAAATTAGTGGCATTTTTTGTCAACAAAATTTAAAGAACTTAATTTCTAATATGTCGTCAAAGTTGGTGATTCGGATAACATGGACAAAAAAAAATGTCTAGACTCGAACTGTTTTCACTAAATTTTGTTTGCCTTTGTATTATGTGTGTGGGGAATATTATTGCGTGTGAATGTCTTCAAAAATATCTTACGGCTCTCGTACTTTTCTAAATAGATTAAGAAAGTTGTTCATTGTTTCGGTGTCGACAAAATCTTCACCAACTGAGAACAATATGCGATAAAAGTAACTTATGCATGTTGTAGGACCTTCATACACTCCATTTCTCAAATAAGTGCCTCAAATTTCACAGACTATGTCGAATGTTCATTGTCCCCATCATCTTGTTCATGCCCATTTCATTGTTGCTATACCAACCTTGTTCCAAATACTTATCACCATCTTTCCACCAAACATCTATGAAACACCACTATCCTTGTTGACATGTATGCTCATCGATTTGGTGACTGACTTCCAAGTTACGATATTTTGTATTCGTATCTCTTGTATGTGCTTCCTCCACATATTTGATTTTGTTTCCACAATTCTTGAAATATCTCTTGGGTCTCAATTTATGTTCTTATAGACTATATCGTT
The DNA here is from genome assembly GCA_030180135.1 of Orychophragmus violaceus. Taxonomy (NCBI): domain Eukaryota; kingdom Viridiplantae; phylum Streptophyta; class Magnoliopsida; order Brassicales; family Brassicaceae; genus Orychophragmus; species Orychophragmus violaceus. The sequence goes on along the minus strand of CM058232.1, from coordinate 102,349,721 downwards.
TCTGATTTTTCATATATACCATAATATCTATGGAAATTGTATACATACAAAATACGAAGGTATTAGCTCCATAACAGATAATTCATATTAGCATATACCGAAGTAAGTGGAAAAATTTCTCGATTTGAAGTAATACTCGAGATTGCCTATGTCTGTGTAGCTGGTGGACATTCAAACAACATATGGTTTATTGTTTCCACCTCTGCTCTATATCGGACACATTGTGTATCATAATGAATTCCTCTTGACCTCAAATTTGTGGTGACCGAAATACATCATGACAAGATTTGCCATATAAAATATTTTAATTTTGATGGACATCTAATCTTCCACACGTTGGCTTGTAACCGTTTGAGATATAGTTCTATACCCAAATATAGTTATATACCCAAACTCATTCTAACATTGTTTGGAAACTCTCGCTTCGTATGATATCTTTATTTTACCGTATATTTCACACTTTTCGTAAAATGTCATCACAAAGTATATGGCTTTTGAAATCTACTTAAAGATATGTTGATGATCTTTGTTGCATTTTCTCTACCATAAAAAATATCAAAGTTGTTTGTTTTTAGAATTGCTGGTTTCGGGGGAGAAACGAGAATCTATTCATTCCATACTAAATGGATGATTACTTTCCCATTCTTTTGATTAGTTATTTATTTACTAGAGATAGAGATGATCATAGTGGTATCTTTATCTTTATATTAATTAATAAGTGCTTTTGGCATTATATTTACTCTCGAAATGGTTGATTACTATTTTGCCATTAAATAAGTTAGTTACTGTATTAGCCTTATTTTATATTGAAAATTTTACTTTATTTTATTTTAGAAAATTTCAATATAATAAAAAATAAGATGATAAATACAAAATATTTTTTGAGTTATAAATTTAGTTATTAATAAATATGATTGTTGTAAAAAATAATATTTTATATAATAAAATTGTATTATTAATATAAATTTTGAATTTGAATAAATATAAACGATAATTAATATGTATGTATATATACTTTTAATTTATTATAATTAATATATAAATATGTTTATAGAGTAAATTTAAATATTTATATTTATAATTTTAGATAATAATTTATTTGTTGCTATTAATTTTAAATTTATATATAAACTATAAAATGTTTCAATACGAAACTGAACATAATAATTTTTATATTATATTTAATTATAATTAATATTTAATTGATGATTTGTTAAAAGAAATTATATATTATATTTAATTATAATTAAAATCACAGGTCGATTTTTTTTGTTGGGCCGAAGAAGATTCATGAGCCCATTTAAGCCCATACTATGCGAGGCCCAGATTTGTTATGTACTGTTGTGTCGCGAGTTAAATCGCCCCGGGCACTCTCAGGCAGGCACGGTTGAGAGTATCGACGAAGACAATGGCGGGTAAGCAAATCGGCGGAGACGGTGGTTTACCGGCGAATCTAGCTGGTATGACCAAAAGTCAGCTCTACGATATCATGTCTCAAATGAAGGTTCTCTTCTCTCTACTTCCCAATTATCGGCTGCAACTCTTTCCCGAGAGTTTTAATCCTTTACGGATTTGAATAGAGAACAATTTTTGTTATCTTTCTTTCTTGAATCATTTCTTTGATCGATTGAATTTCATGACGCAGACGCTAATTGATCAAAATCACCAACAAGCGAGAGAGATTCTGATTCGGAACCCTCTTTTGACGAAGGCTCTTTTCCAGGTTTTTCTTTACTTCCCCCATATCCTTGCCTAACATTTGCATTTCTTACTTTAGTAATTTGATTGGATTACTTTGGGTTTAGCATTGTTGTAGCCAAGCTGGTTAAAAATTAGGGTTTTGTGTGGTTTCCAGACATGAACAATGCTTAGATTTACTCCTGACAAACTACTTATGTACCAAAAATTCATTTATAGATAGATTCTCAGACTTGTATTTGACGATGATGATGTTATGTTTTGCTGAATGTCAGGCACAAATCATGCTCGGTATGGTTCAGCCTCCTCAAGTGGTATTTACTTGGACCTTTAAAGACCAATTTGCTTGATTTAGTTGGTTTGTAGTTTCATTTCCTGCATCTTACACTTTACAACTCTGTTCATCTAGATTCCGAAAGTTGAGCCGCAAGTCACGCCACAACCACAACAGTCTCATCAATCTATCCCGCCCAAGCCAAGCGTTCAAGCTCATATGTCATCTGTTCAAGGCGGTGTCGGATTACAAGAGCCAGCAGCTACAATGCAACCACAAGCCCCCATTAGAAAGCACCCAATGCAGCAACCAATGCCTATGCCTCCACCTCCTGTCTCTGCAACCAATAACGCTTCTTTGCAGCCTCGTTTTTCGCATCCCCAGCGTCAGGGACATCTGAATCCTGCTGGCTCTTCTTTGTCTCATCCACAGTCATCTCAAGTTCAAAACGCACCTTCCCATCATCCAACATCCCAACCACCTCCTTTTCACCATCTTGATACACCAGCCTCCTCGACTCAGTTGCAACAACAACAACCAATACACTCGGTTGGGGGTCCGCATTTGGCTCAACAACAGCCTAGACCATATCATCATCAGTTTGGACCATCCCAGACTGGTCCCAACGCTGGGTTTCAGCCCAATGGTGCACCTCCTCAGCATCATTCTCAACCCATCTTTCATGTGAGTCAGAGTTATTAAGTAGCTATTATCGAATTTCTTTTGTTTCCATCATTGTGATATATGTTTTTGACTGACTGGAGATCGTTATTTGAACCAAATTGTAGTCAGGTAACAGACCCCCGGCTTCTGGTGGACCTCAGTTCCCGCAGGGACAGCCACATCTGCCTAGTCAGCTACCATATCAGGTAGTTGTACTCTTACTATCTTATATTTTAGGCTATATATTCTGTGGTTTTGCTGATTGGCTATGCAATTATGGTGCGTTGTCTCTTGTGCTTCTCCTAAGCGCCATAATTCCATTGAGTAAATTGACCCGTTCTCAAAGATCCCACAATCATCTTTCATTGTTCTTAGTCAGATATGGGAACTTTTATCTTCCAGCAATACTTCTTCTCATCTTTGTTCATTGTCATCTAATTTCTACATCTGTTTGCGTTGAAATCATGTTTTTGCTTAAAACGATAGACAACCTAAATGGAAACTGTGCAAGTTTTAGTAACTATTTTTTTAATCTCACTGCTTAGATGCTTGTCTTTGGTTTTAGGGTGGAGGTCAATTTCGTGGAGACTACAATAATAACCAATTAGGAGGTCCGATGGCTGCAGACAGAGGTCCTTCTTGGATGGCTGGCCAGTCAGAGAGCTCAAATATTACTCATCTCCCAGGCTTAGGACCAGTGCCTCCACCAAGCCAAGTTGGACCTGGAGGTGCCCCACCACCTCGCCCTGCACCGGTAATATACCTTCCCATATTGCCACTGAAAGACGCAGCCATTGAACCGCTGTTGATTCGAGGATATATAATATATATATATTCATGTCGATGATTGTGTAGTTCTATCATTTTGAGCCCCTTAAATCAATCGGCTTCAACATTCCTTTTCTAAATGACTTTTCGCTGATCACAGAGCAAAGAGGCTTGTGTTCATTCTGTTGATGATTGTGTTTTTCTTATTTGTGCAGATATCTGCTGAGATGGAGAAGGCATTGCTTCAACAGGTGATGAGTCTGACCCCAGAGCAGATTAATTTGCTGCCACCAGAACAGAGAAATCAAGTCCTTCAGCTCCAACAGATTCTCCGACAGTGAATTTCATTGATACAACGCTTGGTCTCCATGTAAGAACTTAGAAGAGACAGGTTTTGGGATTGAATGTATGGTCCGAGTCAAGTTTGAGATAACTTGTAGAAAAAAAAAGTAATTATTATGTGTTCAAGGTATCATTGACGCTCAACTTTGGTCAAAGCACCTGGAGAATTATGTGTTCTTTCGCTTTGACTTTTTTGTCCGGTGACAATTTTCTTCTAGCTTTTAAAGTTTCCTAGTCTTGTTTACAGATTTGTTCAGATTTTCAAGTTTTTTTTAGTAGGCAACCTTAATTTTCATTAGGCCCGATGGGAGAATTTTACAGAGAGTAAAGAAGTATATAAGATGAGAACAAAGCTATTGGGCTAGAGGCCCATGAACAGTGAACCCGAACCGGCGAACAAAGTGGATAGACACTAAGAAATTGAGTTGCCACACATCACTTGATTGCGAAATCTCGGCATGCAAAACGTCGAACAGATTCTCCGGTCTTTCATCGCTTCATCTTCATCTCTCTGCCGATCTTTTCCATCTAAACTATCAGCAAGCCGCCGCGTAACAAATCATTTTCTTTCGCCGATGCCTCGCCACAACGATTTCTAAATCCGAAGCTGGATTATATCAAGAGACGAAGAAGAATCTGCCGAGCCCGTTCACCCGATTGGGCCGTCGAACCAACGATACTAAGCGTTCGGTGATGCGGAAGGAAGGGAGAAAGAACCTAACAACGCCGTGACGGAAAAGCTATCGAAAATTTCGGTAAGAAGCCGGAAGAAACATCCAATATAGATCAGATTTATTGACAACCGAAACGAAAACATGAAAAGTCGATGAACCTCTGCTTATGATATTGAACAAAGAGGGATTCGGCGAAGCATAAGGCAGCTAGAACCACATCATATGAACAAGACAAAAATAACCAGATTGCCGGCGTGGTTAAAGCCGCCACCGACGGCCGAAACTAGGTTAAATCGACGAGAATGCTAATGAGAAGTGAGAGCAAAAAGAAGAAAGATTGACGTTCAGTGTTAATTCAAACTCAAAGCATGGCCAGATTTTCAAGTTTAAATACTCTCGTCTCACGTTTGTGATAATAATCAACACAAAAATATATATTATAATTAGAAAATTGTATGGATTCGTGATGGGATGTATATTTCTCGGTTTAGACTTGTTATAATTTTGATTAGGTGTAAATGAGTTTTTTTTTTTTTTTTTTTTTGACAAACAAATGAGTTAGATTCACAATGTTCTAATCTTAGTATTTAGGTTTGACTTTGTTGTCTTTGCATGTTTTTCCTCTGTTTTCAGTTGATTCTTTTGGTTTTGTCTAGGGAGTTATAGTATTGCTGCGTCTACTTCTTGTTTCTACTTTCCCATTTTCTGTAGAGTATTATTTGGTTGGTTTTGTTTTAAAGGAGTTTGTTACCGGAGAAAGTTTTTATGTCAGCTTCAGCTTTCTTTAAAACATTATGGTTACTTTGATTTTCTAGTATTTGTTCGGGTCTACTTTGATTTTCGTCTCCCCAATATCGTGTTGTTAGCTGATGGTTAGTTCTTTCGTTTAAAGTTAGTCGTTATGTATTCACCTTCTTTTTATTATAATCTACCAGATCAACAAAAAATTGTATGGACGTATCTTTCGATAAAATCAAATATCATTTGTTTGAACACTAATTTATTATATTACAAATCATAAATTATTACATTGATTATTCTATTATAGATTATAATAACTATTATACTGAGGGTACTACAAATGGATCCGATGAATCCATGCCGACCTTTATTATTTTTTTTTTTATCACGGACTTTTTCATTAACTAATCATCCAAAATACAACATATGAGGGAGTAAGCTCAAACCTCTTTGATTACAATGATAAACCTTAAAAACAGTGGAAATTAAGCAAGATGGATGATGATAAAGTGACAACAAATATGAAACAAAGCTCAAATGTGTCAGCAGAATCTTTACGGCGACGCCATAAACTTGCAACATAGTCACTTCTATATGTGACTTGAAAAACCAACTCTCATCTTCAGATATTGTGATGCTGCTGATAGAGAAGTTGAAGAGGTTTCTGGTTATACCAGAGAAAGATCCACCTTTCAAAAAAGGAGGACATAGTGGAATAATTTTCTTCCCATGAAGGGATGAAAGTGATAAATATCTCTCCCTGCAAAGGGATGGAAATGATAGTGATCTCTCCTCAAAAAAGGAGGAAGGTGTGATAATTCTCTCCTCAAATGAGGAGGAAGATTGAATAGCCATCTCTTCATCAGATACATTCCAGATAATGAAGCCACTGAGAGCAGTTTTAGACAAATAATGTTCTGGGCTGGAGAACGACTTAGAGGGAATTACCGTTAGTGGGCTGTAAACCGCAACAGGCATGAAGGGCCAGGCCCATTTTATAGAAACACCACTAGAGGAGAAATGTTGAGGTGCATTGCCGGCGCCGGGAAAATGAGCCAAGGAGATGGAAAACAGATCTAATACCAATCGCCTTGGAATGACCAGCATAAACTGACTTTCAATGGAGAGCTTGCGATTTGGAGAAGTCGATAAGTACCTACTTCTGAGGAGACACACCGTTGAAGCCTTGTTAGCAAAAGACGCTGGATCTGTGAGACAGAGAAGAGAACCGGTGGTCGGGATCTGGATCTTGTGCGGTGAAGCCGAAGAGTCAGGTGGTTTAGGCGGTGACGTCCAGGGTTGCGAGATCATCCTCTGCATAGATAGATCTGACAGGTGAAGAAACTGGGAAACCCGACGAAGTGGGTCACATCGGAGCATGTCCGGCGAGGAAGATGGGTCTTTGGACTGCGAAGCGGTCACCGAATATAACTGTTCAAGACGAGAATGAAAGATCTTCGGGAATATTAACTCCCAAGAAGGTTTACAAAGGAATATCAGAGAGAAGGACGAGCAAAGAAGAAGAAAAATCCCAAGGCGGCCAGCCATGGATATCGGCAAGGAGGTGAGCAGGCGGCCGCCTAGGAGAACGTGTCTGAGAGAATAGTTCGCCCTAGCTCTTTTTTTTGTCCAATAATCTTAGTAAATGCTTTAAGAAATGCCGACCTTTATATATGCAGTATATTGAGCTGTGATTGGTAAAGACTGTGATGGTTAGCTGTGACTATAAATTTTTTGCTGTATAAATTTTGACTATAAAAACTGTAATTGTTACTTTAAAAAAATTTAAAAGGTTCCTTGTTAAAAACTGTTGAAACTGTGAGTGACTAATACTTTAGTTATTAATATCTTTTGCTCAAAATACAAATTATATGAAACAGTAATTGAAATTGTAAACTTAATTAAAGTAACAATTCATTAAAAAACAAAAAGTGACTAAGATAGAAAAGTAAATAAAAACTATGAGACAAAATACATATGTTGTTGAATGAGTAAGTTTTTAAAATATTTAATGTATATAATATTTTGTTATCTTCTAAAAATATTATTTGATTATTTCATTTTTTTTTAGTTTGAATGTCTATTTATTATAAGTTAATATCTCCAAAAACTAAAACTAATAATATAATAATTTTCATTATTCTTAAATATTTGATTTTAGTTACATAAAAAGGTGAAAAACTTACTTATTGACTTTTAAATTTTGATTTTTTAGACTATTATTATAAAGCCATACATAATTTGAATTGAAAAAAAATGTTTTAAAAGTTAACTAAAAAAAGAAAGGAGTTGGATATTTGTTTTCTTAAAGCATCAACATCGATGCTGTAGGAAAAGTAGGGGAACAAAGGAGGAAAAAGAAAATTTAGGCTCCAATTGGTGACCATAGTTTAGGAAAAGAATTATGATGAATTTTTAATTCCTCAAATTTTTTACCAATTAAGAGGATTTTTTTGTCAAAATTCAGACATATGGGTCCCACAATATTTTTTATTTTTCCTCATGTTTAAGGAATGAAAGAACAAAAAGTCCCCCTACTAATTTGATGAGGAACAAAAATTCTCTTGATAATTCTTCTACATTCCTATTTTTTGGTTAATTCAATTCCTCAAATGATATTTTGTCCATTTTTTTTACGTTCCTTTAGTTCATTTTAGTGGTCACCAATTAGAGCCTTAGGCTGTCAAGATTTTTAAAAAAGCACTTATAGTCTGATTGGAGGAAAAAAAAAATTTAGGTTCATTCCTAGAGATGAATTTATTTTTTTATTTTTTTAACCAATAAAAATATGCTATGTAATATTATTTTAAAATAAAATTACAAAATTAAATTTAAGGAATTCAAACATTCAAATATTTTATAAAAATAGATAATAATATAGGGTTCACAAATTGAAGTTTAGGATCTAGGAATTATGGTTTAGGGTTTAGGGTTTAAGCCTTTTAGGTTTTAGAGTTTAGGGATTAGAATTTGAATTCTTTGAGATTTAGGGTTTAAGAATTATGGACCCTTTAGATCTAAACCTTTTGGGGTTTAGGGTTTAGGGTTTAAGCTCTGTGGATTTAGGGTTTAGGGTTTAAGCTTTTTGGATTTAGGGTTTAGAGATTAGGGTTTAGTTTATTATTTTTAAGATTTACATATTGGGTTTAGGGATTAGGGTTTAGTTTTAATTTTAGTATTTTTAGGTTCAAATTATTGTTTAGGGTTTAGAATCTAGGGTTTAGAGATTAAGATTTAGGTTTTAGTATTTTTATAATTTTTTATTTTTAAAATTTGTCTAAATTAAAATATATTTTTCTTTTATTTTCGTTTTTGTTTTCTTATTTTTAAAATTTATTTTTAAAAAATTAATTATTTTAATACTATTATGTGAAATTATTTGATTTGTTTAAGAAAGTGGAGGTGAATAAAAGAATTCACTTCTAGAGGTAAACCCAAGTATTACTCAGAAATAACTTTAAAAATTTTAAAATAATCTTCGGTCCCTGCAGTCCAACGCCAATCAACCCTTATTCCAGTGTCCTGCTTAGAAAGACCTAAGGCTAATTCTAAAATATGTTGTCTTTTATCATTTATTTTATCTATGTTTTTTTTTTTTGTTAAAACATGTGCTTTGCTACAAATTTTATAAATCATTAGATGCATTAATCTAAACTGTGTACAATATATTATTTTAAAACATCATAAAACCTGAATGGTTTTCACAAATTAAAACTCCATATCATTCTTCGACTTTATGTAACATACAATGAAACATATCATTCTTCGACTTTATGTAACATACAAATTCATTTATTTTACATATATAATATGATATAAGTCTACAAATGTAAAGTTTTGAAACTTGGTTTAAAAGGTTATGAAAAGATACACTTTTGGTAAGAAAAATATATAACATTATGAATCTTAATATTTAATCACATAACCTACTTAAAGGTATTAAAACTAAATATAAAATTAACAACTAAATCATACTATCTGTATAAAAATGTGGTTCTAAATTTATTTATTTTGTGGCATAAGGCAATTGTCTTTTCTGAAAAAGAGAAATCACTATTCTAAAAATCCATTTGTAAGCTTGTGTCTATATTAATTTACATGATTGATAAAAATCACATTTTTGAAATTCGAATTTCAAAACTTTTTAGTATAAAAATATTAATGAATCATTAATCAAATCAGTAGAGTAAGAGGACTTCCACAAGTACAAATAAGTATATATAGTGCTCGTTGTACTAAATTTCTATCAAAAATAAAATATGTCGTTTGGAAGCATGTCTTTGGTGTTAATACTGTTAGTTGATATGTTACAAAATTAGAAACATATTAAGATTACTTAAAAGTGGGAATTGAAGATTTTGTGGGTTTAAGAGTCTTAAGAGTTAAGACTATTAAGAGACTTTATAGATTTGAAGAGCTAACAACTCTCCCACAATCAAGTAGAGCCACTTCCAAAATTTTGGTGGTTGGTGGGTTCCCACAATGTTTTTGGATCCTTGAACTTGCCCATCTTTGTTCTCTGCCACCAAATGATGTGATCGCCAATTCTATTTATAGAATATTTTTTTGGGTCCCCAAATATTTATTTGTTTCCCGAAACCATACTCCTGGATATCATATTGAATTAATCATTGTATATTTTGTTTAATGTAAATACTTAAATTATGAAAGAGGACCTTTAAACTTATAAATCATATTCAGTCTAACTAAGAAAGTTTGGAATCATTTTTAGTAGTCTGGTAGAACTAGAAACAATCAACCACTAAACAATTAGAACTATTAAAAATTAGGTATTTTAATTTTATTTATTTATATATAAATATACGAATAAGATGGAAATGAATAGAAAGCCCCACACATTTTCAATCTTTAGGGCAAGTAATGGTCCATTTCAAGCTGTCCTCTCTAGTTTCATGGATGCATGCAATGCATCTACATTCTCTCTTTTGTTATTGTTATATAATAAATACTATTACTTTATTTTATGTTAAATTTTGTCTATTACTTTCGACTAATTTATTCATCACAAACTAACGGATATTAATTCATCTTTAAAGCCCTAAACTAAGGCACAGCCAATTTGAGAGCAACACATGACATGGACTCCACTCCCAGTTTTTGGAGCTTTCTCTTTGTAAATTTGACCATTTATGAGTACTTATCCAACTGGAATAAAAGAAAATGAATTTATATAAGATAAAACAAAATAATGTATTATATTTTATGAATCAATGCATGTATTTATGTTAAACATGTATAATATAAATAACTATATTCTAGCTTTTTGTTGTTGGTAAAACTACTATATTCTAGCTAAAATTATATTTATCTGGATGAAAGAGTCTTTCTAGGTTTAGGTCTTTTAGTTTAAATCTAGCTGAAAAAGCTAAAATTTATATTTTAACCACTTTTATTAATGTCACCATCGTCACACTATTTAGATTTTTTTTTGAAACAGTCACACTATTTAGATTTTAGTTATCTATTCTTGATATCTGCCAATTTTTTATTAATTTTTACATGTTGAAAAATAAATAATGTTTTTACTAACACACTTACATTTTCAAATGTAAATGAAGAGTACAATATAATATGGGGGATATTAATATAAAAGAATGGATAACAGTATAATTAAGTGGGTAAAAAGATAGTATGAAATTAGATATTTAGAAGAGATAGAACCATATAAAAACCAATAATATCATTGTGAGTTTAGTTAATTATTTAAAATGTCACTCATCTATAAATAATTCTCTGAAAAACTGTTCATCTCGATGACATTGTTCATCTGCGTTTACACTGTTCATCCATGAAAACGCTGTTGATTTTCGTAAAATAACGTTCACCCAAACAAATTTCAGTTTCTAGCTTTTATCTCTTTTTATCTTCTTTTTATTCTTCTTTTTTCTTTTCTTTTCGTCGTCGGAATGTTTAGGTGAGAGAAAGATAAAACTTTGTAATTACTTAAATGCAGAAAGGTAAATTTGAATTTTTTTAGGAGAACAGTTTAATTGAATTGTGGTTGAGGAAAGATATTTAATTTGAGTGTTTATGATAGTATACAATCATATTTATCATATAATATTTATAAATTAATATAAATCAATTAGCATATTTATAAGCTAATAGAATTTTCTAATTTTAAATTAAGTTTTTGATCTAGTTCAATATTTTAATAAATTAATATTTAGTTAAAAATTAATTAATAAAATATTATTGTTTATTCCGACGTTGTTAATTTTAAAGCTTTATTGTACTCCCACTGGTTCACTAAGAGTGTCATTCTACCACTTAAATTTTGTTTCAAAACGAGTGTTATTTTATGTTTTCAATACAAAATTTGAATAAAAATCTAATTTTAACCCTAATGATTTAGTGTATTTATTAGAAAGAGAAAATTGTTGAGTATATTAATAAAAGGTAAAATAGATATTTTATGGATTTTTTAATTTGTATAAAAAACTCTAGACACTTTTTGTGAAAATATCGTATAATAGAACGGTAATACTAATAAAGATTAGAAGTTTACAAACACACAGGTATGCTGAAAAAGGGATAAAAATCTAGAATTTCTTGTTCTTCCCAATCATGTACATGATGAATAGGGAACATCCATCAGATTCTATGAACTATGAACCGTCACTCATGCAATGATTTATTTCAATAAATAGGAAATTAAAACCTACGTTTTTAGTTAATTACAGAGTCCACAAATTAAAAAAAGGAAGAAAATATCTTTGGTTGCTCCACGATTAAACACGTCCCTTCGAAGTCCACAATCGACAATCTTCCACAAGCTGCATATAACCTCTCTTTGTCTTTGTGTATAGTTTCGGAGACACACATCATCATGTCTTTCTATCGATAGCAACAACTTTTGGTTAGATTCGTCGAGTCCAATTACTACTCCCTCAGGTCCAAATCCATGTTGGTGTTTGAGTTTATCATCTTTGCTTGTCTTTATTTGACCCCCAAGTCAATAAAATGCTGATCCCATTTTTAAGGGGGGCTCCCTCTAAAACTACAGTTTTGATGACTTATTGTTTTCTGACGCTACAGGATTCCCATGCGGTGGCTAATCAATTATTATCTCATTTTTGTATTTAATGAAGAGACTCTGTGTTTTCTGTTTATAAATTAATATAACTCAATATTACTGTATAAAGTACTCTCTTCCCTCCGTTCATTTATGATTGATGTTTTAAAAAAAAAATGTTTTAAAAAGATTGATGTTGTAGGTTTTCTATGCAAATTTTACTAATTAATGTTTACAAATTATGAATTCCAAAGACAATACTAAATAGCTATTGGTTAATAGTTATTGGAAAGTGTTTTAATAAATAAAAACATGCATTTATAACTAAATATTAATTATTTCTTAATATGTGTGAAAATTCTAAAACATCAATCATTAAGGAACAAATGGAGTATATAATAGGATAAGTTTTACAGCATATATAATGTGAATTTGAATTCGAATAATAGCATAACGAATGTATTAACACAAGTCACTACATGTAGTAGTTTTATATATAGTTGTGTATACTCATTCTATCTTATTAACATTAATATTTAATGCATAGAAAAGCTAAAGATTTCTTAGGTTTTGAATAGTAACTATCGTCGGAGCAAATTAATCCGCAAACGACCAAAAGATTCAAAACTGTTTTTTGTACCATTTAAAATTTTGATTTACATCGATGCATACAGAAAAAAGATCAAAGAAATTTGTTGCAAACCAAATGTACAGCGAATTATAGTATGTCCAAAAAATAAATTGTTTTAATCTGCAGTTAATTTAATATATTGTAACAGTAATAACCATTTAAAATCTTAATCCTCATGAAATAATTATAAAGAACGAAAAATATCAATAAATACAATAAAATTTAGATGTGATATCGAATTTATACTAAATAACAAAGTTTATATAGTAAAACTTCTATTAATTAATAATATCGAGATAAAAATATTTTAATAATTTATAAAGATATTAGTTTATCAATAAATTAATAAATTATTAATTTAAAGAGGCATGAATCCAAAATCTTTTTAGGACAAAATTATTTAAAATAAATAAAGGAATTCAAAGTTTAGAAACAATAGTGGACACAATCTTTAATATTGATAATGAGTTAGAAGAAAGCAGTTATTGCGTCTACAACTTTTCTATAAAAAAAAATTATGCAGTTCGAGAATACAACATCATAATTTTTTCATAAAATAAGAATGTTAATACAAGAGTCTCAACAATATTTAAGATTTAAGTAAAAAACGAACAATACTAATATTTTACTAAATTTTTTTGTATGCATAATTTTATATGTACTTCATTATTAATTTATATTATTATTAAGACCATTTATATGCATAGGGTTTCAAAAAAATATTATTTTATTATCTTATCGAATTTTGTTAAATTTTACATTGGTCTAACTTGGGACAGAATAAATTTATTAATTTATCGTGTTTATTAATATATCAAGTTATTAATTTATAGTTAATAATGTTGATTTTTCTATTTTATTAATTTATAAAATTATTAATTTATAGTTATATGTAAATAATTTGAATAAGAATTTTCTGTAAATATTTCTTTTATTAAATGTATATTTTCTTTTTTTCTTTATATAAATTTTATTTTAGTTGATTATTTAAAAATATAATCTTTTTTTTTTGGAATACCAACTTTAAGAGATTCATATTACAAAATTTAAAAATGATAAATCAAATACATACAACTTCTTACACTACAAGAAATCTCGGCCGTAGCTACGGATTTATTCGTGGCTATGGGCTTGTTGCTAATGTGTATTTGTGGCTTTTCGTGGCAAAGTTTCCACGGCATAACTACGAACTCATTTGTGGTTATTAGCCACGAATAGCTATAACTCGAATTCATGGCAATATAGCCACGAATAGACACAACCCTGTTCGGGGATACGTAGCCTCGAATAACCGCGACATAGTCGTAGATATATAGCTACGAATTACCACGACGATGTCGGAGATAATTAGCTACGAATAGCTATGAATATATTATGTGGCTAAGCTACAGATATCCACGAATGTTTCGTGGCTAATTTAGCCACAAATAAGCTACGATCAATTTGTCGTAGCCAGATAGCCACAACAACTTTGTAGCTATCCGTGGAAATGGAAATTCAAATAGCCACAAATTTTTTTAAATGCTTTCACGAATAAACTAATTAATTAGTATTAACATTATAGTTATGATTAATCAAAACTATACTAAATTAGTAACTAATTGTGATACATTAGTTACTAAAATATAACATAAATTCATTTCATTCAAAAGATCCTATATATTACATAACCAAAAAAACATCAAATGATGTTTTGAGTTTACAGAGGAGGTTAATATAATACACATCCTGATTAATACTAAATACAATCACTTAAAACAAACATAAACTTAGTCCTGAGCTTGTTCATTGACGATTGAGAGAGAATGAGGAGTTGCATTAGTAAGGTTGATCGGAGAGAAGTTGTTGGGTTCGTTTGGCCGCTCCTGAGAAGGGTCTGAGTGGAAGCTTGGTGCAGAACCAGCACTGTCACGTGGAGCAGGTCGTGCAATGGGCTGATAAGTCACCAGATCTATTCCAGCCAGGCTTAAGAGAATCCCCAGCCCTTTGTTTATCCCACTCATATTATCCTTCATCCATGATATATGCTGCTCAATATTACCCATCCTTGCATTAGCTTCCACATGCTTGAGAAGTGAAGAAGCTGCGGTCTCATTTGGTGAGGCCTCAAGATACTGAATAGAACCGAGACCGTACACTCTCCCCTTGCTGTTTTATGCTGTCTGCAACATGAAAACAGAACGAGCAACATTAATGAAACTACATAACACAAAACAGAAAACTTAACAGAAGCAATTAACATCAACACTTGACAAATCATAACACTTAAAAGCCATTTCATTTCAGTGCTTCACAAAATCATAACAGGAAGAGTAAAGACTACCTAATGAAGTCAGATTCTAATCTAATAAATACAAATACAACCATTTTCAAAACAATAAGAGTTAACCATTCCTAATGCAAAATTCAGAAGCATCAGAAAACCAATAAGGATTCTTACCTCTATGTATGCAGCTGTGAGATCTTGGCTAGAGGGAGTAGGGGGAGTTCCATCAGAGACAAAAGACTGCTGCGATCTAGAGATAGCCAACTCCTCAACAGCCTTCACAAGAGACTCTGCTCGCTTATCTATGATTTAGCCATTTTTGTTAGAGTGAGTTTTAAGAACCACCGCAGTTGCATGTGGTTTCTCGTCCAACTCGAGAGCCTACAAAAGAAAGCAGTGTGTTAGTAATCAGAAAGAAAAACAACATATATTATATAAATAATTAAAGTATTGAAATACTTACCATATTATGTGCCACATGAATGTGTGGCACACGTTCAGAAGTATGGCAGTGCTTCCCTAGTCCATCTGGATTAGATGCAGAGTTCTCCGAGTTTGTCTTGCTTCTCTTTTGGTGAGGCTCCTCCTCCCAAGTCTCAAGCATGATGTTCCAATCCGCCAGTCCTATAAAACTAGGTTTCTTGCCAGAGCGCTTCCTCTTGCTCACTAGATCACTAATAGACCGTCTCAGAACCTTCTCCCACCGATGATACACCAAATTCTGATGGTGAGGTTCCCAGTTGTATTTTTGCTTCAACAAAAAAAAGCATGTGAATTAGTTAAATAATGAAGCAAGCTTTACAGTTATCTAATTATATAATGAAAACGATTTAAATACGTACCACAAAGCTTGTCCACCATTCATCCTTCTTGTCATGCGGCACCATTCCATAATTCCACAATGGACCCAAGAAATTTGACTGATATGAGGCAACAATGTCCTTGCGGATGCAGTCATCAATTCCAAACCTGTGCAAATGATAAACAAGACAACATCATCAAACCGAAAAGAAGAAACAAACACAATTCAGACAAGTCTCACAAGTTTCAGACAAGTCAGACAACAACATCATACCGAAAAAAAGAAACATACTTAAACCATATACAGACTTTATACAGACAAGTCTAGAGACAATATACAGACTTTATACAGACAAGTCTAGACCATTATACAGATTTTATACAAACTGTAGCCAAAACAAACAACCGATATGAGTCATTATACAGCTAATATCGACATTATACAGACAAGTCTAGAGCCATTATACATATTTTAAACAAACCATACTTAAAGCAATTAACCATACTTAAAGCCAATATACAGATTTTAAATAAACACAAGTCTAGAACGACATTATACAGACTTTAAACAAACACAAGTCTAGAGCAAACAACCGATATGAGTCATTATACAGCTATAATAGCGAAATTATACAGACAAGCCTAGAGCAAAAAAAAAAAAGACTTTAAACAGACAAGTCTTGAAACAATATACACACTTTATACATACAAGTATAGAGCCATTATACATACAATATACACACTTTATACATACAACTGATATGGTTGGCAGCTTCTAACGCCTGCTGAACGGGATCATGGTATTCCTCGTAGATTGGTTATTGGAAAGCTTCGCCACCTTTGGGTAACATGTTCAAATGTCTAGTGGGATCATGAAGTTGATCGATTGGAGCTTCGGTATCAGGAAAACCAGTCCACGCTTCTTGCTCTTGCTCCGTGACATGATGACTTGTTGAAGCTTCACCACCGTAATAACAATTTTCTCCGTGTTGCGTCCAGACATAATAATTTTCCATAAATCCTTTCATCATAAGGTGAGTCGTCATGGGGCTTTTGATTCTTGCACCTTTTTCACGGACAGAATAATTTTTCACTCTCAAGATAAGAAGCCTGACTACAAGAAAAAGAAATAAAAGTGTTTAACCCCTCACTAAATTTTGCAGACACACTATTATCAGCACATTTTCGACGTTTATACATCCACTCTCTCGATTCGAAAAACTCAGACATTTTTTATTATTTCGTTTTTTTTTTTGAAAGAGATGTATTTACGTTTTTCTTTGATACTCTCAACTTACTCTCGGTTGAAGTTTTATAAGATGAGTGAGCCACGGATAGCCACCAACAAGTCGTGGATATGGATAATATATTCTCTGCAACATCCATAGTTAGAATGGCTTGTGAGTGATGGGATAGGAAACCGGTGGGGAGTTGAAAACGTGTGTTTTTAGCCTAATAGCCACGACTAGCCACGATCTGTTCGTGGCTACAAAGTTAACCACGAATAGACACGAACATGATCGTGGTTATTCGTGGCTAAAATATTAGCCACGAACAGAGTCCTGTCTAGTCATGGCTATGCGACAGAATGTGACGTAAAGCCTGCCTAGACATAAAGTTTGATGTGATCAGACTATTACACATGTGACTTCGCGCCTTTTATCATATCAAGTTTGCCACGACTAGCCACGAAACGGGACGTGGCTATAATTTTCCATGAAAGCTTTGTCGCTAGTTGTGGCTATTGATATCCACAACCCAAATTGTGGCTATTCGTGGAAAGCGTCGTGTCTATTTGTGGCTAATGTTAGCCACGAAGGTTGTCGTAGTTATTCGTAGCTACTTTTCCACGAATAGCTACAGATCATTATTCGTGGCTATATAGCCACGAATATCTACGAATTAGCCATGAACCATGTTTTTTTCTAGTCGTGGGTAGTTCGTAGCTATTCGTGGCTGGAAAATTCTTAGCCACGAACTGTTCGTGCCTCGTTCGCGGCTAAATACAGATTTTCTTGCATTGTTATGTGAATATAAGAGAAAAAATAATAACTATTGTCTTTAATGTTGATGATAAACTTGAAGACGAGATAATGATATATTTGGAAGTAGTTATGTATAAATAATTAAATACAAACAAAATTAAATAGTATATGAATAAACTTATGCAAATATGAAAGATATAAATCCTATGAAGTTATACTAAAATATAAATCTAATTTTGTTTGTATTGTTTTGAAACTAAAATTATATTGGAACTCATTTTTAATTTCTGTGAAACTAAAAAATCATATTTTTTTATAAATCCTAAGTAATTTCGTCGCTAGTCGTGACTATTGATATCCCCAACCCTAATCGTCGTTATTCGTGGCTATATTTCCACGAATAGCTACGAACTTGTTCGTTGCAACATAGTCATGGACAGCGTCGTGTCTATTTGTGGCTAATGTTAGCCACGAAAGTTATCGTAGTTATTCGTGACTACTTTTCCACAAATAGCTACAGATCACTATTTGTGGCTATATAGCCACAAATATCTACGAATTAGCAACGAACCATGTTTTTTTTCCAGTCGTGGATGGTTCGTAGCTATTCGTGGCTGGAAAATTCTTAGCCATGAACTGTTCGTAGCTCGTTCTCGGCTAAATACAAATTTTCTTGTATTGTTATATGAATATAAGAAAAAAAATAATAACTATTGTCTTTAATGTTGATGAGAAACTTGAAGACGAGATAATGATATATTTGGAAGTAGTTATGTATAAATAATTAATTATTGCATTTAAATTTTTTCACAAATTTTGGATGCAGCTTACACCAAAAGTTGAAAAATAGAGATGAATTCCAATATGATTTTACTTTCAAGAAAAAACAAACAAAATTAGATTTATATTTTAGTATAACTTCATAGAATTTATATCTTTCATGTTTGCATAATAGCTATTTAATAACTCTGACTCACATGAAACATGGGTTGAGAATGATGCTGAGGAGGTGCGCCATGGTGCTGAAACCCAGCATTGGGACCGGTCTATGATGGCCCAAAAGGAAAATATAAATTAATAAATAGTATATGAATAAACTTATGCAAATATGAAAGACATAAATCCTATGAAGTTATACTAAAATATAAATATAATTTTGTTTGTATTTTCTTGAAACAAAAATCATATTGGAACTCATTTTTAATTTTTTTTGATTGTATCAAAATTTATGGTGTTCTTTTTTGGAACTGCATTCAAAATTTATGAAGAGTTCTAAATGCGATAATTGATTACTTATGTGTAACTACTTCCAAATGTATCATTATCTGTCTTCAAATTCAACATCAACATTAAGGACAGTAACCACTATTTCTTCTATTGTACTCACATAAATTATATGTATTGATTTGTTATTGTTAATTTTGTAATATCAATCTCTTAAAATTCGTATTAAAAAATAATATTTGTAAGCAATACAAAAATATGTAAATATTCAACAAAAACAAAAAATATATATATAAAGGAAAATAGATAATATACATTTAATAAAAGAAATATTTACAGAAAATTCTTGTTCAAATTATTTACATATAACTATAAATTAATAATTATGTAAATTAATAAATTTCAAAATTACAAAAATATTAATATATCAGTTATTAATTTATAGAAGTTTAAAAAGAACTCTATAAAATTAACATGTGTCACTGTCCAATCAAATTGAATTGCATTATCTCTAGGCAATAAATTTGTAATGCCGACATTAAACAGTATACATATCATCCTTTGGCATACAAATTATTGAAATCAATCTTTTAAGTATTTTTAATCCAAAAAAGGAGAAATTAATTAGAAAGACAACAGAAAAAGGAAGAGAAAAAAACAAAAGTCAAAGGGTCCATGAAGATGAATGGAAGACAGTGCTCCCATCCCTCCCTTGCCCCATCTCTACTGCCTCACGTGCCTTTGCCTTCTGCAAATATTAATTATTCATATAAAATTCAGTTTAACTAAATCATTAATCACATCAAACACATAATTAAGAGACCATTCATAGTATATTAAACATTAGGACGTTATTCATTAGACGAACTTAATTTAAAAATTCAAGATTTTGTACCTGCATGGAATCAACAGCATCAGCCTCTGAATTAAAGTCATAATACGAGCTTGCTGCTGTAAGCTTCATAGATAAAAACTGAATCCACAAAAAAAAAAAAACGAATTAATATATTATTGTAATTAGACAATGATCTGTAAGTATAAGGTAATTCTTATTATTGTTATACCTCGACTTGATTTTGTAACGACTGGACGTAATTAATTATTTCGTCCAGCATCGTAGCCATTCCCATTGCCTGTATTGCACCAAAGATATATATTCAATAAAAAAAGCTAAAAACAAAATGTTGTAATCTAAACAATATAATTTGATTTACAATTTGTCATAATTACCTTATAACATCCGGGGACTATATCTTGCAAGCACTTCAATCTCTCGTTTATTTTCCCTCGTCTAACCTGAAATTCAATAATGAAAATACTCTTCATTCATAACTCACATCTATATATTATACAATTTACGATTATCAATATATCGAATTAATCAATATAGGGTTCCTTAATCAATATAATTATATTTAGTTACCCGCTCTGCTAAGCTGTGGCTATCAGTGGCTTGACCTCTTTTGGCTCTAACATGAACAACTTCTCTCTCTTTCTCTTCTTCTCTATTCTTCGACCTTTTCCCTGATCTCTGTATTTTGATAAGAATTTAGAACAATTAATAAAAATTGATAGTATAGTTGATATGTGAAATTAGGGTTTCGAGGTGAACTAAATACATTTTTGGTTCCATGAATGGAAACTTGAGCAGAAGAGGTAGAGATAGTTTGATCAGAGACACTGTTCTCCGACGTAGACATGGATGTCATTAATGTTTTTCTCTTCTTGGTATCGAATCTTGAAGAAGACTCCTCGTTGTTGTTGTGAATATTAGAAGGGAGGAAAATCCCTTGATGATGAAAATTATTAATCTCGGGAGATTTTCCAGGAAAATGATGATGATCTGGTAATTGTTGATGATGATGAAAGAAAAGAGAGTCGAGAGAAGAAGAGAAAGGAGGAGCTGATGAGAACATTGTCTGGAAGTGATGAAGAGTGTTGTTGAGTTCTGCAAGTTGAGTTATGGGATCATCCATTGTGATTGTCTGAAAATCAGAAGAGAGATTCGCCATACTTGAGTTTTTTCGATTTTTTTTTTTTTTTTTGAAAATGGAGAGTGGTTGTTTTCTATCGAGTAATTCCATTTATATATAGACACTGTCTTTCCCATTTTTGTTTTTTTTAATTGGAATATAAAAAATGAAAAAGACAATTAGAAAATAAAAAGGTAGGGCAAATGAAAGTGAGAGTTATGGGGATTTTTTTTGTAATGGAGTGGGACCTTCATAATTTATCAGGAGATATATCCAAATAGAGAAAAGTGGGTCACTGTTTGGTAATGGGACCCATGAGCACTGTTTAGGCAATTGGGATTCTCAAGGGGGAAGAACTTAAGAATCAAGAAGACCTCAAATATATTTAAGGTAATTATCTTTTGTTTGTATTTTTTTATATTTTAATAGATTTCTAATTTAATTAGGATTAGGGTTTCTATGGTTATGTTTTTCGTTTTATAAATAGCCTATTAGAGCTATGGTTTTATTTACTTGATATTAATATTATTATTATTTTAATAAAAAGAATATTAGTCTTGATTTTTATTTTTGAATAAATCTTTACGAATCTCAGGAATTCAAAAAGTATATTTCAAAAAATAATTTAATAAACACTGAGAAAAGTATTCTCAGTATTGTTTTCAGATAATTTTTTTATAAATCTTGATGAGTTTAAGAAGTATTTTAATAGTATTTTTTATTTCAGTTGGTACCTTTTTCTCCTTTAATTCATAGTTTCCCAAATCTATTGTTACGAACGAGTAATGTTGTACTGAAATAGTTATGTGTTGTCTGATTTTGTGTTCACTATTGTTTTAGTCAATGTATGTAAGTTCTAAAGTCTTGTGTTTAGCTACGTTTAGTGTCTTCTCACCGCTGATCAAACACGTTTTTCTTCTGAATTCTAACGTTGGAGTTAGGTTCCTATCTTGTTGGTTTTGACTTTGAGCATCGCTATTTGCTAGTGTACCTAGTACCTACTAGTAAACTGATATACCAGAAATGTCGATAACGTGAGAGAAGCAGTAATTGTTTTGAATGCATGTTTGCCAAAACTTCTTGAAACCGTTGAATATTTTTCAAGTTACGTACCGGCTTAATTGAACAAGTCTTTTCAAAGTTTTGATTTCAAAAAAATCAAGTTTAATTGTGAATAAAGCCAACGAGTACTATTTTTGAAATACCTTTCTTTAGTGAATCTTAGTATCCTAATTCCTAAAAGATTCGACTAAACAAAAGCAAAGCCAAAGTAGAAGTCTTCTTTGATTTAAGCACACAACTAATGGCAAATAAGCAAATGCAATACTACCACAAAACTCTACATAATATACTAATAATTAGTGATGAGCTTGAGGAGAGAATCATTAAAATGATTTGATTTCTTTTAGGCTTGTTAATAGTTATGGCAGTTGATCTATATAAAAATAAGATGATTAGAATTAGAAGCTATATATATTATCTGAATATTATTAGCTAGGGCCAAATATATACATATTTTAGTAGGGAAAATTGATTAAAATTTTAATCGTCACATATTATTCAAGTTAATTTGAAACCACTAACATGGATGATTCCCATCTTGTGGCAGAAAATAAATAATTAAAATTTTAAAATAGCAGGTTGTTAGATTTGTTTGCTTGTGAAACTAATTAAACTTGTTCTTAAAAGCTTCAAAACAATATAAAAACTATGTTGGTGCCAAACTGTTCCTCTCTTTGGAAAGATATAGAAATTTGAAGTTGAAATTATCGTACTTACAGAAATCTGTCGCTTATAGCTAGGCTGCCTAATACAGATCCGCTCATATACAACTCAGTTATGCAAACTAGTAATTTTGTTAGAACTTCACTCCCACAAATTATAATTTTTGAATTAACCACGATAAGAACGGAAAAGAAGAAAAACAAACAAACAGAAAATTCAGACCTGTTTAAAAAGACCGGCCCAGGCCCAACCTTATTCAGTCACCATACTGAAATCGAGAACTTGTAAAACCACTTGGGCCTGACATTTGAAGAAAAGGTTTTTGATTCAGTTCTTGAAGGCAATCTAAATTCTCCCCCATCATTATTTTTTGGCCCAAAATTCTCCCCCATCTTACTAAGGAAAATACTTAGGTTCACCCCTAGAGGTGAACCCATTTGTTCATCCCCTCTTTATTAACCAATAAAAATATGCCATGTAATATTATTTTTAAATAAAATTATAAAATTAAAATTAAGGTTTAGGGATTAGGGTTTATGGTATAGGGTTTAAGCTCTTTGGGTTTAGGGTTTAGAGATTAGGGTTTAAGCTCTTTGGGTTAGGGTTTAGGGTTTAGGGATTAGGGTTTAGTTTTATTTTTTAAAATTTACATATTGGGTTTAGGGATTAGGGTTTATGGTATAGGGTTTAAGCTCTTTGGGTTTAGGGTTTATGGATTAGGGTTTAAGCTCTTTGGGTTATGGTTTAGGGTTTAGGGATTAGGGTTTAGTTTTTTATTTTTTAAGATTTACATATTGGATTTAGGGATTATGATTTAGTTTTAATTTTAATATTTTGGGTTCAAATTATCGTTTAGGGTTTAGGGTTTAGAATTTAGGGTTTAGAGATTAAGATTTAGGTTTTAGTATTTTTTATAAAAAAAAATTATTTTTAAGTTTTGTTTGAAATAAAATATATATATTTTTTTTTCGTTTTTTATTTTCTTATTTTTAAAACATTTTTAAAATTTTATTTATTTTTAATATTAGATTATGTGGAATTATTTGATTGGTTAAAAGATGTGGAGGTGAACAAAAGGGTTCACCTCTAGGGGTGAACCCAAGTATTACTCATCTTACTAATCAATTCTTTGTTCCAAAGTTCCTTGATCATGAGATCTAACTACGTAGATGTTCATCACAAACTCTTATAATATTGGAAGAAATGGTATCAATAATGAAGAAACGGTTGCAATCATTGTTTGCTGGAGTTTTCTTGCCGTGTGAAAGTAATAACAACAGTCTTGTGACTTACTATATTGATCTCATCGTCATGGATATTATTACCAACCTGTAGATCTTAACAACAAAGAACAATCACTTATGAAAACAATACTTGTGATGAACTTAGAGGTTAAAGATAACCACGAAGAAGCCGCTATTGGTTTCTTTATAGCTCTGGGCCCTGCAAACGAATGAGCCGCCACTGATCACTCATCATGTAGTAGTAGCGGCTTTTGATAAATCTCTATCTTGGGGTGATACCAATTCTAATGTATGATGAACATTGATGACCGTTGTGGTTTTAGATTGAAGGGAATGAATCATGGGAAGATACAATTGATGATATTGTCGCGGGTTTCGAAAAACAACATAGGTGGAAACTTGTATATAACATCTCATTCTATTGAAGATGTACTATCATCAGTTGCAATAGTAAGATATAACCTTCCTCCCCTTAGATTATAAAACACTAAAAATTTAGTTAACAAAATAGAAATTACATTTTTATCAAACACGGTTTAATGTGGTTTAATAGATTACTGGTTTCTGATTTTTTTTGGCGGTCAAGTCTAATCTTTTAACCGGTTTAATTACATATGTGTTTTACAATTAACTCAACCCGGAAAGCTTCTCATTTACGGTCAATCTGGTCAAATCTCCGGTCCGGATTTTAAAAGATTGATTATATGCTTAAATTTTTTTAATCTAACAATTTATCATCCAAACATATTCCTCTGTTAGTGATCGTCCTTGATTAGAATTGAAATTTCAAAAAGGTAATATAAAAAGTTATATATATATATATATAACAGATGGGTGGACATTACTTGTCCCTAACCCAAGCATTACTTCATCTTTAATGTCACAATCCAAGTTAACGTGTTCATATAGAACCCAATTCGTGTACCAATTGAATAAACTCAACCCCTAAAATCCCGTATGGTCAATTCATTGTTCCCAGCAAAACCCCTATGAAATTAGAGATATTTAAAGAATTGAAAATTACTTGTGATAGCCCTAATTTTAGTGTTAACTATAGTAGCATTTATAAGTGTTCTTTACTATCTACTAGAAATTAACCCGCCCTACAGAAGGATGAGCAAATAAACAGATAAACAATTTTTATTTTAAAATCCTAAGTTATATATTGAATTCTAATATTTACTGAGCGGATAGAAAATATATTTATATTTTTTAAATATATTCTGAAACAACATCATGAATTCTAATAAATATTTGGAAATATTTAATTGACATTTTAGTTAAAAATATTAATTTAGATATTTTGATTTATTCTTATAAGAGAACTTATAAGAGACTATATGTTATCTTACTGTAAATATAAAATTTTCAAGAAAGATTAATTGGTTATATTTGTTCTTATTATGCATTCTATTTGATCATAATATCGAGTGTAATATATGTCTTTATAAATACGGTCGATCGATATATAAATATTATTTTGTATTTTAAATGTTTGTTGTTAATGCAATTTTTATCCCCATTTTTTCTTATTATTTTTATCCTAAGATCGCCGATTTAAAATTTATTTTATTATTGAATTATTACTATTTTTGCTTCAGTTTATATTAATATATCAGTAAAGTTAAGATTAAACCATTTTTAGTAAATTCTAGTAATAAAACTTACCGATTTAAAGTATTAAGTGAAAATAAAAATAATGTGCCATAAATTTGGATGAGGATAAATTATATTGATTGAATTTTGATTTTATGATATATAATATGGAAATGACCTTTCATATTTCATTTAATAATATATATAGATTAAATTAAGTAAAATAAAAATAATGTGCGATAAATTAAGATGATGAGATTTTTTGAAGCATTTAATTGACTTTTAGTTAAAAATACTAATTTGAATATTTTGACTTAATTTTATAAGAGAACTTATAAGAGACTATAGGTTATCTTACTATAAATATAAATTTTCAAGAAAGAATAATTGATTATATTTTTCTCATTATGCATTTTACTTTGATTCTAGCATCGAATGTAATATATTGTATATAAATATTATTTTCTATTTTAGATGTTTGTTTTTAATCATTTTGCATCCTCATTTCTTCTTATTATTTTCTCCTAAAATTGATGATTTAAAATTAATTTTACTATTGGATTATTACAATTTTTGCTTCTATTTAAATTAACATTAGTAGAATCAATATTAAACAATTTTTGAGTAAATTCTAGTAATAAAGCTTACATATTTAAAGCATTAAGTGAAAATAAAAATAATGTGTCATAAATTTGGATGAGGATAAATTATATTTATTGAATTTTGGTTTTATGATATATAATATGAAAATGACCTTTCTTATTTCTTTTAATAATATATAGATTTAAATTAAATGAAATAAAATATTGTGCAGTAAATTACGATGAGGAGATATTTGGAAATATTTAATTGACTTTGGAGTTGAAAATACTAATTTAAATATTTTGATTTATTTTTATAAAAGATTTTTTATAAGAGATTTTTTTATAAGAGAATTTATAAGAGACTGTAGATTTTCTTACTATAAATATAAAATTTTTAAAAAAGAATAATTGGTTATATTTTTTTTTTCATTATGCATTCTATTTTGATTTTTACATCGACTGTAATATATGTCTTTATAAATACAGTCGATTGATATATAAATATTATTTTATATTTAAGATGTTTGTTGTTCATCAATTTGTATCCTCATTTCTTTTTATTATTTTTTCCTTAAATTTCTGATTTAAAACTAATTTTATTATTGGATTATTACTATTTTTGATATATATAGATTAGTATAATTAAGATTAAACAAATTTTGAGTATATTCTAGTAAAAAAACTTACATATTTAAAGCATTAAGTAAAAATATAAATAATGTGCCATGAATTTGAATGAGGATAAATTATATTGATTGAATATTGGTTTTATGATTATTGAATTATTACTATTTTGATATATATAGATTAGTATAATTAAGATTTAACTTTTTTTGAATATATTCTAGTAAAAAAACTTACCTATTTAAAGCATTAAGTGAAAATAAAAATAATGTGCCATGAATTTGGATGAAGATAAATTATATTTATTAAATATTGGTTTTACAATATATAATATGGAAATGACCTTTCATATTTCTTTTAATAATATATATATATATTTAAATTAAATGAAATAAAAAATAATATGCAATACATTGAGATGATGATGTGGCTTAAAGAGAAGAGAGAAAAGCCTTCTTTATTGATATATATATAGATTAGTATAATTAAGATTAAACTTTTTTTTTTGAATATATTCTAGTAAAAAAATTACCTATTTAAAGCATTAATTGAAAATAAAAAGAATGTTCCATGGATTTAGATGAGGATAAATTATATTTATAGAATATTAATTTTATGATATATAATATGGAAATGACCATTCATATTTCTTTTAATAATATACATATATATAGATTTCAATTAAATGAAATAAAAATAATATGCAATAAATTGAGATGATGTGGCTTAAGGAGAAGAGGTAAAACCTTCTTTTATATAGATATATAGATTAGTATAATTAAGATTTGTTTTTTTTTGAATATATTCTAGTAAAAAAACTTACATATTTAAAGCATTCAGTGAAAATAAAAATAATGTGCCGTGAATTTGGATGTAGATAAATAATATTTATTGAATATTAATTTTATGATATATAATATGGAAATGACAGTTCATATTTCTTTTAATAATATATATATATAAAAAAATAATATATATATATATATATATATATTTAAATTAAATAAAATAAAAATAATATGCAATAAATTGAGATGATGATGTGGCTTAAGAAGAAGAGAGAAAAGTCTTCTTTATATATATAGATGAGTAAAAAACTAAATTATTCTTGATTTAATTTTAATTGAATAAATTTTTATATTTTATTTTAACTTTTTCTTTAAATTTTGGACCAAAAAAAGAAGTTATTTTTTGTTAGTTATTTTTTAAAAAATTAATTCAAAATATTTTATATGAGTAAATCATTAAAATAAAAAAATTAATAAATAAATATATATTTTATTTTGTATTTATTTTTCTAAATTCGTTTTCAAAATAAACAATAAATAAAATATTTATATAAATAAATAATTAAAGTAAGAAATTAATACAGAATATTATATATATTCTTATAAATAAATTATTTAAATACTAAATAAAATCAATACAAAGTATTCTTATAAATAAATCATTTAAATACTAAATAAAATATAGGTTTTTGTTGGTTAAATTGGTTTTTTCCAAAATAAGAAATAAAAAAAAATTAATAAAAAACATTTAAATAAGAAATTATTTAAAAAGATTATTTTTCCTGGGTAAAATTTTAATTTGTTTAGGAAAATAAAATAAAACAAAATTATTTTAAATAAATAAATTATTTTATTAATACAAATAATATTGGTTAATTTTTTTCGAAATTAATTAAAAAAATCTTCGGATTCCTAATATATATATATATTTTTGAAATCTTAATTATTTTTGGGAAAATATTTTATTTCCTAAAAATATTTCTAAAATCTAAAAAAATAACAAAACTAACAATTCGAATTTTCAGTTTTGGTAGGTAAAATTCTAAAATAAATTTGCAACACTAACTTAAATTTGTAAATTGTATACATAATGTGTAATTATTGGGATAATAATAAATAGAATAAGATGAATGTAATCTAAATAAAAATAGAATAGATTCATCTCATTCATCCTTTATCAAAATTGTAGGCCGTAACTGATTGCTTTAAAAATGGATGTTCTGAATAGAATGAAAATAAAAGGAATGATGGATGAGATGAAATAGAAAATTGGTTATTAGTAGAATAGTGAATTCCATTCATTCATTTCATTCATCAAAGTTTAGTAAGTGGAATAAAAAGAATAAAAATTAAGAAGGATTTATTTATTTTTTCATTCATAAAAAATAGAATATGTGGAATTGTTTTTAACTTGTTTTTACTGTAACTGATTAATTTTTTATGGAATTTTGTGGAATGATAAATTCCAAATAATGTATTCCACAAAAGTGGAATAATTTCTTTTAATTTTTGTGTGGACTTGATAAAGCCTATGAATGTTGTGTGCGTTTTTGTGAAACACATTGTGGTCCAAAAAAGTGTTACCATTCACACCAAAACAAAACTTTTATTTTTTAATTAAAAATAAAAATAAAATGAAGTGTGGTTAAAGTAATAAGAAGAAACGCATATGGCGGATAGAAAGTAGGAAATATGATGTGGTTAAAGTGTCTTTGGGTGTGGTTTGTAATAGTTATATTTTTTTAATTTTTAAAAAATAAACCTAAGTGAGTTTTTTGGTTTTTAGTTATAATTCAGTTATTTAGTTCGGTTATTTTGGTAATTGTGAGATCAAGGATTCACACCAAGGATTTGTAATCGTGGATTTGGACTTTTTATATGACATAAGATAGATTTCCTATGAATCAAATAGTTTATTGAGGTTGTATATCGAGATAGAACAAACACAATCGAAAAAAGAATACAAAGTATGAGAATCGAGTTATCTAGTCGAAGTGTTCTTGATTAGGGTTAGAATGTCTTGAATGAATCTCCACTTCTTCTTTAAATAGTCTCGACTCTTATCTTCTTGTTCCGATCTTTCGGCCTCGCCGTGACAACGACTTCCGAGATTCGCGGGAATCAGTTTAACCGACGAGACCAAGTCGTTCTTCCTCTACATCCTCTTCTATCGAGATCGAGCTCGATCGCTTCTTGTTTCGGTATCATTTGGGCTTTGGTCAGATCATGGTCGCGGAGGCCTAGAATGCATGGCGGTCGAGCACTTTTTCTTGATTACGGATCAAGCCCATAATCGTGGACCCTTATTTTGTCTGTTAATGGGTCGAATTTCCTAAAGGGAAATCCAGTACCAATAGTAATGTTGAAAATTTAATTTTGATTATTTAGTTTTCGTTTTAAATCAGTTTCTACCGGTTATATACTAGATATACCGAATAATATAAAATATAGAAAATAATAGAAGTAAACTAAATAATCGAATTGACCCAAAGTAACATAATAATTAAATCGAATTTATCCGAAATAAATAAAAGTTGATCAATTTTTCTTAAACGAAATGTTCAGTTTATTTCAGCAAAATCAGGAATAGACCAAATAACTGATATTGAAAATAAACTAAACCAAAATCAATTTTTTTATTCAAACATTTTCTATAATATGTGTTTCGCATCATTTTGTCATTTTTACTAGCCCTAGAACTTTTAACCGAACCGAATTTTCCGAACTAACCATAGTTCGGTGGTTTTGAAAAATATTTTCGGTTCAGTTCAACGAATCGAACGGTTAACCGAAGTTTTTTTTTTGAATGACCAAAATAAACCGATTTTAACCAAAATAATTAAAATTTCGTACGGAACTGATCTTAACTGAACTGAAGTAACCGACTATATCTAAATTAACCAAAGTAACCGAAATTATCCAAACCGAACCGATCCGAATAACTGAATGTACCCAAAATTAACTGAAGTAACCGAAATTATCCAAAATTATCAAAATTTTCGATTTATTTTGGTAAAAAAGGTAATAACAGAAAAAACCGAAAACCAAACCGAACCGAAAAAGTTGCAGTTAGTTTCGGTAAAAAAAAAAATAGAACCAAAAAACCAAGAAAACGAACCGAAGAACCAAAGTCTCAAGCCTAATTTTTACCATTCAAACATTTATCTTGTACCGCACACTGCGTTTTTTCACCATTCAAACATTGTTCTGTACCGCTTGTTCCGCACTAACCACACTTATTCCGGATAATGCGTTTCTTTCATACAAACCACATTTAAACCGTACCGCTCTTCTAATTCGCTTGTTCCGCACAGCTTAATCTGTTGTCACCATTCAAAGCAAAAATGTCTATTGCATTTTATTCTTTTCCGAAAAATACAATTCATGACAAATGGTAAATTTTTAAAGAATTAGCCATTCCACATAATTTCATACCAAAAATGGTAATCTAGTTGCATAAATCTTCGACATACAACAAATCCGCAATATAAGAAATAAATCTGCAAAATTATTAATAAATCTAGAAAATAAATCTGGAAAAACTAAAAAATTTGTAATAAATGAGATGACATGTTAGCAAAAAAAAAAAAAACAATAAATCTGCAAGATTAAATAACAATTATGCAACATATATACAAATCTGTAACACTATATGCTATTATAGTAGTTTTTGATAAGTTTCCGGCTTGTTATAGATTAATTAAATATAAAACAAAGAAAACAAATAAGAATATCATGATTCGAAAATTAATCATTCTTTTAACAAACAAAAAAAAATGTAATTAAAGTAATTATCTTATTTTTGTGCTACTACGGTAAATTTCTTTTTTTAAACCCCAATGAGGAAAACTCGTTTTAGAATTCAAGAAATGTCATTCTCATCACTATACATAACGTTGGTTCGTCCCACGGTTCTTAATGTATAGTTCTAAGACATTAACAATGAAAAAGAGCCATGAAACGCAAGAAGACGCTCTTCAACAAGAAACTCATCATCTTCACCAAATCTTCATATCAAAGATATTCAAATCACATAAATTATTCCAAAACCTCGTTTTCTATTGCTTTCTTATCGGCTTCGGATTCGGATTTGGTTTCATTCTAAACTTCCACATAAGAAACGTTTCGTTCAGTCCACAACTCTTTCGTCTATCTTCTCCTTCTTCTTCCCTTTCTCCACCGCTTCAGCCGCAGCCAACACAGCCAAAGAAATGCGTTTTGGAAAAAGAAGCGGTTGCGACTGGTGGTGGTGATGAAGGGCAAAAGGGTTATCCTCCGGTGGAGCCGGAGAACGTGATGCATAACATGACGGATAAAGAACTCTTTCGGCGTGCATCGAAGGTTCAAGAAACGCCGTTGACGATGACAAAGAAAGTTGCGTTTATGTTCTTGACGAGAGGGAAGCTTCCTTTGGCTAAACTATGGGAGAGATTTTTCGATGGACATCAAGGTCTTTACTCCATTTACATTCATACGAGTGATCCGGTTAACGTTGACGATGATATTCCACAAACGTCACCGTTTTTTCGCCGGAGGATTCCAAGCAAGGTCAGTCAATTTTCTGTCACGCTTTAGCGTTGTTAATTATGAATTATGTTTGCAAAGTACAGTCATGTGTGGCTGCAGTGTTCAGGCCTTCAAGGCATATTGGTTAAAATACAAATACATGGATTACAATTTTTTTTGGAATGAACGCCGTAAATAGATTACAACTTTTTTGAATAAAATGATGAAAAAACTAATTCTATAAAAAATACTATTTGTCTTGTATTCTATTTTTTGGGTTGGAATGGAATGAAATCTTCGTTCCACCAATTCTACATAAAAATTCGAAAATATATTCTTCTATATTTTTGATAAGGAATAAATAAATTTATTCTATTTTTTAAGATTTCATTCATCTTATTTCATTTAATATTATTCTAATAATTTTATTATATGTAATCTACTTACATCCATATATTCATATTCGTATCTTTTTATTCTCTATACGTTTTATCATAGTCTTGTACTTTTTATAAGTTTTTTTTTTGGGCATCAAGTACTTTGTATAAGATTTAAAAGTTAAATTATTACAACAACAAAATGATGCGTGTCAAAGAAGTTAGAAAAGTCGGGAAGACAGAAGTCATACATCAAATAGATGTTTTATGGACGAATCATACTTTATCTGTGTATGCTAAAAAAGTATCTAAAAAAAATCTTTCGTTTAAGAAAATACTTATATAAACGACAAAAAAACATACTTATATGGGATGATCCAAAAAAATATGTCGACCAAAAAAAAAACTTAAATGTATCAAAACAAAAATACTTATATATCACGTGATGCGACTGATTATGACATTATTTTTTCTCCTAATAACCAATTATACAAAGGGATCATATTTAGCCACTCAGATAATATGATAAAAAGTCATACTTTAGTTCCTTTCGAATATGTCTCTATACATACCTCTTAATTTTTCCTTTTAATAGATATCATCATATACAATATAATATAAAATCGTTGAGTAGTCTATTACACATACCGACATAGTTATTTTGAATTCGACAAAAAAAAACATAGGTATTTTAAATTAACCAATATGTTAAATTGCAAATTAATGATAGCTTGATATGCACGGCTCATTAATATAATCATCTTCGTTATTTTTTTTTGTAGGACGTGAAATGGGGTAAGGTCAGCATGGTGGAGGCTGAGCGGAGGCTACTGGCTAATGCTCTACTCAACACCGGAAACCACCGTTTCGTCCTCCTCTCGGAAACGGACATTCCTCTCTTCAACTTCTCCACCATTTACTCTTACCTCATAAACTCCCAACACTCTTACGTCGACGTCTACGACCTTCCAGGACCCG
Organism: Orychophragmus violaceus; assembly: GCA_030180135.1. NCBI lineage: Eukaryota > Viridiplantae > Streptophyta > Magnoliopsida > Brassicales > Brassicaceae > Orychophragmus > Orychophragmus violaceus. Next base: position 102,316,223 of record CM058232.1, on the reverse strand, counting down.
CAGGTCGCGGCCGCTACAACCGCCATATGTCCCCACTCATCAGCAAAGGCAACTGGCGAAAAGGCTCGCAGTGGTTTGAAATCGACCGTGAAGTAGCTTTAGCCGTTGTCTCCGACACCTCTTACTTCCCTCTATTCAAGAAACATTGTCACTCGAGTTGTTACGCCGACGAGCATTACCTGCAGACGTTTGTCCACATCAAGTTTCCAGGGAAGAACGCGAACCGGTCGCTGACATGGACAGATTGGTCACGGAGAGGGCCCCATCCGAGAAAGTATACACGGCGGATGGTGACAGCGGAGCTTTTTAGGAAGCTGAGGAATAGAGAGGAAGGGTGTGTGTATAATGGTACGAAGAGTAACAAATGCTATTTGTTCGCTAGGAAATTCGATAGTGGTTCTTTGGATAGATTGATTCTTTTTGCTCATAGGGTAATGGGGTTTTAGTTTTGTCTTCTTAGGGCCAATAACAGACAATTCGGCCCATTTGTGTTTGCTGTGACCCATTTATGTATTGGAATTTGTAAGGCCGTATGTAATTACAAAACTTTGTTCACAACTCCTTTCATATAAAATTTATTAAAAGAAAACTATGATTTAAAAGTCTTTATCACAAAAAAACAATATAAGTTAAAGGTATTGATGTTTGTAACTTATTTTTTTTTGTAAGAATGTTAAAATTTATACCGTTTTCAAAGTTTACATGTTGTTGTTAAACAACTTATTACAAAAGAAAAAACAGAAAAAGATTAAGGGAGAGAATACATAGCTTCAACCACACTACTAAAATAAACTTGAAGCAGGGAGGGAGAACGAGAAGCAGGAATGGAGAGGAGCCTATCTTTGATAAGACGATAAGCTGAGGCTCGTACTGCAGCCACTGTAGAGGATGAGTCACTGAATATTTTGCAGTTCCTTTCCTTTCAAATGAGATAAACACAAACCTGAAACATCAACTTACAAACAACACCCAATCTTGAGGTCCCAAGTGAATGGTTACTCAATATTTGTGCAGCAACTGCATGGATATCAAATGGCATGGAGAACCCGAGCCGAGAAGTGAAATGACGCCAAAGCTCAGAGGAGAATGATCAAGCAAAGAAGAGGTGGGCATGAGATTCCACATCAGTGGCACAAAGAACACATGTATCCGGGACAGTCAAACCCCAACGTATAAGCCTATCTCTTGTAGGAAGTCTAGATAACATACTCAATCAAGCTATGAAGGAGCAACAGGGAATTTCTTCCTTGAACCAAATAACCTTGTTCCACATCACCACTGGAGAGCTAACCCGCAAGTGTTTTGATATTATCACATTTTAGTCATTTCTAGCTTCTTTTTATGTCATGTTTTTATTACAAATTTCATCCTAGTTTCTTGGACTTTCTTGCATTTAGAACCTTAGGTGCATTTAGAGTTAGATTGCATCTTTTATTGTTTTTGGGAGTGTTTCTTGTGTTTTGCAGGTTATTGGAGTTTATGGAATAAGGAGAGTGGGATTTGGAAACTCAAATTAGGCTAAAGAGGAGAAGAGCACCAAGAGGATCACAGAACAATACCATCGGACAGCATCAGTCCAATGTGGTTTTATCGGATGGCAACATCTGACATCATCAGTCCAATGTGGTTTTATCGGACGACAACATCAGACAGTATCAGTCCGATGTATCTTTATCAGGCGGCAACATCGGACAGCATCAGTCCGATGAATTCATGCATCAAGACGTCAATAAGCCGTAACTTCCTCGGACGATTTCATCGGACGATATCAGCCCAATGTGGTTTTATCGAACCACAACATCAGACTACTCAACCCAATGAAGAAATATCGGACATGATCCATCATATAGCTCATGTCCAATGGAATCCAAACTGACTCTCATTTAATTACCAAAATGCCCCTACGAGGCTCCCTTGTATAAATACTCTTTTATGGGTTTCTAAAATCCTAAGCTACCTAAGCCTTAGTTTTGCTTTCCCTTAAGCTTCTGTTTATGATTTTGGGTTTGTAAACTTTGGATTTTGAGTTTTAATTAAGTATTTATCTTGTTTCTCTTAATCTTTCTCTAATCTTGTTATCTTACACTATCTCTATGAGTTTTACGGGTGATACGATCAGGTTGTAATCCCTAAATCTACACTACAAGTGCACAAACGTGAACCAGTAGTATATAGGGTATCGAATCCACAGAGACTCTAGACTCTTGCGATAGATTGTAGTGTTGGTTCTCCTAGGATCTAGGGTTTGATATATTGAATTAAAACCAACCTCGTTCTTACCTTTGAACTGGCAGCGGAATGAGAATGGTGAACGAGATCAGTGGAGCAACGCAGATGCCTTGCCTCTACCAGATACACACGCACACAAGCTGGAAACGGGATGCTAGTGCCGGATCAACGGGAATCGAATCTCTCTGGTGTTTCTACTTTTTCTATCAAGAAAAGTGGACGGCTGTCTGTTTAGGTCGAAACTCTCAAGTTTTTATTCGACCTAAACTTGCTTAACGGGCCAGACTTAATTAAGTCTTAATTCAGAAAGCCTTTCCGAAAAACCCGAACTGTGTCGACCGACACACAAGCTGTGTCGATCGACACAACACCATTATATCGATTATAATGTGCATCCAATACACATTAATATGATCATTGCCATAATGATCATTCCCATGTCGTAGCTTCTAGTTTGCTTAGGTGTGTGACCCTATAGGATCATATAATACTGGCAGTAAGTCTACAACTTACAGATTGCAAGAGGCTTCTAGCAAAACATTGCAACCGCCCAGTATTATACGAATGTCTGATCTGGACACACAACTATCATCAGGAGTGAGTACAAGTGTGATTTCAGGACACTATCCCAACAATCTCCCACTTGTACTGGAATCATCTATTCCTATAATCCTTTTGTCTCTATATCTCGATTTGGCATAAGGCAAGATTGGTGTCATCCTTATTAAGCCAACATCGTGTTTATCGAACTCCTGATCTCATACTGAACATTACAAACAACTGAACTACAGTTCGTTTGAGTGCGGCCACACATTCTCTCAGTATTCAATCTTCGATAGGCCCTGAGATATTTATCTCCCGTTATACAGGATGGACAAATCCCATCTTGTTCCATCCCTGTTTCAACGCACACTTCATGATATACTTGAACAGTGCCGTTATAGTCGCCAGTTACGGGTCGACGTTTGACAAAGTCAAAGTGTACCAATTCATATGCAAGAAAGCATGATGAACTCAGGTCTAAGGACTATACTCTATAGTCGTAATGAGAACCTCTTATGATACAGATATAACTATCTTGTAGACTTCTCATTAGCGGGTCATGTCCGATCATATGTTCACTAACATATATCTATGTGACTGACTGCGATAATCATATCATTGGCTCCATGAAACTTAGCCAACAGTCACCTCACAATCTAGTCTCTTGCGGTTGTCAGTGTCCCACTTTGACAACCTCGACCAGGGACAAAACATAATTTATATCATCTATGACTTATAGGGTTTCATGATCAAGTCCTCAACTTGATGACCTATAATATGACATAAACTTATTTTGGGACCATTATTTAGATCACAATAAATAATGCTGAAATCAAATTTCATTAAACACTTATAAAAGAATGTTTACAAGAGCATCTTATTATAACTAAAATAAAACTAAAACTCCCACTAGAATCAAGATTACATCTTAAGATCTCTAATGCCTACAGCAGTCGTATGACTCTCATGCTTAGGCCTTGGGAGTGACTTGGTCAGAGGATCAGCAACATTCTCGTCTGTCGGAACTCGGCTGATCTTCACATCACCTCTATTAACGATATCACGAATCAGGTGATATCTCCTCTCCACGTGTTTGGACTTCTGGTGTGACCTGGGTTCTTTTGCTTGAGAAATGGCTCCATTGTTGTCACAAAACAAAGCCACTGGCTCCAAGATACTAGGAACCACACCAAGTTCAGTCATGAACTTCTTGATCCAAACAGCTTCCTTTGCCGCTTCTGAAGCAGCAACATATTCAGCTTCCGTCGTGGAATCAGCTACGGTATTCTGCTTAGAGCTCTTCCAGCTCACTGCACCGCCATTTAGACAGAAGACATATCCAGATTATGCTTGGAAATCGTCTATGTCCGTCTGAAAACTCGCATCGGTGAATCCATTCACCACAAGTTCTTCACTTCCTCCATACACCAGGAATTTATCCTTAGTATGTCTCAAATACTTGAGAATATTCTTGACAGCTGTCCAGTGAACTTCACCTGGATCCGATTGGTATCTACTCGTCATGCTTAACGCGTAAGCTACATCTGGACGAGTGCAGAGCATGGCATACATAATAGATCCTATTGCAGAAGCATAAGGAATCCTATTCATGCGTTCTCGCTCAGCATGTGTCGCCGGACACTGCTTCTTGCTGAGACTTGTGCCATGAGACATCGGTATGAAGCCCTTCTTGGAATCATGCATCCTGAATCTGTGCAGTACCTTATCAATATAAGTGTCCTGACACAATCCAATCAGCCTGTTCATTCTATCTCTGTAGATTCTGATTCCAAGAATATACGCGGCTTCTCCCATGTCTTTCATGGAAAAACAACTTCCGAGCCAAGTCTTAACAGACTGAAGCAACGGAACGTCATTACCGAGGATGAGTATGTCATCGACATACAGTACAAGAAATGCAATTTTGCTCCCACTAGTCTTCTTGTAAACACATGGTTCCTCTTCGTTCTTGATGAAACCAAATTGTTTTACTGCTTCATCAAAACGAAGATTCCAACTCCGTGATGCTTGCTTCAATCCATAAATGGATTTATGAAGCTTGCATACCTTCCCAGCGTTCTTAGGATCGACAAAACCTTCAGGCTGTGTCATATACACATCCTCTTCCAGAATACCATTCAGGAATGCGATTTTGACATCCATTTGCCAAATCTCATAATCATAATGAGCGGCAATCGCTAGAAGAATCCGAATGGATTTAAGCATAGCGACTGGGGAATAGGTTTCATCATAGTCAATACCATGAATTTGCTTGAAACCTTTAGCCACCAACCTCGCTTTGTAAATCTGTACATTGCCATCCACGTCAATCTTCTTCTTGAAGATCCATTTACACTCAATGTCTTTTTCACCATTAGGTAAATCGACCAAGGACCATACTTGGTTTTCTGACATGGATCCCATTTCGGATTTAGAGGCTCCAAGCCACTTTTCGGAGTCCGGGCCCATCATTGCTTCCGCGAAGGTCACTGGTTCGTCACTATCAATGATCATCAGATCATTTGAATTGGTCACGAGAAATCCATAGTATCTCTTGGGTTCGTGACGAATCCTTCCGGATCTGCGAACTTCAGGCTCCACAGGCGCCAGTTCCACATAACTTTGTGGATCCAACTGCTGCTCTTCCTCAGCAGGTTGAGCAGTCTCCTGTGCATCTCGAATTTCTTCAAGATGTACTTTACTCCCACTGTTTTTATTAGAGAGAAACTCCCTCTCAAGAAAAGAACAGTCCCAAGCAACAAATACTTTGTTCTCAGATTGGTTGTAAAAGTAGTATGCCTTGGTTTCCCTAGGATAACCAACGAAGTAGCATTTATCTGATTTGGGTGCAAGTTTGTCAGAGATTAAACGTTTGACATAAGCCTCACAACCCCAAATCTTTAGGAAAGACAGAGTAGGAATGTTCCCAGTCCACAATTCATGTGGTGTCTTTTCCACTGATTTAGATGGTACCCTATTTAGTGTAAACGCAGACGTTTCTAGAGCGTATCCCCAAAAGGATAATGGAAGATTTGAATGACTCATCATAGACCGAACCATATCCAATAAGGTTCGATTCCTCCTCTCTGACACTCCATTCCATTGGGGTGTTCCAGGAGGAGTGAGTTGTGAAATAATTCCACACTCGCTCAGATAGTCGCTGAACTCCTGACTCAAGTATTCTCCTTCGCGATCCGACCGCAGAACTTTGATACTTTTGCCAAGTTGGTTCTGTACTTCATTCTTGAATTCCTTGAATCTATCAAAGGATTCTGACTTGTGTGTCATCAAATAGACATAGCCATACCTACTGAAATCATCAGTGAAGGTAATGAAGTATTTGTAATTTCCTCTGGCAACAGTACTCATCGGCCCACATACATCAGTATGAACAAGGCCCAATAAATCACTGGCCCTTTAATTTGGTTTGTTGAAAGGGGCTCTAGCCATTTTGCCCATCAAACAAGATTCGCATTTCTCACATGATTCAAAATCAAATGAGCCCAAAAGCCCATTTCGATGGAGCCTTTGGATGCGTTTCTCATTGATATGGCCCAAACGACAATGCCATAAGAAAGTCGGGTTTTCGTCATTGGACTTAAACCGCTTTGTATTTATGTTAAAGACAGGCATTTCTTGGTTTAAAACATATAACCCATTGTCTAATGGGGCGCTACCATAATACATACCATCATGATTAAAAGAACAAACTTTATTCTTAACAGCAAAATCAAAACCTTCCAAATCCAAAACGGAAACTGAAATTATGTTTCTGCTAATCGCAGGTACAAAGTAGCAATTATTTAAAATTAAAACCATGCCCGAAGGTAAGGACAACTCGTAGGTGCCTACGGCCAGTGCAGCAACCTTAGCTCCATTCCCGACCCGTAGCTCCACTTGTCCTTTCTTCAGCGTCCTACTGTTTCTTAGTGCCTGCACATTAGTACAAATATGAGCACCGCAACCGGTATCCAATACCCACGAAGTAGAACTAGAAGACATAACATTAAGTTCGATAACATAAATACCTGAGTCAGACGCATCATACGTCTTCTTCAGCTTCTTGTAATCTTCCATGAACTTCTTGCAGTCTTTCTTCCAATGCCCCAACTGCTTGCAGTAGTTGCACTTATCCTCAGGAGAAGGCCCGGATCTGGGTTTCGGCTTGGGCTTGTCCTGACTTTCAGTCTGGACAACTTGGGCCTTTCCCTTACCCTTCTTAGGTTTCTTAAACCTTTTACCCCCTTGTACCATCAGTACACTGGGAGTTGCCTTCTTGAGATTCGGCTCTGCTGTCTTCAGCATGCCGTGCAACTCAGTCAATGTCTTAGTCATATTTTGCATGTTGTAGTTCATGATGAACTGATCAAAACACGACGGCAAAGACTGCAGAATCATGTCAGTGGCTAGCTCCTGGCTAATGGCACAGTCCAGTTTCCCCAGGTTATCAATGTAACCCATCATTTTAAGGACATGAGGACTTACTGGACTATCCTTAGCCAGCTTGCAATCCATGAGAGATTTAACCGTCTGGTATCTCTCTGTGCGAGCTTGCTCCTGAAACAAATCTTTCAGGCTGTTAATCATCTCAATGGGTGACATCACGTTCTCATATTGCTTCTGCAGCTCAGAGTTCATAGTCACCAGAATTAGACAATTAACATCTTTGACATCAGCTGAATACTTATCCCAAGCATTCTTTTCTGTCTGCGGGGCATTGGAACGTGGCCTCTCGGTGAGAACTCTTTCAAGGACATATTCCTTGTTCTCCTGCCTGAGAACTATTCTCAGGTTCCGATACCATTCCAAGAAATTAGATCCATTTAACTTGTCCTTCTCAAGGACGGATCTTAGTGAGAAAGTGTTGATGTGATTTGAGACAGACATAGCTGTAATTAAAAGAGGTAGAGGTTTAGTTATAATGCTCAAGAAATGAGAATTCTTATCTAATAAGAAAAACTCGCATTGTATTCAAAACTATGTTTCCTCAGATGAATACAATGAACCAAGATCCATACTTCACCAAAATCTGAGTGGGCGACTCGCCATCACCCAAACTTTAGTTATCTAGGTAAACAAGTCATTGCTAATTGTACCCAGTACAACTCTTGGTCGTGGATAAGACAAACTATGCATAATCCACTCTGATGTCTCTGGGCCCAGAACTTCTGATGGCCCAGTCAAGTAAAACAAATCTCTTCTGTCTTGTGATCACTGACAGTCGCACTGCAAGTCTGTCAATGACCACATGCCTTACTCATGTTGCAGTGGATACCAAGGACTCCAAGACTATCCCACAAACGACACGAGTCTTGACAGTAGACAAGATCGGGCAAGACATTAAGATCACTTGATATTTAGTTGAGGAAAAGAACCGTTTTATCTTGATGCACATCCAATATGCATCCAAGAAGTTATTAATTTATTTTAAAACATTTAGTTTTATTAAGTTTAGATTCATCTATAACTTTTTAGGATTAAATTGTTCTGGTATATGCAAATTTGTGGTCCAACCAGCTCATTTGCGAATGCCGTGTCGATCGACGCCAACCATTTGCATCGGTCGACACAACCCAACTTCAACCGGTCTTCGATAACCGGTCAAACCGGATCGAATTTACTTAACCGATTCAATCCAATTGAACCGGTTCGGTTTAATGGTCCATGTCGATCGTTACACACTGTGTGTCGATCGACATTACCAAACCAGAACCAATTGGCTAATTAAAATTAACCGAGCGAGATAACCAGTTCAATCCAATCGAACCGATCTATCTGATCGCATTGCTTGTGTCGACCGACACACCCAGTGTATCGATCGACACAACAGGAATACGGGTACTCGATCTCAGATCGAAACCCTATAATTATTTACGGATTTTCGCTCTGTGTCGACCGACACACGCTTTGTGTCGATTGACATTCTGCGACAAACCCTAAAATATTACGCATTATTACGCGGCGTGTCGACCGACACACGCTTTGTGTCGATCGACACAATGCGTTTTCAACAATTCTTGGTCTTTTCAACAGGAACAAAACCGAGAATAATATATGAAAACACGATTTCAACAGGCAACATTCAATTCAACAACATCAAGTTTCGAATTAATTGCATCAGATTCAATAGTCTAAACCCTAACCTGGCTCTGATACCACTGTTGGTTCTCCTAGGATCTAGGGTTTGATATATTGAATTAAAACCAACCTCGTTCTTACCTTTGAACTGGCAGCGGAATGAGAATGGTGAACGAGATCAGTGGAGCAACGCAGATGCCTTGCCTCTACCAGATACACACGCACACAAGCTGGAAACGGGATGCTAGTGCCGGATCAACGGGAATCGAATCTCTCTGGTGTTTCTACTTTTTCTATCAAGAAAAGTGGACGGCTGTCTATTTAGGTCGAAACTCTCAAGTTTTTATTCGACCTAAACTTGTTTAACGGGCAACACTTAATTAAGTCTTAATTCGGAAAGCCTTTCCGAAAAACCAGAACTGTGTCGACCGACACACAAGCTGTGTCGATCGACACAACACCATTATATCGATTATAATGTGCACCCAATACACATTAATATGATCATTGCCATAATGATCATTCCCATGTCGTAGCTTCCAGTTTGCTTAGGTGTGTGACCCTATAGGATCATATAATACTGGCAGTAAGTCTACAACTTACAGATTGCAAGAGGCTTCTAGCAAAACATTGCAACCGCCCAGTATTATACGAATGTCTGATCTCGAAACACAACTATTGAAACACCCCGACCCGGCCTTCCTAGGCCGCGGTCGATGCGTCCCATCGGTCAAGCCAAACCCAGGCCTGAACCTCCCGAAATCCCGTCCTATTTAAAACTTTTCCCTTAGGAACAAGTATTCCTCGGATCTCTTATTGACTCATAGTCTTAGATCCTTCATACTTATTAAATTACGCAGCGGAATACTACCTTAACCATTATATCGTTCTTCTAAAGAACGATCCATCCGAGAACCTCTCATAACCTTATTTAGTTTCCTTAAAACTCTTTCAAGGTTCCGTCCTTATCTTTCCATTCTAACAACCTAAGTCTTGCTTAGATTCTTCCGTTCAACTTATTCAGATCTAACCAATCCTTAGATCACTTCGAGTAATTGAACTCGTACCATTGCCTTTTAGTGAAGCCGGTGTGAAGCTAGCTCGACGTCCTACTCAGCTCCCTTATTCATCCAACTTCCTAGAACATACCTCCCTTGTACCAAGTCATTCAACCAACCATCCCCACATGACAAGGTGCGAGAGAGGTCTTCTAGTTCCTTGCGTGACCGCCATTTGATCTCGCTCGTCCCTTTGCTTTGTTCCCATTAACATTCACCGTCTTGACTTATCCACATTTTGCTTCCTGCATCTTGACCTTCAGACCGATTCAAGTCCTTTAAGTATAACCAGCTCGTGAACCGGTTTCCTTTAGTATTGTCAGCTCTACGATCGGTACAATGGTTGGAATGATCCGCTCGATCAATTCCGTGAATGGTCTGATCTTTGGTTCGTACCGTCGGCCGTCGACCCAGTTCCCCTGACTGATCGACCGGTCCGCACGCGTTTCGACCACGCGATCTCCCGATCCAATCCACGGTCCAACTCATGCCTTCTCGTCAGCCCGAACTTAACCGTGATTGATCTTCTGATCAATCCCAACGGTGTATTGGACATGAACCCGCCAAGTCTATGATCCGTCAAATGCCTTGACCTTACGTGATCATTCGGGTCGTACCGAGTGCTTTTCGGTTGTACTGTGATCGTCAGTCCATTAGCGCAACGGCTTGACGCAACGAGGATGCAACAGCATTGCCGAGCGTACTTGGCGATACTCGCATGTTCCTGTTCGTCAGGCCGTCCGCGTCCTGCCGCGATCGCTGTCTAACCGGGCTGGCCGCACGTTCTGATCGTTGACGATCTCTGAACCGTTGCGTCAGTCCGCGAAGAGACGCGACTGTCCACGTGTGGGTGCGACTATCGGCCAACAGACGCGACCATCCGGAGATGATCCACGACTGTCCGCGCGACCGAACCGTCCATCCCGTGTACCGCGAACTTGTCCGCGATCAACCGACAGTCGGTTACGTCAAACCGCAATTAAACGCAACCTTCCGCGAAAAGGCACGACTGTCCGCGAACAGTCGCGACCATCCGCCTGGATCACGATCAGTCTGCCGCGACCGTCCCGCCGCGATCATCCTGTCGCGATCGTCTCCCGCGATCAGTCTGCCGCGGTCATTTTACCGCGACCAGTTGCCGCGAACGTCCTGCCGCGAACGTCCGTATACTGATCGTTTGCGTACTATGGCCCATCCCCGTACGTTCAGTCCGTGCGTCCGTAAAGACCCGGACGATCGTCCGCGTTGACGTGCCGTGTACCGCGATCGCGTGAGGCAGTGCGTTCGTGGCGTCAAGCACTTCGCGTCCGTGGTCGACCAGCGTGTACGTGCGATCGTCCGTAAGGACATCACGTTCGTCCGTGCCAGCGTCCCGCGGTCGTAGCGCCTGTCCATGCACGAACGGTCGTGACCGTTCACCGCGAACGGATGCGTTGGCCCACGGACGGTTACCATCGTTCCGCGACCGCGGTGTATGTCTGTGCCTCACGTCCGTGATCCGATGCTCGTTGTTCCTAACCCGACCGCGATCGTCCCGGTTGCGCCCAACCGTTCACGCCGGATAAACCCATGAGCGGTTATGATCCGATCCTGCCTCCAAGGCAAAAACCGTCCGATCATCCATCCCATGATGCACCGTGTACGATCGCATGACCCGGCTGTGCCTTCCCGGCAAACCGTCCGATCTCTCGCGACCCACGGTTCGTTTAACCCTTCGGCGCGCATGATCCGATCGTGTCAGAAACAACCCGATCATGGCCATTGGCCGATCGGTTGTTCTCGACATGACCACGCCTAAAACCATTCAAGCCTAAGCCCGGTTCTAGTTCCAGAGTTAGAAGGAGGAAGAGGAGTAATCCGGCCATAATCCTAACCGGCCATAGTCCAATGATTTGGCCAAGGCCGAGAGAAGATAAGGCTCGGACTAACCTTAGATGAGTAGCGGTTTAGCCCTGGTCCTTAGCCGTGTTTCCTAGTCTTTCTCGCCCTTTATTCACGCCATGAACCGCCAACTAATCCGCCTCTCGATACTCTTCTCACCGGCGACTTCTTTAAGCGGCCAGCCTCTCTTTCCCTCTCTTAAACTCTCGGTTTCATGGCCTGTGCCTTAGAGAACTTCTGGGCGTTGAACCCAGGGTGTAACGTGCGCAAAAGTGACCCCCAAGGGTCTTATTTATAGACCCAAGAAGCGCCCATAACCGCCCAAAGGAATGGTTGCCTTTTGGCTTGCGAATTGACACCTTGCCCATTGGTGACCATTCGCTTATGGGGGCCTTGATCAGCTAGTGACACTAGCTGATCAGCTGGTCCCACACTCTTACACTCCAGCTTAGCTGGGTTGAGCTGGTTGCCAGCTGACCAGCTGGACTGTTCAGCTCGTTTCAGCTGAACACTCTTGGTTCAGCTTGGCTAAGCTCATTTCCCACCGAACTTAGCTCTTTTTAGGTCATGGAACACTTCGTTCATCTTCCTTGATCACGTGTTCGGTCTTATGGTTCCATAACAGCCCAAACGATTAGGGTGGGGTTTGTATCCCGATTTGGGGATGTTACAACTATCATCAGGAGTGAGTACAAATGTGATTTCAGGACACTATCCCAACATGTAGAACGTCAAATTAAGCTAGGTGAAACAGAGAATAAGCAGTAAATCAGAGCAGAAAGTAAATTAAGAGGTTTGTAAGCAAGAAGGAAAAACGTCAGGTCAAGGGAGTTCTCAGGAAATCAGGAACATAGGCTAATCAATCAATCAAGATCTAATTAGAAACTGTTCTAGAACTAGAATCACAGAATTATAACAGACCAACTTTCGTTGCGAATATTATCTATGTCTAACAACCTAGCAAGCCAACTTTCGTTGCGAATAATAGAGTTCTAAACAAGCATTAATCTCAGGTTCTTTCGTTCACAATTCTCCTTAGCCAAATTTCTTTATAGTCAAATTGCTCATCTAGGTTCTTTCTAGTTAATTAATCAATTTTCGTTGCAGAAATCAACCTAACATCAATAATCTAAGTGACCAATTCATATCAAGCAGTAAGAACAACCCTAGGCGAAGAACTAGAAAGATATGAATCCATACAGATTGATCAATCTATAATTCCATGAAATCCCCTGTGAGAATCCCTAAACTTAACTGGTAAACTACTCAGACATGATCAATGAAACAGAAATCATAATGAATAGAAAACCGAATAACTTAAAATAAAATAAGAAACTGGGGTTCGAAATCTCTTCTCTCTCGAGTACAAGATCAACCCCTAGCTCTCTCAAAGTAAAATAAAGCGTAGCCTAAACAAGTGGCTAAAAACCCTAATAAAATGATCTAATCACGGTTGGGGCTTCTTTGTAATTATGAGAAACTTCTGGGCCAAACTAAAATTTCCATAAATCTTCATTAAACCGCCGAGAATTGTCTGATCCGCATGTGTGTCGATCGATGCACGAGGTGTGTCGATCGATGCATAAGTCCAGAATTGACAGTGAACTCTTCCTCTCAGGAAAATGCTCCAAATAGCTCCAGAATGTGCCATAATGTCCAAATCCGCTCCAAACGTACCTAGACCTGTAATCATACATAAAAGGACTCCAAAAGACTCTAAAGACTCGATAAGAAAGACATATACCATGGTTGAAAGTCCTAAAAACTATGATATATCAATGGTAACAATGGAGATTAGAGAGTAGAGTTTTGGGTCTTGTGGATGAGGTTGATTTAGGTGGTTTAAGTGATGATTAGTGATAATTAGTGATGCTTAGGACTTGATTATAAATGATCCTTCTCTAATTTGGTTTGCTCTATGCTAGATTGCAAGGAATTAATGAATATTGATGTTAGGCCTTCTCATGCTCACAATGTGTTTAATGAAATGTTTGAATAAACAATTTAGAGGATTTTCACTCTTAGCCTAAGAGATTAGTTGTCTAAGGTGATTATTGGAATTCAGAACTTGATTTGCATGCTTATTTTTCTCTTAATCACAAATGAGAATTTGATCTTGATTAGGGATTAGAAAAGGGATTAGTGCCAAGAGATTGAATTAGTTTAGTGATTAGTGTTCTTAGCCTAAGGATTAGCTTTGCTAAAAGGTAGTCGATGAATATTCTTGTATGCTTTTCTTGTAATTTGCAAATGAGAATTTAATGATTGCATGATTAGCATAGGGGTTATGAATATGAGAATGTGATTAGCCTAATTATGATCATTAACCTTGTTTAGCAACGTTTGATTGATTGAAGCTTCATTGATTGTCTCTAGATCATCTAGTCTTCATAGCTCATCCTAAGACCCATCTTTTATCTTGTTTAGTGCCTTCTTTGCTTAATCTTCTTACATTGGTTGACTTTTAGTTGACTTTTCTTGTTTGCCTTCTTTATTTGTTTTATTGCTTTCTAGTTTATTTACGATTGTTAGTTAAACCTTCTTTTGTCTATTTGGCTTAGCTTGAGTAGTTTCTTGCTTTCATGGATTGATACCTTAAGTACTACAATGATATGAGTAGACTTGAGGAATTGAGCTAGAACCTAGAAAAAATCTATCATCATGTTCCCAAGTGCATTTCAATGAAAAGTGAGTTACAAAATTACCCTATGATTTTATCCAACGATACGCATCACTCCCTTGTTGCGGCGAAGGAGGAGTAATTGCAGCGAGCATGATTTGAAAAGTCTGGGCCGGATCAGATCTCGTAGCTGGTAAACGCCATTCTCCCTCTCTAGTTTCAAGAGCGATGTTTGCCTCTAGAGGTATTCTTAAGGATCTTGGACCCGAGTCACCAAATAAAATTACTAGAGGCCCTAAATCCACCCAATGATCATGCCAAAAGGAAGCCTTTGTACCATCCCCCAGTCGCATCTCAAGAAACGAAGATGTTTGATTTGAATCATACATCTTACAGTTGGGAGAATCGGTTTACATCATGTGTTAGCCAGAAAACTTTCCTGCCAAAGACATGCTTATTTAACCAGGCTACCCATAGCGAGCCTGAGCTCATGAACATGATTCATATTCGTTTGAGGCGAAAGACCTGCTCAAACTCCTCCAACTGTCTAATCCTAAAACCTCCCTCAGATTTTGGCCTACATATGTCACTCCACGCAACTCTTGCTCCTCTAGCTGAGTCCATATTGTTTTTCCAAAGGAAGGCGCACACAACAACCTTTGCATAAAAATGCTTTGGTAAAGTAAACAGCGCATTCCAAAAGTTCATCATTCTGTAGATTATCGAAGTGATCAAACGAATTTTTCCAGCAAAGGATAAACATTTTACAGTCTAGCTGTGAAGCTTTGAAGTTATCTTTTCCTCAAATGGTGGTAGAGTTTCGTAGGTGACATTCTTACTGACATTCTACTTTTTACTTTGAAGTTAGCTTATTTTTTATACTGACATTCTACTCTCTTTTTTAAACAATCTTGAATTTATTTCTGAAGTTCCATACAAACAAAAACTGCCTAATCTTTCTTTTTCTTTTTGTCCCCCAAAATAAGTGTATAGAATTTTCTTATGAAATATGTAGAGTTACCTAAATTTCTTTGAACAAAAGAAAAACACCAAAATTTATGATTTTTTGTCACAGAATTTTCATTAACTTAAATCATCCAAAATACAAGATCTGAGGGAGTAGACTCAAACCTCTTTAATTACAAAGACAGACATTAAAAACAGAAGAAATTAAAACAGATAGATGATAAAGTGACAGAATTATGAGACAGAGCTCAAATATGTCAACAAAATCTTTACGGCAAAGCCATAACAATGTAACATGGTCACTAATACGTGTGACTTTAAATACCAACACTCATTTTTGGGCAGCTTAGAGATGACCCAAATTGCAGCTTCTTGGTTTGCAGAGACCATTAAACAAAAGAGAAAATCGCTAGAGAAGTTGAAAAGATGACTCGGTATGGACTCCGAGAATGAACCACCTTTCAGAGAAAAGGGACATAGTGAGACACATCTCTCCTGGATGAAAATGAGAAAAATCTCTCCCTACAAAAGGAGGAAAATGGTAGTGATCTCTCCTCAAAAGAGGAGGAAAGTGATAAATATCTCTCCACATAAGAGGAGGAAATTGATTGATTAGCCCTCTCTAAATCAGTTTGAAGCATAACATTCCCGGCAACAACACCTGGAGTAGTGATATATCATGGTTTTTAGGACTTTTAACTATGGTATATGTCTTTGTTATCGAATCTTTCTATGTGTTTTGGAGTCTTTTCAGGTGTTTTACAGGTTTAAAGACATTTGGAGCCTAATTGGACGCTTTGGAAGCATTTGGGTCAATTCTGCACTATTTAGAGATCTCACAGAGTTCACTGGCTGCATTTTCGCACTGATCGATCGACGCAATTCTGCGCATGGTCGACGCAGTGGTCGACGCAGTTCTGCACACAAAAATCCTGAAATTACAGTTTTTGCCCAGAAACTTCCCATATTTGCAAAAAGGCCCCAGCCGAGTTTAGATCATTATATTAGGGTTTTTAGCCACTTTTTTAGGCGACGCTTTCAGATAGAAGTTTTATTTTTATTCAGAGAGAGAGATTTGGAACTCATATTCTTTGTTTCTCTTTTATGATATTTGGTTTTCTATTCATTATGATTTCTTGATCATTAATCATGTCTCAGTAGTTTACCAGTTAGGTTTAGGAATTCTCACAGGAGATTTCATGGAATTATAGGTTGATCAATCTGTAGGGATTCATATATGTTAGTTCTTCATCTAGGGTTGTTCTTAATGATTGATCTGAATTGGCCACTTAGATTATTGATGTTAGGTTGATTTCTGCAACGACAGTTGATTAATTAACTAGAAAGAACTTAGATGAGCAATTTGACTATTCGCAAAGAAATTTGGCTTAGGAGAATTGTGAACGAAAGAACTTGAGATTAATGCTTCTTTAGAACTCTAGGATTTGCAACGAAATTTGGCTTGCTAGGTTGTTAGACATAGATAATATTCGCAACGAAAGTTGGTCTGTTATAATTCTATGATTCTAGTTCTAGAACAGTTCTTATAGATCCCGATTGATTGATTAGTTTATGTTTCTGATTTCCTGAGAACTCCCTTGACCTGACGTTTTGCATGATTGCTTACAAATCACTTGATTAATTTTCTGTTCTGATTTACTGCTTTCACTACTGTTTCACCTAGCTTAATTCGACGTTCTATAATCTATCGCCAGAATCTTGAGTCTATGTGGATTCGATACCCTATATACTACTTGTTCACGTCTGTGCACTTGCAGTGTAGATCTAGGGATTAAAACCTGATCATATCAAGTAGCAAATGGTAAATAATGTGGTGGGCTGTAGTAAAAGTCAGGGACGATTACAAATGATGGGCTGGTCTCCATAATAGGCAGAACAAAGATGTTACTAGAGCATCTTGTTCCAAGACTCGATACAGTATTGGGACCGTCAGAGAAGGCCGGAGAGGCACACAACAAAAGAGCTGTAGCGAAATGTATATTGATATTGGGCCAGGCCCATTGGAGTAAATCATCGGGAGACCAGGATGAGCTTTCGCCTAAAGTTGCAGCAGAAAAGAAGTTGTCGCCGTATAAGTTGATATATCATGGTTTTTAAGACTTTCAACCATGGTATATGTCTTTGTTATCGAGTCTTTCTATGTGTTTTGGAGTCTTTTCAGGTGTTTTACAGGTTTAAGGACATTTGGAGCTTAATTGGACGTTTTGGAGGCATTTGAAGCAATTATGCACTACTTAAAGATTTAACAGAGTTCACCGGCTGCGTTTTCACCTTGCATCGATCGACGCAGTATGTGCGTCGATCGACTCAGGGTGATTCCAGAATTTTGCGCACAAAAATCTGCTTTTTGAGAAATTACAGTTTTTGCCCAGAAGTTTCACAGACTTACAAAAAAGTCCAAAACCTGTTTAGCTATTATATTAGGTTATTTTAAGACATTTTTTAGGCTACGCTTTATTTTACATTCAGAGAGATTTATAGAGCTTTGAGGGGCTGGTCTTGTACTCGAGAGAGAAGAGATTTCGAACCCATGTGTCTTTACTTCTTTTATGATATTCAGTATTCTATTCATCATGTTTTCTGTTTCATCTGCCATGTCTGAGTAGTTTACCTGTTAGGTTTAGAGATTCTCATAAGGGATTTCATGGAATTATAGGTTAATCAATCTGTAGGGATTCATACTTTCTAGTTCTTCATCTAGGATTGTTCCTAATGCTTAAAATGAATTAGCTACTTAGGTTATTGATATTAGGGTGATTTTCGCAACGACAGTTGGCTAATTAACTAGAAAGAACCTAGATGAGCAATTTGACTATTTGCAAAGAAATTTGGCTTAGGAGAATTGTGAACGAAAGAACTTGAGATTAATGCATGTTTAGGATCTCTAGAACTCACAACGAAAGTTGTTTTTCTTGGTTGCTAGACATAGATAATGCTCGCAACGAAAGTTGGTTTCTTATGCTTCTGTGATTCTAGTTTTATAACAGTTCTTAATTCGATCATGATTGATTGATTGCCTATATTCATGATTTTCTGAGAACTCCCTTGACATGACGCTTCGTTTGATTGATACACACCGTTTACTTTACTTTCTGCATTGTTTACTGCTTTCTTACTGCTGCTGCATAGCTTAATTCGAACCTCTATAGTCTATCGTAAGATTCTTGAGTCTTTGTGGATTCGGTACCCTATATACTACTAGTCACGTCTGTGCATTTGCAGTGTAGCTCTAGGGATTAAAACTCGAGCATATCAGAAGTACATTGGTCATGCGATACAAGTTCCGGCGAGAGAAAACCATCTTGAATGAGAGATCGGCGAGGGACGAATGGTTGGGGAGGTGATGAAAGCAAGGATGAGGTTCACCGGACCCGCAAGCTGTCCAGAAGGGGAGAGAATCATCGGCAGATGAGCACAACCAGGTGGAGGAGAAGCAGATATAAAGCTCCGTGGTGAGAAAGGGGTCGTGGAGATAGCGAAATGGAGATTATATCCGGAGGATCCGGCGGATCTGGTGGTTCGGGAGGGTGGCATGGTTTCAGCTCAAGCATTTGGGTGAATCTCCGAAGGTGAGGAGGGAGTTTGAACGGATCTAATGGATTCGACGTCGCGGAGGTCGGAGGTGGAGAAGCCATAGCAGTGGCTGGAGCAGAGTTCACCGGTTTAATTCGGAGAGGAGATCTCGTCGGAGATGAGAAACCGCCGGCGGAGGTTGGAGAGCAGCACCAGTTAGAGAGAATCACCAACGCCGGATTGAAGACGGAGAGAAATCCTCATCTTGGTCGCGCGCGGCT
Organism: Orychophragmus violaceus; assembly: GCA_030180135.1. Lineage (NCBI taxonomy): Eukaryota > Viridiplantae > Streptophyta > Magnoliopsida > Brassicales > Brassicaceae > Orychophragmus > Orychophragmus violaceus. The sequence goes on along the minus strand of CM058232.1, from coordinate 102,297,033 downwards.
GCCTCGGTTTTTGGACCAGAGAGAAAAAGCTAGGGCGAACTTCTAGAAAGAAAAAAAAACCCAAAATTTATGGTTACCATCTGTTTTCGTTGTTGAATTAAGTGATTCGCTGATCAACTACATTAGTATATGATTGTAATTGTATATTGATACATTGAAGATGGCTTGAGTTCCTACAATATAAGCCACTAATTTGGGGAAACAATATATTATAACTCAGTATCTTTTTTTTTTTAGTCAACGTTGCTTTGCATTAGGCCCATTGGGATAAAGTCAACACAGGTTACAATTATAAACGAACATAGCAAAAGATAAGGCCCAACCGGCTCAAAAGAAGGATAAGGACGCAGAGGCCACGTGTTCGCGTGAGATGCTCTCCGGCATGCAACCGCCGCTCAGGTGATTGCCGGAAACCACCAGGAAGACACCGACGCCATCGCTATGTTACAAAAGAAACCCATGTTGCCGATCTGCCAATCCGGAAAAGACACCGCCGGAGAAGCTCCGCATGAAGAAGAAGAGCAGCTTCAGCTACCGAATCGGAGACACCACGCCAAGGAGACTCCACCGCCGACCAAATACAACGATTTGACCATTAAATTCCCAAAGCATAAAGCGGGACATAGCTGCAGAGATATTAATCCGAGATCATGAAGCACCCGAGGAGAATAGAGAAAAAACCCAGGCTTCGCGACGGGAGAGGACACAGGGAAGGAAGATCGTCAAGCTCCGATGTTAATCGGAAAGCTGCTACAGATGGGAGCAGACCGGAGAGCGAAACCGGGACCTTATTCAGACACATCAAAAGAGCCGATCGAAGAACAAGCAAATAAACAGAAAAGAGATCGGCGAAGACCCAAAACGATTTGGGGAAAAAAGATTTCTTTTCTGAAAGATTTGAAAGAGATAAGAGAAGAAGATCAGGAAAAAACCCCAACTCCAGAGATTCAAATCTCCTTATGAAAGTTCGACATCGGAGAAGAAGGAGAAAAAATCTCTCCAGAGAGATTTCCCTCTCTCTACCTAGGAGAGAGAAGCCCTTACAAAGCCACTTGGTATCTAATAATTGCATATATGATTAGCTAGCTAATTCGCACGCGGCGTTATTAATTTGGTTTTAACGTATTCTTTTTATAATGCTAAAAAGCTTAGAGTGAAACTCAAGTTAATATTCAAAATTCAACACATAATTTTGTGGAAAAATATTTACTTAACATAAACCTTTTTGGTGGGAAGTTAATGGGACTACTTTTTTTTTGGTCTAACTGATACTTTCATTGCAAGAAAACGCTATTACAAGATAGGGACCGAGAGTTCGAATTGCCGTAGAGATGCCTTAGCGATCCCATCAGTTTTCCTATTCTCTAGTCTTGGCACATGAGCAAAGATGCACCTATGAAACAATTTTGACATGTATAAAATGTCGTTCATGATTCCAAAGCATTCCTTATGCTTGGTGTTGTCGTTGATAGCTTTGATCAAGGAAGAGCAGTCTGACACCATCTTAAGTTTCCATGTTCCTCTTCTTTTTGCTTCCTTGATCGCTTCAAGCATGGCACTCGCTTCAGCCATTAGTGGGGATCCTATGAGCTCTTTGGTTGTCGATCCTTGTTTGAAACACTCTTCTCTTTTTGTTGAAAAACCCATCCCAATCCAGCTCTTTTACTATCTGCGTTCCATGCTGCGTCTACAAAACATATTGTTTCATCTTCATCTAGCATTAGGGCATCTGGTTCTGATGTCGTGGTAGTTGAGTTTCCTGCATCTTCTTGTTGTTGAGCTTCTGACCACTCTCTAGCTCTTAAGCAAGCTGTTGTTATGGTTTCTCTCGTTGAGCTTTCCCTGTTATCAAAGAACTTCCTGTTTCTAGCGCACCATAATTCCCAGCAAATCCAAGGGAATAAAGGAGTTGCATCTAGTCCAGTTGGAGGGAGGTTGACTAGGCTTTTTTCTCTGCTCAAGATCTCTTTGAAGCTGTCCTCGTCTCTAGTTTGTAGCTTCCTGCTTGTTGGGGCCATGTTCCATACTTCTTTAGCATATTCACATTTGAAAAACAAATGCTCTGTAGTCTCCTCCTCATTGCATCTGCTGCAGTTTCCACTTGGGATTATGTTTCTTCTCACCAGGTTTGCTCCCACAGGTAGAGCATTTCTGGCTGCTTTCCATAAGAAAAGTTTCATTTTTGGTGATGTTTTCTTGTTCCAAACTTCACCAATCCAGTTGAACTCTGTGTTGGTTATGTCTCTTGCCGGTTGTTCTGAAGTTTCCATCGCCACGTGGTAACCGGATTTGGTCGTGTACCTTCCATCTTTTATGCATGTCCAAATGAAATCATCTTGTGCTCCCATTCTCGCTGGTACAATGCTCATTATCTTCTCCCAAATCAGTGGAAAGGTTTCTTGCACTAGTCTCTTATTCCAGTTGGTTGAGTTCCTTTCCATCAGGTCACTGACTTTCCATTTTGCTGTTTCTTTGGTTGCAGGCCCTATGATCACGCTTTGATTATTGTCACAGATCCATTTATCTCTCCAAAGCTCAGTTTGTTTCCCATCGCCTATTGCCTTCCCTATTTTTGTCATGAGGATGTCTCTCCCTGCAATCACACTCCTCCAGCCATGTGATGCATCTTCAGGGCATTGAACGTCTAGAAAGCTCTGGTCAGTGCAGTATTTCCCCATGAGTGTTCTTGCAATCAGAGTTGAAGGGTTTTTCAGTATCCTCCAACTTGTTTTAGCAAGAAGAGCCTCATTGAATTGTATTATCTCTCGGAATCCTATTCCTCCTTTTCCTTTTGACTTTGCAAGTTCACTCCAAGATACCCAGCAAAGTTTTCTTTTCTCACTGTTTGAGTCCCACCAGAATCTTGTCAAGGCTGACTGGATGCGTTTACAAAGGTTAACTGGCATTTTGAAGCAGGTCATTGAGTAAGAAGGGATGGCAGCTAGGATTGATTTGAGCATGACCATTTTTCCAGCATTGGAGAGCCTTGTAGTGGACCAAGATGCTGCTTTTAGCTTGATCCTGTATACTATGGAAGTGAACAGGTCTCTTTTCTTCCTTCCAAATAGCTCAGGGAGTCCTAGGTACTTCCCTTTTCCTCCCTCCTTGGTGATTCCTAGTTGAGTTTTGACTCTGACTTTTGTTTCCTCTGTTGTCTTGGCTGAGAATGTTATTGATGATTTCTCTTTACTGATTCTCTGTCCAGAAACTCTGCCATACTCTTCAATGATTTTCATGAGCTTAACACAGCTTTTCTCTTCTGTTTTTATAAAAAACATTGTGTCATCTGCAAACAGCATGTGGTTGATTCTTGGGCTGTGTTTTGCAACCTTAACTCCCACTAGCAGTCCCTCTTTTTCTGCTTTGTTACAAAGGCTGCTCAGAACCTCACTGCAAATGATGAATAGAAAGGGGGAGAGTGGGTCTCCCTGTCTGACTCCCCTACTTGGTCTGACAAGCCCTCTTGATTCTCCATTAATCAGAAAAGAGTAGGTGACTGTAGATACACATTTCATTATCCATTTTGTCAGCTTTTCATGGAATCCCATCTTCAAGAGGACTGCTTCAATAAAACCCCACTCAAGTCTATCATACGCCTTTGTCATGTCTGTTTTGACTGCCATTGTGCTTCTTTTTGTTGCTTTGGATTTCTTCATGAAGTGTAGCATTTCATGTGTGAGCAAAACATTGTCAGTGATGATTCTTGTTGGGATAAATGCAGATTGGCTTTCTGAAATTAAGGTATTCAGAGTTGGCTGGAGTCTTCTAGTGATAATCTTTGAGAAGACTTTGTAGTAAACACTGCAGAGGGCCAATGGCCTGTATTCCTTAATACTCTTAGGGCTCTGAACCTTTGGAATTAAGCGTACATGAGTGTGATTGATGGATTGTGGGAGAATATCAGACTTGAAGAAGCCCAATTGGGCTGGTAGAAGCAAGCTGAAAATCCATCAGGGCCTGGTGCTTTGTCTTTGTGAATTGAGAAGAGTGCAGATTTGATCTCAGTTGCAGTAGGAATGGCAATTAAGGTCTTGTTTGTTTCCTCCGAGATAGTTCTTTGCAAGGCTTTGTTAACAGTTTCTTTAGGGTCTTCAGCTTCTGATGTGAAGAGTTCATTGAAGTATCTTGTGATCACCATTGCTATTTGGTCATCTTCAAATACCTCTGTGCCATCCTCATCCTCTAAGACTGTTATGCGGTTTCTAGCTCTTCTTCCTCTTGTGGTTGCAAAGAAGTAACTTGAGTTTTTGTCTCCAAGAGCCAACCATAGTTGTCTGCTCCTTTGTCTCCAATAAATTTCTTCAGCTTTATAGGCTTCTGACAGTAGAGCTTTCAGGTTTTGCAGTACATCTTCCTCTGTTCTCGGATTTGTCATGGCTTCATTTATCTTCTCTGACAGCTTGTCAATAAGTATCCTGTTGTTTTTGTGATTTTCCTTGTTCCAGGACACTATTGCACATCTGCATATGTCTGTTCTTTCCTTAATGGTTCCTCTACCATCACCTGCCCAAGCCTTTCTGATCAGGTTTGTCACTTCTTTGTTGTGTCTCAAATTTCTGTCATATCTAAATACTCTTGCTTTCTTCTTCTTCTCAGCAGCTAGGTGAGTTATTATTGGCCTGTGGTCTGATCCTGTGAAGTTTAGATACTCACATCTCGCTTTTGGGAATAAATCTGACCAGGTGCTGTTGGCTAAGGCTCTGTCTAGTCTGCAGTAGATCATCTGGTCGCCTCTTTTACCTCTCCATGATAAGAAGTTTCCTGAGTGGTTTAGATCAAAGAGATCACCTCCTGCCATCAGTTCTCTAAAGTCTGCAAAAGAGCTCTCAGGTCGAGCTCTCCCTCCTTCTTTCTCTGCACTATTCAATATCTCATTGAAATCACCTGTCAAGTACCATGGGCCATCTCTGGTTGCGGCTAAGCTCATCAGTTTGTCCCACACTTGTTTTCTTTTTTCTCTCGCCGGTGCCCCATAGACAAAGGTGGCATATAACTTGTTCCTCTTAAACTTTATTTGAGTATCTATAAAGTTTGAGTTCTGGTCCAGGATAACCAGGTCCACATCCTCTGACCAAGCCAAGGCTAGGCCTCCACTAGCGTTTTCTTGAGGGCTTTGTAGTCTGATGTTGTTGTACTTTAGTTCTTGAAGTTTTCCAGTGACAAAAGAGTCTTGGTTCCTTGTTTCACTGAGGAATAAGATGTATGGATCCTTATTTTTCTTTAAATCCTTTAGCCTTTGGAACGTGTCTGGGTTGCCCAAGCCGCAGCAGTTCCATGCTAGGATGGCTAAGGACCGGATTCTTCCTGTCTGTGAAAATCCTGTCTGTTGATCTTGTTGTTTAAGCTAGCATTGGGAGTGTATGCATTCTGTCCTGCTCTATTTCCTGTGGGGTTGTTACTCTCATGAGTTTGTGTTTGCACCTGTGGTCTTCTTGTTCTTTCATTTATCCTTAGTGGGGTGTTCTTCTTCCTGCCTGACCCTTGTTGGGTTGTGCATCTTTGTTTCTTCATACACAATCCTTTGGCATTCAGAGGGCTGGTGAGGAAGTTTCTTCTTAGTGGTGCTTTGGTTGTCTTTCTTCTGAGGAGAGCCAGGGATGTTTATGATGGTGGTTGAAGTCTATCCCTTCCTCTGCAAAAACCGCTTGTTCCACCCAGTATCAGTGTTTCTTGCTCCAAGTTGTTCTCTTGTCCCATAACAGGTTCCACAGGGGAGTATTGGTTTAGAGGAAGGAGGGATGAGGCATTGGCCAATGAGTTATGAGCTTCCTCGTTCATAGCTCTGGTTATTGTTTCGTCCACTGTCCCATTTAGCTCACTTTCCATAACTCTTTGCTGTTGTGCCTCCTTCTCCTTAGGGTCGTTGCAGTTGAGGTATTGGGCTGTCATTTCTTCTATGTCCGCAGTGATGGATTCCCTTGCCTGGATAAGAGGGCTTAAAAAAGGGTCCATTAAGCTCAGAGTTTGGTCAGCCTCCATTTGTTTCTTGTGTTCTCTAGTTTCTTCCTGTAGCACTCTTAGTCTCCTAGCTGCTCTTTCTTGAGGATCAGGGTGATTCATGTATCTGTGTGTAGCTTCCAGTTCCTCTTCTCTTGCTGTCTCACTTTCAGGGTTAGATTGTCTTGGGAAGTCTGTTATTGCGATATTCCTTTCTATCGGTTGAGATAGTAGTTTTCTAGATGAAGCTTCGGTTATGTTTTCAAGTTCTGGTACCTTTTTCTTCCTCCATCTGGTTTCTAGTGGAGTCCTGAAGAAGCTCTCCATGTTCCTCTGAGAATAATTTTGGTGCTCTCCGGCTTCAGTTTGCTGGGCGTTTGGATCCTCTGAGTGGCTTTTTTCCTGTAGCCTTGGTTCTGGTCCATTAATGGAATTTTCTTTTCTTGAGGTTCCACGTTGTTCTCTGTTTGTTACTCTGTCTCCAAAGCTTCTACCATGTCTAACTTGTCTGTGGTGGAAGCCTCTGGTAGGTTGGGCTTTTTCCTTTCTGTAGGTCTCATTCCTGTGAACCTCATAAGCATCTAGGCTGTGTTTTTCATTTGTGTTCCTTGTTGGTGAAGGTGGTCTTGTTGTTCTTCTTCCTTCCGTTGCAAGCAAATCCGGGCAGGCTCTTCTTTCATGAGATAGTCTACTGCAGTAGCTGCAGTGTTTTTCCAGACGCTCGTATTTGAAGTATAGAGTGATTTCTTGTCCATTTGAGAAGTCTAAGATTGTCTCCTTTATTAGGGGCTTTAGACCGTTGATGAATACTCTTACTTTTGCTGCAGTCTTTGAGATATCGCAGGTGTCTACCGTACCCAAGGCTTTTCCAATCTCCTTCACAACCTTCTCTTGCCAGTAGTGGAGAGGTAAACCTTGGATTTGGATCCAGAATGGGATTAGGGCTGGGAAGGTGTTGGATATGACAGGTTCCCACTGTTGGAGAATAACCATCCAGAAACCAACTTGATACGGTCTGTTATGCAGAACCTTCTTCATGTCTTCATCTTCTTGAAACCTTATTTGGAAACATGAGTTTCCCAAGTCAGATCCGATCGCCCTTCCTTGGATATTCCATCTCTGGATTAGTGTGGTGATTGTCTCTCCCACTCTCTGAGCTTGAGGGTTCGTCAATCTTCCAACCAGCGTGAGGGAGTTTTCTTTGACCAGGGCTGAGGTATCAATGTCTGGAACTGATATTCTCAGTCTTGCCTCATTCCTTTGCGAAGATTCTTTTGCTTTTCCTTTCTCTGCGTACGTGAAACGCCTCTCCATTTTTGTGAAGTGTTTGAGTTCCTGGTGTGCTTCCGGTATGGATTGTGAATCTTTCTCTTCCTTTGGATTAGTTGAGTTCTTATTCTTCTTCGAGATTTGTTCTTCAGTTGTGTTAAGAGCTTGTCGTGCAGGTGGTGCAGGTTTGAGCCGGCGTTGAGAGCAGAGCCTTTGCCTCGTTAAGGCTCCGTCGGCCGGTGGGAACCGGAGAAACCGGTGGTTCTACAAACCTTTCCTTAAACAGCTATGAGAAAGGTGGGTGACTCTGCTTTATCCAATGGGTAACGATGAGTTACTTTCTTCTTACAGTTGACTTTTGAATTCTCGGGACTCGTGTCTGGGAGAGAAAAGTTGTCACCCTTTTTGTTTGTTCAGAAGTTAATGGTGTTTTAGAATTGTAGATTAATGGGACTACATGTTTTTTTTTGGGGGGGGGGGGACTACATGCTTTAGATTGTACAAATACAATGTGCATATAAGGTTATATGACTACATGCTTCGGATTTTACAAATACAACGTGCATATAAGGTATGTGACTACATGCTTTAGATTTTACAAATACAGCATACAAAAAGTTGCTTATTTTTATCAAAAATAAATTATTACTTACACACTATACATATAATTCGAGTTCATATGATGAAAATATGCTTTAGTGGTTTTCTAGAAGGACGCGCACCTGGGGTCTACGCGCTCGTCTCTTTTCTCTCTCGTTACCTTAGTAGCCGTCACCAGTTTCTTCGCGATTCGAAGACCTCTCCGGCGTGCGGCGGTCTCCGTCGACGTTCGTGAGAGGTCTTCCGTGTGTTTGTCGTGCGTACTAGAAGTCGGTAACGCGTTTTCCTTCCAGGAGAGGTCTCGATTTGCTGTAATATGGCGGCGTGTGGTGAGGATGGTCTCCTCGTCGAAGCAGACGGCGGTGGGTCGGGCTATAGTCAAAGACCTCGGTAAGTCGTCAGATCTGGGCCATGTGAGGACTGCGGTACACCAAAGACGGCGCGGAGGCTAGAGGAGGTCCGATTTGGTTTGCCTCCGTGTGCAGCGGAAGTCGGCGAAGAGATTGAGCGGGTAAACGTCGCATATTGAGGAGGATTCCACGGTGGTGCTTGGTGAGACTGCTGCGGAGCTTGGTGGCGTTTAACGGGGTCGGTGCTTGGTGAGATCGTCAACTGACGGTGCTATCGAGCTCCTCCGAGACCAGATCTAAGGTAAGTTGAAGGCGGAGGATTAGGAGAGAAATCATGAGCGGAGAGCGAGCTCCGGGAAGGCTAACGGTCACGGATCTGTGTTCGTCGCAGGTTCGCCGGTTGAGTCCGTGGGTTTCTGCAGGTTGGGCGCCGGAGTCGTCGGGAGACGGGCGGAGGGGATCAGGCTCCTCCGGGTTTCGCATCGGGGGTCGGGGTCGGGTCTCCGGCTTTCCGGTGAGGAGTTCCGGTTGTACGCCGCAAATTCTCTCGTTTCACACCCGCCGCCGACGAAGGAGGAAACCGGGAAAGGATCCTAAAGAAGCTGTTAACCTAACCGGGTTCAATCTCGGTTTACGGGTTTCTTCTAATTTCTCTTTGGTTATGTTTCTTTTATTCCTGGTTCGGTTTGCGTTGTAATTGCTTGGTTTATTTCCAATTTTAGTCGGTTTAATATAAATATAATATTAATTAAAAAAAAATCGAGTTCATATAAAAAAAATATATATATATATATATATATTTTGTAGTTTAGCAATACTACAAAAATTGCTAAAGGGAAAGGCAGCTTCCTAGAAAAAAGAAGTCAGTCTTGTATATTGTTTCGTTAAGACTCACGACTCTATCAGGACTTCCTTCACGTCCACTCGTTACTTTTAATCTTTGATTTTAATTTCATTGCAAAACTATAAAATGGAATATACTGAAATCATAATTATTAAAGTTCAATTAATTAGTATGGAAATGTACAAAATCAACAACAACAAATCTACAGAGTTTTTTTAGTCCACCACCCTAAAAAGGAGCAAACATTGTTGGAATTAATTTTTGATAAAGTGGTTTTAGTCCCAGTTCTGGTAGGTTTTTCGACAGGGATATTGTTGAAATGACCGAATGTTGGGTATAAGAGCATGTCTGGTGGACTCTTCCAAAGTTTTTTTTTTAAAAAAAAAAAAAATTTAAAACTTAAAAAAAAAAAAAATTGACCAATCCCGGCTCGCCACGTCAGGTGAACAATGACAAGCCGGGTTCTTAACTAAAGATTTTTAGAATCCGATTGTTAACTATTCACGTGAGACCCACACATATTTTATTATTTTTAACTTAAGAATTTGTGCTAAAAACCTCCATGCTCTAACGTAAGTTGTGGTGAACACTATAACGTAGCATATCTAGTTATCAAAATCATAATTGATTTGAATAAGACGTAGAGGTAGATTGCGAGTGATCTCGAAAGCTTGCAAATTTTTATAATTGGATTTGGGTTAACATTGTATTGAAATATTTTAATGCTTCATCTCTTTCCTAATATATAAGATTTTCTAGCTAAAAACGCATGTATTAAAAAAAAATATTTATTATTAAAGATATTATTTAATAATAAATATGATTTTACGTTCAACCAATCATAAAAATTACCGCAGATTCTAAAGAATAAAAAAATGTCAAATAGCATGAAAATTTTCATAGAAACTTGTAAAACATCGAATTGAAACAAAAAAATTTACTTAAACATCTTACATTGTGGGATAGAGGGAATATATAAAAGATGATATGTAATATTTGGTTTAAAATTTTTGGATGAACACTAATGTATATTGGAGAAATGGATTTGAATACCCATTATCCTTTTTTTGCCCAAATCCACTTTTTGTTTTGTTTTGTTTTTTTTGTTATTCAGTCAGCTTGAAATAATACAGCTTTTTAGTTGTTAGTTGTGTTTATAATGCAGCGATTAATATCGTTATTAACACAAGATTCAATTCTAAAACCTTACAATTTGAGACTATTTAACTCTTGATTTCTTTAAGTATAATCGATCACATCTGTTCATTTTTTTTCTTTTTCTTTTGAGTCCAAAAATATAACACATATATTAGGTTCATAAGTGATGCATAACGAAAGAACCATACAGTTGTATCATAAGATTTTAGTTGGGTAAAACTGTTAAATTATGTCTAACTAAAGAATTAAAAGAAAAGTTTTTCATCTTTGCATAAACCATTATTTTTTCGTCCTATTTTGAAATCGATTATCGTTTAATAATTCTGTTTTTATAATTATATGAAGCAGTTTATATATCAAACAAATCGTGATTCTAGGATTGCCAAAATGGGTTTCTAATCATTTAGATTATATCATTTTGAATATATGGCTATTGTTCTGTACTCTGTGTGATGACAATATCATGATAAAGACTATGAAACAATATCCTAAAGCTTATCATCGACGCAATTCATTAATTATAAAACGCCTCCAAAAATATCTTGGAAGTTAAAAAAGAAAACTATGAGCTAAAAGTCTTTATCACAAACGAAGAAAAACCATATGAGTTAAAAATATTGATGTTTGTAGCTTATTTTCGTACTGACATTCTACTTTTTCCACAAAAAGAAACTTGAATTTCTTTTCAAAATTCTCCAAACAAACAAAAACTGCCAAATCTTTTTCTTTGTCCTTCAAAAATAATTGTTTTATTTTTAAAGAATTTTCTTTTGAAATATGTAGAGTTGCCAAATTTTATGATTATCATCTTTTTCGTTGTTGAGTTAAGTGATTCGCTGTTGAACTACGTGAATAATATATGATTGTATATTTTGATATGATGGCTTGAGCCAATAATTTGAGAAACAGTATTATAATTCGCTAGCTAATAATTTTATGATTAGCTAACTAATTCGCACGCGGCCGTTTTGTTCCGTACGCGGCCTCATAATTTCGTTTTAACGTATTTTTATAATGTTAAAAAGCTTAGAGTGAAGCTCAAATTAATATTCAAAATTCAACATATGATTCTTGGGAAACCTTTTACTTAAGATAAAGTTTTTTTGGAAGGAAAATTATACATATATATAGAGGTTGTAAGGTTATATCACTACATGCTTAAGATTTTACAAATACAACGTAGAAAAAAAGCTTTTATCAAAAATAAATCATTACTTACACACTATTTATATAATTCAAGATATAAAGAATTAGAGATATATATCAGTATAATACATAAGGAGTTAGTTTATAGTCTTGGGTTCGAATATTTTTTTGTAGGAAAAATACTTTTTTTAATCAAATATCTAAATGGTTGAAACTTTTATAGTATTAAAAAAATTTAGTCAATAGTAACCAAAAAAAAAATGCAAAAGGGAAAGGCAGCTTCCAAGAAGATAGACTCACCACTCTATCAGAATTTATTTCACGTCCACTCATTTTTTATAGACACTAAACAGAGTCGATTGGAGCTAAAAGAAAGACAAGTTTTGGTTTTGAAACCGACCAGACCCGACAGAAATTACCCAAGAAGAACAAACCAATTCAATGAACCTTCTGCGAATTGATTCACTTGACACTTTATATATAGCTTAATATTTAATTAATGAACCCATATGATCTTTGATAATAAGATTTATTTTAATTAACGCAAGACATTCTACATTAAAAACCCAAAAAGGCAAGATTTGCTTAAAAGATATAGTTCGATGTATGAGACCCACCAAACTAAGAAGTAAGAAGTTTTTTTTCTCAAAGAGAAGTAAGAAGTTAATAAGGTTAATATTGCAAGCTTTGCCTTTTTGACATAATGAAGAAGAAACAGATCTAAACTAAACCTCTCTTTTTCGCTAATTTTTATAATTGTTATAATTAGGATAGACAAGGAAAAAAATAGGAATTAATTAGATAACTGATCTATCATTATTTTAACATGTTGATTGATCGTGAATAAGTATGTTGACATCAATACTGTTAAATATTTTTGAAGATGAACTAAAGAACAAAAATTCTTTAAAGAACGGACCGGATCTATTATTGTACACTCTTATTGCTCTCTCCAGAAGAAGAAGTAATATGGATCAAGATTAATATCAACCGTTAGATCTAAAACCTAATAGATTAAAAGATCATAATCGTCCACTTGTCAACACATGGGCTTTTCTTTTGGGGTTGACGTCACCCTATATATGACGCAATAAAAAGAAATTTCTCGTCAACTTCTTTTAGGTGTGTTCCAGGTTGCTTCCTTTGGCGTTCTGTGAACTTTCTTTATTATTTTATATTTTTGCATTAAATCATACATATATATATATAAGTCCATTTCTCCTTTAGATTATAGCAAAACAACACATTGGATAAAACCTGCTCTCTCTCTATCTCTCTATCTCTCTCGAGCTCAACTCACCATACCAAATCCATGGCGGGGAAGAGGTCATTTCAAGAACAAGAATCAGATCAAGAAAACAAAACCGAGAAACGGATGAAATCTCTACCATTCTATGCCTCGTAACTTTTTTTTCTCAAAATTTCTTGGATTTTTGTCGTTCTTATATTGTATTATGACTAATCATATACAAGTACAACCATATAATTTTATTGAGAAACATGTTCATTGTTCTCTCTATATATCTATATATTTATGCTTATTTTATGTATATTCTCTTTCTCATGTTTTTTTCTTTCTTTCTTTGGATTTATTTTTGTTTATTAATTTTTTTTCCGGTCTACTTTCAGTGTGTTTGGAGCATTGAATCATGAGAACACCATCAAGAGCATTGAGTTAGCCCTAGAGCCTGTTCTTAGAAAAGTTGTAAGTACACTTTGATTTCACTTTTTTGTTATATATAGATATATAATCGTTTGTGCTAATACAAAAATCTGAAATTAATATTGTATGTTCAGTAGGGTTAGATTCATATGCATAGTTATAGTTTATTTTTCAAATTAACAAATTTCGAGTTAGAGATGCATGTTTACCATGTTGAATTAAACACGCACATATACTTAAATAACAAGTATTTCATGTATCTACTTATATACAATAATACATATATACAAAATTATATAAGTTTAGCATTGACGACGTCTAATATGCGAGTTGGAACTTGATAAAATAAGAAAGATTCGAACCATGTTGCTAATTAAAACTATAGATTTTATGTGCATATATATAAGTTAATAGTTGCGTACACTACTAATATCATAACTTCATGAAGATTGAAATAAAGACTTGCAAAATTACAGATCTTTAGTTCAAAAATAGTTACAGATCTTTTAGTATTTAATAACAAGACCGTATCATTGACGAGATCTACTTATAGGCCGACAAATTTAATATACTACCTCTATTTTACAAATAATGTCTTTTATAATAATGATTTTGTTTCATAAAACTGTATGTTTTAGTTTTCAGTAGAAAATCTTTTATATTTAGTTTTAACATTTCATGCACACATACAATAAATTAATCGATACGCCTAGACTCATCGTGTCACTCGAAAAGAGTATATATATATCAGATAAAACTGATAAGAGATCATCATAAGAGTATTTTATAACTCGTTTTGGTGATGGGAACAGGTAAGCGAAGAAGTCGAACATGGAATTAAAAGACTTCGAACATTTTCTCGGTCATCGTCGTTTCGGGTAGAAGCTCCAGAAACCATTGCTCCGAAACTAAAGCTAGTGTTTGCTAAGAATCTACGACAACCAATATTCACGGGAAGCAAAATCACTGACGTGGACAAAAGTCCACTTCAAATCATCCTTGTGGATGGTTCAAACAATGATCATATAATCACTCCAGTGAATCTCGACCGTCCGATTAGACTAGACATCGTTGCTCTTCACGGAGATTTCCCTTCGGGTGATAAATGGAGTAGCGATGAGTTTGATCGTAATATCATTAAAGAAAGGGATGGGAAACCGCCGTTACTTGCCGGAGAAGTAACAGTGGTAGTGAGAAACGGCGTTGGAACGATCGGAAATATTGAGTTTACAGATAACTCTAGTTGGATTCGTAGCCGTAAGTTTAGAATTGGCGTGAAAGTTGCGAAAGGGAGTAGCGGCCAAGGCCTTGCCGTTTGTGAAGCGATGACTGAAGCATTTGGTGTAAGAGATCATCGTGGAGAATGTAAGTTCCTTTTTCTTTGATTATTTTTACTTTAATTAGTAATTAATGTCTATATAACAAATATATTTATACATATACTTTAGGATATTTGGGACATTCATTGATTTATCACTTATAAGACATGTGATAGTAACATATCACTAGAAACATGTTTCTATTATGTTTGACCTGACCATATATCACATCTTATGGCTTACACTATCAATCACGTAACCTTAATATATACATTTTTTTTTACCCATCCTTAATATATACATTTAAATGATACTTCTGTCAAAACATATTGTAATTGCTATTATAAAAATTTATCCCTAAAACTATTATTATCAAATGATAACTGTATATACATATATTGCGTCAAAATTGCTGTGTTCAGTCAAATTGTTTTGAAGCCCCATAATACTTGTTCTAGTCATGAGATGTTTTTCTCTGCAAATATTTTGGTTGTTTTGTCTCCACACACTTTTTAAAATTTTGAAAATTTTAAAAATGCTAAAAATAAATTAAAATTATATTAAATGTGGACCATAAGCATACAAGTGTCCACTTTATATAAATGCAATAAGTCTTGGTCAATGCTTATATCTTTTAGTTAATACCATCGTGAAATCATATATCTCGAATCTTAGAACACATAAATAATAATCTAATGGGTTCAACAATCACAAGGATAACTGAATATATAAACTATAAAGTAAGTCAACGAAATATAATTTTAAATAATTAATTTGTAGTAATTAAATTTGTTTTGTGCTACTTGTGGTTGGTGAAGTGTACAAGAAACATCACCCACCAATGCTAGAAGATGAAGTATGGCGGCTAGAGAAGATAGGCAAAGATGGGGCCTTTCATAAGAAGCTCTCATCTGAAAACATCAACTCTGTTCAAGATTTTCTCAAGTTATCTGTCGTTGACCCCGACAAACTCCGTCAGGTCAACTACTATTAGTTATTTAATCTGTCTTTTTCATCAATAGAAAAGTATACTATATTATTATATATACATAATGTTTCTTCGTGAGTCATTTGATTGTCTGACTAATAAAAGTTTGTTTATTTACAGATTATGAGCCAAATGTCCGATAAAATGTGGGATGTCACGTTGAAACACGCTAGGGAATGTATTTTGGGAAATAAATTATACATTCACAGAGGATTTGATTTTTTCTTGACCTTGAATCCGATATGCGAAGTTATGGAAGCAGTGATCAATGGTCAAGTTTTTTCCAGTCGAGATGCACTCAATCATGTATATATTAAGAGTTTAGTTCGAGAAGCTTACTCAAAGTGGGATATGTTAACAATAATGGAAAGAAAAACGAGCGAGGTTCCTCTTTTGACACAAGGTAATTTAGAATACATTTGTTATTACAACTATTTGAAAATTTAGGTTTATAGTATTAATTACTGAATTTAAGTTCTGATATAATTATGATCATATAGGTGGTGATGCTATGGACCAGCAATATGGTGCAAACCAATACCACAACAACATGGAAATCAATAGATCGTATCAACAAAACGGATATGCTCCAGAGAGATCTACGAACAATATAGAGATGATACTAAACGAATTCGGTATATGTTTCAACGTTATCGGATCTTCGTCCCAAGATCATATAAACCCTCCTCATCTACGTTAGTATTGGAATACAAATTGCCTCTTGTGCCGGCCTTCACACGATGAATAAACTCTTTCCAAATAATTAAGGGTTTCATTGGTTTACTACTTGGTAAAAAACATGGATCATATATATTTGTGGATCATTATTGTACATAGATGTGTGAAACTATAAGAAACTGAGTTTTTTTTTTGCTGAATGGTATTCTAGTTGTTTACATTTTCATGTTTCGAAAACATGATTGATGTTGTTGTTAATTTTTAACCATTCACAGTATTAATCGAATTTTTATGTTTTCACATGTGTATATATTTTTACATGTTTTTACAGTACTAGTCGGTCATTCTATCGGCTACTTTCATCTGTCAGCTTATTTTGTTTTTTGGAAATATATGTTTCACTTTATTTGATCCTTTGATTTCAACAAGGTGATATTGTTTTGTAAATCCCATTTTAATTGATGTTTTGATTAAAAATACAAGAATTACGAAACCATAAATGCTTTTAATATTTATATAAATTTGTTATTTAGCATTTAATTAAAAACATTTTTACCAATAATAAAATACTATAAAAATATTAATGTTTTAATATATTAATTATGTATAAAGTTGTATAGAAACTTGGAAAACATCAAACAAAATCGAACAAATAAAAATTTATAAAACATCTTATATAGTAGGATAAATGGAGTATAATGATATTTCAGATATAAAAAAATATAGCCATGCACACATTTTCTAATTACCAATCCGCTTTTTTATTGTACGGAGCATAAAAAAGACTGTGCAGTTTTATCATATAATTTTGGTTGCATTGAACCGCCAAACTAAAACAATTAAAGAATTAAAAAAATAGTATCTCACCTTTGCACAAATCATTATTTCTTCGTTGTGTATTTTGATATGATTATCTAGTAATTATGTTTCTATCATTATCGGGAAATGGTTTCTCATCTTTTAGATTTTATCAATTTGAATAGATGGTTATTATTCTGTTCACAATATCGTGATGACTATGTGTCCGATTGGTGAACAAAAGCGGAACGGTTAGATTAGCGGTTAGCAGAAGTGGTAAGCGGTTGAATAGTGCAAAACTGTAAGTGAAAGCTGTTAGTGAAAGCTGTAAGCGAAAGCGGTAACAAAAAGCTGAGAGTAACCGCTTTTATTGTAGCTTTTATAACGTTTTCGTGATTGGTAACAAACAAAGCGGTATACCTCTAACGTTTTTACTATTGTGTTACCAATCGGACCCTATATATGAAACAAAATCATAAAGCTTATCATGGACGCAATTCATTAATAATATAACGCCTCCAAAAATATCTTGTAGTTAATAAGAAACTGTGAGCTAAAAGTGTTTTATCACCAAAAAAAAACATATGAGTTAAAAGTACTGACATTCTAGTTTTTCAACAACAAAAAACAAGTTAAATTTCTTTCCAAAATTCTAAACAAACAAAAACTGCCAAATCCTATTTTTTGTCCTCCAAAAATGATTGTTTTATTTCAAAAGAAATTTCTTTTGAAACATGAATTAAGTGACTCGATGAACTCCTTAGCAAGGAGCGCTAGAGAGAGAAAGAGTCTAGAGAGAAAAAGTTTCCGTCTTCATTTTCCCGTTCATCGAGGCCTCTCCGTTCCGGCGATTTCTCGCTGTGGTCGTGAGAGGTCTCACCCCTTGAGAGAAGCTTCAACGCACGGTCGTGGTGGCAGGAAAACTCAGAGGATGTCTCGCTCTCTCTCCTCCGGTGTCGTGTTGGTGCGGAATCCTCTCGCCAAGGCGGAGCGGTACCGGTGAGTGACGAGTCGAAGGTCAGGTAAGTCGCGAGCTCCCCTGTCGCTTGAGGACGTGCGGCGAAAGGAGCGAGTGCAGGGGCCCAAGGTAAGTCCAGATCTGGTTTCGTTTTGTGGCGGCGAGTGGTCGGAGGGAATCGAGCCGGGCTGAAGAAGTGTCGCGGAGGTGATGGCCTAATCGAAGCGACTGCGGTGAAGCGGCGGGGTCATGCCTTAGTTGCATGTTGCTTCATCGGAGAAATTTCTTCGGCAGGAGGAGATGAGAGTTCGGAGGCGACCGATTGGAGTTAGGTTCTCGCCAGCTTGAGAGTACGGTGGTTGCTATCGACTTCGAATCCGGCTGGGAGCTGGGTTTTCCGGTTGAGTCTGTGGTTCACCGAGGGAGCTCCGTTGTTGTCGGGAGAAGGCGAGTCGTGGTCATGGTATGCGGGTCTGGAACGGCGGCTGAGGTCGGGTCTTCACGCCACTCGGGAAAGGCTACGGCAGTTACCGCATGGCTCGCCGGATCAAACCCGCCGGTGGCGCGGCGGCGAAATCTGGTGTTTGTCCCTGAAAAGGGTCGAGGGCAATATCGTAATTTTTGGGCCGGTTTGAGGATTCTCTGCGGTTTATTAGGGTTGTTTGGTTTGTTTGGTTTTTTACCTCTGGGTTGGTACTGTTGTAAACCAGATCGATTTCGGTTTTTGGACCGGTTTAATATAAATATAATATATTATTAAAAAAAAAAAAAAGTGACTCGATGTTCAACCACGTGAGTAATATATGATTGTATATTGATAAGATGGCTTCAGCTCCTACAATATAAGCCAATAATTTGGAATTTTGGATCAGTGTATTATAATTCGCTAGCTAATAACTGATGATTAGCTCTAATTTTTCACGCGGCCGTTTTGTTCCGTACGCGGCCTCTTAGTTTCTTTTGACGTATTTTTATAATGTTAAAAGCTTATTGTGAAAATCAAATTAATATTCAAAATACAACATATGATTTTGTGGAAAAATATTTACTTAATATAAACTTTTTGGGGTGAAAATTTATACATATATAGAACTTATAAGGTTATATGACTATATGCTTTACATTTTACAAATACAACTTCAATTATCTATATTATTATATACAAATTTTGTCTATTAAAATACGAGTTAAAAATATGTATAAATCAATTTCAATTAATATATTTTAAATTAAAAAATATTAAATTTATTTATAAATCATAATCACACGTTGAAATTATTTTATTTAAACATACAATTATATATATAATTAAATAAAAACTAGCATATCAAAACTAATAAATGTTATATTACTAAGATTGCGTTCTATATAAAGAATATTTATTTTAACAATTTTATAGTAGTGAAATTACGGGTTGTACTAAATTGAAATTAACTTAAATAAAATATATCAAATAAATTTACATGCAATTTTACAGCAATAAAGTAAAATTAAACATATACTAAAATAACAATAATCCACAGCTACTAAAAAATAAGTTAACAATATTAAAAAAAAAAACAAATTTTATTAAAAATTTTCACGTTTAACACCATATTTTCACTTAATATAGATTGGATTTAATAGTTAATAAACTTAATTTATAAATATATAAATTTAAGATAAAATTATATTTATAAAACAAAAATTTAAATATGTGTTTATTAAAATCTTATATTCTTTATAATTGATATATTTGAATACTGACTCTGGATTAATAAAAAATTAAAATTGTGAACTTTCATGATATTCAGAAAAAAAAAAATATATGGCTTAGTCAATAGTAACTAAAAAATGCAGAAGGGAAAGACAGCTTCCAAGAAAAAAAGAACGCCTCATTCATAGGGAGAATCCCATAGAAAACCATGGCACTCACTTTCACTTTAAACTTCAAGACTATCACATGATTAAATTAAACGTTTAATATGACAAAACTAACAAATTAAACCTTCAATGTGGCTTTCTTCTTCATTGCTTTAACACCTTAACGGAACTGTTCACGGTGACCAGTAATTCCGTTAAAAAAATAATTTTTTTAAAAAAATATTCAATTTTTTTCTAATTATCCAAAAAATTCCAAAAATCTAAAAGAATTCACCAAATTCAAAAAAAAAATTAAAAAAAATCTCAACCAAATTTTAAATTTTGGAAAACGCTTAAAATAATTCAACTATTTCAAAAATTCTTAAAAATTTACAAAAAAATTCAAAAATTCAAAAAAAAATATTCTTTAGTTATTTTAAATAAAAAGTGAAATATATAAAATAAAATATGAAGTTAGATATATTTCTCCATATATTTTTAAATTAAAAAAACAAAACAAAAATCCATAGATTATATAAAATTAAAACTAAATTTTTTGAAAATGCACATTTTATTTTATTGACTATTAAAAGATAAATTACAATAACAAATAGTTATGAAGAGATACATATATAGTTTTTGTAATTTATCTTATATATGTATCTCATCATAACCAATTTTTCTTGTAGTTGATCTTAAAATCATAAAATTTTGCATTTTTAAATTTTCAGTTTTAATTTTATATAATCTATTAATCTTTTTGATTTTTTGGATTTTAAAAAATATTTGGAGAAATATATCTAAATTATTGTTTTATTTTATATATTTTCGGATATTTATTTTTATTTTTAAACAATTATAGATTATTTCGAATTTTATAAATTTTTAAAGATTTATTGAGTTGTTTTAAATATTAAAGAGTTTTTTTCAAATTTTAAATTTGTTTGAATTTTTTTGGATTTATTTCAATTGTTTTGGATTTTGTTTAGAATTTTTGGAATTTTCTAAATTATTATAGAATTTTTTGAATATACTTTTAAAAAGTTTATTTTTTTGAACAGAATTACTGTTCAGCGTGAACAGTTCCGTTAGGGTTTTAAAGCAATGAAAAAGAAAGCCACATTGAAAATTTAATTTGTTAGTTTTGTTATATTAAATATTTATTTTAATTATGTGATAGTCTTGAGGTTTAAAGTGGAAGTGAGTGCCATTGATGGTTTTCAATAGAATTTGCCATTTATTCATAGATTGTTTCCGAGACTTCAACTTGGCTCTTCTGGCTAAACAACTATGGAGATTGTTGATATATCCAAACTCGCTTCTTGCTAGAACACTAAAAGGAAGATACTATCGTCACTCTAGCCCTATGATGATCGAAAAATCCAGCAACCCATCTTTCAGCTGGACAAGCATTTTGGCTTCGAAGTTTATACTCAAAGACGGGCTAAAGAAAACAATCGGAAATGGAGCTGACACTATGGTGTGGCAAGATCCATGGATTCCCGTGGATCCTCCTAGACCAGCTAGAGCCGTGGGAGGTATGCAAGACCCATTCCTTCGTGTTGGACACTTAATTGACCATGGAGTTAAGCGCTGGAACCTCCAACTAGCGAGCCAACTTCTGGACCAGGATGACATACAACGACTTCAAGACATCCGGATATCACCATCAAACCGAAGAGACTCTTATAGCTGGGGGCACACAAAAACAGGAGCATACACCGTCCGAGCAGGCTACCAACTCGCGTCTAATCTCCGACGAAAACATCAAAGCTTACCAATAGAAGAACCAAGTATCACAGTGATCAAAGCACAAGTCTGGAAAATCAAAACTTCAAGAAAAATTCAACACCTACTATGGCAAGCACTCTCAGGCTTTATACCTTCGGCAAGCCGCTTAGTAGATAGACACTGTGGAACGGATAGAGTTTGTCAGCGTTGTGGGGCGGAGGCAGAAACTATTAATCACATCTTCTTTGAATGTCCTCCTGCTATACAAGTATGGGCATTATCTACTATTCCGTCTAATCCGGGGGCTTTCCCGAGCCCAGCAATGTTTTGTAATTTCGATTACCTATTTTGGAGAGCAAGGGAACAAGGAGCAGTAGCAAAAGATTTGGAAGTTTTTCCATGGATTGTTTGGTACATATGGAAGGCTAGGAACTCAAAGGTGTTTGAAGGAAAAGACATATCACCTGAATACACAATTCAACTTGCACAACATGAAGCCCAATCATGGAAGATAGCACAATGTTCACAAGAGATAGAGGAGGAGGAGGAAGCGCCTGCAATGGAGGAACAGAGATGTTCGAACCCGGAAGCAACACAGCGATGGAGATGCACTGTAGATGCGTCTTGGACTGAAGAATCAACTACAACAGGACTAGGGTTCACTCTCCAGGAAGGAAACATCTTAACTCTGACCGGTTCTCGTGCGATTGCGACTTGCCAATCCCCTTTAAAAGCTGAATTTGAAGGTCTCCTATGGGCTATGCAGGAACTAAAGGATCGAAATCTTGATGATATCTTGATGGAATCGGATTGCGAACAACTCATTCGAGTGATGAATAAGGATGAAGAATGGCCTGTTTTGGCTGCAGAGATCGACGAATATAAAATGCTTAGGACTGCTTTTGTGAGTTTTAGCTTAGTTTACATTCCTAGAAGTCTAAATATCCGTGCGGACGGCCTCGCCAAGAGAGCACGTGCACGTGGAGAAGTTTTCTCTCTTGTAAACCAACTGTCGCAAACCAGGCTAGCTGAAACTAGCCCTCCTTCATATGGTTAATAAGAGATGATTTTGATGTCAAACAAAAAAAAGACGCACGACTCTATCAGAAATTCTTTCACGTCCACTGATCTTTTTATAGAAACTAAACAGAGTCGATTGAAGCTAAAAGAACGACAAGATTTGAGTTTTGAGACCGACCCGACAAGAAATTACCCGACAAGAACAACTTAATTCAACGAACCTTCTTCGAATTGATTCACTTGCCACTTTTATTTAGTTTAATGTTTAATGAACCCATAAGAGAGCTTGGATAGTAGTAATATTTACTTTTATTGTCTACACTAAAAACGATTGTTTAATTACAAAATTTCTAGTTCAATAGTTGCTATTAAATTATTAGGTTATTTTCGGAAAACCCAAAAAGGTAAGATTTGCTTAAAAGATATAGTTCGATGAATTTATTTGACGGACGAGACCAACCAAAACTAAGAAGTTTATGTTATTGCAAACTTTGCCTTTTGACATAGATGAAGAAGAATAAACAAATCTAAACTAAACCTGCCTTTTTCTCTAATTTTTATAATTGATATAATAAGGTTAGACAAGGAAAAAATAGGAATTAGTCAGATAACTGATCTATTATTATCTTGACATGCTGATTGATCGTAAATAAGTATGTTATCATCAATAATGTTTTTTATTTTATTTTTTTACAAACAAAGCTTTCACTAATTTAAAAAGAGTTCAATCTTTATATAGAGGGTATTAAAAACCAAATAAGACAAAGCATCCACATACAAATCGGTCGAACAGAAGATACAATTAAACTTAAGAAAGCAAGATAACTAGGAATTAAAGAGCTCAATCAAAATAGCATCCGCAGAAAAGCAGCTGAAGGAGAAAACTCATCTTTCTTTATTGTCTTCAAAAAAACTACAGGAAGGATTAGTCCCTCCAAGATCGATAAGGTCGATCCATCAACAATAACCATTGATGATCGAGGGATGATGAACATCAACCACTCTATTCCATGGAATAGAACCACATGTGACAAATTGCTCCCTACAATACTAAAATCAAATGGGGGTGTTTGGGAGTAGAATAACCTCCAAATTGAAGAAATTTGGACTAGAGAAGTCCTAGAGAACCATGAGCATTGAAAACCAATAAGATTTTTCTTCACGAACTGCCATTTAGAATAAGAAAACCCAATAATTACCTTCAAAACGATAAAGGATCGCATTCTGCATAATGCAGTAAGGGCACGCACTGAAGCATTAGAGATGCCAAATGAGGACACAAAGGTGGATGTCGAATAAACTGAGACATACCAAATGGGAGCAAATCAGCTCAAGATCGACTTCAACTTATCAAAAACAATCACCAACACATTCCCGAATAAACAACAGTCATCCATGCCAAAAACACCAGAGAGCAAAGAGAAGCAAACGACTGAAGCGAGAAAGGTGGGAGAAGTCCAAACTAGGCTGGACTAGAATCTCACCTGAGATTTGTTGGAGAGGAAGGAGGAAGCGGGAAGGTAGAGAGAGAAGGTCAAACCATCACCACCATAGAAGCCGTTCTCATCAGCAAACACACAAATAATCGTCGAGGGAGAGAGAACATAGGCTCCCAGCAACATAGAGGCTAAAGACACTAGCATAAGAGATCTGCAAACATAAGCGGATTGCAGATCCGGTGGTAGATGCGGCATAGAAACATGTTTCTTTCTTTATGTGATGGTATGTGATGGTAAGTTTCTTTCTTTATGTAAATAAAAACTTTTTGTAATATCATGATACTAACATGTTTTCTGAATAGAGGATTGAGGCTGGTGGAGAAGATCCACCTCTAACCGCGGTGGTGCTTAAGACTCACACGAAGAAGGATGGCACTGTTGTTGACAAGCGAGCTCTGGCTCTTGTGAAAAAAGCTGAGGAGCTGGCACTCTCTCGATCACAGAAATCCTCCATAAGTGAAGAAGGATCATGTTCTACTTCATCCAACCAAGACATCACTGCTGCCTATATTGAAGTAAGTATTCTTTTTTGTTGAGTTACTAAATGTTTTATACAAATGTTCAATTTGTTTGCTTGATTGTTGCTAAGTCCCAGTGTATATATATGTGTCTGCTAAGTCTGATTTTGAATTTCAAGTTATCATTGGTTAGTCAGTCTATGTAATATGTATGTTGTTTATTTCGCAGACCGCAAAAAACAAGAAGGGGCGTATATATGGGCTCGGGTCAATCCAGTACCTTCAAGTATAACCAAAGGAGAATGCTGATGCACTCCTTAGACATGCTGAATCACAGTCCCTGATGACTAATATGCAGGGGGATATAGGCATGCTGAAGGAAGGAATGTCGGTTATTCCAAGTATGAAGGATGACATCGGTGGGTTGAAAGCAGGAGTGGCGGCTCTGCTAACGTTGAACGGCGTTGATCCAGTCACCTACCAACCCATTGTGCGTCGTGAGAGTGCAGCTTTAGCTCCTAGCCCACGATCAGAATCTTCTCAGCACAACAACAACATTGTCTCTTCATCCAACAACAATGTCACTCCAGCAGCCTAGAACAACAACTCCCCCATCAATCTAGCAAATGCCACTCCACAATCACTCTCTTTTATTAATGAATGAACTGTGATCCTTGAACATTTAGGTTTTTGTTTTTTTTTGTTAATTATGTGTAAGCCCAGTATGTAATATGGGTTGTATTTTGTAATGTAGTAATGTAGTAAACTCTTTGTATATAATTAATGTAATTATATTATGAATCTAATCCTTTTTTGCATTGTAAAATTGTGTATATTGTTTACAAAATTAGTGGCTATTAGGATTTAATTCGAATTAAAATAGTAATTAGTGGTATAATTTCGTAGCTATGCAATTTATTATAGCCATGAATAGCCACGAACGTATTTGTGGCTATTAGTCATTACCACGAATATATTCGTGGCTATTTCGTCGCTATAGCCATGACTAAATCTGTAGCTATTCGTGGCTACGCAGTCACGAAACATTCGTAGAGAGTTGTGGCTCAAAACCTTCGTGGCTATTTCGTGGCCATTTCCACGATACATTCGTGGCTATTTCGTGGCCGAAGCCACAAACCATTTGTGGCTATTCATGGCTAATTTAGCCATGACATATTCGTGGAAATTCGTGGCTAATAGCCACAAAAGCTTTCGTGGCTATTTCGTGGCCATAGCCACGAACTTTGTCGTGGTTATTCGTGGAAATATAGCCACGAAACGTTTTTGTGGCTATATCATGTTTTCGTGGCTAGGTCGTGGAAGGATTTCGTGGCTATATGTGGCTAAGACCTCTATAGCCACTAAAATTAGCCTTAGCCACGAAAAAATTCCTGGCTATTCGCCAGATTTCTTGTAGTGGGTGAACGACAGCGGAAAGTAGATGGAGGCAAGGAGGAACGGCAAAGATCGAAGCAGAACCGAGCCACGAGAGTAAGAGATCTACCGGAGGGACTGGCGGGACAGGAGGAGCTAACAGCAGAGATGTGACGATTCTCGAGTTAGGAGGCTTTCACGGCGGAGGAGGTGGTTGAGTGCCAGCAACAATTGATGACGACTCTATGGACGGAGGAGAGAAACTTGCTGAAGAGGAGGAGGGAGAGACCTCACCGGAAGGCGAACGGAGCAGTGGCCACTTACGGGAGCTGACGTGGACGCTTAATTGAAGAAAAGAAAGTATAAAAGAAGAAGTGGATCATTGACTGAGGCATACTTGGACTGAGAGTTAGATCAGACGTGATGAGCTTGTAGGATACGATCGACATGAGATCGTATTAGGGCTAATTGAGATCTAGTAGGTGCACACCTAGAGATCAATTAGGGTTCTTAGTTGTAATCAGTGTTCTCTGTCTTGTAATCTCATTCTTGAGATCAATAAAAAGAGTTAGAGATTCTCAAACCTTATCAGTCCCCCCCCCCCCCGGCCTATTCCAGTGTGTTTGGAGCATTGAATAATGAGGACAGCATGAAGAGCTTTACGTTAGCCCTAGAGCCTGTTATTAGAAAAGTTGTAAGTACACTTTGATTCCGCTTTTTTGTTATTTATAAATACTCTTTTATGTTAATACATGCAGAAATCTGACAATATTGTATGTTAAGTAGGGTTAGACTATATATGTGTGCATAAAGTTTAACTAACAAATTTAGAGTTAGAGATACATAATTTCCATGTTTAATTAAATACATACACATACTTAAGTAACAAGTATTTCATGCATCTACTTATATACAACAATACAATATACAAAAGTTTAGCATTGACGACGTCTAATATGCGAGTTGGATCTTGATAAAATAAGAAGATTCGATTATGTTGCTAAAATTATATACATTTTAACACATATATAGTGGCAAGTGGTAAGAAAGGATTAGAGTCACATGACCCTTATAAATGTGATTAATTTTTAATGTAAATTTGCTTAAAATTTGCTTAAAATTTTAATAATATTTGATCAAAATTTGTTTTTCTCCACTAATGTGTGTTCAAAATTTCATAAAACCCCCACTAATCCATATGACTTTTATATTTTTGTTACAATATTCTACATTATTTTATTTAAACTAAATTAATATATTGTGATCCTCTTAAAAATTATTTCTAGTTATATAGTTAATACTCTCTTTGTTTCACAAAAAGTATCGTTCTAATATTTTTCACACATATTAAAAACTATAAATTTTTATTATGCCTTTAATTAATACACTATAAATTTTATCTTTCTAATTAATAAGCTATAAAAGTATGGCAAAATTGAAATTTAGTTTAAAAAATTTTGCATTGAAAATATAAACGACACTCTTTGTAAAACATAAATAAAATTCTAAAACGACATTTTTATGAAACATATGGAGTATATCATAACTTCATGATGATTAAAATAAATACTTGCAAAGTTACAGATCTTTTTAAGTAGTATAAATAACAAGACCGTATCATTGACGAGATCTACATTTAAGCCGACACTTTTAATATACTACCTTCATTTTACAAATAGTCTTTTTAGAATAATGATTTTGTTTCACAAAAATGTATGTTTTAGATTTTGTAACTCGTTTTGGTGATGGGAACTGAAAGTAAGATAAGAAGTGGAACATGAAATTAAAAGACTTCCAACATTTTCTCGGTCATCGTCCTTTCAGGTAGAAGCTCACCAGACTATTGCTCTGACCCTAAAGCTAGTGTTTGCTAAGAATCTAAGACAACCAATATTCACGGGAAGCAAAATCACTGACGTTTTGTCCACTTCTGATCATCCTTGTCAATGATTCAAACAATGATCATCTGATCACTCCAGTGAATCTCGACCGTCCGATCAGACTAGACATTGTTGCTCTTTATGGAGATTTTCTTTTGGGTGATAAATGGAGTAGTTATGAGTTTGATCGTAATATCGTCAAAGAAAAGGATGGGAAACCGCCGCTACTTTCCGGAGAAGTAACTGTGATAGTGAGAAATGGCCTTGGAACGATCGGAGATATTTCGTTTACATATAACTCTAGTTGGATTTGTAGCCGTAAGTTTAGAATTGCCGTAAAAGTTGCGAAAAGGAGTAGCGGTCAAGGCGTTGCGGTTTGTGAAGCTATGACTGAAGCATTTGGTGTAAGATCATCGTGGAGAATGTAAGTTCCTTATTTATTTGATTATTGATTATATATACTTTAATTAGTAATTAATGAATATATCACAAATATATACTTTGGGATTTCATTGATTTAGCACTCCACTAGCTAGACATGAGATAGTAACATATCACTAGAAACATGTTTATATTATGTTTGACCTGACCATATATCACATCTTACGGCTTACACTACCAATCACGCAACCTTAATATATACATTCTATCCAACATTTTTCACAAGAGAAATACATTAAAATGATACTTTTGTCAAAACATATTGTAATTGATATTTTAAAGATTTATCTCTAAAAATATTATTTATCAAATGAAAATTATATATACATATAGTCTGAATCTTATTTTTTTAAAATAACTATATTGCATCAAAATTGCTGTATTTAGTGAAATTGTTTTGCAGCCCCATAATACTTGTTCTAGTCATCGTATGTTTTTCTCTACAAATATTTTGATTGTTTTGTCTCCACACACTTTTTAAAATTTTATTAATGCTAAAAACAAATTAAATTATATTTGATGTGGACCATAAGAATACAAGTGTCCACTTTATATCAATGCCACAAGTCTTGGTCAATGCTTATTATCTTTTTAGTTAATAACATCGTGAAATCATATATCTCGAATCTTAGAACACATAAATAAATAATAATATAATGGGTTCAACAATCACAAGCATAAGCGTATATATAAAGTAAAACAATTAAATATAATTTTAAATAATTAATTTGTACTAATTAGTTGACAAAAAAAAAATTGTACTAATTAAATTTGTTTTGTGCTACTTGTGGTTGGTGAAGTGTACAAGAAACATCACCCACCAATGCTAGAAGACGAAGTGTGGCGGCTAGAGAAGATAGGCAAAGATGGGGCCTTTCATAAGAAGCTCTCATCTGAAAACATCAACTCTGTTCAAGATTTTCTTAAGTTATCAGTCGTTGACATCGACAAACTCCGTCAGGTATGTGAAACTATTATTTATTTAATATGTCTTTTTCATCAATAGAGAAGTATTATATTATTATATAATTGGAAAATCGATATATTTTTCCAAAAGCTTATCATATATCACCATTATTTTATCTTTCTGAAAATAAAATTCAAAACTTATATTTCTGAGGCACATTTACATAATGTTTCTATATGAGTAATTTGATTGTCTGACTAATTAATAAGAGTTTGTTTATTGACAGATTATGAGCTGTTGAATATAGTCTAAGTGTGGAAGAGACTCTAAGTCAAGTAGAGGGTCTCAGGGTTTAATTGGGGTTTGTAATCTGGGTTAGGATTGAACCCGGTTAAGTGATTAAACCAGACGTCTCTCGGGTTTAGGTTGCACGTGTGATGTGCGTGTCAACTTGGATGGTCATTGGCTCAGATATAAAGCCGTTGATCATCTATTAGGAGAAGTGTACGCGAGCTGCTAAGTGTTGTTGCAGTCGTTAGAGAGAGAGAGACGGTTGTTGTACGAAGGCGATTCGCCGGAGTAGTGCAAGTTTGCTGGAAATCCCAGCCCCGGTGAGGATAGCTGCCGTTCATTCTGAGCGGTGAGATGAACACCGGGTCACCAAATCTGAAGGAATTTCTAGCAGTTCTAATCAGGATTAGCAACCCTAGTCTGAATTCCGAGCCTAGGATCTAAGGTTCATGTAATTGAATCTATTGGGATCTCAGATTTACCTGATGATTATGCAGCGGAAGTATTTGCAGATAATCGAGATCACGAAGCGCCTCAAATGCTGCGCCTCTACTGGTATCCACACGCACACAAACTGGACCGCAGGGATGCTAGTGCCTTACAGAGATCTAATCTCCAGAGAGGTTTATTTCTGTGTTCTGGTGGCTGTGAATTAGGTTTTGGGACGAGTTTAGGTCGACCATATATCTTATATATGTCGGCTTAAACCATGACGGAATTAACTAATGATTAAACCGTATTAATCTGGTTAATCCGCAAGTGCATCGATCGATGCACTAAATGCAACGATCGACACTCCCCAGAACATTGATATCGAATGCATATCACATATGCATTTACTGGATCATTACATTAATGATCAACCTCGTCTTTAACGCCCAGTTTGCTTAGGTGTGTGACCCTGTAGGATCATATAACACTAGCAATGAGTTCTCAACTCATTGATCATAAGTGGCTTCTAGCAAAGCGTTATGACTACCTTGTGTTATGTGATTGTCTCATCTCGACTATACGACTTTCACTTAGAGCATGTACAATAGATTTCAGGACATTCCCAACAATCTCCCACTTGTACTGGAATCATCTATTCCTTTAATCCCTTTGTAGCTATATCTCAATCTGGCATAAGGCAAGCACTGTGTCATCCTTATTCAACCAGATTACGTTTATCGAATCCCGATTTGTACTGATGGAAAAACAAACGACTGACAATCACATCGTTTGAGCGCGGCCACGCATTTCCAGTATCAAATCTTCGATAGGCCCAGAGATATTTAACTCCTGTTATATAGGAGGTACAAATCCCATCTTGTTCCATCCATGTCTCTTTTATATTTCATGATATGCCTAATCAGTGTCTTTATGATCACCAGTTACGGCTGACGTTTGACAAAGTCAAGACGAACCAATCCATATAAGAGAGGACATGATGAACTCAGGTCTAAGGACTACTCTCTTTAGTCGTAATGAGAAACTCTTATGACACTCATATAACATCTTGTAGAGTTCTCATTAACGGGTCAAGTCCGATCATGTGTTCTCTAACACATATCTATGTGATTGACTTTAATACACTTATTAATGACTCCATGAAACATGGTCATCAGTCACCTCACATACTAGTCTCACGTGGTTGTTAATGTCCCACGTTAACAACCTCAACCAGGGACCATTATAATTTATGTCATTTATTGCTTATAGGGTTTCATGATCAAGTCACATACTTGATGGCCTATAAAATGTCATAAATTACTTTGGGACAATGTATATATATTTAATTAACACAATTAAATAATGCTGAAACAATTTCATTAAAATAACATAACTATTATGTCTTTGTGAACATCATGTCATAACTAAAACAAACACTACTCCCACTGAAATCAAGATCATATATTAAGAAATCTAATGCCTACAGCAGTTGTATGAAACTCATGCTTAGGCCTTGGAAGGGGCTTGGTCAGTGGATCAGCAACATTCTCATCCGTAGGGACTCTGCTGATCTTCACATCTCCTCTATTCACAATATCACGGATAAGGTGATATCGCCTTTCTATGTGTTTGGATTTCTGGTGTGATCTAGGTTCCTTTGCTTGCGCAATGGCTCCATTGTTATCACAATACAAAGCCACTGGCTCAGAAATGCTAGGAATCACACCAAGTTCAGTGATGAACTTCTTGATCCAAACAGCCTCCTTTGCCGCTTCAGAAGCAGCGAGGTACTCAGCTTCAGTTGTGGAATCTGCTACAGTGTCCTGCTTGGAACTCTTCCAGCTTACTGCACCGCCATTCAGGCAGAAGATGTAACCAGATTGCGATCGGAAATCATCTTGGTCTGTCTGAAAACTTGCGTCTGTGTAACCACTTACTACCAGGTCATCACTTCCTCCATACACCAAGAATTTATCCTTAGTATTTCTCAAATACTTCAGAATATTCTTGACTGCTGTCCAGTGACTTTCACCTGGATCCGATTGGTATCTACTCGTCATGCTTAAAGCACAAGCAACATCTGGACGAGTACAGAGCATGGCATACATGATGGATCCCAACGCTGAGGCATAGGGAATCCGACTCATGCGATCTCGCTCATCAGATGTCTCAGGACACTGCTTCTTGCTGAGACTTATGCCATAAGACATTGGTATGAAGCCCTTCTTGGAATCTTGCATTCTGAACCTGTGTAAGACCTTATCGATATAAGTGTCTTGACACAGTCCAATCAACTTGTTTGATCTATCTCTATAGATTCTTATTCCAAGAATATACGCGGCTTCTCCCATGTCTTTCATTGAAAAACAACTTCCGAGCCAAGTCTTAACAGACTGTAACAACGGAACATCATTTCCGAGAAGAGTATGTCATCTACATACAATACGAGAAATGCAACTGCGCTCCCACTAGTCTTCTTGTAAACACATGGTTCTTCTTCGCTTCTGATGAAATCAAACTTTTTGACTGCTTCATCAAAACGAAGATTCCAACTCCGAGATGCTTGCTTCAATCCATAAATGGATCGATGAAGTTTGCATACTTTCCCAGCTGCATTTGGATCGATGAAACCTTCGGGTTGTGTCATGTACACATCCTCTTCCAGAATTCCATTAAGGAAAGCTGTTTTCACGTCCATCTGCCAGATCTCATAATCATAATGAGCAGCTGTTGCTAGGAGAATCCGAATGGACTTAAGCATGGCGACAGGTGAATAGGTTTCTTCATAGTCAATACCATGAATTTGTTTGAAACCGTTTGCCACTAGCCTTGCTTTATATATCTGAATATTTCCATCCACATCAATTTTCTTCTTGAAAATCCATTTACACTCAATGGGTCTTGCACCATTGGGTAAATCAACCAAAGTCCATACTTGGTTCTGTGACATGGATTCCATTTCGGATTCAGCGGCTTTCAGCCACTTTGCGAAGTCAGGGCTCATCATTGCTTCTTCGAAATTCGCTGGTTCGTCACTGTCAATGATTAACAAATCATGACAATTGGTTACGATAAATCCATATCTCTCGGGTTCGTGACGGATCCTTTCGGATCGGCGAATTTCAGGCTCCACAGGCGCCGTCTCTACAACTCTTTGTAGATCCAACTGTTGCTCTTCCTCTACGGGTTGAGCATTTTCCTGTGGTTCTCGAACTTCTTCGAGTTGTACTTTACTCCCACTGTTTCTCTTGGAAAGAAACTCTCTCTTAAGAAAAACGCAGTTCCGAGCAACAAACACTTTGTTCTCGGATTGGTTGTAAAAGTAGTATGCCTTGGTTTCCTTAGGATAACCAACGAAGTAGCATTTATCAGATTTGGGCTCGAGCTTATCTGTAATTAATCTCTTAACATAAGCTTCACAACCCCAAATCTTCAGGAAAGACACATTCGTAACATTTCCAGTCCACATCTCATGTGGTGTCTTTGCAACT
The DNA here is from genome assembly GCA_030180135.1 of Orychophragmus violaceus. Classification (NCBI taxonomy): domain Eukaryota; kingdom Viridiplantae; phylum Streptophyta; class Magnoliopsida; order Brassicales; family Brassicaceae; genus Orychophragmus; species Orychophragmus violaceus. Next base: position 102,263,959 of record CM058232.1, on the reverse strand, counting down.
GATTTTGACGGAACCCTATTTAGTGTAAACGCAGACGTTTCTAGAGCGTATCCCCAAAAGGATAATGGAAGAGTTGAGAGACTCATCATTGATCGAACCATATCTAATAAAGTATGATTCCTCCTCTCAGACACGCCATTCCATTGTGGTGTTCCAGGAGGAGTGAGTTGTGAAACAATTCCACAATTTCTCAAATGATCACTGAATTCTGGCTTAAGTATTCTCCTCCACGATATGATCGAAGAGCCTTAATACTTTTGCCAAGTTGATTCTGTACTTCATTTTGGAACTCTTTGAACTTTTCAAAGGATTCCGACTTGTGCCTCATTAAATAGACATAGCCATACCTGCTGAAATCATCAGTGAAGGTAATGAAGTATCGAAAATTTCCTCTGGCACTTGTGCTCATTGGGCCGCATACATCTGTATGTATAAGGCCCAATAGGTCACTGGCCCTTTCATTTTGTTTGTTGAAAGGCGCCTTTGCCATTTTGCCTAGTAAACAAGATTCACATTTCTCACATGATTCATAATCAAATGAGCCCAAAAGCCCATCACTATGGAGCTTTTGAATCCGTTTCTCGTTTATGTGGCCCAAACGACAATGCCATAGAAAAGTCTGATTCGTGTTATTTGATTTGAATCTCTTGGTGTTAATGTTATAGATTTCTGTGCTTTGGTTTAGAACATAAAGCCCATTCTCTAATGGGCTGCTACCATAATACATATCATTGTAATCAAAAGAACAACATTTATTCTTAATTGAAAACTGATATCCTTCCAAATCCAAAACAGGAATGGAAATAATATTTCTGCTTATAGCAGGTACATAGTAGCAATTATGAAGTTCTAAAATCAAACCAGAAGGCAAAGACAAGTTAAATGTTCCTACGGCTAATGCAGCAACTCTTGCTCCATTCCCCACACGCAGGTCCACTTGTCCCCTTTCCAACGTCCTACTGCTGCTTAGGCCCTGCATATTTGTACAAATATGAGCACCACAGCCGGTATCCAATACCCAAGAAGTAGAACCAGAAGTAGTAACATTTACTTATGTAACATAAATACCTGAAGATGAAGTCTCGAAAGTCTTCTTCTTCTTCTTCTTCTCTTCCAAGAATTTGTTGCAATTTCTCTTCCAATGCCCAGGCTCTTTACAGTAATGGCACTTATCAGTCTCAGATGGGCCCGGCTTGGGCTTCGGGGCTGGCGCAGGCGTGTCCTGGTTCTCAACCGGGACTGCCTTGCCCTTTCCCTTGCCTTTGCCTAGTTTCTTAAACTTCTTACCCCCTTGTACCATAAGTACATTAGGAGTGCCCTTCCTGATATTAGGCTCAGCTGTCTTGAGCATGCCATGCAGTTCAGTCAACGTCTTCGTCAAGTTGTTCATGTTATAGTTCATAACAAACTGATCATAACTTGACGGCAGTGACTGCAGAATGATGTCAGTAGCCAACTCTTGGCTAATGGGACAATCCAGTCTCCCCAGGTTATCAATATAACCCATCATCTTAATGACATGAGGACTGACCGGACTGTCCTTTGGTAGCTTGCATTCAATGAGAGATTTAACCGTCTGGTATCTCTCAGTTCGTGCTTGCTCCTGAAACATGCTTTTCAGGCTAGTAATCATCTCCACTGGCGACTCCACGTTCTCGTATTGCTTCTGCAAGTCCGAGTTCATGGTAGCCAACATGAGACAATTCACATCGACCACATCATTGGAATGCTTGTCCCAAGCACTCCTTTCTGCATGTGCAGCATTGGATCTCGGTTTTTCAGGGAGAACATTTTCAAGGACATAGTCCCGCTTCTCTTGCTTGAGAACAATTCTCAAGTTCCGATACCATTCGAGAAAATTCGATCCATTTAACTTGTCCTTCTCAAGGACGGATCGCAGGGAGAAAGAATTATTATGAGTAGTAGTCATAGCTGAGAACATAGAAAAGAAAAAGGTTTAGTTATGATGTTCAAGAAATGAGAAATCTTAACTTTTAAGAAAACTCGCATTATATTCAATCAATGCTTCCTCAGATGAATATAATGATCCAAGACCCATATTTTACTAAATTCAAGTGAGCCACTGGCTATCACTCAACTTTAGCTATTTAGGTAAGCAACAACCTTGCTAGTTATATCCAATATAACTCTTGGTTGTGGATCGACATCTTATGTCCAATCCACCTGATGTCTCTGGGCCCAAAACGATTTTGATGGCCCAGTCAAGCAAACCAATCTCTTCAGTCATGTAATTGTTGATGCCTTGCACTGCAAGCCCATTAACACGATTACTTCCTGCCTTACTCATGTAATTGTTGATACCTTGCACTGCAAGCCTATCGTACAATGAAATGAGTCTTGACAGTTGACAAGATTGGAAAGACATCAAGTATCACTTGATATTTTGTTGAGGAACGGAACCATTTAAAACGTTCAGTTTTACTATGTTTTAATTCTTATAATTAATTAATCCGCGATAACCGATCAATCCAATTGATCCGGTTTTGAGTACCGGTCAGCGTCGATCGATGCTACATTAGCATCGGTCGATGCCAACCTAATCAAAACAATCGCATTTAAACCATTCACAGTGTTCGACCATTATTAACCAAGCTCGATAACCGGTCCAATCCAATTGAACCGATCCAACAATCTCGCTAGGCTGTGTCGATCGGTGCAACAATTGCATCGATCGTCACTAGGCGAAAACTTGGTTTATTCGGGTTTTCGCCCTGCATCGATCGTTGCGGGATTGGCAACGATCGACACCATGCGAAAAACCCTAAATTTTATTCGGGTTTTCGCTCTGTGTCGATCGATGCCCGATTGGCAACGATCGACACTATGCGAAAAACCTTAAAACGTTTTCGAACAAAACCCTAAACTAGGTTACTTTGATCAAAACGAGTTTTAGCATGCTTGTATCAACTATACACAGATTCAGATTCAACCAATCTAATCAACATGCTACAGATTCAATGGAACCCTAACGCTCTGATACCACTGAAGGAATTTCTAGCAGTTCTAATCAGGATTAGCAACCCTAGTCTGAATTCCGAGCCTAGGATCTAAGGTTCATGTAATTGAATCTATTGGGATCTCAGATTTACCTGATGATTATGCAGCGGAAGTATTTGCAGATAATCGAGATCACGAAGCGCCTCAAATGCTGCGCCTCTACTGGTATCCACACGCACACAAACTGGACCGCAGGGATGCTAGTGCCTTACAGAGATCTAATCTCCAGAGAGGTTTATTTCTGTGTTCTGGTGGCTGTGAATTAGGTTTTGGGACGAGTTTAGGTCGACCATATATCTTATATATGTCGGCTTAAACCATGACGGAATTAACTAATGATTAAACCGTATTAATCTGGTTAATCCGCGAGTGCATCGATCGATGCACTAAATGCAACGATCGACACTCCCCAGAACATTGATATCGAATGCATATCACATATGCATTTACTGGATCATTACATTAATGATCAACCTCGTCTTTAACGCCCAGTTTGCTTAGGTGTGTGACCCTGTAGGATCATATAACACTAGCAATGAGTTCTCAACTCATTGATCATAAGTGGCTTCTAGCAAAGCGTTATGACTACCTTGTGTTATGTGATTGTCTCATCTCGACTATACGACTTTCACTTAGAGCATGTACAATAGATTTTAGGACATTCCCAACAACAAATCGTGTGTGTGTTCTTTTCGTTCTCGAGTTCTTTTCTCATTCTTCTTCTCCGATTTCATTCTTTTCTTCTAATTGATTCTCAAAGTGAAGCGAGTATCAAGTTAATCGAGCTCATAGTTCAACAAATTGGTATCAGAGTGCTGGTTCTGCGCAAGATCAAAATCGAAGAAAGATTGGGAAGATCGGTTCGATCTCGGAGATGACGACGTACAAGATGACTACGCAAAAGGTGGAGATGACGATGACCATGTTCGACGGCACCAGAGACTTCAGAATTTGGAAGAAGCGGATGCTTGCGAATCTCATTGTTCAAGGATTAAAAGATGTGTTGGTTGAACAATCTTTGGCAATCACGACTATAGACACTGGGGAACTGGACCAAGACACGAAGAAGAAGAAAGATCTGGAAGAAACTACAAGGATGGAGCGTGATGAAAAGGCGATGAATCTAATCTTCATGTGTGTTAGTGACCATGTACTAAGGAAGCTCGACAAGTGCAAGATTGCAGCTCAAGTTTGGGCTCTTCTTGAACGCTTATACATGGCCAAGACTCTACCTAACAGGGTTCATGCTCAACTAAAGGTCTACTCATTCCGGATTCAAGATTCAAAGACCATCGACCAGAATGTTGATGACTTCTTGAAGTTAAACAAAGACTTAAGCAACCTAAGCATCGACATACCAGAAGAGGTACAAGCAATTCTACTACTCAACGCTCTCCCTGCAAGGTATGACTCTTTAAAGGAAACTCTTAAATACAGTAGGGAAGCTATTAAGGTAGAAGAAGTTATTAGTGCTGCTAAGTCTAAAGAAATGGAATACAAAAATGCACCTAACACTAAGAATGATAGTGAAGGAAACTTTGTAAGAGGTAGATCGGAACATAGAAATGGTAGTTCTTCTTCTTTCTCTGGTAGAAATAAAAACACGTCCAGGTCAAAGTCTAAAGATGGCAAAAGAGTGTGCTGGATTTGTGGAAAGGAAGGACACTACAAAAAACAGTGCTACAAGTGGCTTGAAAGAAACAAGAATCAAAAGCAACATCAAGACAAAGGTGAAGCGGTTTCAGCTAAACATGATGATGCAAGATATTTGGTGGGTCTACTTGTGGCAGAGGTTAATGCCATCTCGAGTGAATTAGAACTAGAAGAGTGGGTTCTAGACACTGGTTGCTCCTTTCACATGACACCAAGAAAGGAACTATTCTTGGACTTAAAGAAGCTGAATAATGGAAAGGTCAGAATGGCAAACAACTCAACAACAGAGGTAAAGGGCATTGGCTCTATCAGATTTCAAAATGCAGATGGTACTACATTTGTTCTGCATGAAGTGAGGTACATGCCAGGTATTGCAAGAAACTTAATCTCAATGGGAACCTTAGAGGAAAAGGGGTGTGAGTTCAAAGCCTCAAATGGTGTTCTAAAAGTTATCAAGGGGTGTACAGTCTTCATGAAAGGAGTCAGGAGACAGGCCTTGTACATTCTTCAAGGATCAGTAAGAGTTGCTGAAGTTAACGCAGCGGGAACTGATACTTCATCAACATCAGGAAGATCAACATGAGATGCTACTCAGTTATGGCATAGTAGGATGGGACATCTTGGACAGAAAGGTCTTGAGGTTCTTTCTAAGAAAGGATGTTTTGAGAAGGATAGTATAAACAGTATTCCTTTCTGTGAAGACTGTGTATAAGGTAAAACACACAGAGTGAGCTTTGGACCATCACAGCACCACACCAAAGACAAGCTTGACTATGTTCACTCGGATCTCTGGGGCTCTCCAAACGTGCCTCAAAGCCTCAGCAAGAGTCAATACTTCATCTCCTTTATAAACGATTATACGAGAAAGGTGTGGATTTACTTCTTAAAATTCAAAGATGAAGCATTCAAAAGCTTTGTAAACTGGAAGAAGATGGTGGAAACACAGAGTGAAAGAAAAGTAAAGAAACTTCGTACTGACAATGGCTTGGAGTTCTGAAACACTTTATTTAATGAATTCTGTAAAGAAGAAGGCATCGTAAGACACAGATCTTGTACTTACACCCCCCCCCCCCAACAGAATGGAGTTACAAAAAGGTCAAACAGGACCATTATGAACAAGGTGAGAAGTATGCTAAGTGAGAGTGGCCTTGGACTTAAGTTCTGGGCAGAAGCTGCAGCTACTGCAGTGTATTTGATAAACAGGTCACCCTCTTCAGCTATAGAGTTTGAGATCCCAGAAGAACGTTGGACCTCAGCCATGTCAAGTCTCAAGAACATAAAGAGATTTGGGTGCCTTGCTTATGTCCACTCAGACAGTGGAAAGCTCAATCCTAGAGCAAAGAAGGGAGTTTTCACAGGATATCCAGAAGGAGTAAAAGGGTTTAAGATCTGGCTATTAGATGATCAGAAGGTGGTAATCAGCAGGAATGTTGTCTTCAGGGAAGACAAAGTATACAAAGATTTCAAAGAAGACTCAGAAGCCATTAGTGAAAGAAACTCTCAGGCAAGATTGACCAGTCTAGACCAACAAGAGGAACTGCCATATACAGAAGAATCTGATCAAGGTGGAGCAACTACAGGTAAACATCATCATGAAGATCAAGATCTAGATGGAGATGAAACTACTGAAACAGAGAATACCACTACATACCAACCAGCAAGAGACAAGGAAAGGAGGGAGATAAAACTTCATGCTAGACTCAAAGATTATGTGTGTGATATAGCAGATGGTGAAGATCCGTTTGCAGGATATATCTGCAATATGTCAGAAGATATTAATCCAGAACCGGCTACGTTCATAGAAGCACAAAGGGATCCTGACAGTGACAAATGGATTCAAGCAGCAAAGGAAGAGATGGCATCTCTTAAGAAGAACCACACATGGGAACTGGTAGATCGACCAAAGAATCAGAAATCAATTGGGTGCAAGTGGATATTCAAGAGGAAACCTGGTATAGCTGGAGTAAAAACACCTCGGTTTAAGGCTAGATTAGTTGCTAAAGGTTTCTCTCAGAAAGAAGGGGTGGACTATCAAGAAAAATATTTTCCCCTTGTGGTCAAACATGTGTCAATAAGATACATACTCTCAGCTGTAGTTCATCACAATATGGAGCTTCAACAAATGGATGTAAAGACAGCCTTCCTACATGGAAATCTAGAAGAGAACATTATCATGGATCAACCAGATGGTTTTGTTGATAAGAAACATCCTGAGAAAGTTTGTCTACTCAAGAAGTCTCTGTATGGCTTGAAACAATCTCCCAGGCAATGGAACAAGAGATTTGATGAGTTTATGAAAGCAAAAGGATACTACATGAGTGAGTATGATAGTTGTGTATACTTCAGGAGAGTTGACCAGGATTCATACATATATCTACTTCTATATGTGGATGATATCCTGATTGCATTTACAAACAAAGACCAAGTCCACAAGTTAAAGACTCTGCTTAGTTCGGAATTCGAGATGAAAGATCTTGGAGATGCAAAGAAGATCTTAGGAATGGAGATTGAAAGAGACAGAGGAAATGGTGGACTATGGATATCTCAAGAAGACTACTTGTGGAAGGTGATAGCAAACTTTGAAATGGATCAAGAAAAATCAGTATCCACTTCAATGAGAGCTCATTTCAAGCTCAAGTCAGCAACAAAATAAGAACTAAGGGAGCAAGAGGATTACATGAAGAGTGTCCCATACCAAAGCGCAGTAGGGAGTATAATGTACTCAATGGTGGGAACAAGGCCAGACTTGGCATATTCAGTGGGATTGATAAGCACGTTTATGACAAAACCTGTAAAGGAACACTGGCAAGCGGTAAAGTGGGTTCTAAGATACATTAAGGGAACTACTGACACAAGACTAAGTTACAAGCATAAGGGAGAATTCGTTGTACGAGGGTACTGCGACTCAGACTATGGAGCAGACTTAGATCAGAGACGATCCATTACAGGTATGGTTTTTACAGCAGGTGGAAATGTAGTGAGCTGGAGATCTTCTCTTCAGAAGGTTGTAGCTTTGGCTACAACAGAAGCAGAATACATTGCATTGTCAGAGGCTGTAAAGGAGGCAGTGTGGCTCAAGAGATTTGCTGAAGAACTTGGTTTCCCACAAGACTCTGTGGAAGTGTTCTGTGACTCACAGAGTGCTATAGCTTTGTCCAAGAACGCTGTGCATCATGAGAGGACGAAGCATGTTGCAGTGAAGTTCCATTTCATAAGAGATCTAATCAGTGCTGGTGAAGTTCAAGTCCTGAAGATCGCCACAGCTTACAACCCAGCTGATATATTCACTAAAGTGTTACCATTATACAAGGTAAAGGAAGCATTGAAGATGCTTCGAGTAACTAAAGACTAATTGTCTTGGCTTCCGTGTTGGGAGCAGTGCTCGGTGAAGAGTACAAAGGATTACTCCGGTGAAGAAGGTAAAGGATCTCGGGTGGAGATCAACACACTTAGTCTAAGGTGGAGATTTGTTGAATATAGTCTAAGTGTGGAAGAGACTATAAGTCAAGTAGAGGGTCTCAGGGTTTAATTGGGGTTTGTAATCTGGGTTAGGATTGAACCCGGTTAAGTGATTAAACCAGACGTCTCTCGGGTTTAGGTTGCACGTGTGATGTGCGTGTCAACTTGGATGGTCATTGGCTCAGATATAAAGTTGTTGATCATCTATTAGGAGAAGTGTACGCGAGCTGCTAAGTGTTGTTGCAGTCGTTAGAGAGAGAGAGAGACGGTTGTTGTACGGAGGCGATTCGCCGGAGTAGTGCAAGTTTGCTGGAAATCCCAGCCCCGGTGAGGATAGTTGCCGTTCATTCTGAGCAGTGAGGTGAACACCGGGTCACCAAATCGTATGTGTGTTCTTTTCGTTCTCGAGTTCTTTTCTCATTCTTCTTCTCCGATTTCATTCTTTTCTTCTAATTGATTCTCAAAGTGAAGCGAGTATCAAGTTAATCGAGCTCATAGTTCAACATGAGCCAAATGTCTGATAAAATGTGGGATGTTGTTGGTTGATGATTCAAATTAAGAATCTAGGATTCAGCTTGATGAAGCTAGAAGGTAAAGCTGATGCTAAAGCTTAAAGATTGAAGAAGACAGTAAATATACAAAGTGTTTCAAACACTTTGGCTGAGCTAAAGAGTCTTGATAAAGATGCATAATTAAGAGCACGTGAGAAACATGTGCAGTGACTAATTAGCTCATCTCTTTATAAGGCATAAGTTTTAGTTCTACGGATAAGGTTACAAGACGTAATCGTCTTCTTCACAGAGAACTCTCGGTACAGAGAGAGAGCTGACAGAAATCAGAGAGAGAGAGAGAGAGTGATTCAGAGAGATTAAACACGAGAGGTTTATCTTGGGTTTATGGGTTCTCTTGTTCTTGATTCCTCTTATCTATCTTCTTCTTCTTCTTCTTTGTAAGTCCGATTGGGTTGTAATCGGAGGTGAGCGACGGATGTAAGCACCACGCCGGAGGTTCTTTCCGGCAACATAGTGGACGTGAGGCAGCACGACAGACTCCCCCGGACGTAGCGGTTCTACGTGAACCGGGTCAACAGATCGCCGTGCCGTTAGCGTTGTAGTTGAGTCTTGAGTCGCGGTCTGGGGTGAATCGGGTGTATCGATTCTCAACAAGTGGTATCAGAGCTCAGGCTCTTCGATTCAAGACGTCAATGGCGATGGATTGGTCGCAAGGAAGAAGAAGGTGGATTCTGATTATCGTTGAAGACGCTGGAAGTGGAGAAAGAAAGATTCACGGAAGAAGATTCTAACGGATCGTATGATTTCGGGTTTCACGAAATTGGGAGAATCTGTAAGTTAATTTCTCACTGGTTCGTCTATACTACATCTGGTGTGAGTTCTTTTGTTAAAGAATCACAAGGGAAGATGTTCGTCGTACAAGATCGACGGATTCGACGAGACTAGAAAAGAACAATCAATACAAGTTTTGTTCTGGATTTGCTTGAAGAAATCAATTCAAGATTGATGTGTCTGGGAACTTCTATACCTTGTCAAGCTAGTTATGATCAGAATTGGTTCATCTATGGGTTACTTGATTAAGGTTGCGTTTCAGAATCATCGTCGTAGACTCAAACTGGTGTGAAACTTGATTTGTTTTCGCTGCCATCACAAAGGTATGTGATGATTATATGGTTTGTTTCTTGTCACTGAAGTCTGCAGCCTAACGTTTGGAATCTGGTTAGCTCACTTGGTTTGCATCTGGTCTCTGCAAAAGATTACCCAAAGTTCATGTCTGGCTTCGGATTGTGTATTGGAGTTTTCTGGTTATTTGAGTTAGGTGCAAATGTGAGTTTAGAATGGTTAAAGAGATGGCATTTGGTGGCACATTTGGACATCTAGGGGACGCCTTAGAGGATGGATCAGTGTATGTTTGATGCTATTTAATATACTGGTTAAGGTTCCATGTTCAAGTTAGAAGAGTTGCAGATGGGTGAAGAAACAAGTTCAGAAATCTGTTGGTAAATGAGACAGGTTAAGGATATGAAGAAAATCAGTGTGCGGATAAGGTTTGAGTGGTTCTTCGTCTAAGTGAATCAGTCTCAGAAGAATGGGGTTTAGATTCATGTGAATCTAAGAAGCTTATGTTTGATGATAAAAGTGCAAAAACATATCATCATTGAAGCTTATAGCAGTCTAAGGAAGTCCAAAGGAGAATGGTTCAGACTGCAGTATTTGTTGTTACCTGTTCATTAGCATATATATGCTAATATGATGGTGTAAGCAGAAACAACAAATGTGTATCACTTCTCAACGGTTGAAGGCTATGTAAATCTTGATGTGAACATATGGTAGCTCTTGTGGTGGAAGCATGAAGCTGCTGTGAACATATGGTGGTAGCAGGAGATAAGCTCGGTTTAGAGCTATGGTGACACATAGACTTTGTGTCTTAACTTGGCTGAGAAGATGATAAGCCCTTTGGTGTAAGCTAGTTGGAAAATCAGTGTTACAGAAACCAAGTATTGAATTAAATGGTTTATGGGTTCTTATGATTCAAAGGACATGAGTCAAAAGAATGTTGGATAAGCTGGTTATAGGGAGCTTACAGGTGGAAGACTCAAGGTTCAAGACAAAAGGAATATGTATTGGGTTGAGTGAGCTAAGGCTATAACCGGTTACTGTTTGTCAAAGGTCTGAATGATTGAGGCATCTTAATGTCTGATCAGTTCTTTGAAGAAAGGAAGCCAAAGTTTGGAAACTTCAAAGGGAGCAACACTCATTGATAAGTCTTCTGGTTTAAAGGTTCTATTTGAAGGAATGGCTGCAGTGGTGTGAATCATCTGTCGTCACTTCATGGAGGAAACCTTGAATAATCTGATACACAAGGACATGTATGTATGGATCTAAGTTGCAGTGGGTAACAGATTTAACTCACTTAAGTGGAGCAAAACCTAAGAGACATGGTGAATTATGAAAGCGCTCAAGTTTCAGGTGGAGCTAATGATGAGTTGTACCAGGTGGAGCACTTAATCAAAAGGATGTCTCGGATCATGTTTTGTTTTGAACGTCAATAATCTGAAAAGATTTGAAAGATAACTCCAAAAAGAGAAGAGTTAGATGGTCAAGGTTGCAGTTTGAAGCTACTGATTTTGGGTCAAGAGTTTGAGCTGCATGTTTTCTGAAAACAAAAGTCAAGTTTTTTTGTCTCCTAGGATTCATGGTAAATGAGTCAAAAGAGGAATTGGTTCTGCTAGTTACAAGTTTATTCAGACATGAAGACTACTTGTTCAGGTCTGCAAAAGAAGTCTCATCTCCGTGCTAAGTTTTTTCTGATCTTTTAGAATTTCAGAAATGTCATTCTAAGAGAGGTTAAGCTTTGTTCTGAAACAAAGAATGGCGGAGAGCTGGAGATAATTGCAGAGGGAAATTGTTCCTGATGGGTTAAGGTCAGAATGGAATGTGAAGAAGTCATGGTGTCTGAGATTGGACAAGCCAATAGCAGAATCAAGCATAAGAAAGATGTCTCAAGCTTGGTGTCACTTCAAGGAGCCTAAGCAGTTGTGAAAAAAGAGGAAAATGCAGGAAATCAGTACTACATTTTGAGACAACTACTAATGAAAGTCTGTTGTTCTGTTGCATCATAAGGAGACTATAAAAGAATCTTCTCAAATAGACACTTTGCAGCAGGGAATGACAAGTGAAGAACTCGTTTGTGTCAGAAGCATAGTGAAGGACCAAGTTTTGGGGGAATAAAGATTCTTGTAAAGTCTGAAGGTTTTGATGCAAGCACCATGGGATTTGGTGGAGTCTGCATATTGGTGGAAGTTGCAGGGTATTTCTTCAGCTTAAAAGGACATCGGGAGATCATATTTGATGTGGTAAAAGCTGAAAGAAAAGGTCTCTCAGGTGTATCTCAAGTTTACTGATATGAGAGGGGTTAAGGATGGCTAACAGTAAGGGTAACACTGTTAGTGGAGTTCTGTTTAAAACAGAATGGGTTTGATCAAGACTGAGCAAGGGTTATTTTTTGCTTCGACTTCCTAGCTAGGTGGAGCTAGGCGACATGTTATGTTGTTAAGAACAGTGGTGCAAAATGTTGCTCAAAGTCAAACAAGAAAGCTGTAAGTTCAATCTCTGTTTAATGATTAAGACTAACTGGTTTTGCTTGAGATTGTTTTCAGGTATGAATCAAAGTTCCAGGAGTGGGAGCATTTATGATTCATGAGAGAATCAAGTTTACTTCAGGTCTAGAAGTTAAAAAGGATTCTTGTCTCAGCATGTGGTTCAAAGAGTATTTGTTTTGATTCAAGGCTCAATGCGCATGAGCGAATCAAATGACGTCGACGGGAATCACACTGCAAGGGAAAATGGTTCGATCACTGTAACAGTTCATGATTGTTGACAGAAATCATGATGGAGAAACTGTGTGATTGATGGTCATATAAGTGGTTTAGCTTATAAAGTTTATGTTGCATTAATATGTTATGGTTACTATACATATTAATGGTTGTATTCTGAGAAATGTGTCTCAGGTTTCCAAGGACTAGGAAATGATATGTCAATGAGGAGATGGAGGTGTTTAGCTCAGGATTTGTATGGTTATACATCAAGAGAGCTGCTCCAACACATTGTCAAAAGCATTGATGTGTCAAGCGTGGATCATGGATGTTTCTGTTTTGAAGCATGAGTGATTCAAGGGTCCACTGCATAAGGTTTAAGGGAGTTAGTTTCTAAATTCAGTGCACATGATAAGAAACTAAAGGCTAGCATTTAGAACCAAATTGCAGGAGGTCATATTATATTTATCAATCACTGTAACAGACTGATGGTTGTAACAGGAACCATAGTAGAAACTGTGTGATTGATTAAACTCATAAGTAGTCATGACTTAGGGAGTTGGTCTGTTGGATATGAACAAGGTTTGAGAAGTTTATTTCACTTGTTAATGATCTGTTTTTCTGAGTGGTTTAACTCAGGTATCCAAATGATGGGAAAAACACATTGAGAAATGAGAGTTTAGCTCGACACAATACTGTGGCGGAGCTGGTACGACTCTAGATGAAGCATGTGACAAGCTGGAAGCTTAGATAAAAGTTTAATGATCTCTTTGAAGATCATTCAAGCTGAGCTTGACTGGAGTTGTGCACTGATTCATTGGTGGAGAAGTAAATTTAAGGTATTGAATTTACTGATGTGTTTTGTTTGTATAAGTGAGACTTATGCAGGTTCATGAGGATGGAAAGCCAAGGTTAGAGCTGGGTTTCAACAGTTCTAATAGGCAGCTTACAAAGGCAACTCACAATGGATTCTTCAAGCTTGAATCAAGGTGGAGATTGTTGGTTGATGATTCAACTTAAGAATCTAGGATTCAGCTTGATGAAGCTAGAAGGTAAAGCTGATGCTAAAGCTTAAAGATTGAAGAAGACAGTAAATATACAAAGTGTTTCAAACACTTTGGCTGAGCTAGAGAGTCTTGATAAAGATGCATAATTAAGAGCACGTGAGAAACATGTGCAGTGACTAATTAGCTCATCTCTTTATAAGGCATAAGTTTTAGTTCTACGGATAAGGTTACGAGACGTAATCGTCTTCTTCACAGAGAACTCTCGGTACAGAGAGAGAGTTGACAGAAATCAGAGAGAGAGAGAGAGTGATTCAGAGAGATTAAACACGAGAGGTTTATATTGGGTTTATGGGTTCTCTTGTTCTTGATTCCTCTTCTCTATCTTCTTCTTCTTCTTTGTAAGTCCGATTGGGTTGTAATCGGAGGTGAGCGACGGATGTAAGCACCACGCCGGAGGTTCTTTCCGGCAACATAGTGGACGTGAGGCAGCACGACAGACTCCCCCGGACGTAGCGGTTCTCCGTGAACCGGGTCAACAGATCGCCGTGCCGTTAGCGTTGTAGTTGAGTCTTGAGTCGCGGTCTGGGGTGAATAGGGTGTATCGATTCTCAACAGATGTCACATTGAAACATGCTAGAGAGTGTACTTTGGGAAATAAATTATACATTCACAGAGGACCTGATTTTTCCTTGACCTTGAATCCGATATGCGAAGTTATGGAAGCAGTGATCAATGGTCAAGTTTTTTCAAGCCGAGAAACGTTGAATCAGGTATATATTTTTCTACTTAGAATTTTAATCATATATTTTATAAGACAATGTCTTTATATTTCGTTTGTGATAATTTTTTTTGTTGTAGCTCTATATTATGCGTTTAGTTCGAGAAGCCTACTCAAAGTGGGATTTGTTAAAAGTGATGGAAAGGAAAACGAACGAGATTCCTCTTTTGACACCAGGTAAATTAGAATACAACTGTTGTTGACATTATTTTAATATTAGTTACCAAAAAAAAAGTTACTAAATTGTTAACAACTAGATTTTGACCTGCGCTTAAAAAGCGCGGACTTATTTTTCTTTACAAATTTAAATTATATTTATTTTATTATTAGTAATTAAATTTTTTAATTATGCAATCTAATTTGGTTTATAATTGTTTAATCCGCATTATAAAAATAAATTAATAATTTAGGTTTAAAAAAGAATTGTGTGTTATTTGAGAAGAGGTATATCGTAAAGATGAAGAGATTGAAATAGCGATTTTGCATTATAAGTTTTAATTTTGTTTTAAACTCGTGCAAAGTTCATTTTTAGAATTCAAAATTGGCTAATTTATTTTTCAACCCGCTCTTATAATAGTAAATATTTTGCAATATGATGTAACAACCCGCAAAAAATGCAATCGTAAAAACAAATTCTTACGAAATAAATTAATTTAATATAATTTTAAAATTTTATTATAATATAAACATAAATATTTATATTTAAAATAAAAAATAAAAAATATATTAAAATATATTATATTTGAATTTTGAATATAATTATAATTAAAGAATTATCTTATATATACAAAATAGTTGATGTTTACACTATTTAGTCATATTTATCAATTGATTTAATAGTTTCATGTTTATATATATATATATATATATATTTTTTTTTTTTAATTAATTAGAAAAGTGAAACCCATTATATTTAGCTTGTTTGGATACATGTTTAGTAATTGTCTTGTTTGGAAACATGGATAGTAGAGAAAATGTTATATTCCTTAATTACTCTTAATAAATATGAAAAACATCCTTAAATCTTCAATGGCACAAGTTGTAAATAACACATGCCCTAAAGGTTAGTTTTCTAACCACTCTAATTTTTTAATAGTATTGATACAATTCTGATCATCCAGGTGGTCACAGTGATACTATGGACCAAATGGAAATCAATATATTGTATAAACAAAACGGATATGCTCCAGAGAGATCTCCGAACAACAATATGGAGATGATAATAAACGAAGGGTATATTACGACGACTCCAGTGGAATTCGGTATATGTTTCAATGCTACTGGAGTTTCGTCCCAAGGTCATATAAACCCTTTCGAAAATCCTCATCTACGTTAGTATTGGAATATGCAGCCTCTTGTGCCTTCACACGATGATTAGATTCTTTCCTAAATAAGGGTTTAATTAGTTTACTACTTGGTAAACCATGGATTATATATATTTGTGGATCATTATTGTATATAGATGTGTGAAACTATAAGAAACAGAGTAATATTTTTCTTTGAATGGTAATCTAGTTGTTTACATTTTCATGTTTCGAAAACATGATCAATGTTGTTGTTATTTTTAACCATTCACAGTATTAATCAAAATTTTATGTTATATGTTTGAAAAACAATTCGAGTATGTAAAGATGCACGCTTTTTCTTTTTATTCCACTACTCCATTTAACTATTTGTCACCAATCATCATCTATTGAAAAAAAATTGATTAGTAAAACATGGATACTGTGATATTCGCTTGAAGTTAATTGGAAAAATGGCCTTTGAGCGGCGTATCTCTCTCTTCTCTCTCCTCTAAGGCTTCTTCTCTAGATCCAGATCTTGTTCAGATCCACACTCAAATCTTGTTTTCTTCGACAGATTTGAGTGAGGATCATCCTTCTCTTCTTTGCCCTAGCGTTTCATCCGTGGATCAACATTTTCTAGCTAAGGTTTTTGGTGGTAGTCGGTGGTGACGGGTTTTGTTTCTCTAGTTCTCTAGCGAGCGATTTCGGTAGCTCTTCCGCGGAACTTGCTATTTGGAGACGTGGTAAGGAAAGCTTCCCCAGGCGTCACCATTTTTTCTTTTCCGGTGAGCCCTCTTGTCTTGTCGATCTTGTTTCTTCTGTCGGAGTCTGGTGGATGTCTGCATGCGGTGAACGATTTGTTTTGTTGCAGGCGTGGCTCCTGAACCGCCGGAGACAGTTATTAGAATCATTGTTTTGGAAGACTTTCGGCGCGTGCGTGAACGTTGTCTCCAGGAGCGGCCAATTACGGCGTCGACCCTTCTGGGGAGAGTATCAGAGATCTCGCCTCCTCATCCTTCCTTCTTCATTATGCAGCTCCAGTGAGAATTGGCATAGTACTTCGGCAGTCGGTCATGTTCTTACTCGGTGAGTGGCAACGGCTCCAGTTCCTCCCGGCTTTGGTTCTTCAGGCGGCGGATCTCCCATGCTTGCGAGGTGGCTCCGTCGATGGTTGGGTGTTCAGCAAACGGCGGCTCTAGGATTAGGGTTACTCGCATTTGGATCTGAGGCCATTTTTGTTGTTTAAGCCCGTTAGTGTTTTGTTGTATCCAGGCCAATTTAGGTCCTATTGGGCTTCTCTTTTTTAACTTTGTAACCCATTCAATATTAATGCAAACCCTTTATAAAAAAAATAAGTGATATTTGCTTGAAGAAAGAAGACCCCTCACGAATTGTTCGAGTGTAGATGTGAGTTTTGGGTCTCAATCACTAAAGCAAGCTTAGCTGGATAGCATCTTTAGCTGATCATAGAGGAAATTACTCTGGTTAAGTTTTCCGGGCAAGTGCGTGATCTTCTTCCAGAGTTTTCACTTGTTTTTTTGGCGAAGTTGGATGCTTCATCAAGTGAAGTCCGAGTTTGGGAATTAGATAAAAATCTTAAAGAAGGTCAGGCTTTTGCTAATTGAGACGAAACAGTACAGTGGGACGCATGAGACTTCATTCATAAAAAGATGAGTACCATTTTCTTTGAAGACTACAGCCCAAGAAGGCAAGATCCTTCGTAAGATAATGGCAGAATGAAATCGAAAGCATAAATAAGAAAATCAACTACAGACTTTTCAAATGTGATCCATCTTCCACATAAGCATAGTGAATCCAAAGGATTTGAATTCATTTATCTTAAGCTGCTGCTACCGTGGTTGTTGCCAGATTATTGCCGAAGCTCCTTGACGACAGCAGCTAGAGCCTCAGGGTTAAGACCAAGATCGCAAAGAGCGATTAGAACGGACAAGGTATGTCGATCCAGCCCAGTGTCCAAGATGTTCGACATTCGAAACGCAAGCTCCAGGGACTCTCTCGCTGTTTCAGCTGCCTCCTGATCCATTTACTCTGACCAAAGATAATCCAGAGAACAAAAATATCAAATTTGATTTCCGAAATTTAGGAAAGGATTTCAATTTGCAATATCATGTAACTGTACAGATCTCCATGGATGTGCATATAGGAGTTGAAACCCTAAGGAGGAAATCGAAGAGCGTCGACTGCCGACTGCTCAAGAGATAAATTAGATCCTTAAAGAGTCTAAGGAAGCAAACGAAACGAGAGATGCACAAACCGATTATGCGACGGAGACAATGAACGGCGTCGAATCTGAGATCTCGGAGCTTGAGAGTTGAGAGAGAAACTAGTCGAAGGAGAAGGCGACGATGATGTGAAAAGGCCCAAATGGGCCACAATACAAATGTTACCGATTTGGCCCGGTTCGGAGAAAATTAACTGCATTCAGATAAATTGGGTCGGTTAAGATAAACACCTTCGGCTATGCTTAACCGGCATCTTAGTGGATTTTAATCAGGACATTCAGGACCTAGGACCGATTAATTTGGTCAATTTTTGTCATCTGGATTTTGGGACACTACAATTTTGTAGGATTATCATTGAGATTGGATGTTAAATAGCTTATGTTAATGGAATTATCAGCCATTGTTAATCAAAATATTATCAAATCTGAACCATGAACATCAAAAGTTGATTCCTTGACGACAAACACTTGCAAAAAGAACATTAACCAACAACAAAAGTAGGAATCTTGGAGAAGAACAGAATAACAAGACTGAAGATGAAGAGAGTAAACGAAAACAGAGACTAGCACTTTGGTTTACTACAATGACAATAAGTGGCGATCTTTTTGGCATTTGGTGAGTCAAGGAAAGATTTGAAATTAGGGTTCTTCATGTATTGGCAGACACAGTGTTGTTGCTGGTTCAGCCTGGTGCAACACTCATTCGACGGCTTAGAGCCTTTCATTATGGCGTCCTCGCATGGAATAAGCTGCATAGGATCACATGCCTGTCCTGCAACGACTACTCCGTTTTCTTGAGCAGCAATTAGTAAGACAAGGATTGTACAAGTGAACAACACTGATTTTGTGCAAAAACACTTCATCGCCTCTCTCTAAGCTGGAGTGTTAAGAGAAAGCAAAAGAAGAAGAATATTTATGGGTTGGAGTTTGAAGTGGGTTTCTCTCCTATATATAGGAGTTAGCTTTGTGCGAGTCATGTTACTCAAATGAGAGCTCGTGGTTACACGAGATCTCCAGATGTATAATACCATCTCTGTCTAAGCTCAAAAGAGTATTAATTTTTTTTTTTAAATGCTCAGACAAAGCATATAAAGACTAAACATCATTTGGGATAAGTTATGAAACCATGTGCATCCAACATAGACGTCAGCTTTCGGCTATAAGCAGCAGCCCGTGAAGGTATAATAAACTTGTTGGACAATTAAACAAATCAAAAAGCACTTTATAATATAAGGTATTACCACTGAGGAAATGCAAAACATGGTTCTAACTTTTAGTTATATTCAAGAGTCAGAACTTACAGCCCAACTTGCACCAAAAGCTGTTCGGTTTCCATTCACTATGCAGTTGCTTCCCTTCAAAATCTTGAATACCGGGATGTAATGTAATGTATGTCTGTAACCAAAAATAACCAAAATGCATTGTCTCAATCGTGTTTAACATAGTTCGGGCAATAAGGGGAAATCACACGACGAATATAATAAAGATTAGCCTCAGACAATTGTTTAGAAGGAAGGAATGATAGATTCCATATCCTGCGTGTGATCTTAGCCACCAAAATAATCATAATTTGCACATACGGATCACAATAGATGTAGTCAAACAAATGAAAGATAGACTCGTAATACAGTGTCTAATTTCTGTCTCATGGCTGATTCCCGATTAATTCAACATAGGAGCTGAATAAAGCTGGTCAGGATGATGATACCAAAAAAGATTCATGGCCCAAGAAAGTAGTCTGAGACATGCCATTATGGAAGAAATCACTTGCTAAAGATCAAATAGTCTAATAAGAAATTGGAAGACACAAAACAAGAACTGTCCTTAAACATCTCCCATGTCTCTTCATATCCTTTTAATCCTATACAAGTAAAGAAAACCAAAGAAATTTTCTTTTGCAAATGACCTCCAGTTTGGAAAATAAAAATAAAAATCATCTCCATTCACTATGGGAAATCGAAAACTTACCAAGTTAATCACTTTCAGAGTCAGAAACAGAGGAGTGATCAGGTTTTAGACCATCAATCTTGATACCTAGATCAGACAAGTCAACATCTTTCAGGCCATCAATCTTGATACCGAGGTTAGACAAGTCAACATCTTTCAGGCCATCAAACTCGATATCGGAATCAGATGAATCCCCATCTCTTAGGCCGTCATTCTCGATATCGAAATCAGGAGAATCATCTTTCAGGCCATCACTCTCAACATCTGAGTCAGACGAATCACCACTTCTCAGGTCATCACTCTCGACATCCGAGACAGTGCCATCGATCTTATGTGCGTCGTTAATTGGATACTTGCGCACCTCCTCCATCACCTCATCGTCACTTTCATCGTGCTTCCCCGATAACTTTCTATTCACCATTGCCTCAAATAAATCGGGCAGCGCATCCTCATCTCCATCATCCAAAAAGCTTTGTATTCTCTTTTTCAGCTCTGTAAAAAACAAATGAAGCAAGAGGGCTTAAGAAACTATAAACACATTGTAATCTTTACGGACATATTTTATGAGCTCACATCATTAATACATCAGACATCATGATTGATTCATAGTAACCAAAGCAAGACAGTTGGTTTCCAGAAATGTTACCTTCTTTAGAAACAACCTCGTCGCTCCTCGAACCATGCGCCGAGTCGGACTCGGAAGAAAAGAAGACGAAACGTGAAGTAACGCGGTCGAGCGAAGGAACAACACAAGGGTTGATCTCAGAATGGCGTAGAATCGTGGGTGGGTGAAGGAAATTTCGAGCCACTAAACTGGGAAATCTCTGCAGAAATCTTCTCATGGGATTCGCCTGCTAGGGTTTATCAGAGGATTGTAAAATTACTCAATTAGGGGTTTGATAACTTTAACCGCTCTTTTCTTAACTGATCTGATCGGTTTGTTCTCGTCGTTTAAAAACGAATGGACTAGCCCATCCCGGCCCAGCCCAAGTTTGACTCAAGCCGATTCATACACAAACTATACACAGGCTTTCGGTAAGGAATTTACGATTTGGCTGGAATATTGTAGACCTTAACTTCCCTAGTCAATTCGTCAATAGTTTTTTTTTTTTTTTTAACAAACATTTGGTGCATTATATTAAAAGTGGCAAAAGATACAATTGTTGCAATTGCATACTCTAGAAGATTTTCTAAACTACAACTTAGCCCCGAGAGATGCCGAAGCCCAATCACAAGCAAGTTGTAGTTCAAAATCAAGAGAAGCAAGCCAATCAAACTAGAACAACTAAAACACAAACCGCATATCGGAACACAGCCGACAGAATTCAAACAAACCAACAGTGAAATAATTGAAAGCAGACATTAGAGGGAGTAAAAAACCAAGCAGCTGGAGCAAAGTTAAAAACCAGGAAGCTGGAATAAAAGCCGAGACCAAGTAGAGTGAAAAGCCCAAGAGGAGGATAACAGTCGAAAAGTCCAAATAATTTGGTGGGAGAAAGCCCGAACCAATAATCCAGATGACCAAAGCCTAAATGAGAAGCCCAAGCCGGATAGACAGAAGCTATGTCAGAAGCCGTTCAGAGTCGACCAGATACCGTAGATCAGGATAGAGAAAACCAGAGACGCAGAGCCAAAGTGGAGAATTCGAGATTTTCATCTCTCAAAGAGGAGATCCTATTACGGATCGTTGAATCAACCAGGCGTGAAAGCTGATCAGGATGACTATGAATCTGTCTATGCAGCCTGTTATTACGCTCTCTCCAGAGTTCGAAGATTAGACATTGCCATCCAATAAGAGTGATGAAACAAAGCTGATTATTACCACGGAGATTTGTTAAGATATCCACTGATTCTCCCCAGGACAAGTCCCCGAGGCTCAATCCGAGCTTAGATGCTAGCGAGAGCCATAACTGCGAAGAAAATGAGCAAACGAAGAAGATGTGGTTCCTTGATTCTGGAGCATTGTTGCACAGCAGACATGATGAAGGGATATCAAGTCCCCAAGCGATCATCCGATCCCTGGTTGGGATACGGTTTAGTTGAACCATCCAGGTGAGAGTTTTATGTTTTGGTATCCCCTTTTTACACCAGACAACCTTGTTCCAAGATACAATTGGCTTTGCAAACCTCATCGCATTATAGACGTCCCTAGCCACAAACTTATTACCGGTATTAGGGCTAAAGTCATCCACTAACGACCAACAGTAGGTATCAGATTCATCAGATAGGGAGATGGTAGTTAAGTAGATTAAAAGCTGCATCGCTCTGTCAGATCTTGCTTGCCTAATGCACCAATTTGTTCCATTCCATACAGATGTTAGGGTAGCAGAGGCAGGGACTCCCAATGCCCGAGGACCAGCGGGTCCGAGGAAGGTAATGAGCTGGCCAAAAGGACTCCATGGGGAAGACCAAAAACTGCACGCCAAACCATTGCCAGGAAGGAGGCGGATCCATTGAGAAGCATCTGTTCTAAGTTTTAAGATGGATTTGAAGATCCAAGTGTGAGATTGGTGAGGCTTTATGTCCCAGATGTTAGTATCTTTTAGCACTGTATCTTTAATCCACATAACCCAGATTGAATCAGTCTTGAAAATGATCATCCACAGCAGTCTCATAGCACAAGTACGGTTCCAAGAGATTAGATTTTTAAGCCCTAACCCACCTTCCTCTTTAGGTACTGTAACAGAGTCCCACGCAACACGGGCAGAGTATCTGCCATCTAGAGTGCCTTTCCAGAGGTAAGCAGCGCACATCGAGTCAATCTGCCTTAGACAAGATTTGGGAATGATGAAGGCAGCGCACCAGAAGTTGATAATACCTGAGATGACTGTACTAATCAGTTGTAAACGGCCAGCAAAGGAGAGGTATTTGGCTGTCCAGTTGTTGATTTTAGCTTTAATCTTCATGAGAAGTGGCTCACAATTAAGAATTGATAGCTTTTTTGTAGTCAGAGGGAAGCCAAGGTAGGTCATCGGCAGAGAACCTTGAGGAATGCCAGTAAGCTGAGTAAGGGAAGCTATTTCATCCTCTGACATCCCAGCTGGAAACAAACAGGATTTAGCGGCGCTTATAGATAGGCCAGAGATGTCTCGGAATTCATTCAGAACATCAATGATGCCTTGCAAAGAGGCTGGAGAACCATCTGAGAAGATTAGGAGATCATCTGCGAAGCATAGGTGAGTGAGCTTAGAAGCAGAACATCTAGGATGATATCCAAATTTATTCTCCTCTGCCGCTTGATTTAGCATTGATGATAAAATGTTCATTGCAAGCCCAAACAGGTAGGGACTGAGCGGATCGCCCTGACGGATGCCTCGACTGCCTCTAAAGAACCCGTGGAGAGAACCATTGATGCCCACTGAGTAGGTTGTTGTTGATATACACTCCTTGATCCAGGAGATATAAGCTGAAGGAAGGTCTAAGGCAGCGAGACAAGCTAGAATGAAGTCCCATTTCAAGCTGTCGAATGCCTTGGCAATGTCAATTTTCAGAGTAAGTCTCTTAGCTCCTTTGTTTTTATGATCCCCACTCACTATTTCAGAAGCAAGAAGGCAATTTTCAAGTAGTAACCTTCCTTTGATAAAGGCAGACTGATTAGGAAGGATTATTGCATGAATAATAGGCTTGATCTTGGCAACAAGGACCTTAGATATGACCTTATAGAGAGTGTTACAGCAAGATATAGGCCGGTAGTCCTTAATGTTGGTTGCTCCTGGGAATTTTGGAATAAGGGTGAGGATCGTAGCGTTAGTTGAGCAAGGGAGATTAGTATCTCTGAAAAACCTCTGAATCGCAGCCATGATCTCTGGACCAATGTGAGACCAAGATTCTTTGTAGAACTTAGAAGAAAACCCATCAGGACCTGGGCTTTTATGAGGGTTTAGTTTGAATAACACGTTCTTTATTTCCTCCAGGCTAGGTATACTGGCTAAGACATGCGAGTGGATTAAGCTACACGAGTAGGCAGTGAAAGATCTAACCCTCAGGAGGAGGCCAGGGACAATAGCAGAGAGGGGAGGGCCGAGAACAGCTTTGAAGTGCTCAACAGCTAAGTTACCCACTGCGGCAGGAGAGTCAACAATTCTGCCATCAAGACTTACAAGAGAGGTAATAGTGTTGTAAGTGTTTCTAGAGTTGGCCACTTTCATGAAGTATCTAGTACAGAAATCCCCCACCTTTAGCCAATTAATTCTGGATTTTTGCTTGTAGAAGGATTCCTCCACAAGCTTTAGCATATCAAGTTTCTCCTGGCAGTTTTTTTCATCAAGGAAGTGCTGATCAGACGGGTCACTTAATGAGATGATTTGCAAGGCATGAAGGGTCTCTGTGACATCAAGCACACGCTTCTCAATACCCGAGAAGTTATTCTTGTTCAAGGTTTTCAGAGGCTTCTTGAGCAGCTTCTGTTTCTTGGAGATAGCGGACAGAGAGGGTTCTTCAATGCTATCAATGGACCAGTTAAGGGCAACCGTAACCAGAAAGTCCTGGCAAAGCGTAAGGAAGTTAAAGAACTTATAAGGCTTCGTACCGGCAACTGGAACAGGAAGATTCAGCGAGACTAAAGCCGGGGTGTGATCAGAGATGGATGGAGTGAGAAAGTTGACCAAGCTATTAGGGTAAGCGTTCAACCATTCTTCGTTTATTAGGACCCTGTCTAGCTTTTTAGCAATGGGCGACACTGGTTGCTTATTAGACCAGGTAAAGGGGGGGCCGTAGTATCTTAAATCTCTGACTTCAATATCATCCATACAGGTTTTGAAAGCTATCATCTGAGGGGTGATTTGATTGAAGCTGGTAGAAGAGTGCTCAGAGCAGTGGATAATCTCGTTGAAATCTCCACCGATAATCCAAGGAGAAGTGCCAATGTAAGTAGAGCTGATGAGATTGAGATCATGCCATAACAGACGCCTTTCGTCGCTAGTATTAGCAGCGTAAACAGCAGTGACTGTGAACTGATCCATACCAGGATAACTGACAATGCAGGTAAGAGACTGGCGAGACTGATGAATAGGCACAACCGAGAGAGGAGTTTTCCAGATCAAAATAATTCTGCCATCATGATCCGACAGATGATTAGAGCAAAACGACCATCGAGGGCAAAGATCATTCATGATCGAAATAAGGTTGTAATCCTTAATATGAGTTTCCAAAAGAGCACCAAAAAAGACATTATTTATACTAAGCCAGTTTCGAAAAGCCTGATGCTTATCCTTCTCGTTTATTCCCCTGACATTCCAAAAAAATATATTTATCGACATAGAAATTATTGAGAGGTTTCCATCCCTGTTGCCAGGGCAGAACCCGTAGACGGGATAGTAACATGATTGTTCCCAGGTATAGACTCCCTAGGCTTTAGAGGATCTGAAATTCCATGATCAAGAGAAAGCCCTTTTTCTTTGTGGCAGGTTTGTGAGTCCGCAGAATTAGTGAGTAACAAACGACTATTATCTGAATCCGTTTCAAGAACCGCGAAAGGATTTGCTGAAACTAAATCCTGGTTTATGCCTGATGAATAACCTTTTGAAAGTTGAGAACATTTTTTTTTCTTTGATTTGGCAGGACTTATTTTATTCTGAAAGAGCCTTGGCGCTGGCAGAGCAACGACCAAAGAGATGTCCTTCGTAGAGAAGATCCCTTGAGCAGCCAAATCACTATCAAACATTAGCATCTGCGGAGGAGACGGAGGAGAAGAACCAATACCGACAGAACCATGATGATAGGGCAGGTCCAGAGGATTAAATGAAGCAACAGAGGCCTCAGCATTGACAATAGTACCAACCGGAAGGGCCACAGCCTGGGAAAAGGCCAAGAGAGGTGGAACCACATCCTGAGAAGGAGAGACGACCACGCCGGAGGAAGAAACGGTCGACTTAGCAAGAGGCTCAACCGAAGAAACCACCACAGGAGGAACAACTAACGGAGAAACTGGATCCTGATTAGAAACATGGTCCGAGTTAGGCTTGGATGCTTGGTTAGCAGCCCCCTTACCGTTAGAGGACGTCGAAGGACCTCCATTCGAAGGAGTCCAAGTAGAATAAGGGCATCGTTGTTCAAGGTGACCCATCTTTTTGCAGCTTGGACAAGTAGGAGGCACCCAAGGATATGAAACAGAAACAGGTATTATCGAACCATTTTCTCGAAGAAGTTCCACATCCGCTGGCAGGGTTTTGGTACAGTTTGCTTTGACTTTAAGATGAGCTACGTCCAAGCTAACCATTCTGATAGTGTACTCATCAGCTTCCACCGGGTCACCAATAAGACCAGCAACCAAGCTCAGTCCTTCCTTGGTGTATAGATCAAATGGCACACCTCTAACGTGAGCCCAAAGAGGAATGGATTCCATAGTTGGCGGTTTCAAAGCGATTTCGGCAGACCATTGAGTTACATAAAACAAAGAAGTTCCGACGTGCCAGATTTCCTGCTCCACAATTTTTCCTCTGATGAAGTCATTGGGAATCCGAACCAGCATCGAGCGAGAGTCAGGCCTTAAGTGTATTTCCAGCTTCCTACCTTTTCCCCAGATATGCGTAAGGACGCTTTGAATCTGGCTGTAAGAGGGAGGCTTACCAGTAAATACTCCTAGGATAAAGTCTTTATGCGCCTGAGCTCCTCTTTGGAAGACAGCATCAGGAATAAGAATTCTAGGAGTACCAGAGGGAGAGAAGCTAGGAGGGGCCAGTCTTTCTAACGATCTATCAACTGAGGCTTTGATTTTATTAGCCCAAGAGTTGACCTTTTCCTCTGAAGCTCTAAGAACTTCAGGGTTAGTGAAAGCATTACCAGTATGAGAAATATTGGCACCAGAGGCAGCAGGAGCAGACTGTTTTGCTTGAGGAGGCTGTTTTGCTTTAGGAGGCACAATCTTACTTGCTGCTGGGCCAGTAGTGTTTGGTAACTTGTGAGTAGAAGTGAAGCCAGTAACAGCCGGACTGGCTTTAGGAGTAGACGGAGAAGCTGAGGCCATGATTGTATCCGGATCTGAGTTACCAGCGGTTGCTTCAAGAACAGTACTCACAGATCTATTTGCTACATGAACAGTGTTTCTAGATCCAATTTCTTGGATAGTTGAGATGTTACCAGAGGCTTTGACACCCGCTTGGTTAGTATGAGCAGAGCTCTTAGATCTCCTCGGCTCATCAGATTCGAGCTGAGCTAAGGAACCATCTAAGGTAATGGAGGAGCTAGCTATGTCCCCGTCAATCTTCAAAGAAGGACTGACCAGAACAGAGCAGTTTTGAGTAGAGTCAAGACCATGAAGGTCACTGATAATGGAGTGGAGGACCTCTTTTGCTTGGGTGACTGGAGATTGGATCTTAGTTACCCAGACAGAAGGGATAGAGTGAGTAGAACCAAACTGGACAAGCGGCTTGGAATTTGGCGAAATAGGGAGAGGGGGGAACTGAGAGAGCAAGAGATGGTTGGGTTCATGAGGCGGCTCAGGCGGCGGCCGGAGTGAGGTATCTCCAGCCATCGGAGCTTGCTAACGGCTAGCGCGGGAAACGAGGCTACAGAGCACCGGGAGAGAGAAGAGAGAAAAAGAGATATTTTCTCACTCCAATTCGTCAATAGTTGTTAGCCTATCTCGTCATATCTTTATTTATTTTGCATTAATAGAGGAACTCAAACCGAAAATGATTAATATATAGAGCCTGTTAAATGCATGTATTATTATAGTCAACCATAATTAAATGGTCTAGTTTATATCTTTATTAAATGGTCTCGTCATATCTTTATTTAACCATAATTAAAAGCGTAGTGGAGAAAAAGAAATGGTCTAGATATTAAAACAACTAGATCACTGATTTTTTTCGGTTTCTAGTTTATTTATAGATACAAACAATTGCTTAAACTGGTTTAAAGTTGTCGGCCATAGATAAATTTGGTAGATTAGTTAGAAAAAGTACGATTTTAATATTTTATTTTGTGTTAGATTGTTCTTGTGAATAACGATTTCGACAGAAATGTAATTTGGCAAAACCTAAAAAGTCATAAGATTTGTCGTGGAGTTTTTGGGCCATGCTCCTACGAGAATAAGGCCGAGACTTTTGGACTCACCACCACATATGTCCTATGTGACGCACCTAACACTCTTCGACCGATTAGTCATTTTTATTTTCTCATAAATCTCAATCACAGTAATTAATTGTTTATAACTAATATATATATTTTTCCAGTAAATCCGGACCAATATTCTTTGGATAATCGTGTTGACAAGTGGCAGGTCTTGTATATAAAAAAATATATACAGATTCTTTTTAATTTTGTGGCAGTATAAGCAAAAATCTACTATTGATGTGTGAAAACCTGTGACCCTCTAATGTTTCTTGTCTTTGTTACCTCGAACAGATAAATAAACCAAAAAGTTGAAATACTTCTGAAAAAGAAGAAAAGTAAAAGTGACACGAGAGACCTTTTCTGCACATACAAGCAAAGTCAATCAAAGTTTTATCCTCTTTGGTTCTGGACAAGAGTGAATCCAAAATAAGAAAAATCAAGTCAAATATTGATACTTTGATTAAAAGTTAAAAATAAAAATAAAAACCCAAAAGCTGGTGGAAGAATCTATTGAGTGAACATCCAAATACCTAATTTACCCTCACTTACCTCAAAATTTCAAGACAAGAACCAAACACTAATACAGTACTTTTGCATGTGAAAAGAAAAAAGAAAAAATTGTAGACTTCAAAAACAAACTAAAATAAGTGATAGTGAGGTTTGATTAATTAAAACGTTAATTAAGTTTCACTAAACCAACTTAAAAAGTTCCTTCTTCCCCGCGCTGTGTGTGTCTCTCCTTCCCCACCTCTCCATTATCTCTTTCCTCACCTCTCTCTCCCTCTATCTTTTTTTTTTCCTTTCTTTCAGAGAGAAGACAATGCCTGTTTCTACAGAGCCTTCCTCTTCTTCGACAACAATCGGTCAGCACATCAGACTCCGACCCAGGAATCTCCCACCATCTACCACCGCCGATGAGCCTCTAATTCCAAAACCTAGCCGCATCTGTAAATCCGCCATGTCTTCCTTCTTCCTCTTACCATCATCATCATCCAACGAAACCACCAGAAAGAAACCCAACGGTTTCCCCCAAACGACGTCGTCTCCATTTCGCGGGCTTGGCTGCACGGCCTCCGCATCTCAGCAAGTTTCCGTACCGGCTGTGATTCGCTCCTCCGCGGATTGGGATGCGAGTAATTTCAAAACCAAGAAGAACAAGAGCAAGAACAAGGGTGGTAGCTACAGTGGCGGTTCGATTAAGATATTGAGCGAGTCAGCAGATAGAAGCGCTTGCGGGGCGATTCCTGATGTTTGGTGCGGACCAGGAGTTGGGTTTTCGACGGATGCGGTGGTCGGCGGAACGATTGACCCCGTGGAAGCGGATCTTCCGAGAAGGAATATTCCGGCGAGACGCAAAATCGATGGAGATAAGAACAGTAGTAGCAGTAATCAGAGAGAGGTACATTTTACGTTTCTATTTAACTATGCCTAATGATTTCAGACAAATTTCGTAACTTTAATTTTTCTTCATTGTTCGTTGCGTGTGCTTGTTTAATTTGATTTTGATTATACTATCCAAACAATAGTTTATTATAAACCAATAATTTAGTCTAGATATTATTCGTTACAGTAGATTTTGATTATAGTTATTTAGGATCTTTTTTAATGGTCGTAATTTATTGGTTTTATAATATCTGGATTGTATATATGATTTGCCTTTTTTTTTTCGTTTTGATTTAGGTTTATCGTTCTCTGTAACAAATCTAGGGTTTGCACTTAGATACTTCTTCCTCGTTATTTATTATCACAAAGCTTCTGTCGAGTAATTTAAGGTTCTTTTACACTGTTTCTTGTTGGGGATTTAGAGCTTGAGACAATTTTGATTGAGATAACACATTGGTACTCAAAAAATTTAGGGTTTTGTCATACTTTCAAGTGATCATATGAGGTTTGATTTTGATTGTTAAGTCTTAAACTGTTCTTTGTAGGGTTCTGTTCCTCCTAGGCGATCTCAGAATCAAGAATCCAATCCTTACTTTGACTCTGATTCGACTTTTTTGGCATCACGGGCTGAGCAGACGCAGACGCTCTTCTCTGATAGGTATCATCGTCATCTAAGACAACCATACCCTAATGGACTCTCCGAGGTAGAGTGGTGTCTATTAAGTTTTATGTTTCTTTAGGGATCATTGAGCTTGTGCAATATTTTCATCTGGATGTTTCATATGCAGATGATGATGCTACAGAATGGTTTTGTAATGGGAGGAATACTAAGTTCTTTCGATCACTTTCGTGACTTGAGGCTCAACGTTGATGGCATGTCATACGAGGTATGATCTTTTCTATCATAATGATGTCTCTATGTTGTTTTTTGAGTATTGTGTTTGTTCTGTTGTGTAAAAACAGCAACTTCTGGAGCTTGGTGATAGAATTGGGTATGTGGACACTGGACTTGACAAAAAACAGATCAAAAACTGTCTCTTGAAAGTCAAACCATTCCATAAAGTTACACCACTAGAAGATAGAAAGTGCAGCATCTGTCAAGTAAGTCCAGATATTAACAAGGCCATGTTTAGATTGATGAGAAAACAGATTTGTTCATTAATGTGTTTGTTTGCCGACAGGAAGAGTATGAGGCAAATGACAAGGTAGGGAAATTAAGATGTGGGCACAGGTACCATATCCACTGTGTCAAACAATGGCTCCTGAGGAAGAACTCTTGTCCGGTCTGTAAAACTATGCCATATGTTTAAACCTTTTAAGTCTTAGATATATCTCCTCCTTTTGATGTTTTGATTCTTGATTTTGGAGATTGAAACCAATTACTATTTTTATGTTAGATTCTTTCATTAGTTGGGATTTTTATTCATGAATTTGCTATTTTATTTCTGATGAAAACAAAACTGGTTGTTGAAACATTGTAAGAAACACCGATTTGTTTACTTACCTATGGCTATGGAAAAGTCTCCGAGACATTGTGAACCCCACATTGCGTGTGGGTTTTGTTGGTGATTATTAGGTCGTTAAATGTTAGGTAGATCTGAAAATATTAAATCACATGAAAATCATGAAGTTGTTAACTGCAAGTAACATCTAGATACTTGAGTTATCTACCCAAATAATGAGGCCAATACAATGATATTAATACAATGATGTTAATTTACTAATGATTTTGACTGAAACTTTGATTGGTTACAAGAGAGAATTATTCCGGGAGGGGTCAAAACCATTTTATTTATCAGTATTTGATATGTAACGGTGATGCAGACTAATGAAAGCATATATCCTTGGCTTTAGAGTGAAAGCATCTAAATTAGTGCACTGTAACCATGCTAACATTTAAATCCCTGAATGTTTGTTTTTACTTTTGAGTTATAAAGCTACTAAATGTGTGTATACATGAATGTATGTATAGACTGTTATATGTACCCTTTTCTTTTTTTACAGAAACAAGAATCACAATCCATTTGTAATTTCACTGTTAACTCTGATCATGGCGCTGAAGAAACTGAATAATCAATGGATATATTTCGCTCCGGGCCTGTAATGAATATAATCAAAAGTCAAAACATTAAAACCAATATAATCTGTAAAGAACAAAAAGAATGAAGGGAAATTGATCATACATACCGTGCGACCAGAAATCATATCCTGGTGGCCATAATGTGGACCTGCAGGTGATCCTAAAACTTTGAAAGTAGCTAGATGTTCCGGAATCAGCTTTACAGTCTCTGCTCATCAGATTAATACCATTGCACAACGGTTAATGAATAGATCAATCAAGAGATAAACAATATGTTGTAGAGTTAGCTACCGTATACGGCATCAGGAGGGCATATTATATCCCAGTCCCCTGCAAGAGCTAAAACAGGGACATTGGTTTTACTGATATGATCCTTGTAATAGAAAGTACCCGTTCGATCACGCAGCCCACCCTGGTACACAGCTGTTGCTAGCTGATAGAGAAGCTTAGCTGGTACTGTGCCTGTATTTTTTCTCAAGAAGAAAGTTATTCCAACTAAGAAATTTGTTGAGAAATATGAGAAAATGTCAAGTAAAGTAAATGAGCTTACATAAGCTGTTCAAGACAAGCTTCTCAATCACTTCAGGATCCATCATTTGAGGAGCAGAGATATTAGTGGTTAACCAGGACAAAGCATATGGAGGACGACAAATTAGAGGGTGAGCCATCGCTAGCATTGTATCAATCGGTAAGGCAGGCACGTTAAGAGCTTGTGCTGGATCTTTCTGTGACAAAAATCACTTTCTCAGTCAAATAGTTTCCCATTTAGAGTGTAAACAGTGCGGTGATTGGTTCTTAAGTACTTGCCACGGGTAATAAGTACTTGAGGAGTGTTCCTGAGGATGAGTAGTCCAATGTTGATGCGAGAGTGGTGACACAAGCCAACCCTGAATCCATTCCTTTTAAGCCTAGTGAATTAAAAGTAATTGAGCCAAAATCTGAGTATGAATTACATTTACAACACAAGTATGATGTATAAGAGAGCTTACCACATCTTGAAAGCAAGGCATATAACAAAATACCACCCATTGAGTGACCAATTGCTAACAACTTGCCATCTTTTGGCTTGGTTTGAGTCCTCACATACTCCATCTAAGACCAAAATTTCATGTAAAATTTCTAACCCAAGTGAAGTTTCAATTACACAGAAGAATAAACAAGAGGTGTCACCTCACCGCAGAAGGAATATCTTGTTCTAGATAGTTATCAAAATCCCAATTGTAATGAGGGATAAGTTCAAGCCGCTTCTTGAAATCTTCCACTCTCTTGGATAGACGGTCTTGCAGTCCGAGGATCTTAAAACCTGCAGCCAGACAGTGATCTGCTTTTCTGGTCTCAGCAGAACAAATAGAGATAGAGAGACAGTAAGGTAATGAATCAACCTCCATCAAGAACATTTTCCATCCTCTCAGATACGTTTATGAGATTCTCCAATAGATCAGAGACTATCCGCTGCTTGTCATTGCTGGATTCTGTCCTTGTTGGATTCTCTTATTCATCAACAAACATGATTTTTTTCAGAAAGCAAATCAATGTATACACACATAAGCAAGTCATAAGAAGATTCTCATGCATTTACAAAGATCTGTACCAACACTTAGAGAACTCAATCCGGCTCCACGGAGCTCAAGAATCCATGTATCAAATCCTGAACCAGACATGAATCTTGCAAAGGAATACTGCATATCCACAGAAACAGAACAGAAAAAGAAAACAAAACTGCTCAGCTTCCAAATACAGACTTCTGTCACAAAAATCCATTACAAGACAGAATCAAACTATGTAGTTAAGCTGACACCATAATAAATCAGTTTGTTTTAAAAAACTCAAATCACCTCAGGTGAAAGATCGTATGTTAAGGCATTGGTCGCGATCCCAGACAATAGAAGCAGAGGATGTTTCCTCTTCGGTGCCTGTAAGTGTAAACATGATAATACGTACATGTATATGTATATATATATCGGTACCTTTGGGGAAGGAAGATATCGCCAGAGAGCAGCGCGCCAATCGGAGTTGGGAACAGGAACGTAGTGGAGTTCGTCAGCCGTGCAGATTTCATTCGCCCCTGTCTTCGAGACCGATCCGATCGCCGGAGATGATCGGACTCGGCCGAGTTGCAACGAGGAGAAGGGAGGCTGGGATTGACTGAGTAGAGAAGAAGCGATAACGGTGGAAGTGAGGGAAGCTGAGCTTAGGTTGAATCGGAGAGCATCCATAACCACCGTGAATCATCAACATATAGTCGCCGGAGCAGAGCAACGGTTATTTGATTATATAGGCGGTGAAGTGGAAGTTCTTACTCAGTCGCTTTCTATTTCTTGAATTTTGTGGTTAGGATTTTCATTTTAAATGCTTTGCCACAAATATAGAAAATTAGTATTTTTGCCGGTATTTTTTCATGTGTTCTATATCTGTCTACGAAATCGGTAACGTATGCAAGTACATTAACCATTTTGTCCGCAGAACAAAGGCAAACTGCGTTTGACATGGACGTGTTCGTGAGTACGTACAGACATAAACAGAGTAACGAGCCGTATCATTCTACTTTGAGCAGTATAGAATATTTTTAATTTGTGTACGCACGTGTGAAGGCAAAAGAGACACTCTGAGACGAGAAGAAGGTTCCTGATTCGGATAGACCGTCTCCAAATATACAGAGGAAATTTTTTTGATTCAGATACTAGCGAAGATAATTGGAAGAAAAAACGCAGCTGTTTTATGAGATCCTTAAAAGTTCATAATTGCAATCAAGTGTTAGATTGTTTATAGTTTCTCTATTTCAAGATTCAGATGGCCAAATTGGTCAACACAAATCAACATTAGTCTTTTTTCTTCAAGATCTTCAAGGGCTCATCAAATTATACACTGATACACATATTATGTTTCCACAACACACTTTCCTTAAGTTTACTCGAGGGCTGTTAGATCGACCGAGGTTTTTGAGCTGCTGGCAACCGAATCAATACTCTTAAAGAGAGTTTATCCATATAAGAATCTACTTACGTATCTTGGATTCAACAATAGAAATAATGTGTTTAGCAACATCTGATGCAGCATCAGGTTTCGCAGCTTTCAACGCCCGCTCGCTCATTTCTCTCATCAGTTCTTTATTCCCTATCATTTGGAACCAACTCAATGAAACAATGAGGAGGAAGAAAATGAGAATTTGAACACTTTTGTGGAAGTTACCACTTACCTAGAATATCTTCCATTGCAGCTCGGAGAGTGATCGAATCTAGCTCTTCCTCTGTTATTACCTTTGAGCCAACAATGTCTGCCATTAAAGACGCACTCCTCACTTGATCCCCTTCATCGCTATGTGGTGATGGTATCTAACACAACAAAAACCAAAAGAAAAGTCACACCTTACAAATGCAATCTTCGACGAATCAGCTTTAAAATATTTAACATACCAGTATAGAAGGTTTGCCTAACGCCATGATCTCTGAGCAAGTCATCGCACCGGCTCTCGAGATAACCAAATCTGCAGCCGCATAAGCTACACCTATCGTTCTCAAGAACCTTACACCAAAAAAACACATTTTGAGTTCTAATTTACTACGGTCTGAAACTTGTGACAGTTAGAGATTATAAAAGGTAATTAAACATTTTTAAAATGTTTTGTAACTCACGGAGATAGAAAGAGACGAGGATGGCTTCTAACAAGACTATCCATTTCATCAAAAGCTTCAACACCAGTTTGCCAAACGAAGAACCAGTTCTCATGTTCAGACAAGATCTGAGAGAAGCAGTTAAGCAGAGCTATGTTAATGGCGTTTGCCCCTAATGACCCACCAAGCACAAGCACAACTTTCGCTTCCGACACAGCTCCTGCCCACTGTCCGAAGAAGCTCACTCGCGCCGCTCCTTTCGACGAGTACTGTCTGAGCGCTTGTCTTATCGGATTCCCGTAGACGACGCACTTCACGGCGGCTCGTTTGGGGAGATTAGTGACTGTGCAGTTGAAAGAGGCGAAGATTGTGTCGGCAAAGAATGAGAGAATCCAATTGGTGGTTCCAGGGATTGAATCTTGTTCCTGGATAACGAGTTTGAGTCTCATGATCACGGCGGCGAAGCAGACTGGGAATGAGGCGTGGCCACCGGTGCCAACGACGATTTGGGGTTTGAATTCGCGGAGGAGTTTGTAGGATTCGAAGGTTGATTGGATCAGGCGGAGAGGGAAACGGAGGAAGGAGGTGAAGTAGATGAATGGCCGAGATGATGATGATCCGACGGTGGGGATTGCGGAGAAATCGAATCCGGCGGATGGGACCGTCGTGCTCTCCATGCTGTTTGGGAATCCGATGAAGAGGATCCGAGCAAGTGGGTCGGCGGATTTCAGCTCGTCTCCGATTGCGAGTGCCGAAGAGATGTGTCCGGCGGTGCCTCCGGCGGATATCACAACTCGTAAGCTGGAGATTCCGTCGTTCTTTGCGGCGGAGGCGATGGAATGGTGGTTGATTGGGCGGTCTACTGAGAGACAGCAGACGGAGGAGTAAAGGGTGAGTCGACTAGGAACGAGTCTACTTGAAGGGTAAAAGTGTAAATTTGAAGAGAGGAAGGAAGGGATCGCCATGGTAGATCAGGACAAGATGCTCTAAAGTCAAAATTTCAGTGCGACATTTGGGTAGAAGACGAAGACGACGATGATGCTTCGAACTGTAAACCATATGAATTTTACCTTTCCGAGAAAAAATTCAATGGGTGTGAGATGCAATGCGAAATTAAGAAGATGATCGGAGACGGGATATTACGGATCAAAAGAAATAAAAAATGAAGAAGAGATTAGAGATGAGATCCTTGATCGATCATCTTAAGGTTTTTCTTGTCGGTATAGTCAAAGTTTGTCGTGAAAATAGTCAACTTCTTTTTGTACTTTCTTTGTTCTGTTTTATTTGCCACGAGGGAATTAATTTAGTAATCTTGTTAGTTACTCTAATCCACGTATTAGTCATATGAAGCTTCTATTATTTGGATCAGAAAATATTCAAAACTAAGACATGATGATTCAAACTACGAAAATTAGAAAATTAGAAAAACTATAAATGAATAAATAAATTATTCGGGGTCATTGTTAAATTTCATTGGCTTTACAATTTTCCGTGAGACTTTTAAATCATAATTTTTTTTTGACTGAGTTAATTCATTATCATCGCCATAAAAAATAATTAAATCTTTTTTTTTTTTGGTTCCAAAGCAAACTACTACTACTATAATAATAATAATACCTTTTTCAGTTTTTTTTTTTTTAAAACTACAACTATAATCTTTACACCCAAATTGTAAAGTTGCAACCTTGATACAAAATATTTCGTTTTTAAAAGTAATGGTATTCGTGAAAACACGTGCTTCAACTCTATTTGGCCGATGCCATCACACCCCACCAAAACTCAGGTTGTATCTCGATTGACTCTTAGTGCGAAGTTAATTAAACTCGGTAAAAGATTTAAGTGTTAATTAGGTGAATATACTCATGACTAAATGAGCTGTATTAAGCAATTAATGAATCTTTGGACAAAAAGAAAAGAAAAAAGCAATTAATGAATCCAAATATAAAGGTCGCCGCACACGAAAGAAAAATCAGTGGTGGTCTTTGTGTGGGTAGGTCCTGTGGTCTTAGTTAAATGCAAAACTGGTCCCCAAGGATGCTGCAACTTGCTAACTCACCACTACACTTTTTGATACTCCTTTATACAAATCGTGGTTAAGGACAATGATACGGAAAAAGCAATTATATACCAAAAGAATTAGATTACGTTATCAAATAACTCATCAATTGCGTAAATGCATTTGCCGAAACTAAGAAAATGTATTTGGAAAAGCAAATTATAAACAAAACAAAAAACACTGTTTGAAGTTTCACTATTTCTATATTTTTTTTTGTGAACCAAAATGAGTATCAAAGTGTGATTTTTTTTTCTACCATATGTTCAACTTTTTTTATTAGTATACTATTTATTTTGAGTTCATGAGGCAAAGTTGGCATTAATTTGTTTTTATATTTATTTTCAAAAGGCTTCCTAGACTCATAGTAATGAAAATTGGACATTACTTATATATATCATATAAGTTTTGTCTAAACTTTCGAATATAGGATTTAGATTGATATTGCAACAATTTTTTTCCATAATCTCCCCTTCAAACGAAGGATCACTATCTTGACATTTCCTTCAACAAATTTTGACATAGAACATTAAGCATTTTCAACCTATGTCAAACTCTCTCACTAGTATAATATTGGTCACCCAAAAAAACAAACCCGCATAAAATTATTTTTGGATTCTTTTTTGGAAAAAACTTCATTATAATCAGAATTGAATATATTATTCTAATTTTTTGATGTAGTATTTGAATTGATATCCCAACTGACTCAATAAAAGCAAAGAAAATATGTACATTTACATACATATTTGTCAGTCAAAATCATAAGTGTTTGTTGGTGACTTGGTGTCCACCAAATATTTCGGGTAAAAAACGTATATTTCCTTTGCAATAGAAAGGAAAAGAAAACTGTTGGCAGTAAAAATAAAAAAGAGCTGGATAAAGTAAGAAATCATTTTACATTTTAAAGAAAGAAAAAAAAAACAGAAGAGAAAACAACTTGGTTTTTGCAACAAAAATTAAATTAAACAAAATTTATTAACAAAATTGGCCTTTGGGGTTTTGCCAACAAAATACATTGGATTTGGTCCCCTGACTAATCTCGTCGCATCTTCCGTCCCAATTCGCAGCCATTTTTTACTCCTCAACCTGAACAACAGGAGAGAAAGAAAAAACCCTAAATTTCTTCAAGGACCTGCAATTTCTAAAGGTTTGATCATTTTCGATTAGACCTCTGTAATATGGGCGGGGGCGATCTTGCTTTGTCCGTAGCAGACGTCAGGTGAGGAACATTGGATTCAATTTCATTGATTTGCTTTCAAATTTCGCCTTACATGCTGTGAATTGAGGGTTTATGCTCCTTTATTATATTGAGGTGGATTCTATCTGACGGGATTCCCAAAAAGTTTTGAACTTTCAATACGTAGAGATGATTGAATTAAGCTGTAATAAGAACTACAGATATTTCCATTGCCCTGGGGTTGTTGAGAACTTGAGATTGTATGAAAGAGTTAGACTTTAGGTTCAATCTCAATCGAAACTGATGGACCAATGAAAAATTGAGTTGCCCAGATCGGTTTTTCCTCTTAAATTGAGTGACTGTTTGCTGCAAAGTTAGAGTCTTGATCTTTGTTAATGTTGCTTAAAGTTAAATGGTTGTTGTTATTTGATTGGCTAGGATGGAGAATGAGCCTGATGACTTAGCTAGTGATAATGTCGCGGAGATTGATGTGAGTGATGAAGAGATTGATGCAGAAGACTTGGAGAGACGGATGTGGAAAGATCGTGTCAGGCTTAAAAGAATCAAAGAGCGGCAGAAAGCCGTTCCTCAGACGAAGGAGACTCCCAAGAAAATCTCTGATCAAGCGCAGAGGAAGAAAATGTCTAGAGCTCAAGACGGTATACTTAAGTACATGTTGAAGCTAATGGAAGTCTGCAAAGTTCGTGGCTTTGTGTACGGTATCATACCCGAAAAGGGAAAGCCAGTGAGTGGTTCCTCTGACAATATAAGAGCTTGGTGGAAAGAGAAAGTGAAGTTTGATAAGAACGGGCCAGCTGCAATTGCTAAATACGAAGAGGAGTGCTTAGCTTTTGGGAAATCAGATGGGAATAGACACTCTCAGTTTGTTCTTCAGGATCTTCAAGATGCAACTTTAGGGTCTTTGTTATCTTCTTTGATGCAACATTGTGATCCTCCACAGAGGAAGTATCCGTTGGAGAAAGGGACTCCTCCGCCTTGGTGGCCAACCGGGAATGAAGAATGGTGGGTGAAACTCGGTCTTCCTAAAAGCCAGAGTCCTCCTTACAGAAAACCGCATGATCTCAAGAAGATGTGGAAAGTTGGGGTTTTAACGGCTGTGATCAACCATATGTCTCCTGATATTGCTAAGATCAAGAGGCATGTTCGCCAGTCGAAATGTTTACAGGACAAGATGACAGCTAAAGAGAGCGCGATTTGGTTGGCGGTTTTGAACCAAGAGGAATCCCTCATTCAGCAGCCTAGCAGTGACAATGGAACATCAAATGTAACCGAGGCGCACCGGAAGGGTAATAACGCTGACAGGAGAAAAACTGTGGTCAACAGTGACAGTGACTATGATGTTGATGGGATGGAGGAGGCTTCAGGTTCCGTTTCGTCTAAAGACAATAGAAGAAATCAAGTTCAAAAAGAACAACCAACAGCCACCTCACAACCGGTAAGAGATCAAGATAAAGCAGAGAAACACCGGAGAAGGAAAAGACCTAGAAGCAAATCCGGAACTGTTAATCGACAAGAGGAAGAACGGCCAGAAGCTGAACAGAGAAATATTTTACCTGATATGAATCATGTTGATGCCCCTCTGCTAGATTATAACATCAACGGTACTCATCACGAGGAAGGTGTTTTAGAACCAAACATCACCTTAGGACCAGAGGAGAATGGTCTGGGATTGGTGGTTCCTGAGTTTGATAACAACTATACTTATCTTCCACCTGTCAATGGCCAAGCTATGATGAATGTAGACGAAAGGCCAATGCTTTACGGACCAAACCCTAACCAGGAGTTGCAATTTGGATCAGGTTATAACTTCTATAATCCCTCTGCAGTGTTTGTGCATAATCAGGAAGAAGACCTCATCCATACGCAGATAGAAATGAACGAACAAGCACCGCCTCATAACAACGGGTTTGAGGCCTCAGTAGGAGTACTTCAACCCAATGGTTTACATGAAGAAGGTGTAGCAGGAAGAGATTTGCCTCCTCAGTTTCAGAGTGATCAAGATAAACTGTTGGACAGTAACATTCTATCTCCATTCAATGATTTGGCGTTTGATAGTAGCACCTTTTACTCTGGGTTTGATTCCCTTGGTGCGTTTGATGATGACTTCTCATGGTTTGGAGCTTAGTTTCTTAACATTTTTGTTGGGAGGTTACATGGTAAGTTTATGTTACACCACACCATTTGTGTTAGTTTATAAATTTTCTTGTATTGTCTTAAAAAAGTTCCCTGTTATGTTGCAGGTTCAAAGGGACATGGCAATAGTCTGGCTAGTACAGTTACGTTGCAGGTTCAAAGGGACATACCAATAGTTTGTTGTTAGATTTGTTACGAGAAACAATTTTTTTCCTTCTGAATAATTTGCCAAGCACTCTGCTTTTCCCGTAGTAATGTTCGCCAGGGAAAGCATATAGTGTCTCTTGTAAATTAACCATGTGAGTAATTCATCAAGTTAAGAGCACGATTATGAGATCTTTGACGTTAACCTTCGAAATGATTTGCAAAGATGGTCGACAGAACTGAGCTTTAAACATTTTATAAGATCATTATTTTCCATGTGGGAAACATTTTTTGGAACATGGCATATAGGAGGTTGCCAAATGGCTTCATCACAGAGTTGGAAGAAAATTGATCTCAAACCGGTATTGAATATGGATAGTGGATGAAAGATGGTAGTCTTAAAACATCCGGTTGGAAACGGCTGCGAAGACCATGTTCTTATCTACTACAAGTCTCTTCTCAGGTTCAGGTGAATGGATTCATCTACGTCTTTTGTTTGGAGTAACTTCATCAAGGTGAAGGAGGGGGCAAAAACGCAGCATTTTAACTAAGGGCGATTAAGGGCGATTACAAAGGCGATTTAGGGTTCGCTTTTCCTAATTTTATGTCGTCGCCGCCTTCATCTCCGGCGGCGGCACGGGGGCCAGTATCGTGGGCGGGGGTTGTTCAAGGGTCACAGCAGCTAAAGAAGTTTGATATTGATATCTCGATTAATGAAGGGAAGAAAGAAGTTGAAGTTCCTAAAGAAATTTTTACAAATGGTGTTCCTCTCTGGGAGAATTTCATCCTAGGTAAATTCATGTCCACATCACCACACATCGCGAAAGTCCACATGATTGTTAACAATATCTGGGTTCAGAATAGAGACAAGTCTCAGAATATTGAAGTTTTTGTCGTGGATTCAAAAACCATGAAGTTTCGGATTTCAAATGAACAACTCAGGAACAAGGTGATAAACCGTGGAATGTGGAACATTGCTGGGGTTCCTATGCTTGTGTCCAAATGGTCTCCGGTGGCAGAGGAGGAGTTGCCGGAAGCCAAGACGATGCCGCTATGGGTGCACCTCAAAAATGTTCCCCTTAGTATGTTCTCTTGGGCTGGTTTGAGTTTCATCACAAGTACAGTGGGAGAACCGAGAAGGCTACACCCGGACACAGCGTCATGCTCAGATCTGGAAAAGGCTAAGATGTTTGTCCATGCGGATTTAACGAAAGAGTTGCCAAGAGAGATCAACTTTAGGAGGAATGGGAAAGCATTCTTGGTCCAATTCTCTTACCCTTGGTTGCCACTGAAATGCAATACGTGCGGGAAATGGGGTCACCTAGAAAAGGTCTGCATCGCAAATAAAAGAAATGTGAGTCCAGTGAAGCCGGCTACTCAGGAAGTAGTGCAGGAAAATGTAGAAGAGAATGTTGTGTCTGATGTAGGTTGGGGGAAGCTGGTAAAATAGCTGCAAAAACCGTGGATATATCAGAGGGAAGCAAGGAAAGTACGGTTGTGGATAAGACACAAGAAAGTCCGGTAGTAGATGCAGAGAAAGAGGAAGGTCAGTTGGATGAAAACTGGAAATCTCCAACAAAAACAGTCAAGAACAAATTCACCTCAGCAGCTTAAGTTCAGACAAGTTAAAATCGCATCGCGATACTCTGCACTTATGGAATTTGATGAAGAAGGAAACCCAATGCAAACTTCAGATGAGTCTGTGGTGAGTACTGTGGAAGAAGTATTAAATGAGAATGAGAATGACAACATGGATAAAAGTGTCGCAGGAGAGGAGGAGGTATTTGAACACATCACTGATGGTAAGCAACACATCAGTGAAGAAAACAAGGATTCAGCTACTGGCCACGCAGAGTCAAAGGGAGCTAATGGTACACTTCGACCAACTCTTCCAAGAAACTCTAAGGCTAATCATAAAGTATTAGGAGACGGAATGCAACAGACAGCTCAAACCTCTCGAAAAAGTATGCGCAAGTCATCTCAATGACGGGGTTCTTTTGGAACATAAGAGGTTTCAACAAATCAAAAAAGCAAAAAGTAGTGGGAAAGTGGATAAAGGCTAAAGAGTTGCAGCTCAGATGCATTCTTGAGACTCGCATTAAGGAAAGAAAATCTGAAAAAGTTCTAAACTCAGTGTTTAATGGATGGTCATCCATGACTAACTATGAACACAGTAACAAAGGTAGGATATGGGTATTATGGAGTCCTTTGGTCAGACTTACCCATGTCTTTAAATCGGATCAAGTCATCACAGTGTCGGTTTTGCTTGAAGGAAGAGATGATGAATTCTTTTGTTCATTTGTCTATGGACTGAACACAATGGAGGAAAGAAAAACTCTGTGGAAGGATCTAAGAGAGCATAATAACTCTCCTATGTTTAGAGGGAAACCTTGGATCATTATGGGAAATTTTAACGAATTCCTAGCTAGTGATGAACACTCAGGGTTTGGGGCTGGTAGCACAGTAGCTACATCTGGTATGAAGGATTTTGAAGAGGTAACTATTCATTGCAAGCTGTCGGATATGGGCTATCATGGTTCACGCTTAACATGGTGTAATAAGAGGTCTGATGGTCTAGTCTGCAAGAAGCTCGATAGGATCTTGATTAATGATGTATGGCTTAATCAAAATGCACATTCTTATGCAGTATTTGAAGCTGGAAGATGCTCAGACCATTTGAGATGCAGGTTTTATATGGAAAAGATTGAATCGAATAAGAGGAAGCCATTTAAATTCACAAATGCTATAGCCACAACAGAGGAGTTTCTGCCTATGATGGATGATTATTGGAAGGACACTACTGAGCTTTTTCACTCTACCTCAGCCCTTTTTCGATTCTCAAAGAAGTTAAAAGGACTAAAGCAGAGAATTCACACTCTAAGTAAAGATAAATTGGGAGGTATCCAACAAAAGACTGCTGAAGCTTTCAACACCCTCTGCGCAAAGCAGGAAGCTACTTTGCTGAACCCATCAGAAGCGAACATAAATGTAGAACTAATAGTTTAACAACGCTGGCTACGATTAAGCGATATTGAAGAAGATTTTTTGAGCCAGAGATAAAGATTACACTGGTTGAAAGTAGGGGATCGTAACAACAAAGTTTTTCACAATGCTGCAAAATTAAGAGCATCAAAGAATGCTATCCGAGAGGTAAAGTGCAGCTCTGGAGAAATAGTAGACACTGATTCAGAGATCAAGGCTGAGGCTGAGAGATTTTTTAAAGAATTCTTAACTCTTTCTCCTATGGATTATGAAGGAATCGAGGTTGAGGATCTGCAGAATGTTCCGGACTTCAGATGTGATTTCGCAGATGCTGAGATGCTGCAGAAACCTGTTACAGATAAGGAGATAACAAATGTGCTGATGAAGATGAAGGGCAATAAATCTCCTGGCCTTGATGGCTACACAGCTGAATTCTTTCAATATGCCTGGCCAGTGGTGGGTAAAGATTTCGTAACTGCGATACAATCCTTTTTTTATTAAAGGCTTCCTCCCTAAAGGGCTCAATGCAACTATTTTAGCTTTAATCCCAAAGAAAGAGTGTGCTTTGGAGATGAAGAACTATAGACCTATCTCCTGTTGTAATGTGATCTACAAGGTGATATCTAAGATCTTGGCAAATAGACTAAACGGTATCCTCCCTAAACTGATATCTTGGAACCAGTCCGCTTTTGTAAAAGATAGACTGCTAGTGGAAAACGTGTTGTTAGCTTCCGAACTGGTGAAGGATTACCACAAGGAGTCAATCTCACCTAGATGTGCAATGCAAATCGACATCTCAAAAGCCTTCGACTCAGTTCAATGGAGCTTCTTGCTAAACACTTTAAGAGCTATGCAGTTACCTGAGCAATTCATCAAGTGGATTAATCTGTGCATTTCCACTGCCTCGTTCTTTGTACAGGTTAATGGAGAATTGGCGGGGTTTTTCAAGAGTGAGAGAGGATTGCATCAAGGATGTGCTCTGTCTCCGTATCTATTCGTCATCTGTCTTAACGTTCTATCTCGAATGCTGGACAAGGCTGCTGAGAGCAAAAGAATTGGTTATCATCCGAAATGCCAAAATATTTCCTTAACCCATCTCTGCTTTGCAGATGATCTGATGGTCTTCACGGATGGGAAAAAAGCTCGGTTGAAGGAGTTATAGAGACTTTTGACAGATTTGCTAAGTATTCGGGGTTAAGTATCAGCTTGGAAAAATTGAAAATCTTCATGCCTGGAACTTCGCAGCCTAATCAGGAAATGATCTTGGATAGTTTCGCTTTCGATTCTGGTCAGCTTCCTGTCCGTCATTTAGGACTGCCTCTACTAACCAAACGCATGACTGTGGTAGATTACTTGCCTCTGGTGGAGAAAATCCGGAAGAGAATGAGATCTTGGACGGGTAGGTTCCTCTCTCACGCTGGTAGACTTCAGCTGATCAGTTCA
Source organism: Orychophragmus violaceus (assembly GCA_030180135.1). Lineage (NCBI taxonomy): Eukaryota > Viridiplantae > Streptophyta > Magnoliopsida > Brassicales > Brassicaceae > Orychophragmus > Orychophragmus violaceus. The sequence continues at coordinate 102,219,160 of CM058232.1, read as the reverse complement.
GTCGTCACAAGCATTACAAATTTCTGGCTCGCTGCGTTTAAGCTCCCAGGTGTGAGATCTGAGATTCACACTAAGAATTTGTATTCGTGGATTTGGACTTTTGGATATAGAAATAGTATAGTTTCCTATGAATCAAAGACTTTATTGAGATTGATCGTCGAGATAGAACAAACACAGTCGAAAAGAGAGTACAAAGATTTATGATCGAGCTATCTAGTCGAAGTGTTCTAAGCTAGGGTTGGAATGTCCTGAATGAATCACCACTTCTTCTTTAAATACTCTCAACTTTGATCTTCTTGTTCCGATATTTAGGCCTCGTCATAACGATCTCCGAGATTTGTGTGGATCAGTTGAACTGACGAAGACCGGGTTGCTCTATCTCCACGTCGTCTTCTGTCGAGCTCGAGCTCGATCGCTTCCCACTTCGGCATCGCTTGGGCCTTGTCATGAAGTCAATCGTATAGGCCCAACAGAGGACAATGGTCGATCCCTCTCTGTCTTGATATTAGGACGGGCTCATAATTATGGGCCTTTGTCTTATTTGTTAATGGGCCGGATTTCTTGGAGGTAAATCCAGTACCAACAATAGCCCCCCAACCCATTAATTTCGACGAGTTGAGGTTAATGGGCGGCGGACGTCCTCGGGAAGAAGGGTGTGCCTCGGGTGTGAAAGACCTAATGATTACTTTCGCCCCGTCTGAGATCTTGTTTCGATCCAATGGTCAAGGATCTGGCGCGTGGGTCAAACTGACCTGCTCGTGGTGCGTTTGACAGTTATGGCGTATATTCGTTAACAGGATCTCATCTTCTACCGTCGATCTGGTCGATCACTAACGGCTGAGATTTGACGGTTACGAAGGGTCTCTTCGAACTCGATCTTTTGCTGACGTGACTTGGCCGTCACGCGTTCATAGCCGTCGATCTTAAATCAACGGTTGAGATAAAGGGGTTTTGCGAACTCGAGGACGTTAAGTCCTTTTTTTTATGAATCGCTTTTCAATCTTTCATGCCTTAGCATAGATTTGACTGTTTAATGCCTTAGCATAGAATTGGCCGTTATGACAGCTCGATCCTCTGAAGAGGGGTCGAATAAATAATTTGGCTTGAGTTGCCTTAGGGAGTTCTCTACGAACTTTTAGGTCGATTGTATTTGAGCTCGAGTTCCTCCTCAAGGTTTGTTTGAGGTACAACTCTTTCAAGATGTAAAGTTCGAGCTTGGCGTTGAATTGAAATGAAATACTTTTAAGTATATGATGAATCAAAGTAGACTTACATAGATTCGTTTTGAGCACTTGCGGAGGTCGCTTTGAAGGGATAATTTCATATCACCTGGTCAGAAGGGAGAGGCCATTTTCAGGTCGCTGAGGAGGGATAATTTCATATCACTTGTCTTTTAAAGAGGTAATTTCATATCACTTGATTTTAGGAGAGGCCATTTCAGGTCGCTAAGAAGGGATCATTTCATATCACTTTGTAACGGCGAAGTATTTCACGATGACTCTGACTTTTAAAACAGAAAGAGACATTGATCGAGAGACTTATTTTGATTTCACAAAGATAAGCTAGTAAGACTTCGTTTGAAGTTGTTGAGCTCGATAAGAGCCTTGTGTTTGGGGGGCGGCTGCGCTCGAAGTCGAGCTGTCTACGTACCCTTTTAAGGGGATCAAACCATTTCGTAGTTCGATTATGTTGCGTACTTTAGTGAAAGTACTTTTTGAGGTTGATGATGTTCCAAGGTCACAGTTCGGGCTTCTGGGTTTCTACCGACTTGAGTCGGTAGACCCGTCCTTCACAACATCGGTGACCTGGTAAGGACCTTCCCACTTTGCTCCTAACTTTCCAGCGTGTTCTTCCTTTTTATGGTCGAACACTTTCCGTAAGACGAGCTCGCCTACTTGAAACCTTCGAGTTTTAATTCTGGAATCATAGTAGCGAGCTGCAGCTTGTTGGTAGTTCTGGATTCGAGCTAGTGCGAGGTTCCCTCTTTCGTCGACGAGATCGAGCTCGTCAGTTATCATCTTATTGTTAAGTTCCTCTTGTCGTGGGCATTCTTCTTTGCGGATGCTTGACACGAGGATTTCGGCTGGTACTACAGCCTCGATCCCGTAAGCCAGCGAAAAGGGAGTTTCGCCGGTGGATTTGCGAGGAGTAGTCCGGTGAGTCCAGAGTACGGCTGGGAGCTCGTCGCTCCAGCTCGTTTTGCACTCATTGAGTATTTTATTAAGGTTGTTCATGATTGCTTTATTAGCTGCCTCTGCCAGTCCGTTCCCTTGAGGATAACGGGGCGTTGAGTAAGTCAGCTTTATGTTCCAGGTTCTACAGAACTCCTTGAACGCGTTTGATATGAATTGTGATCCATTATAGGTGACGATCTCATAAGGTAGTCCATGTAGGCACACGATGTTTCGCCAGACGAACTCCTTAACGTGAACGTCTTTGATCTTTTGGTATGACTCTGCTTCGACCCACTTAGTGAAGTAGTCTGTCATTACCAATAGGTGTGTAGCTTTCTTTTTGCCGGATGGGACTAAAGGTCCCACGATGTCCATTCCCCATCGCATGAATGGGTATGGTGATGAGATATAGGAGAGTTTCTCCGATGCTTGATGGATAATCGGGGCATGCTTTTGGCATTTGTCACATTTGTTGGAAAAATATTCGCATTCGGTGGCCATTGTTGGTCAGAAATAGCCTTGCCTTTTGATTCGTACAGCCAGGGCTCGTCCTCCGGAATGGCTTCCGCAGGATCCGTCGTGGGCCTGTGTGATCACGGCTAGAGCTTGATTTTTATCGAGGTATTTGAGGTAAGGTCCAGAGAGACTTCTCTTGAAGAGCTCTCCTTGCGTGACGCATTACCTCGCACTTTGTGTCTTGAGTTTCCGCGCCTCCCATTTGTCGTTGGGGACTTTGCCATTTGTAATGTATCGAATGATCGGAGTTCTCCAATCTTCGTCATCATTAGGCTCAGGTCCTCGACTAGTGGATGCGGCTTGGATTGGTCCGTCGGGGACGTTCGCGACATACACGGCGTTTTTTTGGATCGAGATCATCATCAATCTCGACGATGTCGCGACTGGTGTCCTTGGGACATTCCTTGCGTTCGGCATCGTCCTTTATGGAAGGCTTGTCCTCTTTCAAGGACAGAGCTTTCAGGGCTATGTCGATGCTTGGTTTTTCGATCCCCTCGACTGGTATGATCCTTTTAAGATTAGGATCTGATGTCGACGCTAGAGCGACCAGGGCATCGGCTGCGGTGTTTTCCCCTCGCGGGATCCGTGTTAGATCAAAGAAATCGATCTGTTCGGCGAGCGTGTGGACCACCCGTAGGTATGCTTCCATCCGTTCATCTTTGGCTTCGTAATCGCCATGGTATTGGCTCGTGACCAATTGGGAATCACTGAAGGCGTCTATTTCTCGGGCTCCTATCGCTATTGCTAGTCTGAGCCCGGCTATTAAAGCTTCGTATTCTGCTTCGTTATTTGATGCGGCGAAGCCCAGTCTGAAAGACTGTTCCAATACTTCGCCAGTGGGGGAGACCAGTTTTACTCCGACTCCGGATCCTTGCCTCGAGGAAGCTCTATCAACGTAGAGTTTCCATTTCTTGGCGGAGGTCGGGTCGAGTTCTATAGTCGGGGGGAGCTCGATTATGAAATCTGCTAGCACTTGCGCTTTCAGATACGTACGAGCTTTATATTCTATGTCATATTCGCTGAGCTCGATAGCCCATTTGACCAGTCGACCTGACTGGCTCGGACTATGAAGGCTTGTTCTCAGTGGCTGAGAGGTCATCACTATAATTGAGTGCGATTGGAAGTATGGTCGGAGTTTCCGAGCCGATGTGACTAGCGCTAAAGCGAGTTTTTCCATGGCGAAGTACACCGGCCGTTGCTCGTTTTGTTCTTCGCGAACCAGGACTCCACTTACTGCTGCCGTGGAAACAACTAGGTAGAGGTAGAGGGGCTCCCCTTCCACTGGTTTCACCAGTATAGGTGGTTTGCTTAGGTAAGACTTGAGCTGGGTGAATGCTTCTTCGCACTTTTCGTCCCAGAGGAACTTCTTGTTCGCTTTGAGCAAGTGATAGATGGGTAGACATTTATCAGTCGACCTTGAGATGAGGCGGTTCAAAGCAGCTATTTTGCCAGTTAGGCGCTGGACTCCTCGCGTTGTTCTGAGAGATTTCATCTCTATAAATGTTGCGATCTGTTTTGGGTTCGCTTCGATCCCTCTTTCGGTCACTAGGTAACCAAGGAATTCTTCTGAGGGGACCCCGAATGTGCATTTCGCTGGGTTGAGCTTCATCCCGTATTTATTGAGAATGATAAAGCATTCTTTTAGTTGGGGGATGTGGTCTTCGTACTTGGAAGATTTGACCAGCATATCGTCGATGTAGACTTCCATGGTTTTACCCAGGAGTCCTGAAAACATCTTGTTGACGAGGCGTTGGTAAGTTGCTCCTGCATTTTTCAACCCGAAGGGCATGACTTTGTAGCAGTACGTTCCTCGATCGGTTATGAACGAAGTCTTTTCTTGGTCCTCAGGGTTCATTAGTATTTGGTTATACCCCGAGAAGGCATCCATGAAGGATAGCAGTTGGTGTCCGGCGGTAGCTTCGACCAGTCGGTCGATGTGCGGGAGTGGGAAGATGTCCTTCGGACATGCTTTGTTGAGATCTGTAAAATCTACACAGACTCTCCACTTCCCGTTCTTTTTCTTGACCACTACGGGGTTCGCAAGCCAGTCGGGGTACTTGACCTCTCTGATCAATCCGATTTTAATAACCGATCGACCTCGCCGTTGACGGCTCGAGCTCGTTCCGGTCCTAGTTTCCGATGCTTTTGTCTTACCGGTTTGTAGGTTGGGTCGACGTTCAGCTTGTGGCTGGTTACATCGATGTTGATCCCTTTCATGTCTGCTGAAGACCAGGCAAAGGAGTCGACATTCTGTTTAAGGAAAGAGACTAATTCATTTTTGACTGGTTCTGTCAGGTCGATTCCAATGCCAACAAGTCTTTCGGGGTGAGCGTCGTCTATGCAAACTTGGGTCGTGAGGTCCTTTGGGGGTCCTATTTGACTTGGGTCGTTCGACCTTTTGGTATGCATAGTGGCGAGCTCTTCCTCTTTCCGTAATTGCTACGCGGGGGATTTTTCAATCTGGTTATACCCATTCATATAGCAATGACGGGAAATCTTTTGACTTCCGTAAATGGTTTTTACTCCTTTGGGAGTTGGAAATTTTACGCATTGATGGTAGGTCGACGGTACTGCTTTCATGTCGTATATCCATGGTCGACCTAGAATTGCATTGTAGGGAGCTGGCCGGTCTACTACGACGAACTCTGTCATCCTTCGAACTCCCCCAGCTATTACTGGGGCGAATACAGAGCCCATTGAGTATGTTGTTTCGCCAACGAACCCTACTAGTGGTGTCTTTTCTTCGACGATCTCAGAGTCGTTGAATTCCATCTTTTTGAACGCGTCGTAAAAGAGGACATCCACCGAACTCCCTGTGTCGATCATTATCCTTGAGATCTCGACATCTCCCACTACTAGACAGAAGAGGAGAGCATCGTCATGTGGTTTGTAGAGATTACTTGTTTCGCTTTCGTGGAAAGTGATTTCGTGGTCTGGTCCTAACATTGGGATTTCCCCCCCCCCCTTTGTCGGTCTCGACTCTTCTTTGGAGAGCCTTGATTGAATTGACCGAGTCTCGGCATAGCTTGGAGCCACCGAAGATGAAGTCGATTCGTTTAGGAGGTATAGCCCGTACACCCCCACCACCCCCCCCCCCCCGCAGAGACGAGGGAGATTGATTCCTTACTGGGAGCTGGAGGTGGGGATAGTGCCGAGCCTCCCGGGGTGCCGCATAGGCTGAGCTCGCCGAGGATGACCTCGACTCGCTTTCGCGAGCCCTGGGGAGGGTTTTGGGCGATTTCGGCTCCTTAGACCGTTCTCGTTTGTTTTGAGAGGGCTTTTTGGTGTTCAACTCTTTGGTCTGTTTATTTTCCTTTTTGTCAGATGGAGTTTCCTCCTCGACTTCTGATTCTTGTTTGTTTTCGGACTCTTGCTTTTGAGCTTCGTCTTTAGCTCGAGTGTAGCACTCTTCAAACGAATGTCCTCTTTTGTTGTGAAAATCACAGAATTTTTCCTTGTCGAACTCGAATTTCTTCGAGCTCTTCGGGCACTCGACTGCATTGACGTTTCCTGATTTACGGGAATCCTTTTTCGAGTTCGAGTTCTGCGAGCCCGAAGAGTTCTTTTCTTTTCGATGCTTTTCTCTGATGGCCGTAGTTTCGTCCTTGAGGCGAGCGAAGGTCGATGCGCGATGAAGGGCTTCATCGAGTGTTTGAGGTTCGTGGACCGTTATTTCCTCGCGGAACCTGGTCGAGAACCATAGTCCGCATCTCAATGCCTCTATAGCTATCTCGTCTCGTGGGTTTGCGATTTTGGATTTAATTTCCTTAAATCGGTCGATGTACGAGCGAAGTGTTTCATCGGGTTTTTGAGAGACGCCAAATAGAGCTGCCTCAGTAGTCTTTTCCTCGATGAAGACGGAGTACTGTTTGAGAAAAGCCGTCATGAACTGGGTAAAGTTATCTTTGGATCTTTCTTCCAATCCAGCGAACCATTCTAGGGCGGAGCCCGAAAGGTTTTCGGCGAAGAGCCTGCAGAAGGCGGGCTCTCTCTCTTCGTCGGTAAGGTATACCCTTTCCATTGCTAATCGGAATGCCCTAATGTGGGCTTTCTGGTCCGATTTTCCAGAGAACTCCGGAAACTTTGTTTTCTTTATTTCCCGGATTCGTGCAAAGGCGATCCGGTCTGTGAACGGCGTTTGTCGCGTTTCTTCGATCACTCGATCGATGTCGGGTGCCGCGCTTGTTGCCATGTGAACTTTCGAGCTCAGACTGACGAACTGGGCCTTAGCTTGTTCAATATACTGTCTAAGCATATCGTGTTCATCGCCTGTCGTAGGCGCGAACTGGGTTTGTGCTTGATTGGACGTTTGTCCCGGGAAAGCGGGGTCGAGAAGATCGATTGTGGGAACCAATCCCGTCTGGTCGACCTGCGGTGTTCGGAACTGTACCGTATTTGAGCCGTTAGGATGTCCCGAGCTCGAGGCGAGAGCGGAGCCTCCTAGTTGCCTCGGCCGGATATTCGAACTATTCGGGAAAGTTGGTAGCCCGGGTAATGGTCGGTTTTCCGATCCGGTTGGATCTGTGACCATTGAATTCGAACCGAATGGAGTCGGAGTCGCGATGGACGTCATTATAGGGCGGAAGCCGCTACCTGACGTATTGGCGAAATTTCCCGATGCTCCCGGGGGAGTTACTACCTGGGAGAAGTCCAAGCGTGTACACGGTGGAGGACTTATGGGGGTTCGTGGATCGTGTGTTGATCTACCCCCTGGTTTTGGCTAGCGAGCTCTTCAAGACGGGCGTTAATGCGCCTTTCCTGTTCATCGAGCTGCGGCCAGAGAGCGGTTCACGATCTCTTGGGCCTGTGCGCTTGCCTCGTTGTTTCTCGTTCGGTTTACCAACAGTCTTAACATCGAACGGATTTTAGCGAGATCATCTGGGCCTTGTCGCTGTGGAGCAGAAGGCAGTGGCGAATTAGGTCTGGTTTTTCCAGATCCACCTCCTGAAGCGGGGCGGAAATGGAATCATTCCTCATCCACACCCATTTTCTGCTCGGATCGTAAGTTCCTGACAAAACATTTGTCGGAGTCTAGCTCGTCGCGATTGTTTGAGCGACTTGGTCGGTTGGTGCCGAAGTCGTGGAGACTGAGGCAGAGCTCGTCAACACGCCATTGGTCTGACCCATGATTCTTACCCGGTGGTGTTCTGAGGAACGTTGTCAACCGTTTGAGGGTGGTCGACTGGTGGTGTGGCGCTGGGAGAGCCAGATTGGTCGGGATTCATCTCGACCTATCGGATCTAGGATCTGATTCATAAGACAGGAAAATTATAGATAGTCCCCACAGTCGGCGCCAAATGTGAGATCTGAGATTCACACTAAGAATTTGTATTCATGGATTTGGACTTTTGGATATAGGAATGGTATAGTTTCCTATGAATCAAAGACTTTATTGAGATTGATCGTCGAGATAGAACAAAAACAGTCGAAAGAGAGTACAAAGATTTATGATCGAGCTATCTAGTCAAAGTGTTCTAAGCTAGGGTTGGAATGTCCTGAATGAATCGCCACTTCTTCTTTAAATACTCTCGACTTTGATCTTCTTGTTCCGATATTTCGGCCTCGTCATAACGATCTCCGAGATTTGCGTGGATCAGTTGAACTGACGAAGACCGGGTTGCTCTATCTCCACGTCGTCTTCTGTCGAGCTCGAGCTCGATCACTTCCCACTTCGGCATCGCTTGGGCCTTGTCATGAAGTCAATCGTATATGCCCAACAGAGGACAACGGTCGATCCCTCTCTGCCTTGATATTAGGACGAGCTCATAATTATGGGCCTTTGTCTTATTTGTTAATGGGCCGGATTTCTTGGAGGGAAATCCAGTACCAACACCAGGTAGCTACTTAAAGGAAATTGAAAGGCTGTGTGCAGCCTTTCTTTGGTCAGGTCTTGATCTAAGCACATCAAAGGCAAATATTGGATGGAAGGAGGTTTGTAAAAAGAAGTGTGAAGGGGGTTTGCGCCTGCGACCTTTAAAAGAAGTCAACCTGGTATGTAATCTGAAACTTATTTGGCGATTAAATTCTGCAAACCAGTCTCTGTGGGTGCGATGGATAAAGATATATTTGATCCGTAAGGGTTCGTTTTGGTCTATTAAAGAGAACTCACCTAATGGTTCTTGGATGTGGCATAAACTACTAAATCTGAGAGTTTTAGCAAAAGATTTCCATCGCAAGGTGGTACAGAATGGGGAGAATACTCACTTTTGGTACGATCATTGGCTGAGTCAAGGAAGGCTTCTTGATCTTCTTGGTACTCATGGGTTTATTGATATGGGAATTGACAAGACTGCAACGATGGCTGAAGTTTTCATTAACCACAGACGCAGAAGACACCGAATTATTCTGCTTAATGATATTGAGATTGGTATCGATGAAAGAAGGGAGCACGGCATAACGAAGGAACACGATGTGGATCTCTGGAAAGCTAAAGAAGGGAAGTTTAAGAAGATTTTCTCATTAAAACATACTTGGGAACTAATTCAGAAATCATATCCTTCATGTTCTTGGACAACAACGGTTTGGTTTCAATTCAACACTCCTCGATATGCTTTTATACTATGGATGGCTATGCACAATCGTCTAGCAACGGGAGACAGGCTCCTAACGTGGAATGCGAGGGCAGAGGCCGACTGCATCCTGTGCTCAGGACAGCTCGAAACACGGCAGCACTTGTTTTTCCAGTGTTCTTACACTACCTCGGTCTGGGCGTCTTTGGTTCAAGGGCTTCTGGAGCAGTCTTATACCACTAGTTGGGACGAGATAGTATCCTTGGCATCTTGTTCGAGTCTGCCATCTACGAAATAGTACCTTCTAAGGTACACATTCCAAGCTGCTGTTCATTCTTTGTGGAGAGAAAGGAATTCAAGAAGGCATGGTAATCCTCACCTTAATGAGCAAGATCTGATAAGATTCATTGACAAGACAATGCGGAACCGTATTTCTTGCATCCGTGAAGAGGGAGCGAGAATATACACTGATGCTATGGGAACATGGTTTGCAACAAGGATTCTACAGTGATCTGAAAGTAGCCCACACAATTGATTGATTCTTTGATTCATTTTTTGTCGTTTATTTACAAGCAAACAATCAAAACGATAGCATCCTATGTAAAATGTCTTTGATTGAATAAATTTTACATTCATTCAAAAAAAAAAAAAAAAAGAATGGATTCATCTACTGGACCATAGTGATCTCCAGATCGTGTATTTGTATTTATCTCTGCAAGACTACTTTCTAAACCCTAAACCTCTATGCTTATGACTTGACAACCAAGGATCACAAAAGTCAAAAACTTGGATGATAGACTAAGGTGTCCCGTCTCGAATCATGGAGATTTGGAAAATGGAATCAATAGTTCGACCTCAGTATTATAAGATTCTCAATCATCAGTCAACAACGCTCATTCCATCCTTATTGATCATCAATTGCAAATCAAACAAATTCATACATTTAATCATTTCCATAGTTAGGGAAAATATATTAAATAATAGTATACCTAAACGAGAACGACAATTCCTAGTCCTTCCGAGACTCCTTTTAGTTTTAACATATATCCCACTGGACTTAATATACTCGATTTAAAATCCATAAAATGTGAGATTCTTTAACGAAATTAAACGAGAGTCTCCTCAGGCTTGAGATGATGAGGCAACTCAAGGCTTCCACAACTTCATGGTACAATCTTCACTATATGTAGCGATGAGGTTTCTATGTGGGTGGTGTGTTACCCCTATCACATCTTTCTCATGCACCTGCCATATAATATAAACTTTTCAGATACCAAGTCTAACAAAAGCCTAGATAGACAACAAAGATAAGTATTGCGAGAGCGGATCAAAATTTTGAGTGAGCATGGGTCTTCATTACACTAGTAAGTTAATGTTATAAACTTACCATCATGAAATGCTCAAGTCCACCGGTTTGATAACTGAAGCAGTACAATTTCCTGAAAAGATAGTGCAGACCAGTTTTAGGAGCATCAAAAGAAACGAACCATAAGACTGTACTTTCAAAATTTTATAAAATTTGATTCGAGGGTAGAGTAGTAATACTTGTCTTCACCGATGCAGTATATCCAATCGCCTTTTGTAGATACACATGCTGCTACAAAATCTCCTCCTTCCCTCTTACCGGATGAGAAACTCTTCACAACCTGCAAAAGAATTAAAGTAATCAACACGTGAACTGACTAAGATTTGCCATGACAGATTAAAGTGGTTTGTCGTAGACAATTCTTCGAAATTCACCTGTCCTTGGAGTGTCATGATGTATATAGATGATGTCTTGTTGCACACAACAATGTGTTCTGTGTTTTTTGGGAACAGATGAACAGAATTGACTGAAGCTTCACTTCCCTAGTTTTCAAAAATACAGATATGGAAACAAAAGAGTTAAGTTAGCCACAAGAGATCAAACAGAGTGTAAAAGATGTCACGAATCTGTAAGACAACACATACTCTTAGTGAAGGTGGTGGCTTGAATGTTTGTAGACAATCTGTTGTCTTTGAATCCCAGACCTGTGCAAGGAAATAAGATTGCTATTACACCGGATAAGGCAGACTCCAAATGGGAAACACTCAGATTGCCGACAGTAGACAGCCAGAACACATGAATATACTAATACAATGTACCTTCACTGTGCAATCACTTGAGGCAGTGATTATACGGCTTCCATCACTGGTAAAGATGGCATTATTAACATAAGATGTATGCCCCCGGAACTCTTTCAACAATTTCCCAGATTTCAAACCATGGATTCTGCATAAAATAAAGCAAAACAAATATAATTAGAATTCAATATTATACTCAACCAGACGCTCTACCAACCAGCAATCAGCAGTAGCATAACTACCAGATGTAAGAAAAACAATAGAAACAAGTGTAAAGAGACTCAAGCTTTTGCTTGAACGAGATTTTATGTCGCAGGCATAAAGGAAAAAGATATAAGTAATAAAACCTTGCAGTTTGGTCAAAGGAGGTGCTTAGTAATTGGGTTCCATCCCGAGAGAAGGTTAGACTTGTAACTCCTTGGGAATGTGCACGCTCAAGACGACGGAAGCATAGACCAGTCCTTATACGCCAGACCTGTAAAAGTGACATGCATCTGAGTTTAGCTTCTTCTTATGGGACCAATGAGTGCGGAAGAAAAATGTCTACTAAACTGTTCCATCTCCAGATAGAAAACAATATAATGAGAAAAGCAAAATTCAAGAAAACATTTGCAGCTGGAACTTGCCTTAATCTTTCCATCTTGTGACCCAGATGCAAGCATCTCTGAATCTCTGCTAAAGTCTATACAAAGGACAGGATCATCATGCATCATGAAAGTTTCCTGTCAGAATAGACGAGATACTTAGTGCTTTCGGAGTTTAATGGGCTAATATTTTTTATATTAAAAGGAAAAAGTAATCCACAATATCATTCTCATTGACTTTTCACCCATTCATCAGATGCAGTAAGGATTTTTTCATCCGTTGTAAATGTACTAACAGCTCATATGACCCCGTCCTGTGCTAGAATGGATAAAAAGTGAAAACTAGCCACAAGAGCTTACTTCAGATTGATATTGCAAATCCTTCTTCAGCTTCCCACTAATGTAATCCCATACCTGTAATGTTTTTTAAAGTCTGAGCAATCCTGGTCACAAGATGAGTCTTAACCTTTAAGAGTTTTAAGACATATGATCATACAAACAGATTCTACATTAACTCACCTCGATAAAACCATCAACAGAAGAAGATACAAGAAACTGTCCATCTGGTGAGAACCTAGCGCATTCGGCATGACTCTTTGTACCAAACTGCACCATGACATGGAACGAGATATGCAAATTAGAAAATAACATAATTGCTGAGAAAGTGGCCACTGAGCTAAACAAGCTATTAAGATTGATGTAATCAATATGAACCTTTATTGTATGATTAAGAGTAGTAGGATATGTGTCTTCTACATCTTGTTTCATAGCAGCCGTCCCACGAAAGAGGTCAAACTGAGTTCCTGGAGGGAGTAGGCCTGACACAAACACAGTTCGTTACATATGTTGATTCCATTGCAAAAGCGTTGACAAAAAATTAAGAGAAAAGGAGATGAAGTAACAGGCACAGTTCGTTAAATTTTCACCTTGATGTTGCTGCCACTTTAGAGCCTGACCTATCAAAGCCATTAACCGTGAAGGTGGTACCACAGTAACCTCGGCAGACACAGCTGACAGAGGAGAAAAAGTAATTAGTAAATTTTAAGTAAAAACTGAGTCAAGAGAAGAAAAGAAAATCATATCCTTTAAACAGGACATCAGTTCTCGTCATAAACATTGTTCATGTCGTAAAATATTCTTATGCCTAGAGAGAAAATTCCAGAACATGCTTGGTTCCTTCAGGTGATTGATCCCAAAACAACTTACTAAAAAGAAAACAAGTGAAGATAAATAGTTCTCTTAGTAAAGAAAGAAGAAATTGCCAACCTTGAGCAATCTGTGCACGTTTTCTTTCTTTAGTTGAGTCTCCATAAGCCTAAGAAACAATCGAAATATTGTAATATATCAACAGAGTATTGATTTTCGAATTCACAAGGAAATGATTACATCAAAGCAACCACTCTCTAAAGTCTATACATAACATGAACAATAACTAGAAGACCATGCACCTCAAAAGACAAATCAGGTAGAAAAGTTGAATCCATCAATGTAAAAGAGGTAGTAAAATGGAAGAAACTTCTGTACTAACAAACAAGAACATGTGTTACCCTTTAAGAACCTTATCTAGAAACAACTTAATATCTAACAATTGCTAAGCTCACAGGTTCTAGTTAAGAATGAAAAGGACATCAACAATCGCACATACTAAACAAAACAGATTACAGCAAAGCAAGTATAATACAATTTCTTCCAATATTCTTTGTGACAAGATATATACACCAACATTGTTTAAAGCGCTGAACAGTTGCAGACAACCATGCTTAGGTGACATAACAACCACATAAGAAACAGTCAACATGATACTGAATAGTCAAGCAGTAATATAGCATCCATACCTCATGCGGATCAAAATAGCTTCTGACTAGAAGATGCTCCATCCGCAAATATCTTTCAGGTTGCTCCTGCTTCATAACACCCATCACCTGAGTTTGCCTCAAAATAGCTCGGGCAGTGTCCAACTCCCGAAGTTCTATCATCTCCAATACAATCTGAATCATCCCCAAACGGAAAAAAATAAATAACCATGAGACTTAGCAGTAGAATGACAGATGCTTCAACAAAGAACTTATGATGAAAATCACTAGTTTATACACTTATTTACAAATTCCACAAAGAGAAGATAAAAACCTGTTCATAAAGGTCTTCTAGTTTATTCCTGGGAAGCTTAAGCTGAGACACTTGAGGAAGTACTGAGTCCCATCTTCCACTATTAATATCAGAAACAAAAGTCTCGACGCTGTCTACTGTGTTTAAAGAAACCTGACACTCGCTTTGTAATGTCTGGAACGTCTGATTCAAGGAGTTCTCTTTGCAGAACTGAAGCACAATCTTTATTACACTGAGATATATAAAACACAATAGAGCTCTGTTAGGGATAAAGATCTACTCAGAGTTAACATATCGCATCAAAAACTTAGTGAAGAAAATTGGGAGCATCGCAATGTTCTTCACCCAAAATGGCTAATACTACTGTCACTGGATAATTCACTATAATTAGCTAGAAAAGCGAGTGGCTTTTCCAAAGAATAATTAGCCGAGAATTAAGAAATTCAAATGAGCAGATACAAGAGGTTTTCTCCAAACGTTTAACCTACGATCCGTTTGAGCATTCGTAAACGATGATTTTTGGAGCACAATAAGTGCGACTAGAAAGAAAACTAGGGTACTGGGGAAAAATAGAGAAAACTTACTCTCGAGCTTCGATTTCGAGCGCCATACTCAGTCGGAGTGTGTTTTCGCCGGAGACGCGGATGAGGTAAGGTAAGAGAGTTTAGCAGACGCACGGGGCAAGAGTTTCAATTGGGTTTTAAGTTTTAACTATTCAGAAACTCGTGGGGGCCATTTGTAAATGTTTTAACCTTTTATAAAGAATTTATGTACACTTTACACCCTCAAGTTTAAAGAGAGACTCTTTGTTTCTAGAAAATTCCATAACATCTCTCACTATCATGAGCTTTGATGTCATAGAGTTGAGCAAACAAGTCAAGAACACAAAATTCCATTACAGAGAGCAAAACCAATAGAAGACAAACCAGTTGAGGCAAATCTTATGTGTTTCACCTCTCTCATTCCATGAAAAGTGCTCGCTTCTATAACAATTTTAAGATTCACATTTCTTTCAATCTGAGACAGAAATTATGCACATTTTCTTTGGCTTCTCCAAAAACTGTACACATTCCCACTAAATCCTACATTCTACAACCTTTACTACACATAACAATGGCTACACTTCAAAATGCCTCGTCTTTGTCTTTGGATTCAGATTCCTCTTCTTCTTCTCCAGATCTTGAACTATGCTTCTTTTGATCTTCAAAAGCAATGCTCATCTCTTTCTTTACCACACCAGCAAAGTCCTGTCTGTTTGCACTCACATAAACATCTCTCACCGCTCTAAACAACGACTGGTTTGGTTCAAGCTCCCCAAATGTAATCCGGCTATGTACCCTCTTCACACCCTCCACCATTCCAGCTTTCTTGTATACCCCAACAAGGTATGCCTGCGTGACAATATCTCGTTTTAATCCTTTCTCCTGCATTCTCATGTACGCCTTCAGGACCATATCAATGTCTCATGCTGCACCATAGAGTTGCAATGATTGCTGGTGTGGCAAGAGGTTTAGCTTCATTGTAAGCGGTTTGTAGCTGCGCCACAGCTTCACTCGGCACCCCGCCTTTCTTCAACAGAGTGAAGAGGGTCTTGAACGTTCCCCAATCCAGCAAGAGCTTTCTTTCAACTAACATCTCATGAAATAGTTTGCACCACTCACGTAACTGCCCATCGGCAGCGTAGCAAGCCATGACTTGGTTGAACAAAGTGCAGTCTGTTAGGAGACCAGACTCTCTCATCTCTTCAGCCACTTCAATGGCTTTGTCTAGCATGCCCATGCCCTTGTACAAGTACATCATTGTCGCAAACGTAATAACATCACATGTGCCTTTTTCTCACAGATCATTGAAAATGACTTCTGCTTCAGAAACCATGCTGAGATCTGCACAGAGACTTAGCATTCTGTTTGAGGCAGCAACATCTGGGCCTGAATCCTTCATTTTGTCATAAACTCTCCTAGCATCTTCGAAACACTCCACTTTGCTATACGCCTTGATGAGGGAAGTTAGAACAATGTGATTGGACTGAACGCCATGTTCTTCCATCATTCGAAATTTAACTTATTTTTCTTGATATTCCAAACCGACATCATTGTCGAAAACAATTTGTGGAGAAATAAAAACAATAGTTAAAATTTTCATAGGATCAAGGGAATGTCCGAAATAAGTTGAAACAAATTTAGATCTTTTAATGAAAGTAATATAACTTTTAAAATAAAAATCAAAATGTATAGAATATATAAAAAAATAAAGATGTCAAAGATTTCTCAAATATACCATTAGCTTCCATTAGCAATTCGAGATACAAATCGTTTAATGAGAAGACGATATCAATATATATAGTACTATGATATTATGGTTTTTTAAAAATAATTAATTTTTAAGGATTTTTTTACTAATATCGGCCACATATATTATATCAATGTTATATACAACAGATTATCCATTAGGATATTTTAGTAGTTACCTCTATATTATTTGATCCATGCAAACCGGATAATAACCACAACATGAGATGAACTATTGGTGGGTCAATCACTTGTTTGGCATAATCTCCCCATAAAGTGCAAGGCAATGCATCATCTTTGTATTAAAATAGACGATAACAAATCATATAAAATTATTTATTTTTTATAACATTTACTACGAATAATGTTATAACCCATTATCTTTCAGGTATAATTCAAGTTTGGTGTTGTTTCTCAACTAGCTCTTAGTCTTCACATCTTCAATAGCACACATGTTAATAATGACTCTCATAACATCTTATTTAGGTAAAAAAAACAACTAACAACTATTTATTATTGAAAAGTATAATATAAGGAATAATACGTATATTACAAAATAACATCTTACCAATCAAAACTCTTTGTCAATAGATCCCTCGAGAATTTGAGAAACAGTATAATAATACTTATCGTGATTCTCAATCCAAAAATCTTCCAATGAATATAATTTGTAATCTATAATTTAGGGAAGAAGTTAAGATTACCATTGAATATTTAGGAAATATCATTTAATTGAATTTGATGAATTTTTGGTTTTTTCTTATAAATAATCTTTCGAATATGAATATTGATCTTAATGGGAAAAACTATGTCGTTCACAAATATTAAGCCGACATATTGTTTAACTCCCCAATTTATAAATTTAATATTTCACTCACTGATGTTTAAACAAACAGAAACATGAAACCCTGATACCAAAAATTATGGGAGTATATAACTGTCTACAATCTCCAATATCTTAAAACGGGTCGAATACACAATATGTGAAATGGGTTTGTGAAGACGTTTTTTGCTCATTAGAACGATGGATTTTGCAAAAAATGCCATTGTTTGAACAATTCATCTCGCTGATAAGAAACAAACATTGACTAATACTAGATAATTTAACCACCATAGATTAATATATAAGGATCTCTATGTACAAACATTTGTTCTATTGAGAAGAATAAATAAAACAAAAGTAAGCGATTAAATAAGAAAACCAAATTTAGTTATTCCAAAGTGCTTTCGTAATGCAACAATAACGATATACAAATGGTGAACTCAAAAGAACACACAAAACAATATTGTAAATAATATCCTTGTCTCTAATTCTTACTTGACTTTCTGCTTAATCTTCTTTGTGTGTGAATTTTCACAAACACTGCTCGATAATGAGTAGATATCTTCTGAATGTATTTTATTAAAAATCTTGCAAAATCATTAATAGCACAATACAAAAAAAAAAAAATAGATATGTGTCGTTTGGCTGGGTTAGTGACATAGCCGCAGATTCATCAAAACAAAATTGGAACCATGTTAATTGTAATAAAATAGATACTTATCGTTTGGTATGGTATGAAACATAATTGCAAATTCATCAAAACATCAAAACAAAATTGGAACCATGTTAATTGTAAGAAAATAAATATCTATTGTTTGGCTTGGTATGAAACATAGCTGCAAATTCATCAAAAACCACAAAATAAAATTAGAAACATGTTAATTGTAAAAAAATAAATACCTATCATTTAGGTTGGTATGAAACATAACTGCAAATTAATCAAAAACACAAAACAAAATTAAAACCATATTAATTTCAAACAAAATAAATGTCTCGATATGTAGATGTTTTATGAGCGTGGTAGAGGCTATATTTATAAGGATCAAATTATTTATAGTTGAACTATTTTTTGAAATCTTCTATTGGAAAATTAGAATATTCTATAAGATACTTTAATTCCAAATTTGCTTTTTTTTTGCACAAATTTTGCTTATTGTTATCGACAGTTTTTTTTGTCACGAATCGACATTTATTAGTTGCTAAATTTTAGGAGGATTGTTATTTTGAATTATAAAAATAAGGAAATATAGTTTGAAATGAATTAAAATTGTAATCTAAAATTTAGGGAATAAGTTAAGATTACCATTCGAATGTTTAAGATTATCCCTCCTACTGATCTGATACCTCTCCAAGGCCTTTTTAGAGTAAACGGCCCAAAAGTCAAGAATGATGGGTTTAACTGGATGAGCCCAATCAAAACATCTGCTTGGTTAAAAGAGCAAGATTATTTCAATGAAGAATATGTTCGAGAGCCCACCAGCGAAGACGTGTTTCGAATGACTAATAATGGAGGATTGTTCAGAAACATTTTGCACAAGAAGATTTACCAATTTGACGATTTTTTTTTAACAATGTGTTTTTTGTGCAGTATAATGAAGTTATCTCCAACTCGGTATGATTCGCTTGTTTAGTGTTTACTTGATTGTCTTTTATTGGTCATTCTCATTGGATTTGGCTCAAATTGCTGACTAGTTTTACCACATTCGTCCGATTGCTCGAATAACAACAATTTGCTCGTTTGATTTATTTTGTCTAACTTATATTTTCCTAATTGCTTCCATGGAAATCTCTAATTTTTTGTGTTTAGTTGAATTGGATATATACAAACTCGTGTTCTAACTTGTCTTTATCTGTAATTTCAGACCACAGGGACTACAAGTAACTTGATATGGATTTCAGTTTAAATATGAACATCTGATACAACAAGAGCCAAGAAAAGAATATTTGTGAGCAAGCAGAGACAAATATTATTGGGGTTTTATATGTTCTCACTATGACTTGAATCTGATCTTCTGAATATTGATTTCTCTATTATTATTAATTTCTTTTCATTTTTATTTATTATTACAATTTAATTTATTGCTAAAAACAATAATTATTGTGGGCATGTGCAATTAGGTTTTTATTGCTTACTCTTTCTTATACATGAATGATGACACGATTGCTGGTAAAAAAAAAAAATATTTTTTTTCTAAGTGGGATTATTTTTTTCTAACAATTTTTGGGTTCATAAAAGTAAAAATAAAAAGAAAGAAATGGTATTGTAAAGTCACCGTCCGCCATGTCGATAATGGACACAACTTCTTTCTCCACCGTTTGATATAAGTATAAATAATTTCAACCGCGGGTCCCACTTTTTATATATTTTGTTTTCTCTTTTATGATTGTGTTAAGGTGATTAAGGAACTAATGTGTAAAAAAAATAACTCCTCTTCTTTCTCTCGCTTCTCTCTTCAACTCAATCGGCCTTCTCGTTGTCTTGTCTCCGGTCATCGATGGCGGCGCTTGTCAAACCGACGATCGGATTACTTTTGATTTCCTCTTTTTTTTTTGTTAGATCCTGTCTCCGATTTTCTCTGTATTATAGAGATGGGTTTGTTTTTACGGTTCAACAAATTCCGTGCTTGATGCCCATGATTCCCTCGATCTTTTTCGGATCGCTTTCCCGGTTTCTTCCGGGTCCCCGACCATCTTGCACAGCGCCTCACTGCTGCGACGTCGAGACTCCTTCTCTATATTACCCAAATCGCCGAGTGCTCCCCGACCCGTTGGTCCGTTACCCGCTCGAGTTGAACGGATCGGCTGGTTCAACATCTTCTCTCAGGTGGCTCCTCTTAGTCGGACTCACCAAATCTGAAGCGTAGTTTCATCGGAGGTGGTGGTAGCAGATAGAAACGATTTCATCCTATGCGACGTTTTAGGCGATTTTTGATGGAATTTAATCGGCAGAATTGGGCAACCGTAGCGACGACAGCAATTAGCCAGCGCCGGAAACTCTCTGCCGATTTGCATGTAGCCGTCATTTGGGATCCTGACGCATGTCTTCCCGCTTTCGGCCTTGTGACGTGTGGTGTATTGCATGTCCCCCAGCAAATCCATCCGGTTTAGTTTTCGGTTTCGTTTGGGCCTTCTAGTAGCCTTAATCGTGTACCCATATTTTAATTATTCAGTTGTAAATCATGTATTGCCCATTGAGCCCTTTTTTTTTTTTTTGTCAAAGGGTATTCATTAATATATATAATTTTTTTTTTTAATACAAAGAGCTAAAAATAAGCCTGGATCCCCTAATGGGCCTTTCTCACTCACTAAACCGGCCCAATTCCCTACAAAAGACGATCCATTAACAAAACGAAACCCTAGCTAGAGCCTCTGTCGCCGCCAACACTGGAGACGAACGAGCTGCCACCTCCTCGCCTGAGAAACGCCTGCCGCCGAGATCGAAGTCTCCCGCTTCCACAACCGATGCCACCAAACCGATGAGTCGACCGCCTCACGATGAGAAGGACTACGCCCAGAATACAGGTCGAGGGTGAGTCTTTGCCGGAGTTCCACTCGGACGAGCCGCAGATAAACAAAATCCAAAGATCCGTCGCCGTACTCAGCCGCCCATGGATCCTCTTTCGCTCCGTGCGTCGCCCTCTTGGCTAAAGGCTACTGAAGAATCCCCGAGTTCATGCAAACTCATCTCCGCTTCCCCACCGACGCCAACTCCACCCCAACCCCCGGCCAACTCCGCAAGAACAGGAAACGCCACCGACAGAGGGCAAAAACCGTGGCTCGCGGCTTCAGATCTAGAGAAAACATCACCGGGTCTGTCCTCTATGACCCGGATCTGTAAAGATCTTCCACCTCGGGACCTACGCCAAGCCGCCGCACCGACAACGAACACGAGAAACTGCCACAAAACTGAGACCGGAGATGATCGGAGAAAAGGATGAAGCACAGAGGCAAGAACGAAGACAAAAGCCCTCTCACACTACTGGAGGAGCTCCGATAGCGGAGAAGCGGCGAGGGAAACAGAAAAGAAGAGAGAAGGTAGAGAAAAGTTTTTAGAGAGAGAGGGACGATTGACCAAGTATCTTCTTGCCCATTGAGCCTTAATGTTATAAAATCTCTTTGCCGCAAAAAAAAAAAAAAAAAAAAAAAAAACTAATGTGAGACCAACACCATACATTATACGTCTTATTTTTTTCATTATTATATTCGGCTTTCTTTTGGATTTATTACGGTTATAGATAGTTTTCCACGATATAAATAAATACATGTAGGTTATTTTTCTAAGAATTATATTCGTTGTAATATTTTTTCCTAAAATTCAAAATTAAGTAGAAAAGAATTTGACAAACTTTCATGTTTAGCGTTGAGTGTGCAAAAGACTTCCTTTTTCCCATGCGGTCTCTCGGAAGATCAATCAGAAGCAATATCAAATCAAACAGGGTTATCAAAGGGTTCTTTCCCAATTCGTTATTTGGGTGTTTCTCTAACAACAAAAAAACTCACCAAGTTGAAATGTGCTCCTCTAATTCAATCAATCAGAAGCAAGTTGTTTCCTTGGACAGCTAGGTCTATCTCCTTTGTTGGTAGACTCCTCCTCATAAACTTTGTTATTAGCGGCATAAACCATTTCCGGTGCTCATCGTTCGTTACTACTTCGTTCTGCCAAAATCAATTGTGAAGCTCATCAATTCATTACAGACATTTGGATTCCTTTCGGGAGGCTGGACAAATACTTTGCTAATGATTTAAGCTTTCAAAGAGTAATCTCCAACTCAGAAACGGTGAGCAGATTAATCACGAATAATCAATGGTGCCTTCCGCCTACAAGATCAGAGAAACAAGTAAATTTGCAGGTTTTCCTTTCTACTCTGACTTCTTCGGTGGCAGAGGACACTTACCACTTGAGCCTTTCCCCAAAAGATAACACCTTCAGAACAAGTCAAGTTTACTGTGAGATTAGAACTGACTCGCTGCAAGTCGCATGGCATAAATTGGTGTGAATTTCTGGTGGGATACCGAAACACAGTTTCCTATCCTGGCTCTTCATTCATGACCTGTGTTTTAAAAAATGGCGCCATTGCGCCCTTGTGTTGAGCCCATCGCCATGTTGATCATTGCCTCGCAATCTCAGCTATGGCGATGCTTCGACATTGCGATGTTGCGAGCGCAACGTAACCATAGATGATTAAATATGGATAAATAAGTCATTTTATAGGAAAGTAAAAGGTTTTAGTGAATGTAATACCTAATTAGGTTTAATAAATCATAGATCACTTTATCTATAATCCTAAAAAACCGTAAAACACTAACTTCCTGTGTAAAAGCTGTATATAGATTAGTATGTGATGGCGGGAGGAGAAAGTCTAAAACTAAACAGAAACTAGTGCAGGGAACACTATAGATTCAGTTGTTTGTCTACTAAACTGCTCTATCTCCAGTTAGAAAACAATATAATGAGAGAAGCAAAATTCAAGAAAACATTTGCAGCTGGAACTTACCTTAATCTTTCCATCTTGTGACCCAGATGCAAGCATCTCTGAATCTCTACTAAAGTCTATGCAAAGGACAGGATCATCATGCATCATGAAAGTTTCCTGTCAGAATTAATATTATAAGTGACAAGAATGGTATTTTGTGTACAAGTCTCAGACGAGATACTTGGTGCTTTCGGAGTTTAATGGGCAAACATCTTTTATATTAAAAGGAAAATTTCATGAGCGAAAAAAGTAATCCACCATATCATACTCATTGAATTTTCACCCATTCATCAGATGCAGTAAGGATTTTTCACCCGCCATAAATGTACTAACAGCTCATATGACATCGTCATGACCTAGAATGGATAAAAAGTGAAAAGTAGTCACGAGAGCTTACTTCAGCTTGATATTGCAAATCCTTCTTCAGCTTCCCACTTATGTAATCCCATACCTGTAATGTTTTTTGAAGTCTGAGCAAGCCTGGTCATAAGATGAGTCTTAAGACTTTTAAGACATATGATTATATAAACAGATTCTACATCAACTCACCTCGATAAAACCATCAACAGAAGAAGATACAAGAAACTGTCCATCTGGTGAGAACCTAGCGCATTCGGCATGACTCTTTGTACCAAACTGCCATGGAACGGAATATGCAAATTAGAAAAGAATGTAAATGCTGAGAAAGAGGCCATTGAGCTAAACAAGCTATTAAAGTTGATGTGATCAATATGAACCTTTATAGTATGATTAAGAGTAGTAGGATATGTGTCTTCCACATCTTGTTTTATAGCTGCCGTCCCACGAAAGAGGTCAAACTGAGTTCCTGGAGGGAGTAGGCCTGACACAAACACACAAGTATATGTAATTTTTAAAGAGATGAGAATACAGATATTGTTGCATTGATATCAATAACGTTGACAAAAAAAAAAAATAGAAAGAAAAGGAGATGAAGTAGCATGCAAAGTTCGTTAAATGCTCACCTTGATGTTGTTGCCACTTTAGAGCCTGTCCTATCAAAGCCATTAACCGTGAAGGTGGTACCACAGTAACCTCGGCAGCAACAGCTGACAGAGGAGAAAAACAATTAGTAAACCTTGAGTAAAAACTGAGTCAAGAGAAAGAAAAAAAACTTCATAACCATTAAACAGGACATAAGTTTTCGTCATTTTATTTTTAATGTCATAAAATATTCTTAGCCTGCCTAGAGAGAAAATTCCAGAACATCACTTGGTTCCTTCAGGTGACCGATCCCGAAACAACTTACTAAAAAGAAAACAACTGACGATTGATTGTTCTCTTAATAAAGAAAGAAGAAATGGCCAACCTTGAGCAATCTGTGCACGTTTTCTTTCTTTAGTTGAGTCTCCATAAGCCTAAGAAACAATTAAAATATTGTAATATATCAGCAAAATATGACTTTCGAATATGAACTGATTACATGAAAGCAACCGCTCTCTATAGTCTATACATAAGATGAACAATGACTAGAAGACCATGCACCTCAAAATAAAAATCAGGTAGAAAATTCGAACGCATCAACATGTAAAAGAGGTATTAAAATGGAAAGATACTTCTGTACTAACAAACACGGAACATGTGTTATACTTTAAGAACCTTATCTAGAAACAACTTCATATCTAACAGTTGATAAGCTGGCAGGTTCTACTTTAGACTGAAAAAGACATCAACAATCGCACATACTAAACAAAACAGATTACAGAAAAAGCAAGTATTATACAGTTTCAACCAACGCTCTGGATAAGATATATACCAACATTGTTTAAAGTGCTGAACAGTTGCGGACAACCATGCTTAGGTGACATAACAACCACATACAAAACACTCAACATGATAGTATGATATTGAATAGTCAAGCAATAATATAGCTTCCATACCTCATGCGGATCAAAATAGCTTCTGACTAGAAGATGCTCCATCCGCAAATACCTTTCTGGTTGCTCCTGCTTCATAACACCCATCACCTGAGTTTGCCTCAAAATAGCTCGGGCAGTGTCCAACTCTCGAAGTTCTATCATCTCCAATACAATCTGAAAAAATCATCCCCACATAGAAAATAAATTTCCATGAGACTTAGCAGTAGAATGACAGATGCTTCAACAAAGAACTTACGATGAAAACCACTACTTTATACACTTAATTATAAATTCCACAAAGAGAAAAGGAAAACCTGTTCATAAAGGTCTTCTAGTTTATTCCTGGGAAGCTTAAGCTGAGACACTTGAGGAAGTACCGAGTCCCATCTTCCACTATTAATATCAGAAACAAACGTCTCGACGCTGTCTACTGTGTTTAAAGAAACCTGACACTCGCTTTGTAATGTCTGGAACGTTTGATTCAAAGAGTTCTCTTTACAGAACTGAAGCACAATCTTTATTACACTGAGATATAAAACACAATAGAGAGCTCAGTTAGGGACAAAGATCAACACATTATGTTCAAGTGAATAATCAAATCAAAAGTTCCAAGCATTTCAATATCCAACAAGTGGAACCAAACTCCTCATGCTTCATACCTTGCTCACCGTCATGTCATACTCTCTTCACAACCACTTCTCTCTCCAGGGATAATTCCTTTGTCTACTGAAACCTTTCTGTGCTAAGTGGACCATACTACTTTTCCCATTCCCCTCGTACTTGAGTTGAGAGTACATGTTTCTCCTATACAAACAAAGAATCCCAAAAACTACGAAAGCAAGCAGTAGAATATATCATCATTTACCTAGCAAATATTCAATAACTAGAAGACCATGCACCTCCAAAGACAAATCAGGTAGAAAATTCAAATCCATCAACATGTAAAAGTGGTAGTAAAATCGAAAGATACTTCTGTACTAACAAACACGGAACATGTGTTACCCTTTAAGAACCTTATGTAGAAACAACTTCATATCTAACAGTTGCTAGGCTCACAGGTTCTAGTTAAGACTGAAAAGGACATCAACAATCACACATACTAAACAAAACAGATTAGAGAAGCATAATACAATTTCTATCAACATTGTTTGTGACAAGATATATATACACCAACATTGTTTAAAACGCTGAACAGTTGTGGACAACCATGCTTAGGTGACATAACAACCACATAAGAAACACTCGACATGATACTGAATAGTCAAGCAGTAATATATAGCTTCCATACCTCATGAGGATCAAAATAGCTTCTGACTAGAAGATGCTCCATCCGCAAATATCTTTCTGGTTGCTCCTGCTTCATGACACCCATCACCTGAGTTTGCCTCAAAATAGCTCGGGCAGTGTCCAACTCTCGAAGTTCTATCATCTCCAATACAATCTGAAAATAAAAAAAATAATCCCAAATTGGAAAATAAATTTCCATGAGACTTAGCAGTGGAATGACAGATGCTTCACCAAACACTTACGATGAAAATCACAAGTTTATACACTTATCATAAATTCCACAAAGAGAAAAGGAAAACCTGTTCATAAAGGTCTTCTAGTTTATTCCTGGGAAGCTTAAGCTGAGACACTTGAGGAAGTACCGAGTCCCATCTTCCACTATTAATATCAGAAACAAACGTCTCGACGCTGTCTACTGTGTTTAAAGAAACTTGACACTCGCTTTGTAATGTCTGGAACGTCTGAGTCAAAGAGTTCTCTTTGCAGAACTGAAGCACAATCTTTATTACACTGTGATATATAAATCACAATAGAGCTCTGTTAAGGACAAAGATCTACCCAGAGTTAACATATCGCTTTAAAATCTTAGAGACGAAAATTGGGAGCATCACAATGTTCTTCACCCAAAATGTCTAAGACTACTGTCATTAGATAATTCACTATCATTAACTACAAAAGAGAGTGACTTTTCCCAAGAATATTTAATGGGTAGATTAAAAATCAGAAATTTAGTATGGCGAATATACGAAGACGCACATTCAAGAGGTTTTCTACAAACGTTTAATCTAAGATTTGTCTGAGCATTCCTAAACGATGATTCTTGGAGCACAAATAGTTCGACTAGAAAGAAAACTAGGGTACTGAAAAGAAGAGAGAAAACTTACTCTCGAGCTTCGATTTCGAGCGCCATACTCAGTCGGAGTGTGTTTTCGCCGGAGACGCGGATGAGGTAAGGTAAGAGAGTTTAGCAGAAGCACGGGGCAAGAGTTTTAATTGGGTTTTAAAGCCAGTTAACGATAAAATAAATAACGGGTCAAAATCAAATTAGTCAGAAACTCTGGGGGCTAGTTTGTAAATGTTTTATAAAAATCTTATATACACTTTACACCCAAGTTTAAAGAGAGATATTGAAATATTTGGACTCTCTTTGTTCCGATTGAAGCCATTTGTTGGCTTCTCTGCTCCGCAATTCAAGGACATCTCTCACTCTTATCATGAGCTTTGATGTCATAGAGTTAGGAGCAAAAAAGTCAAGAACAAAATTTCCAATACAGAGAGCAAAACCAATAGAAGATCAACAAGTTGATGCAAATCAATGACTGTAAACATTGTAATCCAGTTCCTCTATCAGAACAATAGCCACAAAGCAAATGTAATGTGTTTCTCCTCTTTCATTCCATGACAAAGTGCTCGCTTCTATAACACTTTAAGATTCACATTTCTTTCAATCAGGGATAGAAATATGCACATTTTTCCTTTGGCTTCTACAAAAACTGTACACATTCATCACTAAATCCTACATTCTACAACCTTTACTACACATATCCCTGGCTACACTTCAAAATGCCTCGTCTTCTTCAGATTCCTCTTCTTCTTCTTATTCTCCAGATCTTGAACTATACTCCTTTTGATCTTCAAAAGCAATGCTCATCTCTTTCTTCACCACATCAGCCAAGTCATGCTTGTTTGCACTTACATAAGCATCCCTCACCGCTCTAAACAACGACTGGTTTGCTTCAAGCTCCCCAAACGTAATCCCGGCTATGTACTCTTTTCACACACTCCACCATTGCTTTCCCATACACCCCAACAAGGTATGCATGTGTGGCTATATCTGGTTTTAATCCCTTCTCCTGCATTCTCATGTACGTTTTCAGGTACATGTCTATGTCTCCTGATGCACCATAAGTGTATATCACAGCATTGTATGCAAAATGCTCGAGACGGATTTCATCTCTTGTGAGCTCTTGGCATGATTGCGTACGCATACAAACCCATGGCTGAGAACAGAGTTGCAGTGATGGCTGGTGTGGCAAGCGGTTTAGCTTTGCGGTTTGTAGCTGCGCCACAGCTTCACTCGGCACCCCGCCTTTCTTCAACAGAGTGAAGAGCGTCTTGAACGTTCCCCAATCCAGCAAGAGCTTTCTTCAACTAACATCTAGATATGTGGCTTGAATTATGAGTTTCTTGTAACCTGAAAAAAGAATTATCATTTCGGGCTTAAAGCTTTCTGATATTGATCTGTCTCGAGTCTATGTGTGACAGAAAATCGTTAAAAGAGAAACCTTTAAAAATTTTATGTATTGAAAATTTATGTGAACTAGTTTTAACATAGAAACCTCTATAATTTTTCTGAACTTGTGTTGTCGATAAATTATGTTGCTAATAAACTTGAGTCTTACAACACCAGCTCCTCTTACAGCATCTCTTGTCGATAAATTATGTTGCCCCCAACTGTGCAGGTATGACTAAATTTAATTTCTGATTTATTATTAGTTAAGCGTTTATTGAAAGTATATACTGTCCCTTGTTTAGATTGCCATTGTTTTCGATATGTGGCTTTGAATTATGAGTTTCTTGTAACCTGAAAAACTTAAAGCTTTCCAATGTTGATTTGCCTCGAGTCGTGTAATTCATATTTGTATTTTTCTTTCAGGTAGTGCAAAAAGTAAATTCAAGTAAATTTAGGTCTAATGGTTAGACCTCATTCTTCTCCAAGGCCTCTTTCGGGTGGACGGCCCAACGAAAACAACAGCTTGGATAAAAGAACGAGATTTTCTCATTGAAGAATATGCTCGAATGACAACCAGCGACGACTTGTTTCGAATGACTAATGATGGAGGCTTGTTCAAAAAGACCTTGCATAAGAAGATCTATCAACCGAGAGATTTTTTCAACACAATGTTTTTTCTTGCAGTATATGTTCAAGACCTTGCTAATATATCTTGTATCATTTAAACTTGTCGTCTCTTGATATAACTCTCGAACATATATTGCACGTCGAATGGAACGTTCAATTTGCACCACTTCTATATAGTCTTGACCAGATCTTGTGATTACACGTCGAATGGGACGTTCAATTTGCAATTGAATTTCTCGTTATAGTCATTTTTTCAAACACATCATCTAACAGGAAATTAAGAACACCAATAAAGTAACATGGTCATTTAATTTATCACCTTCATGCGACATATCTCTCTCTCTTTCTTCTAAGTTTTCTTGTTCTCCGGAAAATGTTGGATCTATGTTTGATAATGCCTATAACAAAAAAAGTTTAACCTATCAAAACAAGCACTAATGTTACATTATTAAAGATAAATTAAAGATACTAATGTCACATTAAAGCGACTATATGAAAATTTAAATTTTGTTGAAGTGATAAAATAAAGATACTCGCTAAATACTTTAGTTGAGATTAGTAGAAAAACCGAAAACTAGAAGAAGAGATGTATGATATATAACTAAAAGAAGAGACATAAGATATATATACATACAAATTTTATTATTTTATGTAACTTTACTAGTTTACATACAATTGTTAAATAAAAAAGTAAAATAAAGATCTTTTTGTTTTGTTTTACGCTTTAACAACAAGAAAAAGTAAAAATAGAAGTAAACAAGAAAAAGAGAGTAAAAATTACTTTTTTGTTTTAGGTTTAAAATAAAAAGAAAAAAACATAAGTAAAAAAAATAATGATTACTTTTTTTTTTTGCTTTAACGTTTTAAAAGTAAACAAAAAGAAAACATAAGTAAACATGAAAAAACAGAGTAAAATTTACTTTTTTGTTTTAGGTTTTAAAAAAAGAAAAAAACATAAGTAAACAAAAAAAGTAAATATTACTTTTTTGCTTTTACGTTTTAAAAGTAAACAAAAATAAAATATAAGTAAACAAGAAAAAAATAATAAAGATTACTTTTTCTTCTTACATTTTAGAAGAAAAAGAAAAAAACATAAGTAAAGTAGACAATTATATATGACATTTCTAAGTAAAAAAAGCCTTCTATAATTTTCCATTTTTTATAATTTCTTTACCAATCTTTCATTTTTTTATAATATGTGTGTCATAATTTCTATATAATTTATAAGAAAAATTTCACACACACATAAACACAAAATCTAAAACCGAAAGCATCAATGGAAGAATCACATAAAGAATCACATGAACCACCATAAGATCGAGGAAAATTTTCATATATTCAATAGTCCTCAAGAAAGCAGAACTTTGATAACTTTACTCTTAGATGGTCTTTCATCTGGTTTGTGTGGTAGTAGTGGTATATTCAGCAAGTTCACGGTGGAGAGACGAATACTACATGCTCTCAATAAAATACATGGTTGCACCAAAACTTATCAACACTACACAAAGAAAGTGAAGATTTTGAAACCAAAATATCTAAGTGGTGCTGAACTTCTTCGCTTCAGTTTTGGGTTTGGATGGGATTTAACCAAGAAACAATGCGTGGCTACAAATGAGGTGTGAAATGAATACATCAAGGTAAAATTTATTTCCAAAACTATATCATCTTTTTTTGTCATCATATTAATTTTTTATTTTTTACTTTAGGCACATCTGAGTATTAAAATATTCCGAGATGAAAATTTTGAAGAATTTGATGATCTCAAATTGATATTTGAAAAGAATGTAGCGACGGATGATTGTGCGATTGGATTAGGTGATACTGCTGATGCTCAAACAATTGGAGCTGCAAAAACAGAAAAAAACACAAACAAATTGTGGTGAAGAGTTTTATGTCCATGAAAATTATAAAACCCAATCATATTTTATTTGCAGTAGTTCAATGGACACTTTGGAAAAACTCTCTTTAAGAAAAAGACGAAAAAGTAATCATCTTAACATTATTGATGATCCAATTATTCATAATGAAAGTGCAGAAGAAGCTCGTAAAAAGATGAACGCTTTGACAACAATCACTTATAAACTCTTCAATCTGATAAAAGGAAGAGAAGCAAGACAAAAACAAGAGGTTGAACAAAGAGAAGCATAAAAAGAAGAAGAAAAATTTATGGGATGTTATCAAAGATGTTTCTGATATGGAGGAACCTATTTGGTACGACTCAATCAATGATTCATCAATTTGGGATAAAATATGTATTCATTAGTAAGACCACTAATGAACGTTATGGTTAGATTAAGCATAATGTTATGAAACTTTGAATTAGCTATTATTTTTATGTTAGAGTTTTATTTATTTCTATGATTTAATATTGTTTGATTTTATTTAAGAAGTTTTTGGATTTGATTACATAGGTTTTTACAATGAAATAGGCTTTTATATAGGCATGTTATTAACATTTGATTACAAATGCAACCAAAATACTAGGTTTTGACTCAATATTTATTCATTTGAATTTTTATCTTTAAAACACTTCCAAATCTACAAAATAGGCATATATTATTCTCACTACTAAAATATGTGTAACGGTAATTATATATATTAATTCTGAAAAGATAAAAACTATCAAATTCATCAAGTATAGCAAAATATATGATCTTTTATATTATATTAAACAAAGTATTTAGAGTAGAAGATGAAAGAAATTAAGAAAATATAATAGAAATAATTAGATTATATAAATTCCAATCAAATTACAATGAAACATCTTCTTAGACCAAAACAATTATAAAAATGAATATACAAAAACCAAAAAAGACGGATCTATGAAACAATAAGGTATATGTTTAACTAAAATAAACTAAACATATTTCACTACCACAGATAAAGGATAATGAACCGAATAATTGCGATGATAAAAAGATTATAATTACAGCTTAGGAATATAATTTTCTGTAAAATACAACAAATTTCATATAATAAAAATCAATATCTTTATTAAAGAAGTTTCTCAAGTATGAACGAATTACAAAAAAAATATAAATAAAAATCAAAAGCAGATACAAATAACATAATTAAGAGTTAACTCATTGTAAGGAAAGAATAAAAAAGAGTTATTAGATGATAGATAAAGAGGAAAAAAATAATTATTATTATAATATTATAAATTACACAAGTAAAAATTGAAAATGTAATATTTTAAAATAAAATATAAAATTAAGAAACACAAAACAAATACGCGAACCATATGATCTCTAGTGATTAAAAGGCATATACTTTCTGTTGGAACTTCGAGCCAATTCTACCAGATTCAGAATTCTCGCGAGTTCCAGATAGCCTAGGATCTAGGGTCTAGTTAATTGAATCAAGGATCTGATCTCGTGTTTACCTTGTTCTGGCAGCGGAATAGGGTCAGGTAAACGAGATCTCTGGAGCGCCTCAGATGTTGCGCCTCTACTGATAGTCCACACGCACACAAGCTGGAATCCGCCGGGATGCTAGTACCGGGGTTCGGATCTCCTGGGAACTCAGTTTCTATGAGGTTTCTATGTTTTCTCTCTGAGAAAACTGTCTGGGGCCGCGCACACAACTGTCTCACGTCGAGTCTATAAACACGTTTATATATTGACCTCGAGGTGAACCGAAACTTCAGTTTCGGTTTTGCCCTTGTGTCGACCGACACACTTAGTGGTGTCGATCGACACACGTCCTGTATCGACCGACGCACCCAATGGTGTCGATCGATACACCTCTTTGAAACTTATATTCGATGTGTATCCAATACACATCGACCAGACCATATGCCAATGATCAATCCCATACGAAGTATGTCCAACTTGCTTAGGTGTGTGACCCTGTAGGTTCACACGATACCAGAAATGAGTTACAACTCATTTGTCATAAGCGGTTTCTAGCAAAACATTATGACTACCTAGTATCACATGAATTTTCCGATCTCGACAATACAACTATCTCTAGAGTGAGTACAATGTGATTTCAGGACATAATCCCAACAATCTCCCACTTGTACTGGAATCATCAATTCCTATAATCCATTCGTCTCTATATCTCGATATGGCATAAGGCAAGAGACTGTGTCATCCTTATTATAGCCAACATCATGTTCATCGAATTCCTGATCTATACTGATAAAACAAACGACTGACAATCACCTCGTTTGAGCACGGCCATGCATTTTCTCAGTATCAAATCTTCGATGGGCCCTGAGATATTTATCTCCCGTTATCCAGGAGGGACAAATCCCATCTTGTTCCATCCCTGTTTCTATACATACTTCATGATACGCCTAAGCAATGCCGTTATAGCCGTCAGTTACGGAACGACGTTTGACAAGGTCAAAACGCACCAATTCATATGCTAGAAAGCATGATGAACTCATGTCTAAGGACTATACTCTTTAGTCGTAATGAGAACCTCCCATGACACTGATATAACTATCCTGTGGAGTTCTCATTAAGCGGGTCATGTCCGATCATATGTTCACCAACATATATCTATGTGACTGACTGTGATAATCATATCATTGACTCCATGAAACTTGGTCCAGCAGTCACCTCACATACTAGTCTCACGCGGTTATTGGTGCCCCACTTCAATAACCTCGACTAGGGACAATCATAATTTATGTCATCTTTTACTTATAGGGTTTCATGATCAAGTCCTCAACTTGATGACCTATATGATGACCATAAAGTACTTTGGGACTATTACTTAATTATCCAATAATTAAATAATACCGATGTCAGTTTGACTTACATAAACACTACCATAGCATGTCTATGTAAAGATTATAACATAACTAAAATTACTCCCACTAGAATTAAGATCATCTCTTCAGATATCTTATACCTACAGCAACAAAATAAATTTCGTGCTTAGGTTGTGGGAGAGACTGCGGTGTTTTGCTTGAAACAATTCCAACAAACCACACCGCCATTCAGATAAAAGCACTATTCTACGGTCCACTGCTTGGAGCCTTTCCAACAGATAGCACCGCTATTCAGACAAAGAGACATAACCAGGTGGGAATCGGGAATCGTCTTTGTCCGTCTAACTACTTTCAACTGGTTCGTCACTTCTTCAGTTCACCACGAAACTATCCTTAGAGTTCATCAAACACTTGGGATATTTCTGGTAACCGCTCAGTGACTATAACCGGAACATTTTGGTATTTTCTCGTCATGCTTTATGCGTAAGCTGCATCTAGACGAGCGTAAAATATGGCATTCATGATGGATTCTATTGCAGCAGCATTAGCAATCACACTCATTAATAATAGTTCAGCTAGTGTTCAAAACACTTCATCTTGCTAAGATTATTGCCATAAGACATTTGGTATGAAGCCATTCTTGGAATCATGCATATTGGAACTGTCCAATACCTTATCAATATAAGGATTTTGACACGATCCAATTAGCCTTTCTGATCCATTTCAATGGATCCTTATTCCAAGAACTTTTACGGCCTTCTCCCATGTCCATCGTTAAACATGACTTCCGACCCAAATCTTGACAAGACTTTAGCGTCGGAACGTCGTTTATGAGATTAAGTATGTTGTCTACATACAGTGTGAGAATTGCAATTACGCTCCCACTAGTCTTCTTGTAAACGCATGGTTTCATTTCTTTCTGATCAAGTCAAAACTTTTGACCACATTATCAGAATGTTGATTCCAACTCCAAGATGTTTGCTTCAATCCAGAAATGGATCGGTGAAGCTAACATGCATACCCAGCCAATTTTCGGAGTTGGGGCTCACCATCGCTTCTTTGAATTTCGCACGCTCGTCACTTTTCAATGATCAATGGATCACGACAATTGGTTACGAGAAATCACTCTCGAGTTAGTGACGGATCCTTTCGGATCTGCGAATTTCAGGCTCCACAGGTGTAGATTCTACATCACTTTGTAGATCTCACCGCTGCTCTTCCTCAACAGGTTGAGCAGCCTCCTGTGTTTATCGAATTTCTTCGACGTGTACTTTTACTCCCACTGTTCCTTTTGAAAGTATGATCTTTCTTAAAAGACACAGTTCTGGACAACAAAAGTACTAAGCTTTGGTTTCCTTAGGACAACCAGCGAGGTAGGGCTTATCAGATTTGGGTTCAAGTTTGTTTGTTGACTACTATCGTACACAAACCTTGCAATCCCAATTAATCAGAAAAAACAAATTTGGAAATCACCCAGTCCACATCCAATGTGGTGTTTTTCACTGATTCTGATAGAAACTTATTTAGCGTAAACATAGACATTTTAGAACGTATTCTTAAATGGTTATGGAAGATTCCTGTGACTCATCATTAATCGGAGCATATCTAATAAGACCCGATTCATTCTGCCAGATGATCACCCAATTCTTGACTCAAGTATTTTCCTCCACGAATCAATCGAGGATCTCAATACTTCTGTCAAATTGGTTCTACACTTCATCTTGGAACTCCTCAAGGGATTCCTGCTCGTGTCTCATCAAATGAACACAGCCATACTTATTGATGTCATCAATAAGGTAATGAAGTACAGAAGATTTCCTTTTGCACTAATGCTCATCGGGCCGCATACATCAGTATGTGTAAGGCCCAATAAGCCTCTGGCCCGTTTCTTTTAGCTCTGCTAAAAGGGCCTTAGTCATTTGGTCCAGTGAACAGAATTCATATCTCAAATGATTTATAATCGAATGAGTCCAAAACTATGGAACTTCTGAATCCGCTTCACTCTGTATGGTTAAACGACTATGCCAAGGAAAAGTCGAGTTCGAGTCATCAGACTTAAACTTTTAGTATTTGTGTTATATTCTAACTTTCGCTGGTTTAAGATATAAAACCCATTCCAAACGGGGTGCTACCATATGATATTTCATTAAGATCTAAAGAACAAAACTTGTCTTTTATCAAAATGAAAAATATCCAAATTCTTTACAAGAAAATGAAAGACATTTCTGCACAAGGCAGATACATAGTAGCAATTACTTAATTTCTAAAACCAAGTATAAAAGGCTCCTACAAGTGGAGAATCTCTACGGCTCATGCAGCAACCATTGCTTCAACCAGACACGCAGTTCCACTTGTCCTTTCTTCAACATTCTACTGTCGCTTAGGTCCTGCATATTTCAAAAATATCAGTACCACAACTAGTATCCAATACTTATGTAGAACTTGAATTAATAACACAATACCTGAAGAAGAAGTACCATACATCTCCTTCATCTCTTGTGAATCTTCCAAGAATTTAATGCAATCTCTCTTCCAATGCCCTGACTCATCGCAGTAGAAGCACTTTCTAACACCAGATTGGCCTGACTTGGGCTTATTTGATGACACAGGCTCATCCTGATTCCAAGTCTGGACAACCCTGCCTTTGCCCTTGCCAGCACAAGATTTCTCGAATCTTTTACCCTTTATGATGTTTTGCTCTGCTGTTTTGAGCATACCATGCAGCTCAGTCAACGTCTTCGTCAAGTTATTCTTGATATAGCTTTTGACAAACTTATCATAACTAGACGGCAGTGACTGCAGAATGATGTCTGTGGCCAACTCTAAGCTGACAGGACATTCCAGTTTCCCCAGGTTATCAATGTAACCCATCATTTTAATGACATGAGGACTTACTGGAGCATCCTCTGGTAGCTTGCACCCAGTGAGAGACTTCACCATCTGGAATCTCTCAACTCGTGCCAGATCCTGAAACTTCAGTTTTAGGCTGGTGATCATCTCTATTGGCGACTCCATGTTCTCATATTGACTCTTCAAGTCCGAGTTCATGGTTGCCAACATCAGACCACGCACATCTACCACATCAATATAATGCTTATTCCAAGTATTATATACTGCATGCGAGCGATTGGTCTCAAGCCTTTCTGGAAGAGCTTTCTCAAGGACATAGTCCTTGCTCTCCTGCTTGAGAATGAATCTCAGATTCCGATACCAATCCAGGAAGTTGGATCCATTTAACTTGTCCTTCTCAAGGACGGATCGCAACGAGAAAGTAGCCATAGACATAAGCTGAAATCCAAGAAAAACAAAGATTTAGTTATGTATATGATGAGAAATCTTATCTAATAAGAAAACTCGCATTATATTCAAACAATGTTTCCTCTATGAATATAATGATACAAGATCCTCAGATTACTAAAATTCGAGTGGGCGACTCACCGTTATTCAGACTTTAGTTATCTAGGTAAGCAAATCATTGCTAATTGTACCCAGTACAACTCTTGGTTGTGGATGAGACAAACTATGTCTAATCCACTCTGATGTCTCCGGGCCCAGAACTTCCGATAGCCCAGTCAAGTAAAACCAATCTTTTCTGTCTTGTGATCACTGACAGTTGCACTGCAAGTCTGTCAATGACCACATGCCTTACTCATGTTGCAGTGGATACCAATGACTCCAAGATTATCCAACAAACGACACAAGTCTTGACAGTAGACAAGATTTGGGCAAGACATCAAGGTTACTTGATATTTAGTTGAGGAAACTAAACCCAAAAGTTCAGCAAATCAATCTCTTAGGTCATGTAATTGTTGATGTTTTAGCACTGCAAATCCATCAACATAACTACCTGCCTTACTCACGTAATTGTGGACTCCAAGCTCTTGGCTAGACCATCACACAATGAAATGAGTCTTGACAGTTGACCATATTGAAGCTAAGCTTTGATCAAGGTTTAGGTCGAGTTTGGCTTATGCAAATTCAAGGTTCAATAACCAGAATTTCGAGCACTGTATCGATCGATACAGACTATGTCTGTCGATCGACACTACCAAACAAAACCGGACTTCAATAACCGGTTAATCCAATTAACCCGGTTCATCGAACCGGTCATGTCGATCGACACAACCCGTGTGTGACGGTCGACATAGACCTTAACCGAAGACAGTTTTGATAACCGGTTCAATCCAATTGAACCGACTTATCTGATCAAATTGATCTTGACCAATCGGTTTATACTAATTGGGATAATCAGTTCAATCCAATTGAACCAATTCATCCAATTTAAACCGTTTAAACCAGTTTCAACTGATTGCGATAACCGGTCCAATTCAATTGAACCGTATTATCCAATCAAACTTATTTAACCCATCGGTTCATGCTAATTGAGATAATCAGTTCAATCCAATTGAACCAATTCATCCAATTTAAATCGATCTATTCGGACTTAACCAAGCATGATAACCGGTCCAATCCAATTGAACCAATTAACCATTCGCTAAGTATGTGTCGACCGACACTAACCTGTGTCGATCGATACTCGACCGAATCTGCTCTGTGTCGACCGATACACAACCTGTGTCGATCGACACAGTAGGCTTTCGGTTTTTTTTTTTTGTTGCGAAAAACCCTAGCCGCCGATTCTGTCGAATTCGCCACTCTGTGTCGACCGACACACCTAGTGTGTCGATCGACACTGTGCGAAAACACAGAATCGGAGATCGATCAGATCGATCTCACCTGTTCTAACTCAAACAACCTAGCTTGCGAATTTAACTCATCAAATTCAATCAACAGGTGCGATTCAATGGAAAAACCCTAAGGCTCTATTACCACTGTTGGAACTTCGAGCCAATTCTACCAGATTCAGAATTCTCGCGAGTTCCTGATAGCCTAGGATCTAAGGTCTAGTTAATTGAATCAAGGATCTGATCTCGTGTTTACCTTGTTCTGGCAGCGGAATAGGGTCAGGTAAACGAGATCTCTGGAGCGCCTCAGATGCTGCGCCTCTACTGATAGTCCACACGCACACAAGCTGGAATCCGCCGGGATGCTAGTACCGGGGTTCGGATCTCCTGGGAACTCAGTTTCTATGAGGTTTCTATGTTTTCTCTCTGAGAAAACTGTCTGGGGCCGCGCACACAACTGTCTCACATCGAGTCTATAAACACGTTTATATATTGACCTCGAGGTGAACCGAAACTTCAGTTTCGGTTTCGCCCTTGTGTCGACCGACACACTTAGTGGTGTCGATCGACACACGTCCTGTATCGACCGACGCACCCAATGGTGTCGATCGATACACCTCTTTGAAACTTATATTCGATGTGTATCCAATACACATCGACCAGACCATATGCCAATGATCAATCCCATACGAAGTATGTCCAACTTGCTTAGGTGTGTGACCCTGTAGGTTCACACGATACCAGAAATGAGTTACAACTCATTTGTCATAAGCGGTTTCTAGCAAAACATTATGACTACCTAGTATCACATGAATTGTCCGATCTCGACAATACAACTATTTCTAGAGTGAGTACAATGTGATTTCAGGACATAATCCCAACACTTTCTTAGTTGTCTAATAAAATGATAAGTTTTGATAAAAACAATTTAAATTTTTTGAACTACTCTTTTCTATTCTCCACGATAGTTTACAACTTTACTATTACTATATAAATTTTTAAATAATATATTATATAACAAAAATTGATCCAAACCGAAGATCAACCATATTTATAAATAAAAAATTTGGAAATAAAATCAAACTTAAATAACCGGTGTGAATTATCGGACCAAACAAAAAGTCAAATGTGACTGACGTACTCATAATTTATGTAATTTTTTTCTAGGTAAAGCCTTAGGGCATCTATTCTGGTTTGGTTTGTATCTTTCGAGTTTTCGGATCTAGGCATATAAGATACATTTAGTAAATTTAGAATTTCGGTTTAGATTCAATTCAGTTTTATTCATGTCCGATTTGGTTTCGAGTACCCGAAAAATCATAAAATAAAAAATAAAAATTGGTTACATTGAACAAAATTTTCAAATTTTGAAAAATATAATAATACTTCATACATATATATTTTTGGGTAATTTGATTATCTTGGTCTAAGATAACCATTATATTTTGGTTTATAATTGTAATTTTGGATAATTTTTTTATTTTAAATCTAAATATAATTAATATTTTTAATATATAATTATAGTTCATATATTTCAGGTATGCATTCAGTTCTCGGTTTGGTTTGAGTTTGGTTCTAGTTCTTCCGATACAATAATTTATGATATGTTCTTATATTTTGTCTGTTTGGATTTGGTTCTTCTCTTTTTGTTCGAATTCGATTCGATATTTTGATTCAGGGTATTTTGCCCTTGTGTAATTGTTTCGACTACATGATAAATTATAAATAAGATAAAGGGTTTAAATGTAAAGCAGAACAAAAAGAAAATAACTGCATTTATTTTGTATAGTGAATCATCTACAAATTTTCACCATTCACAATTTTGAATGCATAATAAAAACTAATAAAATAATTAGATCTAGATGAAAATAATAAATTGTAGTATAAATAAAAATTAAAACAAATATATGACAATTTAAATAATTATGCTTTTCATCATGCATGCATAACAAATTTTTATTTTTATTTTTATTTTTATTTTTATTTTCGTCTTTGGCTTTGAATGGTGAACGTAAATTAAATAATATAAATCATGCAGATCATGCAGAACAAATACAAATTAAGCAGATCATGCAGATCAAATAAATCTAACAATTTAGAATATTTCATAGAATGATAAATAGTAGAAACAAATTATTGGAATAGTAAAAACATAAGAACAATATAAATAAAAAAAATAAAAGTATAAAATACAAAAATTTCAAAGATTTAGAATATAGTTAACGAAAAATCCGTAGATCTATTTAGTGGCAAGAAAATCCAAAATTTTATAAACTTCATGGAATTATTTTTTGGGGTCTATAAAATTTTTAGAATCCCAACTTTTAACAAAAATGGTTTTGCTTTTAATTAAAAAACAATAAATTCTCTCAGAAATTTAATTTTCCTATATTTTGGAAAATCTATTTGCCAAAAAATATCTGTAACTAGCAAAAAAATAACTTCTATTTTTAAATTATACACAAAACAAAGCTTTAGTTATTTAACAAAAAGTAAATTGAAGAAAAAC
Organism: Orychophragmus violaceus; assembly: GCA_030180135.1. NCBI lineage: Eukaryota > Viridiplantae > Streptophyta > Magnoliopsida > Brassicales > Brassicaceae > Orychophragmus > Orychophragmus violaceus. Next base: position 102,178,639 of record CM058232.1, on the reverse strand, counting down.
TTACTTCTTCGTGGTGGAGTTTTTTTGACAAAAATAAAAACAATGGTTGAATGTGTGTGTCTAGAAAAAATAAAAGTAATGGTTGAATGTTTGTCTAAAGAAAGTAAAAATAGTGGTTGAATGTGTATGTCTAAAAAATAGTTAAATTCAATATGAAAAAAACTGGTGAAAAAGAAGATACGGGTGACTGGATGAAAATTATGCATTTTTTGGGATTCTTTTGTTCTGCATTAATTAGTTGAATGATGAATAAAATGCAATCTATCCATATATGCAGTTAGACTATATATTTCTACTTCCCATTCAGACCATCTCCAACCCCCACTCCATTTTTTACTTTAAATTCTATTTTGCAGTAAAAAAATGCAGTTTTATGCCCTCATTCTTTGTTATGCATTTTATGATGTACATTCAAACCCAAAGCAAAATGGTACAAACAGTAATCTCCTTCATCATTGTTTAACTTTAAAGGCAATAATCATTTAATGTTTAAACATCGCGTGAATTGTGATGGAGACCAGACTTGTTGTGAGGTTAATACGACAAGTTCGTTGTAATAAATCTAGCCATAGATTCTGATACAAATAATAATTCCCTGCTTTCGTGCCCACATCATCTGATTTAATCCTGACCGCACATCCAACTATTTCAGTATCTCGTGTTTTTGATTTAGAAGTATTAGGAATTTAGGATTAACGATTACTTTTAAACATTCATGAAACAATTTGGTAGGCCAAGTACAATTTCGAAGTTAGACCTTAAAATGTAGCTGGACAGTGGAGTAGTGGTTGGAAAGAATATTAATTAGTATTATAATTATAGTTGAAATTATAAATCTTGAGAATAGTTCAAAAAAAAAAAATTTATAAATCTTGAGAAAAAAATAAAAAAGAGAAACACAAAAGCCAAGAAGGCCGCATGTGACGCGTAGGGAATCTAACACTAAACAATGTCAGACCCTTCCCATGACTTTTCAGATACACCCACCTGTCTATTTGTCCTATTTTCTTTTTTTTCTTCAATATTTTTTTTTTTGTTTTTTTTCATTCAATAACGAATATCTAAACTACTATAATTACAAACTCTTTATCTATCACTTCTCTCAAAAACTCAACGAGTCTTCTCTCTCTTTCCTTCTCTCTAAATCTGGTTAGAGCTTATTAGGGTTCTTTAAAGCTTTTTCTTTAAGAATCGAAGTTTGTTTCATTTTTTTTCCTTGGTTTGCTTGGTTGAAGATGTCAAAAATATGTTTAGGTTATTATGTTGTAGTATATAAATTATGTACATGTCTTGAATTTTGTTTATCTATGCTTTCATTAAACATATATAGTTTTAAAGAGCTAGATGTTTTAGGATGACGATCTTTAGTTCTCAATCCTCTTCAGCTTAATTCGTGGTTATAAGTTTAGATCGTATGAGTTAAGATTTCTTGAGTCTCCATAGTTTTTCAGATCAGATCCACATCATATATGGATCTTGATTTGACTCTCGATAGATCTTGGGTCTTCCTAAAAGATTTTCTCGAGAACAAAGAAAAGATAGAAGTAGAGCTCCTTAAAGTTCAAACGAGAGTTCAGCAGGGTAAAGAAAAGCTGCTAAGCTATGGATCCCATAAGCCCTAATCCTTTATTATAGAGAAAAGGATTTGGTTATATGGCTTGCATATCTCAGGAGCTTTAACTTGCCCTTTAATGGCTTTTACTCTTCTTTGGATTGAAGGGAGCTCTACATCTTCTTTCACTTTATCTAAACTTATTTCTCTACAATAATGAATGAATTTATTGTTGATTTAGATGTTTTCCTGTATTGACAAGCATTTGTTGGAAGGATGGTCCTAGCTAATTTCCAGATACTATTTTTATGATGATGGTTTTGAATCTTAGGCGTTGTGCAAGGAATTAGGGTTTATGTAAATGCTTCGGTATATGTGAAGGTCCATATTAATTTGTATCTTGCTAATTTGTTTTGCTCTTTGTTATCAAATGCAATGCTAATTTTTTTTTTCCCCGGTTCAGTTTCAAAGAAGATCTGGATTGATTACATAATTTTTTGAATAATTCTTGGAAGTTTTCATTCAGTGTTTTCTTATTTGGTTTACTTTGAAATTGCCAATCGAAAAATGCTTTGTTTTGCTTTGAAATTGCCAATCGAAAAATGCTTCAATTATCAGATTCTGCATCTAATATGCTTTCTATCCAAATATAATGATCGGATCAGATACTTGTTCGCATGCGTAATCCTTTATTTAATTTTCAGATTCATTTTTCATATCATCTTGTACGAATATGAACTGTATAAGATTTCAAATTCATAGATGATTAAAATATTGACAAATTTAGTATAAAAAGTGAAAAACAATTTAATTGTTAATATTAAAATTTGAAGCAAACAGTTTTAACTTCACAGTTACTCTGTAAGTAAAAATTCTAAAACAGTTACTTTTTCGAAGATTCAAAGTTATATCAGTGAGTAGAAATTTACAATTCACAATGTGGCTAAAGAATATTTTTGAAAAAAAATAAAATACTCCAGCGCGTATATGTACGAAAACTTGTTATCAGACAGAATTTTGTAACAGGTTTTCTTTCCTCTTTTGGTTCAAAACGGTAAACGAGTAAGCAGTGAGATTCTTTTGTTTACATTTCCTCCCCCCCCCCTCAGTATAACTAGTTAAATTGTACATGCAAGTTGCTCCGGCCCACACAACGGATCTTTTATAGCTTGGCCATGACCGCAATCTGACACTCAAGTCTTTACCATTCCACTAGACAAAGTTTTGAATGGTAACTGTGTTGTGTTGAGTGCGGATTAATCCGTAAATAATCAAGATCGCTTTTTTACTATTCACAAGGTTTGATCAAATCTGCTGCAGACATAAAATAATCAAAAAATTTCGGCGAATCAAATGCGGACTATTTTTGTGAAGAAATAAATTTGATCCATATCAAAAATAAAATGTTTTAAACTAGTTCATTTTATCCGTCCTGATCGTAATTACCATTCAAAGCAAAAGTGAAACAGTAAATAAACATCTTAAACGACTAAGAAGTAAGATTCCGTAATTTTGTTCTTAGGGCATCTCCAACCCACCTCTATATTTGCCTCTAAACTCTATTTTAGAGGCAAATCTATTTCAACCCACCTCTATTTTCACCTCTAAAATAGAGATCTCTATTTTTTTCTTCTATATATAGAGGAACTCTATTTTTTTCTCTATAATAGAGATGAACTTTTTAATTTACAAATCAGTCTATTAACTTTCAAATACTTTTATTTATGACCAAAATAATTAAATATTAATATTTTAATAACTAACAATATAAAATTAATAAATTATAATATTTTAATAACTAATATATAATTTAAATAATATTATAATTTTATAATTGTAAAAATAAAATATATAGACTAAATTGCAACTTTTATAAATAAAAAGTAGTATTAGTAAAATAAAAAAGAATATTAGAGAGAATATTCCCTTTTAGAGGAAAATATAGAAGTATATATTAGAGCAAAACCCACATCTATTATAGAGTTCAACTATTTTAGAGGTAAAAATAGAGAAATACATTGGAGATGTCGAGAATATCAACCAAAAGTGAATTTGTAGTAGTCTGGTAGATGACAACAAAACTAGCGAATATTGTAAATCGACAGTGGTAAGTTTTATCATACATTCATATTAAAAGTAAGATTTTTTTTTTTGTCATTTGGAATTTATTAATAGAAAGAGTTCAATCATTACAAGACCCGATAGAATTAGAACCAATGTCAAAAAGATTAACGGGAAACAAAAATTCTAAACTTTCAAGGGAGTCGTAAACCATAATATTTTGAGAATCTAAAACGGACAGAAAACAATCATTCATCATTGGATGTATACTTATTTTAGTCATTCACAATAAGCCATTTTTAGTTTCTAATATGTTATTCTTTGAAAGTGAAACAGTAATGTATCGTTGTCTTTACTTGGTTTTATAATTAATTTTGTAAAGAGACATGGACCGAACCCTCTTATTGCGAAATGGAGTATTCGTTAACACAAGTTTCTAGTTCATACCCATCCAAAGGTCCCACATTAAGGCCCAACGCTAACTAGATTGATGAGAATATCAAAGATTACAAGGTGGAATTCACTACTCCAAGCATGCATGCTACATTGATATGAGCAAAAATTGTAGTTCTACTTCTAACTCCCAAATAAAACTGTATCGTTTCGGATAACCCAATCGGCTTTAGCTCTGCTTCCTGGACTAAAGAAACTTCCATCATAGTTGAACTTCGAGTTAGAAAGTGGTTTCTCCCGAGTCACACTCATATACATTGAAGCCGTGGATTTCTCCGAGATACATCATGTTCTTGGGTTAACATATATCAATCCACTCATGTGTATCTCTAATCGCATATTTCAAGTCTTTCATCCAAATATCACTTTTTTTTTTGTTTTTTTGGTATAGACCAAACTGTTTCGGTTCAAAAAAAGACCAAACTGTTTCGACTCTTCTAAATCCCTCCATAGAGGCCGTCATGGTAAATGCCTTTGTATTAGTGAAGGTGATTCTTCCAAGAGCTAATATATATATATATATATATTTATGATGATTTTAATGAATTTAAAAAATTAAGTTGACTAATCATTCTTTTGGGTCCTTGGCAATTGGCATACACTTTCTTATCATTAATTTATGGAGTGAATATTGACCTTTCATCAACGTAATATTGGCTAACACAATGGTGGATTGTTCTACCATAATTTCTTTCTTCTTAATTTCGACTGCAATATTTTTTTTTAAATATAGAATTTATAATAGTTTTTGTACTACTTACCTTTTTTCAGGTTGCTGATGAACTAAGTAAATTACGTTCAAAATATGTATGAACATATTCGAAGATGTTTCATATAGTAATTTTTTTTTAAAAAAAATTGAATTTTGTTTAATCAATATTGGTGTCTTGTCACGATCATCTATAAAATATTATTGCGTTACTAAACAGACAAAGTCCTAGAATTAGAATATATATTCAGTATTTGGATTTAATATTTAAAAATGAAACCAACCAAATATTCTGATAATTTAGAGTGGCTGCTTTCTACTTTCTTTAATCTAAAAGCTTAGACTCGAGCACAAAAACGGATAACTGTCAAATTATTAGTTAGAGCACATTTATTAGTTCACGAACTCTTCTCTCTCGCTCCTTCATTTCCTCTTCATCTAAGTCAACCCTTGCGAGTTACGACACACCACTATCACACATCGGTACACTTGTCGTGTCTTAATATCATTTCAACTAGATTATAACTTATGAGATCAAAGTACAAATAATAATAAAAAAACTAGATCTTGATCCGCGCTTCTAAATACAGATTTATTTTCTTTATAAATTTTAATTTTTTATTTATTTTGTTCATAATAATTTAGATTTTTAATTATGTAATCTAATTTTGATTATAATTGTTTAACCCGTATTATAAAAAGTGAGTTAATAATTTAGATTATTTTAAAAATGAATTGTGTGTTATTTGGGAAGAGATATTAAAATAACGATTTCGCATTATATATATTTTAATCCGTATTGTATCGTAAGAACATGGTTTGAAAAAAAAAAAAAATATATATATATATATAGATATATATATATATATATGTGTGTGTGTGAAAACAACCATTGTAAAAGTTATGTGGTATAAATTTAATTTTATTGCATTTATCTAAAATATTATTTTATAAAACAATAGATAATTATAAAAAAATATTATGTTTTATATTTAATAATTAAATATTTACGAAAGTAGAAACAAAACAATCCGTTTATATATATATATATATATATATATAACACATGTTGTAGTGGTATGTATAATTTTCAAATTTGATTGAACAACCCGTTAAAAACTGCATTCAAACATAAAGTATAATTTAACGCCTCAAATATTTGAATAATATAAATATGTAATAATTTTAATATTTTTATTAAGTTTAAAATATATCAACTGAAATTATATATATATATATATATTAAACTCATGCGAAGATTTTTTTATAGAAAATTTATAATCGAAATTGGCTAATTTATTTTTCAACCCATTCAATGATTTAAATATTTTTCAATTTGATGGAAGAACCCGCTAAAAAGTGCAATCGTAAAAACATCAATCGTAATATGTATATATATATATATATATATATATATTTTTTTTTTTTGAAACAAAAATAAAGAAGATATTAGAATATATTATAAATATATTTAAAATTAAATCATAAATTATAGAATATTAACTTATATATATATATATAAAATAGTTGATATATAAGTTATTTAATTGTATTTATCAATTGATTTAATAATTTAATGATTGTATATACATTTGTTTCAATTTTAATTAATTAGGAAAGTATGACTCATTATATTTTGGTTGTTTGGCTACATGTTTAATAATTGTCTTGTTTGGAAACATTGATTGTAGAGATAATGTTATATTCCCTAATTATCTTTAATAAAATTTAATTAAATTATTAATGTACAATGGCACAAATTGTAAATAACACATGTCCCAAATGTTAGTTTCCTAACCACTCTAATTTTTTAATAGTATTGATAAAATACATCCCGGTTAATTAAATCTAGAGCCATAGTTGTGATTAAGTATCTATATATTTTACATGGACCATGCATGGTCTATTTGCATCTCAAATCCCCATTTAGACAAATGAAAAAACCTTCATATGTGTAGCCGCGGAGCTAGCTTATATTGAAGGAGGTTAAGGATAAGCTTCAGAAGCTCCAAAGCCCAAGATATCTCTAACAAGGTGGTTGAAATAAGATAGGCTTGACAAACAAAGTTCCACATCGGAAGTTTAGACAAAGAATGTCTAATATATTAGCAATGTCTAACTCTGATTAGTATTAGGCCTTTTGGGAAGGAAATCAAAACAAATCCATGCGGGCTTTCTCTTCGGCCCAAAGTGGACAATATCATACTAATAAGAGAGAGTTGGACATGGACTTGAAAAAGCCCAACAATTGGTATCAGAGCCCAAGGTTCCGGTTCTGGATCACGAGAAGGTGATTGTGAGGATGATGTGGTTGAAGCTTATGGGGGAGAATAAGGATAAGTTTCAGAAGCTTCAAAGCCCAAGATATCTCTAACAAGGTGGTTGAGATAAGATATGCCTGACAAACAAAGTCCCACATCGGAAGTTTAGACAAAGAGTGTCTAACATATAAGCAATGTCCAACTCTGATTAGTATGGGGCTTTTTGGGAAGAAAACCAAAACAAATCCATGAGGGCTTTCTCTTCGACCCAAAATGGACAATATCATACTAATAAGAAAGAGTTGGACATGGACTTGAAAAAGCCCAATAAAGGTCAATTGATCCATTTCAGTTTGAAAACATTGTTAGTATTGACCCATATGAAGCAAAAAAAATCTGCCTCCAGCACTGCATATGTTATAAGATATACATACTAACAAGTAACCACTAAATAGTCATTTTTTTAGCTTATGTTCAATACCTTTCTTTGGTTTCGTGAAACTCATTTGGTTAATGGCTGGTTATATAACCTAATAGCAAAAGTAAAAGTTTTTTTTTTTTGGTAAAAATGTTAAGATTTATTACAATTTTCGGTTTTTGAGAGAAGTTACAGAGACAACGAAGAAAAAAGAGAAACGCAAAGAAACTACAAACAAACAAAACTACAACAAGAATACGGTCTAACGACGGCTAAGAAATGGATCAAGAGAGGAAAAATTTAACCGAAACAACTCCAAACGAAGAGCAGCAATCATACGCAAAACGCAGACCACCTCGCTTTTGCCATAGATCCGAAGGAACTAGAGTTCTCATCGTCGTTGCCACGAGCATCCACCTAAGGCCAGCCCTCAAACCTCTAGAAATAGACGCCTACAGCTTCTCCGAAAACTAACGAGATCTCCGGATTCCATAACGGACTAATCTGCAACTGTCGACAAGGGAGCCCAAGCGGGCCGTCGAAGTGTCAACTCCAATTACCATTTCCGAAAGAGCGAATCTCTCAAAAACCAGCCCCACAACTACAAGCTAGCCGCAACAAAAAACCGGCGCCTCTACATCTCCAATCCGGAATTGATTCACCATCAACAACGTTTATTACCGGAGCCAACCCGATTCCATGCCTTAAACACAACGCACCAACCGCATCTCAACGGGAAACATACACGAATGGGAAACCCAGGCCCACCCGATGGTAGACGGCACCGGAGCTACACAGCCTACGAGCCGAGAGCAGTTCGCCGAGCCACCCGTCTTAGCCACCGCCGGGAAACACCACCAGAGGATCCACGCAAGATGGGAGAATCGCGAGCCACCGCGTTGGAGCTTGCCACAAGCCCATAACCTCCGTCAACACCCTTTGCCGGACCCTGGACCCGTCCTCAAGGACCAAGAACCGCCGCTGAGATCTAGGAAGCTAAAGTCGCCAACACTATCACCTCGCCGCCTTAAGAAACACCGATTTACAATCTAAGACAAAGAGGGACCAAGCACGGTGGAGATGAAAGCCCATCCACCACCGGACTCGCCAACGAGCACGGCGCTCCCAGCCACGCGGACACGCCGAGAAACCACCGGAGGAGAAAAACGCCAGCTCCAAACGGAAGAAGAAGAACCCGCCTGGAATGTGAGGCAGTAGAGACAGAGACGACCGCCAGAATGGAGGCGCCGCTCCTCCACTGCAGACTCCGCAACACCGCGGAACCTGTGCCGCCTACGCAAAGAACCCCGACGAGCACACCTCCACCGTCACAACCGACACCGACGGAGACCAACACAAGAACCGAAGAAGAAAACAAGACATGAGAGCGTTAAGCAAGGTCCGGCGCCGGTGCTGATGAAGCCACCGGCGCCGAGAGAAGCGTGAAGAAGACGACGAACGCAGGCGGCATCAAGATCTCTGAATTTCTAGGGCGAACTTCTCTCGAAAATCGGGCCCGACGCAAAAGTAAAAGCTTGGATAATGATTTACCAAAAAAGTACCTATAGCTAAATTTCAACCCCTCGAAATAATTGTTTTGGAAGATTTCATATTTGTAGCTTTTAGTTTTGTAATCCTTTGCAGAGCTTAGCATGAGGTTGATTTATAGAAGAACAAAATAGAGCAAACGAATCATCTCCAGGGGCGGACCCACCTTACAGTCTATGGGATTACGTGCCCCCGGTTGATTATATATATTGTTTTGTTTCAGCTAGAGTACTGTTATCAAATAGGCGTATTGGTTACATAATACTGAAAAGTGCTCCCGTTTAAACCTCATGTGACCCGTTCGATTCCCCCTGCCTTCCTATTTTCTCTATTTTTCTTTCTCTCGGGAGGTATATCCAACTATCCATTATCAAACAATTTTTTACGTTTTCTCCTTTTTGGTGTGGGTTCCACACATTTATGATTCCATTTTTTTTTGTCGGCAATACTTTTATTATACAAATCAAAAACATTTTACAATATAAGGTTGGGATCTAGACCTAGCATACTTCGCAAGTTTGTCTACATATTGAAGATAAGTACGTGGACAAAAAGTAAATTTATAAGAAACATCTCGTGTCATAGCAACCATATCCTGGATATAGATCGCCAAAAAGTTTGGGATGAGTACTTTTTCCTGAGTGTTGCGCTGTTGTAGTTTGGTGATACCTTCCGCCAAGGTCTTGCAGTCAGTTTTGATATTGACATTGGTGAACCCAAGTCGTCTGATTGTTTGAACAGCCATAAGGATTGCTTCCGCTTCCGCCTCTGCAGCTGTATTAGTTGGAGCAATGACAGAGGAGCCTGACCATATTCGTTGTCCCCTGTGTGTGTGTAAAGACCACGCGATCCCTGCATTCTGGGTTTCAGAGATCCATGATGCATCAGTGTAACAATAGTACAAACCTAGCATAGCATCAGAGACATGATTTGAGCTATTAAGCTCCAAAGTATTAACAGTGTCTAATTGTTTAGCAGCTTCCCATTGTCTCATTTGCATCAGTGCTTTATTGATTATTGTAGGAATACTCTCTCGTTTATTGTCGAAGATGAGTTTGTTTCTGGCCTTCCATAATACCCAGCCCAAAAAGGGCAAGAGAGACACGGCCTTTGATCGAATATTGCAAGATTGAAACATATAGAAGATATTATCATGTAAAAGTTGGTTCTGAAGGAGATCACCTGAAAGTGGAGAAGAAGGAGCAATGGTCCAGATTTCTCGGGCTACACGACACTGAAAGAGTAAATGATTGATATCTTCCTCTGCCTCTCCACACATTGGACAAGTTTTGTCACATTGGAGTCCTCTGTTGCATAATTGAGATGAGACAGGAAGACTCTTGGTTATAACTCTCCACCAAAAAGATTGAATACGCGGAGGAACCTGGAGCTTCCATACATTCTTATATAAAACCTTCTCTTGTTCAGTAGGGGGAGAATAAGCTTGTGCTCCATTCTTCAATTGTTGCCATTGATAATATCCAGATTTAACTGAATATGAGCCAGTGGATGTATAACTCTAATATGGATAATCATTGAGGCCAGTAAGAGATGGACGGATTTTCAGTATTTCTGCTACATGTCTATCATCAATCCATCGATACAGTTTGGGAATGTCCCATTGCTGAGTACCTGAGACAAAAAGATCAGACACAGTAAATTTAGGAACATAACCATATTGTTTAGGTCTTGGTTTGCTAGGGGGTATGGTTGGGATCCATTTATCTCTCCAAACATTAATATGTTTCCCATTGCCTACTTTCATGGCGAGTCCATGTTTCAACAAGGGTTGCGATAGAAGAATACTCTTCCAAGCATAGCTTTGATGTCGTTTAGGTTGAGCTTCTAAAAAAGTAGATCTAGGATAATATTTGGCTCTGAAAATTGTTGCAAAGAGACTATTTGGATTGGTATGAAGTCTCCATCCCTGTTTTGCAAGTAGAGCAATATTAAAAGCTCTAAGATCCCTGAAACCTAAACCTCCATTATTCTTAGACCTAACCATCCTATCCCAGGCTACCCAAGGTAATTTCTTTCTATCAGGTGAGTTGGACCACCAGAAGCGTCAGATAGAGGCCATGATACTAGTAAGGAGTCTTTGGGGGTATTAAGAAACAGCTCATGGTATATGTAGGAATAGCATGTATAACTGATTTTATCATGATTTCTGTACCAGCCGGGGATAGCAGTTTATTATACCAACTATGTATTCTGGATTGAGTACGTTGTTGTAAGTACTGGAAGGTTTTGTATCTATTTCTGCCAATTTGATCAGGTAGTCCTAAATATTTCCCAAAGGCTCCTATTCTGGTCATATTCAAGATAGAGGATATTTCAGTAATGTAGTCAGGTGGTGTACCTTTACTAAACATTACTGCAGATTTCGAGTAATTGACCTGCTGTCCCGAAGCCTGCTCATAGAGATGTAGTATATGTCTTATCTTCAGAGCATCTTGGGGAGAAGCTTTTGAGAAAATTAATGAATCATCTGCAAAGAAAAGATGTGTAAGTGGTGGCGCTCCTTTCGCAGCCTTGTATCCCGTAATCTTCTTGTGAGAAGCATAATATTTAAGCAAGCTGGATAAGCCCTCAGTACAAATCATATATAGATATGGAGATAGAGGATCTCCCTGTCGTATACCTCGCGTTGGGTAGATCATTGATGCATGAGTTCCGTTGCAGAGGACTGAATAAGTGACTGAACTTATACACTTCATAATCCAGGTCCGCCAAGTTGAGTTAAACCCCATTTTCTCCATGACTGCATTCAAATAAAACCATTCAACCTTATCAAATGCTTTAGTTATATCAAGCTTAAGGACCATATGATAAGTCTTCCGTTTTCTAGTATGCATAGAGTGTATCATTTCATGGCCAATCAATAGATTATCCGTAATAAGGCGTGTAGGTATAAAAGCAGATTGACAGTCAGAAATTATTTGATGCAGCCACGGTTTCAATCTATTGGCTAAGATCTTGGAAAGAATTTTATAAGCCACATTAGATAAGCTTATAGGGCGGAAGTCTTTAAGGGTGGTAGGAGCTTCCAATTTTGGTATTAAACAGATATGGGTATGATTTAGGGAAGGGTCCAAATAAGCTGTTTGCATAAACGAGTCCACATAAGCATAAACTTCATGCTTAATTGTGTTCCAGTGGGTTCTATAAAAGGCAGAGCTCATCCCATCTGGCCCGGGTGATTTATCGGGATTTATACTAAATACAGCCTTCTGGAGTTCCATCATACTTAAAGGGCGTGTTAGATCATTATTGATTTCAGAATTGACTAGTGTAGGAATACCTTCAAGTAGCTTCGGAGGGATGGAGGACTGAGTAGTCTGATAGAGATTTTGGAAGTAGCGAGTCATAAGATTTGTGAGTTGTTCTTGGCCCCTATAAAGCTTCCCATTCTCATCTTCTAATATGGTGATCCGATTGATGGCTCTTTTTTGTTTGGTTTTGGCGTGGAAGAACGTTGTGTTTTTATCACCATATTGAAGCCAATGTACTCCACTTCGAACTTTCTAGTATTCTTCTTCCTTCCTATATACAAGCAAAATTTTGTTTTTAATAGTAGTAATATAATGATAATCCAAGGAGGAGGAAGAGTGAGCCTCATGGAGTTGTTGCTTGAGAGATTCTATTTCTTGCTTTGAGTTTAGAGCTTGAGTGGATTTCCAACGGGCAAGAGCATGTCGACAGTTAGCTATAGCTCTGGAGAATTGATGAGAAGGTAGAGTTTTGCATCGGGTGTTCCATGTATGATCAACAACGGTTTTAACCTCCGAATTAAAACGCCATCTATGCTCATACCTGAATAATTTCTTGCCTTTCCAAGGTGAATTGTCAGTAGATATGAGCAAAGGTCGATGGTCTGATCCTAACCACCTTAAGAGCTTACCATACGCCTGTGGAAATAGTTCCATCCATTGAATACTGACCATAGCTCTATCTATTTTGGTGTGTATAACATGTTGATGTCTGATACCACACCAAGTATATGGACCATCCACTGTACGTATTTCATGCAGTCCACTGGTGTCTATCATATTGGAAAAGGCCCTAAAGCTGGACAGAGGTCTAATGGGGCCACCAGATTTTTCATCATTGGAGCGAATATCATTGAAGTCTCCCAATACAAGTCTTGGTGTAGCATGATATAGGGCTACCCGAGTCTGCATTCACTGCCATAACTGATGTCTTAAGCGTGGTTCTGGATGTCCATATACATAGCTAACACAAAACGAGTCTTGCCTTCCTGAATATATATATATCAGTGAAGTTCAAAGTAGGCCTGACGATATCCACACGGATCTGGTGGGTCCAAAATACTGCCATTCCTCCACTAGATCCAACCGCAGGAAGAGAGAAAAGATGAGGGAAACCCAACTGTACACCGATGTTTTGTACAAAAGACCGAGATTGCTTCGTCTCAATTAGGAACATTATATCAGGAGAATGAATCTTCTTAATCTCCTGGAGATGATGAACTGTCAGGGGGTTCCCTAAACCCTGACAGTTCCAATGCAATAGCTTCATGGATCCTCTGGTGGCTTCGGGGTTGCCACCTCCCCTTTGTCCACTGTCTTGAGTTTGGATTTTGAGCCAGTTTTCTGACGAGTCGTAGAAACTTCATCTTCAGTATCAACGCTCCCTGCTTTCATTTTTGTACCCCTCTCTTCAGGTAGATGTGAGGGTGAACCCATATCTGGAATATTTGGTGTTATGTTATGAGCTACATGACCATCTGGTATCAGAAAATGAAATTCCTCACCAACAGAACCCGTTGGTAAGATGTTTTCAGATATATCCATGTTTATATTGGAAGCCACCTTCTCCCCCATTGTGTCCTCTTGTTGATGAAGATCCTCATGTTGAGGGATAAGATTCATTGGGGGTTGTGTTGGTTGATTAGGATCAGGGTGATAGTCTTGCAAGGGCTCTGCCATAGAGGAGTCATGAGTGTCTTGAGGGTGATGTCGAGAAGGACCTGGATCAAGGTGAAGTGGGTGAGTTGGTGGAAGTGGTTGATCAGGCATGGAATGATCAGATCGTGATCGAGCATTAGGTAGTTGCTCCTGATGATAAACCGCTCCTTCATAATCACAATTTGCTTCACTATGTTGAAGAGCACCACATCGGAAGCAGAATTTACGCAACTTCTTATATACAAAACGAACCATAATTGGTTGGCCCAGATCGAACTCCATATAACGCACGAAGATAAGACGGTCATACACAGAGCGGGTAATACGAACCCAAACCTCCCCTTCATGGTTTTGAGTAGCTTCTTGGATTCGAAGATCTTCAAGATATCCCAGAGGTTCTGCCACTTCAGAGATAATCGATGGAGTTCTGAAATCCTCAGGGATATGAAGGATTTTGACCCAAAAAGAGATTTTAGTGAGATAATCTGCTTCAAATCGCCTTGTCCATCGGTCAATAGCCACCATCCAATTATTACAGTGCCATGGTTCATGCTCTAAGACATTCAAAAGATGATGTTCAGCTTTGAAATAGAATTGTACAGTACCATCATTATTGATGCGACTTGTAAGCTTGTCTTCTAACTTCCAAGCTTTAGGTAATAAAAGTTTGAGATCGATTGGTTTCTGTTGCGCAGGGAAAAGAGGCATAGCAATCAAACTCAAACGGTTGTTGTTGATGCGAGACTGACGAGCTTCAGCCGAGATGGGTTGGGAAGTCCGATCCTCTCCACCGAGACTGAGGTTTTGAAGTGATTCCCAAACGTCTTCCATGGAAGTAGTGGTTTTGGGAGAAGGAGAACAGCAGAATAGAGGAAAATAGATGACCGGCAAGAGCACCGGAGAGAAGCCCCACACGTCGGCGGGAGGATGAGCACCGTAAACAGAGGCGGTGAGAGATGGTTGTAGAAGAGTAAAGAAGGTTGTAGAAATCGCCAATTTGATCGCCAGAGAGAGAAAATATCGATTCCATTTTTTAAATGGTTCCAGAACTTCAATGAGAGGTTATTTTATGGAATTAATTGCAATTAATTTTAATTGAATTGATTGTGTTTTCTCTTTTTATTTTACCAACTAATTTTTTCACTTCTTGGATTTCAATATTCTATTCTAACTCATGCTATAAAATTTAGCTTATAATTTTTAGAATAAATTATTTTATAATTAAAATAATTAAATAGTAAAAAATGAAATAAAAAAATAAAAATCTAAAGTAAATGAATCTAAAACACTTATATTTTTATAATATATATATTTTATAAAACTAAATTCAAACTAGTCTAATATTTGAGCTATATTTATTTATATGTATATATATATATATATATATTCATAATTTTTAATTAAAAATATATACTAATATATATACTATATATGCCCCGGTTAAAAAATTTTCTGGATCCGCCACTGATCATCCCCATCAGTAAACCAACTTTTTGGACTACTACCAAAAACACCAACGGGTTTTAAAATAGTTATAATTGATAGTTTTTTTCTAAACTATAAATTCCAACTATCGACATGAGAGTTTTTTCTAATCCAGCTCTTTGCGAATAAAAAGGGTTGTTCAATGAAAATTTGATGAGTTAATCCGCTTATGCATCTTGCTATTTACTCGCTATTGCTTGACAGATTGGACGGTGCTTTACCCATATCGATATGTGGCAAGTTTCTCGACATCGAGAAAAAATTTAAGTGGCAAGAGAGCCACTGGTAGTTACTTGTATCATTGACTGATTGACTCATTGTAGTATACTACGCTTTTATTTCGTATCAGTATCATATTACACTGATTCAGTTTTTTTTTTTTTTTTTTTTTTGATTAACCTGGGGGTATCTTGAGCCTATGGAAGGGCTCAGACTAATCCTCAAGGGTAGGTGCAGCTCATGGATAGACCCTTTCTCCGGATATTCAAATAGGCCCCTAAAGCAAGGCCCATATCCATGTGGGTGTCCTTAAACAAATGTGACTTAGTTTCGCATGGAAAGAGGATCGAACCCAGAACGTGAACGTGTTAGCATCGAAGGCCCGTCTCCAACCACTTGACCACTGATTCAGTTACACATATCATAATGTATATATTGTTCCTTCAAATTCTTATCCAAATTCCTTAAATGTGATACGTATACGGAATAGAAACTACGAGACCAGACAAAAAGACTAGCGTGTTTTATTATTATTTTCAATCGGACGAACGAAACAAATCTTAATAAAATGGTTACGTATAACTAAAGTATTTATTAATGATACAGGTGGTCCAACTTAAAATTTATTTCTCAAATTTTGAGCAGCATTGCAATGCAATCATTTTTCCAATAAATTAAGAAAACGAAAACAACCAGTTGACTTCTATGTATATATATCTTAAACTTTGATAGTATCGTCGATCTCTTCTACTGTCATTCACTCTCTGCTGACTCGGAATAATATTTTTATACACCTGTTTAAGTCCTGGCTAATATTAATTAACTCAATTAATCAGTTATATGTGTATACTAGAGTTTGTTAGTGCATGTGCATTTTGTTTATATTTAAATTTTTACGATTTTTATTAGTTTTGTTATATTTGAAATTCATTATATTTGGTTTAGTTTTGATTTTGAAAATTTTAGATATTATGATTTAGATTTTTACTATGACTTTTTTGGGTTTTTTTTGAATTTCATTGTTTTTTGTTTCAAGTATTTTTGAAATATTTCGAGTTGCCAGTTGAGTTTCATCTATGATTTTATAATTAAAATTTTAAATTTTACATATGAATCAAAATTATTTTACCAAACTATACGATATAATTTTTTATTATTATAGAATTAATATTTTTATTTGGACTACTTTTTTTTACTTGAAAATAAATAGTAAAACTAAGCATACATATTTTATTATGTTTAAAACTTTATATATTTTTCCAATAACATAGGTGTTAAAATTAAGATTCTAAACTTTTTATTTAAATCAAACTTATTTTACCAAATTATAATATATAACTATGTTTATTTCTGGATAACTAATCTTTTAATGACTTGAGTTTTTTTTTGTGTTTAATGTTTTTAAATAATGTGTATTTATAAATTTTAAAGCTTAAGATATGAAAAGTTTTATTTTTGTATAAATATATTATATAGTTTTAATATGTTATGACGATGATATTTTTAATTAGTTTTTGTTTTTACTTTTTTTTTTATTTTGTTTTATATGAAAATATATTTGTGAAAGTTATACTTTGAGATGTCCACATAGTCTATTTATTAAATTTATATTATATTATTTATTTTTAATATTTTATAATAAAATGTGTTAATTAGTCTCTTAACCCGGTTTGAAATTGTCTAAATATTTTTTTATATATTTGGATGGAATAAACTACAAATCCCCATAATTTTAAAACATCAACTTATCTGAATTATTTTTAATATTTTAATTTTATATATCGACCTCATTTTAATATTTAGATTTTTGTAGAAATTTAAAAAATATATTTTATAAATTAGAAATTTATTAATCTTACGTTTGATTTTTTCCAGGTTTATTATTTTTTCAGTCAAAATATTTTCATAATATGTTAATTTATGTGTATATTTACCTATATTTGTTATTCTTATTTATAAAAGTAACTATGTAATAGATTATTAAATTAGATTTGATTTAATACTTTTTATAAAAATATATTTATGTATGTAAAAATTCGAAAGTATTAAATATATTATATATTATAATATTTGATTTTATACATTATTTGATTTTCTATATAAATTAAATTAATTTAAATAAATGAAACTAATATTCATAAAAAATACTAATAGGGTAATCCGTTGTTTTTTCTCATATCAAATAAAAATATTTTATCAAAATTGAATGAATAACCCTAAAATCGGCAACATAGCTTGAGAGGGTCTTGCGAAAGTGCAGTGTGGTTAGACTTTCGGACACACGTCCTAACCACTGTGTCTCCATCATGCATCACCGGAGTCGGAAGAAGTCGCGGACAATCGAACACCGATGGGTAGCCAGGTAACAATACTGTCGTTCTGTCGATCTAACCCGAGAAAGATTCACGGAAAAAAGAAACAGAGATCTTCACAGATCGAACCCACCAGAGATTCATGGACGAGGGAAATTACCACTGGCTAATCACAATAACTTAGCATAGATATACCGAACGGACTAGTCTTGCCGTCGTACGTCGCACAACATGCAAGGAGACTCATGCGTCGGGTCAGACTATCCACCGAAGCTAGACGGATGAGATACATGAAGTGGCCAGCAGCTCCGACGAAAGATAACCACCGGTTGAGATCTAGAAAGCCCGGAGATTGTCCGGAGGCAAAAGTCCGACTAGAGTCGAAAAAAGAAACCGGACGCATCAATCCAGAAACATTTAACTAAAACAAAAATTAGTTTTATTAAAAGGTTCGAGATTCTGATCCCAAACCCGAATCAGTTCCAAACCCTGAGTCGCGAAGCTGTTAAGCCGAGCCTCAGCAGCTAGTAAATTGTCGGTCTTCTCTTGTTTGACGAGGATGTTCTCTTGGGTCACCTTCTAGCTGATAATTTTCTCGTCTTTAGTCGTTAACGCTTTGGTGAAGGAGTCTGTGTCGGGATGAAAGCGGTCAAGTGGTGTCGAGAGTTTCTTAGCCACGTTTCCCCAAATAAATGACTCTTACTCTTGAGCATTTCCAACAAAAAGATTTTAAACTACAATTTGGAAATTAAATTATCTAAACTTAATTAAAAAGTAGTAACCAAAAAAGAAAATATACTTCGAGAAAGATTTCGTTGATCTATTTTGCCGATAAAAAATCCCTCAAAGTCGATCCTTTTTCGGACTGCTCGGATAGGAAAATGTCCACCACTCTCTTCTTCGAAGCTTAGACGACTCTCTGGAGTGTGCTGCTACGATAGTGACAAACAAGCCTGAGACCAAGCTCGATTCACCAGTCGTCTGAATGATCAGATCTTGAATGAGGTTTGTCATCTTATTGGTGTAACAGCCCTCGACGAGTTCAATATACGTCGGTTCTCGTCCTTCTCCCTCGGTCTACAAAAAACAAATGTTATTTAGAAATTGAACTTAAAATATGGTAAAAAGTAAATGTTAAACTTAATATAATCGTTATTCGTCGGCAATTTATCGTTTAGTTGTCGGTCCAACTAACAGATGAATAATTGACATAAAAATGTATTACGTCAGTTATTCGTCAGTAATTTTCGACGGAATAGAAAATCCGTCGGTAATTATCGACGAAATCAAATAGAACCAGACGGAAGTACTTTCGACGAACATTCGTTAAGATTTTATATGTAATTATTGATGGATTTTTCTATCGGTAATTCCGTCGATTAAAATCTTGTTCTTTTGCAGTGATATGTTACGGTACTATTTTCTAGTTAGAAATAAATTTAAATATTATATAGTTGAAGTTTAGAAGATAAGTCAAACTAGTAGAGCTTTACATAAATTCTAGAAAGTCCATCATGTATAATATAAACTTTAATACAAGCCAATTCCGAGCCTTAGAAAAGTAAGAGAATTGTCAAAAAAAAAAAAAAAGTAAGAGAATTTCGTCCCAAGAAAACTTTAATACAAGCTATTGGAGAAAATCATGATAAAATGTTACAAAATTTTGATTACAATATTTCAACATAATAGAATATATACATATGCGTTTTTTAAATTACGCTTGTCGTAATTTTAGTATATATATATATATATATATAAAGAATTTCGTCCCAAGAAAACTTTAATACAAGCTATTGGAGAAAATCATGATAAAATGTTACAAAATTTTGATTACAATATTTCAACATAATAGAATATATACATATATATATATATATATACAAAAGGACATATCTTATACTAAGAAAACTAATATTAAATCAGTATTTAAACCAATATTAATTCCTAAATGTTTAAAATCCACACTTGGCCGGATACATATGCTGATATGCTATCAATAATGCATGAAGTGGTCCAAGCTCTCAAGTGGTTGGGGACGGACCTTGGACGCTAACACGTTCCGGGTTCGATCCTCTTTCCATGCGAAACTAAGTCACATTTGTTTAAGGACACCCACATGGATATTAGCCTTGCTTTAGGGGTCTATTTAAATACCCAGAGTTTCAGTTTATACTCCTACCTATTATCTGGATATACCAAGAATTATTTTATAATAGAAATAATATGTTAATTACAAGTTTTAAAAATCTAGTTAAAATAAATAAATATTTTTTTGACTGATCTCGTTCTCCTCCCATTTTCAATACAAATTTGCAAAAAATTCAAAACGAAATCTTTTCTGGTTTTAAGCATTTTCAAAGAAAAAGCAAGCTACCGGAGGCTCTGGGGAAGTCGGAATAGGATCTTGGTACTAGCCCATAACGATCAAAGTCAAATCGGGAGCCTATTAATGAGGCGAATTCAATGAAACAACAACTGGTACCATAAAGAAGCGGCCATAGGCTGGAAAGTAAAAAGTAGGTCAGATTTCGCCTATTCCTAATCCTAAATGGAATGTAACGACGTAGAGATCCCTATGTAGTTTGGTATGAATAGTTTATCAGTCTGGACATGGCACTTAGGAGCCGTGCGAGATGAAAGTCTCATGCACGGTTTTGAATGAGAGAAAGAAGTGAGGAATCCTCTTTTCGACTCAAGAATTCTCACTATTT
This sequence comes from Orychophragmus violaceus, assembly GCA_030180135.1. Taxonomy (NCBI): domain Eukaryota; kingdom Viridiplantae; phylum Streptophyta; class Magnoliopsida; order Brassicales; family Brassicaceae; genus Orychophragmus; species Orychophragmus violaceus. The sequence goes on along the minus strand of CM058232.1, from coordinate 102,157,982 downwards.
CTTAGATTTACTATCCATGGGCTGCACCTCCCCTTGGGGATTAGTCTGAGCCATAGGCTCGGGATACCCCCAGGTTAATCAAAAAAAAAAAAATGCATGAAGTGACTTTGAATTTATGGTTCAACACTATTACTATCGATCGATGTGAATAATTAAATTATTGATCAAATAAAAATTATAATAATGCAAAATAAGGAAGATGATCAAATAGGGAATGCAATATAAAAATGCATGTTTTTGTGTGTGTAGTTTTTTTTTTGTGAACTTGTGTGGGTAGTTAAAATAACAATACATGAATTGACCGGGGCTACATTATTATATCAACAACAATATGGATATTTTATTAGCGTGTCTTTTTTTTCTCCTTTTCTATATGTAGAAATTATTCCAATAATACAAGATAAGAAAGGTTGATCAAATAGGGAATGCATATCATTAAGTTGCCAATGAATTTACACTCTTAATATTAATACCAATCATATCTTCGGAGATGTTATCCTCCTTTTGTATAAATTATTCCAATACTGTTTAATATAGTTTAGAAAGAAATCATAATTAAGTATTTTTTTTTTGTCGTTCCATAATTAAGTATTTCTAGTAACAAGATCATAATTAAGTACCTCCGAGTCTTAGATATTATCCTCTTGTTGGCAAAAAAAAGATTTTATCCTCTTTTGTATAAATTATTCCAATATTGTCTAATTTAGTTTAGAAAGAAATCATAATTAAGTAACCTTAGAAAAGACACACCTTAGTTAAGATAACGATCGTCGACGACTCGTTGACTTATTTAATAAAATGACAATAATAAAAATAAAATTAATAATAATAATAATCAAAATTCATTTTACATGCATACATATATATATCAGTATCACATATGTAAATGTGAGTACTATACGTGCGGGTCTATATAAATACACTGTGAGTTATCGTGTGAATACAACCATTACAATTGTGTGACTATCATTTAAAGCATAAAGCAAAAACACAATCCAAAAAAATTGAAAGGCCACAAAAATGGGTTTCTCTCCATCTTCTTCTTCCTGGTTTCTTCATCCTCAGCTTCATCATGTTGTTTCCAAGATGTCTTTCTTTGATTCTTTTTTGTTCTATGTAAGTATACATCTCTTATGCTCTTTGAATAATCTATGAATCATAATTTGTATAATTAATTTGATTTTTCTTTTAATTATATATATAGATTGTGCACTTAGTGGACAAGTTAGGATTATGGCATAGATTTCCAGTGTTATTGGGAGTAGCTTACTTGGGGATACGAAGACATCTACATCAACGTTACAATCTGATACATGTCGGTGGAACCGACGGTCAAGGTTACGACACCGATGAGTTCTCTTATCGTACGGCTGATGGCAAGTGTAACCATCCCTCCGATGACTCTGTCGGTAGCCAAGGCAGTTTTATTGGCCGGAATATGCCTCCATGTACTTCTCAATACGGCGTAAGTTTTTTTTCCGTTCTCCCATTTATATTCAAAATTACACTTACATATATACCATGCAAATTATTTTCAAATTAAAATTTGTATAGTAAAAAAAGTTTTTAGTAGTTTTCATCATTTTGTAAATATGCTGAGTTGATAATAGCTAAATGAACAGTAGAACCAAACTAGAAGCTGATAACTTTACTGACAAATAAAGACTCTTGGGATAATCCAAAAAATCATATCAAATGGTTAGAAGAGATATGTCTCTCTAATTATTGTTCAAAAAAAAAAAAAAAAAAAAGATATGTCTCAAAAATAAAGTTAATTTAACATGATTTTGGCTATGTCGGAATACGTATGAGTCTACCAGCTCCACACACACAAATAGTAGAACCAAATTTTGTGACACACTTCCTTTTCTTATCTCTACTTACTAGTGGTTGAAATCATGAGGTATGGTCTTCTTTTATTTAACTTTATACATCTTTATATAGCATAAAGTTTTTGTTAATTAAGAAAGTGTTTTTTTTTCTTGCATGGTAGATATTCATCTACGAAATTATAATTTTTTCATTAAAAAACGTTATGAATTACATTATTCTGGTATAAATGCAACACGGCTAATAATTTTTTTTCTTTTAATCATCACTAATTTGTTTTATACATCTTATGACCGTTGATTATTACAGATTTTGGATCCACATCCAAGTGTGGTGGCTACAAAGTTGTTAGCGAGAAAAAGATTCATAGACAATGGGGACCAATTCAACGTGATAGCTTGTTCTTGGATTCAGTTCATGATCCATGATTGGGTTGATCATTTAGAAGACACCCACCAGGTTTGTACTCTTTTGAATCTAACCCTTAAATATTCAACATTTTACATTTCTTCCCCTCAACTATATTAATACAATTTTAAAACCTCAACCAGATCGAGCTTGAAGCTCCAGAAGAAGTAGCAAGCGGATGTCCATTGAAGTCATTCAAGTTCTTAAGAACGAAGAAAGTTCTCTCCGGTGATCACCACAAATCTGGTGCTCTCAACACTAGAACCCCTTGGTGGTACGTATTAGCATTCAAATCTCGGTGCTTAATTACTGATTAATATGTTGTTTCTTTCACTCCGCGAGTTTGATTTTATGAATAATTTTTCGATATAGGGATGGGAGTGTAATATATGGAAATGATGAGGCTGGAATGAGAAGAGTAAGAGTTTTCAAGGATGGGAAGCTAAGAATCTCCGGTGATGGTTTGTTGGAGCGAGACGAAAGAGGTGTTCCGATCTCCGGTGACATAAGAAACAGCTGGTCAGGTTTCTCTCTGTTGCAAGCACTCTTTGTCAAAGAACATAACTCCGTCTGTGAAATGCTCAAAGTAAGTCATTAGGTCTAGTATCTTTCTTGTGTTCCAAGCAACCTCTGTTTATGTCGAATCACACTAAGTTTAAACTCTTTAATTTAGGAACGTTATCCAGATTTTGATGATGAGAAACTCTACCGCACTGCGAGGTTGGTGACAGCAGCGGTTATTGCTAAGGTTCACACAATCGATTGGACAATAGAACTCTTGAAGACAGACACACTTACTGCCGGAATGAGGATCAATTGGTATGGATTTTTAGGGAAGAAAGTGAAGGACACGATTGGGGCAAGATTTGGTCCCATATTTAGCGGATTAGTTGGTATGAAGAAACCGAGAGATCATGGAGTTCCTTATTCTCTGACCGAAGAGTTCGTAAGTGTCTACAGGATGCATTGTCTTCTACCAGACACACTTTTACTCCGAGATATGAGACCTGTGGATCTAGACAAATCAAACCCTAAAGTAGAACGAGAGTAAGATACGTAGACTGTTTTGTACACTCTTCAGACCGATCCTACTGCAGTTTTTTGTTAACCTAGAAAGATGTTTTCAACAGGGTACCGATGACTGAATTGATCGGGACAGGAGGAGGAAAAGAGGGTTCGAGAATTGGGTTTGAGCAGTTGCTGGTTTCAATGGGACACCAATCTTGTGGTGCGTTGACATTGTGGAATTACCCTAATTGGATGAGGAACCTTGTGGCTCAAGATATCGATGGAGAAGATAGGCCTCACCTTATAGATATGGCTGCCTTGGAGAGTAAGTTAAACCAAATCAATGCTTCTTCTTCTTCTATATCATTGATCACCAGCTTTCTTTCTTTTTCTCAGTTTATAGAGATCGGGAGAGAGGAGTTCCTCGATACAACGAATTCAGAAAGAATCTGCTGATGAGTCCGATCAGCAAATGGGAAGATCTGACAGATGATGAAGAAGCTATCGAGGTTTTAAGGGAAGTGTACGGAGGCGACATAGACAAACTTGATCTAAACGTGGGATTGCACGCAGAGAAGAAGATCAAAGGATTCGCCATTAGCGAAACTGCTTTCTTCATCTTCCTCCTCGTCGCTTCCAGGTTATTCAAACACTACATTTATTAAAACAGAGGCTTTTCTTGCGTAACAAGGAACTAAAAACTTTTTTTTTTTTTTTTTTTTTTTTTTTTGGGAACTAAAAACTTACTTTGAATTGTGTTTAGGAGGTTAGAAGCAGATCGGTTTTTCACGACGAATTTCAACGAGAAGACGTATACTAAAGAAGGATTAGAATGGGTTAATACAACAGAGACTTTGAAGGATGTAATAGACCGACACTTCCCGAGCTTAACAAAACAGTGGATGCGATGTACGAGCGCCTTCTCGGTCTGGGGATCAGATCCTGATCCAACCAATTGGATTCCTTTGTACCTCCGATCCGCGCCATAAGCCGTTATATGTCACGTGGGAGATGTGTATTATGTGCACGTGGTATATCTTTTTTGGTGAGGGGACTTGCTCATTAGGGTTTTCAACATTTTTTGTTTTTTTTGCTTTTTGTTTCTACAAATTAAATAACTAAGTTTTATATAAAACATAAAAACTAAGTATTATGCAGAGATGCAACTTTCTCAACCACATCATCAAACTGTCTCATCTTGTTCCTCTGCTATGTTGTCTTGCGAGATAACACAACAACACTTACATTAATCGCACAAGAAGAGTGTTTTGCAGTAACTGAACAAAATCATCATCGGAGTTTCTCTTTTTTATACCTCAATGTTGATTTTAGATTGGACACATATACATTTAGAACCACTGATGCTATTTTTCATCAAGTTACTTGCACTGTATCCTCCTCTGTTGTCTATACTTTCAGGTTGTTGTGAAGCTTTGGGACTGTCTAATTTTGAAGTTGCAACAGCTGATGTTCTTCTATCAAATTCATTGTAGCAACTCCAAAACAGGTGTTGAAGAATACTAAAGCATCATACTTTGCTTGATATTCCACATATTGGGAGTGTTCCCTTCATATTAGCTTCCAAAATACTACAAAAATTTAAGTCAAGTACTCAAAGATCAATTGGCTAACCTGGGGTACATGAAGCTGAGCTGATTGCCACCACAAAGGTATTCCTCCAGCATCTGAGGATGATATTCCAGTATCTATGTTTTTCCCAGATAACTAACCCAATAGCAACACGAAGAAGGAGATAATCAAACCAAAGAAGAGATGTAGAAGGCTCAAAATATCTCGGTAGATTAACACTCTGACATCATCTTTAGTTAACTTCTTTCTTTCAAACTCAAACTCTGTGTCAATGGTTCTCGCTCTGAACTTGACAGACCACTGAAGTATGGATCAGCTAGTGCATGTACATAGTATTCTGGACCATTTGATGTTTATTGCAAGGAACACGGTATTAGACATTAGTTTACGCCGCCTAAGACTCTACATTTGAATGAGTTGGATGAGAGGATGAACATAAAAATTATAAAGGATCAGATGTTTGATTCGCAGTCAGTTTTACCGATGACTTTTTGGGTGAAGTTTTGAGTTCAATTGTTTATCCGTTTTGGTCAAGCTGACAATCGGACCATCAAACAAGTCTTGAGCTTTCTGAAACTTTCAAAGAAGCTTCATGACTCAGTGATCTACATATTCAACGGTGGATTTTTCATTTCAACGGTTGGTGTGTTGTAGATCGGAGTTTTAGTGAAGTTCTGTTTTGAAGCGAGCTGAGACCAGTCTTCAATGTTTGGAAAATCCAACAGTGAGATCTTCTCTGATTGAGCTGAAATTTGGCAGAGGTGTTCTTGACTTGTTTATCTAAGATTTGTACGGTGGAGATTGTAAATAGTAAGCGGAATCTTAGTGAACGTAGAGTCGTTTGATACTGCATAGTTCGAAGGTCTTGTGTCGCTTTCTTGTTGAAGTTCTTGTGTTGGAGATTTTCCTTATTGAGCCTTACTCTCTGAAGTTGTTATATAGAACAGAGAGGACATGGTTGTAACTCAATTTATTTGATATAGTGGATTTTGAGTGGACTACGATCCCGTGGTTTTTTCTTTTCACATCAATGAGGTTTTCTACGTAAAAATTGTCGGTCTTGTATCATTGTGTTTTTGAGCTTCTTTCCGCCATCATACATATTTTTCTCACAGAATCACACAAGTGCGGGAAACTATATTCCGCTGCGCCGCTGTCATATACAGACTCACACAAGATTTGATACCACTCAGTTGGGAAAAATCGAAACGCGACAACGGCACAACAAAATATAGTATCCCGCACTTGTGTGTCTGAGAGAAAACATGTACGATGACAGAAACAAGCTCAAAAACGCAACGAAACGTGACTGGCAATTTTCACGTGGAAATCCTCCTCGATGTGAGAAGGAAAAACCACGGGACCGTAGTCCACTCAAAATACACTATATCAAATAGATTGAGTTACAACCACGTCCTCTCCGTTCACATAAAAAAATTCAAAGAGTAAAGCTAAACAAGAGAAATCTCCAACACAAGAACTTCAACAAGAAAGTGATACAGTAGCTTCGAAATATGCAGTACAAAACGATTTTACGTTCAGTAAGATTCCGGTCATAACTTCAAATCTCTACCGTTCAAATCTTATATAAACGAGTCAAGAACACCTCTGCGAAATTTCGGCTCAATCAGCTAAAAACCCACCGTTGGATTTCCCAAACACTCAACACTAGTCTGAGATCACTTCAAAACAGAATAACTCCACTAAAACTCAGATTTACAACAAACTAACCGTTGAAATGAAAAACCCACCGTTAAATATGAAGATCATTGAATCAAAAAGATTTCCTGAAAGTTTCTGCAAAATCAGGACACGTTTGAAAGTCCGATCATCACAAATACTGAATCCGGCGACCTCTGTTTTTCTTCTTCTTCTCTTCTCCCTTTCTTGTCTCTCTCTCACTTCTTCTTTTTTCAATTTTCTTTTGTGTCGTGTGTCTACTGACATTCACAACCAATCAAACATATTATACAATATTTGAAAAATATCTATTTTTATTTCTTCCAATTGAAGGATGCCGACAGATAGCACATGTGAGACAAAGCTCTGTTTCAAATTAATCTTAACATCATTTAAAAAGTGTAGAACTAAAATTCAGCCTAGTGATTTATTGAATAATACCGAAACCATCTAACAACTAAATAAAAATTTGAATTTCAATCATTTAGTTTTTAAACGTGGTCAAATTCTCAAATGTGATAATTGTGTTAATAATCTGTTTAACATAATAAATTCCCCAAATCTGATAATAAATTATATTAACGGATTATATAACACATTAACACCTTTAATGGATTTAGAGTATTTGGCCACATTTGAAAATTACATAATTTAAATTTATATTTTCATTTAATTATTAATAATTTTGGTATTGTTCAAGAAATCACGTAAAAAACTGTTTTTATCTTAAGTTCATAAAACAAATGAGTGTTTTCCCTTATATATGCCAACTAAAACAAGTTCTGGTTAAAGCACAATCTTCCACCGAGGGATGAAGAGAGTTTGATTGATGAACAAAACAAACACAGTAATACACGCCTCCTTACATCAGTAAAAAGAAATGAAGAAAATAGTTATAGTCCTTAAGCTTACTTTGGAGACTTAACAATTAGACAAAAGAAAAACTTACTTTAGAGAAAATATGATTCACAAAGTTCAAGGGCACAATACCAGCGAGTAGCAACATAGTCCTACATAAAAAAAGATATCTAAGTGTGAGTACACAAGCACTAAAAGAGAATGCTACTATCAACGATTGGAGCTCAAGGTTGAAGATGAAGTTTAGAGAGAGAGTGATGATATGAAAAGAATCTCATTAACCATAAATTGTAACTGTACAAGTGACTAAGCTAATATACTAGAGTGATTTACAACAACTTTATCCAGCTCAACATGTATATCTTAACTTAGTCCAGCTCAGCTTGTATACTCATATACGCCCCCTCAAGCCTTTAATCGAGACTGTCATGACGATGATAAAGGCTTGAAATCGATATTTTTCTCAGCAAAGAGTGAAACACCGCAGGTTGCAAATTCTTGGTCAGAATATCAGCAAGGTTATTCTCGGATGAAACGTGCAGTGTGTTGATGAAGCCAGCCTTCAGTTGGTCACGCACTACATGGCAGTCAATCTCCACATGTTTGGTCCTCTCATGAAAGATAGGATTGGAGGCTATGTGTAGGGCTGACTTACTATCACAGTAGAGGATAGCTGGAAGCTTGATGGACATCTTGAAATCACCAAGAAGTTGATAAACCCATATGAGTTCTTTGGTAGCGTTAGCCATACTCCGGTACTCAGCCTCAGCACTACTACAGCTTACAACTTGTTGTTTCTTGGACTTCCATGAGACCAAAGAATTGCCAATGAAAACGCAGAAACAAGAGACTGAACGTCTTGAATCCGGGCAAGCTCCCCAATCAGCATCAGCAAACACACGTAGAGATAGGTCAGACGTAGGAGAGAACAACAACCCTTGACCCGGGTTTCCTTTCAAATACCGCAAGATTTTGTGAGCCGCCTGCATATGAGCATCAATGGGCTTTGATAAGTACTGGCTCAGCTTGTTAACTGCAAAGGTAATATCAGGACGAGTGATTGTGAGGTATAGAAGGCGCCCAATGAGTTCCCGAAATGGAGTTGCTTGTTCAAGAGAGGTGCCATCTGTGATGCTGAGTTGTGTAGTCGGGTCCATAGGAACAGAGCTAGGCTTGCATCCAAGTAAGCCAACATCATCAATTAAGGATAGAGCATACTTGCGTTGACAAATGGAGATGCCCTTGGAAGACTGAGCTATCTCCAGACCCAAGAAGAACCGTGGAGTACCCATATCCTTGATCTTGAAAGAGCTATGGAGGACATCTTTCAACTTGGACACAACAGCAGCATTGTTACTGGCGATAAGGATGTCATCCACATACACCAAGACAGCAATAAATGCTAAGTCATCAAGTTTCACAAACAATGTATTGTCAGCATGTGATTGAGTAAAACCATCAGCTAGCAAAACATTGGAGAACATCTTGTACCATTGACGACTAGCCTGTTTTAATCCGTAGATGGATTTCTTCAATCTGCAAACTGGATTGGGAGGAAGAACAATATCAGGAGCAGGAGTATAACCAAGAGGTAGACTCATATAGATTTTCTCATCCAATGTGCCATGTAAGAAGGCATTAGTTACATCCATCTGAGTTAAAAACCAGTTGTGAACCGCAACAAGATTAAGGAGAAGCTTGACAGTAACCAACTTAGCAACAGGGGAGAAGGTGTCAATATAATCCACTCCAGGTTGTTGTGTGAAGCCCTTAGCCACCAAACGAGCCTTATAACGCTCAATAGAACCATCAGCATTGTGTTTGATTTTGTAAACCCACTTGCAACCTACCACATTCTTGCCCGCAGGGAGAGTAACAACATCCCAAGTGTGTGTATTCTCAAAAGCAAGTAACTCCAAATCCATAGCACTATTCCATTCTGAGGATGTCATGGCTTGTTGAAAAGATTTTGGCTCGGTTTCAGAAGAAAAAATGAGGATAATGTCTTTGTAGTGAGGTGAAATATGGTCATAAGAAAGAACGGAGGAGAGGGGATAAGGAGTAGTATGATGTGGTGGTGTGGTGAAATCGGAGGATTGAGTCAAATAACAATGGTACTCAGTCAGATAGGATGGTGCTCTTGTAGTTCGCCGAGGCCTGTCACTATTTAGAGAAACCAAACCAGTATCTACACGAGTCTCAGGTGTTATAGATGTAGTGCTAAGGGATGCAGATGGAGGAGGTGCAGGTGGTGATGATGCATGAGGTGTAAATGAAGTAGAAGCAGGTGAAGAATTGAGATCAGTCAACACAGGAACAATAGTTAAAGGAACACTATCATGAGTAGTATGAAGATGAGCAGAAGTTGGAAGAATGGATGATGAGAAGAGATGAATATCAGGTGCAGGAAAATCTTGGAAAGGATATATCCGTTCATGAAAAACAACATCACGAGAAATACTTATCAGATTGGTGTCTAAATCTAGTACTTTATAGCCCTTGTACCCTACCGGATAGCCTAAGAATACGCAAGCTCTAGCACGAGGAGAAAATTTTGTCCTATACTTAGGCAAGGTGGACACATAGCAGAGACATCCAAAGGACCGCAAGAATGAGTAATCAGGGACATGATTTTTAAGTTTCTGATATGGAGATTGGTTGTCTAAAACAGGGGAAGGCATACGGTTTATCAAGAATGCAGCTGTTGATACACAAGCAGACCAGTAGACAAGAGGCACATTTGATTGAAAAAGGAGAGACCGAGCTACATTCAAAAGATGCTGGTGTTTACGCTCCACTACAGAATTCTGTTGTGGAGTGTCAACACAAGAATAGTAGTGAAACATGCCTTTCTGCTGAAGTAAACTAGTGAATGCAAGTTCAGGGGCGTTATCAGAACGAATAGCTTTGACCTTAGTGGAATATTGAGTTTCAACAAGAGTCACAAAAGCAGGAAAGATAGTCTGAACTTCATTCTTATTTTTCATCAAATAAACCCAAGTGACTCGTGTACAATCATCTACAATGGTTAAAAAGTATCTAAAACCTTCAACAGACTCTTGTTTTAAATGACCCCAGACATCTAGATGGACTAAAGCAAATGGTTCACTTAAGATTTTATTCTGAGATACAAATGGTAATCTCTTTTGTTTAGCTAAAGGACAGACAACAAAAGGAACATCTTTGAAAATACTAGACTTGGACAATGACAATTGAGATGACAGTTGAATGAGCTTGTCTACTGATGGGTGTCCTAGGCGATGATGCCAGAGATCGCCATCAATAGTCAAGGAAGCACAGAAAGCAGATGATGAAGGTGTGGAAGCAGATGTGGAAGCAAGGCTATGTTGATCAAGAATGTATAGCTTGTGCAGTAAAAAACCTTTACCAATCATCAAAGCCTGAGTAAGGTCCTGGATTGTGCAAAAATCAGGGTAAAAGTGAGCAGATGCAATGCTATGATGAAGAAGAGTAGAGACACTAATCAGATTGAAACTAAAACTTGGGACAAACAGAACATCAAACAAAACCAGAGAGTCAGATAAATGCACTGTCCCTAGAATGTTTATGTCTACCTTAGCACCATTAGGAAGAGAAACTGTAGTGTGAGATACTGATTTAGTGTCAGAAAATAGAGATAGATCTGAGCAAACATGAGAAGTAGCTCCACTATCTATTATCCAAGCACCATGAGGTAATTTGGTAGTAAGAGAAGAAAGACATTGATGCTGAAAAGTAAGGCGGTTGTTCTCGTATTGAATACTCTTAGAGAGAGGAAAACACGTACCAGCTGTAGATTGACAAGCCATGATACCGTGAGAAGTAATAGTGGATGAAGATGGAGCTGATTCCTTCTGAGAAACACACGGGGTACTGATTTGATTAACCAGATGATCACTGGAAAACTGTGGTTGCTCCACTGACTGACTGTAATCATGAGAATGCATCACTTGTCCGTGATTGAGCTCAGGTGTATGTTCTGTCACCATATTTGCGACCATTGCTGGTCGAGGAACACCATGAGATGGTTGAGAAGACTGATTGTAAGGTCGTGGAGCAGATTGAAATGGTCTTGGTCCTGTATTGTACTGCTGTCCTCTGTAAGTAGACTGAGTTACAGGTGGACGAGGTAAGATACCTGAAGCAGGATTGACTGTAGAACCAGGAGCAGGAGGAATGCGATAACCAGGAGGATATCCATAAATCTGATAACATTTGTTAACAGTATGACCAAGAAGCCCACAATGAGTGCACAAGGGCCTTTGTTTTCCTCGATGAGTGTTATAAGCTGCAACAAATGCTGGATTTCCTTCTAGTGATTGAGGATAATCAGGATTTGGATAGTTGCCCTGAGAGTAGAACACAACAGAGTCGTTCTTGATTGGAGCTTTAAGTAGCTTTTGGCGCTCATCTTGAGCTACAATGTTGAAAGCTTCTTCCATGTTTGGCAGTGGCTTGAGCATCAATATGTAACGTCTTGTGTGCTCATAACCATCGTTGAGCCCCATGAGAAACTTAATAACCTTGCTACGCTCCTGAAATTTCTCCCAAAGAACAGCTATACCGCATTCACATTTCCCGCATGTACACAAAGGCAAATCAACATAGTTCTTTAACTCTTCCCACAACGTAATCAATTCTGTGTAATATTGGCTTACGTCCATAGATCCTTGCTGAAGAGAGCCTAATCTTTGTTCGATTTCATAAGCACGTGGTGCATCGGTTTGTTTAAATCTACTCAAGATGTTTTTCCAGATTCCCTCAGCAGTTGAGATAAACAACAAGCTTGCACCTATTTTCTTGCTAACCGAGTTCAATAACCAGGTAGTTACCATATCATTGCAACGAGACCATGATCCAGAATCAGGATGATCATCAACAGGTTTAGAGATGGTACCATTGATAAAACCGAGTTTGTTGCGGACGTTTAAAGCCATCTGAACAGATCGTCGCCAAGTATGAAATTCAGCTCCTGTTGTTAATCGATCAGAGACGAGCTGAAGACCGGCGTGATCTGTATTGTGAAGGTAGTAAGGATTGTTGTATTGATCAACCGAAGAACCTCGATTCGCACCGATTGAGCCGTGAGATTACGAAGACGAAGTAGTCATTGAAGAAGTAAACGATGAAATTGAAGATTGATTTGTGAAAAGAAAGAAGAACAGAGTTCGTCGAGATTCAGATTTCGCGAACAAGAAGTCGTTCGTCAAAGATTAGACGGAACGAGAAGAAGAAAAATCAAAGAAGAAAGAAATTGAAGAAGAAGGATAAGCGATTGAAGAATGACGGAAGCGATTTCATGAGTCGATGCACTCATGATGGATGATTTACGCAGGCTCTGATACCATATCAACGATCGGAGCTCAAGGTTGAAGATGAAGTTTAGAGAGAGAGTGATGATATGAAAAGAATCTCATTAACCGTAAATTGTAACTGTACAAGTGACTAAGCTAATATACTAGAGTGATTTACAACAACTTAATCCAGCTCAACATGTATATCTTAACTTAGTCCAGCTCAGCTTGTATACTCATAATAGCTACCTTATCCACATTCTAGCCTAAGGAACATACTGCTCTCACAAACTTTGTGATAGATGACTCGCAATCAAAAAAATAGCAAGGGGAGGTCATTAAAAGATAAACGAGCCAGCCCAAAGTCACATATCTTCAGTTTGCAATCAGCATTAGCTAAAATGTTCTTGGGCTTCAATCCCTATGAAACACATTCGTTGCAAACAGAGACGTAGTTGTTCAAAATAATCTTGTTAGAAGGCAAGTGGTGAGGAAAGTGGAAACTAACCAGCAAAAAATACTTCAAACCATGGAGAAGCTGGTACACGGAAATCTGATGATGCTCATGAGCTTAGACCATCATTTGCTTTGATGACCAAATGAAGATCAGATTCCATCAATTCGAACACGACATAAACATCTCGAAACTCTCTTCCGGAAGAAGGGAGCATGATATGTTTAATCTGCACAACATCTGGGTGACGAAGAAAACGTATCAACTTGATCTCTGAGGATCCTAGTTGGATTAGAGATGTGGTCAAAGACATCGTTTATCTTCTTGATCGCAACTTTATTTAAACACATTTGAGTTTTAACAAAACCTCAAAAATGTTTTAATGTTATTTTAACAAAAAATTTGGTATTGCACGTGTCATCCACATTAGCAATTGTTAACAGAAAATTAAAATTGTTTACAATTTTGATCGAATTAACTATATTCAAAAAATTATATAGTAAATTTAAATATTTAGGTTAGTTCATATGTTTAATGGCACTGATAAATTATCGGTATTCCACGTGTCATCCACATAAGCAATTGCTAATAAAAACTAACATTGTTTACGACTTTGATTGAATTGATCATATTTTAAAAGGTCATATAACAAATTCAAATATTTAAATAGTTTGTATTTTATGACATTTATTAATATGTCGTGTATGAAAAACTGTTTTGGTGCTAAGTTTATAGGAGAAATGATTGTTTTTCCCACCTCAAAACTCAAAACTTTGGTATTTTTGTGTGTGCGGAGCCAAACATGATTTAAAAGAAATAACTTCAAATTTTACACATAACACATTTTGTTACAAAATAAGCCTATAAACTATAAGAAATCAAGATATGAGATCGCAAAATATCAAAAAGTTTTCTTATTGATCATAAAACAGAGAACAAGATGGCTTTATAGAGTAGCCTTACAAAACGTGAAGCTGAAAATAAGGAATTGAAATAGCAACAACTTCTAACCGAAAAAACTCGTTCAAACTCTTAAAATGTAGTTTGACTTATTCAAATAAACCCAACAAATTCCTCCCTTTAAACTGAAAAGCTTGCTAGCTTCAGTTTAATCCTCCAAGCTCTGAATTCCAAGTGCAATCCTAAGCTTTTCAAATTGATCAAACTTGATTGGTTTGGTCATTATGTCTGCCACTTGATCATTGGTTCCCCAGAACACTAGCTTCATAACCCTTCACTTGACAAATTGCGTAAGCATTGAAACCTTACATCAATATGTTTTGTTCTTTGATGAAGAACATGATTCTTTGACAATTTTATGGCTGAACTATTGTAACAAATTATGTCAATGCATTCAACACCAACCGCATCAAGTTCCTGCAAGATACCTTTCAGCCACATCGAATGACAAGCTGATGAAGTTGCTACAACATACTCAACCTTGGTGGATGAAAGAGTGACAGTAGCATGCTTTTTTGAACTCCAAGAGATCGCAACACCATTCAACAAGAACATATATTCAGAAGTTCTCTTTCTGTCGTCAATGTCTCGTCCATAGTCACTGTTTGTATAACCTAACAAGCTTATACCCAGAGAATTCTTGTAGAAAACTCCATAGTCTAACGTCCCTTTCAAGTACCTTAATACTCTTTTAGCAATCAGCATATGCTCCTTTTTTGGATCTGCCCTAAACCGTGCAATCAAACATACTACAAACATCAGATCAGGTCGTGTTACCGTGAGGTACATGAGACATCCGACGAGTTGTTGATAGACCGTTCTGTCATCTTTTTTGCTCCCCTCCTTTGAGATAATGGTTCCTGGTACCATCGGATCTGCCCTAAACCGTGCAATCAAACATACTACAAACATCAGATCAGGTCGTGTTACCGTGAGGTACATGAGACATCCGACGAGTTGTTGATAGACCGTTCTGTCATCTTTTTTGCTCCCCTCCTTTGAGATAATGGTTCCTGGTACCATCGGATTCTTCACAGAGTTACAACTCCACATGTTAAACCTTTCCAAAACCTCTTTTGCATACTTCTTTTGGCATATATGAATGTCTTTGCTGCTTTGATAAACCTCAACTCTAAGAAAGAACTTCATCCTCCCCATATAAGTCATTTCAAACTCCTTCTGCATTGCTAACTTGAAATATGCGCACATAGATTCATCATTTCCAATGAGTATCAAGTCATAAACATAGAGACTTATAACCAACAACTTGCCCTCAGATTTCTTCAAGAACAGAGTATGATGATAGTCACTTTTCTGAAATCCTTCCTTCTTAAAATAACTCTCTATTCGGCTGGACCAGGCTTGCCTGTTTTAAGCCATATAGAGCTTTCCTTAAGCGATAGACTTTGTTCTCCTCCCTTCCTTTGATGAATCCTTCCGGTTGATCTACATAGATTTCCTATTTTAGTTCCCCATATAGAAAAGCATTCTTGACATCTAACTGATACACATTCCAACCTCGACGAGCTTGATTAGGGATTAGAGAAAGGGATTAGTACTAAGAGATTAGATTAGCCTAATGATTAGTGTTCTTAGCGTAAGGATTAGCTTTGCTAAATTGTATTTGATGGTTATTCTTACATGCTTGTCTTGTAATTTTCAAATAAGAATTGGATGATTGCATGATTAGCATATGAGTTATGAACATGAGAATGAGATTGGCTTAATTATGATCATTAGCCTTGTTTAGCAATGTTTGATTGACTGAAGCTTCCTTGATTGTATCTAGACCACCTAGTCTCCATAGCCTCATCCTAGGACCCATCTTTTATCTTGTTTAGTGCCTTCTTTGCTTAATCTTCTTGCACTGTCGTCGGTTGACTTTTGTTGACTTTTTATTGACTTTTCTTGTTTGCTTTCTTTATTTGCTTTCTTGCTTTCTAGTTTGTTTAGGATTGTTAGTTAAACCTTTTTTTATATATTTGCTTAGCTTGAGTAGTATTTTGTATTCCTAATGTGTTATTCTTCTTGTCTCCCTGGATTAATACCTTAAGTATTACAATGATAGGAGTAGACTTGAGAAATTGAATTAGATCATTAGATAAAAGTCTATCATCACCAAGTTTTGCAGAGATCATGGTTTCACTAAAGCGGCTATAACCAACGAGAGTTGGTTAAGTTGGTAAAGGTTAGCTAGTAGCTTTCCACCGACATGTGTTCGATTCTCGTTAGGGGGACGTACTGGCTTACGGCCCGGAACCTCCTAATCATTAAAAAAAGCGGCTACAGAAACCTGTACCAATTCCCAACATCCCAATACCAGTCCCTAGTTCTTCATTAACAATTGTTGATTATGTTGTAGTCAAATGGCATAAGGTACATTCCCAAACAAATGTTGATTATGTTAGAAAAGAGACAAGAGATCGTCTTACTAAGGTCTTTTGTGTATGGAATTTGAACCGTGAGAGGTACTATGATCTACAAGTTGGAAACGGAGGTACTCCAAGCTCAGGATACTTGGTAGTGTTAGATGTAAAGGGACAAGTACATGGAACAGAACAAGTGTTTGTCGACATATTTGGAAGCAAAGATAAGAAGAAGAATAAGTCACTTGTGATGGTAATGGACTCCAAACCATATAGCAAAAGACTATGCCAAGGGATAGAGTATGTTCTGAGGTCAATAAAGGCTGGAGGTAAACGCAGAGTGATCATTCCACTATCCTTAGGGTTTGGAGATAAAAATGTCGAATTCGGATCGGGTTTGCAGATTCCTCCATCTCCTTCACTTGATTATATCATCGAGGTTGATACAGTATATTGTTTCCAAGCTAATGTATGAGAGATTATGATGCAAATAGTGTATTAATTGAAGTTTCAGAATATTATTTTGTCTATACACTCGTATTTTCGTGCATACTTTTCTAATGAGACTTTTTTGGTGGACAAAGTGGAACGGCACGGTGTTTGGTTCGCAACCACATAAATCCATCGGAGTCTCAGCCATACAATCAATATTGAAAATGGCGACTTTTCTCAAGTCTGCGTAATCATTTTTTCGTCCCAAGCTTAAAAAGGAAGTATTTTTGTAAGTTACTCTGTTTTTATTCTCGTTGGACAGAATGGGAACGGTTCTTGATTCGCATTTCTTGGCTCTCACAGCCATTGTTACGGTAAGCTCTCTGCCATGTTAAATCATTGTTTCTCTTTTTCTAGGGAAACTACGAGTTGGGTTGTCTTTATCCAAACTACGAGTCTGATTTCTCTTAGACATGCATGATTTGCAGGTGGTTTACCAGTTCATATTCTTCGTAATCACCGCTCTTTTCAAATTCGACCAAGTCACTGATTTTGCAGGTCAGTCTGCCCTTCTGCTTTAGCTACTCGAGTCTTTCTTTGCTCTTTCTGTATATACTATATATAGAGAGGTTTCTTGTCTTTGAATTTTTGTTACGTATGAGTCAAAATTTTGGTTTCCATTTCAATTAAAAATATATATCCTGTCTCTGTATGTTCAGGAAGCACAAACTTTGTTATACTTGCTGTATTGACTCTTGTTCTTAAAGCCACTTGGCATTTTCGCCAGGTAAGTCTCAGCTCTTCTCCTCGTACTCTGTTCTTGTCTTGTATTCCTCTCTGTTTTTTCTTACATGTTTTGTTTTGGTTGGTCTCCTCACAGATTGTCTTGACTTTGCTGGTTGTTGTATGGGGTCTTCGCTTGGGAATATTCCTTCTTATGAGGTCTGTACCAACTCAATTGATGACCGCACAAATATATCCTTACCTCTCTGATCATGATAACATGACACTCTGCTTCTATCACACTCTTGTCGTTTCTAGGATCTTGCAATGGGGAGAAGATCGACGCTTCGATGAACAGCGTGGAAATTTGGTCAAACTAATAGTTTTCTGGACTCTCCAGGTAAGTTTCTTTAGACTTATCAAATATTTGCTTTCTCTTCTTCTTGGAATTGTTGCTTGTGATCTCAAACTACAGTGTTTACTTACTTCTGGTTTATTTCTATCTGTAGGCCCTGTGGGTTTGGACAGTGAGTTTACCTCTAACTGTTGTTAACGCAAGTGATGGTGGAGGATCTCTTAAACCAACAGATGTAATCGGTTGGACAATGTGGGTTTTCGGTTTCTTGATTGAAGCTGCAGCTGATCAACAGAAGCTCTCTTTTAAAAACTCTCCAGAAAACAGAGGAAAATGGTGTGATGTTGGAGTGTGGAAGTACTCAAGACATCCAAACTACTTTGGTGAGGTTAGTATTTTCGATTTTGAAATTTACGTGTGAATGATAATTGTAAAACCCGTTGATTTACTGAGCATATGTCATTAGATATTACTGTGGTGGGGGATTTTTGTGGCTGCATCACCTGTGCTTGAAGGTGCAGAGTATCTTGTCATACTCGGACCACTCTTTCTCACTTTGCTTCTTCTATTCGTCAGTGGTATTCCATTACTCGAGGTTCTTGCTTTGATCTCTACTTCAGACCATTTTCTGAATTGCAATGGCTGATTTCAATATAAACAGGCATCAGCTGACAAAAAGCATGGCAATTTGGGAGCTTACCGATTCTATAAGAAGACCACAAGGTTTAACAATATGAAGTTTGCTATAGATGTGTTATGCATGTATGTATGGCTAACTTATTTCTATTTTGGATCGGTCTTTAGTCCTCTGATTCTGTTACCAAGAGGAGTGTATGGGAACTTACCAGGATGGTGCAAGGCAGTCTTTCTCCTTGAGCTTCCATTTTACAGCCGAAATCTCCCTGAAGAAGCTGCAGTTTAGTAAGTATCATCTATTTGTATCTTGTATAGTGTCTGATGAGTTTGGCTTTCTCATTGGTATATATTTACATGCAAGAAAGTTAAGAGGAGACTCCAAGAACGGCAAACAGAAAGTATCAATTGAAAGATCACTGATTTGTGAAGAACGCATTCTGAGTTCCTGTTCTTAATTACAACACCGAGATATATAAATTTGTGTAAAGAATTGCTCGTAAGATACTGATGAATTTGTTTCAAATATTGGACATTAGTGACAGAACCGGATGTAAGATTAATTGTGGTTGGTTAATTTTATGTATGATTTATTTGATTTTCATATTTATTTTGTTTATAATTATATGTTTCAAATCCAAGTACCCAACCATGTCAAAAATTTCGCGAATACATAGAAAAACCATCATTATAGTATTCCAAACAAACTTTAGTTATTTACTGGAAACAACATTTGGAAGAAGAGCTTACAGATGACTTGTAGGACTTCCTGGATATTTCGCAATAGTCATGTTCGTTTGTTTGCCGTCTGTGGTTAACGGTTAGCGAGTTTTTATTGGTTTATTTGTCGCTGTCATTAGCGTTAGCCGTTAGCGTCAACCGTCAACTTCTGCAATTAACGCTTAAAAATTTGCCACCAGCCGCGAGCGGCAAATAAACGAACAAGAATATGTCGTATGTCGTCAGTTACCACTGACTGTAGAAAAACGAACAGCCTTAATCTCTACCGATGGGAGAACCGCACCTTTAACGTGAGCTGTTGCAACGCCGTTGGATTTGTTTTCCAAAGTGACCCTCTGACTCACAACATCATGGTTCCGTCCGATCATCACGAGAAAGGCTTCTTCGACGTTAGCGTTCTCTAAAGCCGAAGTATTATTAAGTTTTTTCATCAAAAGAAGAAGAAGTAGTGTCCAATTATTTTGAGATTTTATTGTTTGCTTCAGGTACGGTGGTAATTAAATCAAACATAGATGGTGTTAATTCAATTATACTGATGAATTAATCGTCACATTTGAACATGTATAATTAATATTTCAAAAAGAGATATATAATTAATGCATGAATAATGCCGTTCTCCCCACAAAATGTATCTCATTGTCATGTTGACAAAAAAAATGTATGTCATTGTCTTATGGTACTTTTACTAACATCTTCTGGAAATAATAAAATATATATACTTTCATGTGCAAATAAAACAAATAATACACTAATATATATATACAGACTTCCTCCTTCCATGCATGCAGAATCTTTCTATACAATTAGTTATCTAATGTAAAATCAATATATGTTACTATAAATAGTAACTAAAAATATTAAGCGGATGTAGTACTAGTAGGATTGTGTGATTGCGTCAAGTGTTTGATATGAATATATGCTCGCTTGAAGCAAATGTAGACGACGATGAGGAAGAAAATAGAGCCACATGCACAAAACAAGACACTAACAATATCGCTCATAAAATTGAATTTCGTATCTTTCGTGACTGCAAATCGTATTAGTCGCACATTCCCATAAGTACCAACTCCGATTAACGACAGGCATGTTAATCCAATGATCACAATCCCAGCCGGTATAGCCAACTTTAATACGTCTCCCCAAAAACTCATCTTCTTGATCTTCTTTTTATTTTTTGTTTTCAATTCTCCTAGTTTATTTTGGTATTACTAATGGAAAAGGGTTTCATTTATATATATGCATAACATTTAAGCGGTGTAATGTCATATTACTTTGACATTTTATTGTTTGCTTCACGTACCAGTGGTAATTAAATCAAACACGCATGGTGATAATTCAATTACATTTAATTATCAAACATGGATTTTAGTTGGAAATCAGTAATTAATTTATTAAAGTAATGCATGTTCTTTATCATTAATCCATAATTAAAAATACAATATCCATAGCTGAAGAAAAGAAAAGAAAAGAAAAAACCTCATATATTAAAAACTGAGATTTTAATCAAGAGGAAAGACATAAAATAGCACAAAAACATACTTTATTATAAATATAACACCAAAGGAAATAATTCATATTTTAGCATTATTTTAATTACAAAGACTTTATAGCATTATATAATTTAGAGTTTAGGGTTAATTATTTAGAGTTAATTATTTAGGGTTTAGGGTTTAGTATTTAGGGTTTAAAGTTTATTATTTAAGGTTTTTGGTTTAGTATTTAGGGTTTAGGTATTAGTATTTAAGGTTAAGGGTTAGGGCTAATTTAGTGACAAAACATATTTTTGTGCTATTTTTATGATTTTTCTTTCTTGATGCTATATTTGTGACAAGATATGTTTTTTGTGCCATTTTTGCGATTTGTCCTTTAATCAACAGCTGTGGTGGGGCAAAAAATGTTGACGTCTATAGCTCTCGTACACATTGCGATGCGAGTGGGGCCATCGTAGGCGTATGAGTAAGCCTTAGGGCAAGCTACTTTGAAGATTTTGGAGTAAGCCGTGGGCCGGCACGACTGTGGTAACTATACGTGTATATATGGAATACAACAAGGTTTAACCATATGCTATATGAAGTTTACTATAGATTTTTTTTTATAAATATTTTATATTAATTATCAAAATATTCCTAAACTGGACAAATCGGAAAATTACACAGACCTGTTTCACGGGACAAACAATCCGGTAAGTACAATTAAGAAAACGCGATTAATAACGCCTAGCAAAACGAAGAATCGACGAGTCAAAATTGGAAGGTGGGAAGAAGACTGGAAAAGCCAAAGGCCTCTCATCTCCGCCGGTCAAAAGAGGAGGCGAGGTTCCGCAACGCGCTTCGATCCGGTAACACAGATCTGACCGTAATCAGCATCCCGGGCCATCCACGACAAAGCTTCTGCTCTACCCCACTCATAGAGTTGTCCCACGGCCACTAACGCCGACTACCGGAGTAACCGACCTCCGTCTCTTTTATCGAAACCCTTCGGGTGAGCTTCCCGTTCGACGATTTCTCACTCACCGCGCACTTAAACCATCCATATTCAGATCCGGTCGATCGAGCTCGACCACCGCCTCCGACAAAGAAGACACCGAAGAAGAACCGCCATCCCCTGTCGGAGCTTCCGCCATCGACGGAGCCTTACCCTACAAAGACACAAAACCCTCCCTCCTGTTTAAAATACATCGTCTCTCTCAGCCACTTTTACCATACGCCGGAACCTCATCGGGCTTCTCTACTGTCCTCTGACAGAGAAAGCAAACCTCTGAGACCAAAGCTGAGTTTGAGCGGCCATGGAGCTTCCGCGACGAGGACCTCAACATAAATCACCTACCACAGCGCCGTCGGAGAAGAAGGTGGGTGCATCCCGATTCACGGCCGTGAACCTTCCGTTGTTGAAGAGCAAAGCAAAATACGGGAGGGGAGGTCTTCCCACAACCGGCGTCGAAACGCAGGCGGAGAAAACCTCCCGAGGAAAAAGATGGGTGAGAGTTTCTAGAGAGGAAAAATCAGATCTATACGCGCGGCTCACGTGCCCTTCTAGTTTTCGATGGAAGTTTACTATAGATAAATGCCTATGTGTTATACATGTATATATATATGGCTAGCTTTTTTTTTATGGCTAACTTGTTTTTATTTTCAATCCATCTTTAGTCCTCTGATTCTTTTACCGAGAGGAGTGTATAGAAACTTACCAAGATGGTGCAAGGCAGTCTTTCTCGTCGCGCTTCCATTTTACAACCGATATCACTTGGAGAAGCTGCTAGATAGTAAAGATCATCTCTATTCAGTTCCAATTTCATCTCTTTTGTATCTTGTATAGTGTCTGATGAGGTTGGATTTCTCTTTGGGTCCTTGCAAGAAAGTTAGAGGAAATTCCTAGAACGGCAAAGAGAAAGTATCAATTGAAAGATCGCTGATTCGTGAAGAACGCATTCTTGAGTTTCTATTCTCACAATAATAGTGATATATAATTGCTTGTAAGATACTAAATTTGTTTGAAATAATGGACTTCAGTGACAGAACTATGAAGAATAGAATGGTTCTTTGTCTTTAGGAACGAGGTTTTGGAGATGAAGGAAATACGATCAATGAGTATTTCTCCAGGATAATGGTTGTAGCTTATGACATGAGAAATCTTTGAGAGGACACGTCGGATGAGAAGATCATCGAAAATATCCTTCGTACTCTTGTTGAAAGATTCACCTATGTTGTTTGTGCCATCGAAGAGTCGAAAGACATCAAAGAGCTGTTCATGGATGAGCTGCAAAGCTAAATGCAGGTACACGAACATAACCTCATTAAGCACGTTGGTGAAGATAACGCTCTTAAGATCGAAGGAGGTAGAGGAAGAGTAAGTTTCTCACCGAACAAAGGAAGAGGTGGCTTTTGTGGTGATAGAAGAGGTCAAGGCAAAGGCTTCAACAAAAGTAACATCGAATGTTACCACTGCCATAAAATGGGATACTTTCGAAATGAGTGTCCAAATTGGGAAGGAGCAGCGGCTAATTTCGCAGAATTTGAGGATGACGCGTTGCTTGTGGCTTAGGTTCATCAGGCCGATGGTGAGGAAGAGATAGTCTGGTACATCGACTCCGGCTGTAGTAATCACATGTGTGGTAACACTACAGGAAATTGAGGTATTGATTGCACATTAACATAGCGGTTTTAAATTTTCTGCAATAATAGAGTTTGACGCTACTTTTTTATAGCGCTTAGAATTTGGCTGTGCTATTAAAAGTATGAACGCGTAAAAATGTTACTTTTAATTAAAATTATTTCGGTTTAGATTGCACATGCATTAAATTAACGCTATATTATTTGTAAGCGGAATGTTTAAGCGGGATAACTTTTATTTGCCCGCGAATTAAAATTTTCAGACATAAAAATATACTTAAGACTAAAACAAAAAAAACTCCACTTAAAATTTTCTTTTCTTCTTCTCTGTAACCCTAGTAGCCGTCTCCCCATCTCCACTACACAAATCATTCTCAGAGATCTCTTCTTCCGTTCTCCAGTTCGCCAACTTCACCTTCAACCAATCCTTCCTCGAGTCCTTCCATGGCTTCCACCAAAGACGAAGCAACTTCCGATCGGCTAAAAATGGATTATCTTGGGATTGATTTGAGTTGCGCGATCAGATTGTCTTCTTCCTCTAATTTCCAAGCTTCTCGGTTACTTCCTTGTCGCTGCTTCCATCACCGTCAAGCTCCCTCAGGTATCAATCAATTTCCTCTACAATTCCTCACCAATTTTGGACTTATGTTCATTGTGCTTATTGATGTATATCGTTCGTAGATAATGAAAATTGTTCACCATAAGAGTGTACGAGGCCTAAGTGTTGTAGCATTTGAGCTTGAAGTTGTTGGTTATACAATTTCTCTTGCCTTTTGTCTTCACAAAGGTCTTCCCTTTTCGGCTTTTGGTGAAATGGCTTTTCTTCTCATCCAAGGTGTGTTCCACTCTTTAGATCTGACTAACATTTCAATCTTGGATGCGAAACCTTAATGGTAGATGTTCATTGTTCATGATTTCTAACAGCTCACTTTTCTTTGCGGCTTTAATATTGGTTGCTTGTATCTATTATTTCTCTCAACCTGTCCCTATGACAACTTGGGTCAGAGCACTCTTGTATCCTTTCTGTTTTAACAGTTTTCTTAGCTTTGATATGTATTGTCTTCTCTTAATACTACCCCCTTCTAGATATTGTGCTTGTACAATGTACTTGTGTGTGTTTTGTTTACCATGTTTTGGTAGCGTCTTTGTTAACTGAAAAACCTTGTATGTCGACATATCCAGGAAACAGATAACGGAAAGTTTCGAGCTTTACATGTGCTTTGAGTCTATCGCTTGATCATTGTTTGCGAAGCAATTATACTTTGAGTGTGGTTTGCTGTTTGCTTATACAGTTAAACTTCGAGAAAATGGTTGTCTTTGCTGTGCAAAATTCCTTTTTGATGTATCAGTTTTGAAAAAAATTTGGGTCTTAACTAGAAAGTTTGCAATATTTCTGTGGAACCACTCTTCAAATGGCTTGCCATTGTCTTATTATCTTCTAGATACGTGGAATAAAAGTCTGCAAAACTATCATGTGGATTGGATATCAGTTTAATAATTATTTTGTTTCTCGTTTTACCTGTGGCTACAGAGAAGGAGCTTTGGCCAAGGGAAGAGAAGAATGAACAGAAGAACCAGCTTGGCTCAGAAGGATGATGTCATCAGGAGAACTGTATATGTCTCCGACATTGATCAACAGGTATAACAAAAGGGAAGCTGTTGGCTTTCGATATGATGTTTCTTCTAAAGAAATCCATTTTATTTCTCTTAATTTGTCTTGTGTGTAGGTTACAGAGGAGAACCTCGCAGGTGTCTTTGTTAACTGCGGACAGGTACTTAAATGATCTTTACTATGTTCAGAATGTTTCGAGTCTCTGCAATAACTCATTTTCTCATATTATCTTTTCTCATTTTGGGAATCGAAAGGTTGTTGATTGTCGTGTATGTGGTGACCCAAATTCTGTTCTTCGTTTTGCTTTTGGTTGAATTCACCAATGAAGGTACTTTTTGCCTCGAACTTTCTTTATATGTTAAGATTATTTTACAGTATTGTTTCTTAAATAGTCAAGACATATTGCTGCAGAGGAAGCTAGGGCTGCTTTGAGCATGTCAGGAACACTGCTTGGTTTTTACCCTCTTAAGGTGCTTCCTTCCAAAACTGCTATCGCCCCTGTTAACCCAACTTTCCTTCCGCGGGTAGGTTCACATAATCTTTTGTTAATGCGTTATAACTCGTGCTGATGATGCACCTCACCTTAGCATGCAGGTTGGGTCGAGAAACTCGCATTTATGGCCTGCTTGCAGAAGCTCTAGAGCTTATATATTGTCTATATGTTTTTATAACTTGCAGAATCATACTGGATTAAGAAGCTCACTTACCTTAGAGTTCTACAAAAGGGCTTATGAACACATCGTTGAGAAATATCCTTACTGGAACCGCTCGTCTGGGAGAGACCATATTTGGGTATGATGATGTAACTCAAAGCTTGTTTCTTGATTTTCTTTAACACGGATCTCTCCACGCTAATGTGGCTAAACTTCTTACGCATGTGCTTGCTGGCCAGATTAATCCTACTCTTTTCGACACTCTATGTGAGAAATAACTTACTTAATTGATAATATATCTTTGTTGTAGGCTCTGTGTGAGACTTCCTTTTGATAGTATATCTTTGTTGTAGGCCTCACAGCATGCGATATTTCTCTTTGCAAGACTCCCACAACCTTCATCTTTTTAATTGTTTGCAGTGTCGTTACCAGGTTGAATTGGGAAGCAATGTCGAGAAAGGTAATTATTAAATTCACATGAGCAAAGCATTTATCTTATTATAGTTATTTTGGAAGCTTCAATGTGTTTTGATATGTATGCAGGTGGCACAAATATCGTTCAGGCCCCAAATCATATTACATGGTTTTCAATTCAAGACACACAACTATCTGG
The DNA here is from genome assembly GCA_030180135.1 of Orychophragmus violaceus. Classification (NCBI taxonomy): domain Eukaryota; kingdom Viridiplantae; phylum Streptophyta; class Magnoliopsida; order Brassicales; family Brassicaceae; genus Orychophragmus; species Orychophragmus violaceus. The sequence goes on along the minus strand of CM058232.1, from coordinate 102,131,663 downwards.
TCAAGTATCTAGTCAAAACCTTTTACCAAATCTGGCACAAAGGCTGGAACAGCTAAGTCGCCCTCCCCATAGTCAGTTTCCCGTTCGACAGTCTTCTAAAAAACCTTTTATACCTTTTGTCTAGTACTTTTGTTTATTAGAACCTATTTATCTTTCTGTCTTGTGTCTTATGAATTGTGTTGTAATACAATTTAAATATTTTGGTTGTAATGATATTTGCTCAGTTTATTAAAACCTTTTATCATGTCAAAAAATTAATTAGCTAAATTTAAAAATATCTAAATATTGCAGTAGATTTGATCAGAAAAGTAAATGTTATTGTAATTATAAGATTGCAACAAAATAATGCTATGAATAAAACAAATATAACACAAAATATTTGCAATTAAAATTAATTCTATTTCATAAAATAAAGTGCTATATTAAGTACATGTTATTATTGCATTTTGAAAAAGCGCTATAGAAAGTGTGATACTTTTTATGACGGGAGCATATACAGCGTTCGTTAAAGCGCTATGGTTTATCTATTATAGCGGATATCGAGCGTTATGAATATCCACTTTTCTTGTAGTGTAATAAGGATTGGTTTCTTGATATGGACAGTACCTCACAGGTGAAGTTAGGAGATGATTGGCGGATGAATGTTGTAGGAAAGGCGTCTGGAGATCAACGGGATTAATCAGATAATCTCGTCTGTTTACTGCGTGCCTAGTCTGAAAAACAATCTTCTCAGCATTGGTCAGTTACAACAGAAGGGGGTGCAGATTGTTATCCAGGACGATATGTGTGAGATTTGTCACAGGGGGCAGAAAAGAGTTATCATGCATTCGACAATGTCCATGAACTGAATGTTCGTTATCTTGGGTAAGATAAAAGAGGAAAGTCAAGAAACAAAAGCAAAGATCCTGCAAAGTACTGTTGATGTGGGAAAGAAGATTTGGCACATCAGGTTTAGTCATCTCAGTAACAACAGCTTGAGGACGCTGGCTGAAAAGGACTACCGAAGATCGAAGGTGAAGAAGCAATATGTGATATATGTATGGAAGGCAAGCAGACTCGAACCAACATCCTGAAGCAAAGTGCATGGAAAGCTAGTTGTTGACTAGAATTGGTGCACATCGATATTTGTGGTCCGATCTCACCAGTTTCAAAAAGAGGCAAGAGATACATCATCAACTTCATTGATGATTTCAGCCGTAAGTGTTGGAAGGTTCTGCTATCAGAAAAATCAGAAGCCTTGAAGGCTTTTAGAGAGTTCAAGATTGCTGCAGAGAAGGAAATAGGTCAGTCTTTGGTATATTTAAGAACCGATCGTTGTGGAGAATTCAACTCAAGGGAGTGAAGTATTATGTGCAGAAAATGGAATTAAGAGACAGCTCACATTTGCATACACATCGCAACAAAATGGTGTCGCAGAGCGAAAGAACATGAGCATTATGAAAATGGTGAGGTGCATGCCTTTTGGGATGAAAGTTCCTTTGAGATTCTGGCCGGAAGCAGTACAGTATGCAGTCCATATACTGAACAGGTCATCAACCACAATCCTTGGCGAGATGACCCATGTTAAAAAAATGGAGCAATCGCAAGCCATTTGTAGATCACCTTCGAGTGTTAGGGTAGGTTGTGTATGCAATGATACCATACAAAATGCGAGTGAAGCTTGACGAGAAGAGTGTTCGTTGCGTGATGTTTGGGGTCAGTAATGAGTCAAAGGCATATCGTCTATATGAACCTCTGACAAAGAATGTTATTATTAGCATAGATGTGAAGTTTAATGAGAAGGAGTCATGATATTGGGAGGAGAAAAATTAAGATGACAAGTTCATGGTGGATACTAAAGTAGAAGAAGAAGAAGAAGAGACAAGAAACATCATAGAAACAGATTTGGAGAATCCAAATGAAGCAGAGAGAGGGGAAGAACTAGGTCAGACGCCTGAAAAACAAAACTTACAACCTGAATATATTCAGATTGAGACCACGATGGCAAGAGCGAGTAGAAGAGAAACATGGAGGACTGTGAAAAAGCCAGTTTGAATGAGAGATTATGAGTGTACCTTCGTAGAAGATGTATAGGAAGACCTCATTGCTATGTTTGTAGAAGGAAATGATCTTGGCTATGAAGTCGCAGTCAAATATGAGAAATGGCGCAAGGCCATGGAAGAATAGTTGATATCGATCGAGGAGAACAATACCTAGAAACTAGTAGACTTACCAGCTGGTGCTAAAGTTGTAGGAGTTAAATGGGTATGCAAGACAAAATTCAACGAGAAGGGAGATGTGGATAAGTATAAGGCGAAAATGGTTGCAAAGGGATTTCATCAAACACACGGAGTGGACTTCCATGAAGTATTCACGCTTGTAGCTAGATGGGACACGATCATGTTAATTCTGGCCTTGGCTGCTCAACGTTGTTGGAGTGTCTATTAAATGGACGTCAAGAGTATCTTCTTATATGGGAAGCTGGAGGAAGACGTTTATGAACAGCAGCTGAAGGGTTTTGAATGTGAGGAAGGTAAGGAGAAAGTGTATAAGTTGGAGAAAGCTTTGGAAGGACTGCGACAAGCACCCAGAGCTTGGTAAAGCAGAATAAAGAATTACTCCATGCGAGAGGGATTCACCAAGTGCTACTACGAACATAATTTATTTGTGAAGGGAGAAAGAAGCAACATTCTGATAGTCAGCTTGTACGTAGGCGTTTTGATCTACACCAATGACTCAATAACAATGTTGGAAACTTTCAAGGCTTCGATGAAGATGGAGTTTTCAATGACAAACTTAGAAAGAATGAAATGTTTTCTAGGTGTGGAGGTTATATAAGATGAGGTGGAATCTTCATTAGCCAAAGGAAGTATGTGAAAGATACATTGAAGAAATTTGGTATGGCTGACTGCAATGTTGTCAAGAATCTAATTGTCCCTGGAACCAAATTAACAAAGAAAGGAGCTGTCCCTTAGTCGATGCAACTGGTTTCAAACATATTGTTGGAAGCTTAAGGTATCTGTTGGGATTATGTCCTGTAATCACAATGTACTTACTCTAACGATAGTTGAGTGTCGAGATCTGACATGTTGTATGATACTGGGCGGTTGCAATGTTTTGCTAGAAGCCTCTTGCAGTCTGTAAGTTGTATACTTATGACCAGTATCATATGATCCTACAGGGTCACACACCTAAGCAATCTGGAAGCTAATGTATGGGAATGATCATCATGGTGATGATCAAGACGATGTGTATTGGATACATATCAATATCGATAAAAAGAGAGGTGTGTCGATCAACACAGTTAGTGTATCGATCGACACAGGGTCGATTCCGAGACTGATATTTCGGTTTATGACTTAAACTTTTGGTTAAACCCGAAAGATGTTTTAGTCATAACAGGTCGCATATATAGACTTATATGGTCGACCCGAACCCTAGGCCATTCAGTTTTTCTTGATCAGAAATACAGAAAACTCTCTCTTCGATTCCCAGATCCGGCACTAGCATCCCGGCGTTCCAGGTTGTGTGCGTGTGGACTGCAGTAGAGGCGCAGCATCCGAGGCGCTCCAGAGATCTCGTTTTATCTGACCATCTTCCGCTGCCAATCTCCAGGTAAACATGAGTTCAGATCCATGATTCAATTAACTAGACCCTAGATCCTAGGTTTCGGAACCTGAGAGCAATTCTGAATCTGGTAGAATTGGCTCGAAGTTCCAACAGTATCTAACTAGAACTAGACCTGGCATGATTTACTCTGTGAAAATAGTTAGCAGATACATGGAGACTATTGAGTTTGTTGACAGTGATTATGCGGGCAATGAGGACGATAGGAGGAGCATTTCCGGTTACATATTTACGCTGGGAAAGGGAGCAATCAGTTGGCCATCTAAAAACAGCCAATTGTGACGTTGTCCATGATGGAGGCAGAGTTTGTTGCAGCTCCGAGTGGAGCGTGTCAGGCTGTTTGGCTAAGGAATATGTTGACTGAGATCGGGTCCGAGCAAAAGGAAGGTACAATTGTTTTGTGTGATAACAGTTCAACAATCAAGAAAATCCGGTTCTACATGAGAGAAGCAAGCATATTCACGTGACATATCACTTTTTCCGTGAATTAGTCAATGATGGAATCATCAAATTAGAGTATTTTCCAACTCAGGATAAGCTCTCAGACTCAATGACGAAGGCGGTAAAACTTGACACTTTCAAAACGATCAGGTAGAGCTTGAGAGTCTATCCGAAGTCTATCCGAAGGTCGAGTAAACTGAAAGCAGAATGCCAAAGTATTATTGTAGAAGCAATTTTTATAAGGTTTCTTTAAACCCAATACAAAAATGTATATACAGTATATTACTCTCATCATAAATTAATATTCACCATAAATTAATATTTTTCGGTTCTAAATTGGACCAGTTCAAACTATAACAAAATTCGATAAGATAATAAAATTTATTTAAAAATTTTATGTAAATATATGGTTCCATAACCATAAATTAATAATAACATATAAAAACTTATGAAAATATGAAACATTCATCTAATATATAAAGCTTCTTCTCAAACCATGCTTGCAAATCTTTTTGTGTGCATGTAGGATATTTTTGTGTGCATGTAGGATAATACTTTTTACTCATGTAATTTGATATATCATTATTAACTTTGTAAGATTTTTAACATAAATAGGTATTATGCTAAAAAAAAGAATAAAACTTAATTATCTTTCGTGTAAACTATGTTTCGCTCATATAAATAAACATGATGATATAAACATATAGATAATCAGTTCCTTAAAGTTTGAATATAAGAAAGAAAATTAAAATAACAAAAAATATAAAAATAATCAAATAAAAAACTACCTAAAGAATAAAATCTGAAAATATATATTTATTGAAAAAAATATTTCAAATAAAAAGAATCTTTATAGAAATGTTTCGTTTAAATTAGTGCATATATAAAATAATAAATCTATAAACTAATAAAATATCAAAGTTCCAATATTATTAATTTATAGTATTTTTACAGTATTTTAATATAAGAAGCGGATTTTGAGTCGAAATTGTTAAAAATTAATAATAAATAGAAAGTTATTTAAAGAAAATTTGGCATAAACACATGCAATTTCTGTTTATTAATAATAATCATTAATTCATTAATTTTAGTATTCAGAAAAAAACGAATCAGTAAAATTATTCATGTGGTTATTGGTAACGTTAGTGTTATATGAATAAAGGACATCGTACCGTTTTTAGGAGTAATAATAACATAAAATAAAAAATTCGAACCCATCTCCTTAATTCTTTTTGTTTATTTATTGATTTAGAGCATCACACTGGTTGAGAAATCATTCTCATCAATATAATATTATTATTTTTAATATAGTTTAGTTTGAGAATTTGTTATGGACTTTTTGTCTTTATTGGTGTAAAATTCATTAAGTCTCTAACCAATATATTATTAATATTTAATATAGTTTAACTTTAATATTTATTTAGATTAATAAATTTTAATTTATATTTTTACACATATCAAATTATATTTTAAACAAATTTAAATTTATTTATTGTACATATATTAAATTTATTTATCAAAATGTTAACAAATATATGTATACGCATCTACATTTATAATGTCTTCTAATATTATATTATGGTATTATTTAATTTATATAATTTAAACTATACAAAATAAAACTTAATTTGTAAATAATTTTATTTTACAATTTTTAAACAGTAATAAGTGAAAAAATAATAATTTGTAAACTGTATAATTAAGATTCTAAATTATTAATTATTTTATACTAATCATTGTATACTAATTACTTATAACATGACAAGCGTCATTATTTTAAAGAGAGAAATATTTTTGAAAAAATCTTCTTTTAGAACTGATTATAAACTTTTACTATTTAAAAGGTATTATTTTAGTAATTTTTATTTTTTTTTTTTTTTTTTTTTTGAACACAAAAAAAAACAAAAAAAAAACAAAATTCCCGATGGAAATTATCTTAGTTTGTGTGACCGATGGTTCCATGTATAATCTGCACATAAAAATATAAGATGTAGCGTCCAATTATTTTGAGATTTTATTATTTGCTTCACGTACGGTGATAATTAAATCAAACATGCATGGTGATAACTCAATTATATTGTGAACTAGTCGTATAATTATATTTGTAAATAACATATATAATTACTGCACGAATAATACGGTTTTCCCGCAAAATATATGTCATTGTCATATGGTAACATCTTTTTTTTTTTTTGAACTATCATATGGTAACATCTTCTGGAAATAATAACATATATATATATATATATATATATATATATACTTATATGTGCAAACAAAACAAATGATAAACTACTATATATACAGGTTTCATCCTTCCATGCATGCAGAATTTTTCTATACAATTATTATTTAACGTAAAATCACTATGTTTTACTAGAAATAGTAATAAAAATATTATGCCGAGTCAGTATGATTCTGTGATTGGATAGAATGTTTGATATGAATATATGCTCGCTTGAAGCAAATGTAGGCGACGATGAGGAAGAAAATATAGCCACATGCACAAAACAAAACAAGACATTAACAATATCAGATTCCCAGGTACGAGCCTTTGAGAGGCGATTTTCTCTCTCCTCTTTCTCTCTCGGCGATCTCTAATTTCCAGTGTCTAGAGGCTTCTCCGGCGTAGGCGGTGCTCGTCGACGGTCGGAGAGGCCTCCGCCTTTCGTTTTCTTTGCTCTGTGCTTAACGACGGTGGTGGAGTTCCTGGTAGCTTTGGAAGGGCTGCGATTCAATTTCCGACGGCGATGGGTTGGTAAATCGGTGGAAGAGGCGCAGCGGAAGCTTGGACGCTCGGAATCGGTGGCTCGGGAGCGGAGTCGGACCTCTTTCTGCTTGAGTACCGAGATGCGTTTCCTCTGCGCGATTCGGTGGGTGCGTCGTTTGTTGGTGCGAGCTCCGCCTGTTATACGCCTGAAACCGGGTATGGATGGTGGTTCCGTGCGGCGGGACTACTGGGCTGCGGCGGCGGTGCTCAATCTAACCGGATCGGATGGATCTCGGTTTTCAGGTTAAGCCTCGGGATGGGTTAATCGCGTTCTTTGTCCGGTTGTCTTAGATCTGTAAGTCGTCGAGCGTGCTTGTCGACGTTGTGGCCGCCGGATTAGTACAGGGTGAGCCTCTGGTTGCCGGCGCCAAGCGGTGGTTCCCGAGTCAGATCTGTTTCCTGCCATAGGTTTATGATGTATCGGTCGAGATTTTTGTTGATTAGCTTTGTTCGGGGTGGAACCACCCTTTTGGCTCCGATAAACCGGAGCTTGTATTACCGATGCCCTTTGGGTTGTTTTTTTAATATTAATATATAATTTAAAAAAAAAAAAAAAAAACAATATCGCCCATAAAATTGAATTTCGTATCTTTCGTGATAGCAAAGCGTATTAATCGGACGTTCCCGTAAGTACCAACTCCGATTAACCAGAGACATGTTAGTCCAATGATCACAATCCCAGCCGGTATAACCAACTTTAATACATCTCCCCAAAAGTTTGAACCCATCTTCTTGATCCGTCTAATTGTTTTAATGTTTTCTCTTGATTTATTTTGGTATTGCTGATGGGAAAGGGTTTCATTTATATATATGCATAATATTTAAGCGGTGTAATGTCCAATTACTTTGACATTTTATTGTTGCTTCACGTACCGTGGTAATTAAATCAAACATGCATGGTAATAATTTAAGTACACTTAATTATCGTTCATGGATTTTTAATTTGATATCAGTCATTAATTTATTAAAAGCGTAATGCATGTCCTTTATCATTAAGCGAGAAAAAGAAAATATCCATAGGCTAAATAATAATGTAACTATTCATGTATTAAAACCTGAGATTTCAATCAACGGCCGTGATGAGGAAAAAAAATGATGACGTAGTTACCGGCCGACGAAAAACGTTTTCCAAGGCTAAGAAGAAGAATATGGATGGGTTCCATCCTCCGAACCTCCCTCTGTCAAAGTTTGCCCATGTAGCCTCCGTCATCTCTGATGCGAGTTCTACAAAAGGAAAGCTCGCAAATCTCACCTGCAAATCCTTTGCAGGTAGTTCAACTGAAGCTAAGCCATCTATAGCTGGTCCTCTCCATGTGGCTCCTCCACCAAAAGATGTTGTAGTTGATCAAGATCTGGTAGATTTGGCTTTCTCGGTTTCTATGCCTTCAAGTTGAGCGCTCGAAATCTGAAAATCTTGTGTCGTTGGCGCCTAATACGACTTCACAAGCTCCTCTTCGTACTGAGACAAATCCAGACATAGCTGGTCCTCTCCAAGTCACTCCTCCGCCAGAAAGTGTTGTAGTCGAGCAAGACTCGGTAGATTTGGCTTCTCGGGTTTTGTGCCTTCAATTGTTAAGAGCTCGAATCAAGAAATTGTTGCGTCGTTGGTGCTTAACTCGGCTTCACAAGCTTCTCTTCCCTCTAAAGCTGAACCTTCTAGTCCAGAGAAGGAGACACCTCTATCATCTCTTCAAGCGGGGTATCTGTTAGCTAAGCCAAAATTTGAGAATGTTGCTTCACCTCCCCGAAATTGGTCTTCTATAATAGCTGAATCTTCTCGCCTCGAGGAGATTGGAACAACAATGGGGCATATCTCAGGAGCACTGTTTGTTCTGATCCCAGACAAAAACATCGAAGCAATTAAGGCTGAGTTTAAGGAATTTGTATTTCCTCGATTTCATAGTGACTGCCCACCCATGGGAAGAATCATAGGAGTTGTGAGTGCAATTTGGGAAAGGTCAGGCCTTCGTATCTTTGTGCATAGAATTGGGACATGTACCTTTCTCTTAAGGGTGATCAATGACAGAACAAGGGAGTATATTTTGAATTGTAATGCGTGGAATATTGTTGGTTTACCGATGTTTCTTGCACCATGATCTTTCGATTTTTTACTAGAACAACTTCCGCAGTCATGATGTTGTTCCAATGGAATTTCGTAATGTGTCGTACCTACTATTCAATAAGTAAAGTCTTAGTACGATTGCTACACCATGTGAAAAACCGGTTTCCCTTGTGTCGGATACCGAACGAAAAGAAATTTTCGAGGTGGCGAAGATCTACGTCATAGTTGACTTGACCAAGAAACTTCCGACTAAGGTTATAATCGGGTTCACAAATGGCAGAGAAGTGGAGATTGAAGTCTCATACCCATGGCTCCTAGTCAAATGTACCTGATGCCACAAATTTGGACATGCGGCTATTGCTTGTCTCTTTGTTGAGCCTCATGCTTCAGAACTTTGTACTAAAATGTCTCAGTCTCCTGGTCCTTTAGCAAACAAATCTGAGCATGGATGCATGACATCAAAGAGAAGAGCTTGGTCAAGGAGAGAAAGATCCTCGTCCACAGCTGGGGTGTCTGAACAGAACAACATGATCTCTGCTAGAGTGTCTGAGCAGAATAACATGGTCAGTGTCGCGGATCATCTATGTGGAAAGGAATGAAACATCTGAAGGTAGTGGAAATCAGCACTACTCATGGGCTTGAATCGTCAAGTGCTCATGATCATACTTTGTTGAAGAAGCCTAAACATAAAGAGGAAGCAATATCTGGATCAGAGGTTAGTGGATCTTTGATCAGTGATTTAGCAGAAAATTTGGTTAGTAAGTTGGCAACTGGTTCGATCAGTGATCAGGAAATTAAGGACAATGAGGAGCAGTTATCAGCTTGCGATGTGCTTCCTCATGGATCAGGTTCTTGTTCTTTGCAAAATGAGACAAAGCAGAAGGGTATATCACTGGGTAATCAATTTTGTCCTCTATCGAAAGATACAAAGTCAGAAGCAGGGGAAGTAGAAATCCCGTTCTTCCTGGTTTCTAACCGTAAGAGTGGCTGGAAGGTCACAAGAAAAAAATTAAAATATCATCATATTTTTTGGGTGGAACTTTAGAGGGCTGAATAGTGAAAGACGCCACACGATGGTCAAGACTTGGATTAATATCCGTAGACCTCTTTTTGGAGCTTTTTGGAAACGAAATTCAAGAAAGGAATGTGGAGAGGATTGCTTTGGCGACCCCACAGAGTTGGAAGTATTTTGGAAACTTCGATAATAATAATTCTACTCATATAGTAATTGCATGGGATCCAACTGTGTCTCTAATTTTCTATAAGGCAACTACTCACGCAGTCACACGTGGGATCTACATTTGTTCGGAAATATGACAGTTACAGTTACATTTGTTTATGGCTACAACCTTTTGTAGGAAAGAAAAGAGTTATGGCAGGAGCTGAATGAGTTGAATGCTACCCCTCCTTCATCTAATCATCTATGGGTTATAGTGAGCGACTTCAATCAAATTTTACGGATTTCACAGCACTCAAATAGTTTAGATTTGGATGTTGATATCTGGGATAGATGAGTTCAATCTTACTTTACAAGATTAAGATTTGTTTGAAGCACAATCAAAAGGATTACCATTCACATGGTGGAACAATCAGGAACTCAATCCAATATCTAAGAAGATAGACCACGCCTTGATAAATCAATTTTTGTCGGCTACATTTTCCAAATTCATACGCTGAGTTTCTGGAACCTCTACAGTCTGATCACACACCTTGTTTATTCCGGATGCCATCCATAAACAGAAGGTCTACAAAACCGTTTAATTTCTAAGCTCACTTGATTGATTTGCCACAATATAAGCAAGTAGTGAAGGATGCTTGGCAAAACGGTCGGATTACTGGTACAAATCAGTTCAAGCTGATGAGATCATTGAATTTATTGAAACTAGTATTGAGGTGGCTGAATAAATTGAATTTCAGAGGGATTTTGGCTAGAGTGAAAAAGCAGGCAAACAAGGTCTCAGAACTCCAATGGACCCTCTTAACTAACCCTACAGAGGCGATTGCTAGAGAAGAACATCACGCTCGTGATAAATGGGAGAAGTTAATCAAGCCTGAGAAGAAATTTTATTCTCAAAGGTCAAGAGTTAAGTGGCTTCATTACGGGGACCGTAACACACCATTCTACTACAAAACGGTTGTTCAACGTAATGCGAAGAATCATAATCATTTCCTAGTTGATGTGGAAGGCCGGATGATAAATACAATGGATAAAATCAAAGATCATGCAGTAGACTATTTCAAGAACATTCTTGGTGATACTGATTTGGAGGTTTCACATGTTTTCCTTACTGAGTTACAAGATCTTCTGTCATACCGCCTAGCAGCAGCTCGATGTGAATCAATATGTGAGGTAAGTGACGAGGAAATTCAGTTAACAATGTTTGCGATGCCTTTGTCTAAGAGCTCGGGCCCTGACGGGTTTCCAGTTGAATTTGATAGAGCTTCATGGGCAGATATAGAGGCAGATTTAACTGCTGCAGTGATTATTGCGCTCATTCCCAAGCACCCTGAAGTATCGAGTCTAGCAGACTTCCGTCCAATAAGCTGATGTAACCTTACCTACAAACTTATTGCCAAGATAATGTCTACTAGGATGAAACCAATACTGCTTGAGTGTATCAGCTCTAATCAAGCAGCTTTCCTAAAAGGCCGGAGTTTGGGGAAAATGTGCTTCTTGCTTCAAAGTTGATTAGGAACTATGAGAAGTCATCTTGTCCAAGAAGTTGCTTATTGAAGGTCGACATACGGAAAGCCTTTGATATTGTGTGATGGGATTTTGTGCTAAAAACTCTTAAAACTCAAGGATTTCCTCCAGTGTTCAAAACGTGGGTTAGGGAGTGTATCACATCTCTGTGTTTCTCTGTGGCGATAAATGGAGAGCTGGTGGGTTTCTTTTTGGGGAGAAAAGGACTACAGAAAGACGATTCAATATCTCCATACTTGTTCATAATGGTTATGGAAACTCTATCGAAGATGATGGATAAGACTGTTTACTGCGTGCCTAGTCTGAAAAATAATCTTCTCAGCATTGTTCAGTTACAACAGAAGGGGGGGGGGGTGCAGATTGTTATCGAGGACGATATGTGTGAGATTTTGCACAAGGGGCAGAAAAGAGTTATCATGCATTCGACAATGTCCATGAACCGAATGTTCGTTATCTTGGCTAAGATAAAAGGGGAAAGTCAAGAAACAGAAGCAAAGACCTGCAAAGTATTGTTGATGTGGGGAAGAAGATTTGGCATAGCAGGTTTGGTCATCTCAGTAACAACAGCTTGAGGACGCTGGCTGAAAAGGACTACCGAAGATTGAAGCTGAGGAAGCAATCTGTGATATCTGTATGAAAGGCAAGAAGACTCGAACCAACATCCCGAAGCAAAGTGCATGGAGAGCTAGTTGTGGACTAGAAGTGGTGCACAACGATATTTGTGGTCCGATCTCATAAATTTCAAAAAGTGGCAAGAGATACATAAGTGTTGGAAGGTTCTGCTATCAGAAAAATCAGAAGCCTTTAAGGCTATTAGAGAGTTCAAGATTGCTACAAAGAAGGAGATTGGTTAGTCTTTGGTATATTTAAGAACCGGTCGAGGTGGTGAATTCAACTCAAGGGAGTTAAGTACTCTGTGCAGAAAATAGGACTAAGAGACATCTCACATCTGCGTACACATCGCAACAAAATGGTGTCGCAGAGCGAAAGAACATGAGAACTATGAACATGGTGAGATGCATGCTTTTTGGGATGAACGTTCCATCTCACATCTGCGTACACATCGCAACAAAATGGTGTCGCAGAGCGAAAGAACATGAGCATTATGAACATGGTAAGGTGCATGCTTTTTGGGATGAAAGTTCCTTTGAGATTCTGGCCGGAAGTAGTACATTATGCAATCCATATATTGAACAAGTCAAAAACCACAATCCTTGGCGAGATGACCCATGTTCAAAATATGGAGCAATCACAAGCCATTTGTAGATCACCTTCGAGTGTTTGGGTGTGTTGCGTTTGCAATGATACCGTACAAAAGGCGAGTGAAGCTTGACGAGAAGAGTGTTCGTTGCGTGATGTTTGGGGTCAGTCATGAGTCAAAGGCATATCGTCTATATGAACTTCTGACAAAAAAGGTTATTATTAGCATAGATGTGAAGTTTAATGAGAAGGAGTCATGATATTGGGAGGATAAAAATCAAGATGACAAGTTCATGGTGGATATTGAAGTAGAAGAAGAAGAGTTAAGAAACATCACAGAAACAGATTTGGAGAATCCAAATGAAGAAGAGAGAGGGGAAGAACAAGGTCAGACGCCTGAAAAACAGAACTTACAACCTGAATATGTTCAGACTGAGACCACAATGGCAAGCGCGAGTAGAAGAGGAACATGGAGGACTATGAAAAAGCCAGTTTGATGAGGGATTATGAGTGTACCTTCGTAGAAAATGTATAGGAAGAGCTCATTTCTATGTTTGTAGAAGGAAATGATCCTGAGCGCTATGAAGTCGCAGCCAAAGATGAGAAATGGCACAAGGCCATGGAAGAAGAATTGATATTGATCGAGGAGAACAATACCTAAAAACTAGTAGATATACCAACTGGTGCTGAAGTTGTAGGATTTAAATGGGTATACAAGACGGAATTCAACGAGAAGGCAGATGTGGATATGTATAAGGCGGTACTGGTTGCAAAGGGGTTTCATCAAACACACGGAGTGTACTTCCATGAAGTATTCACGCTTGTAGCTAGATGGGACACGATCAGGTTAATGCTGGCCTTGGCTGCTCAACGTGGTAGGAGTTTCTATCAAATCGACGTCAAGAGTGTGTTCTTATATGGGAAGCTGGAGGAAAACGTTTACGTAGAGCAGCCAAAGGGCTTTGAATGTGAGGAAGTTAAGGAGAAAGTGTATAAGTTGGATAAAGCTTTGTACGGACTGCGACAAACACCCAGAGCTTGGTAAAGCAGAATCGAGAATTACTTCCTGCGAGAGGGATTCACCAAGTGCTACTGCGAGCATATTTTATTTGTAAAGGGAGAAGGAAGCAACATTCTGATAGTCAGCTTGTACGTAGACGATTTGATCTACACCAGTGACTCAACAACAATGCTGGAAACTTTCAAGGCTTCGATGAAGATGGAGTTTTCAATGACAGACTTAGAAAGAATGAAGTATTTTCTAGGTGTGGAGGTTATACAAGATGAGGCTGGAATCTTCATTATCCAAAGGAAGTATGTGGAGGATACATTGAAGAAATTTGGTATGGCTGACTGCAATGCTGTCAAGAATCTGATTGTCCTTGGCACCAAATTAACAAAGAAAGGAGTTGGACCTTAGTTGATGCAACTGGTTTCAAACGGATTGTTGGAAGCTTAAGGTATCTAACTGGAACTAGACCTGGTCTGATTTACTCTGTGAATCTAGTTAGCAGATACATGGAGAATCCAACAAAGCAGCACATGATGGCAGCCAAAATGATTCTCAGATATGTGTAGGGAACTATTGAGTTTGGCATTCAATAAATGCGAGGTGAAGGCTATGATCTGATCGAGTTTGTTGACAATGATTATGCGAGCGGAGAGGACGATAGGAGGAGCACTTCCGGTTACATCTTTATGCTGGGAAAGGGAGCAATCAGTTGGGCATCTAAAAAAAGCCAATTGTGACGCTGTCCACTGTGAAGGCAGAGTTCGTTGCAGCTGCGAGTGGAGCGTGTCAGGCTGTTTGGCTAAGGAATATGTTGACTGAGATCGGGTTCGAGCAGAAGGAAGGTCCAATTGTTTTGTGTGATAACAGTTCAACAATCAATAAAATCAGGTTCTACATAAGAGAAGCAAGCATATTCACGTGAGATATCACTTTTTCCGTGAATTAGTCAACGATGGAATCATCAAATTAGAGTATTTTCCAACTCAGGATCAGCTCTCAGGCTCAATGACGAAGGCGGTAAAACTTAACACTTTCAAAACGATGAGGAAGAGCTTGGGAGTCTATCTGAAGGTTGAGTAAACTGAAAGCAGAAAGCCGAAGTACTATTCTAGAAGCAATTTTTATAAGGATTCCTTACACCCAATACAAAAACGTATATACAGTATAGTACTTTCATCATAAATTAATATTCACCATAAATTAATATTTTTCGGTTCCAAATTAGACCGGTTCAAACTATAACAAAATTCGATAAGATAATAAAATTTATTTAGAAATTTTATGTAAATATATGGTTCCATAAATACCACAAATTAATAATAACATATAAAAACTTATGAAAATATGAAACATTCATCTAATATATAAAGCTTCTTCTCAAACCATGCTTGCAAATCTTTTTGTGTGCATGTAGGATGATACTCTTTACTCGTGTAATTTGATATATCTTTATTAACTTTGTAAGATTTTTAACATAAAGAGGTGTTATGCTACAAAAAAGAATAAAACTTAATAATCTTTCGTGTAAACTATTTTTCGCTTATATAAATAAATATGATGATATAAACATACTGATAATCATTTCTTTGAAGTTTGAATATCAGAAAGAAAATTAAAATTAAAATAACAAAAAATATATAAATAATCAAGTAAAAAATTACATAAAGAACAAAATCTGGAAAATATATATATTTATTGAAAAAAATATTTCAAATAAAAAGAATCTTTATAGAAATATTCCGTTCAAATTAGTATATATATAAATAATAAATCTATAAACTAGTAAAATATCAAAGTTTTAATATTATTAATTGATAAAAAATTACTGTATTTTTTAAATAAAAAGCGGGTTTTGAGTCGAAATTGTTAAAAAATTAATAAATAGAAGTTATTTAAAGAAATTTTGGCATAAACACATGCAATTTCTGTTTATTAATAATATTCATTCATTCGGTAATTTTAGTATTCAGAAAAAAACGAATCAGTAAAATTATTTATGTGGTTATTGGTAACGTTGATGTTCTATGAATGGAGGACATTGTACCATTTTAGGTGTAATAATAAGTGTAATAATAACATAAAATAAAAAATTCGAACCCATTTCCTTAATTCTTTTTGTTTATTTCTTGATTTAGAGCATCACACTGGTTGAGAAACCATTCTCATCAATATAATATTGTTATTTTTAATATAGATTAGTTTGAGAATTTGTTCTGGACTTTTTGTCTTTATTGGTGTAAAATTCATTAAGTCTATAACCAATATATTATTAATATTTAATATAGTTTAACTTTAATATTTATTTAGATTAACAAATTTTAATTTATATTTTACACATATCAAATTATATTTAAATAAATTTAAATTTATTTAATAATATTTATCATATATAAATTAAATTTATTTATGAAAATGTTAACAAATATATGTATATACATCTACATTTATAATTTCTTATGATGTTATATTATAGTATTAACTTAATTTATATAATTTGAACTATACAAAATAGAACTTAATATATAAATAATTTATATAATTTAAACTGTATAATTAAGATTCTAAATCAATAATTATTTTATTTTTATAGTAGAATACTAATCACTTATAACATGACAAGCGTCATTATTTTAAAAAGACAAGTATTTTTTAAAAAATCTTTGAGAACTGATTCTAAATTTTTCCTATTTAAAAGGTATTATTTTAGTAATTTTGATTTATTTTTTCATGAAATCATTTCACAAAATATTCCCAATGGAAATGATCTTAGTTTAGCTGGCCGATGGTTTCATGTATAATATGCACATAAAAAATATAAGATGCAGTGTCCTATTATTTTGAGATTTTATTGTTTGCTTCACGTAGGGTGGTAATTAAATCAAACATGCATGGTGATAACTCAATTATATTGATAAACTAGTCGTATAATTATTTTTCAAAAGAAATATATAATTAATGCACGAATAATACGGCTTTCCCGCAAAATATATGCCATTGTCATATGGTAACATCTTCTAGAAATAATAACATATATATATACTTATATGTGCAAACAAAACAAATGATAAACTACTATATATACAGGTTTCCTCCTTCCAAGCATGCAGAATCTCTCTATACAATTAGTAATTTAACGTAAAATTACTATGTGTTACTAGAAATAGTAATAAAAATATTATGCCGAGTCAGTATGATTCTGTGATTGGATCGAATGTTTGATATGAGTATATGCTCGCTTGAAGCAAATGTAAGCGACGATGAGGAAGAAAATATAGCCACATGCACAAAACAAGACATTAACAATATCGCCCATAAAATTGAATTTCGTATCTTTCGTGATAGCAAAGCGTATTAATCGGACGTTCCCGTAAGTACCAACTCCGATTAACCAGAGACATGTTAGTCCAATGATCACAATCCCAGCCGGTATAACCAACTTTAATACATCTCCCCAAAAGTTTGAACCCATCTTCTTGATCCTTCTAATTGTTTTAATGTTTTCTCTTGATTTATTTTGGTATTGCTGATGGGAAAGGGTTTCGTTTATATATATGCATAATATTTAAGCGGTGTAATGTCCAATTACTTTGACATTTTATTGTTGCTTCACGTACCGTGGTAATTAAATCAAACATGCATGGTGATAATTTAAGTACACTTAGTTATCGTTCATGGATTTTTAATTTGATATCAGTCATTAATTTATTAAAAACGTAATGCATGTCCTTTATCATTAAGCGAGAAAAGACAATATCTATACCTAAAAAAAAACCTCGTAATATATAATAATTAATGTATTTATCTATATTATTAAAACAGGTAAGCACTTTAAAATTATCTTTGGATTTATGTATGATATTATTTTTCATGCCACTGGTTTTATTTGTTTTTTGAGAAATTCATTAAGGATAATTTTGATATTAACAAAATAGCCACACATTAATATGTAGCAGCATATTCATTAAAAAACATGGTTAGAACCTTTTATGATATTTCCAAATTGCTGAAAATATAAGTTCATGTGTATGAAAATTAAAGAACCAAAAATATAAGTTTCTGGTATGTTAAACCAAAATATTTCAACAGCTTTCTCAGCAATTAATTGCATATAAATATATTGCATAAATAGTTTCATCCTCATCTACACCGAAGTGATCAACTCTGATCAACCCTTCCGAATATCTATACCATAAACGAGATTCAATTTCGTCACTAATTTCTTTAGCAATCTGTTGACTTACGACTCATACAAAGCAGCTGAAATTATATGTTCACAGTAGAGATTCATACAAAGCAGCTGAAATTATATGTTCACAGTAGAGATTTTGTGAATGCTGAAGACCTCACCTATAATTAAACAGATTTTAGTTAAACCAATCGAAATCAATGAAATCAATTTTAAACCGGTATAATGCTGGTTTAATATTGTAAATGTGCGAACTATCCCTTGGTTGCTATTTAAACTGGCTAAATCTAATATTAATACTAGTTACCATAAAATCTGAACAATACATAAATTTTGTATATTCATGTTCTTAATTATTTCTAATGTGCTTCCATTTTATAAACCCTATTTCTCATTAACAACTTAAGGAATATCTCATTATATACATAACCAGCTCCTCAAGGAATTTCTCCATTTTAACATAAGTAATTTAATATATTCTGGAAATCTGTAACTTATAAATATTTTAGAATAGATTTCAACCAACCCATATTTTATGCAACAATATGTTTTACGATCTTATGTATTCGGTCGATGACGATGCGACTGTTTAGTGACCCAAAAATATTAGTCGCACATCAGTCGCTATTTTGCGACCAAACTATTCGGTCGCAAAACAGTCGCTATTTAGCGACTCATATGCGACTATTAATAAGTCGCTAAATGGTAGTCGCATAACAGTCGCTAAATAGCGACTGTTATGCGACTGAGAGGAGTGTCGGTGAAGAAAAAGCACGTTTTATGCAATCGGAGTTAGGTGTATCTGTTTTGTACCTAATTTTAGCGACCAAAATTATGCAGTCGCAAATCAGTCGCTATGCAGTCGCCATTCAGTCGCTACGAATAAAACCTTAGCTATTCAAACCCTAAACCCTAAACAAGCCCTAAAACTCTAACTAATAAAATTATAATTACTATAACATATCCAAAACTAAGTTTTAACACTTATAAATTAAAAATATTTTCCAAAACTATTACTTATAAAGACTAAAATAAAACCCTAAACATAACACTTAAAACCCTATTTCTTAAACCATGATCATACTCTAAACATTAATCTCAATCATAAACTATAAAATCAAAATATAAAAACTAATTATATATACATAAAACTAATATTAAAACATTTAGATATATACTTTATATAAAACAAATTAAAAAATCTAAACCCTAACCCTAAACAAACCCTAGCTAAAACTCTAAAGTATCAATAAAATTCTAATTAACAAAATTTCAATTACTACAAAATATCCAAACCTAAGATCCAACACTTATATAAATTTTTTTCAAATGTATTATTTTCAAACATTCTAATAACCTTAAAAACCTATACCTTAAACCATAATCAAACTCTAAACATTAATCTCAATCATAAAATATAAAATCAAAATATAAAACTATTCATATATTACATAAAACTAATACTTAAACATTTACATATATAGTTTACATAAAAAAAATTAAAATTCTAAACCCTAACCCTAAAACCTAAACAAACCCCAAAATTTTAAACCCCACACACATTGAATTTTTTAATCTATTATAATTCTAAATTTAATATTTTGAAAATTTTCATTATAAACATTTATATAATAAATTTAAGATTTTTTTGAAAAATTATTAATTTATAATACTAATCAAAACTAATGTATAAAACACCCTAAACCCTAAACAAACCTCTAAAGTATAACAAAAAACTCTAACTAGTAAAATTTTAAATAATATAGCATATCCAAAAACTAAGTTTTAACACTTATAAAAAAAATTAAATCTATTATTTTCAAACATTAAGTATAACCCTAAACACAACCATTCAAACCTTATATATATCCTAAACCATAATCATACTATAAACCTTACTCTTTATCATAATAAAATAAAATTTAAAATATAAATTTTTTACTTATATATACATAAAATTAATATTTAAACATTTTAAATATATTCTTAACATAAAATTATTTCAAAACTATTTTAAAATATTTTAAAACAATAATGAATTAAATGTCTCATGAAATTTTTTGAAGTTTACTAATTTTTAATACTAATACTAAATTAAAAATTCTTAAAGAAACAATTTAGTTATAATATATATTCACAAGTAAATTTTGATGTTTTTGAAAGAAAAAAATATTAACCTAGATTGAAATCAAATTTAATCATTTTCATCAAATATATATTTATTATTATTATTTTAAATTATTTATAAAATTTAACACTTTTAAAATTTTATCTATTGCATTTTTAAATTTAACATTTTAGAAAATTTCGTTTAGGCATTTTCTATTAATTTAAATCATTTTCTGATTATTATATATTAAATATATCTAAAAATAATTCTATTGGTCAATTGGTGCATCACCTGGACCACAAGCCATATCCATTGATTAAAAAGTATCAAAGGTTCAGATTGATTTTCATCAAAACAAGTGGATCATCTTTTTAGCCGTTAGATTTATCACACATTAAATCATGGCCATTGATTTTTTGTAAACTCTAATTATCTACACTTAACTAAATAAAAAAGCTCCACTTTTCCACATGTGGCCGTCTCTTCTTCTTTAATTTTTTGACTCGTCTCTTCTTCACCTCACCATCACGACTCTTCTTCTTCAATTTTTTGCCGACTCTTCTTCTTCAATCATACTTCACCTTCGCATGACTCTCCTTCTTAAAACATTTTTCTCTGTCAATTTGTGTCCCAGCCACCGCCTTATTTCCAGAACGAAGACGAAGACGAAGAACACAAGAAGACGAAGACGAAGCAGAGAAACCTGTGGAGGAGGTGGCAAAGCAAGATCTTCTCCGGTGAATCTGAGAGAGAGGAGACGGTGGTATTCGCGGAGGTCGCCGTAAGTTTTAAACGAAGAAGAAAGTGAGAGAGAAGACGAAGACGGTGGTGGCCGCCCGAGTTATTTGCTGGAATCACCAGAAGACGCAGACGGCCGCCCGAGTTATTTGCCGGAATCACCAGAAGACGCAGACGGGAAGAAGACTGAATAGCGACTAAATCTGCAGTCGCTATTTCTCTGTTTTCTTGTAGTGGTTAAATTCATCTGCCAATGATAGCCAAATACTATTTGAATATACAGAATACACTACAAGAAAACATCATTTTTGCCACTACAATTTGCAACTATAAATACAGTGGCAAAATAGAGCGACCGAATAGTGACTAATTTACAACTAAATACCTACCATAAATATTTAGTCGTAATTTAGTGACAATAATGCAACCAAGATATGTTGTGCCACTTAAGTCGTATTCTTACAACAAAATTGTGACTGTCTAACAACTAAGTATTTTAATTGCAAAATGGTGGCAAAATTAACCACTATTTTGCCACTATAAGATGAAATCGCAAAACTTTAGTCGCAAAATAGTGGCAATATAATGTAGTCACTCTTAAGTGGCAAAAATTGCGACTAAGTAGCCACGAATTGGAGTTGTGAAGAAATAGTGGTAATTAAGTGGTATTTTACCGTTACAAATTAAATACCGCATTTCCCACGTTTTAGTTAGGTATACCGACTTTTTGCCACTAGCGTATATAGTCACAAAATTAGTCGCTCTATAGTGGCAAATTGGTGGTAAATTAGTGACAAATATTTCTATATATACCTAACCACCGTAACTCATTTTGAGAGTGTCAGACATATAAAGAACAAAACGAAAGGAAAAAAATCGTTTTTTTAGTTAAAAAATGGCAGGATATTACAACTATTGTAATTCACGAGCATGGATGTATAATCGAATCGATGTCGAGACGAGGAATCTTTCGGAAGAGTTTAAAGCCGGGGTTGATCAGTTCATGCAATTTGCAAGTAACGAGCCAATAGCACATATCAGTCGTGGTAAGTTATTCTGCCCTTGTAGTAATTGCAAAAACAATGAGACTCTTCCGGGAAAGAAAATTTGGGCTCATTTGTATAGGAGCGGATTTATGCCGGATTATTATGTTTGGTATAAACATGGCGAAGAATTTAATATGGATTTAGGCACGAGTGATGCTAATACAAGTCATCATATAAGTGGGAGCCGAGAAGAAGTGGGTAATGTTGTTGAAGATAGATTTGTAGATATGGTGAATGATGCATTTCGTAACCCGGCTAATTTTGATAACTATCACCAGGAAAGTAGTAATCAAAATGTAGATGGATATTGCCATGATCAGGGGGTAGTTTTTACGACATGTTAGAAGCTGCAAAAATGCCATTATATGATGGTTGTCATGAAGGTCACTCCCAGTTATCTTTAGCTTCTGAATTCATGAACATTAAGGAGGATCATAATATGAGTGAAAAGTGTGTGGACAGGTGGGCTGAATTGTTCACACACTATTTGCCTAAGGCAAACAACACAACTGGTTCATATTATGAGACAGAAAAATTGATGCGGAATTTAGGTCTCCCATTTAAAAATTGTATGATCTTCTGGAAAGAAGATGAAACGTGGGATGAGTGTCAATTTTGTAATCATCCGAGTTATCAGCCTGACAAGGGACGAGTTCGAAGGAACATAATACCTTATAGTTGAATGTAGTATTTACCCATTGCTGACAAACTGAAGAGAATGTATCAGAGCG
This sequence comes from Orychophragmus violaceus, assembly GCA_030180135.1. Classification (NCBI taxonomy): domain Eukaryota; kingdom Viridiplantae; phylum Streptophyta; class Magnoliopsida; order Brassicales; family Brassicaceae; genus Orychophragmus; species Orychophragmus violaceus. Next base: position 102,109,057 of record CM058232.1, on the reverse strand, counting down.
AGAGGACTGGAGCGTCAATGAGGTGGCATGCAGAGCACACAGTTGAGGAAGGAGAAATGAGTCATTCGTCTGATGCGGCAGAGTGGAATAACTTTCAACAACAATATCCTCAGTTTGCCCAAGAGTCTCGTAACGTTTATCTAGGTTTATGCACAGATGGGTTCAATCTATTTGGTATGTCTAATAACTATTCATTATGGCATGTGATCATGACTCCATATAATCTCCCACCTGGCATGTGTATGAAAACAGAGTACTTGTTTCTTACAATTTTGAATTCTGGGCCAAATAATCCGAAAGCTGCCCTAGATGTCTTCCTCCGTCCGTTGATCGACGAGTTAAAAGAATTGTGGTCTACGGGAGTCCAAGCATACGATGTTTCCTTGAATGAAAACTTCACTTTAAGAGCAGTGCTTTTGTGGACGATAAGTGACTTCCCGGCATATGGAATGCTATCAGGATGGATGACACATGGTAGATTGTCTTGTCCAATTTGCATGGACGATACGAAGGCGTTTCAGCTGCCAATGGGAGGAAGACATGTTGGTTTGACTGCCACAGGAGGTTTCTTCCTCATGGACACCCCTAAGGAAAAATAAAAAAAATTCCTCGAGGGAAAAGACACTTTGGATGCGTATCCCCCTGAATCTCTGAATGGTGAGCAAATTCTCTATGAGCGAATAGATGACGTCAATCCACCGAAAACGCCTATCTGCGGTGGAAATGGTCATGAAGTCAGGAGAGAAGGATATGGGAAGTATCACAATTGGTACAAAATAAGCATATTTTGGGAGTTGCCGTACTGGAAAGACCTGAATCTCCGGCATAATTTGGATGTGATGCATGTAGAGAAAATTTTCTTTGACAACATCATGCACACTCTTATGAACGTGAAGGGAAAATTAAAAGACACAATAAAGTCAAGATTGGATGTCGGAATTTTCTATAATCGTCTGGAGTTGCATATTGATGATTATGGTAATGCTCCATTTCCTGCATGGCGACTAACTCCTGAAGCCAGACAAAGTTTATTGGAATGTGTCAAAAATGATGTTAAATTCCCTGATGGTTACTCATCTGACTTAGCTAGTTGTGTGGATATAAGTGGCGGAAAGTTTAAAGGCATGAAGAGCCATGATTGCCATGTTTTTATGGAGCGGCTACTTCCATTTATCTTTGAAGAACTATTACCACACGACATTCACCTTGCATTATCAGGTACTTAATTATTATTATTTTTTTGCAATGTATACATGTAAATATGGTTATATCGTTACAATTAATAACCACTTGTAATCTGACAATTGTAGGAATTGGAATATTTTTTCCGTGATTTATGTTCACGAACTTTGCATGAGAGTCGAGTGCAAACTCTGAAAGAGAACATTGTTATGATCTTATGCAACTTGGAGAAAAATTTTCCACCATCATTTTTTGAAGTGATGGAACACTTACCTCTACATCTCCCGTACGAAGCTCAGCTAAGAGGACCAGTGCAATACAGGTGGATGTATCCGTTTGGAAGATTTTTCAAAAAAATTGAAATCGAAGGCGAAGAATAAAAGATATGCAGCAGGGTCGATTGTTGAATCATATATCAACGATGAGATATCTTATTTCTCAGAACACTACTTTCCAGAGCATATACAAACAAAATCAAGGTACGTAAACTCTGTAATTAGCTATGTTCACAATTAATTATTTTGTCGAGAGGTGTTATTACTAATAAGTGTTCATTCATTAATTTTGTCAGGTCGACAAGATTTGAGGAAGGTCAAATCCATGTATATCCTGTCTCTGGCTTACCAGATATATTTACTCAAAAAGGCCGTTCGAGTGGAGAAATGACGGAAATATGGATTTCGGAGAAAGACTATAAGTGCGCACATGCATATGTGCTACGAAATTGTGAATATTTTTGGCCACTAGAAAGGTATGGTCCTACGAAATGCTATGTTAACGTTGTATATATATTCACGTTCCAATTAATATTGCTTTGACGCTAAGTTTGTGATTAAACAGTTTGTACGAGGATCAGATTCGTGCTACAAATCAAGAACTGTCTGACGATGATGTCGCTAACAAACGAGATGAAGGATTTCCTATATGGGTTGAAAATTACGTACGCGTAGATTATCTTATTAAGTATAACTATTTATATTTTTATCTATAGTTTTATATTTATAACTATTTTATACCTTGTCATTTATTATATAGGTCAGAAAATGGAAACACACCAGAGCTTTTCCCTCATGGGTTGAAGAGATAGTGTATGGTCCCATAAATAAAGTGAAAACATGGCACATCTATTATACAAGAGGCTATATGTTTCATGCGCGGAAACACGGACGTGGACGAAAGACATGTAATTATGGGATATGTGTTAGAGGAGCTAAGTATTCGGATGATTCTGATGAATCTGATTTCTATGGGAACTTAGTTGACATCATGGAGCTTGAGTATTCAGGGTTACTTAACTTGAAGATCACACTTTTTAAATGTGCTTGGTATGATCCTACAGTCAGCAAAGGCACTCGGTTAAACGGTGGCATTGTTGACGTGCGTGCCTCGGGAAAGTATTACAAATATGAACCTTTCATCTTAGGTACGTATTATTCCTAGATTTACAAATTTGAAACTTAAATATATATATCTAATTTTTTTTTATTGACAATTTTTAGCTTCGCAAGCGGATCAAGTTTGCTATATTCTGTACCCTTACACAACGAAGCCAAAAAAGATCTGGCTCAATGTTCTTAAAGTCATCCCCGGAGGAAATATTGTAGGGGAATATACAGATAACGAACCGAACTTGCTGCAACAAGAAAATGATGATGATGTCGTGTTGACTACCATTGAAGATATTGCAGATAACAATTTGGCGGACCGATTAAACCCAAATGAAGATATCGATTTCGACGTTGAAGATGCTGAAATAGATGATGAATTTGATTGTAATTCATCATCTTCTGATGATGAACAAACCAAAGAATATGATCAGTAATCCGATATGTATTGTTAATCTTATGCTATATGCTTTGTATCAAAAATCTTATGTTATATGCTTTGTATCAAAAAATCTATGCTTTTTAATTTTGTAATATAAATCTTATCCTTAATAATTTTTATAATATGTATTATTTTGGGTTGGGTTAATATTGATTTAGTGGTTTGGCACCAATTATTTTGGCTTTGGGTTAAGAAATTGGTTCTTGGCGCTTAGAAAATTTGGAGTGGGAAAATTTTGGGTTTGGGTTATTTTTTTGGTGCTTAATCAAAAATTTGGGCCAAAATTTTACTTTTCTGTAGACCCAAAGTACTAATCAGAGTAAACAACCCTAGAACTCTAATCTTCTCTTCCAATCTCTATACCAGGCTAGCAAGATCGACAATGAAAAGAGGACGTGGTGGTTCAATCAAGGGAGGAAAATCAAGGAAGAAGGTGGTTGTCGCCGATCTCTCTGAACCGAGTAGTTCTTCTGGTAAACAAATCGCACCGGCGCCGGAGCTCCAATTCGGCATCCGCAAAGACAGGGTGATCCGTCGCCCTCTTCCGTCGCAATACAACGCCGTTCATCCACCGAATCCAGAAACCTCGCCGATAGAAACCTAGCATGCAACGACGATGGCTGCCAATTCCAAAACCTCGCCGAGAGAAACCCAACATGCAACGACGGTGGCTGTCAGTTCCAAAACCTCGCCGCCAGAGGCGCAACCGGCGAAGAAGAAGGCTCCCGCTCCCAAAACCAGAAAGCAACCGGCGTCTGTTACCCACCCACTGCCGTCTGTTACCCAGCGACCGCCGTCTCTTACCAAGCCACCGGCGTCTGTTACCTTGTCTATTAGCCCGCCAACGGTGGCATTACAGAGGCCATCGCTTCCGGTTTCTCCGCCACAGATGGTCGACGATGACTTAGACGCCGACGATGACTCAGACACCGCCGATGACTCAGACGCCGCCGATGACTCAGACGCCGACGATGACAACATAGAATTGAATCCTATTCTACTGCAAGTGCCATGATATTGCAAATCCCCGGCAACGGCGCCAAAAACTTGATAGGTCAAGAATTAATCCTATTTTACTGCAAGTGCACAGTTATGCAATCGTAGTATATAAGGTATCGAATCTGCAGAGACTTTGGTTTCGATAGATTAAGAACTGTAGAGATTTAAACTAAGAAGAAAGCAATGTGAAGTAAACTAAATAGCAGTACGAGAAAGTAAACAAGTAGCAAGATTATTGGTGGTGAAAGCAGTTAATTAAAGGTGCTAAGTCTAGGGCGTTCTCAGGAAATCAGACAAGCAGACAAATCAATCAGTCAGGATCTAATTAAGCTCAGTTCTAGAACTCAAATCACGGATATAGAATTAACCAAATTCCTTTGCGAGAATTCTCTTAGTCTAAGTGCAGCAATCCAAATTCCTTTGCAATTACTGACAGATTAAACCAGCATTAATTTCAAGTTCGATATGTTCACAATTAAACTAAACCAAATTCCTTTGCGAATAATTTAATTGCTCAACCTAAATAGTTCAGATTCTAAACCACACTTTCGTGTCGTATTTAGCAACCTAAGATCTAGATTCTAATTGATCAGGTTACAACTAGCATTAAACTCAATTTAGATCGAAGAACATTCTATTCATGTGAATCCTTAACTGATTTAAACAAGTCTAGCAAGTCATGAAATCCTTAATGAGAAACCCTAAACCTAACTATGAATCTACTCAAACATGATTAATGAAACAGAAATCATAGAATTAATAGATTGCATATAAGAAATTAAATAGATAAAGGGGTTCGAAATCTTCTCCAAAATAGATGAAGTACAGGATCAGATCAGCCCCAAAAGCTCTAAAAATCCCTTAGCTCTAAGTATGATAGCGTAAGTAAATAAAACACCAAAATCCTAATTATATAGGCTAAATCTCGGCTGGGGCTTCTTTGTAAATACTGGAAACTTCTGGGCCAAAGTGTAATATCTTCATTCTTCATTAAACCGCCGAGTTCGGCCCATCTCGCTAGTGTGTCGATCGATGCACAATCGTGTGTCGATCGATGCAGTCCTGTTTTCTGGACAGTGAGCTCAATCTCCCGGCCAAACACTCCAAAAATCCTCAAAATGCTCCAATATCTCCAAAATGCTCCAACCCTGATTATACCTGTAATAGACTCTAAAAGAACACAAAAAGACTCTAAAACACACTTATATCATGGCATAAAACCGGTAAAAACCATGATATATCAACTCCCCCACACTTAGCCTTTGCTTGCCCTCAAGCAAAAACAGAGAACTAGAATGTAGTGAAGAGGTTTGAAAACTCTTCAGAAACTCTTTTCATCCTAGAAGCAACAACACTCAGATTCCCCTTAGTAAACCACATGAAAGAATCAACCTGCAGACATCAAGACCAACATATACTTCCCCCATACTTAGCAATTGTCCTAAGTAAACTCCACAATCACATTCACGCATTCAAATTCTCCCTACTGGCTTCTGCAAGTATTTAAGTGCGGTCTCACCTAAGGAATATCGATCAAAGGTACATGGACTCTTACCTTGCCAGCTCTAGATCACCATACTATCTTTCTCTAGTCTCTTTCTTCTCTTTTCCCTTCCTTAGCATTCTGATTTTTCCCCATTGGGTATCATTTTTTTTTTATCAGTGCTCTTCCCGTTAAGTGGTGTACTTTGGACACATTCCATGGATGCACAGGATATGATAGTTGTAGCTACCACTCCCAGGACCACTTCGGAGTTACTAACTCATCCTCAGTTTATTATCTTTTTTTTAATTTATGGAAGGGGAGAAGGGAACCAAATAGGACAGGTTTACAGGCTGTGTCAGAACTAACAAGGGAATCCGACACAAAGTATACCAAGCCCTTAGGTGAGAAAATTAAGTCAGTATTAAGTTTGAAGTCAGTAAAAGGATCCTCTGATACCTGAAGCGATGTGGATGTTCTTAGTAGGTTGATCCATGTCTGGGTTTTCTAATAGTCAGAGATAATCTGCAGTTTCATCCCAATGGTTACTTAAGTTCCTGCAAGTGCTGCTAATCTTCTCAAAAAATCATTGTTTCTTACTTAAAAGTTTTGACTCAATAAAACAAATTTTGAAAAATTTAACTGACTCTAAGAAAACAGAAAGAAAGAAGTTAGTAGTACCTCCCCCACACTTAAGACACACTGTCCCCAGTAGTGTCAAGCGAAGGATAGGTAAAAAGAAATAAAAATTTGTTTAAAGATTGGTTGAGTTCTGTCGGATTTTTACCTCTGTCTCTCAGGCATCGGTCGTTGCACTAGGTGCATCGACCGTTGCTGTGCGATTTTTCTTTGTAACGATCGACACAGTGGTGTGTCGATCGACGCACTGCGTTTCGTCCGAGACCTGCAAACAAAAACTCACCAAAACCAGAAACAAAACGTAAAATCCTACAAAAACATCAAAATTAAAATGCAAACACGAAAACAGTGGGTTGCCTCCCACTCAGCGCTTGTTTAAGGTCATTAGCTTGACCAGACGAACAAGATCAGTTTGCTGGAGATCCTGACAGAGACTTTGATTGCCTCTGTGAAAGCCTCCTCATCCATGGCGGAGAATAAGCTGTATCAGAATGATCATGTCCAAGAAAAGAATGAGTAAACTGCTCTCCAGGATCCAAAACCGTAGTGTGACTTGACTGCTCTTCATCTCCATCCATAATGGTGAAGGTCTGCCCATCTATCAGTGGCTTGCGCAGCTTGTCCATCTCAAAGTGCAGCGTATCATCTCCCAGATGGAGATCTATCAGACTATGTTTCACATCTATTACTGCTCCAGCTGTAGCCAAGAATGGTCTACCCAGTATCAATGCATCATCAAGATCACTGTCATACTTCAGCACTAAGAAGTCTGTTGGAACTAAATAGTTTCCAACTCTCACCGGGATGTCCTTGTGATACCCCGTATCCAAAAATACGGTCAACGGGCAGAAGAAAAGTCAACAGGGGTAAAATTGTAATTTTGCCAAACCCAGGGGCAAAATGGTAATTTTGCCAAAGTTCGAGACGGAAGACGAGATGGGCCAAATGCATTTTTCGGAGTATCGGGTGAAAACCGAGCTAAACCGGGAAAATTTCGGAAAATCATAACGGGAGCTAGGAAACTCCAAATGAGATGATACAAGTTGCTAAATTCATCTAAAATCAGGTAGAATCAGTTTATGAAGGGTTGAGAATTTAAGAGAATCATCTGATATTTATGAAAACAATTATCGGGAAAATGAGTAAATCGAGCATAAGTGCACAAGCAAGTTAAAGAAGGGTTTTATTGGATTGGGCCAGTGTTATTGGGCCTTAGTGGACTTCACACATTCACCTGGGACAGGTGTGAGCTCCCTGGGTCGACAGCTTTTGGAGGATAGGTGTCAACACAATATTTGGTGCATGGAGGGAAAGGGATACATGCATGGAATCTTACTATTCATTCCCCTTTTCTTGTCATTGGAGGTCTGAATCTCTCACTCTACTTTCTCTGTCAAAACTCTCTCCAATTCTCTCCAGAAACATTCAACAAAAGTCCTCAAAACCTCTTGCATCTTCAAAGAATTCTTCAAGGATTCAAGGTGTTCTTCAAGACTTCTTGCACAAGAAAGTGCATAACTCTCTCATCTTAAGCTCAAATCCGGTGCTTCAAAGTCCAGTAGCTTCATCTCATCCTCCTCTTCAAGTTCCAGCCAGCCACCGTCGCCGCCGTCACTGTAGCTCGCCAGAAATCAGCAAAGAAGCAGCCGAGGTTAGGGTTTTGAAGGGTTACTCTCTCTCCTCAACTTATTTCAGGGATTCAAAGCCATGGTGAGGTAGATCTAGTCAAGAGGAGCAGATTGGTGGGTGGAAGGGCTTCTGATTCACCGGAGAAAGCCATCGCCGCCGCGGTCAACGCCGGAGCCGCCGCGGTCAACGCCGGAGGACTCGCCGGAAAACCGTTCCTCGCCGTCAAATCTTCAGTGGTTTTTAATGGGTGAATGTGAGATGCATTGGAGTCGGTTTGGGCTTGGTTCAGTGGAAGAACCGGTCTAGTTAAACCGGTTAAGCCTTGGTCAACGCCGGTCAATGGTTTGACATAACCGGTTTATTTGGAATTGGTTCGGTTCGATTGGTGGTTCAGTGGGTCAAGGGAGTAAACCGGAAGTGGTCAACGGTCGGTCAACGGTCAACGGTCAGCCGGTCAACGCCGGTCAACGCGTTGACTCCGGCCGGTTTGTGTGTGCGATTCATCCTTGGGTGTTCGGGAAGTCTCGGGGTTCGTGTTCGTGTATTCGGGAAGGTTCGGGTTTAGTCGGGGTCTCGGGAAACTGTATCCGCATCCGTGCCGTTCGTTCCGTCATATCACTGTGAGTCGGCTCAAACACCGTAGCATTCATATAGATCGATAAATGGGAAATCGTAGAGATAGGAATGCATACCCAATCGTGTTAAACCGAATTTAATGGTGAATTGAATGATTGATTGAATTGACATTAAACCGGCTAGGGTTAAAGAAGCATGTTAGTGTTAAACGGATTAAACCTGTTGAGTGCCGTTAGGTTGATAGTAATATTGCGTGATGCATTCATATAGTCGTGGCATGAGTAGGACCGTATATGCATATATATGTAAGTAAAGGACGATATTAAATGAACCTATATACGAGAATTAAGACGAGTTAAAATACGGTTTAACTTTAACACGCGTATAGAGTATGGAACGGTATCGGGGTTTTCCGAGTTAAATGAATTAAGTAATGAATGATGAGACGTCGGGGAGTTTAGTAAGCCACTAGCTCTAAACCGACGGATCGAAGAGTTATTAAAAGATGATTAGTATTGGTTAAGTAAATAGAAGTGTTGTGGTTGGTGAACCGTCTACGGGTTAGCAAGCGGCTAACCCAAGGTAGCGGGCGTAATTTGGTTAAAAGATGTTAGCAACCCTAATAGGCCTGTCGTGTGTTGTTGTGTGTTGATTGCGTGGTTGTTTTTGTTGTGTGGTTGTGGTTGACCTTTTATGCAGGCCTTTAGATCGTCTCGGTGTTGGGCTGAGCGATCCTTGTTGTTACTTAACTCGGTCAAGGGACCGGTTAAGTGGTGGTGCTGGCTCGGTACGGTGCTGAGTCAGAGCGGTGGGGTGTGTGAGTTGACTTGCGGGATGCGGGGTTGATTGTTGTTATTGATCGAGATTGATTGCTAGAGTCCAAGCGAGTCTGCGTGTTTACATTTCTGCACTAGGACTCTAGGGTGCGTTAGATCCCGCAAGTCTAGGTGTTTGATTACGTTTTGGTACTTCCGACCGATTAGATCGCTCATTAGACTCTTTTTGTGTTTTCAGGTTAAGCAGCGACGGACGCGGGAGGTCCTCGGTGTAGTTTCGGGATGGCTTGTGGCGGGGTTTTGATTCGATGGGTTTGGGGTTTTCTCTCGGTTCGGCTTGACGCCACTTTTGTATTGATTTGCGTGTTGATTCTTTATTGATGAAAATGATTTGTAAAGTGACGATTAAACGTTGTGCTGAACGTTTGAGTTACTCATAAATGAATATGCTTTCCTGATATTGTGTTTTGTCCGAACCGACACAACTCGCAGAAGTAGTGCAAGACGGCCGACTTGTACTATGGAAGTGAGGATAGCGGAGTCAGAGTTGGATTGGTGTGAGCCTCTGTCTCAAACCGATCTGTCACTGGCTTCGTCCTGTGACGAACTTTTCCTGTTCGACTTGCTCGGGTTCGATCGGTCATGTTCTTGTTTGATTGTTGATCGGTCAGCTCGACGGTCAGCGGAGAATGGGAAAGGGGCGTTGCAGAAAGGTGGTATCAGAGCATGGTTCTGCATGGGTTTCAAAGCTGTTCATTTCTGAGTGTTTTCCGTGGTTTTATCGAGTCAAAATTGTGTCTTACCCAAGCATCCATTAGGAAACCGAGCCGCGTCCGTAAATTCGGGGTTGGGATGGGATAGAAATTTTGTGTTGTGTGTACTAATCCGTCTTTGTGTTTTTGATTGCAGACAACAGCAGAGTGTCCCTGGACGGTGTGTGTGTGGGTGTGTGCATTGGGTGTGAGAGATTACATCGAGCAGGATGAGTCCGCAGCGGATGACACGGGCAGAGTATCAGGCTTTGGTAGACCAGCATCAGGCAGGTCTGAGGATGCCACCGCAGGGTCAGATGCAGGGTTCTCGGATATCAGCTCGACCGCCAGTTGTGCCCCGTGGGCATCAGGGAGCGAGAGCCGCTGCTGTGGATTGGAGGCCGTTACCCGATCCGTTACCTTCATCTCTACAGGACGACGCAGGTACCGCAGACCCGACTGCAGGAGTGATGGGATATTTGGGATTCGCAGATTATGGGTTGCCGCCATTTCCACCACAGTTCGAGGCGCCGATAGTACCATCGGGGATGCAGCCGCCGATGCATGAGGCACGTGAGGTGCCACTACCTTTCAGTTTGCACGAGTCGGACTTTATTCCACTTAGTGAAGGGGACTTTCAGTTGGATCCGCTACACTCAGCTTTCGATATGGACATGGAGCCGTTGGATCCGGAGCAGCGTGCGCAGTGGGCGCAGCAGTTGGACGAGCAGATGGCGATACTAGAGGACATTTTGGAGCAGCATGTTGGGCCGCACCATCAGCCAGGATCGCCGCAGAGGTCAGGAGCTCCATCACCTGGTTCCACCGAGCCACTCTCAGCGATGGAGTCAGCCACAGGAGTTGAGCCGATGTCGATGGTGGGATCGGATTCGCAGTTTGAATCACTTACGTCACCAGAGGCACCACCGACCGAGCCGGTTGCACCACCGGAGATTCCACAAGCAGACACGCCAGACTCAGTGCCGCAAATGCCAGTATACCGGACATGTAGCGCCTGCGGAGTTCAGGGCTTTCATTTGCATTGGTGTACCCGATTAGTGGATCCGCGCTACCATGAGCCGTATCAGCCGGTGCCGGTCCCGTATTATTGTCAGGTGTGCAGGGATGGACGGCCATCTTGCACCTATTTGTCCGATCGCAGGGCCCGGACCTCGTATGTCAGACGCAGAGCCGCATCGTGCCCCGTTACCTGAGGAGTATCGACCTGGTCCGAGTCGTCGAGACGGTGGACTTATTAGTCAGACAGCTATTCAGCAGCCAGCCGCGCAGTCACCAGTAGCGCAGCCACCATTGGAGCAGCCACCGAGGCCATCGAGGAGTTGTAGGAGGTGCGGAGACGAGGGACACAGGGCATCCGCTTGTTCCCGTCGGTCCAGTGCTCGTCGGTCCCGCTCAGCACCAGTTGTTTATCAGATTTGTGGAGCTCAAGGACATCGAGCAGCGGAGTGTTTTCAGGAGCCTTCTTCAGGGTCAGTTTCGTCTTGTCAGCTGTGTGGAGCGACAGATCATCAGGCAGCAGCATGTTACCGTGGGCCACGCCCAGCGCCCGTTCCGATTTGTCAGACTTGTGGTCGCGGAGGTCATGTAGCGCAGTTGTGTCTGATGGCAGAGCCGCAGCAGGTCGGACCGCCGACTAGAGATGAGCACCCACCACACCCTCCCGGCGCGCCTGCCAGTGGGTACCAGCGCGAACCGCGATGCCGGTTGTGTTGGAATTGTGTCCAGTAATCTCGGTACTGTCTCTAGAAAGTAAGAGTATGTCAATGATCAGACATAAGTCATATAATACTGGGGGTCATGATGGCTTGCTAGAGTCCGCTCATGATCTATAAGTCTTGGACTTATTGCCTTTATTATATGATCCCATATGGGTCACACGCCTAAGCCAACAGGAAAAAGATGTAGGAACGTTTTAGCAGAAGTACGGTAAAAGTGCTAGGCATTTACTGTACTTAGAGAGAATAAAAGGGTTTGGCCACTGTGTGTCGATCGATACACAAGGAGTGTCGATCGACACAGTGCGCGAACGCCTCGGAGTTAATTGGCCTTTGGGCCAAATGGCCCAAAACGAACTGAACGAGTTTTATAAACATAAGACGAGTTCAGGTCGAAAATAAGCCCTAGCCGCGAGCCTCCTCTCTCTCTCTCTCTCTGCGCCGATTTCCTCCTGGTCTAGCAGCCTCTTCCTGCTCGGTGTGCGTGTGTGAACCTCTGGAGGAGTTATCTCTCGGTGGCTCTCTGATCTCTGACATACCATCCCTTTCCGCTGCACAAACAGGTATAAGGTGAGATCAACAATTGTTTCTATTCAAGAGAACCTAGATCCGCATGTTTAGGAACTGTTGAATCTGAGAATTGAATCTGGATTAACCCCTAAACACTCCTTCAGTGGTATCAGAGCTATTGGTTCTGGTTTTTCTTGTTTAGATTCATGTTTAGGATTGTTTTCTTGTTTAAGAGGTGTTTTGAATCAACTACTGATAAGAGAAATCACTTAAGCAACAAGGAATTGAAACCTAAACACACTTGAAATCGCAAAAACCAAGCTATATTGATTTGGTAGAATGCGATTTTCATAAAGAAGTATCGACCAGGATCGCATGGATCGATCGATACGATCGCATGGATCGGTCGATACAAACGCGAGAGATTGACTGTGATCACACGATCGATACAGGTTCGATGCTGAGAGCATCGACCGATGCGGTTGATGGATCGATCGATGCGATTGGTTCATCGACCGATAAGGTATCGACCGAATCGGCTGCGATCGCATGGATCGGTCGACACAATCGGAGAATCTCTCGGCCAAACCTGTTAACGCGTGAAAGCATCGATCGATGCAGGATCGATGCAGGTTCGATGTTGGTGCATCGACCGATGCGGTTGGTGCATCGATCGACACGGTTAGGGTTTTGGCTCGGTTTAATTTGATTAAAACTTTAAAACGTCACGGTTTAATAAACAGATTTAATAATTTTATTAAATTCTGGTTAAACCGGGATAAGAAATCCAAAGTCGAAATATTGGATTTTGTGCCTAAACCAGGATTTTCTAATTTGATTTGGTTGGACCAAATAAATTGAGAAAATCCGGTTTAGTAAATAACCGGTTGACAATTGTGGTCATCGTAGTAATTAAAATTTGGTTGGACCAATTTTAATGAACCAGACCGGTTATGTCATTTAATTGGACAATTGGGTCATGTCTTGGACATGGACCAATTCTTGGGCCTCGGGCCAAGAAGTTAAAACAATTGGGCCAATTATTTGAGTCTTTCTTCAGATTAATTTAAAATTTATTTTATAAAATTATATGAATCGATTTTAAATTAAAGTTTCCGAAATTTTTGAAATTAGAAAGTTTCTTGAATTAGAAGTTTCTAGATTTGCATGATTCGGATTTTAAGAAATTTCTAAAGTTAGAAAGTTTCCGGTTTTAGAAAGTTTCCAATTTTAGAAAGTTTCCAAAAATAGTAGGTTTCCAAAAATAGAAAGTTTCCCGAAATAGTAATCTTCTATTTTGGGAATGAAATTTTAATAAACCTACGAACCTCAAATAATATCAAGCGTTGGATGTCTTGTCCAGGCTATGTCAGCTGTCGAAGCCCATTCAATTGTATTCATGGCCTTACAGTGTGAGGGTGTCTACTTTTGCGTGGATAAGACGGTTTGTGATTCATAAATGTCATTGGGAGTCCCAGACATTAATGATTACATGACTGTATAGTCTGGTTTTCTTGACTATGCCATCGGGAGTCCCGGGCCCTGAGACATCAGAGTGGATTGGGCCTCGGGCCCAGATTCACAACCAAGAGTTATATCACGGATATAATTAGCCGACATAGGGCTTACCGATATAAGCTAAGATTGGGTGATGGCCAGTGGCCCACTTTAATCTTAGTTATATGTGGATCTTGGAATCATTATATTCTATTGAGGGTAACTTATGTTATTGAATATAATGCGTGATTAATCATATTAAAATTTAATACGAGATTAATCATATTGAACATATTAACTAATAACCTTTTTATTTATATATATATTTCAGCTATGACTACTACAAGCACTCAAAACACATTCTCAATCCGGTCTGTTCTCGAGAAGGAGAAGCTGACTGGAACGAACTTCCTGACGTGGTCAAGGAACTTGAGGCTGGTCCTCAAGCAGGAGAAGAAGGATTATGTCCTTCGTGATCCTCTCCCCGAGAGGCCTGCTAACAATGCCGCCAGGACTCTGCATAATGCTTGGGAAAAGCATTCGTCAGATGAAAATGATGTGTATTGCCTTATGTTGGCGACAATGACTGGTGAGCTGCAAAAGCAGTTCGAGAGTGTCTTGTCACCAATTGAGATAATGGCAAACCTGAAATCGCTTTTTCAGGAGCAAGCAAGGACTGAGAGGTTTCAGACAGTTAAGAACCTCTTAGACTGTAAGTTGGCTGCGAATGCGGCAGTGAGTCCTCATGTCTTGAAGATGATGGGTTATCCCGATCATCTTCAGAAACTCGACTGTCCTATCAGCCAAGAACTTGCCTGCGACATCATTCTGCAGTCATTACCTGCAAGCTATGATCAGTTCATTCTGAACTTTAACATGCATGGCTTGAGTAAGACATTGCCTGAGCTTCACGGAATGCTCAGGACTGCAGAGCCCAACTTGAGGAAAACCGCCAAGGACCCCAATGTGCTTATGGTGCAAAAGGGCAAGGGGTTTAAGAAATCCTCTGCTAAGGATAAGGGAAAGGCCAAGGCTGTCCAAGTCGCGGACAAGGACACGCCAAAGCCCAAGCCAAAGTCCAAGGCTGGGCCTACTGACATATGCAGGTTCTGTAAAGAACCAGGGCATTGGAGGAGAGAATGTAAGAAATTCCAAGAAGGTCTAAAGGAATTGAAGAAGAAGACTCTCGAGACTTCTTCGACAGGTATTTTTGTTATAGAAGTTAATACAACTACTTCTGATAATACCTCGTGGGTTATGGATACTGGTTGTGGGGCTCATATTTGTACTAATATGCAGGCACTCAGCAACAGTAGAAGGCTGAAGCAAGGACAAGTGGAGCTACGAGTTGGGAATGGAGCGAAAGTTCCAGCACTAGCTGTAGGCACATACTTGTTGTCTTTACCTTCGGGATTGATTTTAGAACTTAATAATTGTTATTTTGTACCTGCTATAAGCAGGAATATTATTTCAATTTCTTTGTTGGATTTGGAAGGTTATGATTTTTCAGTTAAGAATAAATTATGTTCCTTCAATCGCAACAATTTGTTCTATGGTTGTGCCCCTCTTACGAATGGGCTTTACATACTCGATCAATCCGCGCCAATTTATAACATTAATACCAAACGGTTCAAACCTAATGAGGAGAACCGAACGTTTCTATGGCATTGTCGTTTAGGGCACATCAGCGAGAAACGCATCAAGAGGCTCCATTCGAATGGACTTCTTGGCTCATTTGACTTTGAGTCATGTGAGAAATGCGAATCCTGCATGATGGGCAAAATGACACGGGCCCCCTTTAATAAACCTAACGAGAGGGCCAGTGACTTATTGGGCCTGATACACACTGATGTGTGTGGCCCAATGTCCACAAATGCAAGAGGAAACTATCAGTACTTCATTACCTTCACTGATGATTTCAGTAGGTATGGATATGTTTATTTGATGAAACATAAGTCTGAATCTTTTGAGAAGTTCAGAGAATTCCAAAATGAAGTACAGAACCAACTTGGCAAAAGCATTAAGGCTCTTCGGTCCGACCGAGGAGGAGAATACTTAAGCCAAGAATTCAGTGATCATCTAAGAGAGTGTGGGATCGTATCCCAACTCACTCCTCCCGGAACACCTCAATGGAATGGTGTGTCTGAGAGGAGAAATCGGACCTTATTGGATATGGTTCGATCTATGATGAGTCACACAGACCTTCCAATATCCCTTTGGGGATATGCTCTGCTAACAGCAGTGTTCACTCTAAATAGAGCGCCATCGAAAGCAGTAGCAAAGACACCATATGAATTATGGACTGGATTGGCTCCAGTGTTGTCTTATCTTAGAATTTGGGGTTGTGAAGCCTATGTCAAGAGATTAATCTCAGATAAGCTTACACCAAAGTCTGATAAATGCTACTTCATTGGTTATCCGAAGGAAACCAAGGCTTATTACTTCTATCTACGTTCCGAGAACAAGATTTTTGTTGCCCGGGATTGTAACTTTCTTGAGAGGGAGTTTCTCTCTAAGAAAGACAGTGGGAGTAAGGTACTGCTTGAAGAAATTCAAGATGAACAGGATACTGCTCAACCTAATGAGGAAGAGCAGCAGGAGGACCTACAAGAAATTGTAGAGCCTGAACCTGTAGTACCTGAAGTTCGAAGATCCGGGAGGATCCGTCACGAACCCGAGAGATATCAAGGATTCCTCGTGACTGACTGTCATGATCTTTTGATCATTGATGGTGATGAACCATCGAACTTCAATCAAGCCATGATGGGCCCAGATTCCTCTAAGTGGCGTAAGGCCACTGATTCCGAAATGGACTCCATGTCGGTCAACCAAGTGTTTTCGTTGGTTGACTTACCCGCTGGTGTAAAAGCCATCGAGTGCAAATGGATCTTCAAGAAGAAGATTGACGTGGATGGAAATGTCCAGATTTATAAAGCCAGGTTGGTGGCAAAAGGTTTCAGACAAGTTCACGGTGTGGATTACGATGAAACCTATTCACCAGTGGCTATGATGAAATCTATTCGGATTCTACTAGCAACTGCAGCTTTTCATGATTATGAAATTTGGCAGATGGACGTGAAAACCGCTTTCCTGAATGGTATTCTGGAAGAGGATGTGTATATGACGCAACCTGACGGTTACATAGATCCAAAGAATGCTGGGAAAGTATGCAAGCTTCATAAATCCATTTATGGATTGAAGCAAGCATCGAGGAGCTGGAATCTTCGTTTTGATGAAGCGATCAAGCAATTTGACTTCATCAGAAACGAAGAAGAACAATGCGTGTATAAGAAAACTAGTGGGAGCAAGATAGTATTTCTTATTCTGTATGTCGATGACATACTGCTTCTCGGAAACGACATTCCAATGCTGAAGTCCGTAAAGGACTGGCTTGGAAGTTGTTTTTCCATGAAAGACATGGGTGAAGCCGCATACGTTCTTGGAATCAGGATCTACCGGGATAGATCTAGAAGGCTGATAGGCTTGTGTCAAGATTCATACATTGACAAAGTCCTACAAAGATTCAGCATGAAAGATTCCAAGAAGGGCTTCACGCCAATGGTACATGGCACAACGCTAAGCAAGAAGCAGAGCCCTACGACGGCTGCTGAGCTTGAGCGCATGAAGAATATTCCTTATGCATCTGCAATAGGATCTGTCATGTATGCCATGATCTGTACTCGTCCTGATGTTGCTTATGCATTGAGCATGACGAGTAGATACCAGTCAAATCCAGGTGAAAACCATTGGATTGCCTTAAAGAATATCTTGAAGTATCTAAGACATACTAAGGATAAGTTCTTGGTGTACGGTGGAAGTGATGTGCTTAAAGTCAGTGGATTCACGGACGCAAGTTTCCAGACAGACCAAGATGATTTCCGGTCACAGTCCGGTTATATCTTTTGTCTGAATGGCGGTGCAATAAGTTGGAGAAGCTCCAAGCAAGACACCGTTGCAGATTCCACTACAGAAGCTGAATATATCGCCGCCTCATAAGCAGCGAAGGAAGCTGTTTGGATACGAAAGTTCATTATTGAACTAGGTGTGATACCAGATGCGGCTGAGCCTCTAGCACTGTTTTGTGATAACAATGGTGCTATTGCTCAGGCAAAGGAACCAAGATCACACCAGAAATCCAAGCATGTTCTAAGAAGATTTCACTTGATACGTGACATCATAAATAGAAAGGAAGTCAAGATCAGCCGAGTTCAGACAGATGATAACGTCGTTGATCCATTGACAAAGCCACTCCCAAGGCCTAAGCTCGAGTTTCTGACTGAAGCTGTAGGCATTAGAGACATTGAAATGTAATCTAAATTTGAGTGGGAGTTTGAGGGCTTTATTTAGTTATTTGATATGTTCTTGTAAAACATTCTTATGTTTAATGAAATTATTATTTCAAGATTATTTTAACTGTGATGAAATAATCGTTCCAAAATGATATGAAATATTTTATAGGTCATCGAAGTAAATGACTTGGTCTTGAGTCATCAAAGTCATTTAGCTTGATCATGAGACCCTATATTTGATAGATGTTTTATATCATCCTGTCCCTAGTCAAAGGTTGTTGAAATTGGAACACCAACAACCGTGTGAGACTGGATTGGTACGTGACTTATGACAAAGTCTCAGTGTGTCATAGATGCTCGGCATCAAAGTCAGTACATAGGTGTATGTTGGGGAACATACGACCGGACATGACCCGCTTATAAGAACTCTTCAGGATATTTATATCTGTGTCATAAGAGATTCTTACTACGACTATAGAGTATAGTCCTTAGACCTGAGTTCGCATGCATGTGACTGCACATGGACTGATGCACTTTGATCATTGTCTAACGCTGTCGTTCTGCGATAGTTATAAGGACCTTTTTTTGGTACATTATGAAATGAGTAGTTTGCAGTGATGGAACAAGACGGGATTTGTCCCTCCAATATAAATGGAGTGAATATCTCTAGGCCAATCGGAGATTTGAATACTGGAAAATGCATGGCCATGCTCAAACGGACTTTCCCGAGTCGTTTGGATTGTCAATATCAAATCAGAGTCCGATGAACAAGATTAGGCTTTATAAGGATGGCACTAATCTTGCCTTATGACTAATCGAGATATTGTGAC
Source organism: Orychophragmus violaceus (assembly GCA_030180135.1). Lineage (NCBI taxonomy): Eukaryota > Viridiplantae > Streptophyta > Magnoliopsida > Brassicales > Brassicaceae > Orychophragmus > Orychophragmus violaceus. The sequence continues at coordinate 102,090,332 of CM058232.1, read as the reverse complement.
GAAAGGGACTATGAATACAGAGATTCCAGTACAAGTGGGAGATTGTTGGAATTGTGTCCAGTAATCTCGGTACTGTCTCTAGAAAGTAAGAGTATGTCAATGATCAGACATAAGTCATATAATACTGGGGGTCATGATGGCTTGCTAGAGTCCGCTCATGATCTATAAGTCTTGGACTTATTGCCTTTATTATATGATCCCATATGGGTCACACGCCTAAGCCAACAGGAAAAAGATGTAGGAACGTTTTAGCAGAAGTACGGTAAAAGTGCTAGGCATTTACTGTACTTAGAGAGAATAAAAGGGTTTGGCCACTGTGTGTCGATCGATACACAAGGAGTGTCGATCGACACAGTGCGCGAACGCCTCGGAGTTAATTGGCCTTTGGGCCAAATGGCCCAAAACGAACTGAACGAGTTTTATAAACATAAGACGAGTTCAGGTCGAAAATAAGCCCTAGCCGCGAGCCTCCTCTCTCTCTCTGCGCCGATTTCCTCCTGGTCTAGCAGCCTCTTCCTGCTCGGTGTGCGTGTGTGAACCTCTGGAGGAGTTATCTCTCGGTGGCTCTCTGATCTCTGACATACCATCCCTTTCCGCTGCACAAACAGGTATAAGGTGAGATCAACAATTGTTTCTATTCAAGAGAACCTAGATCCGCATGTTTAGGAACTGTTGAATCTGAGAATTGAATCTGGATTAACCCCTAAACACTCCTTCAGGTTGTGTATGGCATTTCGGTCGTGCTGGGGCTGTTAGGGTTAGAATAGTTAGGCCAGGTTAGTTGGGCACTAACTATGTTGTTGTTTGTGTGTAACCAGATCGACGGTTTTCGTATGTTGTTTTGAACATCTCCAGGATATGGCGGTGCAGTTTGTGGGTGGGGTTGTTGATGACGGACATCTTGTGGTTGTATTTCTGTTTCCTTATGTATTTCTATAAACCTCGAGACATGTGTATGTTGTTGTTTTTGTGTATGTATGTGATGCAGATTGTTCAACTTATCATTATGACTTTCGTAGTAATTGTTTGCATGTGTGTGATGGTTTGGGATGCAAACGAATTACCATGTGAAGTCTGATGATGAGCGGAACTGATGACCGTTCATCATAACCTAAACCCAGACTGACGACATATCCGGAGCGATCTGATGATTGCTTGGCTGTGTGTGGTAATTGTTTGCTTTTGCGTTAATTGCTTGCGTGTTTTATTTAATTGCTTGAGTGGTGCATTGGTCAAAAATAGGGTTGCATTTCGTTAGTGGTGTAGCACTGTGAAAGTGCTAGTGGCATGCTTAGCATGTGCGGAGTGTAAATGGCATTGGTAAGCCATCCGGGTGAGTAGTTTAATTTGGTTGCAATTGTTAAATTGTTAGAGATAGAAATGTTAGAACCTTTTCGTTTAAAGGTGTTGAGCTAACTCAAGAACGGTTGTAATCAACGGTCAATCCGCGAGAAAGCGGAATTATAGAATATCGTTACTTAATCATGAGTGACCATTGGGTGCGTGATTAACTAACTATATCTCTATGAGGAAGTGATATCGAGGAATGGATTGGTTTGAATTCACCGCTCCAGTGAAAGTTGTTGTGTTGAATGTAGGACGGAATGGACGATGCGATACGAATACGAGACCGAACCCGAACCCGAAAGCAAGATGGAATGGCAAGACGTCAAGAAACGAGGGGACCGGACCGTGAAGCAGTCAGTATGGATGAGCAGTGAAATTGTGTCAGTACAGAGCAGCGGAAAGATCGAAGCGGTTGGGATGACGAGTTAGCAAAGAGATTTGGCAAGGAAGATCAGGGGTCTTATTGGAAGCGGTGCGACGGAAGTCAATGATCAGATTCTTGACGAGTGTCTCAGGGAGACAAACAGTTTCGGAAAAGAATGTGGAGGTCAGTGGTATTCAGCGGTGTTCAAAGAGGTCAGTAGTATGCAGCGGTGTTCGAAAAAGAAGCGTCAAAGTGTAGTGACGGAGTGACTTACAAGATTCGGAACCGGTTCAAAGACTGGTAGTGACGGAGAATTCGGGGACCAAATTCCTGTAAGTGGGGAAGAATGTGATACCTCGTATCCAAAAATACGGTCAACGGGCAGAAGAAAAGTCAACAGGGGTAAAATTGTAATTTTGACAAACCCAGGGGCAAAATGGTAATTTTGCCAAAGTTCGAGACGGAAGACAATACGGGCCAAATGTTCTCTTTTTAAATCATAAAGAATATTTACAAGATCAGGATTCGAAGAAACGGAGCAGAAATGCATTTTTCGGAGTATCGGGTGAAAATCGAGTTAAACCGGGAAAACTTCGGAAAATCATAACGGGAGCTAGGAAACTCCAAATGAGATGATCCAAGTTGATAAATTCATCTAAACTCAGGGAGAGTCAGTTTATGAAGGGTTGGTAATTTAAGAGAATCATCTGCTATTTATGAAAACAATTATCGGGAAAATGAGTAAATCGAGCATAAGTGCACAAGCAAGTTAAAGAAGGGTTTTATTGGATTGGGCCAGTGTTATTGGGCCTTAGTGGACTTCAGACATTCACCTGGGACAGGTGTGAGCTCCCTGGGTCAACAGCTCTTGGAGGATAGGTGTCAACACAATATTTGGTGCATGGAGGAAAAGGGATACATGCATGGAATCTTACTATTCATTCCCCTTTTCTTGTCATTGGAGGTCTGCATCTCTCACTCTACTCTCTCTGTCTAAGCTCTCTTCAATTCTCTCCAGAAACATTCAACAAAAGTCCTCAAAACCTCTTGCATCTTCAAAGAATTCTTCAAGGATTCAAGGTGTTCTTCAAGACTTCTTGCACAAGAAAGTGCATAACTCTCTCATCTTAAGCTCAAATCCGGTGCTTCAAAGTCCAGTAGCTTCATCTCATCCTCCTCTTCAAGTTCCAGCCAGCCACCATCGCCGCCGTCACTGTAGCTCGCCGGAAATCAGCAAAGAAGCAGCCGCGGTTAGGGTTTTGAAGGGTTACTCTCTCTCCTCAACTTATTTCAGGGATTCAAAGCCATGGTGAGGTAGATCTAGTCAAGAGGAGCAGATTGGTGGGTGGAAGGGCTTCTGATTCACCGGAGAAATCCATCGCCGCCGCGGTCAACGCCGGAGCCGCCGTGGTCAACGCCAGAGGACTCGCCGGAAAACCGTTCCTCGCCGTCAAATCTTCAGCGGTTCTTCATGGGTGAATGTGAGATGCATTGGAGTCGGTTTGGGCTTGGTTCAGTGGAAGAACCGGTCTAGTTAAACCGGTTAAGCCTTGGTCAACGCCGGTCAACGGTTTGACCTAACCGGTTTAACTAAACCGGTTGATTTGGAATTGGTTCGGTTCGATTGGTGGTTCAGTGGGTCAAGGGAGTAAACCGGAAGTGGTCAACGGTCAACCGGGTCAAAGTCAACGGTCGGTCAACGGTCAACGGTCAGCCGGTCAACGCCGGTCAATGCCGTGGTCAACGCCGGTCAACGCGTTGACTCCGGCCGGTTTGTGTGTGCGATTCATCCTTGGGTGTTCGGGAAGTCTCGGGGTTCGTGTTCGTGTATTCGGGAAGGTTCGGGTTTAGTCGGGGTCTCGGGAATCCGTATCCGCATCCGTGCCGTTCGTTCCGTCATATCACTGTGAGTCGGCTCAAACACCGTAGCATTCATATAGATCGATAAATGGGAAACCGTACAGATAGGAATGCATACCCGATCGTGTTAAACCGAATTGAATGGTGAATTGAATGATTGATTGAATTGACATTAAACCGGCTAGGTTAAAGAAGCATGTTAGTGTTAAACGGATTAAACCTGTTGAGTGCCGTTAGGTTGATAGTAATATTGCATGATGCATTCATATAGTCGTGGCATGAGTAGGACCGTATATGCATATATATGTAAGTAAAGGACGATATTAAATGAACCTATATACGGGAATTAAGACGAGTTAAAATACGGTTTAACTTGAACACGCGTATAGAGTATGGAACGGTATCGGGGTTTTCCGAGTTAAATGAATTAAGTAATGAATGATGAGACGTCGGGGAGTTTAGTAAGCCACTAGCTCTAAACCGACGGATCGAAGAGTTATTAAAAGATGATTAGTATTGGTTAAGTAAAGAGAAGTGTTGTGGTTGGTGAACCGTCTACAGGTTAGCAAGCGGCTAACCCAAGGTAGCGGGCGTAATTTTGTTAAAAGATGTTAGCAACCCTAATAGGCTTGTCGTGTGTTGTTGTGTGTTGATTGCGAGGTTGTTTTTGTTGTGTGGTTGTGGTTGACCTTTTATGCAGGCCTTTAGATCGTCTCGGTGTTGGGCTGAGCGATCCTTGTTGTTACTTAACTCGGTCAAGGGACCGGTTAAGTGGTGGTGCTGGCTCGGTACGGTGCTGAGTCAGAGCGGTGGGGTGTGTGAGTTGACTTGCGGGATGCGGGGTTGATTGTTGTTATTGATCGAGATTGATTGCTAGAGTCCAAGCGAGTCTGCGTGTTTACATTTCTGCACTAGGACTCTAGGGTGGGTTAGATCCCGCAAGTCTAGGTGTTTGATTACGTTCTGGTACTTCCGACCCGATTGGATCCTCGGGTAGTTACCTAACCGGACCGTGGTGATTCTGGTTATGGTGTTAACCTATGGAGTGACGTCTGTAGGTGTGTGGTCCGGAGAATACGGGGTCATGTCCTAGGGCCGGACTGCATGGAAACTCGGGCTATCTAGGGGTAGTCAGAGTCACCGCGTATCGATGGACAGAGAACGGTGTCCTAGTCGTTGTGTGGACGGCTAGGTGTCGTGGGTTAGTTGCCATATCGGTAACAGTAGGAACCCGTGGAAGTTACCAAGATCGTAGGGGCCCAGTGTTGTGTTTTGGTGTAGTTGGTGTTGCGCGGTAGATAGATCGAGTCTCAATCGGGGACATGTGCCGCAGTGCTCCTGATTTCCTCTAATTGCCTTCTCTTTCTTTTGGCAATTGATGGTGTGTGGGCTCGACACGACGTGGTAGTGCGTGATCGGCTATTTTGCTGTGCTTGATTGTTATTTTGGGTTTCGGGCGGGAATCTATCGATGATAGATAGATTAGAAGCCTTAGTGGGGAGCCGATTCACTGGGTGATCTTAGATCGCTCATTAGACTCTTTTTGTGTTTTCAGGTTAAGCAGCGACGGACGCGGGAGGTCCTCGGTGTAGTTTCGGGATGGCTTGTGGCGAGGTTTTGATTCGATGGGTTTGGGGTTTTCTCTCGGTTCGGCTTGACGCCACTTTTGTATTGATTTGCGTGTTGATTCTTTATTGATGAAAATGATTTGTAAAGTGACGATTAAACGTTGTGCTGAACGTTTGAGTTACTCAGAAATGAATATGCTTTCCTGATATTGTGTTTTGTCCGAACCGACACAACTCGCAGAAGTAGTGCAAGACGGCCGACTTGTACTATGGAAGCGAGGATAGCGGAGTCAGAGTTGGATTGGTGCGAGCCTCTGTCTCAAACCGATCTGTCACTGGCTTCGTCCTGTGACGAACTTTTCCTGTTCGACTTGCTCGGGTTCGATCGGTCATGTTCTTGTTTGATTGTTGACCGGTCAGCGAGACGGTCAGCGGAGAATGGGAAAGGGGCGTTACAGTCCTCAAGGAGTCCTTCTGGAACTCGTATAGACTGATCAGCTAGGACAAGAGAGGTCCTAGTAGGAGAAAAATCCAGCATACTCAGCTTCTCTGCCACAGAATATGGCATAAGACTTCCAGCAGCTCCCAGATCACAAAGAGAGCGCCTAAAACTATCCTCAAAGATAGAACAACTTAGCACAAAAATCCCAGGATCAGGCAGCTTCTTGGGAACCTTGGTTAACAGTACATCACTTATCTGTTGAGGGACTACAATCACCCAATCTTTCAGCTCTTCATCCAAAGGCAACATCTTATTCAAGTACCTCTGCACACATGGGTGATAAGGTGGATCATCAGATGATGGAATTTCTTCCAACTCTTCACCAATCTCCTCCAGCCGCTTAAGCTCTTCAATCTCCTGCTTAATCACTTCAGATACTGAGGGATATAATCTAATGGATTGTGCATAAATCTCCTGCTGAGTAATCTCAGACACTCCAGGGAATAAACGATCAAGCTCTAAATCTGCATCAATGCCATCAGAATCCGGCGAGTCTGTCTGTTCACGACCTGCATCGACCGACACTATTGGTGTGTCGATCGATGCAACACTGTTTTCACAGTTTCTGCCCGAGAGATTTTCTCCAAAATCCGAAAATTCAGCTTCTTCTACCATCTCAGCTGTGCTTAGCTCAAATCCTTCACCTATGTGAGATCCATCATCAATGTACACAGACCAGGCCTTAATATGGGTGTTTGCCACTCCTTTTACCTTCATAGAACTGGAAATCTGATTCACCTGAGTATCCAACTGCTTCATATGAGTGTTCAGAGACTCAAACTTTCCATTGAGATCCTCATAGACAGCATCCAACTTCTTATTGCAGTCCACAGAAATCTTGGTCTGACTCTCCAGCAGCTGTTCCATCATTGCCTCCATCTTACTCTCATGAGCAGTAGCTGTAGAAGGAGTCTGATAAGATGAAGATCCATAGGTTCTCTGAGTACCTTGTCCAAAAGGATTCTGAAAACCACTAGTCTGTCCAAAACCAGAGGAGTTTTGATTGCCTGTGAAGGCACTCTTTTGTCCTCCATTGAAGAACCTGTTTCCCTACTGATTACCAAATCTGTTACCTTGGAAACCAGATCCTCCAATGTAATTCACATCTTCTTCTTGAGTGTCCTCCTCAGTCTGAATTACCTCAACATCTTGGGCAAAGTGGACAGCTTTCTTACCAGCTAGAAGATTACAAACTGTGTCCAGCTTAGATCTAATATCAGCAATCTCCGAATTCTCTACACTTCCACCAGATTTCTTTCTCCTCTCATCCATAGTCTTGCAACTGTTGCTGCTCACTAAGTTCTCAATCAACTGCTTAGCTTGTGCAGGAGTCCTGGTATTGAAATTTGCATTGCTGGAGTTATCCAGCGCAGACTGATATGGAAGATCTATGCCTCTGAAGAAGATACCTAGCAATGTGACCTCAGTGAATCCATGGTGTGGGCAGTCAAGCTGGGGCTTCTTGAATCTCATCCATGCAGCTTTTAAAGGCTCCACAAGGCCTTGGGAAAATGTCAGAATGTCCTGTCTGGACTGATCAGAACGAGCGTCATCATAGAAGTGTCTCAGAAACTCACTCTTTAGGGCACTCCAAGTAGTAAACTGCCCAGGTGGCAGTTGCTTAATCCAAGCAGCAGCATCTCCAGCGAGACTGTGCGGAAAGAGCTTGAGAAACAGATAATCCTGGCAAACTCCATCATACTTCATACCAGTGATTATATCCTCAAACTGATCAATGTGATCCATAGGTTGCTCCGTTGGGTGACCATGGAAGGCATTCTGTCTCATCAGCGAGTAGTAGATGGTTTTGCTCTCAAAATCATTCCTCTCAAAACCAGGAATCACTAGAGCTGACCAGTTTGCATGAAATTCATCCGGTCTGTTGTAGTCATCTAAAGTCCTCTCATGGACAACCATCTGTCTACCTTGGTTCTGTCCCTGACCTTGCGCCAGCGGCTGTGGTTCAGGTTCCACAACCTCAGGGATCACTCGTCCCTCAGCATCAATCTGATGCCCAGCAGCATTGTACGGATTGTTATCTCGGTCCCTCAGGGTACCTTGAGCATCAGGCATTATGATTACCTTCTATACCACCATCCTTGCTCTTATTTCTCTTCTGTTAGTCCTCTCTAGTCGTCCAAGTTCTTCTAGTCCGAGATTAACGAGGTTCAAGTTCTGATTACTTCTAGTTTCACGCGTCTGCATAAACTGTCTGTAATCGTCAAGTATCGATCGATGCTATCAGTGCAACGATCGATTCAATCTCAGAATCGCCAAGTGACGATCAACACAAAGGTGCAACGATCGACGCTATGCGAAATCGTTACCTGCGACAGAAAGAAAACAGAGAAAAAAATTAGTAACTAAAACAAAAAAATAAAGAAAATAAAAACTCCTAGTAAAAACCCTAAGTTCGATCCTATCGAAGACTCTAAGAGTCCCCGGCAACGGCGCCAAAAACTTGATAGGTCAAGAATAAATCATATTCTACTGCAAGTGCACAGTTATGCAATCGTAGTATATAAGGTATCGAATCCACAGAGACTCCGGTTTCGATAGATTAAGAACTGTAGAGATTTAAACTAAGAAGAAAGCAATGTGAAGTAAACTAAATAGCAGTGCGAGAAAGTAAACAAGTAGCAAGATTATCGGTGGTGAAAGCAGTTAATTAAAGGCGCTAAGTCTAGGGCGTTCTCAGGAAATCAGACAAGCAGACAAATCAATCAGTCATGATCTAATTAAGCTCAGTTCTAGAACTCAAATCACGGATATAGAATTAACCAAATTCCTTTGCGAGAATTCTCTAAGTCTAAGTGCAGCAATCCAAATTCTTTTGCAATTACTAACAGATTAAACCAGTATTAATTTCAAGTTCGATATGTTCACAATTAAACTAAACCAAATTCCTTTGCGAATAATTTAATTGCTCAACCTAAATAGTTCAGATTCTAAACCACACTTTCGTGTCTTATTTAGCAACCTAAGATCTAGATTCTAATTGATCAGGTTAGAACTAGCATTAAACTCAATTTAGATCGAAGAACATTCTATTCATGTGAATCCTTAACTGATTTAAACAAGTCTAGCAAGTCATGAAATCCTTAATGAGAAAGCCTAAACCAAACTATGAATCTACTCAGACATGATTAATGAAACAGAAATCATAGAATTAATAGATTGCATATAAGAAATTAAATAGATAAAGGGGTTCGAAATCTTCTCCAAAATAGATGAAGTACAGGATCATATCAGCCCCAAAAGCTCTAAAAATCCCTTAGCTCTAAGTATGATAGCGTAGGTAAATAAAACACCAAAATCCTAATTATATAGGCTAAATCTCGGCTGGGGCTTCTTTGTAAATACTGAAAACTTCTGGGCCAAAGTGTAATATCTTCAGTCTTCATTAAACCGCCGAGTTCAGCCCATCTCGCTAGTGTGTCGATCGATGCACAATCGTGTGTCGATCGATGCAGTCCTGTTTTCTGGACAGTGAGCTCAATCTCTCGGCCAAACACTCCAAAAATCCCCAAAATGCTCCAATATCTCCAATTCTGCTCCAAACCTGATTATACCTGTAATAGACTCTACAAGAACACAAAAAGACTCTAAAACACACTTATATCATGGCATAAAACCGGTAAAAACCATGATATATCAGACGCCGACGATGACAACGACGTTGAGGAAGACGACGCAGTGGATGACGACAACGCCGACGATGAAAACGACGCCGAGGATGAGGATGAGGATGAGGCTGAAAACAACGCTTACGATGGTCCACTGCTGGTCACTGCGGAGGAGGAGCGGATGACCCTAGGTAGACTGCTTCACATACCGGGTAGAGAGAATTACTTGACGGTCTTGGATCCAAACGTTTTGATTCCGCTTCAGAAGGAGATGAAGGGGAAGATTTCACCAGAGCAGAATATTACATGGTAAGATGTTTTGCTTGATTTGAAGACATAAGTTTAGAAGATGTTTGTTTTGGTTGAGTTCATGTTGTATGATTCTTGTCTGAACTCATGGTTGTGTTTGTCTGAGGAATGTATTTTCTTGTCAAGTCAGTTCATGTTGTCAAGTCAGTTCATATTGTTCTTGTTCTTGTCTGAAGATGTCTTGGATTTTCTTGTTCCTGGATCCGGTTCATATTGTCAAGTCGGTTCATGTTGTTCAATGTGTGAGTGTTCTTGTCTGTTTTTTTCTTTAGTGGTTTTGTGTATTGAGTTCTAGATCACGTTTTGTTTTGTTTTGCATGATTGTATGTGTATTGAGTTCTCTTGTGGTTTTGTGTCTTAAGTAACGTTCTTGTCTACTCTTAGTCATGTTTTTAATATGCATTGTTTGTCTTCAAGTATTGCCATATAAATGTTCTTGTCTACTCTGAGTATTTTAATATGCATTGTTTATTTTGTATCATGTTTGTTTTGTCTATTGTCTACCAATGAACTGAGCTTTTTGTCCACCACTTTTCAGGTTTGGTAAAGACAAAGGTGTTTTGACTCGGAGGATTTCAAGAATTCTGAAGAACAAGTTCGATGGTCTCTATACCAGTTGGACAAAGGTGCCGACAGACAGAAAACTCAGATACTTCATTGAGTTTGCGGTGAGTTTTACAACTTCGATATTTCAGTTTCACATTTGTCTGTATTATTTATTTTAAATCCTAATGTACATCTTCATTACAACTAGCAAACCCACCATTGGGATTCAGATCTAACGGAACAGGTTCGAGTTGAGTTTGAACTCATCTGTCTCCGCCGGTTGAAGGGAATGGTTAGCACAGTCAGGAGATCGCGTAAGCAGCCAAAATGGATTGTTGATACGGTGTGGAAGCAGTTGCGCAAGTTATGGCAGACTAAGAGGTCCAAAAAGAGGAGTAGAACAGCATCCAAGTCTCGTAACTCAGACCGAAATGGTCTTGGTCCTGACCAGCACTTGAGTGGACAAAAGTCTTATGCCCAAATTCAAGATGAAATGGTAAGTTAAAATTAGTAGTTTCATGTTTTTTTTAAATTGCATTTCTGTCTTTATTGATTAACTTAGTAGTCTTATGTTTCTGTTTCAGGAGGAGGAAATGGGAAGACCAGTTACATTTGGCGAAGTGTTCCTCAGGACACATACTCGGCCAGATGGGTCCTTTGTTGATGAGAGGGCGAAAGAAGTTGATGCTGTTTACAAAGAGAAACTACAAGCTAGGATGTCGGAAGCTGGCATGGAGCTCTCTGATACTGAAGATGGACCTCCAGAACTTAGCTTAGATGAGAAAAACGCTATATTCCTCCAGGTAACAGTTTCTATCACATCTGAGTTTATATCTGGTTCATTAGTGCTTCTGTTATGTTTTTATTCTGATTTTGTTATGTCTTTATTTTGATTATGTTATGTCTGCAGTTGTGCTTCTGTTATGTCTTTATTGTGCTGATGTTTGAATCTTTATTGTGCTTCTCTTATGTCTCTTTCCTTTTTAGTGTACTCCTGAAGATGCTAGAGGCCATGCTTTTGGTCTTGGTAGTCTTCAAAAGACTCTTGTGAATGGCAGGCAAACACATGGGATATGTGGTGCCACAGCTTTTGTTTCACTTCAACAACAACTGAAAGCTGCACAACAAAAGATTGAAGAACAAGCTGCTGACAATGAGCGCTGTGAAGCTGAGATTGCAAAAATTCGTGCTGACCAACAATCAAAGAATGATATGTTTGAACTCCTCTCAACATACATTCGTCAGAAGGATCCTGAGTTTCAGGAGTTCATTGCAGCACAAGCCTTAAGGACAATGAATCAAGATCCCCACTCAGCTCCAAGGAACTCTCAAGCATGAATGATCTTGTATTAGGTTATCAGTTTGTAATTACTTAACTCCTTTCTTAGGTTCATATCCTTTTGGTTTGTAAAATAACTTAACTACTTATGTAACAACTCACTCCTTTTGCTCTTTTTGGTTTGTAACAACTTGATCTTTTTGGTTTGTAATTTTTTATGAAAAGATTAGAGCTTCTAAAAACCGCTAAATAGAATTTAGTAAAATATTAAAAACAATTATAGGTAAATTATAAAATATATAGAACTAATAAATAAATTGGTTACACATTTGCCACTTTTTATGAACTCATAATCAAAAAAAATAGTTTCACTTTGGTGGCAAAATTTAACAACTAAAATACAACTACAAGATAATGGAGTTAAAATGTCTAAACTTAGTGGTATTATTTGCAACTAATTAAACACTCAGCAACAAATTACACTACTAAATAGTTGTAAAGTAGTGTCAAACTTTTGCCACTAAAACACAACTAAATTGAGCCATTGATTAAGGACTACCTATTATAGTGTCAAACTCATACTACTACTAATATAGAAGTGGCAAGTTGGTGGCATTTTAAAGACTTAAGCTATTGTTCCAAATCAGTCGCATTTTTGCCACTATTTTCCAACGACGGAATTTTGCGACGAGCACTATTGCCATTACGGCATATAGTTACAATTTCGTGGTAAAACTCTAATTTGCCACTTAATTGACACTTTTGATGTAGTTACAATATCTATGTCTTCTTGTAGTGTGTGGCCTAGTCTCTAATATAAGTTGTCACCAATCATCTCATCTCATTAGAGTAAAGCTACTTCACGTCTCTCTAAGCAAAACAGCAAATGTGCAATTTTACTCCATCACATTGGGTTCAATTCAATTCTCAAGAGCAAAAAAGCAAAGTTTGTCATATTTCGTATTTATATAATATACCTCTTTGTTTCTCATGTATCCACACATCACTCTTTAACCGGATATTATATAATATACCTCTTTGTCAATTCAACTCCTCCTCTTGACTCTATTCCTACTTCATATATATAATGTGCTTTGGGGCACTAACAACAAAAAGATGAGTTCGTTCCGGACAGTGAAGCATGTGCCTTGCCCCCAAACTTTTAAGATCAAACATACATAAGTTATAGCTCCCAAATCCTAAAACAAAAAATTAGTAATTGTTAGTTTTAAGAAAAATTTAAGTTTGAAGATTCAAAGATGGGAAAATTGTTTGCTCAAGAAAAAAAAATAGTCATAAAAATGACTTAACCTTTGATATTTATTGGCTACACAAGTTATATATGATGGATACACAAGAATAACCCTAAACCTAATTAGCTAGAGGACAAATTAGATAGTCTGTCATTTTGGTCCGAGCTCCAGACTTCACTTTTCACTCCAGACTTCACAGACTTCACTTTGCACTCCAGACTTCACAGACTTCATTTTGCTCTCCTGACTTCACTGTCTGTTGTTCTCTTCTATTTTACCAGACTTCAGACTGCACCAGACTTCAGACTGTTTCACCAGATTTCACTTTATTGAAACATACATGATCAATACTCCCCCTCAAGTTCAGACTTTGGAATCACCCTGAAGTATGAACTTGGAATGATCATAACAACACCTCATTAAAAACCTTGATGTAGAAAACCACTTGGGACAAAACCACATCAAGGGAAAAAGAGTATGTTGTACATGATCAGGGAAGTTCTAATCATGGGTAGGAAAGTCTACAAGTCCTAGTTTGCTGAAGATATGATCGCAAACCTTGAGACTTGTAGCCTTGTTGAAGATGTCTGCTAGCTGATCTTTGCTCTTTGTGTAGCAAGGTAGAACCGTCCATCTTCAATCTTCTCCCTTACCTTGTGACAATCTATCTCAATGTGTTTAGTCCTTTCATGAAACATAGAGTTTGTAGCACTGTGTATTGCAGCCCGATTGTCACAATGAAAGGTAATGGGACTTGATTGCTCAATGCCAAAGTCCTTGAGTAGAGCCTTCAACCAAGTTAACTCTGTTGTAAGCTTCCTCATAGCCCTATACTCAGCTTCAGCATTTGAACATGAGACTACTTTCTGCTTCTTTGTCTTCCAAGTCACTAAGTTTCCTCCAATGAAGGTGCAATAACCGGTTGTGGATCTCCTGTCACTCTTATCACCAGCCCAATCTGCATTACAGTAGCTGACAATCTCAGTGCTATCATTCTTACCCATCCAAATTCCTTGTCATGTTGAGCCTTTGAGATATCTAAGGATCCTCTCAATCAAACTCCAATGATAAACCGTGGGTGATTGCATATGCTGGCTTACTTGATTCACAGCAAAACATAGGTTTGGTCTAGTGAGAGTTAAATAGATAAGCTTCCCAACCAGTCTTCTATACAAGGAGACATCCTTAAATTTCTCCTCATCTGATTTCTCCCCCTTTCTATTGACTTGGTAGCCATCTTCAAGAGGAGTCTTTGCTATCTTGCAATCATGCACTCTTGTTTCTGTCAGCAAGTCTTTAACATACTTCCTTTGGGACAAAAACAACCCATCATTGAATCTGCATACTTCAATACCCAAGAAATACTTCAAATCTTCAAGGTCTTTGATGTCAAACGAACTTTTGAGAAAGGCCTTTGTGGACTGAATTCCCTCATTATCATTTCCAGTAATGATTAAATCATCCACATAGATCAGAACCACCACCACTCCTAAAGAGCTTTGAAGAGTAAACAATGTGTGATCAGATTGAGACTTCTTGAATCCATAGTCCATGAGTGTATGGCTTAGCTTATGGTAACCCTTGGTGATTGCTTCAAACCATATATTGCTCTCCTTAGTCTCAATACTTCACCAGGTTTACACAAATGCTCTAGTCCCGGTGGTAGAGTCATATACACTTCCTCTTCAAGCTCTCCTTGTAAAAAGGCATTCTTAACATCCATTTTCCATAGGTTCCATGAAAGGTTTGTGGCCAAGGACAGTGTGACTCTTATTGTATGGAGTTTAGCTACTGGTGCAAAGGTGTCAGTGTAGTCTTCTCCATAAGTTTGCGTGAACCCTCTTGCAACCAACCTTGCCTTGTACCTCTCAATGTCTCCATTGCTCTTATACTTGATTGTGAAGACCCATTTTGAGCTGACAGTTTTCTTTCCCTTTGGCAGCTTCTCCACATTCTAAGTGTGATTCTTTTCCATAGCTCCCTTCTCATCAATCACAGCATCCATCCACTCTTTGGTGTCTTTAGCCTCCTCATAGGTTTTAGGAACATGATTCATCTCTATCTTCCCAAGAAAAGAGGAATGACTTGATGGCAACAAGTCAATAGAACACACGGACTGGTTGGGATGAGCAACAGCCTGATTGTTAAAGTAGAACTTCTTGTTGATGTAGCTTGATAGATCCGTCTTCTCTCTAATGCTTCTTCAGAGTTGTTAGACCGGTTGAGCAGCTTCCTCTACACCCATCTCTTCTTATTCATGATGAATAATCTCCTCATCATTCATATTCAAGTTGTCTTGATCTTGATTCTGAGGTAGAACTTCCTCTTGAGTTTAAGTGGGTTCTTGATTAGTTGTCACTAGTTCTTCTTCTTGCAACTCTTCTTGATGACTTCCGGTTTCTGTTTCCCCTTGTCTTGGTACTTTATGAGGGTCATTTCCCAAATGATTCAAGAGAAACCTCAGACTTGTAGCAAGGTCAGACGGTGATCTTGAAAGATCTTTCAGTCCTTCCCAATCCCTTTTCTCATAGTACCCCTGCCCCTCAATGAACTTAACATATCTTGACACATATGTGCGGTTGTTGATCGGATCATAGCATTTGTATCCCTTCTGAGTAGTTGAATATCCAAGGAACATTCACTTGATGCTCTTAGCCTCTAGCTTGTTTCTTTGATCATCTGAGATATGGACAAAACACACACACCCAAACACATGTAAGTGTTCAATACAGGGTTGAGTTTTGTTTAGTACCTCAAATGGTGAGATGTCTTGTAGAACTTTGGTTGGAATCCTATTGATGAGGTAGCAAGCTGCCAAGACTGCATCTCCCCAAAACCTTTTAGGCACATTGGCATGGAACATCATGGATCTAGCTACATCCATAAGATGTCTGTTCTTTCTCTCAGACACTCCATTTTGTTGGGGTGTATGTGGACAGCTTGTTTGATGTAGGATTCCATGTTTGTTCAGATTTGCTTTGAATCTTTGACTTGTATACTCTCCTCCATTATCTGATCTAAACACTTTGATCTTGGCATTAAACTAATTAGTAATGTAATTCTGAAAGTGAATGAATGCTTCATAAACTCTATCTTTAGACGGAAGCAATGTGACCCAAGTATACTTTGATTTTTCATCTATGAATGTCACAAAATACTTGTTCCTATCTCTAAACATACATGGTGAAGTCCAAACATCAGAATGCACTAGATCAAAGCAGTTTTCATAGATAGTAGCAGATTTAGGAAATATAGTTCTACAATGTTTGCCAAGAATACAAGCTTCACAAGTTGAATGATCAAAGTTAGCATTAGGCAACATTAAACTGAGAGCACGAGCATGAGGATGTCCAAGTCTAGCATGCCACAAAACATTTTGATTAACAGAAAAACAGGAATTGAAAGCTAAGGAGTCTGAATTTCTTGGAGAAGTGTTTTCAAGGAGTTAAAGTTCATCTTGTGTTCCACCTCTTCCAAGTACCTTGCCATTTTTAATATCCTGAAAGCAAACTTCATTAGACCCAAATATAACATTGCAATTCAGATCATTTGTAATTCTTTTCACAGACAGAAGATTAGACTTAAACTTAGGCACAAAGAAAGCAGCATTATCCTTGTTAAAGAGTCTTAACTTTCTTGTTCCTACAATAGGGATACCTTTACCATCAGCGATAGTTACTCTACCTAGAGCCGGTTTAATATCTTTTAACAACTTAGCATCACTAATCATATGGTGAGAAGCTCCTGAATCTACTACCATTTTATGATCATATTGTGCAAGTAATTTATGAGACAAAAGTGTGATACTAGAGAGTTTAGAGGCATAAGCCTTGATGAGATCCTCCAGATCACTTCTCCTCACATACTCAGTGTTAATGAACAAGGAAAGCTCTCCTCCTTGAGTAGATGAAGTCGCCTGCTCAGCCACTTCTTGGGAGATGTTGGCTTTTGAATCCCTGAAATTGGATGGCTTGAGGTGTGGATGGAGGATCCAGCATTTTTCCTTGACGTGTCCCTTCTTCTTGCAATGCTCACAGGAGATGTGCTTCCTGTCCTCTTGCTTGAACATGCTTCTGTCCTCATGCTTGAATACACTCTTGTTGGCGGTGACAAGCTCCCCCTTTCCTCCAAACAGCTCAATGCTCCCTTGTTCCTTTTGGATCCTTGAGCACACTTCTTCAAAGTCAGGAAGAGTAGTCTCCCTTAGAATGGACTTGATAACATCATTGTAGACCGGATTCAGATTGAGGAGGAGTCCAAAGATCTTATCTTGCTCCTTCCTTTCATTGAGAACATTTGGGTCCATGGTGCTTGGCCTTAACATGTCAAGCTCAGACCAAGCAGATGATAACTTCCCAAGATACATGGTGAACTCACAATCCTCTTGGTGAAGGTCACTGATTGTCTTCTTCACTTCATACACACGGCTGAGGTTAGAGACATCACCATACACCTTCTTCAGAGTGTCCCAAAGTGATTTAGCAGTTTCACAATGGGAGTAATCTTCAAGGATGGAAGGATCTAGTGAGTTTTGAAGAAAGCCCAGAACTGATTGGTGTTCTTGAAACCACCTTGCCTCCTCCTTCTTTGTTGCCTCATCTTTCTTCTCCTTTGGATCTTCATCAGGCGGTGTCTTGTCCTCAATAATGTGCTCCCAAAGTCCTCTGCCACAGATTGCGGTCTTGGTTGTTCTCTGCCATGTCCTGTAGTTTAAACCCTTGAGAACCACAGGAATGACAGTAGGCTTGAGGCTTGAGTTTACTTGGACAGTGTCTTCCATTGATGAAGCTTGAAAGTTTCAGAAAAGAGAAACAGTTTGAAGAGCAAAAATGAAGAGAAAAACACAGATTTAGAACTAAGAACGAGTAGAATCAGTAAGAGAATAGAGAGAATCAAAGAACAATAACTTTATTGCTCTGATACCATGTTAGTTTTAAGAAAGATTTAAGCTTGAAGATTCAGAAATTGGAGAATTGTTTGCTCAAGAGAAGAAGAGAGAATAGTCACAAAAATGACTTGACCTTTGATATTTGCTGGCTACACAAGTTATATATGATGGGTACACAAGAATAACCCTAAACATAATTAGCTAGAGGATAAATTAGACAACCTGTCGTTTTGGTCCGAGCTCCAGACTTCACTTTGCACTCCAGACTTCACTGACTTCATTTTGCTCTCCAAACTTCTCTGTCTGTTGTTTTTTTCTGTTTCACCAGACTTCAGACTGTTTCACCAGATTTCACTTTATTGAAACATACATGATCAATAGTAATTAAATTGTTTTTGGCCCCCAAAATCTCCAGACATGAATTCAAGGGCAGCAGAGAGATCTCGCAGACAATATGGCAACTAAGTTGAGGGAAAGAATACAAAGAGCTAAACAATAAAGTTGAGGAATTAGAAAAGCATCTGTGATCAAACATAGCTAGATATGAAAAATAATAACCAAAGGAAAGTTAAAAAATGAAATCCTTAGCTATTCTTATAAATAGAAACGATGATGATTGACCATTAATTGCAAGAAACGAATTTAACGTTCATCTCTTTGGTTGAGTTGCACCAAACTTGGGAGATAAGAAGATGAGCACACAAGTGGGGGAGAATAACTGTGCGGAGTATATCCTGTATAGCCAGGATAGGGGGGTTCCCACATGGGAGCTTCTCCGAGATTCACAGTTCTATAGTATCGTCCGTCGTCTCCAATGATAAAAGCTGTGTGGTAATGAGCCGTCTTGGTTTCTTCAAATCCGTCCATATCGAAAACCACAGCGACTTTCTCTTCCTCGTCTATGAAGAAGCTCCCATGTGTCTCGCGAAACCGAACGAGACGATCACCAATTAATGGTCTCATATCCACGTCTATAAACTTGCTCCACGACACATCATTGGCCTCAATCTTAGTCGTAATCCAAATCTCTAATGCGTCAATTGTACTATTAGCATTCATACTTTTCTGATGTAGCAGGGCGAGCTTTTCGTCTCGAACAGATGAGAGGGCCACAGTTCTTTCATAAAAAGAGTGAATCGGAACAGGCAGACGCTGTCCAAATCTCTCCGTTGTAAAATCAAAACATAGTAAGAACTCTTTCCAATCACATTCATATATCCTACCTAGTCTCTTACTCTTCTCATGAGCCCAAAAATAAGTATTTCCCTTCAAAGACACGCCGCGGCAACCCGATACTACCTTCCAGTCGGGTGTGATGTCAAGAACCCTCCATGACTGGGATCTAAAGTTGTAGATTTCGAACCCGAAAAGGTGTTTATGTTTGCGGAAACAGTAAGTATCCACAAACCTTAAGATTTTGTGGTTACGGTTTCTGTCGTAACCAAAGAGATAACAGTCTAGAAGGTGGAAATATGTTATGGGACTGATCGACCTTGTTTGCCCCAAATAAGGATTCCATGCCACGAGCTTCGAGTTGTCCGAGGCCACGCATAACAATAACCCATCGCAGTGAATAACTTTAGATATCTCGACTTGATTGAATATATCTACATTCTTTATAGATAAATCAATACCAACCGAGTCTTCTTCTTTGCGGCCGAGACGGAATCTCAATGAACAAACCTTATCATCCACCGTAATGAACCCCAAAAACTGATGCTGCCTAACCGCTGCTTTGCCCAAAACCCAATCTCTGGATAAACCGTCCCATAATTTGCAAGTGGACCGCACTTGTCGCAGAGATGTTATTGGAACCTTGCTGAATATCTTATCACCTACCAAATCATGTGGAAGATCGCAAATCCCATTCGTCATTCTTCTTTCTTTTTTTGGTCTGGAATTCGTCATTCTTCCAAGCTTTCAACAGACGCGGCACATATAGGAGGAACACACAATACATTTATTTATATAGAGAATTATAACTAAAACTAATTGGAAAAACCGACTAGAAAATTGTTAAATATCCTTTTTATATTATAGATTAACTTATTATATAAAGTTCCAATCTCAAACATAATACTATTAAGATGATTGCCACACGTGTTAATCCTTCAATTAGATAATAACATGTGTTCAATTAGATTTTTCCAAATAGTAAAGAGAAAAGGCATAAAATAGCACAAAAAACATACTTTATCATAAATATAGCACCAAGAGAAATAATTCACATTTTTAGCATTATTTTAGTTATAAAGATTTTTATAGCATTGTATAATTTAGGGTTTAGGGTTAATTATTTAGGGTTTAGGGTTTAGTATTTAGGGTTTCGGGTTTATTATTCAAGGTTAGGTTTTAGTATTTAAGGTTTAGGGTTTAGTATTTAGGATTTAGGGTTAGGGCTAATTTAGTGACAAAACATGTTTTTGTGCTATTTTTATGATTTTTCTTCCTTGGTGCTATATTTTTGACAAATCATGTTTTTTGTGCTATTAATGCGATTTGCCCAATAGTAAAAGATCTTTTCTATTTTTAAAACGAATTAAAAATTTTAATTTAATAAATATTCATGTGTTAATAATATTTATCTAAAAAGATAGAAAAATAAATAAATATAGGATCACATAATTAAAGTAGGATATAAAAAGAAACAAATTAGAATTACATAATTCAAATAGGAATATGAGAATCATATTGTGAAATATATTTTCTATTTTTAAAACAAATTTTAATTTTAATTTAATAAATATTTATGTGCTAATAATATTTATCCAAAAAGATAGAAAAAAATAAATATACGAGTATATAATTAAAATCGGATAGAAAAAGAAATAAATTAGAATTACATAATTCAAATAGGAATAAGAAAATCACATTGTGGAAATAAAACATTTCCATTTAGATTTTGTCACATATTAAATTGATCTTATCTACCTAAAACTAATATTACTAGATTATTGAATAATATTACATAAACAAATTAAGATTTTAATTTATAAATATTTTTGTGATAATAATCATGATCCAAAAAGATAGAAACGGAAATAAATCTAGGATTACATAATTAAAATAGAATAGAAAATAAAATAAATCTAAGATAACATAATTTAAAATGGAATATGAAAATCATATTGTTTGATGATAACAATAATAAATGAATATTTTGATTCATAATATAAAAAGTCAAAAAAAAATCAATAAAATAAATCTAATTCAAATAGGAATAAGAGAATCAAATCGTCAAAATTTTGAAAAATAGAAATATGAGTGACTAATTAAAAAAAAACTTAATTTAAATATAGGATAAAATTATTATTTGGAAAGGTGGTTTCACACAACTTTCAACTGTTTCAAATTCAAAATCATTAAGAAAAAAATTACTTTGAATATTCTTTTAGTAAAATAATAAAATTATAAAAAACAATTGATGAAATATAGTGATGATAAAAAAGATAATAGTTCGATTAAAAAAAAGTTAATTGTGGCAAATGTAATTTAAACACGAATAAGATAATTAATTCGTCAAGAGTTGAAAAAAATAACTATATGAGTATTTAAATATTAAAATATTAAATATAATTCAAACATGAATAAGAAAAAATTAATTATTTAGAACCATAAAATTATTTAGTTGGAACCAAAATAATACAAAAATAAGAAAGTCAAATAAATAAATAATTGTTATATTTTTCTTTTGGTTGTTTCACGTCAACGTTTTGAATATTATTTTATTTAGCAGGTTATTTAATTTAATTTTTTATTTTTAATCATAAATTATAAATATTTAATTATAAAACCCGCATATGCGGGTCCTAGTGTAGTAGGTTTATGGATATCAATAGGTTAGGATCCCGCGTATAGACCTAATATAAAATTAGATTTTGACCCGCCGAACGGCGTGTATAAATTTTTTTTGATGTTTATCCATATTTTGTATATAAATAATATATTTGTAAATAATATGTTTTTATAACATAATATTAAATTTAGACGTTTGAGATATGTTGAACATATATACAGGTTTTGTATAGTTTATTTATTTTATATTTTTGTAAATGATAATGGCCTACGCTAAGGATGGACAAAAAATTGTATTGCATGTAGATTATATTTGTAAAAGTGATATATCTTATTTTTAAAACACTATTATATTGTTGTATGTTAAAAATTTGAGCATTTTTATCTTTATGCAGTAGTTAGTATAATATATAAAGCGTATGAGTAATATGGTGGTGATATATATTATTAATCTTTATTTTGGTCGACATATATTATTAATCCAAATATAAGTAATTTGTTATGTATATTGTTATTTTATATTTGGAATTTTTTATTTTTAGACTTGCAATTTTGTTATAAAAACTTATAAACTTTTTTTTTTTATAACATCTTAATTCATTAGTTCAAATTGTAAACGGAGAATACAAATATTGTCTTAACGATATAGGTGGTGAATAAAACAAGTTAAACAAATCTTCCTTCTCTTTCGCCATTCCCGCCAAATGGTCCGCTGCCATATTCTGTTCCCTATTTACATGAGCCAAAGAACACTGTGGTAACTTAGCCATCCAGAACCTGATATCAATAAGTAAATTACCAATTTCAGAGCTACTTCCCGCTGATTCGATTAACTGTGTTAACTCCAAATTATCACTCTCAAACCAAACATACCGCAAGCCTCTTGACCACACTAGTTGCAGGACATGTTGAAAGACCGAAGCCTCCGCCTCTAGAATTGTACTCTTATTTGGCAATCGTCCACATCCTGATAATATATGATTTCCATCTGCATCCCTGATAATCCATCCTGCTGTTACACCCCCAGAATCATGACTAAATCCAGCATCAAAATTGCATTTTAACCAACCTTGATCCGGTGGTTCCCATTCTGAAGATTTGTAAATCGGATTCCTTGTTTGTTGGCTTGTCTGTCCCACAATATCCACAGTTGCTTCCAGCCATTCCTTTGTCTCTAAGTGTGCTTTCTCCAAGACTTTCTGTGGCAGAATATTCTTCTTATTGAACAACAATTCATTTCTGGATTTCCAAAGATTCCAACCTACCCAAAAAGGTTGTAGACGTTGCATTCTACCGTAACTTGAATCCTTAGAGAGTTCAATCAACATCACCATATTTTCTTCTACACTCCGCATTCCTTGTTGAAACAATAATAAACCATAACATCTCCAAACCGCTTTTGAATAATCACACTCAAAGATAATATGATTTATAGTTTCCTCTGCCTGAAAACATCTTTGACATAAGGGATCAACGTTAATACCTCTTGACCTGAGTCTGTTATTTGTTGGTACCGCACCTGAGATAGCTCTCCAAAAGAAATGTCTCATCTTGGGTAGTATATCCAACTTCCAAATCTCCTTTTTAATTTCTAAAGTCTGTTGTACTGCATTCCCTTGTGGCTCCACATTCGCATGGGTTGCCAGCCAGTATCCACTTTTAACTGAGTACTCTGCATCTTTAGTTAAAGGCCAGATCCAAACATCGTCTACTGCATGTTGTGCTAACTCAATCTTAATAATCGCTTCAGCCTCATTGTGAACAAAATGTCTCCTTATCAAGTCTCTATTCCACTCTCTCTTCCCACTTATCCAAAGATCACAAACTTTATTTAGGTATGGTACTCTATGACTTTGAATATTACCTGGTGCCACTGTAGGTATCCAATTATCTTCCCAAATATCCACCGTCTGTCCATTACCCACTTGTTTTCTCAAACCTTGAAGTAGTAACTCCTTTCCTGCTTGCATAGATCTCCATCCATATGAAGCATTACCTGAACAACCTGACTGTAAGAAACTCAGATTGTTATGATAACGCGCTTTGTATATTCTTGCTAACAAAGAATCCGGACGCATTAAGATTTTCCAAGCTTGTTTTGCTAGTAGGGCATGATTAAACAGATATGTATCTCTGAATCCAAGACCTCCTTCAGACTTTGGTAGGCTTAGGTTCTTCCAAAAACTTATAAACTTTATCTTTATTAGTTTTATACTTTATTGGAAAAAAAAAATTAATTTACTTGGAAATAACAACTTCTATTTTTCCAACTAATTTTAGTTTCTAAATTACCAGTCTATGGGTTGAAATTATAATTGATTTATACAAATATATATTATTGAGCATATTAGAAAAATATTAAAAATATGATGGTTATCATTTACATGTGGATGGTATAATATATATTTATAAATGCTAATATGTTATATTTTATATATTTTCATAAGTAGGTGTAGAGGTTTGAAATTTGTTGATAATTTTGTTGTCTAAGAGATGTTGTTTTTGATAAATGATAAATGAAAGGAAATTTTCATTTTTCCTTCTCCATATATATATTTTTGATATGTCAATAAAATAAAATACCTTTATGATACCTTACGATGTTATTAGTCATGCACATTAGCGATCATAAAACTCAAACCCTTTTGTGTTCAACCGGAATTGCAAAAAAAAAAGAAGTAATGACAATAGAAACTATTGTTGATGTTCAATATAATTGTTTCCAATAAATACACGGAAGACCCAAATTATTCATTTTAGGTAATTGTAAGTTAAAATTTTGCTACAACTATTTATAGATCTTTAGAATTGTCAAAGTTAGTAAATATTATAATCAAATGAATGTTAATCAAAGTATCTTTAACTAACAACATTATAATCAAATCAATATATGCCTATTTAAATCTGTATGGAAAATTTATAAAGTATCTTTGTTAAATATGAAAAAAAAAGTTACCCTAAAATTTAGTAATCCATATTGTCTTGAAATATTATCACTAAAGGAAAAGGAAATTAGTAATTCAATTTGTGCTATTTTAAAGGAGTTAAGTTAATCAAACTATTGAAGAAAAATTGTTAGGTGGTCGACTAAATTCAAACAACATTATCAATTTTTTAAATCAGTTTTAATATTGTATAATTATTACACAGAAAATTTAAAATAGATTTTCTGGTTAAGATATATAATTTATTTTAAATAAATTTTATTAAGTGTTGACAAAAAACAATTAAGCCATAGGATCACATATTTTAAGGAAGAAACTAGTAGTTGATTTCAAAAAATCTTTGTGGGATCCGCTGTTTAACTGGGTAGATTCGAGTTGCCTTGTTTACATATTTTCAAAAATATTAAATTATCCTTAATAATATAATTAATTTATTTATAATGATAATGGTACATCTGGTAAATAAATCAAAAAGTCTAGGCATTAATTATTTTGTACTTCTGCTTTAATAGTATAGATCCGTCTGTTTAAACCTGTCAATAGTAATACATGCATATTTACATCTGTTTATAAATTTTATTTTTATTTTAAATTTTAATACCAAATGACATTTTTAACTTTGTATATTTCTCTATACATTTTTTACATGTCTATACTCGTTTATATTTAAGACTAATTTTTACCCGCCCCTTTGAACCCGTGATATATAACACATTCCTATTTAAATCGGTTTAGGTTGTTTAATTATTATTTTAAAAATTAATACAATATACATAAAATTTAATTTTGTATATTTTTCTCCAATTGAATAAAAAAATTCAACCTATTTAAGACGATTTTATTTCTTGCAAAAGTTATTTAGTAAAACATTTTCAAAGGGTTTGCTTGTTAAAAAAAATTATTTGGTTTTACATAAAGATGTTAAAATGGTAGACCATACTTGTTTAGACTCGTTTATATTTAGACCTGCCTGTTTAAATTCATTTGACGGAATACATGGATATTTAAATTTGTTTAGGTCTGTTTACAAATTTTAATATTTTTATTTTTAGTTTAGCCGATTTCTCCATACAGTTTTACTCCGGTTGAATCCAGTACTTCCCGGATATTTAAAAAAAATTATTCTTGAACAAATTATTTAATAAAACATTTAATTTTTGTTTATATGCCTATTTAAATCTGTATGGAAAATTATAAAGTATCTTTTTTAAATATGAAAAAAAATTAACCCTAAAATTTAGTAATCCATATTGTCTTGAAATATTATTACTAAAGGAAAAAGGAAATTAGTAATTCAATTTGTGTTATTTTAAAGGAGTTAAGTTAATCAAACTATTGGAAAAAAATTGTTAGGTGGTCGACGAAATTCAAACAACATTATCAATTTTTTAAATCGGTTTTAATATTGTATAATTATTACACAGAAATTTTAAAATAGATTTTCTGGTTTAAATATATAATTTATTTTAAATAAATTTTATTAAGCGTTGACAAAAAAAATTAAGCCATAGGATCACATATTTTCAGGAAGAATTTGGTAGTTGATTTCAAAACATCTTTGTGGGATCCGTTGTTTAACTGGGTAGATTCGAATTGACTTATTTACATATTTTCAAAAATATTAAATTACCCTTAATAATATAATTAATTTGTTTATAATGATAATGGTACATCTGGTAAATAAATCAAAAAGTCTAGGCATTAATTATTTTGTACTTCTGCTTTAATAGTATAGATATTGTCTTCCTATCTATCGTTTCTCTCTTCGTTCTTACCGTTTTTCTTAAGATCTAACTTTTTCGCTTAAAAGAGTTTTTTTCGGGTAACGCTGTTTTTTTAAGATCTAATATGTTCGAGTCGGTGGTATGGTATCTAAGCTAAAACTAATGTTTTCTTCGAAGTAAATAACGCCAGATCAAAAAAAAATCATGTCACCCTTTCGTTGACAAAAATTACTATTTACTTTTTTTTTTAACGCTGATACAGATTATGAGAACTATTACAAGGACAATTTTACAGATAATACTACCTCCGTCCTACGAGAATCCATCAACGATTATGATCAACGGTTCCACCTGCTCCTGAAAACTTCCTTATAAGCTTGCCTCCATTAATCTTGTAAAACTGCGCCTTCGGGGATTTAAACCCCGTACATGCCGATGTAAAGCTTTAACCATTTGACCACTAGGCCACGGTTGCTTCACAAATAACTATTTACTTTAGTCTTCATTTTCTTGTTACAATACATAATCAGTTATTACTTTGTTTAACAAATTCAAAGGCTTAAATAAATCCAACTCGTAGTGTTAAAATCTTAGATTTAAAAGTGTTGATTAGGAGTTGCTCTCTCTCTCTTGTCTAGAGAGAGAATTTTCTCTCTTTTGTTTTTCCATATTTCGCTTCTTCTCCGAACATTATCTTTCAGAAAGGTGATGCTTGGAAATTACTTTGCGACTCTTGTTGTTCTCTTTTGTTTTTTGGTGTTTATATTCTCGGATATATGTTTCATATGGTCCATTTGCTTGCTCTATATGATCGCTTTGGTTTTGTTCGAATAAATCTCTGAGTAGTTTTCTATGGATGGCATATTCACCTCGTGCAAATATGTCGGATCTAACCGATTCTTTCCGGTTTTTCTCGCCTCCGCGAATTTGATCTTGCTTCCTCTATCTTTTTTCGTCGTCAATCCCTGATTTCTCTCAGCTATGTTTTTGATTCCCCAATTAACCAGGATTAATATCGTCTTCTTGTCACCGCTTTAGAGGACAACCATATGGTGAATCCTGATAGGTCTATGTGCCTATCGGCGACGGCGTCTCCTCGGCCTTGGTGGTTTCCGACAGAGTTGCGGCTACTGTTCTTCTTCAATGCAGGTGCTTTCAGATGGAGGGTTCGGGAAGCTTCGATCGACAAATGGTGCTGGGCAGTTGCAGAGAAGTGGTTCAGTGAGGTTTGGCTCCGCTTTCCTCCGCGTTTGCCAGCAGTCGCTCGGCGGTTCTTCAAGAGAGTGACGCGTGTTTGCATGCTCCCCTTGCTGTTGGTGAGGCCACGTGGCAGTCTTATCATCATCTCTCTATTTTTGTAAAATCGTGTTTGTTGTCGATTTCTTCTTTATCTCCGTCTCGGCTCATTTGTAATATTGGCCTTTGGCCCATAAAATCTATATTCGTTGACGAATCAGCGGAAGATCAACAACTGAGAGGATTCACCTTGAACAATATACTTCTCCCAAACATAACCAACAAAGTCTTCAATCTTTTATTTCTTTTTCAATTTGAAAGTTAACAATTATAAATCAAACTATGAACCTAAAGATCTAACTGAAAAACACAAAATCGAAGAGAAAAATCTAAAGGCACGCATGAATGTACATCTTCAACTTCAACTCTTCCAACCCATTGCCTTTAGCTCGCTCTGCTTCAGTTCCACATGCTTCCCTAGCCTGTGACGATAACTAACATATGATCACATATCCTACAATGGATCATTGTAGCTATCTAGTGAAAAATAGCTGATGCATAGGAAATATGCATTAGATCATATATACTCTACTCATTCCTATCAAATATTTTAACAACTTTCACTCAGACAACCAACAAATGGAAACATAGACAGTTATATGTTAGCACAAAACATTACCCAAGATCTGAAGGAAGCCTGAATCCACCTATACGGACACGCTTTAATGAGTAAACCTGGAACAAGTAAAGGCAAAAACAATTTAGTACCGGTTTAGATATATCACCTGAAACAGATATAAGTAAGTGAAAGTAAAACTGACCTCAAGCCCAGCATTTTTCACTGCATAGGTCCACACAGAAGAAGTTCATAAAAAATCATGCAAACAACATCAATAGATTAGATAATGTAGCGTGTTTGATTTATAAACTCACAAGATGTCAGATCAAAGATTACAACGATTTAGAACTTAAAATATGAGAAAGCTTTGGACAAAATACCACAATACGTAGCCGTGCTTTTGGTATATCATGCTGAATCTGGGACACAGTGGACTCCTTCCACCATTGTCCCGTCGCTGATGACCATTAAATGTCGTTTGTGTACATCACCGGCAACCGTAGTAATATATCTGCCGTTTCACAAAAACAGAAAATAAGAGAAGGATAAACACAAACGAGTTGACATGTTTGGGAGAAGTATATTGTTCAAGGTGAATTCTCTCACAAACGAGTTGACATGGCTGAAGGTTTTCCTTAAAAACTTTAGCATTGAGCAATCAAGTCCAATTACCTTCCATTGTTACAATCAGACTGCAATCCATATAGCCATAAACTATGTGTTCCATGAAAGGACTAAACACATGGAGATTGATTGTCACAAGGTCAAGGAGAAGATTGAAGATAGAACTGTCTTACCCTGCTATACAAGAAGTGAAGATCAGTTAGCAGACATTTTCACCAAAGCTGTAAGTCTCAAGGTTTGCGATCACATATTTAGCAAACTAGGACTTGTATCCATTCATGATTAGAACTCTCTTGATCCATGAGCAGCATACTCTTTTTACCTTGATGTGTTTTTGTCTCAAGCTGTTTTCCACATCAAGATTTTAATGAGGTGTTGCCATGATCATTCCAAGTTTAGCCTTTATGGTGATTCCAAAGACTAAGCTTGAGGGGGAATATTGGTCATGAGATATCTATTGAGATAAAGTTCTAATGATCAGAGATGGATAGCTTCAAGACTAGGAGCTCTTAGAGTAACCAGATTAGACAAGAAACATATGTGGATTGTACCCGCGGATGAATAGTAAAACAGTTTTGTTACTTATATTTTGGATTAGCTTCTCGTGTAAATTAAAATAGAGCAAGAGCTTATTCTGATTTTAAAATTTGAATCTAAAGAAACTTATTCTCTTAAATTCTAATCTCTTATCCTCGTCGTCATTCTTCCAAGCTTTTCAACAGACGCTGCACAATACAAATCAATACAAATAAGGATCTAGGGCTTTCTCTCTATATATACAATTATAATATAAATTAATTGAAAAAAAAAACGTAAAATACGGATGATCTCTTTTCTTTGTGTATAGCTTCTTTCACCATAACTTGGACGTACGTTACAAAAAAAATAAAAAAATGGCTTTAGTTTTTACTTACTCATGGATGCAGGTCAAGATTTGAACCACTACGTACCCACTACACAAATTTCGTAGAGGATGCAGATGAGAGAAGAGAAACGACAGCGTGTGTAATTTGAAGTCTTGATGGGGCAACAAGAAGGAACATGAAAATCTTTCTCGTTTTGGTAAAAACAAACTAGAATAAAAAAGCAAAGAAGCTCAAAAACTCTATACTGGCCTGTTTCAAGCGCAAAAGAGACAGTATTATTAGGGCCCGTGGGCAAACAAGTTTTTTTCGCTCTAATTAGTTATAATAATAATAAAAAATAGTATCATTTAAAAATTATTAGAAAATAGAAATTAAAATTCATAATATTTTTAAACTAGCTGCGAACAGAGCCATCAACTAATAAATAATTCTTTTAAAAATCATCAATTCAATTTAGCAACAATAATATTATGAAAAAAATCTTTATATCATATTAATTATAATTAAACATATGTATAGGTATTATTTATTAATTATCATTTATATTTATTCAAATTCAAAATTCATACAGATAATACAATTTTACTATATAAAATTTTACTATCTACAACAATCATACTTATCAATACTTAAATTTGTATTTTAAAAATATTTTCATATTTATCATCTTATTTTTTATACGAAAATTTACTTATTTCTAAAATAAAATTGTTAATATAAACTAAAATATTTTCATATTTATCATTTTATTTTTATTTTATTTTATACGAGATTGTACTTATCTCTTAAATAAAATAAAATTGTCAATATTTGTTTGCACTTAACACACAAATTAAATCTAATATATACGCTACCACAATCGAATGGTATGTCGATGTAACACTTTAGGATCAAATCCACAAGGAGCTAGTGATCTATAACACTAAGAATACACAAATTTCATTAATCTAAACTAATAGAAGAGATTTGGTTTTATACTAGCAACCTAAATAAGATGAAAGCAAAGAAACTAATATGCAAATGACATAGATAACAATAGTGCAATAAAAACAGGACAAATCTTTCATTAAACAAGATACTAAAGATCACAAAAGCAGAGTAAAACCAGTAAAACAGAGTTGTAATGAGTTTAAGCAAACAATAAAATAACTAGTTCTTGGGTTTGAGATTATAGACTTGGGTGATCGAAAAATAATCTAAGAATGATAAACACAAGAATGATTCCCAGGCTAAGAACAATCATATAAAGTCACTTCACTCTCATGATAATAATCATATACTTATCAAGCATTAACATCAACTCTCGTTGGCAATTCAAGGTAAGTATGCATGAAGATCATGTTCTTAATACCACCAAACACCTTAAACATCAACTCTCATTGGTTAAGTATGTAAAACACTTGAAAGATTTATCAAACATTAATCTACACTTCTTAGTGATAAAAACATCTAAGATCAAGAGATTGATTAGCTACTTCAGTCTTAACATTAAGAACATTTAGCAAGTGAGAATACAAGATATCTAGGTTCTAAACATCCTTAGATCATCATTCAATCACCCTCATCTACTCAACCCAGAAACATATGAAGAACTACTCACTAATATTCATAGAAACACAAAAAATACATAGTTGAGATGATATAAAATGAGAGAAACAGATGAATCAACAAGAACAACACAAGAAAATCAAACCAAACTTCGAAAGAAGATGAGAGAAAATAAATTTGTGATCTAGATCCATAAATAGATCAAGAAGTAGATCATGCATCTTCTCATATACCAAAAAGCCTTAAATAGTGTAAAATAAAGTGTCTTAATCGGCCTCAAAACATGGAAGGGTCTACAAGTCAAAAGCAAAAGAGAAAGTAACATGCGGAAAAAAGTAAAGCTTACAGCGGCCTTTGAAGGACGATGTGGGAGTTAGATGTGGTTGATTTGTCTCACATCGACCTTTTGTGATCGCTGCCAAGTTCGATGTGTCTTACGGATTTTCTCGGATGCTTCCTCTTTGTGGCACGATTTATATGTGTCCAGTAAATCGGTCATAACTCTTTGTGTACAGCTCCAAATGACTTCAAATCACCTCCATTATAAAGCTAACTTAATTTGCTATAACTTTAGTTTGAAGATCCAAAGCTTAATATGTATTTAAGGTCTTCATATGACTCAATCTTTCAAGAGTAAAGCTCACAATTGTCTTTTGTGGTCGCTGCACCAAGCCATTGTGATGTATGCTTGTGATCCTTAGCTGTTTTCCACCTTCTCTTTGTGCGTTTTAGTTCCTAGTTGCTCCATTATCACTTTAATACTCCATCATGATTCTCCACCACCTAAAGCAAAAGAAAACGCAACCTAATGATGTTTAAATGTACATCCTAAAGCTAAAATGAAATGGAAATTATGATTAAACACATCTAAAAATACAATACATCAATAAACTAAGGTTAACATAGTAAAATCTTAATTCCATTAAGCAGAAGCAAGTATCCAACCATTTTGAGAGTAAATAAAAGTCCAAAAGCACTTACCAATTAATATAAAGATATCAAAAAAAATATTTATATTAATTATCATTTATATTTATTCAAATTCAAAATTCATATAAATAATATAAATTTACTATACAAAATCTTATTATCAACAACAATTATATTTGTTAATAATTAAATCTCATACTTCAAAAATATTTCATATTTATCATCTTACTTTTTATATGAGATTGTACTTATCTCTAAAATAAAATAAATTATTAACATAAACTAAAATATTCTCATATTTATCATCTTACTTTTTATTTTTATTTTCATATAAAATTGAAATTATTTCTAAAATAAAATAAAATTGTTAATATAAATAAGGTTAACACGGCAAAAAATATAATTTCACTAAAAATAGATAAGTAATCAACTATTTTGAGAGAGAATAAAAGCTCAAAAACATTTCATAATTAATATAAAGATATACTAGCTAATTTTATATGTAATTTTATTTTCAGTTATACTAACTTAATAACTTCTAGTATTATATTTTTTAACACTGCATAAATAATAAATCCAATATAACATGATATTTTTTATGGAATTAGTTATTTCACATAATTTCATTCCCAAAAACAGTAATCTAGTTGCAACTATGCTTAGTGCAAAAATAAAATTAAGACCCCTTATTTATACTAACCCGGCCCCGCATGTATAATCAATGCCCACAACATCCACGTCAAAGTTCTCAGTTCCTTCCACAGCTGCTTCTGTTTGGCCTAGGAAGCATGGAATCGCTCATCTTGATGCGTTTCGCGCTCCCGAAGCGGAACCGGAAACGGAACCGTTCGGAATCGCTCGGAATCGTCATGGAATCACGATTCCAAAACCAAGACATTTAGAAGCGTGATGGAAACGCACGATTCAAGTTGGAAGCGTGAAGGTGGTTGCAGATCGGAAACGTGTTGACGGTGGTTGCATAAGATTCAGACTGCACGATTGTTATTTAGGGAAGATGACAATAAATTAATCTTTTTGGGCTTATAAAATTTGTGTTGTTTGTGGCCCAACAACTTAATACACTTAAATTTATCGAAAGTTGTATGTATGTATTTTGCTTTAGTAATTCCTTGGCTAAATATAATACTAATTTATCTTATTAGTATAGTAGACCCAAAGTTTCTTATTATTAAAGTAGACCGAAAATTTCTTTTGTCTTATTGGTATATTGCATGTTCATGGCATAGCTTTTGTGAACCCATGTGTATACATGATGAACATATATACATGATTTTATTGTTTTTATATTGCAAGTCAAATTATTTATCAAGATGTAACTTATAAATTGCGATTTTATTATATTTACTAAATTAAGAAGTTAGTAATTCTTTTACAGAAGTATAATAACATCTAGGATGTCTTAATATTTGTAATATAATTTAATTTAATTTCAGTATATATATATAAATTTATTTATTTATTTATATACGCTTCCAACACGTACCCGCTTCCTAAATATTTTGAAAAATTCGCTTCTTAGCTTCCTAACGATTCCGCTTCCGCGTACCCGCTTCCGATTCCATGCAGCTTAGTGTTTGGCCAAAATTTTCGACTGTGCTGTCGAAAGCGAGTGTTAACAGATTTAAAACATATCAACATCTAATTTATTTTAACAAACAAAAGAAACAATATTAGCTACCTTCTTTTTTTTAATATTATATTAATTAATTAAACCGACCAATCGGCAGATAACCAGATACAAACCAGAATTAAACCAGAAGCAAAATCTATACGACAAACCAAATGAAGAATCTTGAAACCGAATACAATCAAATCCGGTTAAGTCCGGTACGCTTTAGTTACCACCTATCCGCCATCCACCTTTTAATCTCCGACGGCCAAGGACGGCGAGAAGACCGGCGCCGACCTATCTCCTTCTTGATCCACGGCAGAGCCGACCACCGCAACCCATCCAAAGACCGTCGAACCTCTCCTCCCACCGCCTTCCGAAGATTCCGAGTCTCGAGCTTCAAGGTCCTTACAGTCTGGCCCGGTAGCGTTACACACCTTCCCTCTCCAGCAAATAAGATCGGAGAAATCTAACTCCACGGTTCTAGTTCGCACCTTACCTGAGCTCGATCTAGGAGGCAACCGGAGAAGACTCAGAAAGCTAAAGGGCCACCTCACCTCTCACCGACTGAAACTCCTCCGCTGTGAAGACCTCACCAAGCGCCGCCACGCACCTCTTCGATTAACCGTGACTCCAACCTCCAACCTCCACTATGGCTTCCGCTTCTAACCGGTTTCGCCTCCGCCTCTATCGTCTGCCTTAGCTCGCCGGATGAACCGACCTCCTAAGCTTGGCGATGGAAAACTTAGAATCGATTCGAGCCTCCTCTCCGCCTCTTCCGCATGTCTTAGCTCACCGCCGTCCTCTTACGACCCCCTAAGCTTGACGGATCGGAAACCTTGATTTGAACCGAACCTAGATCCAGACCAGCTCTTCCTCTCCGGTGACTGCCTTAGCTCGCCGGTGTCCTCTACAGCCCCCTAAACTTGCCTACCACGGAGAAACGAAGCGCTTACCCGGAATCCCGCCGTTAGATTCGCCATGGAAGTCATCCCTCCATGCACGGCCAAGCTAAGTAACTACGAACCACTTCCGATGACCCTCCGCTGCATCCGGTGATGACTAAGAACTAAAATCGCCGGAGATTCCTCAC
Organism: Orychophragmus violaceus; assembly: GCA_030180135.1. Lineage (NCBI taxonomy): Eukaryota > Viridiplantae > Streptophyta > Magnoliopsida > Brassicales > Brassicaceae > Orychophragmus > Orychophragmus violaceus. The sequence continues at coordinate 102,055,780 of CM058232.1, read as the reverse complement.
GACGACGACGGAAACCGTCGAGTCGGAAGAATCTCCGCCACTCACCCGAGAAGACGAAAAGAGACTTTTTTAGAAAGAGAAAATCTAGGCGCGTAGGACTCAAACCCCTTGTTTTTTTTCTGAAAATGTTCACAAATCTCTTTTCGTGATACAAGGAGGCATCGCGTGAGGATGGATTGATACCACATCATGGGCATGAGTCCATGACTCTGGTAGTTCGATAGTTATATGCATACATACACAAGGATCAGATTTTCAATGAGATATTTTCTCGATCTCCCAATATATTGTAAGGATGCACAATATCAATGATATGCTTGTAAAATAGTGATGCATACATGTTCAAACACACTAATACAAGATTCACAATTTTTGTTAAATTCGAAGGTTTAATAAAGAGAATGAAAATGTAGAGGGACTATGGTTTCTCAAAGCTTACTTCATATGATTTGCCAGATTTGACAATCATTGTCTACGAAGAAGCAATATGCATGACCATGGAAATATCTTGCCAAAATCATTAAATATTTTGATTTTAGAAGAAAAATTACATGTTCAAATATATCACACAAAAAATAACCCTAAATGCATTTTAGAATTTCATCATTAATAATCAATAAAAAAATATGTGAATAGAAGATATAACAAAATTCTTCATCAGTATATAAGACTTTGGTAAACAAATTTTGGATAAGATTTTGGTAAACAAATTTTGGATAATTTATATTTTTATCGAAATTGTTTCAGTTTTTATATTTAGATCCTCGATTATATTGAGATGTGTATATATATTGTAAACTATTTATAATTTTAATATAGTTGGTACATCGAAAAGGAAAACTGTGGAGAGTGAATGTGGAATTGAATAGTAGAGAGTTGTAACTGTAAGCCAACCCTACTCTTTTACATGTGCAACCTGCTGAAACATTAATGATCATTACTGCCAAAATAATACTATAGTCTAATATTTTGTCATTAATGAATATACGTGTACTAACAGCAAAGGTTCGATCCCTAAACCGTATCAAAGTGGGTCTGACAAAATAAAATTTAAAAAAACGTGTCAATTCGTGAATACATAAGCGACATTATCTAAAGCAATATCTGCGCAAATTCGTGAATACGTGCCAATTCGTGAATGTGTATCTGATTGATCTACAGATTATTAGTCTAATACAATTAATAGACACGTGTGCTCTCGTTAATATGTCAGTCAAATCATTTATGTCTATAAATACGCAAAGCAAAAACAATTACTAACACACTCAAAACCAAAAATGTTGACAGAGGAAAAGAAGAAAAACACCAATTATGGATCAATATTCGTCTACTGCTTCTTCTGTTTCGTACTCGTTGTTGAAGTCGCAAGATTCGCTAAACCTTATTACAGCAACCTTGAAAACCTAATGGAGACAGAAGCTGCAGTAGTAGAAGAAAGATTGTTCGACGTGGAGAACTCAGGGTTACTTCCATGTAACTCTTTGAGATCTCGCTCTGTCTCTGTCCCTGGTCGGAAGCAACAGAAGCTCTCGATACCAATAAGGCAAGAGACGAGATCTCGTCCTCCAACTTCATACTGCGTGAAGTTCCAGGATTTTGCCAAGATGGCGAAACTGGTTGAAGGCAACGGTGACAAGTACGAGTCACGCCCTTTCTCCATCGGTGGATACAACTGGTACGTACAAACAGAGCTAGGAATTTGATACATAATCCGCGGGTTTCGTTCTGCCGGGTGCAGGTCGAAATATTTTTTTTTTTTGTGGGGCGGGTGCAAGTTGAATTTTTTTTTTGTGGGGTGATTGCGGGGTCGGAAGATTTTAAATTGCGGATTTGCAGATATTCGTAGTTTTTAAAAAAAATATTAAATTTTTTGAATTTTTGTATTTTAATTTTTTAAAATATATATATATATATATATATATATATATATATAAATTTATTTAAAATATTTTATTTTTCTTATAAAAATTATGAATTTACTTTTTAATATTAAAAATTTATTAATAAATATTAATTTTCCAAAAAACCAACACTACGTACACGTTGGTGGCTTTTAATTTGGCCTGAGAAATTTATATATCTTATATATACCAACTGATATATACTAGTGTTGAATCATCTACACACTAGTTTTTATATGTTTTTATAATATATATACTTGGAATGATTTTTTTTTTTGCTTACATGATACAAGGACGTTACTAATCTATCGAACGCGAACAAGCCAACAGGCTCGGGTGGATACGTTTCCATGTACGTAAAAATCGATAACTCAAGCCTCACCGCCACTCCACATGATGTGTATGCAGAGATCAAATTCCTCGTCTATAAAAGCACTATAGACAAGTGGCATATGCTCCAGGGTATATATACTAATTAATAAGGATATATATATTCTATATATATATATATATATATATATATATATATATATATATATATATATATATATTTGCTTGTGTGGTTTCTTGAGACTAACTTAGTTTTGATCGGTTTGTAGAGACTGAGGCGCAGCGATTTCATGTGTTTAAACAACAGTGGGGACAGCTAAACTTTCTTGAGATTGCGTATTTCACAAATCCGGTATATGGTTTCATTTTCGACGGTGGACAAAGTGTGTTTGGCGTTGACATCTTCGTTGCTCCATACTTCACGGAATGGGAAGTTGCCTCTTACGAAGAAAACATTCGTGACCCTGTTTTTACTTGGAAGCTCACCAAATTCTCCACCCGCGATCTTGAGTCCTACACTTCTGATTCGTTTTCTTCCGGAGGAAGAAACTGGTGACTCTCTCTCTCCCTCCCTATCTATATTTTCATCATATAGTATGTGTGAATTTATGCAATGGATTGTGTACTGTGTAGGGTATTGAAAGTGTATCCAAATGGAGTTGGGTCTGCAAAGGGCAACTCGTTGTCAGTCTTTTTGTTGAGTGCGTCAAATGAAAGTGGTTACGTGAAAGCCAAGCTACGAGTTATCGACCAGACCCGATCCACCTCTGTAGAGAAACAGGGTTAGTGTCTCCATTTGATATCTCCTATGCTATTTAGACTTAATGAAAAATGTTAAATATTAACTTTTGATTTGTTTTATATATACAGTGGAGGGATGGCCCAATGGAATAGATAAGGGATGGGGTGTCGAGAAGCTTATACCACTTGCAGATCTGAAAGACACATCCAAAGGTTTCCTCACCGGTGACAGCCTTAAAGTTGAAGTAGAGATCTTGTCCTGCTCTAAAACCGACTTTATCTAATTAGGGTTTAAGATGGTCGCACAATCACTCTTTTGTTGTTTTTCCTTATTTTGTTTAACCGGAGATAGTTATTAGGTCAAAAACCTGAATAATCCCCGCTATGTAATTCCACGGTAGCCAAGTGAACTACTATCGCTCTGGTTCACTGTTTTTGTTTCTGTTCAAATAATAAAGTGTTTGGGCCTTCTTATGCCAAACTTGATCAACACATTAAATACCAAACTGGACAGGATTTAAAATGTTAACGATTAAACAAGCAACATGGCCATGAAGAGATTATAGCTGGGAGCTGGATTTTGATGATCTTACATAACCAACTTTATTTATATCCTCGATTAATGCCAAGAATTAATTAGTTTTTTCTTGGCGATGAACAAACCCCACTTATGTTCACCACTTGAGCTCCTGAGTAAAGCTTTGAGTTCCACAAATTCATGATATGAGCAAGATATTTTTAAAATTCTATAAGAAAAACAAGACCATTGAAGGTCGCCCTATTTATCTTCTCCCAGGCACGGATTTCAACGCGGCCGTCAACCAAAAAAATTTCCGTTTACTCCCCGGTCGGTTTTCCCAGGCACTTGAGCTCTCCCTCGATTTATATGGCCTTAGGTTGTGTATGTGTGGAGCCTGTGTGTCTGTAGATTCGTGTGGGTCGGGGTTAGGTTTTTGGTTTGTTTCAGTGCTGTGTCCGGGTTATGGGTTGGGGGATGAGATGAGGGTTAATCGGTTTTAGTTTTAAAAGTTTAGCTACCTCTACTAGTCACGCTTTCGTTGATCTTGTGTCCAATTTTGAAGTGTGTTATGGCATTATGTTTGATTCGTTGTGGGAGTTTGTGGTTGGCGCTTTCTAATCTGGTCTTATTTTCGGGGTTCTCTTTGGCTTCGGGATAGTTTAGTTTGGTTTGACTTCGTTGGTTTCAAATCTGTTGAGATTTGGATTCATTTAGGTTTTTATCTAGGCGTTTAATGAGCGTATAGAAGTACGTCTCAGCCGTATCCGAGAGTATTAGTGGTCTTTGTAGGGATCTCTTCTTGTCGGGTTGTGGAGTCTTGGTTCCTTGAGTTTGAGAGAGAGTCTTTCAGCATCTATTCGAGAAGCTGATGTTATCGTTGGTGGGCTGTGGGCAACATCGGTAAATCTCACCTTCGCTTCTCCGCATGGATCAAGATATGCTATTTCGTTTTGTTTCGGATTGCCTTGGGATTTTATCGATTGTTGTTTGGTTTAATTGTAGGTTTTGTTTTCGGAAATATTTTTTTTTCGCCGGCTTAGTTCCCCTTTTTGGGTTTAGCTTCCAGAGAAGTTTATGTTTTTTGCCGGTTCTTCTATTCCAAAAACGCATTTCGCCATAAATAAAGTATAACTTCGGATGGAAAAAAAAGAGACCATTATCATTTCCGCTAATTTATTTATAGAGAATCTAAACAATAAACCATCGATATAATTTAAGAGATACATTAAGACCAATAAAAAAAAAAGATAACAATTTAACAAAACACACATGTTTAATTAAAAACATTTAAAAAAAAAAACAGAGTTATAGATGTAGATGGTAAATAAACAAAAGTAGCAGCAGTAGCTGTAAAATAGACGCATAATTATTGTTAATTGGGGCGGCGGAAAAGGAGTTGTTTGGAAAAAATACGACCACCGGAAGTTTCCGCATGGGTATTAGTGAGGTTGGTCATGAAATTACGAACACGGCAAATCCCACACCCTTTAAAGTTAGGGTAAGGGTAGCTACTGTATTCGACTTTATCACTAGCCATCATAACCTCTAGCTTCTTTCCTCCCAAGTCACTTCCATTGAGTGCTAACGCTTTCTTTGTATCATATTCCTCTTTCATATTAACGAAAGCATATCCTAAAGAAGCACCGGTTTTACACTCTATGGGAACAAATACCCTTGTGACTTGTCCACATGAAACGAAAAATTCAATCAATACGCTCTTGATAACATCCCTAGGAAGGGAAGAATCAAGTCCCTTAACGAGAATGGATTGAGAATTGTTACTCCAATTGTATCCCTGTGCCTCTGGAACTGAGAAACAGCACTCAAACTCTCTCTTTTTTTGGGGTTTCTTTCTCCTCCGTCAACAACGAATCACCATGTGTCAGTAAAATCTGCTGTATTTTTCCCAAAACTTCACATATCTTTTCCAAAGTTTTCGAAATTTTTATCATCGCCTGCCGATTTTTCTCAGATTTTAGTTCGGTCTCAGAGTCATCCAAACGCTTCTTCTCAAATGATTTCTTCTTCTTGAGGAAGATTTCTTCTTGAGTAGTACTTTCTGCATGTTCGAATCATCCATAAGATCGTTGGATGCGCAGCCCCCCCCCTTGTCCATCGAGAAGTTGAGTGGGAACACAAGAGTCGGCGGCTGCTAGGTTTTCGAGAATCTAAACATCGACGATAAGCCCATTAACCTTTTCAAGCAAATATTGAGCCTCAGAATCGGCCTACTAGTAAACTCTTTTGAACAAAACTCTATTTCCACAAGTTAAAGCCTACCCAACCAGACTTAAATAGCCTTATCATTGATTAATGTATGGGCTGAAGAAATGTAATACTCAGGACCTTTTAAAACAAAACAAGCCCAAATATGTGAAAACAATTTTCAACTTTTTGGAAGTTACAAAGATCAACGGCATCACATGAACACATCCATTTGAAAATTCGTATAAATATTGCTTACAAATTTAGATAAGGGATATAGGTATGGGAATATGTGTAGTGATATGTGTTTGTTAGGCGTGCATTGTTCCTCGAATTCATAGCCGCATTTGTTGGTTTATAAAAATTACACTAGCTTTTAGAAACAGATAAGATAACTTTATTTTATTAAAATGCTTTAGGTTTTAGTAACTCGAAGTAAGTTTTCACGTGCAACAAAGTATCATTTTAAACACGACAAATAGAATGACAGTCATTCAAAGCGTATGATATACTAATATATGTATGCAGTGTTCGACTATACGTGTAAGCATATCGCATATTGCAAAAACATATCTTAGTTATATAATGCATAATATGCAAGGTTTGAATCCTTTGTCTTCTCAACTCCAACGTTACTTTTATTAGAAAAGAAACCCTAAAAATGTTTATTAGAGTTCCAGGTCCAAACTTCACTTATTGTAACCCCCTCTTTTTATCTTCTAACACCATGGTTTTTTAATCTTGTTATTTATCATACTCATTATGCAAATGCTTAAGTGGTTTACCGTTCAAAATTTATTTGACTTTCTGATCTATTAGGTCAGAATGGAGGAAAATTTCAGCAGTATTGTTAGAAATTTGGTTAAATTCGAGGGTGGGTATTCTAATCGTATATCACGTGTTGACTTGTTTATTTTTCAAGAGATGTTATTATTCCATCCTATAAAAAGAAGTCATGGTTTTTTAATTGATTTTCATTATCATATCTAATCTTCCAGAAAAGCCAAAAAAAAAAAAAAAAATCTTCCCCTTTTCTCAAGCACTCAATTTTTCCATAATATAAGCCTATTTTCAAATATAACCTTCTCCTTTTCATCAGGGAAAAATGTATCAAATGTGCGAAAGTAAAGAAAAAATAAAACTACTAATATTATTTTTTGGGGAAAAGATATGGTAAATTAAATAAAAGCCAGAAATTAAAAAGAGAGAGAGAAAGACAAATGACAAAAAGCTCTCAAAGCTCTTGTCTGGGCGACGGCCGACCCAACACCGCTTAGTGGCAGGCAGACACTAACATCTGCAACTATGGCCATCCGAAATGACATTTATGCCCTTAAACGTTTATACCCTTAAACGATACCACGTCATCTCTTAGATTTTGCTTTTTTATACTACTCGTATTTTTGTTTATCAAATGTGCAAAAATCTCGAATTAAATATGTAAACTTTTACGTGACGAGATTAACTTATTTATGACAGCCCGGTCCTTTCAATCCTTCAAGTTAGGTCTGGGACGGATCCGGATATCCGACTTTTTTAAAGTATCCGGATTCGGATCCGGTTCTACCGGATATTCAATATGACTATCCGGATCCGGATCCGCTTGTTCCGGATATCCAGTTTTTGGATATCTGTAATAATATTGGATATCCGCGGATATCCGGATCCGATATGGAATTTAACTAATTTTTTAGAGTTTACATTTTTTCACAAAAATACGATAGCAAAAGATCATATGTGATGATATAGTAGCAGCATATAATTGTGAAAGAGATTAAATAATAGCTTAACTAACAAAAGATCAAATAATATAAGATAAAAAAAGCAAAAGAGGTTGTATCTTCAAATTTATGTCCATCATCTGAATTACGACTGTTTATATGATTGAAAAAAAGTTATATGAGTGAACTAATACATATCAACTTCTGTATTAATTGTATAAATGTTTATATGACTGAAAAACAGCTAAAATTACGGTTGAATTTTCTACCCATCAAAAATTTCAAGCTTAATAAACAGTATACAATCAGTTTAAGGAAAATGACATTATCGCAACTAGTGTTAACTTTCAAAATGATTACACGCAATAAGCACTCATTTGTACATATCCATTACCACTATGAACATATATGATTCTACATTTCCATAATCTATGGTTAATAGAAATAAATTTAAGATGTTTACTATATAATGATAAAAAATATTATAATATAATACAAACGGATATCGGATATCTATTTCTGAAATTTTATATTATCCGGATCCGGATCCGGTTCGGACGGATCCGTGATTTTACTATCCGGATCCGGATCCGGCACCTCGGATATCCGTTTTTTCGGAGCGGATCCGGAACGGATACCAAATCGGATCCGGATCCCGGATAATAATCCCAGCCCTACTTCACGTAATATCAAAATCTCATCTGTTGAAAAATACTTACTAAACCTCAACTACATTAATTTAGGCTTTTAACAGTAGTAGTAACATAATAAGCTGCTTCCAAGTAATTTCCAACTACTAGGTAACATCTTCAATAAATGGTAGATACATTTTGTGAGATAGAGCAGAGAATGGACACAGAATTGGAAGCTTCTGAACTATGTTTGTGACAATGAGAAAGCGAAGTGACATGGCGTCTGCTTCTTCTCTTTTGTCTCATTCTACTTTTTATTTATTTGTTTTGGTATTATTTTTTAAAATGAATAATGCAATGTGAAAACTAGAGTTTAATATTTAACTTTAAAAGTTTTCCTAAAATTATTATTAATAGTAGTAATATAAATCGGAGACAAATTTTTTGAAGAATGAGTTAAAGCCGCCTCATGCAGAATATCTATGATAGATTTTTTTTACGTGAGGTCTGCCATAAATTAAGGGTTGCTTTCTTTAATTATTTTCTTCTCTTCTAATTATTACACCTCCCATATTTATTACCTACTATGTTTCAGAATTTTTATAGTCATTTCACCTGTTAACGAAATTAATTAGGTACGTAAATAAGATTTAAATGGCCATTACACTTTTATATAAAATAAATCATCCAAACATTATTACCAACCGAAGCAATAAAGTATTAACCCTTTTAACATTATATAGTTCACAGATCAATTACTCAGCTTCGAAATCGAATTATAAAAAATTAATGATTCTCTTCATCATGAGTAAAAGTATTCTCTTTTTAAATTATATATTGTTTAAAAAATTTCACACAGATTTGAAAATAAATTAAAAGTTCAATTTTATCTTTATATATGTCTACTAAATTTCTCTATCATTTATTATTTCTATTAATTAATATCAATTTAATAAGAATAAAAAGAATAGACCAATGAATAAAATTACATTCAAATCATAAAACAATATTTATTTTAAAACAAATTTTTTTTTAAAATGACACTTAATTTAAAACAGAAAATATACTACAATTTAAACAAATTAATTACTAGACGACAAAATAAATAAGTTAAGTACTATATGCATGTATTTGATGTATTTTTTATAAAATAAAAATAAAATTCGATAAACCAAAATCAAAATTTATTATTATGTAAAACTTTCTTATAAATATGATGATTTAAGGCATTGTAAACTGTATTTTTATTCAAAAACAGAATTTTCAAATCGTAATTAATTTGTTTTAATTCTATTTTATTTTGGAGTAAAAAATAAACAAAAATATAAAATAATTTTATATTTTTACTTTATTTTACAATTGAAAATAAATTATGATTGAAACAAATTTACTTTAAAATACAATTTGAAATAAAAACTGTAACAGGGGTGGAGATGGTCCTTCCCATATCAAAAGTTTATAACCCTGCAACAGAGCATCAACATCTAAGTGGTACGTAATGATTCTGAGAAGAATCAGAAAAGGAATACACAATACTAAAACGAATCTTATAAGATTCCACAAACGCAGTGAAGAGGAATCTTGACCAAGACGAAATAAGGTACGCATGCACCAAGTGCATACGTCCACACCAAATATCTTTTAAGTGCTCGTTCGATCTTTCTTACATTTCATCGAGTGTAAATTGAATCCAAACTCCTCTGTTTTTTTGTTACAGAACCACATGCTTGGTATATATTTAACCCCCCTCTCAACTAAAAAGAGTATAATATATAGTTTCCAATATATTATAAAACAATTGTCAGTGTTATATTCGGTAAAAAAATCCTAGTCCCCCAGAGAAGTCCATTTCTCTAATACTTTGTGTAAAACTAACTTTATTTAACTTATTTTTTTGGCATTTGATAGATTATATTGATACTCCATTAACCAAAGACGAATATAAAGACAGATGAATAAATCGAAAAAGTTGGAGACAAAGCTAGCGAGTGCAAATATTTCTAGAGACTAATTCTTTACACCGAAGAAACAATACAACAACTTATAAACTTAGACCATGTGCATTGGAGGGTTTGTAGGGGTTCTTGACCCAAACTCTAAGACACTTTCTATAAAAAATAATAAATTTTAAGAACCCAACCTCTTAGAAGTCCTTCTGCAAGGATCGTCTCTTCCCCTGTTCATCCTACGTAGCTGGATTCTATTGATCCCTTTTTCGATTTTTTATACTTTCCAAAAAAAAATATTAAATTTTTTTTTAAGAATCTCCCCTTGGGGTTCACTAATGCACATGGTCTTATGGTGATAGAAGCCAATCAATTTATAACAAACACGGAAGACTAAAAGAAGTCATGTAGTGGACAAAGGCCGAACTACCGTTAGTCGTGACCACTAGAACCAAAGATCTCCTATCTGAGGTAGAATGAACATGCACAACAACTTGACCAGCATGAAAAGAAATCCTCTCCGTCGAAACATTCCTCTTTGGCTTTATTTAACCCCCTTTTCGGTTTTACTTCGGCAATCCTCCAATGGCGGTTTTATTCTGGTACTCGGCTTTGGTTTGTCTTGCTATGGCGTCAGACTTTTCTTGAGGTTGTTGTTTGGTTCTCTGTCCCCAACAGTAAGATTTTGGATTATGGTTCGATTCTGACGGGATCCGGTTCGAGTGTGGGGAGGTGTGTGTGATATCTTGGATCACCAAGGTGGGTCATTTGGTTATCTCATAGTGGCGGGGATGTGTTCCATGTTTTAGCCAGTGGTTTTTTTTGTCTGTTTGTTGTTTTATCGTCAATTCTCTATCGTGCGCCTTCTTCTTAGTCGTTCCGGTGGTCACGCTTTCGTGTCCCCCGATTACCATTGTACCGATTATATTTCCTTCTTCCGGTGGATAGTGAGTTTTGTTTGTGTATCTCCTAGCTTTGTTCCTGATTTTCTATAATAATATTTAAATTCATGATTAATTGTCTTAGTCGTTTTGTTGGGTTTGAGTTTGTATAATTATCATATTTTTTAGCGCGCCGAATCTTGAACTTTAGTCTCCTTGTATGACTTAGTTTAGATGAATAGTTAATCTTTTCATGCAGTCATTCCATTTATAAGTTTTCGTAAGGCTAACATTATGTTGGGAATGCATAGTTCTTGGTTAAGATTTATTATGATTAAGATTATGTGTTAAGGAGTTAGATTTGCGTTTGTGTTTCATGTGTTGTATTTTCATAGTTTATGGATATAGAATTCACGAGTTTCCCTTGTCATAATTTTATTCCCGATTTCAGGAGTTTCCTTTTGGCTTCATCTTTGGAGTTTTGTAGTGTCGCGTATCATGCTCTTTTTGTCGCTATCCCGATTTCTGAAATGTTGTTATCGATAGTTTTGTTTCTAAGGTGCTTGTTTCTAGAAGGTTTTATCTTGTCGGTTTCAAATTCCTTCAAAATATTAGGACATCGGTTTCTCGTTCTTTCGGGTTTAGTATATCTTCATAGTTCCAATATCTTATTGATAACCGGACTTCGCTTTTCGTTTATGTGTAATGGCCTTTTGGCTGGGATCCTACCATTTATTAATAAAAGCGTAGACAAAAAAAGAAAGAAAAAAAAACAGTTTTCTCAATTCCATTCGACTAAAGAATGTTATGCTGATTCTTTGAGTAATAATTTCAGCTGATTCTTTTTTTAAATCATTTCAAACACAACTAATATATTCCAAAATAATAGTTATTCAGAACATCTTTACCTTTGGCCTTTATAATTGATCACATTTGAAATCATGGCTAGTGAAAACAAATACACAAAGGATTCAAGTTCAACCCAAAACATGTTTGTGTAAAGACTTTAAACACTTACTATGCCACAGTTGCTTCCACATTATTTATGTGATTAATTTGTGAAATGTGTATCTTTTAAGTTTGACAAGCCTAAAGAAATAAATTACTTGAAATCTGAGTTTTACCATATTCTTAAATTTTTAATTCACTAAGTAGCAATTCTTTTACAAATTCCTAACATCTACCAAAAGAAACAAGAATGTTCAACTTGCCAAACTACAACACTTCAGCCTTTTTTTTTCCTTTCTTCAACAAGGATCCCTATATCATCATAGTCCCAAGAGAATGTAGTAGAGCAGGGTTATAGGCAATGCAATCAACATTCCAAATATCACACTGCAATCAATCAAACAAAACAAGTTAACACAAAAAAAAACCCTCATCAAATTGCAAAGTTTCACAAATGTAAGCAATAAATATATAAATAAACTTACGCAGTGCTCAGAATGTCAGGATGTACATTATACTCCTTGGCAAACACAAACGGTACAATTCCTTGAGGCAAAGCTGCCTGATTTTATCAATTAAAATAATTGTTTCAAATTAAATAAAGCACAAGACTATACTAGACAAAAATATTCACGAAAGCATTTATTTAATCATGCATGTAAAGAAATACCTGAATGATGGCGACGCGAAGGAGGACGCCGCGGAGACCAACGGCGTATGAAGCGACAAGCATGACGGCAGGTCCGGCGAGAAATCTCATAGCCGCTGCAAAAGCTGCTCTTCTGTTTCCACACGCTATTATTCTTGGGTTCAACGCCATGAACAACCCTTAACACATTACAAACAAAAAAAGCCACAAATTAAACGAATAATTTAATAATATTGTTTTGGACTAATCTTTAGCAGATTAACTTCAAAAGAGTGATATAAAATAATCATTACAGCCACAATTCCACTACCATAACATCATCATCCAATATTCACTTTTCAAAAAAGTTATGATTTAAAGATATTATTATAATCGGTTCAATTGAAACTTTAACTAGGCCGCATTCACGTGATTTCGTTTTAGAAAACTATTTTTTAAGAATGAAGGTCAGGAATAAAGAGAACAAATTGACTGTTTTATGGTAATAAATGTATTTATGACATAGTAAATGTAAAGAGGTAAAGGGAACTGACCGAGACTGAACATAGCCATCCCTAGACCTGCATCTGAGAGTATGGATATAGACTTTGCTATAATAGCTGGCATTTCAATGTTCCACCTGCACAAGACCAAATCAAATTTAATTCCAAGATCAAAACTTTTGAACATATACGCATTCAAGTCTGACCCTTTTCTTTTTAAGAGTTGTTTTTTAAGAACTTACTTGAAGGAAATGAGGGACCAGGTGATGCCGAATAAACTGGAGTAAGAGTTTGGATTACGGATGAGTTTTCTCCAAACCATAATGAGTATGAGTCTTGTCATCACACTTGTTGGTGGCATAACCTTAGGCTGCTGCTGCTGCTGGGTCTTGTTGCTTATGTTGTTGCCACCGTCTGGGGCAAGAACTTTGCTGTCATCATCTTTATTACCGAAACTGAAGTCTTCCCTCTCCGCATATTGGTTATCTGAAATAGATTAACCATTAAAGACTACATTAATCAAAAGCCCAAATCTTTATTGAAGATAAGAAATGTGTATACGTTGAACAGATGCCAATGGGTTTGAATGATTTTAGAGATGGACTTAACTAACAACTTAGGATTGAGTCGTTAAATTGAAACCATTAGATTTGAAGAGATATTATGGGGTTGTTTTAGCAGAATAATTAATTAGGACGTACAGAAACGAAACAGTAAAGTTGTTGGGGGACCATACCGTTACTATTCCCCTGGGGTACAGAGATCTTAACGTCCTTGTGATGATCGTTCGTACCGGCGGGGTAATCGGCGTGGTGGTTTCCTCCGCCGAAAACATCTGAGACCGGAGAAGCGCTTGAGCTCCACACAAACATATGAAGATCTCTTCCGTTTCCGTCTTGCCCATTCCCTCTCTTCCCACCAACAACCGGAGCGTTTCCCTTCGCCGGCGTACCTCCGCCGTTGGTCTGCGGAGAGAACATCCCTGGATTCGGCGCCGGATAATGCGCTCCTCCTCCTCCACCACTTCCTCCGGACTGGTAATGAAACCTCCCAGCTCCAGCGGCGGTTCCAGTAGCCGCCGGTTTAGCTCCACCGTCTTCCTCGAAGTTAGACGGCCGAGGAGTGGGACCCTTGGAGCCGAAAACAGCTTCTCCAGGACCAAAGTTCGAGTTCCGGCCACCACCACCACCAGCAGCCATCATCGAATAAAAATCAGTATGATTAAAGCTCGAGCCACGAGGGGTTGGGTTTCTAGAGCTCTGAAGCGAATAAATCTCCGCGTTAGTGAGATTCGAAGGCCGAGGAGTCGCCGATAAGCCCTGAGACCTTCTCGAGTAGATATCAGACCTCGAGGCGTTAGAACGACGGACAGTAACATGAAGCTTCCCATCTTCTTTAATCTCAGCTTCAGTCTCAAGCGGTTGCCGACCATCTAACGACATAATGTCGGAATCAACATGGATCGAGACAATAGATCCAGCTGTGTCGGGAAACTGCTCGGAGATCAAAAGTTTCGCGCCACGGTACTCGAAGAGGAAGAGCATGAGAGTGTACCAAATGATACACTGAAGAACAACGATTTGCACCATGAGTTCGCCGGAGAAGTCGCCGTACATGCCTTTAAGGAGAGGAATCCCCATGACTAGAGTGTTGGGGAGAGTAGTGAGAGAGAAGAGAGTGATGGTCCAGTCTAGCGAGCCGTTGCGACTGAGTTTGCACCAGAGGAAGAGGAGAGAGAGGACGATGACTTTCTGGAGGGAATCGGCGGCGAGGAAACGGAGGTTCATGGCGTAAGGGTTGTTGGCGGCGATGAAGTGGAAAGAGAGGAGAGGGACGGCGAAGAGAGCGACGAAACGGTTGATGCCGGAGCATTGGGTCGGTGTGAAGATTTTCCACCATTTGACGGAGCCGTAAGCGAGTATCATGGCTACGTATAACGGAACCATCGCCGTCATAACGTGGTAGAAGTCAGTCGCCGTTATCATCGTGGTATATTAAGTGAGAGAAGAGAGTGAAGAGAGAGGAAGAAGGTGTGTCTTTAGTTTTGAAAGAAGCGATGGAGAGGAGAAAAAGAGTAAAGGGCAGTGTTGAGAAGAGACCACATCTCTGTTTATATTCCTTTTTGTTTTCTTTTTCTGTTTATAAAATATTACATTTTTAATATGCTTTTAAATCCTAATATATTATTCCTTTGTTTTTTTTTTTGTCGCCACTCGATAGTATTTATGTCTTTTATTTCTCTTGGGAGTTTACTAGTACTTTGTAAGCTATTCTTTCTACCTCTAAACAAGCTTCATTAGAGTAAAATATGAAGTTTCAAATAGACACTCTTATGGTTGAAGAAGTTTGATGGCAGCTAAATCACTATTGGTATCGAATCTAAGGAAGACAATAGGATAGGGATTCAGTACTAGAATTTGGAGCGAACCTTAGATTCCCGATTGTCCGGCTCGTGCACCGAAAAGTATCAATAGTGAGATTGATCCACATTTATATGTGAATTCACTTATTAGTTTTGAAATAAAGCAATGGAAAGTAGACCGTCTTCGAGAGCTCTTTCCACCAGAAGATATTTCTCTCATTTTGGGTCTACATCCGAGCAAGTTAGTCTCGAGAAATAGTTATTGTTGGACCTATACCAAATTCGGAAACTAAACCGTAAAATCCGGTTATTGGGCCGCGAGAGCTCTCTCTCGCCCGGCTTGCGAACCCCCTTTTCAGGGATCAAGTACTACGGTACTTACGGCGCAAGTTTGGAAGTTAAAAACCACTCGAAAAATTAAACATTTCGTGTGGCAATGCTTGTCGGGTTTCTTACCCACTTGTGACTCTCTTTCATATCGCCATATTGGCAGAGATTTCACTTGCCCCAGATGTGGCGCAGAGAAAGAGACTATTAACCATGCTATCTTTGATTGCACCCCGGCTCGTCAAGCGTGGGCACTTTCTCCCATTCCTTCTGCCCCTCATATCTTTCCATCCTCATCGGTGTTTACTAATTTGGATTTCCTCTTTTGAAGAGCGAAAGAGATGATGGGTTCCGAGGATTCCATAAGCTTCTTTCCATGGCTTATGTGGTTTATTTGGAAGGCTCGCGATAGGAAAGTGTTTGAAAATTTTAATGAAGTTCCTAGATCGACTCTAGAGAAAGCTAGACTTGAAGAAGAAGCATGGAGGAAAGCAAATGCGGAGGAAGATGAGAATCTTTTCACAACTTCCCCGCAAAGGACTTCTCCACCTTTGACCCTATTGTTGGAATTATGTCCAGTAATCTCTGTACTGTCTCTAGAAAGTAAGAGTATGTCAATGATCAGACATAAGTCATATAATACTGGGGGTCATGATGGCTTGCTAGAGTCCGCTCATGATCTATAAGTCTTGGATTTATTGCCTTTATTATATGATCCCATATGGGTCACACGCCTAAGCTAACAGGAAACTATAAGGAAATGGTTCAGCAGAAGTACGGTAAAAGTGCCAGGCATTTACTATACTTAGAGAGATTAAAGGGCCTGATTAAATCTAAGGGATTTAATCAGACTGGGACTTGGGCCCAAAAGCCCAAAAGAACTAGACAAAAGTTTTATAATTAAAACTTAACCTAGCTCTCTCTCTCACAACTCTCTCTGCGCCTCCCTCCTCTCTGGTCTAGCAGCCATTCTTCCTGAAGTGTGCGTGTGTGAACCTCTGGAGGAGCTGTCCCTTGACGGTTCTATTGATCTCTGACGATACCTCTCTAATCCGCTGCATAAACAAGGTATTTACTGAGATCTCTTTATGATTCTGCAAGAGAACCTAGATCCAATATGTTTAGTAGAGTTTAATCTGACAGAATTAAACCAGGACAAACACTAAACAATCCTTCAGTGGTATCAGAGCCATTGGTTATATTAGGATTTCTTGTTAGAATCATGTTTAGGTTGTTTATAAGTGTTTGAATCAATCATTGCTTGAAATATGATAAGAAAACACTTAAGAAACAAAAGTTAAAACCCTAAACTAAAATCGCATCAACCGATCCATAAGGAAAGGTATGCGTCGGAGTGTTGATCGGCAAAGGATCACACGTCCGGATCGGTACATGACGCACGGACCGATCATGGATCGTGTTGCGTCGTCGGTCCGATCGGCGTTAAGGCGCGAGAGATGGACCGATCGGCCGAGCGGATCGCATGGATCGATCACTAGGATCGATAGCATGGATCGACAGCGATCGCGTCCCACTCTCGTCCCGCTCTCGTCCCGATCGCACGACCCGAGCTTGCCCGATCGCGTGAAGCCTGCGCTGTCCGGATCGATGGTCACAACTTGTGCCGGTTCGTTTTGGTTTGTGGTTCGGTTTAAAAATTATTTAATAATCGTCACGGTTTACAGACTTAATAAAAATTATTAAATCTGGTTAAACCGTGATAAGAAATCCAATGTCGTTTAAAATTGGATTTAGTGCCTAAACCAGTGGTTTTCTAATTTGATTTGGTTGGACCAAATAAATTGAGAAAATCCGGTTTAGTAAATGACCGGTTAACAATTGTGGTTATCGTAGTAATTAATCTTGGTTAGACCAATTTTAATGAACCAAACCGGTTATGTCATTTAATTGGGCAATTGGGTTATGTCTTGGACATAGACCAATTCTTGGGCCTTGGGCCAAGAAGTTAAAACAATTGGGCCAGTTATTTGAGTCTCTTCTTCAGATTTAATTTAAAAATTTATTTAATAATTAAAATTCGATTTTAAATTAATTTGTTTCCAAAATATTAAATTAGAAAGTTTCTTGGAATAAAAGTTTCTAGATTTGCATGTTTTGGATATTTAGGAAATTTCTATAGTTAGAAAGTTTCCAATTTTAGGAAGTTTCCAATTATGAAATTTTCCAAAAACAGAAGGTTTCCCAAAATGGAAAGTTTCCCAAAATAGTAATCTTCTATTTTGGGATGAGATTTTAAGAAAACCTATAAACCTCAAATAATATCAAGCGTTGGATGTCTTGTCCAGTCTATGTCAGCTGTTGAAACCCATTCAATTGTACACATGGCCTTACAGTGTGAGGGCGTCTATCTTTTGCGTGGGTAAGACAGTTTGTGATTCATTAATGTTATTGGGAGTCCCAGACATTAGTGATTACATGACTGTATAGTCTGGTTTTCTTGACTGGGTCATCGGGAGTCCCGGACCTTGAGACATCAGAGTGGATTGGGCCTCGGGCCCAGATTCACAACCAAGAGTTATATCACGGATATAATTAGCCGAGATAGGGCTTACCGATATAAGCTAAGGTTGGGTGACGGCCAGTGGCCCACTTTGATCTTAGTTATATGTGGATCTTGGAATCATTATATTCTTTTGAGGGTAACTAATGTTATTGAATATAATGCGAGATTAATCATATTGAACATATTAACTAAAATCCTTTTATCTTAAATTTCAGCAATGACTACAACAAGTACACAAAACACATTCTCAATCCGGTCTGTTCTCGACAAGGAGAAGCTGACTGGAACGAACTTCCTGACGTGGTCAAGGAACTTGAGGCTGGTCCTCAAGCAGGAGAAGAAGGAATATGTCCTTCGTGATCCCCTCCCCGAGAGGCCTCCAAACAATGCCGCCAGGAATCTGCAGAATGCTTGGGAAAAGCATTCGTCAGATGAAAATGATGTATATTGCCTGATGTTGGCAACCATGACTCCTGAACTGCAAATGCAGTTCGAGAGTGTGCTGTCGCCCATCGAGATAATGGCAAGCCTGAAATCGCTTTTTCAGGAGCAGGCAAGAACTGAGAGGTTCCAGACAGTTAAGAACCTCTTAGACTGCAAGATGGCTGCAAGTGTGGCAGTGAGTCCTCATGTGCTGAAGATGATGGGTTATCTCGATCATCTTCAGAAACTCGACTGCCCTATCAGCCATGAACTTGCCTGCGACATCATTCTGCAGTCTTTGCCTGCAAGCTATGATCAGTTCATTCTGAACATCAATATGCATGGCTTGACTAAGACATTGCCTGAGCTTCATGGAATGCTCAAGACTGCAGAGCCCAACTTGAGGAAAGCCAAGGACCCCAACGTGCTTATGGTACAAAAGGGCAAGGGCTTTAAGAAATCCTCTGCCAAGGACAAGGGAAAGGCTAAGGCTGTTCAAGTCTCGGACAAGGACACGTCCAAGCCCAAGCCCAAGTCCAAGGCTGGGCCTACTGACATCTGCAGGTTCTGCAAAGAACCAGGGCATTGGAGGAGAGAATGTAAGAAATTCCTGGAAGGTCTAAAGGAATTGAAGAAGAAGACTCTGGAGACTTCTTCATCAGGTATTTTTGTTATAGAAGTTAATACAACTACTTCTGATAATACCTCATGGGTTATGGATACTGGTTGTGGGGCTCATATTTGTACTAATATGCAGGCACTCAGCAACAGTAGGAGGCTGAAGCAAGGACAAGTGGAGCTACGAGTTGGGAATGGAGCGAAAGTTCCTGCACTAGCTGTAGGCACATACTTGTTGTCTTTACCTTCGGGATTGGTTTTAGAACTTAATAACTGCTATTTTGTACCTGCGATAAGCAGAAATATTATTTCAGTTTCTTTGTTGGATTTGGAAGGTTATGATTTTTCAGTTAAGAATAAATTATGTTCCTTCAATCGCAATAATTTGTTCTATGGTTGTGCCCCTCTTACGAATGGGCTTTATATACTTGATCAATCCGCGCCAATTTATAACATTGATACCAAACGGTTCAAACCTAATGAGGAGAACCAAACGTTTCTATGGCATTGTCGTTTAGGGCACATCAATGAGAAACGCATTAAGAGGCTCCATTCGAATGGACTTCTTGGCTCGTTTGACTTTGAGTCATGTGAGAAATGCGAATCCTGCCTGATGGGCAAAATGACGCGGGCCCCCTTTAATAAACCCAACGAGAGGGCCAGTGACTTATTGGGCCTGATACACACTGATGTGTGTGGCCCAATGTCCACAAATGCAAGAGGAAACTACCAGTACTTCATTACCTTCACTGATGATTTCAGCAGGTATGGATATGTTTATTTAATGAAACATAAGTCTGAATCGTTTGAGAGATTCAGAGAATTCCAAAATGAAGTACAGAACCAACTTGGCAAAAGCATTAAAGCTCTTCGGTCCGACCGAGGAGGAGAATACTTGAGCCAAGAGTTCAGTGATCATCTGAGAGAGTGTGGGATAGTTTCCCAACTCACTCCTCCTGGAACACCTCAATGGAATGGTGTGTCTGAGAGGAGGAATCGAACCTTATTGGATATGGTTCGGTCTATGATGAGTCACACAGACCTTCCAATATCCCTTTGGGGATATGCTCTGCTAACAGCAGTGTTCACCCTAAATAGAGCGCCATCAAAAGCAATAGCCAAGACACCATATGAATTGTGGACTGGAGAAACTCCAGCGCTGTCTTATCTTAGAATTTGGGGTTGTGAAGCCTATGTCAAGAGATTGATCTCTGACAAGCTTACACCAAAGTCTGATAAATGCTACTTCATTGGTTATCCGAAGGAGACCAAGGCTTATTACTTCTACCTACGATCCGAGAACAAGATTTTTGTTGCCCGGGATTGTAATTTTCTTGAGAGGGAGTTTCTCTCTAAGAAAAACAGTGGGAGTAAGGTACTGCTTGAAGAAATTCAAGATGAACAGGATACTACTCAACCTAATGAGGAAGAGCAGCAGGAGGACCTACAAGAAATTGTAGAGCCTGAACCTGTAGTACCTGAAGTTCGAAGATCCGGGAGGATCCGTCACGAACCCGAGAGATATCAAGGATTCCTCGTGACTGACTGTCATGATCTTCTGATCATTGATGGTGATGAACCATCGAACTTCAATCAAGCCATGATGGGCCCAGATTCCTCTAAGTGGCGTAAGGCCACTGATTCCGAAATGGACTCCATGTCAGTCAACCAAGTGTTTTCATTGGTTGACTTACCCGCTGGTGTAAAAGCCATCGAGTGTAAATAGATCTTCAAGAAGAAGATTGACGTGGATGGAAATGTCCAGATTTATAAAGCCAGGTTGGTGGCAAAAGGTTTCAGGCAAGTTCACGGTGTGGATTATGATGAAACCTATTCCCCAGTGGCTATGATGAAATCTATTCGGATTCTACTAGCAACTGCAGCTTTTCATGATTATGAAATTTGGCAGATGGACGTAAAAACCGCCTTCCTGAATGGAATTTTGGAAGAGGATGTGTATATGACACAACCTGACGGTTACATAGATCCAAAGAATGCTGGGAAAGTATGCAAGCTTCATAAATCCATTTATGGATTGAAGCAAGCATCGAGGAGCTGGAATCTTCGTTTTGATGAAGCGATCAAGCAATTTGACTTCATCAGAAACGAAGAAGAACAATGCGTGTATAAGAAGACTAGTGGGAGCAAGATAGTATTTCTTATTCTGTATGTCGATGACATACTCCTTCTCGGAAACGACGTACCAATGCTGCGGTCGGTAAATGACTGGCTTGAAAGTTGTTTTTCCATGAAAGACATGGGTGAAGCCGCATACGTTCTTGGAATCAGGATCTACCGGGATAGATCTAAAAGGCTGATAGGCTTGTGTCAAGATTCATACATTGACAAAGTCCTGCATAGATTCAGCATGGCAGATTCCAAGAAGGGCTTCACACCAATGGTACATTGCACAACGCTAAGCAAGAAGCAGAGCCCAACGACGGCTGCTGAGCTTGAGCGCATGAAGAATATTCCTTATGCATCTGCAATAGGATCTGTCATGTATGCCATGATCTGTACTCGTCCTGATGTTGCTTATGCATTGAGCATGACGAGTAGATACCAGTCAAATCCAGGAGAAAGCCACTGGATTGCCGTCAAGAATATCCTGAAGTATCTGAGACATACTAAGGATAAGTTCTTGGTGTACGGCGGAAGTAATGTGCTTGAAGTCAGTGGATTCACGGACGCAAGTTTCCAGACAGACCAAGATGATTTCCGGTCACAGTCCGGTTATATCTTTTGTCTGAATGGCGGTGCAGTTAGTTGGAGAAGCTCCAAGCAAGACACCGTTGCTGATTCCACTACAGAAGCTGAATATGTCGCCGCCTCAGAAGCAGCGAAGGAAGCTGTTTGGATACGAAAGTTCATTATTGAACTAGGTGTGATACCGAATGCAGCTGAGCCTCTGGCACTGTTTTGTGATAACAATGGTGCTATAGCTCAGGCAAAGGAACCAAGATCACACCAGAAATCCAAACATATACTAAGAAGATTTCACTTGATACGTGATATCATTAATAGAAAGGAAGTCAAGATCAGCCGAGTTCCGACAGATGATAATGTCGCTGATCCATTGACAAAGCCACTCCCAAGGCCTAAGCTCGAGTACCTGACTAAAGCTGTAGGCATTAGAGACATTGAAATGTAATCTAAATTTGAGTGGGAGTTTGAGGGCTTTATTTAGTTATTGATATGTTCTTGTAAAACATTTTTAGTATATGAAATAAAATTATTATTTCAAGATTATTTTAACTGTGATGAAATAATCGTTCCAAAATGATATAAACCATTTTATAGGTCATCGAAGTAAGTGACTTGATCTTGAGTCATCGAAGTCATTTAGCTTGATCGTGAGACCCTATATTTGATAGATGGCTTATATCATCCTGTCCCTAGTCGAAGGTTGTTGAAATTGGAACACCAACAACCGCGTGAGACTAGATTGGTATGTGACTTATGACCAAGTTTCAGGGTGTCATAGATGCACGGCATCAAAGTCAGTACATAGGTGTATGTTGGGGTACATACGACCGGACATGACCCGCTTATAAGAACTCTTCAGGATATTTATATATGTGTCATGAGAGATTCTAACTACGACTATAGAGTATAGTCCTTACACCTGAGTTCGCATGCATGTGACTACACATGAACTGATGCGCTTTGATCATTGTCTAACGCTGTCGTCAAGCGATAGTTATAAGGACCTTGTTTGGGTGTATTATGAAGTGAGTAGTTTACAGTGATGGAACAAGACGGGATTTGTCCCTCCAATATAAATGGAGTGAATATCTCTAGGCCAATCGGAGATTTGAATACTGGAAAATGCATGGCCATGCTCAAACGGACTGTCCCGAGTCGTTTGGATTGTCAGTGTCAAATCAGAGTCCGATGAACATGATTAGGCTTTATAAGGATGACACTCATCTTGCCTTATGACTAATCGAGATATTGAGACAAAAGGATTATGAATACAGAGATTCCAGTACAAGTGGGAGATTGTTGGAATTATGTCCAGTAATCTCTGTACTGTCTCTAGAAAGTAAGAGTATGTCAATGATCAGACATAAGTCATATAATACTGGGGGTCATGATGGCTTGCTAGAGTCCGCTCATGATCTATAAGTCTTGGATTTATTGCCTTTATTATATGATCCCATATGGGTCACACGCCTAAGCTAACAGGAAACTATAAGGAAATAGTTCAGCAGAAGTACGGTAAAAGTGCCAGGCATTTACTATACTTAGAGAGATTAAAGGGCCTGATTAAATCTAAGGGATTTTATCAGACTGGGACTTAGGCCCAAAAGCCCAAAAGAACTAGACAAAAGTTTTATAATTAAAACTTAACCTAGCTCTCTCTCTCACAACTCTCTCTGCGCCTCCCTCCTCTCTGGTCTAGCAGACATTCTTCCTGAAGTGTGCGTGTGTGAACCTCTGGAGGAGCTGTCCCTTGACGGTTCTATTGATCTCTGACGATACCTCTCTAATCCGCTGCATAAACAAGGTATTTACTGAGATCTCTTTATGATTCTGCAAGAGAACCTAGATCCAATATGTTTAGTAGAGTTTAATCTGACAGAATTAAACCAGGACAAACACTAAACAATCCTTCACCTATCGCAAGCATGTCTCTCATGCTTCATTGATGGTTCTTGGGTAGAATCAGATTCGGTAAGCGGACAAGGTTGGATCGTCCAGCAAGGACTTGAGATTGTGCATTTGGTTCTTAAGGGCTCCAGAAGAAGTCTCTCTCCCTTTCATGCCAAGCTCGACGCCCTACTCTGGGCTATGCAGTGTCTTCATAAACTACATCTGACTAGTGATTGCTTCTTCTCGGATTGTGTGGAACTCATTAGTATGCTTGAAGATCCAATGGAGTGGCTCTCTTTCTCGTCGGAATTGGAAGATTTCCGCGCTCTTAAGAATTTCTTTCCTAGTTTTTGTATTAAGCATGTTAGTAGAAAGTTTAATACACATGCTGATTGTCTTGCTAAGAAAGCTAAAACTCGTGGTCTCTTATTTTCCCATGTAAGTTTATCGGTTCCCGATTGACTATCCCTTGAGGAGAGTCGAACACCGAATTCTTAATAAAATGGAGATTTGATGTCAAAGAAAAGAAGAGTAAAATATGAAAACAAAAAGAGAAAAGGCATAAAATAGCACAAAATATACCTTATCATAAATATAGCACCAAGGAAAATAATTCACATTTTTAGCATTATTTTAATTACAAGGATTTTTATAGCATTATATAATTTAGGGTTTAGGGTTAATTATTTAGGGTTTAGAGTTTATTATTTAGGGTTTAGGGTTTAGTATTTAGGGTTTAGGGTTTATTATTCAAGGTTAGGGTTTAGTATTTAGGGTTTAGGGTTTAGTATTTAAGATTTAGGGTTAGGGCTAATTTAGTGACAAAACATGTTTTTGTGCTATTTTTATGATTTTTCTTCCTTGGTGCTATATTTTTGACAAGTCATGTTTTTTGTGCTATTAATGCGATTTTCCCAAACAAAAAATCGAATATCTTAAATCATTTTAGAGTAAGTTGAATATAATATATTGAGCATAGACATCACTCTCATGGATTTTTCTTTTATATGATTAGGTTTGCTATGTTTTTTGTTTAGTTTTTATGCTTTATGGAAATTTGATTTTACATTTTAATATAATATATAATAGTATATATTTAAAATCCGTACAAAAGGCAATCGGTTGATATGATGAGGAGTGCTGATATTTGAGGAAACACAATATTCCATCAAACAGCCTGCTTCTCTTCATATTTTCTCATCATCCCATACAAACACAACTCTTCTTTTTCCAGCCTTTTATCTCACTCTTTGTTGTGCCA
The DNA here is from genome assembly GCA_030180135.1 of Orychophragmus violaceus. NCBI lineage: Eukaryota > Viridiplantae > Streptophyta > Magnoliopsida > Brassicales > Brassicaceae > Orychophragmus > Orychophragmus violaceus. The sequence continues at coordinate 102,030,713 of CM058232.1, read as the reverse complement.
TACACAATGGATGGATAAACACACATAAATTAGGGTTATGCAATCTGAAACAAAATAGAGTGTGTTCTAACCAGGGCCGGCTCTTCACGTGTGCGGGAAGTGTAAAAGCACCGGGTCTATGGTCCAGTTTTTAAAATTTACAGAGATCTTTTTTGTAACATAAAAAATAGTAGTATATGTTTAGTAACAGTCTATTTTTTTTCTTCATAGCTCTGGGACTTGCAAACCAATGAGGCGCCACTGGTTCTAACATCATGATTTTTTTTAAAAATATCTTAAACCTTTTAAATAATTAAATCAAATTGTTTATCAAAAATATAGGTTTAAAATGATATTCTACTTATTTGCAAATACTCGAGACGAGCAAATTATAATTGACCTTTTAGCAAAAACTTGGAACGGGAAAAATGGAAAAGAGAGTCGCACCAGGTAAAGATAATTAGGTTTCGTAAAGCAAAATTTGACTAATTAAAACACTTTAGAACTTATTTTGACTTGCTTTAGTATAATCAAGTGGGCCTGATCGGCTGCTCATCCTAAAAACCGAGAAACTAATCTCAGTATTCAGTAAGTAATTATGTATGTTAATCAATGGAAATGATAATAAACTAATAGTCCTATTTGTTGAGAGAAGGCGATCTTCCCAAAACTTTCTTACAGAAGCGTCCTTTTCCAGATTTCGTCTCGGCCGGTGTCGACTCCGGCACCGGCTGTACTCTTTTCTTTTCTCTTTTGTTTGTAAACTAGATTATTGTAATTTCTGATACAATCGAATGTGTTTTGACGGTTCGATTGATAATAAAGCGATTAACCTCCAACACTTCATCTACATCTTCAACCATTGGCTCTGTCCTCATCTAGCGTCAATCTCCGGTGGTGATCTCGTAGTTGATTTGGCGATGGTGTTGATTTTGCAAGTTTCTTGTGGTAACGTTGGTTTTCTCTTACTCACGATTGCAACAATGGTGGTTGTTCAACAAATTATGTGTTCGTCTATCTCGATCCAAACGGTACCGCGGGATGTAAGTTTCATGACGATGCTTCCAAGGTCTATGGATTTGATGATAGTAATCTGTTTCGTAGTGGTACACATCAAAGGCTACTATGAATTTTGTCGGTTCTATTTTGTAACCGTTTCATCTCTTACGGTAGAGTGTTTTTCATTTTATGGAAAATGCTATTCCCGGAAGATTCAACGATTGTCTAGTGGTTTTGTTTTCAATCTCACTAGTCAAAATGTTTCATTTTGCCTAATATGGGATCCGGGAATACCGATTATGAGAGCGGTGTCAAATAGGAGAAATCATGGTCTCACAAATTCTTCTTCATGGGATTTGGTCAAGCAGTGTCTACCGAAGAAACAATATGAATATGGAGAGACCTCGCCAAAATCGTCAAATATCTTGATATCGAAGAGAAGACAAGGTTCAAATACATCAACAACAATTTTATTAGTCATTTTATCTGTCAAAGTAATGCTGAGTGCATTTTGGAGTTTCATCGGAAAGGTGATAGCCATTAAAGAGTATGTGAAGGGGGGACATAACAGATTTCTTCTGTTAGCCTATAAGACTTCCGTATGGAAAGCTTGGTTACTCTCCACTCTTTCATCGAAATTGTTTCAATTTCCTATATTTGGATCAACGGTTGTATTAAGATAGTGTTTGTACCTTGTAAACTCTTTCTAATATCAAATATATTTGATTTGTCGGAAAAAAAAAATCAATGGAAATGATAAGTGCGCGATACATATTTTGCATGCATCAAATTATGCTTAATTTATATGGACAAATTACTAATTTAATCACAGCCGGTTATTCACTTTATATATCGATCTTTCTCATGCCGTAAAAGATTAGAAGATGCTAATTTCCTTTTTAGCAGAACTTTCACTTGGTAAAATTATTACGTGTATCATTTGTGACTAATCAGTGTTTTAAAAAGTGATCTAAGCGATTGTCTAGAATGTCTAGATGCTAAACGGTTTTAGACCGTAAAGATTTTATCATAAATATCGGGATTAGTCGAATTTATTATTAAACGGATTGCGTGGTTTAAACGGTTTTAGATGGTTATAAGTTGTCCAACACAATTTTTGTCCAAATTCATTTAATCTTTACTAAGTGTGTTTGTTTCAATTTATATTTTTAATATTTATTATTTATAACTAAATTTATAAGTTTTAACTTCGTAAATATATGGTTATGATTCCAAAAAGAATATAGTAGTACAAAAATTCTCTGAGGCGATTTTTTGTGCGACTTTCAAAATTACATCGTTTCATTCATACCTTTTGATTCTCCCGGCGAGGAGCCTTTGTCCGTCGATTCTGACGGTTATGTCGGGAAAGAGTAACCGACAAACCGTTATTAACACCTTAACGGTTTCTGTTCAGACTCTATATAATTCCCGTATCTTCCCTTTTTCTGAGGGTGTTGACCAAAACTCAGAGAAAGAATTTCCCCTGTTCATATTAATCATGTCAGAAAAGATGAGAAAGAAGCTTCAAGACATTACGATCGGAATTGAAGATGGTGTTATCAACTTACCATTGGAACTGTGTAATGAGGCTTTCCTTGAGAATCGTTTTTCCCTCATCTGTAAGCCTCTGAATCTTCGTAAACAGAATATCAGGGCTCTAATGGCGGCATTTCCGCGTTTGTGGGGAATTGGTGAAGAGGTGACTGGACGTCTGATATCCCCTGATAAAGTTCAGTTTGTTTTCCGTAACGAAGAGGCGTTAGTCTCTGTTCTGAAGCGTGGACCGTGGTCGTTCAACGATTGGATGTGTTGCCTTCAACGTTGGTCAATGGATCAAACTGATGAAGATCTCAACTTCATCACGTTCTGGGTCCAAGTTAAGGGCATCCCACCACAATTCCTAACAACTCGTATGGTCCGTCATATTGGTTCTGTGTTGGGAGAATTCATTGATACGGACTTCAATGCTGAAGGAGCACGAGTGGTGGATTACGTACGTATCAAGCTTCTTTGGAACGTGGATCTTCCACTCCGTTTCCAACGAATCGTACAATTTGGGAACCAAACGGTTACTCTGAAGTTGGTTTATGAGAAACTACGTGGGTTTTGTACTCTATGCGGATTGTTAACACATGACGCTCCTGTCTGTCCAACCAATGATGAGCACTTACCTCCTCCACCCGAGGATGATGATGGCCCAGACCAAGACGACGACCACCCACCGGGTTTCCCTTCACTGCATCACGCTGCGGAGACAGAGGATCAACCAGAAGCGGATAATACAACTCCGACATCGGATGCGGAACTACCGGAGGGTACTTCTTCGAAGAAGAGAAAGACTGCTGCAACTATCGAAGCGCCCATGACATCACTTCACTACTGTGACTCACGCCACAACCGTGTCATTGATGATTCAGAGGCATGCCTGACGTCCAGTAGAAGAAGAATACAAGCGGATACAGTGGAAGCAAGAAACTGGATATGGGAACTCCGATTCAAGAATGATGGTGCGAGTACATCATACGGTCAACAACAACAGAATGGAGATGGCTCGGTGGGCCAGAAGCCACCGGAGCCGCCATGAATACAACGTTTTGGAACTGCCGAGGGTTGAAAGGGTCCCTGGTAGTTCGACGCCTAAAAGGGATTAAGGCAACTTATTCCCCGGACGTACTCTTTCTGATTGAGACCAAGAACCAAGATGATGTTGTTAGAGATGTGGCTGCCCAATTGGAGTATGATCATGTTAAATGTGTTTCCCCGCTAGGCATAGGCGGTGGTTTAGCTTTAATGTGGAAAAAGGATATTGATGTCGTTTTCTTTTCGTGTGATGAACGAATGCTAGATTGTAAGATAAATAATAAAGATAACTCTTTCTTTTATTCTTGCATCTACGGTCATCCTATACGAGAACTAAGACATGTTTTGTGGGAACGGATCCAACGAATTGCGGTTAATCGAACCGGACCTTGGCTTATGAATGGCGACTTTAATGAGGTCCTAAATGCTAACGAGAAAATAGGTGGTCGTATAAGAGAAGAGTGGAGTTTAGTTAACTTTCGTAATATGGTTCGTCATTGTAACGTTATGGATCTTCCTTACTCCGGGAATAACATGACGTGGTGTGGAAAACGAAGAACGTATCAAGTAGAATGTTGGCTGGATCGCGCAATGGCGAATGATGAATGGAGAGCTCTGTTCCCGGCGTCTAATGTTATTTACCTTCCCATGGTCGAATCTGACCATCGTCCCGCCATTATACAGATCCGTAAGGATTTCGGTGTTGGGAAGAAATATTTCAGATTTGACAGTCGGCTATGTGGCTCTGAGGAGTTTGAATCTGTTGTTAAGGATGGTTGGACGATGAATTCTCAGAATCCTGCTATTCCTATTACTACACGCATTCGTACTTGTCGTCATGCTATCTCCGAATGGAAATTACGTAATCAAACAAACTAAGCCGTACGTATCAAGCAACTCACACGGGAGATCGACATAGCCCATTCTGACACAAATTACTCAGTTCAGGAAATTAGAGAACTGCGACGTCAACTCCTTCAAGCATACCATGATGAGGAGGAATATTGGCGTGCTAAAAGCCGTGTACAATGGATGGGTAGTGGTGATCGACATACAAAGTTTTTCTTTGCCTCCACCAAAAGTAGAAGAGCTCGGAACCGGCTTATTACGATAACGGATCAGATGGGTAATGATCTGTATGGGAATAAGCAGATCGCACAGGAAGCTCAACGATTTTTCCATGACCTATTTACCAGTGCTGGTACGGAAGATATCGGAGTACTAAACACCATAAAGTCAACAGTTACAGCGGATATGAACGTTTCTTTAACCCGCGAAGTGACGAAAGAGGAGGTTAAACATGCATTATTTTCCATTGGAGGGTCCAAGTCCCCGGGACCGGATGGCTTCACAGCGAGTTTTTATCAAACATATTGGCATGTAGTTGGGGATTCAGTCACTGAAGAGATCAAAAGATTTTTCACGACGGGATGCATGACACCGGAGCTGAACCACACCAATCTTTGTCTTATTCCAAAGACCCAACAAGCCCCGCGATCTATGAAGGATGTGCGACCAATCGCTTTATGTAATGTTCTCTACAAGATCATTACGAAGATCTTGTCCTCTCGCCTACGGAATATCCTAGAGCATATCGTTTCTGAAGAACAAGCGACTTTTATCCCGGGTCGCCAAATAACTGATAACGTTCTCCTGGCCCATGAGTTGTTTCACTCACTTAAATCGCAAAAACGTTGCTCGACATCTTATATGGCTGTTAAAACAGATATTAGCAAGGCATATGATCGAATCGAGTGGCGCTTCCTTGAAGAAGTAATGCGACGTAAAGGTTTCTCTGAAGTCTGGATAGGATGGATTATGTCGTGTGTTACAACAGTGTCGTTCTCGGTCATGGTCAATAGAAGTCCATATGGATATTTCGAAGCTTCTCGCGGAATTAGGCAAGGTGACCCGCTATCGCCATCCCTTTTTATATTATGCGCTGATGTTCTTAGCTCATTGGTCGAGAAAGCTGTTCTTGAAAATAATTTACAGCCTATGCGAGTGAGTGTCGGGGGACCTCCGGTGTCACATCTTTTATTTGCTGACGACTCTTTATTTTTCGTCAAAGCGGATGTTTCCAATAGTCAGGCTCTTAAAAAGATTTTCACAGATTATGAAAGAGCATCGGGTCAAGAAATTAATTACTCCAAATCTGCTATTACGTTTGGGTCCAAGGTTCATCAATATATAAGGGAGGATATTCAGAATATCTTGACTATTACCAATACTGCGGGTGGAGGAAAGTATCTAGGGCTTCCCGAGCAATTTGGGCGGAAGAAAAAAGAGATGTTTGCCTATATAAAAGAAAGTGTCGAAAGGAAAACATCTGGATGGCAGAACAAATACCTTTCACCGGCTGGGAAAGAAATCATGATTAAGTCGGTTGGTTTGGCGATGCCGGTATACTCAATGAATTGCTTCAAGCTCCCAATAGAGATTTGTTCAGATATCAACAGTTTATTGTCAAAGTATTGGTGGGGTACGAACAATGGACAACGGAAAATGTCTTGGGTTTCTTGGAAAAAGATGTGTTACTCAAAAAGACGGGGAGGTTTGGGTTTCCGCGATCTAAGCCTTTTTAATCAGGCTTTATTGGGTAACCAAGTCTGGAAGCTTTACCAACGGCCAGGGAGCTTACTCTATCGGGTCTTACAGCATCGCTATTTCCGTAATGGTACTATATTCTCAGCGCTTAAAGGCTCAACCTCTTCTTATGGATGGCAATCCTTATGCCATGGTCGAGACTTGATCCTAAAGGGCTGTCAGATTAGTATAGGCATTGGTTCCTCAAAAATCTCAGATCCTTGGCTCCCAACAAATCCTCCACGGGGCCCACAGCTACTCCCTTATACGAATCCGTCATTACCGGTCAGTATTCTTATCGATCAAGAAACTCGACAATGGTCAGAAGAACATATCAAGGAATTAATAGAGGCTGACGACCACCATTTGATTCACCAACAATTCCTCCCGCCGTGGCCTACAAAAGACATTCACATCTGGCCGTATACATCTTCAGGTCATTATTCGGTTAAGTCGGGTTACCATCTTGCTAAACACGAAGATTCCCGTGACGTCCCTGAGGACACTCCGAAACTGTTTCAGGCTGAGGAACTCAACAAAGCCATTTGGACTGCACCAATTGTCCCTAAATTACGACATTTTATATGGCGCCTTGGCTCCCAGGCTATTCCAGTTAAAACAAACCTTCGCCAACGACGAGTATTACAAGATGCAACCTGTCCCCGATGTGGTATAACAGAGGAAACCAGTATTCATCTACTTTTTGAATGCCCGTATGCACATGCAGTCTGGAGAATTATAGGAATTCAAGCCACCGAGTTGTTTGATTCACATCGTACTTTAGAAGATTGTCTATTGTTTCTGCTACGTCTTACTCACGTTAACAATATTCCAGAGGATCGACGTCTACTTCCGATCTGGACTTTATGGCGACTATGGAAGGGATGCAATGAATTGATTTTTGGCAATCGTGTAATCTCTGAGCTGGACACTGTCAAACGAGCGACTGATGATGTCGAGGAATGGTTAACAGCAACGAAACAACCAACATCAAGTCTTCCGTCATCATCTGCTCGACTGAATCCTGATAGGTTTCTAAGTTTTACCCTATTCTAAACTGCAAGTGAACAGCAATGTCAAAGTAGTATATAGGGCTATCGAATCCACAGGGACACTTGGTCTCAATAGAAACAGAAACGTAGAGATTAATACTAGAAATAAGCAGATGGTGAAGTAAATAAATTGCGAAGCAAGAAAGTAAAAAGTAGCAGAGATTAACGGTTGAGAAGCAATAAACTAAAAGCGTCAAGCCTAGGGTATTCTCAGGAAATAAGACAAGCAGACAGTTCATTCAGCAAGGATCTAATTAAGAACAGTTCTAGAACTCAAAACACAGATATAGAATTAACCAAATTTCTTTGCGATAATTCTCTAAGCCTAAGTGCAGCAAACCAAACTTTCGTTTGCGAGAACTAACAGATTAAACTAGCATTAATCCCAAGTTTGATATGTTCACAATTATCCTAAACCAAACTTCCGTTTGCGCAAAGTTTAATTGCCCAATTTAATTAGTTCAGATTCCTAAACCCCACTTCCGTGACGTATTTAGCAACCTAAGATCTAGATTCTAATTGATCAGGTTAGAACTAGCTTTAAGCACAATTAAATTGAAGAACAGATATAGTTTGAATCCTTAACTGAATTTGAACAAGTCTAGCGAGTCATGAAATCCTATGTGAGAAACCCTAAACTCAACTATGGATCTACTCAGACATGATTAATGAAAACATAATCAAAGAAATAATAGATTGCATATAAGAAATTAAATAGATAAAGGGGTTCGAAATCTTCTCCAAAATAAGTGAATACAGGAAATAGATCAGCCCCAAAAGCTCTAAAAATCTCTTAGCTAATAGTATCAAAGCGTAATGTAAAGCGTAGGTAAAATAAACACCAAAAACTAGTATATATAGGCACAATCTCGGATGGGGCTTTTGTGTAAATACTGGAACTATTCTGGGCCTCTTTGCAAATCTTCATAACTTGTTAAACCGACGCGTACGGCCCATCTCGCTAGTGTGTCGACCGATGCACAAGGTGTGTCGGTCGATGCATGATCAATAAATCGGACAGTGACTTAAGCTCTCGGCCAAAACGTCCAAAAGTCCCAAAATTCTCCAAATATCTCCAATTAGCTCCAAACTTGATTAAACCTATAAAAGACTCTAAACAAAGACAAAAGACACTAAAAACACAACTATATCATGGTCTAAACTGGGTAAAAACCATGATATATCAACTCCCCCACACTTAGCCTTTGCTTGCCCTCAAGCAAAACATAGAACTAAAACATGGTGAAGAGGTTTGAAAACTCTTCAGAAACTCATTTCATCCTAGAAGCTACAATACTCAGATTCTCCTTAGTAAACCACTGCAAGAATCAATCACAGGATATCAAGACCACAATGTACTTCCCCCACACTTAGCAACTGTCCTAGGTAAACTCCACAATCACATTCAAGCATTCAAATTCTCCCTACTGACTTCTGCAAGTATTTAAGTGCGGTCTCACCTAAGGAGTATCGATCAAAGGGCACATGGATTCTTACCTTATCAGCTCTAGACCACCATACTATCTTTCTCTAGTCCCTTTCTTCTCTTTCCCTTCTTTAACAACTGATTTTTCCCCACTGGGTATCATTTTATTTTTTTTATCAGTGTTCTTCCCGTTATGGGGTGTACTTTGGACACATTCCATGGATCACATGAGAGATAATAGTGTTTGCTACTATTCCCATGACCACTTCGGAGTTACTAACTCATCCTCAGTTTATTATCTTTTTTTTTTTTTTTACTTTATAGAAGGGGAGAAGGGAACTAAATAGGATAGGTTGACAGGCTGTGTCAGAACTAACAAGGTAATCCGACACAAAGTATACCAAGCCCTTAGGTGAGAAATCTAAGTCAGTATTAGATTGAAGTCAGTAAAGGATCCTCTGATACCTGAAGTGATGTGGGTGTTCCCAGTAGGTTGATCTGTGATGGGGTTTTCTAATAGTCATAGATAGATCCTGCAACTTCATCCCAATGGTTACTTAAGTTCCTGCAAGTCTTGTAAATCTTCTCAGAAAATCATAGTTTCTTACTTAAACAATTTTGACTCAATAAAACAAATTTTTTTTGAAAAACGGACTGACTCTTAAGAAAACAGAAAACAAAAGTCAGTAGCACCTCCCCAACACTTAAGACACACTGTCCCCAGTAGTGTCCAGCGAAGGATCGGTAAAAAGAAAATAAAAATTGAAAAGGTGAAATTATGTCTGTCGGGTTACCTCTGTCGCTCATGCATCGACCGATGCACTAAGTGCATCGACCGTTACTTGGCGATTTTCGTGTATAGTCGATCGTTGCTCAGGACCGCAACGATCGCTGCAATGCGATTCCTTTCGTGTTGTGACGATCGACACAGAAGTGCGTCGATCGTTGCACTGCGATTTAACCGAGACCTGCAAACATAAACTCACCAGAAACAAAAACAAACGTAAAATTCTAACAAAAACACCAAAAATTAAGTAGAAAAACACCAGTACCTAATGGTGGGTTGCCTCCCACTCAGCGCTTGTTTTTAGTCATTAGCTTGACTATTGGAAAGAGATTGGATTCATGGTGGTTTCAACAGAGACTTTGAGCGTCTCTGTGAATATCTCTTCATCCAAGGAGGTGTATAGGCATTATGATCATGAGGCCTTCCAAGGAAAGAGAAATCAGAATCAGGGCGGGAGCGAAGCTTGGGCGGTCTACTGCGTTTTCCTGCATTCAAAACAATATGATCAGAAGGTTTAATCTTAGGTAATTTGTACCTTACCTTTGATGCAAATCTGATGTTTAGGGCTTTCTGCTTATGAGCAGTTGCAGGTACTGAAGATGTTAGAGCAGGTTCAAGAGGAACTGCCATCTTCTTCTTTCCACTATCAGATACTGTAGTTCCACCAATCTGAACTTCTTCTTTCAGATCACCTTCAGTGGAGATCATCTTTTTTGCATGAACTCGCGAAGCTTCAACTGGTGGTATTTCATTCATCTTCTTATCCATCACTTTCATGCAGTTAGCCACTTCTAGCTCTTGTCTGGAAGGTTTAGGAACCTTAGGATATGGCACTGGGGGCTTGTAAGCTCGTTCTGGCACTGTTGTAGGTTTCTGGACATGTGTGCGTTCTGTGTCGATCGTTGCATAATGTGTGTCGATCGATGCAAGGCGATTCTGTTTCTCGAAAGAACTCGAAATTGCCGTCAGAATGGCGTGTCGATCGTCACTAAGGGGGTGTCGATCGATGCATGTATCAGGCAGACAATATTCATCCAGAAAATCCGAGATTATGCTCACTTCTTCACCTAGCAACTCAATCTCATCCTTTAAGGTCACAGCTTTGATGGATATGTGCTCTTCAGCTTTCCTAGCTTCATTATGCCTTTGTATTGCTCCTTCTGTCTGCTGAACTTGGATATCTAGCTTCTTCAAATGTGTGCTCAAGTATTCAAGCTTCCCATTCAGACTTTCATGTATAGCTTCCAGGTTCCTGTCGAAGTTTGCAGCAGTCTTAGCCTGATCCTCTAGCAACTGCTCCATCATGGCTTCTATCTTGCACTCATAAGCTCTGTTTTCTTGGAATCCATAATCTCTGGTGAATGAATAGGAGCCATAGCCTCTGCAGAATGAGTTATTCTGCTGATTTTCCGACATCCGTCCCATCATTCCCATCATTCTTTCGCGATGTGTTGATCGATGCAGAGTAGCGTCGATCGATGCAAGCTCGAGAATGCAACGATCGACACAAAGGACCGTGTCGATCGATGCAGGGCGATTCTAGGCGTACCTGAAACGCAAAAACAGAAAAAGAAAAAAAAATTAGTAGCAAAAAATTAAAAACGAAAATCCTAGTCTAAACCCTAAGTTCAAATCTATCGAGGACTCAAAAGAGTCCCCGGCAACGGCGCCAAAAACTTGATAGGCTCAAGTTTTACCCTATTCTAAACTGCAAGTGAACAGCAATGTCAAAGTAGTATATAGGGCTATCGAATCCACAGGGACACTTGGTCTCAATAGAAACAGAAACGTAGAGATTAATACTATAAATAAGCAGATGGTGAAGTAAATAAATTGCGAAGCAAGAAAGTAAACAGTAGCAGAGATTAACGGTTGAGAAGAAATAAACTAAAAGCGTCAAGCCTAGGGTATTCTCAGGAAATCAGACAAGCAGACAGTTCATTCAGCAAGGATCTAATTAAGAACAGTTCTAGAACTCAAAACACAGATATAGAATTAACCAAATTCCTTTGCGATAATTCTCTAAGCCTAAGTGCAGCAAACCAAACTTTCGTTTGCGAGAACTAACAGATTAAACTAGCATTAATCCCAAGTTTGATATGTTCACAATTATCCTAAACCAAACTTCCGTTTGCGCAAAGTTTAATTGCCCAATTTAATTAGTTCAGATTCCTAAACCCCACTTCCGTGACGTATTTAGCAACCTAAGATCTAGATTCTAATTGATCAGGTTAGAACTAGCTTTAAGCACAATTAAATTGAAGAACAGATATAGTTTGAATCCTTAACTGAATTTGAACAAGTCTAGCGAGTCATGAAATCCTATGTGAGAAACCCTAAACTCAACTATGGATCTACTCAGACATGATTAATGAAAACATAATCAAAGAAATAATAGATTGCATATAAGAAATTAAATAGATAAAGGGGTTCGAAATCTTCTCCAAAATAAGTGAATACAGGAAATAGATCAGCCCCAAAAGCTCTAGAAATCTCTTAGCTAATAGTATCAAAGCGTAATGTAAAGCGTAGGTAAAATAAACACCAAAAACTAGTATATATAGGCACAATCTCGGATGGAGCTTTTGTGTAAATACTGGAACTATTCTGGGCCTCTTTGCAAATCTTCATAACTTGTTAAACCGACGCGTACGGCCCATCTCGCTAGTGTGTCGACCGATGCACAAGGTGTGTCGGTCGATGCATGATCAATAAATCGGACAGTGACTTAAGCTCTCGGCCAAAACGTCCAAAAGTCCCAAAATTCTCCAAATATCTCCAATTAGCTCCAAACTTTATTAAACCTGTAAAAGACTCTAAACAAAGACAAAAGACACTAAAAACACAACTATATCATGGTCTAAACTGGGTAAAAACCATGATATATCAAATCCTAATCACAAATGGAGGCCACCAAACTCAGGCTATGTTAAATGTAATTATGACGCATCCCATCATCGGCCAAGGTTGTCTTCGGGTATGGCGTGGATTATTCGTGATGATCACGGTGGCTTCCTTGAAGCTGGTATGGGGAAATATCAAGGACGTTATACAGCTATCGAAGCAGAGTGTACGACATTAATATGGGCTATGCAATATTGTTGGCAACTTGGATATCAACATATTGTCTTCGAAGGAGATTGCCTGAATCTAGTTAACATAATTAACGGCCTTAGTACGAACATTAAACTCGTCCAGTATATTGTTACAATTCAAGCCTGGGCAAGGATGTTCCAAGACGTAAAATTCAAATACTATCACCGAGATGTGAATAAATGTGCAGATTATTTGGCAAAAAAAGCTACTCATGATCTCCAACCTTATTCTCTATATCATGTTTGTCCTACCTTTCTAAACAATTATGTAATAACTGATTCATCTTAATAAAGTATTGGTTGATAAAAAAAAAATATATATATATGGTTATGATAATGAAAATTTGTATGATGTAACTAAAACTATTTTGATATTTTTGAGTTTAATACTATATATTGATATTTTGATAAAATTACAAATAATATTTTGTGGATGATTTATTTTTAATTTATTCTTTGTGAAATTGAAAATTCATAATTTTCAAAATAATATGTTTTATTTAACTTTCACTTACAATATTTACTTAGTAATTAGATTTCATATTATGTTATTTATCTTAAATATTTGAATTTCGAAACAATTTTTAGGGCTAAGAATATTTAAATTTGTTTTAAGTATAAATCATGGTATATCATATTTTATACTATATATCAAATGTATCTAATATATATTTCATAAATGTTTAACCGCCTAAAATCGTCTAAATTTTGGTTATAAATCAAATAGTCAACTGTTTAGTGCCTAACAATTTTTGAACATTATAACTAACTGTTATATAAAGAATTGTAAATAAACAGTCAAATAAGAAACCCTAAATGAATAATTATATCACAAAAGGAACATTCGTTATTTGGTTATCAATCATAGCTTAATAGTATCATCAAATACAACTACACATTTAAAAAAGAAGAAGAAATCAACTATATAATTAGTCATCAAAAGTTACTATGTATGCATACGCTTGTCGTGCAAACAGAAGAAAATAATGTATTTCATTTGCATGTATGTTTAAGGTCCATGCGTTTTGTGCTTTAAATCGATTGGCTAAAACAAGCCTTCTAATTGTAATCAAATCACATAATCCCACTACTAAACGAATGATGGCTAATGAAGATTCGTGTTTGATATGAAATGTTTTTAGTTTTTTTTTTTAATCAAATGCAAATAGATGATCTTTTTCAGTGACATAAATTTAAATGTAAAATATGACTGATCTTTATATGAATCCATACTCATACATTTACACTCATTAATATCCAAATGCCTAAAACATCTAAATATACATTCCTAATTCCAAAGGAACTCTCAGTTACATTATTTTTTTTTTCATTTTCATTCAAGAGTTCTTATGTGTTTCTACCCTCTTACATTCTAACTTAGATAGAAAGCCAAAGCTGTCCAATTCAAATTGCTAATAAGTTAAAAACTAGTACATAATACAATAACAAAAATATGTAACTTAGATTATAGATGTTGTTTCGACAAAAAAAAAAGAGAGAAAGATTATAGATGTTGATGCTAAAATCTACTTCGGATTCAGCTCATATCGACCCACACAAATTAGTAGCAATAATACTAGGCTTAAGCCTCTTGACCTAAGTTAAAGCTTAATAAATTTTATCTTGAATACGTCAAAACGATTTTGTTTTGGATAAATTATTGATCCAGAAATCATGCGACGAGCTAACTTAGTCAAAATAGATCAGTTCGGAATCAATCAAACAATTCAAAGATCTCGAAAGTTCACTGAAGTGTGAACAGTCCGATATATGCGGGGATATTAAGTTTGGCGTATGATTATAAATGGAGCTTCAAGCCAGACCTTATTGCTTTATGAACTCTGGTATTACATCTTTCTTGAGATCAGTTTGTAAAAACCTTTTATATTCATATCAATATAATCATAAAAGCTCATTTTGTTTAAAGAGATTTAATACATCATGTGATTTTTAAGCAATTAGCCCTCGATTATTTATTTAATACTATTACAAATTTCTATTGTGGATTTTACGATCCACTTATAAACACACACAAGAATTTATGTCCAAATTAACATTTGATCGATTACATTGTAGATTCTAGCTACTAGCTATGTCTATCTTTTCACTTTATTTAATGACATATACTAACATAGAGCCACTTATAAAGATAAATTTATTCAATTACGATTTTTAGTAGATGTAATACGATTGTCTAACTATAATTTGGTTGATACAACGTCTATTTTTTTTTCTCAGATCGAATGCAGATAATGTGTAGTACTGCTCAGTCTTTGGTGGTTAATAGTTTATCCCAATTTATTTTCGCTACGAAATAGAAAATTAAATAATCTTATAGAGAGAGTTATAAAAGCTATGTAGACATAAAGAGAATCAGGAGTGCATGCGTACAAGTTAATGATGGGGTGAGGATAAATTTGGAATTTAAAAGTTAGAGGCGTGGCACTTGTCATCGTCATTAAGCTCCGAAGTCCCAACTCAATGTTCTTTTTCCCCTTTCTGGTTTTTGCGTAAAACTAGATATTATAAAAACGTAGGGGTCTATTTTTAGATATGAATCAAGAATAAGGGACTGTTTTATAATTTCGAAAGTTTTCCCCGACCAAAAGAAAAACATCAGACCGGATACTGATCTACGGCTACTATGCTTTCAACATTGTTTTAAAATTTTAAAATTAAAAATTTCTAATTTCGTTTGCACGGTTTTGGGTTCTCTAAAAGGCTGATCATAAAAAAAGAATATATAGAAATTGAACAGAGAATATTAAAAAGGATTCTGAAAATTTACCAACTTTTTCTACTTCGTTTCGAGGAAAAATAGTTTATAATCTTTCTCAAAAGCTGCTATTGCTGCAATAAAGTACTCCCTCCGTTTCACAAAGATGCATGTTTTAGAAAAAAAATTGTTTCACAAAGATATATTTTTTAGCTTTTCTATGCACACTTTATTAATTAATGATGATATTTTGAAAATTTTAAGAAGATTAATTAAATTTATTAAATTACTATTGGTTTAGAGATATTGGAAACTGTAGAGTAACGAAAATCGATGCATTTATGATTAAGTATTAATTGTTTTCTTAATATATGTGAAAATTCTAAAAATTATATCTTTGTAAAACAGAGGGAGTATCTTTTCATCTTATTTTTTTAATAACTTCGTTAAAAGAAAAATATATTTGTCACGATTCCTTTAAACTAAACATCAATCACTAAAATTCGTGCCGTCTTGGGCACAGACGCCAAACCCAATGGTTCACAGTTTCACACATGTTATTATTATTTTAACTGTTCAAAAAAAAATATCACCAAACCGAACCATCATCTTCGAAGGCCTGGTATTGTGTATTATAATGGGCTAAACCCATTAAGGGCCCAATATGGTAGTTTTACAACAACCCTTTAGAACCAGGGAGATCAATCCATTGAAGCTCGACTTCGACTTCACCACGCTCGACGTTACGGAGACGGAGACAAATGCTCTGAACGATTCGATCATTGCTACACCGTACGTAGCTTTCCTCGGCTAAACAGTTGCTTCGGTTCGGATGGATCGTCGATATGATGGTTCCATCTGGTAAACCGGATAGCTCCATTCTTAAAGCTTCGATGTATGGTTTCAAATCGATCTCTGCGTCTCCCATTTTATCATCCTTGCTAAAGAAGTCATGGTCATACACAACCTATTTTTAAAACCAAGATGATTATAATTAAATTTGTAAACCAGCCCGGTTTAGAAAATGGAATATGTTAATTGGGAAATAATTTTACCAGATTAAGCGGGAGATTCGGGTCGGTGACTGTGAATGTCAAGTCTTCTTCCCATTGTGGGTTTACGTTTTTCTTCACCACTTTGGTTTTGAGTTTCTGCAAAATAAATAAGACATTATAATTAATTCGGTCGGAGAAAACAGTCGTTGAAGAGTAGGTTTGTTTGTGAGTGAGAACCTGACGGCCAAGCTTGAGAACGACGTAAGGATCGCTGCTGGAAACATCACGGACGGCGAGGTTGACGCCGCGTTTGACGCGAACGCGGAGGATACCTAACAGATTATCCATCAGCGACATTCTTCTCCGACAAGATATACGATTTATTGATTCTAACAAAACGAAACTGATGATATGTTTGGCTACTACTTCGAATGATGTTTATGAGGAGCGAAATATTGATCGGATTGTTTTATAATACATTTTCTTTGTTATCATCACATTATTTGTTTTTTTTGGCTGAACGTGAGGACCACTTAAGTTCGTGGGATTCTAAATTGTATATTCTTCATTTTCGTGGATTCCATTTTATAGACATGCAAGTCATAAACACTACCAGACCACGTTTTTTGATATAATCAAATTGTGTTACAGAGATTATATATAACTGGGGAGCTTCATCTGTAGAAAGGATCAAATCACAAACTTAAAGAACATTTAACTAGAATATTATTCAATCTCTCGTCGTATCTTACGATGAGCTCCACTTTTATAGATGTTCACGTTGTTTCCATCTAGTTGTATATGTTGTTGGTGTTAGTTCCGCATAGAAATCCGGTACATGCTTAACAGCTTAAGCCCAATAAGGATTATTCGTGAGGCCTATCAAGAATGATCTGTGAAGCCCAGTTAACGTTAAGATTGTTATAGAGTATCAACGTTATACAATGAAGCCAAAAATGGCGGGCATTTGGTAAACAAATGGTCAACTGAATCAACCTGTAATCTCTCTTAATCTAATGTATCCGCGCATTTGTATCCTTCTCTTTTATGTAGTTTGACTTGCACCTCTTCAATGTAAGAGTATGAAAATCACCCTTGAGAGTAACGTTCAGATATACAAACAATATTTACGAAATAGTAAAATATCCTAACCAGATTTTCTTATATTCTATCACTTTCTTACAGTCACATCGTCGGGTCTCCGAACGGTGAGACTTGACTGGAATTCGTTGAACATAGAAGAAGAAAGACCCTTCGTAAAAATGTTTGTGTACTGAAGAGAAGAGGGTACATGAACAACCTTAACTTCGCCAATAGCAACCTTTTCCCGAACAAAGTGAATATCCAGTTCTATGTGCTTTGTTCGTTGATGTTTGACATGATTCGATGCCAAGTAAACTAAGCTTATGTTGTCACAGTATACAACATAAGTCTTATGAATTGGTCTATGCAATTCTAACATAAGATTTCGAATCCAAGTCAGTTCTGCTATTGCATTTGCCACACCCTTATACTCTGCTTCTGAACTTGATCTTGAGACAATTGGTTGTCTCTTGACAGACCATGAAACAATGTTTGATCCTAGGAAAACACAATAACCAGATGTCGAGTGACGTGTGTCTGGACTCCCTCCCCAGTCTGCGTCAGAATAAGCTGTGAGACTGTTAATCTTGCCTTTAGAGAAATGAAAAATGTGTGTAATGGAGCCCTTGACATACTGAAAAAAAAAAGACATACTGAAGAATCCTCTTCAACTCATGGAAGTGAAGGATTCTTGGATCATGCATATATAAGCAAATTTGATGCACTGCATAGGAAATGCCAAGGCGTGTAAGTACTGTAACGCACCAGCAAGACTCCTATAGAACGCCGGATCATACACTAGATCACCTTCCGAGGCTGATAGTTTTGAGTTGAGATCGACCGGAGTAGCTAGCGGCTTGCATTCAGATAAGCCGGCTCTGTCAATTATCTCTTGAGCATAGAGGGCCTGGCTTAAGAACATTCCATCAGCATTGTACTCAGCTTTTATGCCCAAGAAACGTCTTAGTTTTCCAAGGTCAGACATGGGGAACTCTGTTTTCAAGTTCTTGATAATTTTCTGCAGAAGAGTACTTGAAGAAGCTGTTAACAATATGTCATCAACGTATAAAAGTAGGTAAGCACAGTCATCTCCTTTCTTAAACACAAACAATGATTCATCCGCCTTACTGACATTGAAACCCATGCGAGTGATGAATGTTACAAACCTTGAATTCCAAGCTCTAGGGATCTGTTTCAAACAATAGATAGCCTTTTTAATTTGCATACATGAGTGGGATGTTTCTTATCTAGAAAATCCGAAGGTTGAAGCATATAGACTGTTTCATCAAGATTCCCTTGTAGAAATGCGTTCTTAACATCTAACTGATGGATTGTCCAGTCCATAGCGACATTGATATTCAAGACGGTTCTGATTGTAGCAGTCTTTACAACATGAATAAAAGTCTCAGTGAAGTCTAAACCCTCCTCTTGTGACTTGCCATTTGCAAGAAGCCGTGCTTTTTGTCTTGATAGAACACCATCTGCATCATATTTGTGATTAAACAACCACATGGAACGAACAATGTTAGTATTAGAAGGCCTTAGTACAAGTTTTCAAGTATTGGTTTTAAGCATGGCATCAATCTCATCATTCATTGCTGGAACCCAATTTGGGTCAGACAAAGACTGTAAATGGCCTTTAAGAATTGGCGATTTGGACTGTTTGGCTGTGAAAAGAAGGGATATGAACTGTTTTGGCTTTGAAATGCCATCTTTGAGACGAGTTGTCATTGAATGATGAGGAGCAGGGATGGCTTTTTGAATATGTCGAGAGGAAGAGACATTTTCAGGGGCACGAGCATTTTCAGGGGCACGAGCGATCAAAGGAATGTTTTGTGGTGCTTGAGTAGCTGAAACCAAAGGCACTTGGAGGATGGATTTAAACAGACGAAAAGACTCATTTTCAGTGTCCAAAAAATGATAGTTTTGATACTGAAGAGATTGTGGTTCAGCTGCAGAGAATTTATCCTCATCGAAGAATACATGTCGAGAGATGATAATTTGTTTTGTTTTCAAATCCATGCATCTGAAACCACGGTGTTGAGCATGATAACCAAGGAACAAGCAGAGTGTGGATCTTGGTGAAATTTTATGTTTGGAAAACACATATGTTTTCTTCCAAAGACCCTTAAATGATCATACTTTGGCTCGGTTTTGAAAAGAAGTTTGAAGGGGATTTAGTTATTCACAGCTGAGGATGGAAGAATGTTCGAAAGATGAACAACACAATGTAGAGCTTCCACCCAATAACCAGGAGATAAGAGAGCTTGAAAGAAGAGGGCATGGATGTAGTTATTGATCGTTATGATCATTCTCTCTGATTTTCTATTTTGTTGAAAAGTGTGTGGATAAGAGAATCTGACTTTGATTACATTTTTTGTCAAAGTACTCATGAAATTGAGCAGTGTTGAACTCTCTACTATTGTCACACTGGAAAGCTTTAATATAGGAATTGAACTGTGTTTTGATATAAGCTGTGAAGTGGAGAAACTTGCTGAAAACATCACTTTTTCGATGGAAGGGATAAACCCAAACAAACTGAAAAGATGGTCAAGAAAAAGAACATAATAATGTATCGCACTCATGCTTGCAATAGGAGATGACCATAGATCATAATGGATCAGTTCGAAAGGGTGAGAAACTTGAGAATGAGAACGATAAAATGGAATTTTATTATGCTTTCCCAAATGACAACGTTCACATGAAAGAGGAAGCTTTTCTTCATTACAATGAATCGAATTTGAAGTTAAAACTGATTGAAAATTGGCATGATTGGTGTGTCTAAGGCGTTTATGCCATAGATTGGGAGAAGAAGCTAGAAAAGCAGTGGAGGAAGATTTTTTATTGAGTGAAGCTGGAAGATTATAGAGATCACCCTAACTTTCACATCGCAAAAGAGCTTTCTTGCTTTGAAAACCCAATTACCAAGCTGCAAATCGTTCTTGAAGATTGACTTAGTTTTAAATTGATTGTCTGATCACGTTTCTCTTCAAATACCGTTTTACAATCACTTTGAAAAAATACTTAACGATATCCAAATCCCCATGCAGAATGCAGTGCCCAAATCAAGCCATCACATTCAGCCTTATTTAATACTCCAAAGTCCAAACTAATGTTGGTTGTTTTAAAAAAACATACAGACAATAAAACTTCTATAAATATTAATAATGTCAAAATTTGCTATTTTATTTTTATAAAAATATTAATATATAAAATATTAATTAGATCAATAATCCAATCTGAAACAGAAAAAAATCTATTAATGTATTTTATCTATCATTAATTTTTTATAATGTATTTCTTTTGTCAACAATACCAATTACTTTACATTATGTTATTCTCATCCAATGGAGACTAGAAATCAGATTATAAGGAATTGTATCATTGTTACATGCACTAGACCAGGTAACAAATATTCAGTCAAATTGCACGAATCTGGATTAAGACGTTACGTAAGACTTACTAAATAATTCGGAAGTCTTTAATCCTCTTTAAGAATTCAAGATTATTATTATAAACAAATCAGGTAATTGTTCTACTAATTTCAGAAATAAATCACCTCCATATATAGTTGACCCCTCAAGAATTCAACTCTATATAAGAATAATACATACTCATTATTATTTAAAACCATCTAAGAACAAAAGAAAAACTGCATAACAAAAATAAAAATGGATATTACCAAATCTCTCGGCGTAGCCACCGTCCTCGTCATTCTCTACTCCTTTCAAGCCACAGCACAAATGAAACAAACAGCGCGATGTATAGCAAAACTAATACCGTGTCGTCCATACATTAACTTGGATTCTCCTCCGCCGCTGTGGTGTTGCAATCCGGTTAAAGATATCGTAGAGAATGACGTGTCGTGTCTATGCGAAGCCTTTAAACATCCGGACATGCTCGCAATGTTTCATCTCACCTTAGATGACGGTCTGAGTCTCATTAGTTCCTGTGGAGCTAATTTTGACGCGTCAATTTGTACCGATAACACTGGTGAGTTCTTTTCGTCTAGCTCTATATATATATATATATATATTGTGTGTGACCATTGTATAGTGTTGATTATATAATTTAATCGTGTTGTGTTAATTAAACGACACCATTCTAATATGTTTATATAACTCACTGAAGCTTCTTCGCCTGATGGGTCGACGAGCAGCGGTATGCAGTTAATGACTTTCTCTAATATATATATCAAGCTTAAATTTTGGATTTTGCTATTGGATTTACAGTTTTTGTCATTGTTTATCTAACTGATGTGACATTCTAAATGAAACAGAGAGTTCTTCGGCTAGCACCACGGAAAATGCAGCAGCCCTAGCTATCAGTTTGTTGGGAGTTGGCTTCGTTTGGCTTTGAGAGGATTTTGATTATTCTTGAAACCAGAAATGAAATTTACTTTAAAATATCTCTGTCTCAAATTATGGGCTGAAACAGCTTAGTCTAGTATTATGATTTGTATTAATGTCATTTTTGTCTCATAAACTAGATTTTTTCCCCCACAAGTGTCTCAATTTATTTATATAAAATAACTGAAACATAGTTCAACCTCTAAAAGATCCTCTAAAATTTTTTTGTGTAGCTAAAGAATCTGCTATTTCATTATCTGATCTTGGTATAAATCGGAAAGAAACCAAATCAAAGCCTCTTGCTAATTCCTTAATCTGGCTCATTCCTTAATACCATATAGATTTTGGATATCTCATAAGCTAGATTTTTGATTAGAAATGTGCGTGATACGAGTTGTATTCGAAAAATCGTTAGGTGCTAGTCGGATCGTCGGAGTGCGTTTAACGCCTAAAAAACTCGGAGACAAATCGAGAGTTTTAAGAAGTTTTTTCGAACAGCTTAGTCTAGAATTATAATTTGTAATAATGTCATTTTTGTCTTATAAACTAGATTTTTTCCCCCACAAATGTATAATTTTATTAATATAAAATAAATGAGACATAGTTCATCCTCTAAAAGATCCTCTAAAAGTCTTTTTTAGCTCAAAAATCTGCTATTTCATTATCTGATATTGGTATAAATTGAAAAGAAATCAAAGCAAAGCCTTTTGCTAATTTTTTAATCTTGCTCATTCCTTAATTTCATCTAGATTTTGGATATCTCATAAGCTAGATTTTTTTTCCTTCTTCTTCTAATCATAAGCTATATTTATGATTAGAAATGTGTGTGATACGACCAACAAAAAAAACTAACCATCACCTAAAAAAATCAATGCCCACATTGAAGGTTCTTAAAGGTGGGGGTTCTAAAAATTCTTATTTAAGAACCGGTTCTTACACTGTTCATGATAAGTGGCAGCTTGTCATTCGTCTATTTTTTTTCAATTTTTTTTTTTTTACACTTTTCCTCAAATTTTTTTTTTTTTTTAAAAAAAAACCCTTCATTGATGTATATGCTCTAAATACTCTTCCGGTAATACCGTGTCCGCATCACAACGTGTTCATATTGTGTAACCCACTTGCTTGGTGTTCTTTTCCGCGTTCGTGGGGACTAGGACTCGTTGACATCAAAGTTTGATTTTTATTCTCTGAAAAAGTTATCTAGAAGATGATGAAGTGAGATAGTTATATGAACCTCATTGTAATCAGAATTTGTTGGAAGAGTTGTCACATAAACTGATCGCAAAACAATTAAAAAAAGACAGAACATAACAGAGAGACAGAAGATCTTTTAAAGGTTTTGATTAACCGAAAAAGTCAATTCAATAACCGAAAACAATCTCAGTTCCTTAAACCGGAACTAATTTCAAAATATTCAGGAAGCTAGTTGACCACTTTGAAGCGCGTGAGATTTTCCTTATAAATACAATTGTCTCAACCCAATCTTCTAGTATTCATCTTCCTCGCCTATCCATTCTCTCAGACTTGATCAAATCGATTTTGCTTCTCAATCTCGGCGGAGAAGAAGATGACGGGGATCTATGTTTCTCTATTTATCTCAAACTATTCAAATAACGCATCGAGATTTTCTCCGACATTTGACAACATCCCGTCGAAGATCGTACCGACTCCGATTGAAAAGGTTGTCTCTTTGGTGTCTCGAACCGGGCGTGATTTGCAGCGTTACAATACCGCAGGGTATCGTCAGGTCGTCGGGTACGTCCAATTGAAAAACAAAAACCCTAATTTTAAAAATTGGGGGCGAATTTCGAATTCTAGGGTTTTCGATTCTTGAAATTGAGTGGAATCTGATTCTGGTTTTCTGCAGATGTGTACCGTATAGATACAAGAATGGAGAGATTGAAGTTCTTCTAATAAGTGCACAGAAGAAAGGGAAAGGGATGTTATTACCAAAAGGAGGTTGGGAGATTGATGAATCAATGGAAGAAGCAGCTTTGAGAGAGACAATCGAGGAAGCTGGTGTTACGGGTCTGCTTGAAGAATCACTTGGGAAATGGCAATACAAAAGCAAAAGACATAGTATGGTTCACGACGGATATATGTTTCCTCTGCTCGTTAGCGAGCAGTTTGAGCAATGGCCTGAGTCGGAATTCAGACAACGGAAATGGGTTTGTTTGTCTGAAGCGATTGAGTTGTGTCAGAATGGGTGGATGAGAGAAGCTTTGGAAGCATTCATTAACCGGAAATGCCAATGATAATGATGGTAGCAACACTCATCTTCGTTTAACAAAAATTGGTTAAGCAGAGAGATTAGTTAGATAAAGATTGATGATGCATACAAGAAAGATTTTCGATTGTTCTAAAGCTTAATAAGGGAGTTCCTTTGGCTTTAGGGGATGTGGAAAGTTTCTGAAGAGCAGATCAAGTTCATTTGATTCATTCATTTGTTAGATAGGTACTTAGTTAGATAGACTCATTCAAAATCTCACTAATTGTTTGAATCTTTGACTTCATGTAATCTGTAATTGTGTATATAAAATACATCATGAATTTTCTACATCTTAAATAAATCGACTTGTCTCAAATTTTGTGTGTGTTTTAATTAAATTAAGTTTGAGTGTTTGGGATATGATCCGGGGAAGAAGAATGGGAATTGTTAGCTTAGGGAGATCCGTCGTTGTTCCGTCGTGGTGTTCTGGAACCTCTCCCTTTGTTTAAATCTATTTAACTAGGTGTCTGTTTAATGACCAAGTACGGTGATCAGATAAGATCTGCTAGAAAAAAACTAAAATGTAATTCATCTTCTTGATTGTACCCGTGTAGTTAACTTGGTGAGGGATATAGACCAAGAGGATTTGCTTTCCTTCGGTATGAAACAGAGGAGTCTTGACAATGTCTTTGAGTGGAAGCAACTCCTGTTGTGGTCTAATATGCATCTGCTTGTGGTCCAGATATGTGTTTGTTTAATGCTTGAAAAATTGAATTATATTTGGCTGCAAACCATCTTCTTTATTCGTCTTTCTGGATTATTTGGATGAAACTAAAAAAGGTGGAGGTCCCTATGGACAAGGACAACAATTTCAGTGGTCAGATCCTGATCAGGCAGAACTTCAAGACGGTATATTTCCTTCTAAATATTGAAATCATCAAATGTTATATATCATCATCATGTAGACCAAATCATCAAATGGTATATTTAAATCATCCTCTACATTTTCGTGCAGTCCATCCTAAGGCAAGCCAACTTCAAGGGTGCTAAGTTGTTAGGTGCTAGCTTCTTTGATGCAGATTCAACAGGTTTGTTTCAACTGCTACTGGAAACACATCATTCAAGGGATCAAACATTACAGGCGCAGGTAAAAAAGAAGAAAGCTTTCACAATAACAATAAGAACCTTCCCTTAATTATCTTTAAGCTATAGCATAAAGTTTGTAACTTTTTGTGTGTATTTTTTTATTGAGGATTTAGGTTTCACTGATGTCCCTCTTAAAGATGATAAACGGGCATACCTATGAAATATACCTGTGAAAAATCGCGGATGGATTGAAGAAGGTCAAAAAGAGTGCATGTTTGTCGGTGTATACCGGGTAAAACAGTTCTGCATATGCATTTATGCAGTATTAGTATTTTATGCAGAACCGTTTTACCCTGTTTACACCGACAAACATGCACTCTTTTTGACCTTCTTCATTCGCTTCCTTTGTACGGAGAGGCAAATCAAATCTTTCCTTTTTAATAGGCTATTAATTGTAAGACCGTTACAATATAGAAATAAAAAATACGATCAAAAACTTTATAAATATTATAACTAATAAATAATGAAACAATATTTAACGGAAAAAATTAAGAATGAGTTGAAACGATTTTGAGAAACAAACATGATGCGATTTTTTTTTTGTTAACTCAATAAATCATATGTAGTATTACGGTTAAAGTAACAATTTTAAATCTCATGATACAATACAATCACTTGAAACTGGTTCGCAACACTCAACAACAAAATCTATGGAATTTAGTATTTATAATATATACTCTCGATAACATGACTTACTTTTAGGAGAAATAGAGAGAGATTGCTGGACATAAAATTCTGTGAATTGTGAATGTGAGTCTATAATTTAGAAAATAAGAAACTCTCTTTTATAGGCTTTTTGAAAGCATTACTAAAAGATACGCCTTTACTAAGGCAATTCATGTCAAATACTGACATTAATATTTCCGTTCAAAGTCTCACATTCAGCCAAATTGAAATGACGTTACTGGAGTAATTTGAATGACAAATATTGACATAATGGTCAATTGATTCACTGACGGTTCCTTTCTTTAATTAAAAATATTTTTGTTTTGTTTTGTATTTTTTTGTCAACTGATTTGCATTCAACAAAACCCAAAACACAAATATAGCAAATGGTACAGGTAAATCCAAACAGATAATAAAGAGGATGGGCCACATATAAGTCCAAAATTAATCAGATCAAAATAAGATCAACACGGACATGTATCCGGCCCGAAAATAACCCCAACATACAACCAGCACAAGATCATCCTTGGCATGCAACTAGCACAAGATCATCCTTAGCGATGAACCCACCGGAAAACACCGCAATTCTTGAAAATCTATATCATCATGAAGCCTTTTCTGCCGATCACACCTTTTCTCTAAAGATGCCATCGAAAAAAAACCATGTTACAAAGAAGAACAACTCCAACATCTCACCGGGAAGCTTACACTGATGGCCACCACAACAGTGATATGACCATTGAAATTCTCAAGTCGAAGACAGAAAATAGCAACACATATATTAATCTAGGAGTACAAGATTACCAAGAAAGACACAGAAGAAAACCAGACTCATCGAAAAGAGAGAAATAAGAGAAAGGGGATCAGGAAGGAACTGGACTAACCTGGTAAAAAAAATCCGATAGAGATCAAAGACATGCTCAGATGGGAGCAATCCGGTGATCGAAACCGAAAACCTTATTCAAACAAAAGGATCGAAAGCCGATCAAAGGAAAGAACAAAAGGCTCAGTGAGAGACAAAAAACTTTGGAGAAAAAGATTTAAAGCTCGGAAAGATTTAGAGATGAGAGACGAGCATGAATCAGAAAAACCCTCAAAGATTAAGCGCCCCATATTTTTATAGGAAAGCTATGGCTTTCTCTCTCTGAAAGATTTGGAAGAGAGAAGAGAGAGAGATAAAGCTCTTAGAGGGGATTATTCGTTTTGTGTTATTCAATATACTAGTGATCATAAATTCAACGCATGCGCGAGATTTTATGATGTTTTGAATTTACTTAGAGTGGTTAGAGTTTTAGCCTAAAGTTGTCTGCTAAGAATTTATACAGACGCATTTAAAGACGATTTAACGACGAAATTTGGATAGCGACAAACGTTTAGCGACGAAAATGATTCGTCGCAAATTCGATACAATGACTTTCTGTTAGCGACGAATTTGCAACGAAATATGGCGTTAATTTTTATTAAAATGTAAATACAAGAATTAATATGTAAATTATTATTAGGATATCGTTCAATTAAAATAACTTTTCTAAAATGACATAAATTTACAAGTTTAATATTTATCAGTATATATATATAATATTAATAGATGATACATTATTTTAAAAATCTGTAAAACTTTCTTAAATTAAAATTTTAATATTAACATCTTTTTTTATTATAATTATCATATTATATTTTTCATAAGGTAATAGATTTTCCATATTCTGAAAGAAACTTGAGGGAAAAAAATAAAATTTGTAAACTTTTTTAAATTTTGGATGATGATGTGAATTATTTGAAAATTTTGAAAAACTTGTAAACTTTCTTAATTTCACAATTATAATATAGCATAATTTTCTATAATTGATCAAAAAAATATTTCTTTTTAGTTTTGAAATTTTATATAACTTAATTTTTAATAATTACCTTATTTTTTCATAAGTTAAAAGAATTTTATATAGTTCTAAAAAAAGTTTTATAAATTAATAATAAATTTGTAGACTTTCTTAATTTGAATGATGAAACAAATCAATAAAATTAAGTTTTTAAATCCTATGTACACACCTTCAAATATATTTAGTTTCAACTTTTATGGGTAATACAGTTCAAAAAAAAAAAAAAACTTTTATGGGTAATATGATAC
Organism: Orychophragmus violaceus; assembly: GCA_030180135.1. Taxonomy (NCBI): domain Eukaryota; kingdom Viridiplantae; phylum Streptophyta; class Magnoliopsida; order Brassicales; family Brassicaceae; genus Orychophragmus; species Orychophragmus violaceus. The sequence continues at coordinate 102,002,917 of CM058232.1, read as the reverse complement.
AATCGATGAAGGGAAGATTTCACTATGGGAAGTAGTCTACAATAAACTATTTTATACTGTAACTTTAAGTCTGGTAAAAGTTGCATCTATATATTTCAAAACAAATGTAATAATGCAGTTTCCTTTATTTAGGTTTAATCTTACCTATTAAAACAATATATTGATCATCGTACATAAATGTTGTTTCTGAAATTTGCCATTGATTTTATTAGAAATTATATTCTTCATTAAGGGTAAAACTGTAAAACAATTTATATTTGATTTATTCATAATATCTTATAATATCTTTTGTTTTCCTTTTTCTATGCTAATCATATCTAACGAAAATCTTTTTCAAAAATTTAATAAAATAATATTTAATTTCGAAATTAATATTAAATTAAATATTATAAATTATTCTTAACTAAAATTTAACTTAAAGAAATAAAATCAAGCATAATTAAGTTACTAAATCAATTAGTACATATAATTATATAATTTAATACATAATTATTTTGTAAATTATATAATCATTAAAATTAATAAATTATTATTAAAATAAAAAATTAGTATATAATATTGAAATAATAGTTTAAACTAAATAATATTATTGATAATCGATATATTTAACATAATCTATTATATTTTATTTTTTCTATTACAATAAATATAACAATAATATTATTCAACCATAAGATAGTTTCTGTATTTAGAAATCATAATAATCAAAATATACGACTATAAACCAAAATAAAAATTCCAAAATAAAATAATATTATTAAAAATAAAGAAAAAAATTGATGTATTTAAAAACAATTTTATAAATATGTAATAAAAACAAACTACGGTTAAAAAATAAGTTTAAACAAATATAAAATAAAAACCTAAACAAAATATTAACTTGCTACAAAAACACTGAATTGTTTGTTAGAATTGACAATTATTCTCCAAAACTTTTACAAAGAAAAAAAATTGTTGTTCAAAATATTTACAAATCTTATCTTAATAATAAAAAAATACTCGTGCTAAGCACGAATCAGAGTCTAGTATTAGTTATAAACCATAGTTTACGATGATACAAACAAACTTCAACTCGAAATTGTGCTTTAACCTTTTTGGGTTTACTAACTTTGTGTATATATATATTGACAATTGGTTATGAATCAGAAAATAGTAAAATACAGGTAATTAGAGTAATTTATGTTAGATTGAATCTAGGTTGGTATAGTCTTAATAATTATTATTTTCTGTATCCCAAATTATCTTTTTCTTTTTTGACAAAATTAAATTATATTTTTCTCTTTTTTTTTTTTTTAACTTTACAATTTAACTATTTACTACGGACACAAGTAGACATTAGAAAATGACCAGCAACAAACCTTGTATCAAACAAGTTTCCATTCTTTTTTTATATTTTTTCCCTTTATTTGAGAAAACAATATCCATTTTTTTGTTTAGGTTTACGTTATTTTGTTTTAAGGACGGGTCATCCCAACCTGTAAGAAGGCTTTATATATATAAACTAAAGAGCGCATAGGCATAAACCACAAAAAACCAGATTAAGAGCTTGGCTCCATAGTCTCTCACTGATTTTGTTTCTCTCCGAGTCTCGTCTTAAATTCATCTTTGTTTCAGACGAACATGTCGATAGTGATCAAACAAGAGACTCATGTGCCACATACAGAATTCGCCTTGATCACCGACGGAGAGGAACTCCGCTTCCGCGATCCACGACTTCCGAATAATGCAATCATCATCCTTCACTACAAGAAAACAACCGGGAACCGACGGACATAACCGTCGGTCCTGATGGAATTCCGACAGGACAAATCCGTCGGTTCCACGGCGTCGGAAAAAAAACCTGTCGGAAATCCATCAATATTTACCGACAGTTTTCCGACAGGCAATATTCCGACAGATTATCGACGGCTTATCGACAACACAAAAACCGACGGCGAACCGACAATATACCGATAGGTAGAAAACCGACGTCAAACCGATGGTTATTTACCGACGGAGGATAACCGACGGTTTACCGACGGTTGATTACCGACAGTATTCCGACAGGTAGGACTGACGGCTAAACCGATGGTTTACCGACGGTCAACCGATAGGTTTTGACCGACGGTTTTCCGACGGGTAATAAATTATTATTATTTTAAATAATTATATTTAATAATATATATATAATTTTATAATCAATTATTTATTTAAAAATTGTATATACGAAATATTTATTAAATTTTTTATTAATTTTATAAAATAAAAGTGATTTTTCAAAATTACATAGCATTGGGATCCGGAACGTTTCCGAGTCCCAATCCCGTTCCCAACCCCTGAACAGAACCCGTAACTGATGCTCCCGTTCCCGCTCTTGGTCCCGCTACACGCTCAGTCTCGTCCAATCCTTGTCCTGGAGGAGTTCCGCCAAACTGGATGTAGTTCATGATCCGTGTTTGCATCTCCGCCATCTTTCTTTCATTCTCGGCCCTTTCCTCTCGCATCCGAGCTTCAAAGCTCTCCTTAAGAGCTGCAATTTCCACATCTTTCTCGCGCAGAGCTTCGGCGAAGATGTCGCTCTCAGGTCGGAAGCGTGAATGCGGAGTCGAGGCTTCCCCCATGTTTCCTAAACCAAAAACACGGCCCTTCCTGCGTTGCGTTTCCTGCAAAGTATAATAACAAATATTAGTTAAACAATTCAAATAAACAAAACCTATGTAAATTTTGAGTAAACATACGAACTTACCTCAAGAAAGATCTCGTTGATCCTTTGTGACGGTACTACCTCCTTTGTCGAACCGACTTCCTCAGATAATTGAGTCTGGACCTCGTCAACCAGCCTCTTTGCTGATTCGACGATTCTCCGAGCGAGCGGATCCTGGATCTGACCCGTCAACTTGTTCGTGTGGCCCTCCTCGGTTAGTTCAACAAAATTTGGATCCTTTCCTGTTCTTTGTTTCTGCACATTACAAAAATAGTTAGTCGAATCCAATAAATAACACTATTGAATAAACCAATACTTACAAATTCAATTTTTCGTTGTGCGGTGCTCTTAGCTCCCGCGTTATGAGTCGCTATTCTCAAACCGCCCCTCTCGCTCTGGCGTTTCTGGGAATGCGTCGCTGAATCTGCTGCTGTAGTGGGCTTGATCCAGTGGCGGCTGAACCCTTCAATCAACGATGGGTTGACTCCCTTCGGGTCTTCCGATAGGATCCACTTCTGCTTCCACTCGTTGATGACGTGAGTGTAATGGGACCGCGCCTTCTTGTGGAAAGCCTTCTCCACGACGGTCGTAAGGTTGCTGTCCCAAGTGTACTTTTGCTTTAAAAAAAAAAATATTAACGTTAGCATGGATTAAAAAAAACTTAAATTTGATAGAAACTGACTATAAGTGTACGTACCGCAAATGCCCGAAACCAGTTATGCTGCTCGGTCCTTGGGATTTTCGCGTACTGCGGGTACGGATGACGGAGCATGCTATACATCATCCCTAAAATATACTTGGTGATCTTGGAGGACATGATATTGAACCTGTAAGAAGTTCACAAAAAAATATTGTCAATTAAACAAACGTTTAACAAGATATATTTTTTTTAAAAAAATATATAATTGTTAATGTTAAAACTACTTACCAAGTCGTCCCCGGGTTGTTAAACGGATCCGTATGGAGCCGTTTCAAAATCTCCCGCCCTGACTGTTCGACCAGCAACTCTATCTCCGGTGCAATTGTCACCGGCGCATCGTCGTCCGGGGTTGCCGGGACGTTAGACATAGAGTCGCTGTCTACATGGGTAGTCTATTGTAGTCCGGACTGCGTCCGTCTGACCTGAGTCGACCGAGAGCGGCGTGGCGGTGGCAATCCCGTCGGAGCAGCCTGAGGCGGAGGATGCGAAGCCGTTGCAACAGGAGTATGAGAAGTGCTCCCCGGCAACAACCCATCGGTCTGGCTCAAAAAAGCCTCAAATTCCTCGTACGACCTATAATACACAAAATAAAGTCTTCATTTCATTAAAAAATTAAAAAAACTAATATATCATTTTAACAATATTCAAGACGTTTTATAATAAGTTAAAAATACTTATAGATTGGTAAAACGTTTTAAAAAATATATTAAATGTTTATAAATTCTAAATATTGATAATTTTTAAAGATAATTTTTAAAAACCCAAAACATGTTTTCATAATTACAATTATTATCTTAAAAATAAAAAAAGTTATTAAAATATACAATAATAGTTTTTAATTCAAAAAATTGTAAAATCTTTGATTAAATTTTAAAACTAAAAAAACGTTTTTCATTATTAGTATAAAATTTGTAAAAATGTAAAAACGTTTTATAATTTTATAAAAAACTTACAAATCAAAAAAACGTTTTCAAATTATTTACAAAACATTTTTAATATTATGAAAAACCAAAAAAAATTGTGTTAGGATCAAATTTATACTAAAACAAAATTCATTACTTGTATATGACAATGGAATTGTTGTAAACCTTAAAAATTATACAAATCTAACTACACAAACCATTATCTAAGATCTAATACACCTAATTCACTACATGCATCCTAAATCCAAACTTCTAACAACCTAAAAATCATGTATTTTCCGTTTTTGATCGGTTAGAAAGGGAACTTACATGTTCTTAATGCTTTGGGCGGCCGGAATTGCTAAGCGGTGGCCGGAATCGTCGAGAAATGGTAGAGAGAAGGCGGAGTTTCGCGGTGGAGAGAGAGAGAGAGAGATCGAAAGCACAGAAGAAATGATGAAGAAGAAGTTTAATCGATATTATTTCTTTAGGAACTGACGGATTTCCGACGGCAATTAATGATCCGTCGGAAATCCGTCGGTTCCCAGTCGGTCCAATTATTTGGCGGTTAAATGAAAACGGTTCGGCGCAAAAACGAAAAAATTTGTAAAATTTTAGATTCTGACGGAATTCCGACGGAAACATAATTACCCTCGGAAATCCGTCGGAAACTTAAGAATGGTGTTAGCAGGTTTCGAACTCAAGCCCCTTAGGATGTTTATGTGGTACCTTAACCAATGTGCCAATGTTACTAATTGTAATGTCTGTACATTGTTAATTATATGAGGACATTAACTATTTTGAAAACGAACTTTTATTAATTCATAATTAAAAAACAAAGCAGTACATTTCAAGTTTAAGCATTACAGTTTTAATTAAAGAGTTACACTTAGATAGTTCAGTTATTATAATTCGGAAACTGGTTATCGAAACAATTACCTGCGTTCGTCTGTCTCCACTGGCGGATCATACGTCTCCATGACCGTGTTGTGATCCATTCCGGTTTATCTTTTCCAGTTTCCCATAGTGACTTCAACCGTGACATTTTTGTCTGGAAAACTCGCCGAGCCGTCTTATGAAATTCAGTCCATACGTTTAAGAGGTTATCAGGAGCAAATGTAAAGTGATCATGCGATGTTAATCCGATGTTATAAAGTCAAGGCGGCTATAATTACAATAAATTACTTGAACAAGTTACAACATACCAGAAAATGCTTGAGCCATTTTGCTTTAATGTTGTCGGGAACCGCATAGTACATGACATAACTCCCCGACTAGTGATTCTCTATGGTCTCGCTTATGGCGTATAAGATGCTTGCATGGTAACCGAACCAAATAGAACAGTTTTCTCGTGACGGGCTAAGAACAGGGAGATGTTCCCGACCCCGCTTACAAATTTTCCGCAAATAAGAATCGCGGTTGTGAGGGGACATATAAACAAAATTCATTTTTTGGAATGTCGGAGGTTGTGGAGAAAATGGTGAGAACGGTCTAACTTTTATACAAAGTTTTCCGACAGCGTTTCCGACGACTGCCCGTCGGAAATTGCACGAAGAGACGTTTCAATGAAACGCATCGCGAACAGACAGAGGTAATAGGCCTGCGTAATTGCAGCTTTTGACCGGTTTCCGATGGATTTCCGACGTTTAATGTGATTTCTGTCGGAAACCCGTCGGGAATTTCTGACGGAGAACCGAGAGAATATGTTTAGGGTTTGATTAGGGTTTAGGGTTTGTAAATCATTGAATCCTAATAGCATAATATAACATAGGAAAACAATATATCTACGATCAAATGACTTGAGGAGTACTAACCGTAAAATAGGATAGTTGATATTACGATCCGTCCATTGTTTTCATAAACGACATAGGACATTATACACATTATTACTAGCTTTCGACCGTCAAAACATAGTAATCATAAAATAATATATACCATTGATTTTGTGATTATACACATTATTACTAGCTTTCAAGAGTCTTCTCAATATTAGAGTTTAGGGTTTCAAACCCTAAACCCTAATCATACCCTCTGTCGGAAATCCATCGGAAATTACCGACGGATTACCGACGGCCGTCGTATCCTGTCGGAAAACCGTCGGAAAATCTTATTATCTTTCCAAAAACGCAGCAGCTACTGCTCGAACACAGGACCTAGTGGTTGTTATAGTGGAGTGAGAACCATATGAGCTAGTTGTAACGTTGTTGTCTCATTTAAACTTTAAATCCTTATTGATAGCATTTACTTCCACATATACAAATTTTGTTGTGGATTATACGATTCATTCTAACGTCGGGTAAAATAAAGTTTATAACTACAACTAATGAACAAAATGTTGGGAAAAAAATTGAGTTTTAAAATTTGAAAAAATATATTTTAATACACTTTAGTCTGAATCGCTTTCTGAATCGTAATCACTTGAAATCGAATCTTCGTCGTCGTCAAATTCACCTCTCTCCTCTTCGGAATCTGAGTGGAGAACAACATTCTCGAAATGACTAAAATCAACAACAAGATTAGCCTCAAGGGATTCTTCAACCGGAGCTATGTAATCATTTTGCGTAGTTTGTAGTGGTTCTTGGAGTTCAACCCCTTGAACTCTTTCTCGCGGGTAAATTTTTGTAACTGTGACCCATGGATCATTCTTGTATGTTAGCTGAGGATAAGGGATGTAACTCACCTAAAATTACGAAGGCGAAAAAAGATTACAATGCAATGAGAGTATAATAAAAATATGAAAATACATGAAGGGTAAAACAAAGTAATTACCTGATCTGGTTGAGATCCAATAATGAATAGGTCATATTTCTGCAGCTTTCTATTAGAATGTATTGACGTCACACCAAACTCATCCACTGATACACCTTTCCCGATAATAGGGTCGTACCAATCACATAGGAAAACAACGCACCTCATGCCGAGCTTTTCTATGTATTTTACTTCAAGTATCTCCTTTAGAACACCGTAGTACAAAACTTCACCGTATGTAGATGAAACTCCGTGGTCGGCCATTGTTCTAGAGGACCCTTCTTTATGCACTTTGAAAGCGTATCCCCTTGTGCAATATCGTGGATAAGATTTGGTATTGTAGTGGAGACCGTTAAGTATGTCTATCAACCAATCATCCGGTGTGCGTCCATTTTTGATTTCCGTTCGCACCTAAGTATATAACATGTAAAAACTGTTTTACGAATAAACAAAGTAATTGGATCTTGGATGATCTAAATTTAAAAACTTACGTAATAGTGTAACCAAGCGAAAAAGTATGTCTCTTTCCACTGTTCACACTCTTCCTCGGACAGTTCAGGATGTTGAAGTTTTAGTGACTCCATGTATAACCTGCAAAAATCATTCAAGTATTAAAAAAGAATTTGTGGGTATTATAAAAGTAAAGTTTTAAACAAAATAAACTATACATACCTCTCGTACTCAAACAATTCTTCGCAGTTGTTCATAATATATTTTTGAAGGTGTGCGTGCTCTTCGGTAGACAGTTGTCGATTTCCAACTTTACCGCTTAACCGACCAACTTGTTGAAAAATGCTTGGTACCACTGACGAATATATTTGTCTCTCTCCTCTATCATCGTTCCTAGCCGGTCGACGACTCTTTGTGCGTATGTGTGAAGGGAAATAGTATCCAGCAAATGTCGCCGCTTCCTCATTGTGGTACTGAGCAGCAACTAAACCCTCAACTTTAGTTGGGTTCTTAACCTTCTTCTTAAGGTGGAACATATAGCGTTCAAAGTGATACATCCACCGATATTGTACCGGACCACCTAGCCTAGCTTCTCCCGGGAGATGAATGGGTAAATGCTCCATAACATCAAAGAACGACGGTGGAAATATCTTCTCTAGATTGCACATGATTTTAGGAATATTATCCTGTAAACATCAAATCTCGTCTGCTGTAAGAGATCTCGTGCATATATCCCTGAAAAAAGCACCTACCGCGGCTATTGCTTTATGAACATCTTTGGGGAGTAGATAAGCAAATGAAAACGGAAGTAGTCGTTTCATCACAACATGACAATCATGACTCTTCATCCCGATAAACTTATCACCATCAGTGTCCACACAATTACGCAAGTTAGATGCGTAACCGTCTGGGAACTTCACTTGTCGCGCAATCCACTCGAAAAATTCTACCTTTGATTTCTGATCTACCCAATAGGCTGGAATTGGAGGTTACCGTTCTTCTGAATATGAAGTCCAGGCCGATTACAAATTTCAGGCAAGTCAAGCCTAAACTTCAAGTCAAGCCTAGTCTTCCCTTGCACGTTGAGAACGGTGTTCATGATGTTATCAAAGAATTTTTTTTCAATGTGCATGACATCAAGATTATGCCTAAGTACCTGATCCTTCCAATATGGTAAATCCCAGAAGATACTCAGCTTGTGCCAGTTGTGGGATAAACCAGCTGCGTATACATTCTCATGTCCATTTCCACCACATTCACGAGTTCTTAGCGCACCAAAGGTTTCTAAGAGACCCAAAGTAACCAACCCACTGTCTTGGAGAATAGGATCATCAAACACTTTCCTCTTCTTTGTAAAAAGTTTAGTATTTTTCCGGTATGAATGATCGTGCGGTAGAAATCTCCTATGACAATCAAAACAACATGATTTGCGGCCATGCTTCAGCTGAAATGCATCGGTCTTTTCTTGACAATAAGGACATGCTAACCTTCCATGCGTTGTCCATCCAGATAACATACTGTAAGCCGGAAAATCGCTTATGGTCCACATTAATGCAGCCCTCAGCAAAAAAATTTCCTTGTATGAGACATCATAGGCTACAACACCGAGCAGCCATAACATTTGCAACTCATGTATCAATGGTTGCAAGAATACATCTAGTGATCTTCTAGGATGCTCTGGATCGGGAACGAGTACGGATAGGAAAAGAAACTCTCGCCGCATACACATAGATGTCGGTAGGTTGTAAGGAGTTAGAATGACAGGCCACAACGATATGGTCTCACATGCCTTCCAAACGGGTTGAAACCATCTGTGCATAATCCGAGGTATACGTTACGTGGGTCGTATGCAAAATCTGGATATACACTCTGAAAATGTCGTCACGCTTTAGCATCAGAAGGATGTGCAATCTCTGCTCCTCTTATATGATCAGCATGCCATCTCATTTCTCCTGCAGTTCGCTCAGATTGGTATAAGCGCTTCAGCCTATCAGTTGACGGCATATACCACATTCTCTTGAATGGAACCCTAGCTCTTCCCCTTGTATCCTCAAACCGTTGTTTCTTACAGAACTTACATTCCAATCGGTATTCGTCTTCTCGCCAATATAGCATACAGTTGTCGATGCACACATCTATTATCTGATAAGGTAATCCAAGCCCTTTAACAAGTTTCTCGACCTCGTTGTATGAACCTGGAGCAAGGTTATCTTCGGGAAGAACATCTTTCAGGAATTCGCAAAAAGCATCCACACATGGCTCCGCCAAATTATAGTCCGTCTTTATTCCCATTAGTCTAGTTGCAGATGATAATGGAGAATGTCCGTCTTTGCAACCATCATAAAGCGGACGCTTCGCTGCATCTAACATATCAAAAAATCTTCTAGTTTCTACATTAGGTTCCTCCTCTGCCCTAGGAATTTGATATTCATCTACTTCCTGTATATTTTCTCTAAATGCATCATTAACCATCTGAACGGTGCCTAAACCAACATCTTCATCCGCGATATTATAATGTTCGCTATTACTACCAATAGGTTCCCGCGTACTAGCACTACCAAATTGATCTCTACTACTACTTGCGCCATCAAATGTATCCCCGTGAAGATACCAAATCTTATAACCAGCCATAAACCCAACTGAGTATAAGTGATGCCATACTTCGCCAATTGTAGGATTTCTAACATTTCGACACTGACTACATGGGCATTTCATCTTACCGGTTTTCTGCGTATGAGGTTGATTGCAAGCCATCGTCATGAATTCCACAATACCGAGTGCATTATACACTAAATCTGTCGTCTCATCAACCCTCGGTCCATCCATCCACGATCTGAAATAATTAGATGAAGACATTTTGGCCTCATAAGAAATATTATTAGAGAGAGAGTGCGAAAGAGAGAGCGAGAGTGTGGTGTGTAGGAGAAGGGAGAATTGTTCGGTGATATATTGGAAACTAACCGACGGAAAACCGAGAGAAAACCGACGGACCAAGACGTTGGTGTCGGTAATCCGTCGGAAAATTTGTCAGCCCAACGGTAATTTAAACGGCTATGTTGGCCCAACAGTACCAAAAACTTTCCGACGGGTTACGGACAGAAAACCGACGGAAAACCACTATTTTGTCGGAAATCCGTCGGAATGTTTTGGTAAACGGTCAAAGCCGAGTTTACTCACTTCTCTTCCCAAGGCAACGTATAGGTAAGCGTCGCTTCGGAAATAAATCCCAAAACCGACAGAAAACCGTCGAAAAATTTTCTTTAAATATCCACCCGCTTTCTCTCTTCTTTCCATCGCTAAAAAACAATAAAAAAAATTATGAGTTACGTATACATTTCTCCCGAAACCCGCGCTTCCGTTCTTCAGACTATCAGGGAACCGGGTCGACAGTCGCTGCCAAACCTCGATCCATCTAGCCAAGCCCACCGGGCCGTTTGGTTCGGATCCAATGCGGTCATCAACTCCGTCATCAGTGACATCATCGAATATGGCTGGTCTGGACGCTATCTAACGTACTTTAACGTCGCGACGGTTCTAAAAACTGCATGGTTCAATGATTTCCTTGTAAGTTATAATTGTTTTTAAATAATATTATAATTTAAAATTTTAAATACACAATTAATTTCATCTTTTTCAGAAATACTTTACGTTCTCGCCGGATAATGTTTTCATTGTCTGGCGGGAATTTCACCGGACGGTAAGGAATGTTTTCAAGACAAAGATGCGGCATATGAAGCTCATGTTGGAACTCCTAGGATCTAGGGTTTGTTATATTGAAATAACCAACCTCGTTCTTACCTCAGATCTGGCAGCGGAATAGAATGGTGAACGAGATCTAGCGAATCAAGTGCTTCGCCTCTACCAAGCACACACTCACACAACCTGGAACGCCGGGATGCTAGTGCCGGATTCAGGGAATGAGTTTTCGATGTCTCTGCTTTTCTTTCTGAGAATTACAGTGACGGCTCAGGGTCCAGGTCGACCATATAAGCCTTTATATATCGACCTGGAAATGACATCACAAAACCGTCGGAGAAGCCCGACTCGTTTACGTCAAAACCCGATATACATCGATCGACACACTTACTGTGTCGATCGACACACCTTCTCGAAAAGTCTGCATTGATCGACACACTCATGTATCGATCGACACATACATCATAAAACTCTATGTCAATGTGTATCCAATACACATCAACGTGATCATTATCAAATGATCATTCCCATATGTTAGCTTCCAGATTGCTTAGGTGTGTGACCCTATAGAATCATATAATACTGACAGTAAGTCTACAACTTACATATTACAAGAGGCTTCTAGCAAAGCATTACAATCACCAGTATTATACAAACGATTGATCTCGATACACAACTACTATCAGGAGTGAGTACAAGTGTGATTTCAGGACACAATCCCAACAATCTCCCACTTGTACTGGAATCATCAATTCCTACAATCCTTTTGTCTCTATATCTCGATTTGGCATAAGACAAGATTAGTGTCATTCTTATTAAGCCAATATCATGTTTATCGAACTCCTGATCTATACTGAACAAAACAAACAACTGAACTACAGTTCGTTTGAGTGCGGCCACACATTTTCTCAGCATAAAATCTTCGATAGGCCCTGAGATATTTATCTCCCGTTATTCAGGAGGGACAAATCCCATCTTGTTCCATCCCTGTTCCTTTACACACTTCATGATACACTTGAGCAGTGCCTTTATAGCCGCCAGTTACGGATCGACGTTTGACAAGGTCAAGGTGCACCAATTCATATGCAAGAAAGCATGATGAACTCAGGTCTAAGGACTATACTCAATAGTCGTAATGAGAACCTCTCATGACACAGATATAACTATCCTGGAGACTTCTCATTAGCGGGTCACGTCCGATCATATGTTCACCAACATATATCTATGTGACTGACTGTGATACTCATATCATTGACTCCATGAAACTTAGTCAATAGTCACCTCACAAGCTAGTCTCTCGCGGTTGTTATTGTCCCATTTTAACAACCTCGACTAGGGACACATCATAATTTATGTCATTTGTTACTTATAGGGTTTCATGATCAAGTCCTCAACTTGATGGCCTATAATATGACATAAACTTATTTTGGGACCATTATTTAATTATCCAATAGTCAAATAATGTTGATGTCAGTTTTTCATAAACATGACCATATCATATTTATCTGAACATCATAACTAAACTAACTCCCACTAGAATCAAGACCAAGTCTTCAGATGTCTAGTACCTACAGCAACAGTGTTCAACTCGTGCTTAGGTTGTGAGAGATGCTGCGGTGTTCTTGCTTGGAACCATTCCAAAAAACCACACCGCTATTCTTTAATGAGCACTATTCTACGGTCCTCTGCTAGGAAACCTTTCAACAGACAGTACCGTTACACAGGCAAAATGACATAACCAGGTGAGAACCGGGAATCATCTTTGTCCGTCTAACTACTCATGATTGATTCGTCTATTTCTCAGTTGTACAAGAACCTATCCTTAGTGTTTCTCAAACACTTGGGGATATTCCTTTAAAACTGTCCAATGACTCTTACTGGAACAAATTGGTATCTTCTCGTCATGTTTTTATGCGTCAGCTGAATTTAGACGAGCGCATGATATGGCATTCATGATGGATTCTATTGCATAAGAAAAAGGAATCACACTCATAGACACTAGCTCAGTCAGTGTCTGAGACACTTCATCTTGCTAAAATCATTGCCATAAGACCTTTGGTGTGAAGCCATTCTTGGAATCATGCATATTGGAACTGTCCAGTACCTTATAATCATAATGGTTCTGACACGATCCAATTAGCTCTTCTGATCCATCTCAATGGATCCATTTTCCAAGAACTCACGCGACTTCTCCCATGTCCATCGTTAAATTTGACTTCCGACCCAAATCTTGACAAGACTTTAGCGTCGGAACGTCGTTTATGAGATTAAGTACGTTCTAAACATACAGTTTGAGAATTGCAACTACGCTCCTACTAGTTTACTTGTAAACGCATTGTTTCTATTCGTTCCTGATCGAGTCTAAGCCTTTGACCGTTTTAACAGAACATAGATTCCAACTCCAAGATGCTTGCTTCAATCGGTGAAGCTAACATGCATAACTAGCCAATTTTCGGAGTTGGGGCTCACCTTCGCTTCTTTGAATTTCGCAGGCTCGTCATTTTTCAATGATCAACAGATCACGAAAATCGGTTACGAGGAATCACCCTCGGTTTAGTGACGGATCCATTAGGATCAGCGAACTTCAGGCTCCACAGGTGTAGATCCTACAGCGCTCTGTATATCTAACCGCTGATCTCCCTCAACAGGTTGAACAGCCTCCTGTGTTTCTCGAATTTCTTCGAGCTGTACTTTTACTCCCACTGTTCTCGAATTTCTTCGAGTTCCGAGCAACAAAACTTTGTTCTCGGATTGGTTGCAAGAAGTACTAAGCCTCGGTTTCCCTAGGACAACCAGCGAAGCAGCACATATCAGATTTGGGTTCAAGTTTGTTTGTTGACAACTGCCTTACACAAACCTTGCAATCCCAATTAATCAGAAAAACACATTTGGAAATCACCCAGTCCACATCTAATGTGGTGTCTTTCACTGATTCTGATAGAAAACTTATTTAGCGTAAACATGTTCATTTTAGGGCGTATTTTAAAAGAACAATGGAAGATTCATGTGACTCATCATTAATCGGAGCATATCCAATAAGGTCCGATTCATTCTCTCAGAAACACCATTCAGGTTTTCTAGGAGAAAGGAGCTGTGATATGGCTTCACACTCACTTAGATGATCACCCAATTGTTGACTCAAGTATTCTCTTCCACGATTCAATCGAGAGATTCTAATACTTCTGTCACATTGTTTCCATACTTCATTTTGGAACTCCTCAAAGGATTCCAACTTGTGTCTCATCAAAAGAACACAACCATACTTACTGATGCCATCAATAAGTTAATGAAGTACAGAAGATTTCCTTTGGCATTAATGCTCATCGGGCCACATACATCAGTACGTGTAAGGCCCAATAAGCCTTTGGCCCTTTTGTTTAGCTCTGCTAAAGAAGCCTTAGTTATTTGGCCCAGCAAGCAAAGTTCATGTCTCAATTGATTTACAATCAAATGAACCTGAAGCCCATAACTATGGAACTTCTGAAACCGCTTCACTCTATTTGGTCAATATGACTATGCCGAGGAAAAATCGAGTTCAAGTCATTAGACTTAAATTGTTTGATGTTTCTGTTATATTTAAGCGTATGTTGGTTTAAGATATAAAACCCTTTCAAAAGGGGTGCTACCATATAATATTTCATTAAGATCAAAAGAGCAAAACTTGTCTTTTATCAGAATGAAAAGCATCCAAATTCTCTTAAGAAAATGGAAGACATTTCTGCATAAAGCAGTTACATAGTAGCAATTACTTAATTCAAAAACCAAGTTTGAAAGGCTCCTACAAGTGAAGAATCTCTACGGATTATGTAGCAACCATTGCTCCATACCAGGCACGCAGTTCCACTTGTCCTTTCTTCAACGTTCTACTGTTGCTTAGGCCCTGCATATTTCCAAAATATCAGTACCACAACTAGTATCCAATACATATGTAGAACTTGAATTAATAACACAATACTTGAAAAAGAAGTACCATACATCTCCTTCATCTCTTGTGAATCTTCCAAGAATTTAATGCAATCTCTCTTCCAATGCCCATACTCATCACAGTAGAAGCACTTTCTAACACCAGATGGGCCGGACTTGGGCTTATAAGATGACACATGCTTATCCTGATTCCAAATCTGGACGGCCCTGTCTCTACCCTTGTCTACATAAGATTTTTCAAATCTTTTACCCTTTTTGATGTTTTGCTCTGCTGTCTTGAGCATGCCATGCAGCTCAGTCAACGTCTTCGTCAAGCCTTTCTTGATATAATTCTTAATGAACTTATCATAACTTGACGGCAGTGACTGCAGAATGATGTCAGTAGCCAACTCTAAGTTGACAGGACAATACAGTTTCCCCAGGTTATCAACGTAACCCATCATTTTTATGACATGAGGACTCACTGGAACATCCTCTGGTAGTCTGCACCCAGTGAGAGACTTCACCATCTGGAATCTCTCAACTCGTGTCAGATCCTGAAACTTCAGTTTCAGGCTGGTGATCATCTCTATTGGCGACTCCATGTTCTCGTATTGACTCTTCAAGTCCGAGTTCATGGTAGCCAACATCAGACCACGCACATCTACCACATCAATATAATGCTTATTCCAAGTATTATATACTGCATTCGAGCGATTGGCCCCAAGCCTTTCTGGAAGAGCTTTCTCAAGGACATAGTCCTTACTCTCCTGCTTGAGGATTAATCTCAAATTGCGATACCAATCCAGGAAATTTGACCCATTTAACTTGTCCTTCACAAGGACGGGTCGTAACGAGAAGGTAGTTTTAGACATAGGCTGAAAATTTTAATCAAAGAAAATTTTAGTTATGATTTCAGGAAATGAGGAATCTTATCCAATAAGAAAACTCGCATTATATTCAAACAACGTTTCCTCTATGAATATAATAATCCAAGATCCATACATCACTAAAATCTGAGTGGACAACTCGTCATCACCCGGATTTTAGTAATCTAGGTAAGCAAATCATTGCTAATTGCACCCAGTACAACTCTTGGTCGCAGATAAGACAATCCATGTCCTATCTACTCTGATGTCTCTGGGCCCAGAACTTCTGATAGCCCAGTCAAGTAAACCAATCTCTTCTGTCTTGTGATCATTGACAGTCGCACTGCAAGTCTATCAACGATTACCTGCCTTACTCACTTCACTGTGGATACCAAGGACTCCAAGACTATCCAACAATGAAACGAGTCTTGACAGTAGACAAGATTTGGCAAGACATCAAGGTCACTTGATACTTAGTTTGAGGAAATGAAACTTCAAAAGATTAGTAATTCAATCTCTTAGGTCACGTAATTGTAGATGTCAAGCACTGCAAGACCATCAACGCTACTATCTGCCTTACTCACGTAATTACGGATACCAAGCTCTTGGCAAGACTATCCAACAACGAAACGAGTCTTGACAGTTGACCATATTGAATAACTAAGCTTCGATCTAACACACATCCAATGTGTATTAGAAAAGTTTAGAACATTTTACTTCTAATTTAAATTAAGTTTTAATCGTTCTAATTTCAGTAGGTTAGGTCATTCGGTTCGTTTCTTAATCATTTGGTTCAAAAACCAAACGATTACGGTTCGCATCGTCACCATATGCGTCGACTGACACACTTGGTCGACTCTTGATATGCAACCTTAAGATCATTCGAGATAACCGGTCAAATCCAATTTAACCAGTCCATCTAATTGAACCGATTCAACCAGTTTTAACTAATTGCGATAACCGGTCCAATCCAATTGAACCGACTTATCCAATCAAACTGATCTTTAACCAATTAAATCGGTGTATTCTAATTGAGATAACCAGTCCAATTCAATTGAACCAATTCATCCAATTTAAACCGATCTTCACTGCCTTAACCAAGTATGATAACCAGTTCAATCCAATTGAACTGATTCAACCAATCGTAAGGCTTGTGTCGACCGACATAAAACCTGTGTCGATCGACACCGTAGAATATTAGGGATTATAAATTAAACCGACATAACCATGCGAGATAACCAGTTCAATCCAATTGAACCGATCTATCCATTCACATAGTTTGTGTCGACCGATGCACCCAGTGTGTCGATCGACATAGTGCGATTTCAAATCTTTCGTAATTTCGCCGTGTATCGACCGATACACCCAGTGCGTCGATCGATGCTGTGCGAAAACCCTAATATCTTTTACGAGTTTTTCGCGATGTGTCGACCGACACAAGCTTAGTGTCGATCGACACCATGCGATAAACCCTCAAGTTATTTACGCGTTTTCGCTCTGTGTCGACCGACACACGCTTTGTATCGATCGACACTCTGCGACAAACACTAAAATCTTATTATGCATTTCGCGGTGTGTCGACCGACACAAGCTTAGTGTCGATCGACACAGTGCGACAACAGCAGTTCGTCGTTTTTCAACAGAGATTCAATCCGAGATTAATTTCTTGAAAACACGATTTAACAGGCAATTAACTAATCAAATTCACCAGTATTCGATTTAAATGCCTTTGATTCAATAGACTAAACCCTACCACGCTCTGATACCACTGTTGGAACTCCTAGGATCTAGGGTTTGTTATATTGAAATTACCAACCTCGTTCTTACCTCAGATCTGGCAGCGGAATAGAATGGTGAACGAGATCTAGCGAATCAAGTGCTTCGCCTCTACCAAGCACACACTCACACAACCTGGAACGCCGGGATGCTAGTGCCGGATTCAGGGAATGAGTTTTCGATGTCTCTGCTTTTCTTTCTGAGAATTACAGTGACGGCTCAGGGTCCAGGTCGACCATATAAGCCTTTATATATCGACTTGGAAATGACATCACAAAACCGTCGGAGAAGCCCGACTCGTTTACGTCAAAACCCGATATGCATCGATCGACACACTTATTGTGTCGATCGACACACCTTCTCGAAAAGTCTGCATTGATCGACAAAATCGTGTATCGATCGACACATACATCATAAAACTCTATGTCAATGTGTATCCAATACACATCAACGTGATCATTATCAAATGATCATTCCCATATGTTAGCTTCCAGATTGCTTAGGT
The DNA here is from genome assembly GCA_030180135.1 of Orychophragmus violaceus. Classification (NCBI taxonomy): domain Eukaryota; kingdom Viridiplantae; phylum Streptophyta; class Magnoliopsida; order Brassicales; family Brassicaceae; genus Orychophragmus; species Orychophragmus violaceus. The sequence goes on along the minus strand of CM058232.1, from coordinate 101,984,685 downwards.
GTGTGTCCCTATAGGATCATATAATACTGGCAGTAAGTCTACAACTTACAGATTACAAGAGGCTTCTAGCAAAGCATTACAATCACCAGTATTATACAAACGATTGATCTCGATACACAACTACTATCAGGAGTGAGTACAAGTGTGATTTCATGACACAATCCCAACAGCTCCGGTGGCAACGGGTGAAGGAAGACCGGCTTGGGTTCCAGCAGGAAAGTGGAACATCATGGTCGACCAATGGAGAGAGACGGACGACTTTTAATAACAATTAAATTTTTTAATAATGTGATTTTTATTTTTATTAATAATGAACTTTTGTTTTCTTTGATTAATTCTTCAATAAAAATTGTTTTTTTAATATAAGATTCTAACTTGAGGATATATAAATAACGTTGAAAGTCATGAACGAATAACACATAGTATCACAACGGTTTGGGTATTGAGTTAAACTCTCAAAGGTCTCGGGTTCGAGACCATTCTTCAGCGGATTTTTTTATCAACCGACGGATTTCTGACGGGTTTTCGACAATCTCCGTTTTCTGTCAGAATTTCCGTCGGATTTTTGGTTCTGTCGGTATATACCGACACATATCCGACGACTTACAAACCGTCGATATCTCGTCGGGAATTTTCGTCGGTTTCAGGCTTGTTTTCTTGTAGTGCTTGACGACGACGAGGAGGTGGAGGAGAACGACAACAACGAAGTAAGTAGCGTGTTCAAGGGGTTACCGGAGTTGAAGGACAACTCGCAGATCGGACTCACCAAGATGGTCGACGAAATCTGCTCTCTAATTCCTCCGACGACATTCAAATCCTCAGGACCACCATCTTTTACCAGTGAAGTCATCATCATCGACGACGAGGAGGAGGAAACCCTAGAACCGAAGGAGAAGAAGCCGAGACTAGGGTCTTGGTGGGACGACGTTGATGGCTTTAACGAATTAAGTAGCGTGTCCAAGGGGTTATCCAAGTCGAAGGATGCTGCATCAGTTCTGGATCCATGGGTTTCTTCTAATTATCCATGTGTTCACGAGACGAAAAAGAAGGAGATGGATGATGAGAGATCATTATCATCAAGTCATCATGATAAGTTCATTGATTTTGGGGAGGACAAGAGTACTTACTACTGTGATAGTAATAACAAGGAAGATCAATATTGTATGGGATATGACCACCAGTCACTTGGTGTTTCGGTGAAAGATCCATGGCTTGGCGACTACGTCAAAGACATCATATCTCCTCTAGATTCCTGGTTTCCGTCATCTTCTTCCATGCATCTTCCCGAGACGGAGACGAATACAAAGAAGGGTGATGAGAGTTCATCAAGTCATCATGATAATTTCATTGATTTCAGGGAGGACGAGATTCTAGGTGAGAGTTCTAATAGTAGTAACAAGGGAAATCGATACGTGTCACTTCAGGATTGATACGGTGGAAGATCTCAAGTATGCCATGAGAAGCGTTTGATCCGACATATATGGGAGATTAGGTCAGAGACCAATGTCAAGTAGGGTGATCTTGTTATATAATCATATATGTATTCATCTTGTCAATCATATATGAGAGATCAGATGTGTCTATTTGCGATCAATACTAAGTTGCATTTAGTTAGTTATTTGAAATTTTAGTCATGCCAACAGTCTATTATATTGAACGGTGCCTCTGTCATCGACATCCAGAAACGAGAGATCACTTACTAATGCCCTACTGTGAATACTCTTCACAAGTCTTGTCTCGTTTACTACAATGGCTTGGGCAATATTAATGCATATTTTTCAGCTTGATCTGTCCTCACAAACTGGCTAAACTAACTCAACATCACCAACAAGCCTAAAAGTTCTGAAGCGCCTTGCATCGCAAACTGCAACTGTAACCACATCTGGGGAGAAAGAAACAATCGTCCCACATGATAGCGTTTCATTTTCAGCTGAAACCATCTTCAGAGAGCCTCATCTGGCCAGACAATAAATAAAAAAACTGCAACAGCCTCCTCCTGTCTTGTTGGTTCTCCCATATGTAATTGCATCACAAGTTGCTCTACTTAGTTCCAACCGGCATTTTTAAATTATGTTTGTACGGCATGAAGCTCCTTTTGTACAGACTAGTTAAATTATAAAACAGAAGTTTCATAGTTGTCAAAAAAAAAGAAGTTTCATAGTTTCCTTAACTAAGAACACAATTTCGATATTTCGTTAAGGTTTACGATTTCCTTTCAGGAGAGGGACCTCTCCTAAGCTTATTTATATAAATAAAGTATATAAACTAAAGAGCATACGCTTAAACCACCAATAGCCAGGTTAAGAGTTTAGTTTCATAGCCTCTCAATCCGATTTCGTTTCTCCTCCAAATCTCTTCTTATGTGCTCTATTAAAATAAATAGTTTCCTATTTTAATGATTTTTTTGGGCAATGATTTTGTAAAGAAACCTCGATAGTGTTTAGCACTAGCTCAAGACCGTAATACCCGAGAGACCCGAAAGAACCCTTTTAAGTATGAAGAAATTTATGGAAGAACACTTAGAGAAATTTGGAGACACTTAGAATAATTTGGAGAACATAAGAAGAAGGACACTCTTTCTTAAACTTGTTTTTATTTCACTTTCTTAACTTCTTGTGCATTTACAAATGAGGGGATGAGGAGGTATTTATAGCCTCCATAAGAGTCTTACATAATAGTCTAGATACTTCTACTATGACCTCCTTATGCTAGATATTTCCTAAGTCTTTAGAATTCTCTAATATTAATCTATTACAAATATCTAGATTTTTTACTAGACAACATCTAGACTTTTCTACAATAATATCTTGCATAATTATCTCTTGGAATTCTCTAGAACATTTAGAGGAGGTGATGATCTCTAATGATGTTTCTAGAGAAATTCTAGAACTTGGGCTTAACTTTGGGTTTAGTCCTAAAAGGGTAATTGGACCATGAACCCATAATATGGCATAACCCAAAATCAAGTTTAATTTCAATACTCCCCCTTAAACTTGATTTTGTCAACCATTTCGAGCTTCGATCATAGTAACTCGAACTAACCTTTTGGTACTTCTGAGAGAACCCTCGAGCAACCAACATTGCTTTAAATCTGTCAATGCTCTCATCCGTCTTCCGCTTAATTCGATATACCCATTTGCAAGAAACGGGTTGGACATCATTGGGTTTTGGAACCAAATCCCAAGATTCATTCTTCATGAGAGCATTCATCTCTTCATTCATTGCGGTCTCCCACTCGGTCACACCTTTTGCTTCATCATAAGATGATGGCTCTTCTTCATATAATGGAGCTGCAAAGTAGCATGAGTAAGTAGTGACAAACCTGTCATCCCTGAACCGAGCCGGCCTGACAATGTTCCTTTTTGGCCGTTGATTAGTAGTTGAACCATGATCTTCCTCATCCTATTCTTCTTGGTCATTGCTCCCCCTTTCACCTTGTGTCTCCTTTTCAAAACTTTCACTCCCACTTGGAACTTGGAGAACTGGTTCATCTACCTTGGAGGAACTTGCACCATCTTGCTCAACCAAGACTTGAGGTGGTCCATATAATGAGGAAAATTCATCAAAGACAACATCACGAGACACAATGTGTTGGGATAGTGTCCTGAAATCACACTTGTACTCACTCCTGATGATAGTTGTGTGTCGAGATCAGACATTCGTATAATACTGGGCGGTTGCAATGTTTTGCTAGAAGCCTCTTGCAGTCTGTAAGTTGTAGACTTACTGCCAGTATTATATGATCCTATAGGGTCACACACCTAAGCAAACTGGAAGCATGAAAGTGGGAATGATCATTATGGTAATGATCATACTTATGTGTATTGGATACACATTTACATAGAGTTTTACAATGTGTGTGTCGATCGATGCATGAGTGCGTCGATCGATGCATGCTTTTCGTGGAGGTGTGTCGATTGACACATTAAGTGTGTCGATCGTTGCATATCGGGTTTCGAAACTGATGTTTCGGATTAATGACGCAACCGAGTCGGATTTGTCTGACGGTTTGTGATGTCATTTACAGGTCGATATATAAAGGCTTATATGGTCGACCTGAACCCTAGCCGTCTTCTCTTCTCTCTGACAGAAAAGCAGAAAAGCAGAAACTCTTAGAACCCACAGACTCGGCACTAGCATCCCGTTTCCAGCGAGCGTGCGTGTGTACGTGGTAGAGGCGAGGCACTTGTGTCGCTACTGATCTCGTTCACCATTCATTCCACTGCCAGTAACAAGGTAAGAACGAGGTTGGTGATTCAATATATCAAACCCTAGATCCTAGGAGATCCAACAGTGGTATCAGAGCGTTGTTAGGGTTTAGCTATTGAATCTGATGCAATTAATTCGAAAACTGAGTTTGTTGAATTGATTATTGCCTGTGAAAATCGTGTTTTCAAGTGTTAATCTCGGATTAAAGCATCTGTTGAAAATTCGATACATGTGTTCTCGCAGTGTGTCGATCGACACAAAGCATGTGTCGATCGATGCAGAGCGAAAACACGTAAATAATTTTAGGGTTTGTCTCAGCGTGTCGATCGGTGCAAAGCGTGCGTCGATCGACACAGAGCGAAAACTCGCAAAATAATCTTAGGGTTTGTCGCAGCGCGTCGATCGGTGCACAGCGTGCATCGATCGACACAGAGCGAAAACTCGTAAAATCTTTTGGGTTGTTCGCAAAGCGTCGATCGACACTAAGCTTGTGTCGACCGTTGCATCGCGAAAACTCGCACTGTATCGATCGACGCACTGGGTGCATCGATCGATTCAGTTGGTTGGTTTCGGTTGTTTTGAATGAACCGGAAACCAATTTGATTGTGGTTAAGATGTGTCGATCGATGCAAAAGATGTGTCGATCGACACATAACTCGCAGACTCAGGGGTTGGACTTCTAGTTGCAAATACCAAATCAAAATGAACCTTAACTTAATAAAACTGAATGTTTTAATTGAATTAATAACTTCTTGGATGTGTATTGGATATACATCAAGATAAAATAGTTCCTTTCCTCAACTAAATATCAAGTGATCTTGATGTCTTGCCTGATCTTGTCTACTGTCAAGACTTGTGTCGTTTGTTGGATAATCTTGGAGTCCTCGGTATCCACTGCAACGTGAGTAAGGCAGGTGATCATTGACAGACTTGCAGTGCAACTGTCAGTGATCACAACACAGAAAATGGATTGGTTTTACTTGATTGGGCTGTCAGAAGTTCTGGGCCCAGAGACATCAGAGTGGATTGGACATAGTTTGTCTATCCACGACCAAGAGTTGTACTGAGTACAATTAGCAATGATTTGCTTACCTAGATAGCTAAAGTTTGAGTAACGGCGAGTCGCCCACTCGAATTTTAGTAATCTGACGATCTTGGCTCATTGTATTCATCCGAGGAAACATAGTTTTGAATACAATACGAGTTTTCTTATTAGATAAGAATTCTCATTTCTTGAGCATTATAACTAAAATCTACCTCTTTTGAATTACAGCTATGTCTGTCTCAAATCACATCAACACTTTCTCACTAAGATCCGTCCTTGAGAAGGACAAGTTAAATGGATCTAATTTCTTGGAATGGTATCGGAACCTGAGAATAGTTCTCAGGCAGGAGAACAAGGAATATGTCCTTGAAAGAGTTCTCACCGAGAGGCCACGTTCCAATGCCCCGCAGACAGAAAAGAATGCTTGGGATAAGCATTCAGCTGATGTCAAAGATGTTAATTGTCTAATGCTGGTGACTATGAACTCTGAGCTGCAGAAGCAATATGAGAACGTGATGTCACCCATTGAGATGATTAACAGCTTGAAAGCTTCGTTTCAGGAGCAAGCTCGCACAGAGAGATACCAGACGGTTAAATCTCTCATGGATTGCAAGCTGGCTAAGGACAGTCCAGTAGGTTCTCATGTCCTTAAAATGATGGGTTACATTGATAACCTGGGGAAACTGGACTGTGCTATTAGCCAGGAGCTAGCCACTGACATGATTCTGCAGTCTTTGCCGTCGTGTTTTGATCAGTTCATCATGAACTACAATATGCAAAACATGACTAAGACATTGACTGAGTTGCACGGTATGCTGAAGACAGCAGAGCCGAAACTCAAGAAGGCAACTCCCAGTGTAATGATGGTACAAGGGGGTAAAAGGTTTAAGAAACCTAAGAAGGATAAGGGAAATGCCCAAGTTGTCCAGACTGAAGGTCAGGACAAGCCCAAGCCGAAGCCCAAATCCGGGCCTTCTCCTGAGGATAAATGCAACTACTGCAAGCAGTTAGGGCATTGGAAGAGAGACTGCAAGAAGTTCATGGAAGATTACAAGAAGCTGAAGAAGACGTATGATGCGTCTGACTCAGGTATTTATGTTATCGAACTTAATGTTATGTCTTCTAGTTATACTTCGTGGGTATTGGATACCGGATGCGGTGCTCATATTTGTACTGATGTGCAGGCACTAAGAAACAGTAGGACGCTGAAGAAAGGACAAGTGGAGCTACGGGTCGGGAATGGAGCTAAGGTTGCTGCACTGGCCGTAGGCACCTACGAGTTGTCCTTACCATCGGGCATGGTTTTAATTTTAAATAATTGCTACTTTGTACCTGCGATAAGCAGAAACATAATTTCAGTTTCCGTTTTGGATTTGGAAGGTTTTGATTTTGCTGTTAAGAATAAAGTTTGTTCTTTTAATCGTGATGGTACATTTTATGGTAGCGCCCCATTAGATAATGGGTTATATGTTTTAAACCAAGAAATGCCTGTCTTTAACATAAATACAAAGCGGTTTAAGTCCAATGACGAAAACCCGACTTTCTTATGGCATTGTCGTTTGGGCCACATAAATGAGAAACGCATCCAAAGGCTCCATAGACATGGACTTCTGGGCTCATTTGATTTTGAATCATGTGAGAAATGCGAATCTTGTTTGATAGGCAAAATAGCTAGAGCCCCTTTCAACAAACCAAATGAAAGGGCCAGTGACTTATTGGGCCTTGTTTATACTGATGTATGTGGGCCGATGAGTACTGTTGCCAGAGGAAATTACAAGTACTTCATTACCTTCACTGATGATTTCAGTAGGTATGGCTATGTCTATTTGATGAGACACAAGTCAGAATCCTTTGATAGATTCAAGGAATTCAAGAATGAAGTACATAATCAACTTGGCAAAAGTATCAAAGTTCTGCGATCGGATCGCGGAGGAGAATACTTGAGTCAAGAATTCAGTGACTATCTGAGCGAGTGTGGAATTATTTCACAACTCACTCCTCCTGGAACACCCCAATGGAATGGAGTGTCGGAGAGGAGGAATCGAACCTTATTGGATATGGTTCGGTCTATGATGAGTCATTCAAATCTTCCATTATCCTTTTGGGGATACGCTCTAGAAACGTCTGCGTTTACACTAAATAGGGTACCATCTAAATCAGTGGAAAAGACACCACATGAACTGTGGACTGGGAATGTTCCTAGTCTGTCTTTCCTGAGGATTTGGGGTTGTGAAGCTTATGTCAAACGTTTAATCTCTGACAAGCTTGCACCCAAGTCAGATAAATGCTACTTCGTTGGTTATCCTAGGGAAACCAAGGCATACTACTTTTACAACCAATCTGAGAACAAAGTATTTGTTGCTCGGGACTGTTCTTTTCTTGAGAGGGAGTTTCTCTCTAAGAAAAACAGTGGGAGTAAAGTAATTCGAGATGGACAGGAGATTGCTCAACCTGCTGAGGAAGAGCAGCAGTTGGATCCACAAAGTTCTGTGGAACCGGTGCTTGTGGAGCCTGAAGTTCGCAGATCCGGAAGGATCCGTCACGAACCCGAGAGATACTATGGATTTCTCGTGACCGCTTCAAATGATTTGATGATCATTGATAGTGACGAGCCAGCGACCTTCGCGGAAGCAATGATGGGCCCGGACTCCGAAAAGTGGCTTGGAGCCTCTAAGTCCGAAATGGGATCCATGTCAGAAAACCAAGTATGGTCCTTGGTCGATTTACCTAATGGTGCAAAAGCCATTGAGTGTAAATGGATCTTCAAGAAGAAGATTGACGTGGATGGCAATGTACAGATTTACAAAGCGAGGTTGGTGGCTAAAGGTTTCAAGCAAATTCATGGTATTGACTATGATGAAACCTATTCCCCAGTCACAATGCTTAAATCCATTCGGATTCTTCTAGCAATTGCTGCTCATTATGACTATGAGATTTGACAAATGGATGTTAAAACCGCATTCATGAATGGTATTCTGGAAGAGGATGTGTATATGACACAGCCTGAAGGTTTTGTCGATCCTAAGGACGCTGGGAAGGTATGCAAGCTTCATAAATCCATTTATGGATTGAAGCAAGCATCACGGAGTTGGAATCTTCGTTTTGATGTATCAGTTAAACAATTTGGTTTCATCAAGAACGAAGAGGAACCATGTGTTTACAAGAAGACTAGTGGGAGCAAAATTGCGTTTCTTGTATTGTATGTCGATGACATACTCCTCCTCGGTAATGACGTTCCGTTGCTTCAGTCTGTCAAGACTTGGCTCGGAAGTTGTTTTTCCATGAAAGACATGGGAGAAGCCGCGTACATTCTTGGAATCAGAATCTACAGAGATAGAATGAACAGGCTGATTGGATTGTGCCAGGACACTTATATTGATAAAGTACTGCACAGATTCAGGATGCATGATTCCAAGAAGGGCTTCATACCGATGTCTCATGGCACCAGTCTCAGCAAGAAGCAGTGTCCGGCGACACATGCTGAGCGAGAACGCATGAATAAGATTCCTTATGCTTCTGCAATATGATCTATTATGTATGCCATGCTCTGCACCCGTCCAGATGTAGCTTACGCGTTAAGCATGACGAGTAGATACCAATCTGATCCAGGTGAAGTTCACTGGACAGCTGTCAAGAATATTCTCAAGTATTTGAGACATACTAAGGATAAATTCCTTGTGTATGGAGGAAGTGAAGAACTTGTGGTGAATGGATTCACCGATGCGAGTTTTCAGACAGACAGAGACGATTTTCGATCACAATCTGGATATGTCTTCTGTCTAAATGGCGGTGCAGTGAGCTGGAAGAGCTCTAAGCAGAATACCGTAGCTGATTCCACAACGGAAGCTGAATATGTTGCTGCTTCAGAAGCGGCAAAGGAAGCTGTTTGGATCAAGAAGTTCATGACTGAACTTGGTGTGGTTCCTAGTATCTTGGAGCCAGTGGCTTTGTTTTGCGATAAAAACGGAGCCATTGCTCAGGCAAAAGAACCAAGGTCACACCAGAAGTCCAAACACGTGGAGAGGAGATATCACCTGATTCGAGATATCGTCAATAGAGGTGATGTGAAGATCAGCCGAGTTCCGACAGACGAGAATGTCGCTGATCCTCTAACTAAGTCACTCCCAAGGCCTAAGCATGAGAGTCATACGACTGCTGTAGGCATTAGAGATCTTAAGATGTAATCTTGATTCTAGTGGGAGTTTTAGTTTTATTTTAGTTATAATAAGATGCTCTTGTAAACATTCTTTTAGAAGTGTTTAATGAAATTTGATTTCAGCATTATTTATTGTGATCTAAATAATGGTCCCAAAATAAGTTTATGACATATTATAGGTCATCAAGTTGAGGACTTGATCATGAAACCCTATAAGTTAATAAATTATGTTTTGTCCCTAGTCGAGGTTGTAGAATTGGGACACTGACAACCGTTAGAGACTAGATTGTGAGGTGACTGTTGGCTAAGTTTCATGGAGCCAATGATATGATTATCGCAGTCAGTCACATAGATATATGTTAGTGAACATATGATCGGACATGACCCGCTAATGAGAAGTCTACAAGATAGTTATATCTGTGTCATAAGAGGTTCTCATTACGACTATAGAGTATAGTCTTTAGACCTGAGTTCATCATGCTTTCTTGCATATGAATTGGTACACTTTGACTTTGTCAAACGTCGACCCGTAACTGACGACTATAACGGCACTGTTCAAGTATATCATGAAGTGTGCGTTGAAACAAGGATGGAACAAGATGGGATTTGTCCCTCCTATATAACGGGAGATAAATATCTCAGGGCCTATCGAAGATTGAATACTGAGAGAATGTGTGGCCGCACTCAAACGAACTGTAGTTCAGTTGTTTGTAATGTTCAGTATGAGATCAGGAGTTCGATAAACACGATGTTGGCTTAATAAGGATGACACCAATCTTGCCTTATGCCAAATCGAGATACAGAGACAAAAGGATTATAGGAATTGATGATTCCAGTACAAGTGGGAGATTGTTGGGATAGTGTCCTGAAATCACACTTGTACTCACTCCTGATGATAGTTGTGTGTCGAGATCAGACATTCGTATAATACTGGGCGGTTGCAATGTTTTGCTAGAAGCCTCTTGCAGTCTGTAAGTTGTAGACTTACTGCCAGTATTATATGATCCTATAGGGTCACACACCTAAGCAAACTGGAAGCATGAAAGTGGGAATGATCATTATGGTAATGATCATACTTATGTGTATTGGATACACATTTACATAGAGTTTTACAATGTGTGTGTCGATCGATGCATGAGTGCGTCGATCGATGCAGGCTTTTCGTGGAGGTGTGTCGATCGACACATTAAGTGTGTCGATCGTTGCATATCGGGTTTCGAAACTGATGTTTCGGATTAATGACGCAACCGAGTCGGATTTGTCTGACGGTTTGTGATGTCATTTACAGGTCGATATATAAAGGCTTATATGGTCGACCTGAACCCTAGCCGTCTTCTCTTCTCTCTGACAGAAAAGCAGAAAAGCAGAAACTCTTAGAACCCACAGATTCGGCACTAGCATCCCGTTTCCAGCGAGCGTGCGTGTGTACGTGGTAGAGGCGAGGCACTTGTGTCGCTACTGATCTCGTTCACCATTCATTCCACTGCCAGTAACAAGGTAAGAACGAGGTTGGTGATTCAATATATCAAACCCTAGATTCTAGGAGATCCAACACAATGTACTTATGTGTCTCAGGATCCATACACCTCCAGCCCTTCCTTTGCTCATCATAACCAACAAAGATGCATTTCTTCGCCTTCGCCTCTAGCTTGGTCCTTTGGGAGTCAAAAACATGGACGTAGCAGATTGATCCAAATATTCTGAGATGTTTCACCGTTGGCTTCTTCCCATGGATCATCTCATAAGGGGACTTCATATTATTTGGACTTAGTGGCATCCGATTAATGACATAAGCTGCACATCTCATGCCTTCCGCCCATAAAGCTTTAGGCAAGTTCTTGTCATGTAGCCAGCTTCTGCATGTCTCACTTAGATGCCTGATCTTCCTTTCCGCTACTCCATTTTGCTGAGGTGTATATGGACATGTAAATTCTCTATTTATACCATGCTTTTGGCAAAAAGAGAGAAACTCCTTTGACATAAACTCCCCTCCATTATCCTTCCTTAGAGTCTTGATCTTCCGACCTAACTCTCCTTCCACGATAACCTTGAATTCCTGAAACCGTGAGAATACCTCGGACTTTTCCTTCACAAAGTATACCCAGGTGTACCGTGAGAAATCATCAACGAACAGCAGCATGTAGCGAAACCCGAAATAGGAGGATGTTCTTGTCGGACCCATCAAATCGCTGTGGATCCTCTCTAAAGGAGCACCTCATCGCGAGGTAGAATTGTCAAATGGAAGTCTATGTGATTTTCCATATTGACAACCTTCACAAAGCTTTCCGTCATCTTGAATCTTCAACTTCGGGAGCCCATTAACCAAATCCTTATTCACCATGACCTTGAGCTTAGTCATATTTATATGACCAAGCCTAGCATGCCATATAAAGGCATTATCATTGGTGCTCATCTTTTCAACGTATGAGTTGGAAGCCGATAAAACATATAGATCTTTAACTCGTGCTCCGGTGTGAACCACGTCATCCTTTAATTCTTTAATATTATTCAAGAATTTAACATCTCTTGGGCCAAATAAAACATAGTTACATGAGTCCACCGCATTTACCACAGAGAGAAGATTCTTCTTTACTCCAGGAACATGGTACACATTCTTGAGAGTAATTGGGCTTCCATCATCTCCTTCAATGACAACCGTCCCTTCCTTCTCAACATGGTGGATTGAATTATCCGCGGTAATGATGGCTTCTTTCCCATCAAGGCGTTGAAGACTAGAAAATAACTTCTCATCTCCGGTAATATGATGGCTACACCCAGAATCTACAATCCAATCACTTCCAAGATTTTTAGTTGTAAATGTACCTGAAGATGCAGCCTCCACCGTGAAACATTTTCCCCATTCTTCATCTTCAGCATGACCTTTTGATTCCACCATATTTGTTTCCTTCAGCTTGACTCGGCAGTCCTTTTTGAAATGCCCAAGTTTTCCACACCGGTAACACTTAACTCGTTTCTTGTCTCCCACGGAAGATCCTTCTCGTCCATCATTATTCTTTGCACCGCCATCCTTGGGTTTGGCTCTGAAACTTTGGTGTCTTCTTGCTTCAAATGCGTTCCCGGAGTCATCATGGACTTTAACTCCGGCCATTTGCATGGCTAACGATTCTTGCGAAGCTAGCAGATTTTCAAACTCCTCCAAGGAAGGTTGCGTAGCCCATCCTTGAACTGATGTCACGAACGGTGTATACTCGGGGCGTAAACCTCGAATAATAGACCGCTTCAACCGTGCTTCCGAAATAGATTCTTCCGGATTAAGAGTATTAATCTCAGAGCAAAGGTTTTTTACCTTGATGAAGAACTCCAAGATTGAAGACTCCCCCTGCTTCGCATTTGTTAGCTCATTCTCTAATAGTTGTAGCCTAGCCTCATTCTTCTTATTGAAAAATTGATCCAACGCTTGCCAAATAGAACTAGCGGATGTACACCTTGAGACATGCTCAAATACTCCCGAGGATATGGACCTCTTCAAAGCAAACTCCGCCTTGGCATTCTTCCGTGTCCACTCCTTTGTCACTTCCGCGGTTGCAGCATCTCCCCGTGGTGGTGTTGTGCTGCTACCACCGACGACTTCCCATAAGTCCTCACTCACCAAGTATGACTCCATACATGACTTCCATAACCGACAGATATATTGGTTTAAAATCTTCATTCCCAATCCAACAATACGACCCGTCGACTTCATACTTAGAATAAACTCAAGCTCTCTTAAACCCCGATCTTGAAAAAAACCAAATTAACATGGCTTTGATACCATGTAAAGAAAGCTCGATAGTGCTTAGCACTAGCCCAAGACCGTAATACCTGAGAGACCCGAAAGAACCCTTTTAAGTATGAAGAAATTTATGGAAGAACACTTAGAGAAATTTGGAGACACTTAGAATAATTTGGAGAACTTAAGAAGAAGGACACTCTTTCTTAAACTTGTTTTTATTTCACTTTCTTAACTTCTTGTGCATTTACAAATGAGGGGATGAAGAGGTATTTATAGCCTCCATAAGAGTCTTACATAATAGTCTAGATACTTCTACTACAACCTCCTTATGCTAAATATTTCCTAAGTCTCTAGAATTCTCTAATATTAATCTATTACAAATATCTAGATTTTTTACTAGACAACATCTAGACTTTTCTACAATAATATCTTGCATAATTATCTCTTGGAATTCTCTAGAACATTTAGAGGAGGTGATGATCTCTAATGATGTTTCTAGAGAAATTCTAGAACTTGGGCTTAACTTTGGGTTTAGTCTTAAAAAGGGTAATTAGACCATAAACCCATAATATGGCATAACCCAAAATTAAGTTTAATTTCAATAGATTTTAAATGAATTCAGATTAAACTATTAATTTTAGACACATTTAGAAAACATAGAATAGCACAAAAATATATATTGTCACAAATATAACACAAAAAAAAAAAAATTGACATATTTAACATTATTTTGGATTGTAAAGATTTTTTATACCCTTATTATAATTTAAGATTTATTATTTAGAATTTAAGATTTAATATTTAGAGTCTATTATTTAGGGTTTAGAGTTTTTTATTTGTTATTTAAAATATGGAGTTTATTATTTAAAATTTATGATTTATTATTTAAGATATATGATTATTTTAGTTTTTATCTCTTTTAATAAATGCTATTTGATCAATTTTCCTTTTTATTATTATTTTGGTCAAATATCCTGTTTTTATGTATTTTTGAGATTTGATCTTAATTTTTTTTATTTGTTAACCGAGATGGATCCGGTGAAGACTATCAGGTCAGAATATTTGGTGACAAGAGATTGTGGATCACGAGAAACCGGCATTCCTTTCTTGTTTGCTGCACTTACCGGAATCATTTTTTTTTTTTTTTGCATTCGTTAGTAACAAAGAAATAAGGGATATATTTCCATGGCTCCAAAACAGCGTTTGCAAACGCTAACTTCTTGGACCACTCTTTTTCTATTCAGCAGAGTAGCCTCTAATTTCATTTCAACCACATACAAGTGATATACTAAACATTGTTACCGACATAATTCGTAGAGACAGTGGAGACTGAGAACCTCGAGACAAAAATACTATTACTTCATTTACAAGGTAGCCTGTATGTCCTGGTGATCCGAATCTGGAAAACAAACGAATCATTTTAAACTCTTTGAACAACAAGTACAATCACTACTACTATTGCCTACAGAAAATGAAGACTTAAAGTACCTGTGCAAACGCGTAAATTGCTCGTAAGATTCTAGCGTAGTCAGTTTCAAGCATCTGAATCACCAAATCAGCCAGTAACGTTCCCCACATCCTACAGATTCCACAATTATTATCCGAATAAAAAACCCTTTAAAGAATAAGAATCAGATCCATCTGCATATGTTATGTACATGCAGTGTATACTAACATTGGGCCGACTAATTGCATCACTGTTCTTAAGCCAAGGTATCTTGATGCAGCTCCTGCAATGCCCTGTGATCAATTAAAGGTAAGCGTCAATCACAATGTAGTTTATGTAACGAACATAGCTCAAAAGAGATAGGATTGAGAAAAGTAACTACATGCTTTGCTGCAAGCAGAGCTGCTCGAGATTCCAAGTTAATGGCAGCTAACTGTCCACCCTGTATTGACATACTACTACATCATTTGACATATGTAACGGTTTCTTCTACAAAGCGATGGATTGAATACAAATGCAAACCTTTTTGAGTATCTCTTTCCTTATCTGGTAGTTGGCAGCTTCAAGGATTAGTTTTCCCGATAGCTTCTTAGCCAACTATACAAGGGCAAAAGAGACCAGTCGCTTCAAGAAGTTTTAAACACACAAACTGATAAACCTTGGCGAATGAGATCATACCAACTGATAAACCTTGGCAAATGTGATCATCCCACCACCCTGCAAAAAAATTGCAGAAAGGAAAAACACATGTGAGCCGGAGAAAGAAACATGACATTATTAAGGTGAAACACCTTTAGAACAAGACTACCTTCAGAATCATAGACTGGACCTCTGAAGCACCTACTTCTAGTGCAGCAAGTAGTTCAACTTTCCATTTACTGAGCCCAAGTTCTAAGCTTCCCTGTACCTCTGATGCTTGAGAATTGTCCCACAAGCCAGGGAAAATCCCTGATGCTTCACTGCATGGATAAATTAGAGGTTCAGCCAAAAAAGGTTGCAAAGAACTAATGAAATTGAAAAAGCTTGCAGCGAAACTCATGAGCCACCCTCAAAAAGTACCTTGAGAAATTGTCAACAAGATAAAGAAAAATCTCTGCTTCTAGGTCCTCGGTTGGCAATTGGCTGGAGCAGGGAATACTCAACTTATTTCTCACTGCAAGTAAAACGTTTCTGTATGAAGGCCTCCAACCCCTAGACAATGAAAGAAAATTCTTAGTTCCACAAAGATGAGGACTGCAGTTGCAACAGAGTCAATGGAGTAGATTACTCCAGACATATCAAGGTTCATATCTACTTGATAGAAAACAAGAAGCTATTGATTTGTCTAATGTCAAGGACAGAACAAGCAAGCCTACCTCAGCGTTGAGCGAGCATCTGCAGCGAGAAACAAGAATCTTGATTCAAGAGATTCGATAAAACCATCTCGCACCTCAATATCTTCCCCTATCATCAGCCTGTCACCTCCTCCTTTGTTTGGGATTGATTTCAACAGAGGGCTGAAGTAGCTGCTCACCAAAACCAAAGTAATTCCCTCAGGTCACAAAAACAACACTATTATGATCAGATATGTGTAGCATAAGGGTTGAAGACAATTGAATTTCGACACCCAAATCAACATTGCGTCTGAAAATCCACCTGGGACCAAAAAGGATATTCTCAAGCTCATACAATTCAGAATCGGTGGCGAGCTCGAAAACCAAACGGAGCTCCGGATCATAAGTGGCTGGAAAATCCAACATTCAGAGTAGAGTTAACAAAAACGCTAGTGCAAAGTAGGGAGTGAAATACAGAGAGCTTTTCCTTCCACCTTCCGATGGCGATTCTGAAGCCGCCACCGCCGCTAAAGCAACCCCTAGCTGTTTCCTCCGAAAGTCGGCTCTAGGAATCTAAGAGAAAAGGAAAGGTCGGAAGATGAAACCTAAACAGAAGATACACAGTGAGAGAGTGAGATACGGTAAAGAGAGAAATAGAGACCCTGGTCAGACTCAGATGACGATGACGAGAGAATGGGCAACGAAGCGGAGGAGCTACAAATGACGGAACGACGGCGCCGGAGACAGTGGTCATCGGATTCAATTACTCCCTCTGCTTCCTCACCGACGAAACTGTTCACAGCTTCATTTTCTGCTAATAAACCTTCTTTAGGCTTTTCAATGTTTCGAAATTTAATTAATGATGAATTTTCATAATTAAATAGTAAAAATCCTGGATTACATTGGGTTTAATACAGTGTTTTTAAAACCGGACCGATCCGGTGGTCGGATCGGGTTGAACCACGAACCGGAAGCATATCCGGATTGGGTTGATTATAAAATCCAATGGTAGTTTAACCGATTAAAAAACCGGGTTGGACCACCAAAAAACCGGAAACCGGCGATCCATTGAACCGTATCAAACCGGATTTATAAAAAAAAAAAATTTATTTTATATTTTGTTAATTACTTTTTCTTTCTTAAACAATCAAATATAACTATATTAGTTTTAAATATTTATTTAAAAGTAAGATTAAACGTGTTACTATATCTTATCTCTTCTTTTAATGGTTGAATAACATAGAAAATAAAAACTATGCATTTAAGAGGTATTATGTGTGTGTTGGTGAACAATATGTTTTGAAGATAAATTATCAATTTAAGGTGTTTCATAACGTCTTTTGGTCTAGGTCAACATTTTTAAATATTTTGGAACGTTGTTGATTTAACATTTAAACTTTGAAGTATTTTTTTTAATAATTGTTGCACATGTTTTTAAAAATTATGTTTATTGAAGTGTTTTATTTGATAGTTTGAAATTAATAACATATATATATATATATATATATATGTTAAATTATCATCAAATCTGGTTGAACCCGGTCGAATCCGGTCGGACCATATTAACCCATGACCCAATAGTTTTACCGGTTCAGTCGCCGGTCCGGTTTTAAAAACATTGGTTTAATACAACCGATAGATCTCAAAACATAATTGTAACAATGAATCAAAGTAAACATTCATAAACAATAAATATCATAGGACTGTTTAGCAAAAATAAAATAATAATCAAAGGACTAAGATCAGCAGATGATACAAAAAAGTTTACTACAATCTGAGAGAATAATAATCACAAGTTTGACAACACACAAGTGTTACATGATGATCTAATCAAATTTCACAAAAGTTTTTCTTCCTCTCATCTCACCTTTGCACTCACACAACTTCTTGACTGAAGAAGACAGTTACAAAGGAAGAAAAACTTACACCAAGGGTCAAGCACCACACCAAGGGCCAAGCACTGTTTGGTTCTACTACTCTGCAGTTTTTGCTGCTGTTTTTTTTTTAATAGCCCAAATAAGTCACTCGTTGTTTCAGGAGTTTTAAGCAGAGATTGGGTCGTATGGGTATGAAAGCCAAGGGTGCTTGAGAGCCTCTGATGCAGAAGGACGTTTCTTTGGGTTTATCTCTAGAAGATGAGCCACAAAGTCTGTGAATCCTTGGTCTCCCATTGGAAGCCGATGTCTCAATGATGTTCTTTTAGGTATCAGGTACTCCAATCTGCTGCTTTCCTGCAGTTTTTAAAAAAAATAAAAAAATAAAGTTGAGAAAGAATGTTCTTCATTCAACATTAAGAACTGGCAGAGTTTTTTGGGAATCAATGTTCATTTACGGTCTCTGGAACACTCACCTGGTTCCGCTCGTAGAGCATTCGGTTTTTAGTAAAGTATTTGTGGGAATCACGTCCCTTGGTAAGCATTTCATGATCGATAGATCCTATGATTCCCATAACCCTTGCAAGCAAACTGGCTGGAGAATCATTCTGGAAAAGAACCTGCAAACATAACTCCACAAAATCAACAACCAATCCAAGCCAGTATTAATACTTTTTCAAACTCCAGCGACATCATGCTGTTACCTTAATCTCCAGCAAACGTTAGCATATATGATAGAAATGATGCATTAGCACTATTACTAGGCCGATTATAGATGTGGTTTCACTTCCAAATGCTTTGGATTACAGTGATATGACAAAGCAATGACATCAGAGATGGACCAGGTCAATGGAAAATATAGAACTTACATTGCCTGTACATAGTTCAGCCAAAATGCACCCAAGAGACCACACATCTATCTTTTTATCATAAGGAAGTCCCAAAATGACTTCTGGTGCTCTATATGACCTCGACTGGACATACGAGCATAGATGATCTGTCTCGAAACAGCTACTTCCAAGGTCGATGACTTTTATTTCACATCTACTGTAACTTTTCACCAATATGTTCTCAGGCTTCAAATCACAGTGTATAAGTCCAAGGCCATGTAGAAACTGAATTGCTTCAAGGCATTGGATAGTGATTGACTGTACAAAACGTTCCAAGAGGGATCAGGTATCGGCTAGTTATGTACCTATGCTAAATGGTAATGATGTAGCGGAGATACCTGCAATCTTGACATTGTAAAATACACTTCACCACCTGATTCTCTGTTAAATTTGTGGAATTCGTATAGATTAGCCTTAAGAAGTTCACATACAATTAGCAAATGCTCCTACAAAAAACACATCCAGGGAAACCATTATACAAAAGACAGGCCATTATATAAAAAGTACTAACGGCTAAATGTTGAAGAGAAAGACGCTAATCCAGAGATGAATGTACAGCTTGCAGAGCTCATAACATCGACGATAAAGTAAAAATCCATCTTATGAAATGAATTACATGAACTATACACATACTTCTTAGGTCATGATGATCAAATTTAGGCTTCCATGAAATGAAGCATGACGAATTAGGTAAAATTGTGCTCTAGCAGCAGAGGCGTGATCACTTACCCGGTAATAAAAGTAATCATACAACCGGAGAAGATGGAATTTGTCAGCAGGATCATGCTTATTGACATACTTCAAAAGTTTTATCTCGTCAAGACTCTGGTCAAAGAAGTCTTTGTTGTTCTTTATAATTTTTATACAGACGTCCATTCCTGTCTGTAAGTCATGCGCTTGTATTGCTTTACTGAAGGCTGCTGATCCAAGGTACTCAGTGACATGGTAACGCCCAGCAATGACCGAATTTAAAACCACGTTAAAGTTCTTTTCCTCTTCGAAACCAGTTCTGATCAATATCAAACAAATAATCAGAAAGCAGCACTCAGCTACATATGAAGCTATGATAATGTAGAAATTTAGTTATTTTCCAGAACAATTTCAACATTGGACATAGTACTCAGAAATATATGCTCTCCTAAACAGGAATAAACCTAAACTTTGAACAAGAAAGAAAGTAACTTACTGCTATAGCTCAAACCATGAATCGTTAGGGAGAAATCTTACCTGTTTTTTCTATGCACGATTTTGAGGTCAAAGGTTTCAAACTCCTCCTCTTGGGCCTTAATTTGTCTTATTTGCTCTTGGACAGCCACTGCCTCTTCATCATCAAGTTCTGTCGCATGGTCGTCCTCTCTTTCACTGCTATCATTTCTATCATCTTCTTTGTCAGCATGCTTTCTTTGTTGGCAAGCGTAATTTGACAAAGACGATGGAGATGAGTTTACAGATTTTAGGGATGTTGCATTATTATCTTTCACCGAACTTCGAGAACTTGATGAATCACTACTTTTCCGTCTCCAAGTAGCAACCATATCATCAGTAGCTGTTGAAGCACTCAAACGTTCGGCGTTCTTATCTCTGATTGCCGTTTTGGAATTGCCTGACCATAATGATTTACTAGATTCTGCGTGCATCAACAGCCCATCTTTTTGCGACGAGCCAAAAGAAAAGCCTCCATCTGTTTGAATCTTCACATGAAAACTTTCGCCTAAATCATTATCTACAGTGTAATCTGGACCATGTTGTTT
This sequence comes from Orychophragmus violaceus, assembly GCA_030180135.1. Classification (NCBI taxonomy): domain Eukaryota; kingdom Viridiplantae; phylum Streptophyta; class Magnoliopsida; order Brassicales; family Brassicaceae; genus Orychophragmus; species Orychophragmus violaceus. The sequence goes on along the minus strand of CM058232.1, from coordinate 101,964,267 downwards.
ACTTTCTTTCTGTTTATTCTTGTTTGGTCCATCAATATGTTTCTTATCTGACTCAGAGTAAAGTTGTTTAAACCTGGATGCTCCAGCATCATGATCACGGGAGTACTCAATATCTCCCTCACTGCTCCCTCCAGCCAAACTTTCACGTACTTCACTACCAAAATCAGCTGCATCACTATTAATACCCACACCAATTGACCTGACTGAATCATGCTGATCATCTTCGAGGCAAACATCATCAAGATGAGATTTTCGATGGACATTTATGCCTTTCTTATCACCCATCATGAGAAGTTCATTTGTTCGAGCTACAAACCCCTGCCAAACAGGCTCATCACGCATCGAATTGAGCACTTCCTCATCCATCAATTGCCCATCATATTGGGATATTAAATCATTTTTCTTGCTAGCTGGATAGATTTCTGAGACCGTAAGTCTTCGGTCATTTTCTGCAGAAATAGGCGCAGCATCTTTTGCTTGCAGATACTGTTCACCAGATATATAAGAAGCCTCCTCCGCATAAGACTGTTCATCCTCGTCTTTGGTTGCATCTCTTCCGTGATGATCAGGACTTCCGCGTGTCGTTCCTTTCTCATGATCACTTGGATAATCAATTTCATGGGCAAGAAACCATGTTTCATCCTCAATAGGTTGTCTGACATAACCAATGTCGTCATCATCCTCATACTCGTCAGAGTCCCAGTATTCATTATTGTAATCAACAGATTCACTCAAACCATCACCGATGGTAGCAAAGCCAGAAACATCCTCTGCTATTCCCTGACTTACTGAAAGCCAGTTTCCCCCAGCAGACTTTTTCCCACCTAATGAGAGCATTGGGAGATTAATACTTAATTTCACACCTCAACTAAAATTGATAAGGTTAAGGTCAAACTAAAACAGGCAGAAAGTGAAGCAATATAGTCTTAAAGGACTCAAAACAAAGAGCTGCGTAGAATTATAAGAAAGGAAGACAATGAGAGCAAACATTTGCAGACACATGAAAAAAAAACCATTACTTGCTTTCCTGGGAATTGATGCCATTGTTCTAATGCAATGCGATAACCACAGAGTTCATTTTCGAATTAAGTAAAAATGCACGTTTCAAGCAGTCCATCTCGAAGAATGAAATCATGAACAAGAGACCACATGCACTATCATTTAAAGTAACCATCATTCATTAGTCAGAATGTAAGCTTTGAAGCCGTATATTGCCATGTAATCTAACCTGATGAGCTGATTTCTTGTCCAATGGGAACATCAAGGTATGAACCTATGAAAAGGGCCTCCTCATCATTGATTAGCCTTGGACCTGAACCATCACGCTCAAATTTTTCTTCACAGAAAAGATTCAGAGGATTGTCTTCAGACTTGAGCTTAACAGGAGGCAGCCTAGGAAACTCTTCCTTCCGGGTATCATAAGCATGCAGAAAGCCTAAGCTGCTTATATTCTTGTCGTCAAAAGTAGATTGAGTTTTACCAAAGAATAAAGCTCTTGCCACCTCACTCTCCTGCTCCTTGATTGCCTCCCTCACATCACTAATGTCTGTCTTTTTCTTTCCCTCTCTTTTGTCCAGGCTGGTAGCCAGATTGTAACTGGTTGACGCATCCCCTGTCGAAGATTGAAAAAGAGTCTTCACAGAACACTCTTTCCAGTTCTCTGAGGTTTTATCTGCGACATCTCCAGTTCTTAAGCGAGTGCTGCCCATATAGTTTTCATGCTTTCCAAAAATTTCAGTTATCCTATCAATCTCACTAGTTTCATTTATTTTGGATCCGGAGTTCCCTTTACTAGTATTTCCAGACCATGAAGTAGTCTTATTGCCAAAGAAGACGATATCTTCACCAGTTTCCACTATCTTCTTATCTATATCAACCAAATCCCCATGCCTTGACTGTTCCAACTCATATGAATCCACCAAGCTGCTACCACTAATATCATCAACGTTTCGGTAAGGGTCCAAGGTACCATTACCTGAAGTATATTTATAGGAAGGCCCACCAGGAGCAGCATCACCTGAGGTTTTGGAGAATGTGAAGCTCGTCTCACTTGATATAACCGTATCCTTCTTGCTAGGTTTATCAGCAGCCGCACCACTTTCCCATTTGATTACAGAACCATTCGTGCCCGTCCCACAGTCTATCTCTTTCACAATCAGCTCCTTAGAGACTTCACTATCTGGAGAACCTGGCCTCTGAGGTTCGTTACCAGTAACCCTTTCATCTGAATCTTTTTCCTCCAGGTTAAGCTCCTGAAGAAACCCATTAAAGACAGAGCGGTTGTTAAGCTCATTGCGCAGAGCTTCCTCTGCCTTAGCGAAACGATTTCTCTTAAGAAAGTCTAGAATCCCATCAACAGAGCCTTGGTCCGTCATTCTTGACCTTTTATAAGGTACAGGAGAAGCACTAGCAAGGTAGTATTCACACCAATCCTGTAACCCACAGAAAAGATAATAACTTTTTAATTGATACACAAACCAATTCAAGAGTCCTTCTCCCAAAACAAATCAGGAGAATCAAAATCCGTCAAAGCACGAATATTTCAGTCACATTTTAAGAAACAAATACTCACGTTTGCTCAAACGGAATGACGAAGCAGATGCGAACTCCAATAAGCGTGAAAACCCTAAAAGAAGCTCAGAAATCATGCTCCAACGCGCAATCGAAGAGACTGGGAAACAGCTGGAGATCCGATGAAGAAAAACCGTATAAGGGGAAATTGGATCCAACGAGAAATGAAATTTGTGGTCCGGGAAAGGAGAAAATACGTTTACAGATCAAACGAAGACGAAGAAGCAGGCGAAGCCACGTTGAGGTTTCAATGGATGTAATGATTTCACTGGAAAATTAAAAAATTCCTAAATTTAAATTAGGGTTCTTTCTTTTCTTTCTCTAGTTTTTTTTATTTGCTTCGGACAGATGGTAAATACGCACGCACATATTTCAAAATGTGTTCTGCCGAATTTTAGTGATATTATTCGTATAATCTAAAGATTCGAAAACGTTTGTTGAACTGATAATGTTTTTTTTTTTAAACTAAAAAGATTTAAATTTAACACATAGGATACTGATAGACAGCTAGAAGTTAACCTGGACAGCTGAATAAAATATATTTAAATTTGAAAATAATTGCTTCAACCCAAAACGGACTTCTATAGGGAAAAAGAAAAAGTTTCGATCGCCTTGTTCAAAGGCTCTTTTTGTTGTGTTTTCTTTTGTTCCGATCGTGGCTCCTTTTGGGCCTCGATTTGAATAAACACAGAGTTCTTTCTATGACCACTATTTATTCCGATTCTTCAAACCTTTCCGGGTTTTTTTCCGGTGCCTCGCGGTCGTGAGGCTTTCGATCTAGCTCTTTCTTTCTGCCTTTGCCTCGTCTGCTCCTGATTTAAGATGCAGAGCTCTGCTGTTTCTCCTCCGTCTGCGGAGATTAATATCGTGGCCGTGCCACTGCTTCCGAGGAAAGCGTTAAGTGGATTATGTTGGAAGCTTCTTTCAACGGCGGCGGCGTCTCCTTTGCTCTGGTGGTTCCTAGTCGAGTCTCTTCATCGGGTTTGTTCTGTTTGCAGGTTCGTGGATTGTGGCTTTGGGATGCATAGATCGGCAATCGGTTCCTGGCAGTAACGGTGAGTCGGTCTGAAGAGCTTTGGTTCGGGTTCCTCTCCGTCAATCTGAAGCTTCTCGGCGGTGCCTTCGTTGAACGGCGCGGATGTTGCATGCTGGTTTCGTTCTAGCGCTGACACATGTCCCCGTGTCGATCTGATCCATTCGCGTTTGTTTTGCTTATTGGACTGGGTTTTGGCCCGATTGTAATTAAACGTGGCCCATGAATGAATATTCTGTTGACAAAAAAAAAGGGAAAAAGAAAAAGTTTTTGATTTATAAAAGGTAACTCGGCCAAAAAAAAACTTAAACTTTGCCCAAAAAAATATAAACTACCAAAAAATCATTGAATATTTTTTTTAAAATATATTAACAATCTTTTAATTGACTTGTCAATTTAACACACCGTTAACAGAATAATTAGACACTGTGAACTTTATGTTAACAAAATAATTTTTGATAGAGAAGCGGAAGCTTGAAGAAGAAGAAATCAACCAATTCCGAGATGGATTGATCGAAGACGAACTCGTAATGAAGATACTCTCTTCACAACAAGATCAAAGGTTTAGAGTTCTCCTCTATTGCTTGTAAAAGCTCTGAATTGTATTATGAAATCAATGAATGAGTTTTAAAATGACCTACGATCCTAATAAAGCGTTGAAATAAAACCCTAACGAAGATAACGCCTGATATCGGCCGAGATTCATAGTTATCACCTCGAACCGATTTAATATCCTAACCGGAAAAACAAAGATCAATTACGTATTGATTACGTAATTAACCGAACACCAAAACAAAACCAAATATATGTAGTAGCTGCTACATCAGGTCCCACCAGGAGACAAAGGATTCGACCACGAATCCGTAGGGTCATTATCACCATGGAATGGAGTTAGGTGTTTCACGTTAAACACATTGGAAGTACGAACATCATCCGGCAACTGAAATTTATACGCATTAGCATTGATGCGTTCCAAGACTTCGACGGGACCTATCTTCTTCGTTTTCAACTTGTTGTACTCGCGTAAAGGTAAGCGTTCTTTGTCAAATACACCCAAACCAAATCCCCAGGTTCAAACAAAACCTCTCTCCGCTTCTGGTCCGTAGCTTGTTTGTACTTAGTGGCAGACGAGTCCAAGTTGAGGAGAGCCTTTGTATGAAGCTGATGCAGGTCCGAAACAAAATCCACAGCTTCACCATGATGACGAGTCTTATCCGATGTGGTGGCAAGAATGATAGGACAACGAGGGACTATCCCATACACAACATGAAAAGGTGAGTAGCCCAAACTGTGATTGAGAGCATGGTTATGTGCAAACTCTGCTTGACAGAGCTTCGTATCCCATGACTTAATTTTATTGCCCATCAAACATCGTAACAAATTACCCAATGAACGGTTTGTGACCTCAGTCTGACCATCCGATTGAGAATGATACGCCGAACTCATGTCCAGTGATGTACCCAGCAGACGCCGTAATGAACGCCAGAAGTGTGACAAGAAGCGAGTGTCGCGATCGGATACAATGGACAACGGTAAACCATGCAGCCGGTATATCTCACGAAAAAACAAAGCAGCGACACTTACCGCATCTGTGGTCTTTTTACATGCGATAAAATGGACCATTTTTGAGAACCGATCAACTACCATGAAGATTGAATCATGTCCCCGTTGACTACGCGGAAGGCCAAGAACGAAATTCATGCTCAAATCTGTCCAAGGCTGTGTTGGAATCGGCAATGGAAGATAGAGACCTGCGTTGGTGGCTTTACCTTTACTGTGCTGACATACTCGACATAGTTCTACAAACCTTGTGATGTCTCTCCGTAACGTTGGCCAGAAATACGATGCTGATACGAGATGGATTGTGTGGTCGCGACCAATATGGCCCTCATTATGTAACTCGCTGATTATCAGTAGCCGAAGGCTACACTCAGGAATGCACAAGCATAAGCTACGAAACAAGAAGCCATCTTGCACCGTGTAATCACGAGAGAGACCAGCCATGACATCTTCATAAATCCTAGCAAAGAATGCATCTGACGGGTACAGCTCCACGAGGGTTGCAAAGCCAACGACCGATACTTGCATTGTAGAGACCAACGCATGTCGACGGCTCAAGGCATCAGCAACACGATTCGTTTTACCCGACTGATGGCGAATGGAGAATGTGAACTGCTGAAGATAAGCAATCCAGCCAGCATGACGCGCGGAGACCTTCACTTGACTGTCGAGGTGGCGCAAAGCTTCATGATCCGTAAACAGAACGAATTCTTTATGGACCAGATAATGCCGCCAGTGTTTGATCGCTTGGATGATCACATAAAACTCGACGTCGTATGTGCTATAACAACCTCTTTCTCCAGCCAACTTCTCACTATAGAATGCGATAGGCCTACCTTTTTGGCTCAAAACAGCACATACACCAAGCTTAGACGCATCACAATTCAGCTCGACGTTTTCGTGAAATCAAGCAGGATCAAGATCGGAGCCGTCGTTAGCTTCTTTTTGATCAGCTCAAAGGCGATAGCCGCGTCGTCAGACCAACATAATTTGCCCTCACGCATGCATTTAGTGATAGGGGCCATGATGGAGCTAAAATGACTGACAAACCGTCTGTAAAATGACGCCAATCCGTGGAAACTTTGAACCTCTGTAACCGATGTCGGAGTAGGCCAAGTACGTATCGCCTCGAACTTTGATTGGTCCACAGCAAGTCCTTTATCGAAAACAATGTAACTAAGGAACATGATCTCCGACACACCGAAGTCACATTTATGCTTAGCCGCATACAATTGTTCTTGACGAAGCACGAGAAGGACCTGTCGCAAGTGGTCCAGATGAACATCCAACGAAGAGCTGAAGATCAGGATATCATCGAAGTAAACAACTACGAACCGTCCAATGAATTGTCGCAATGCTTAATTCATTATCCGCATAAACGTACTCGGAGCATTTGATAAGCCAAAAGGCATAACCAACCATTCAAACATTCCTTCTCTTGTCTTAAAAGCCGTTTTCTATTCATCTCTAAGCTTGATACGAATCTGATGATACCCATTCTTTAAATCAATCTTGGAAAAAGATTTTTGTTGTACCAATCTGATCTAACAAGTCGTCAAGACGTGGAATCGGGAAGCGGTAGCGCACAATGATCTTGTTAATTGCCTGACTATCCACACATATCCGCCACGTACCATCTTTCTGTAGGATTATATGTGTGTTCATGGTTTAATTAACAGATTGCAACCTAGCACATATAACTCAGATCTAGGTTCTTGCAGAACGAATCACAAAACCAAACCTGATCATTACCTTTCAGATTGCAGCGGATTGATGGATGGTAATGATGAGATCAGCTAGAACAGATCAGATGCCTGTTCCTCCTTCAGTATCCACACTCTTACAAGCCGGGATGGTTGCTAGACCAAAGCAATGGATTGATCAGAGAGAGAAGAGAGACGGCTCAGGTTTTTTTTTTTTTGGTCGCAGACTGTTCGAGTCGAAATTATAAGACGACTCATATAAATATCGACTCTGTCATAAACCTAAACCGATGTCTCGGTTTCGCAACTGTGTCGACCGACACATACACTTGTGTCGATCGACACAAGTCATTTGTCTCGATATGGGCCCAAGTGATTAAACTAACGGCCCAACTCTCTGCACAAATACAGTAAATGCCTTGCATCTTACCGTATTCATTCCATGTTAACTTTCCCGTTAGCTATGGTGTGTGACCCTTTGGGATCATACAATACTGGTAATAAGTCCTAAACTTATAGATCAAGAGCGGACTCTAGCAAGTCATCATGATCACCCAGTATTTATGACTTATGTCTGATCTCGACATTTATCATACTTTCTAGAGATAGTACGGTAGATTTCAGGACATTCCCAACAATCTCCCACTTGTACTGGAATCCTACAAAGGACATTCCCAACAATCTTCCGATTGTACTGGAATCCTACATTCCCTAGTCCTTTTGTCTTAATATCTCGATCTGGCATAAGGCAAGATGCGTGTCATCCTTATATAGCCAGACCATGTTTATCGGACCAGATTTGATACTGACAATTCAAACGACTTGGGCAAGTCCGTTTGGGAATGGCCATTCTCTTACCAGCTATCACATCTCCGATTGGCCTAGAGATATTACCTCCGTTAAACGGCAGGGACAAATCCCATCTTGTTCCATCACTACATACTTCATAATACACCCAACCAAGGTCCTTATAGCTCCCAGTTACGAAACAGCGTTAGACAATGATCAAAGCGCATTACTCCATGTGCAGCCACATGCATGCGAACTCAGGTCTAAGGACTATACTCTATAGTCGTATATGAGAACCTCTCATGACACAGATATTAATATCTTGTAGAGTTCTCATCAGCGGGCCATGTCCGGTCATATGCTCCCCTACATATACCTATGTGTCGACTTTGATGCCGCGCATCTATGACCCCTCGAAACTTGGTCATAAGTCTCAACACAATCTAGTCTCAAGTGGTTGTTGGTGTTCCAATTTCAACAACCTTCGACTATGGACACTATGATTTATGTCATTTCGTTAAATATGGGGTTTCAGGATCAAGTCTACTCATGTACTTCGATGGCCCATATATAATGACATGAATCATTTTGGAACGATTATTTATATCACAGTTAAAATAATCCAGAAATCATTAGATTTCATAAACATAAAATATTATGTTTACATGAACCTTTCAAAACAACTAAGTAAAGCCCTTTACAAACTCCCACTGAAATTAAGACTACATCTTAATTTCACTCATCCTACAACTACAGTCCGCGACTCGTGCTTAGGCATAAGGAGTGGCTTCGTTAATAGATTAGCAACGTTCTCATTCGATGAAACTTGCTTATCTACTTAACACCTCTGTCATTTATCTCAAGGAATAGGTTATACCTATCCTCAAGGTGTTTGGACCTCTGATGTGCAGCTAGCCTCATCTATGCTGTGAATCACATCAAGTTCAGAGATGAACTCTTCTATCCAAACAACCTCTTTCGCCGCTTCTCAAGCTGCGAAATGTTCAGCTTAAGTCATGGAGTCAGCAACAGTGCCTTGCACCGCCAGTTAGACACAAGATATAGCCGGACTGTGACCAGGAATTATCTTTGTCTATTGGAAACTTGCCTTTCAGACTCTATCGACTTGTAGCACCTCACTTTCTCCGTAAATCAAGAACTTATCCTAAGTATTCCTCAAATACTTCAGAATATTCTTTACGGCAATCCAGTGATTCTTTGCTGGATTTGACTGGTCTTTACTTGTCTTGCTTAGCATTAAAGCAACATCAAAACAAGTATGTATCATGGCATACATGATAGATCCAATTGTCGTCGCATATGGAATCCTATCCATGCATTCAAGCTCAGCAGATATCGCAGGACACTGTGTCTTGCTTAATGAATTGCCATGTGACATTGGCATAAAACCCTTCTTGGATTGCTGATTACGTGTAGGACTTTGTCAATTTAAGAATGCTGACTTTGTCCTACCAGCTCTTTTGGATCTCTATCTTTAGATCCAAAATCCAAGAACTACGTGGCTTTACCCATGTCAACCATAAAACCAACTCCCAAACCAGTCCTTTACCGACTGCAGCATTGGGACGTTATATTCGAGAATCAGTATGTCATCGACATACACTATGAGAAATGCAATATTGCTCCCACTTATCTTTTAGTAAACGCATAGTTCCACTTCGTTCCTGTTCAAGTCAAAACCTTGACTACTTTAACAGAACGAAGATTCCAACTCCGATATGTTTGCTTCCATCCATGAATGGATCGATGAAGCTAACTTACACACAGTGTAATTTTTCGGAGTCCGGGCTTACTTTCGCTTCTTTGAATTTCGCAGGTTCGTCGCTTTCAATGATCATCAGATCATGCAAACTTTCAATGATCATCAGGTTCAACTAATGACGAGAAATCACTCTCGGATTAGTGACTGATTCATTTTTATCTGCGAACTTCAGGCTCTACAGGTGTAGATTCTACAGAAATCTGTAAATCCATCTGTTGCTCTCCCTCAACAGGTTGAGCAATCTCCTGTATTTCTCGAATTTCTTCGAGTTATACTTTTACTCCCACTGTTCTTCTTGGAAAGTAACTTCCCTTCTTAGAAAACAGAATGGACGTAAAAGTAACAAGCCTTGGTTTCCCTAGGACAACCAGCGAAGTAGCACAACTACAAATACTCAGTAAAGACGAATTTGGATCGATTCCAATCCACATTTACGTGGTGTCTTTCAACTGATATTGGTGGAACTATTTCAGCGTAAACTTAGATATTTCTTGAGCGCTATTTTAGAGAATATCATGGAAGATTCGTGTGACTCATCTTTAATCATTTCTTATAAGATCTGATTCATTCTCACAGAAACACCTCTAGGTTTTCAGGAGAAATGAGCTGTGAAACGACTTCACACTCATTCAGATGATCACACAATCAATGACTTAAGTATTCTCACTCGTGATCTAATCCAGAGTCTTAATACTTCTGTCATTCAGATTCTATACTTCATTCTGGAACTCTTTCGACCATGTCAAAGAATTCCGACTTGTGTCTCATCAAATGAACACAGTCACACTCACTGAAGTAATCAGTAGAGACAATGAAGTACAGGAAATTTTCTCTGGCATTACTGCTCATCGGACCACATACATGAGTATGTTCAATCTCCAATAAGCCTTTGGGCCTTTCTCTAGCTCGGCTAAGATGGGCCCTTTGTCTTTTGGTCCAGTAAGCAGAATTCAAGTCTCATAAGATATCCATTCAAATGAGCCCAAAAGTCCATAACTATGGGGTTTCTGAATCCGACTTACTCTTTGACCAAAACATTTATGCCAAGAAAAATCAGGTTTAATTCATCAGATTTAAACCAATTCGGTATTTATGTTACATTTAGGCACTCTTTGGTTTAATATATAAAACCCATTCCTTGAATAGGGTGCTACAATTATCATTTCATTAAGATCAAAAGAACAAAACTTGTCTTTTATCAAAACGAAAAACATTCAAATTCTTACAAGAAAATGAAAGACAACTCTGCTTAAAGCAGGTACATTGTAGCAATTACTTAATAAAACCAAGCCTCAAAGGCATCTACAAGTGAAAACCCTACGGCTGAGGCAGCATCCCAAGCTCCTTCCAGACACGCAGTTTTACTTGCCCTTCCTTCAACGTTCTACTGTTGCTCAGGCTCTGCATATTATAACAAATATCAGTGCCACAACCAGTATCCAATACCTTTAAGGTATAACTTGAAGTAATAACATGAATACCTGAGGAAGTAGTCTCATACATCGACTTCAACTCCTCATAATCTTCCATGAATTTAATGCAATCTCTTTTCCAATGCCCAGTCTCATTACAGTAGCAACACTTACCAACGTAAGAGGTATCTGACTCGGGCTCAGAAGACACACGCTTGCCATGATTCAAAATCTGGACAACTTTGTCTTCACCCTTGTCAGCATTAGGTTTAGTAAACATACCCTTCTCATTCATGAGATTGTACATGGTACTCTTCACGTTTGGCTCAACTGTCTTGAGCATATCATGCAGTTCAGTCTGTTGGAATTGTGTCCAGTAATCTCGGTACTGTCTCTAGAAAGTAAGAGTATGTCGAGATCAGACATAAGTCATATAATACTGGGGATCATGATGGCTTGCTAGAGTCCGCTCATGATCTATAAGTCTTGGACTTATTGCCTTTATTATATGATCCCATATGGGTCACACGCCTAAGCTAACAGGAAAATGTGTTGGAACGGCTTAGCAGAAGTACGACAAAAGTGCTAGGCATTTGTCGTACTAAGAGAGAAAGATTAATGGGTCTGATTAAATGGGATTTAATCAGATTGGGCCCAAAAGCCCAAAAGGGAAAGAGAAGGCTTTTAATGACTAAAAGCCAAGTCTTTTCTCCCCAACCCTAACACCCAGCCGCGGCTACTCCTCTCTCTCTGCGCCTCTGTTCCTTGTGGTCTAGCAGCCATTTCCTTGTGAAGCGTGTGTGAACCTTTGGAGGATTCATCCCTCGGTGCATCTATCTGATCTCTGACCTGTTCTATTCCTTCCGCTGCAACAAACAGGTAAAAGGTGAGATCATGTTATGTTTCTAAATAAGAACACCTAGATCTGATGCATGTTTAGGTTGATATCAATATGAGAATTGAATCAGGATCAACTGAACTATCCTACAGTGGTATCAGAGCCATTGGTTCTTAGGTTTCTTGTTTTAGATTCATTGTTTAGGTTGTTTAATCTGTTTAGGAGTGTTTTGAATCCATTACTGATAAGAAAAACACTTAAGAATCAGAATTGAACTCTAAACACATTAATTGGATCACAAAACCGAGCTATATGACTCGGGTTTTGGTGATCGGCCACGAGAAGGATGGGTCGGACGGACGGGGTCGATCGCAGGTCGGACGGTCGGGACGGTCGGATTGGATCCGATCGGATCGTTCGATCGATCACGATCGATCGTCGCGTCCGATCGCGTCGTCTCGATCGCGTCCTGCTGGCGAGCGTTGCGTCCCGATCACTCGGCGATCGAGGATGCGTCGTCCCGGCTGAACCGTCCCGTCGTCCCGACCGTAGCTGAATCACCTCGATCTCGGATCGGTTGGCTCGCGGCTGAGTGGCTGGACGATGGTTTCTTGGGAAGGAAGCTAGGTCACGACCAACTCGGTTTGGTTCGTGACCAAATCGGTTCGGTTCAAGGCTCGGTTCAAAAACTTGATTAAAATCTTCGTTCTGGTTTAATAAACAGATTTAATAATTTTATTAAATCTGGTTAAACCGGAATAAGAAATCCAATGTCGAAAGAAATATTGGATTTAGTGCCTAAACCAGGAATTTCTAATTTGATTTGGTTGGACCAAATAAATTGAGAAATTCTGGTTTAGTAAATAACCGGTTGACAATTGTGGTCATCGTAGTAATTGAAACTTGGTTAGACCAGTTTTAATGAACCAGACCGGTTATGTCAATTAATTGGACAATTGGGTCATGTCTTGGACATGGACCAATTCTTGGGCCTCGGGCCAAGAAGTTAAAACAATTGGGCCAGTTAATTGAGTCTTTCTTCAGATTAATTTAAAATCTATTTTATAAAATTATAAAGTCGTTTTTAAATTAAAGTTTCCGAAATTTTGAAATTAGAAAGTTTCTTAAAATAGAAGTTTCTAAATTTGCGGGTTTTGGATTTTAAAGAAATTTCTAAAGTTAGAAAGTTTCCGGTTTTAGAAAGTTTCCAATTTTAGAAAGTTTCCAAAAATAGTAGGTTTCCATAAATAGAAAGTTTCCCGAAATAGTAATCTTCTATTTTGGGAATGATTTTAATAAACCTACGAACCTCAAATAATATCAAGCGTTGGATGTCTTGTCCAGGCTATGTCAGCTGTCAAAGCCCATTCAATTGCATTCATGGCCTTACAGTGTGAGGATGTCTGTTTTTGCGTGGGTAAGACGGTTTGTGATTCATAAATGTCATTGGGAGTCCCAGACATTAATGATTACATGACTGTATAGTCCGGTTTTCTTGACTAGGCCATCGGGAGTCCCGGGCCTTGAGACATCAGAGTGGGTTGGGCCTCGGGCCCAGATTCACAACCAAGAGTTATATCACGGATATAATTAGCCGATATAGGGCTTACCGATATAAGCTAAGGTTGGGTGACGGCCAGTGGCCCACTTTAATTTTAGTTATATGTGGATCTTGGAATCATTATATTCTATTGAGGGTAACTTAGGTTATTGAATATAATGCGTGATTAATCATATTAAATTTTAATATGAGATTAGTCATTTTGAACATAATAACTAATAACCTTTTTATTTATATATTTCAGATATGACTACTACAAGCACACAAAACACATTCTCGATCCGGTCTGTTCTCGAGAAGGAGAAGCTGACTGGAACGAACTTCCTGACATGGTCAAGGAACTTGAGGCTCGTCCTCAAGCAGGAGAAGAAGGATTATGTCCTTCGAGATCCCCTCCCCGAGAGGCCTCTTGCCAATGCTGCCAGGACTCTGCACAATGCTTGGGAAAAGCATTCGTCAGATGAAAATGATGTTTATTGCCTGATGTTGGTGACAATGACTCCTGAGCTGCAAAAACAGTTCGAAAGTGTATTGTCTCCCATCGAGATCATGGCAAGCCTGAAATCGCTTTTTCAGGAGCAGGCTAGGACTGAGAGGTTCCAGACAGTTAAGAACCTCTTGGACTGTAAGTTGGCTGCGAATGCGGCAGTGAGTCCTCATGTCTTGAAGATGATGGGTTATCTCGATCATCTTCAGAAACTCGACTGCCCAATCAGCCAGGAACTTGCCTGCGACATCATTCTGCAGTCTTTACCTGCAAGCTATGATCAGTTCATTCTGAACTTTAACATGCATGGCTTGAGTAAGACACTGCCTGAGCTTCACGGAATGCTCAAGACTGCAGAGCCCAACTTGAAGAAAACCGCCAAGGACCCCAATGTGCTTATGGTACAAAAGGGCAAGGGGTTTAAGAAGTCTTCTGCTAAGGATAAGGGAAAGGCCAAGGGTGTCCAAGTCGCGGACAAGGACACGCCAAAGCCCAAGCCCAAGTCCAAGGCTGGGCCTACTGACATGTGCAGGTTCTGCAAAGAACTGGGGCATTGGAGAAGAGATTGTAAGAAATTCCAGGAAGGTCTAAAGGAATTAAAGAAGAAGACTTTCGAGACTTCTTCATCAGGTATTTTTGTTATAGAAGTTAATACAACTACTTCTGATAATACCTCATGGGTCATGGATACTGGTTGTGGGGCTCATATTTGTACTAATATGCAGGCACTCAGCAACAGTAGAAGGCTGAAGCAAGGACAAGTGGAGCTACGAGTTGGGAATGGAGCGAAAGTTTCAGCACTAGCTGTAGGCACATACTTGTTGTCTTTACCTTCGGGATTGATTTTAGAACTGAATAATTGTTATTTTGTACCTGCTATAAGCAGAAATATTATTTCAATTTCTTTGTTGGATTTGGAAGGTTATGATTTTTCAGTTAAGAATAAATTATGTTCCTTCAATCGCAACAATTTGTTCTATGGTTCTGCCCCTCTTACGAATGGGCTTTACATACTCGATCAATGCGCGCCAATTTATAACATTAATACAAAACGGTTTAAACCTAATGAGGAAAACCGAACGTTTCTATGGCATTGTCGTTTAGGGCACATCAGCGAGAAACGCATCAAGAGGCTCCATTCGAATGGACTTCTTGGCTCATTTGACTTTGAGTCATGTGAGAAATGCGAATCCTGCATGATGGGCAAAATGACACGGGCCCCCTTTAATAAACCTAACGAGAGGGCCAGTGACTTATTGGGCCTGATACACACTGATGTGTGTGGCCCAATGTCCACAAATGCAAGAGGAAACTATCAGTACTTCATTACCTTTACTGATGATTTCAGTAGGTATGGATATGTTTATTTAATGAAACATAAGTCTGAATCTTTTGAGAAGTTCAGAGAATTCCAAAATGAAGTACAGAACCAACTTGGCAAAAGCATTAAGGCTCTTCGGTCCGACCGAGGAGGAGAATACTTAAGCCAAGAATTCAGTGATCATCTAAGAGAGTGTGGGATCGTGTCCCAACTCACTCCTCCTGGAACACCTCAATGGAATGGTGTATCTGAGAGGAGAAATCGGACCTTATTGGATATGGTTCGATCTATGATGAGTCACACAGACCTTCCAATATCCCTTTGGGGATATGCTCTGCTAACAGCAGTGTTCACTCTAAATAGAGCGCCATCAAAAGCAGTAGCAAAGACACCATATGAATTATGGACTGGAGAAGCTCCAGTGCTGTCTTATCTAAGAATTTGGGGTTGTGAAGCCTATGTTAAGAGATTAATCTCAGATAAGCTTACACCAAAATCTGATAAATGCTACTTCATTGGTTATCCACGGGAAACCAAGGCTTATTACTTCTATCTACGTTCCGAGAACAAGATCTTTGTTGCCCGGGATTGTAACTTTCTTGAGAGAGAGTTTCTCTCTAAGAAAGACAGTGGGAGTAAGGTACTGCTTGAAGAAATTCAAGATGAACAGGATACTGCTCAACCTAATGAGGAAGAGCAGCAGGAGGATCTACAAGAAATTGTAGAGCCTGAACCTGTAGTACCTGAAGTTCGAAGATCCGGGAGGATCCGTCACGAACCCGAGAGATATCAGGGATTCCTTGTGACTAACTGTCATGATCTTCTGATCATTGATGGTGATGAACCATCGAACTTCAATCAAGCCATGATGGGCCCAGATTCCTCTAAGTGGCGCAAGGCCACTGATTCCGAAATGGACTCCATGTCGGTCAACCAAGTGTTTTCGTTGGTTGACTTACCCGTTGGTGTAAAAGCCATCGAGTGCAAATGGATCTTCAAGAAGAAGATTGACGTGGATGGAAATGTCCAGATTTACAAAGCCAGGTTGGTGGCAAAAGGTTTCAGACAAGTTCACGGTGTGGACTACGATGAAACCTATTCACCGGTGGCTATGATGAAATCTATTCGGATTCTACTAGCAACTGCAGCTTTTCATGATTATGAAATTTGGCAGATGGACGTGAAAACCGCATTCCTGAATGGTATTCTGGAAGAGGATGTGTATATGACGCAACCTGACGGTTACATAGATCCGAAGAATGCTGGGAAAGTATGCAAGCTTCATAAATCCATTTATGGATTGAAGCAAGCATCGAGGAGCTGGAATCTTCGTTTTGATGAAGCGATCAAGCAATTTGACTTCATCAGAAACGAAGAAGAACAATGCGTGTATAAGAAATCTAGTGGGAGCAAGATCGTATTTCTTATTCTGTATGTCGATGACATACTACTTCTCGGAAACGACGTTCCAATGCTGAAGTCTGTAAAGGACTGGCTTGGAAGTTGTTTTTCCATGAAAGACATGGGTGAAGCCGCATACGTTCTTGGAATTAGGATCTATCGGGATAGACCTAAGAGGCTGATAGGCTTGTGTCAAGACTCATACATTGACAAAGTCCTACAAAGATTCAGCATGAAAGATTCCAAGAAGGGCTTCACGCCAATGGTACATGGCACAACGCTAAACAAGAAGCAGAGCCCCACGTCGGCTGCTGAGCTTGAGCGCATGAAGAACATTCCTTATGCATCTGCAATAGGATCTGTCATGTATGCCATGATCTGTACTCGTCCTGATGTTGCTTATGCATTGAGCATGACGAGTAGATACCAGTCAAATCCAGGTGAAAACCATTGGATTGCCGTAAAGAATATCTTGAAGTATCTAAGACATACTAAGGATAAATTCTTGGTGTACGGTGGAAGTGATGTGCTTAAAGTCAGTGGATTCACGGACGCAAGTTTCCAGACAGACACTGATGATTTCCGGTCACAGTCCGGTTATGTCTTTTGTCTGAATGGCGGTGCAGTAAGTTGGAGAAGCTCCAAGCAGGACACCGTTGCTGATTCCACTACAGAAGCTGAATATATCGCCGCCTCAGAAGCAGCGAAGGAAGCTGTTTGGATACGAAAGTTCATTATGGAACTAGGTGTGATACCAGATGCGGCTGAGCCTCTGGCACTGTTTTGTGACAACAATGGTGCTATAGCTCAGGCAAAGGAACCAAGATCACACCAGAAATCCAAGCATGTTCAAAGAAGATATCACTTAATACGTGACATCATTAATAGAAAGGAAGTCAAGATCAGCCGAGTTCCGACAGATGATAACGTCGCTGATCCGTTGACAAAGCCACTCCCAAGGCCTAAGCTCGAGTTCCTGACTGAAGCTGTAGGCATTAGAAACATTGAAATGTAATCTAAATTTGAGTGGGAGTTTTGTGAGCTTTATTTAGTTATTTGATATGTTCTTGTAAAACATTATTTATGTTTTAATGAAATTATTATTTCAAGATTATTTTAACTGTGATGAAATAATCGTTCCAAAATGATATGAACCATTTTATAGGTCATTGAAGTAAATGATTTGATCTTGAGTCATCGAAGTCATTTAGCTTGATCATGAGATCCTATATTTGATAAATGTTTTATATCATCATGTCCCTAGTCGAAGGTTGTTGAAACTGGAACACCAACAACCGTGTGAGACTGGATTGGTACGTGACTTATGACAAAGTCTCAGTGTGTCATAGATGCACGGCATCAAAGTCAGTACATAGGTGTATGTTGGGAACATACGACCGGACAAGACCCGACTATAAGAACTCTTCAGGATATTTATATCTGTGTCATAAGAGATTCTTACTACGACTATAGAGTATAGTCCTTAGACCTGAGTTCACATGCATGTGACTGCACATGGACTGATGTACTTTGATCATTGTCTAACGCTATCGTTCTGTGATAGCTATAAGGACCTTGTTTGGGTGCATTATGAAATGAGTAGTTTACAGTGATGGAACAAGACGGAATTTGTCCCTCCAATATAAGTGGAGTGAATATCTCTAGGCCAATCGGAGATTTGAATACTGGAAAACGCATGGCCATGCTCAAACGGACTTTCCCGAGTCGTTTGGATTGTCAGTATCAAATCAGAGTCCGATGAACAAGATTAGGCTTTATAAGGATGACACCAATCTTGCCTTATGACTAATCGAGATATTGTGACAAAAGGATTATGAATACAGAGATTCCAGTACAAGTGGGAGATTGTTGGAATTGTGTCCAGTAATCTCGGTACTGTCTCTAGAAAGTAAGAGTATGTCGAGATCAGACATAAGTCATATAATACTGGGGATCATGATGGCTTGCTAGAGTCCGCTCATGATCTATAAGTCTTGGACTTATTGCCTTTATTATATGATCCCATATGGGTCACACGCCTAAGCTAACAGGAAAATGTGTTGGAACGGCTTAGCAGAAGTACGACAAAAGTGCTAGGCATTTGTCGTACTAAGAGAGAAAGATTAATGGGTCTGATTAAATGGGATTTAATCAGATTGGGCCCAAAAGCCCAAAAGGGAAAGAGAAGGCTTTTAATGACTAAAAGCCAAGTCTTTTCTCCCCAACCCTAACACCCAGCCGCGGCTACTCCTCTCTCTCTGCGCCTCTGTTCCTTGTGGTCTAGCAGCCATTTCCTTGTGAAGCGTGTGTGAACCTTTGGAGGATTCATCCCTCGGTGCATCTATCTGATCTCTGACCTGTTCTATTCCTTCCGCTGCAACAAACAGGTAAAAGGTGAGATCATGTTATGTTTCTAAATAAGAACACCTAGATCTGATGCATGTTTAGGTTGATATCAATATGAGAATTGAATCAGGATCAACTGAACTATCCTACACAGTCAACGTCTTTGTTAAGCCTTTCTTGATATAGTCCCTTACGAACTTATCATAGCTTGACGGCAGTGACTGCAGAATGATATCAGTTGCCAATTCTTGGCTAACTGGATAATCCAGTTTCCTCAGGTTATCAATGTAACCCATCATTTTACTGATATGAGGACTTACTGGATGATCCATCGGTAGCTTGCAGCTAGTGAGAGATTTAACCAACTGGTATCTCTCCACTCTTACCTGCTCCTGAAATTTCAATTTCAGGCTGCTGATCATCTCTATTGGCGACTCCATGTTCTCATATTGCTTCCGCAAATCTGATTCCATGGTAGCCAATATCAGACCACGCACATCTACCGCATCATTATAATGCTTATTCCAAGCATTATATACTGCATGACTGGCTTTGGATCCGATCCTCTCGGGGAGAGCTTTCTCAAGGACATAGTCCTTTCTCTCATGCCTGAGGACTAGCCTCAGGTTCCGTGACCAAGTCAAGAAATTTGATCCGTTCAGTTTGTCCATCTCAAGGACAGACCGGATCGAGAAAGTGTTTTGATTGTTTGTGCTTGTCATAGCTGAAATTTAGAGATAAATAGAGTTTTAGTTATTAAGTTCATAAAAGAGTAATCTTAACAACTTATAAGAAAACTCGCATTGCATTCAAAATTTCTTTGTTTAACCTCATAAGAATGCAATGATTCCGAGACCCATGTTCAGCTAAATCCAAAGTGGGCCACTGGCCGTCACCCGGAATTAGCTTTACTTGGTAAGCATACACACAGCTAGTTATAACCAATAACTCTCGGTTGTGAATTGGACCCGAGGCCCAAATTCACCAGATGTCTCAA
Source organism: Orychophragmus violaceus (assembly GCA_030180135.1). Lineage (NCBI taxonomy): Eukaryota > Viridiplantae > Streptophyta > Magnoliopsida > Brassicales > Brassicaceae > Orychophragmus > Orychophragmus violaceus. The sequence continues at coordinate 101,944,465 of CM058232.1, read as the reverse complement.
GGCCCGGGACTCCCGATGGCCCAGTCAAGGAAACCAATCTCTTACAGCCAAATAATCACTGAAATCTGGGACTCCCAATGAAATCAGTGACTATATACTACTTTACTTACGCGAAAACAGACACCTCACACTGTAAGCCATGTCTGTAATCAAATAAGCGTTAAGTAGCTGACAAGATTGGAAAGACATCCAAGCTTGATATTGTTTTTGAGGATTTTAAGTTTTATTTCCAAAAATAGAAGATTACTATTTTGGGAAACTTTCTTATTTTAGAAACTTTCTAAATTTAGTAACTTATTAAAGTTTTCGGTTGGGTCACAAATTATAGGCCCAATTCTTGGCCCGAGACCACAGAATTCCAATTGGCCCAATAATTTGACATAACCGATCCGGTTTATTAATTCTGGTCCAAGACCAAATTAACTATCAAAACCATCAGTTATTTACTAAACCAGACCAGCTCTAAATTATTTGGTCCAACCAAATCAAACTTAGACCAGCCTTCGGTTTAGGTTAAAATTCAATTTTATGAATTTCAATCCGGTTTAACCAGAAATAAAATTATTTCCAGCAAACCGCGATTTGGGTTAACCGCTTGAACGACCAATTAAATTGGATCGGTTCAGTTAAGTCCAAAATCGGGAAGAAACACCTTGTGTTTTAGCCAATTTTGACCTAACTTGCGGTTCTGGCTAAAGTAGACAATGAACCACAATCGGATTGATCGGTTCATTGTCTCGGTTTAGGGAAAGATGAACCACGAAGCTCGGCTGAACCGATTGGCTACTCGCGGATCATCTGCATCGCCTTCGTATCGATCGATATGAGTCTTTCATGTCGATCGATACTAGCGAGTATCAGCTCGGGTCAATCGGGTCATCAGGACCGCGAGATGTCAATCGGATCGATCGATATCGACCGATACCTCGCTCCCTCGTCGATCGACACGGGCGACCAGATCGCACACCAATGGCTTTCAATCGGATAGATGCGATCTAGCTCTTAGGTTTTCATGTTTTCTGATCAAATTTCTTAACCAAATTCGATTTTAAACAGTAAGAACAACCTAAATCAGATTCATAAAGCAAAAACCAATAACCTGGCTCTGATACCACTGTAGGATTATATGTGTGTTCATGGTTCAATTAACAGATTGCAACCTAGCACATATAACTCAGATCTAGGTTCTTGCAGAACGAATCACAAAACCAAACCTGATCATTACCTTTCAGATTGCAGCGGATTGATGGATGGTAATGATGAGATCAGCTAGAACAGATCAGATGCCTGTTCCTCCTTCAGTATCCACACTCTTACAAGCCGGGATGGTTGCTAGACCAAAGCAATGGATTGATCAGAGAGAGAAGAGAGACGGCTCAGGTTTTTTTTTTTTTTAATCGCAGACTGTTCGAGTCGAAATTATAAGACGACTCATATAAATATCGACTCTGTCATAAACCTAAACCGATGTCTCGGTTTCGCAACTGTGTCGACCGACACATACACTTGTGTCGATCGACACAAGTCATTTGTCTCGATATGGGCCCAAGTGATTAAACTAACGGCCCAACTCTCTGCACAAATACAGTAAATGCCTTGCATCTTACCGTATTCATTCCATGTTAACTTTCCCGTTAGCTATGGTGTGTGACCCTTTGGGATCATACAATACTGGTAATAAGTCCTAAACTTATAGATCAAGAGCGGACTCTAGCAAGTCATCATGATCACCCAGTATTTATGACTTATGTCTGATCTCGACATTTATCATACTTTCTAGAGATAGTACGGTAGATTTCAGGACATTCCCAACACTTTCTTTGGAATCAACAAAGCTGGGACCGCGCAAGGGCTTAGACTTTCTCGGATGTGGCCTTTGCGAAGCAAATCCTCAACCTGTCGGCATAGTTCTTCGTGCTCGACCGGACTCATATGGTAATGTGGTATGTTAGGAAGTGTCGCTCCTGGAGCCAGATCAATCTGATGTTGAATCTCCCTGAGAGGAGGCAGAACTTCCGACAAGTTGGTCGGAAAAACATCACTGAAGTCCGCAAGGAGTGAGGCTAAGGGAGCTGCGATATCGGAGGACAAAAACCTATCGGGTACCAACGGTAATAACGCAAAGGTACGAACTTCTTTGTGAAACTCGACACAAATGCCGTGTAAGAACACAATAGATTAGTATGAAGAGGCCGTAAGTGGTTCTTCGTCGGAGTTTCCGCATCCGGAGGTGAAGGAGGTGCCAGTAGCGCATTGTCCGGAGAGGGGACCAGCAAAATCTTGTGAGTCTCCCAAATAAAGCTGTAGGTATTCATGAACCCATCGTGAGTAATCTTGCGATCGAATTCCCATGGGCGTCCGAGCAGCAGATGACTGATATCCATTGGTGCGATATCACAATATGTGCGGTCTTTGTAATACGGACCAATAGAGAATGGGACGAGAGCACGTTGTGAGATACGCATGCTGAAATCTTCGGTGAGCCACCCAAGAGTATAAGGTGCATGATGTACCTCCCTTGTTAGTCCAAGTTTGTCAACTGCGTCTTCCGAGATTATATTGCGGCAGCTACCGGAGTCGATTACAAAGCTACACACACGTCCCCGAATCGTACAAGTGGATCGGAAGATGTTAGTGCGTAGCCACTGTGCATCTTGTCGTCATGGTGTCAAACATGACCGGCGCACAACAATCATATGTCTTTTGTCACCCACTGTCTGATGTACTACATCTTCGTCCTCGTTTTCATCTTCGCCACATGAGTCATATACGAAAGATTGATCATTACTCGTACCTTCTCATAGTAATCCGTGCCGTGACTGAGTTGGGCAAGCAGACTGTCGATGTTCTGTTTCCCCACAGCCGTAGCATTTGAGCGCAGAAGGACGAAAAGATCAACGTTGCGACTGGTCCTCCGTAGGAGCACTGCCGTGAGTAGTTGCGTTGTTTGCCTCGCTTGAACCATCTTTCATTGCCAAGACTGTGGTCTGTTCCTGTTGTCGAGTACGAGAACTATGTCCACTCCATGAACTCGATCGAGTTTGTTGTTCTAAAGACGCTGCTCTACGATGCGCCTCCGCAATGGCCGATGGATCAAATTGTAACAACGCCGATTGTAGTTGTTGTCGCAGCCCTCCGATGAAACGGGAAACCAGTTGCGTTTCACTATCTCTTACCTCAGTCCGAGTGAGTAGTAACGAAAATTCTTCCGCGTACTCGTCGACCGAGCGTGTCCCTTGTATGAGAGTCGGTCGAATTTGTGAGGTAGGAAGGTTTCGCTCAAATGTTTCTTGACCTTTGACCAGGTCGAAATCGGTTCTTTTCCATTCCTGCGACGGGTTGCCTTCACTTGCTTCCACCAAGAGGCGGCGTGACCGCGAAATTTCATTGCGATCAATGGTACGCATTGATCTTCCGGCACATGTTTGAAAGCCAAAATCTCATCCACGGAGACCATCTAATCGAGGACAGACTCTCCTCTTGCACCGCCCTTGAATTCTGGGATCTCGACCTTAAAGCTCGATTCCCACGGTCTCGGACGAAACAGTCTGTCATCCACATTGTACTGACCATGAAATCGATCCACATAATCCATGTGTGGTTGAGCAAATCTTTGTTCCCCTTGATTGTATGGTGGATACTGATGTCGTTGATCCCACGGATTGTATTGTGGATGTTGTTGTCGACGCTCATCATGAGGAACGTGTTGCGGAGTCCTCGGTCGATCATGCTGTCCAAAGCGTCCACCTGCAAAGGGATTAACATCCGTCTTTGAATTGTTCTCTTCGAACAGGGGATTGCGACCAATCAATCATTGAGCCAACACCTCTCCCATCTCCATGATCAAGGTGTGAAGTGTTTGTTGCATGGTTTCTTGCATAGCAAGAATTGTTTGCCGCATCTCCACCCAATCACCTACTGCTGCTTCACGCGGAACAGAAGAGGAGCTGTTAGGTTTCTTTGGAGGCATGGAAAGATGTGACTTCCCAGAACGTTCTGTGTCTGATACCAACTAATAGAGAAGCGGAAGTTTGAAGAAGAAGAAATCAACCAATTCTGAGATGGATTGATCGAAGACGAACTCGTAATGAAGATACTCTCTTCACAACAAGATCAAGGGTTTAGAGTTCTCCTCTATTGTTTGTAAAAGCTCTGAATTGTATTATGAAATCAATAAATGAGTTTTACAATGACCTACGATCCTAATAAAGCGTTGAAATAAAACCCTAGCGAAGATAACACTTGATATCGGCCGATATCCATAGTTATCACCTCGAACCGATTTAATATCATAACTGAAAAACAAAGATCAATTACGTATTAGTTACGTAATTAACCAAACACCAAAACAAAACCAAATATATGTAGTAGCTGCTACATCAATTTCCTTATCTTTATCTAGAAAGAGAACTTTCTCTGGATTTTTTCTTCACTTGGGGAGAAGTTAATTCAGACTTTGCGGCTGTTTTTGTGTTCTATTTTGTTTTGGGTGTGATGGTGGTGGTTGTTTTCTTTGCAATCTTTCCGATTTGTTCATCAAATCCGCCATCCTCTTCTCCGTTTTGATTTCTTGTTTTATATGTTTTGGTTTGGTAATAAATTCTGGTCTCGTATCGGATCTGTTGTCCGGCTTTTGGTCCGGCGATGCTCGATTTGTTTTCGAGCCTCTTGATCAACTCTTCCTCGAGCTTCATCCCGACGGCGAATTCGATTTTTATTTTTTGATCCTGTTGGATTTTCATTTTCGTAGATTAATATCTTTGCAGCCTTTCTTCTCTAGCTTAGAATCAACAGTCTAGACCATTTAATAGTTGAATCTGGACAGCGGCAGAACCTCCTCGGCATGAGTTTTCTGGCGGGTTACTGCCATTAATGAAATTAGGATTTTTACAATATTAACCTTAGTTTATATTCATAATTTTGTTATTTATTATATTATTTTTAAAATTTTATTTTTATTTTATTTTAAATATATACATCATTCGAATAAATATAAATACGAAAAATATCTTTGAATTATGAGTTTTTAATATTGATAACTATGACTATTATGGATAATAAAAAATTATATAGTAAATTCGTATTAATTATATGAATTTTAAATTTAGATAAATATAAACGATAAAATATTTTAATAAAAATTATAATATTTATTCATATATAATTATATTTTAAATTTAGTTTTATTTATGAAATATATAACTTTGGATAAAAAAATGTAAGATGATAAATATGAAAAATATTTCAAGATTTTCAAATTAGCCTTTGAGTCGCAGGACTTCTCTTTCCTCTCTAGATCTAGGACGATTTCCGGGGATCCATCCTTGCCTCTCCGGTAGCATTTCTTCACCAGGGAGGACTCCCTCTTTCTACTCAGCCCCTTCTCTTCATTCGTGGAGTCTGAAGATCTCAATCCCGGTAGGGTGGCGGTGCTCGTTTCTTCTGGCTTAGCGGCAGCGGTCCCTAGGCGTATCTCTGGTGGCGACGCCCGATCTGTGGGGACTAGGTCATCTCTTGGTGGTCTGTTCTTCGGGGATCTCCGGTGTAGCGACGCTCATGTGTTCTTTGGCGTCGGTTCTTGATCTCGCAGGGTGGTTTTGTAGGGTCGTGGCTAACGGCGAGTGCATGTTTCATTGGGCTCCTCTTCCCCTCTCTTCTGCTTGCTTTGAGGACGACGACATAGTTTGGTGGCGGCGGTTCGCGGTGGGGTCCTGAACCGATAATGGTCCGAGAGTCTTTTGTTTGCTCTCGTCATCCGCCTAGGCACCGCTTCTTGGCAGAGGAACCGACGATAGCGGCGGCGAGTATGCGCTTTCGCACTCCCTCTTTTAGGTTGGGCCTTTCAAGCTTTGTTCTCTCCGGTGCTCGCTCTCTTTTTTTCCCTGCCTTCCCCTTGTTCTGGTGATCAGAGTCTCTCTGGCGTTTCTGCTCTTGGTGGCGGTGTGGTCCGACGAAAGAGTTCACGGTCCGAGCTTGAAGTTTTTCGACGGCGGCAGCGTGTGCGGTTTTGCTCTAGGGTTTCTATCAAGTCTAGGGCCGATTTTGGGCCTATTTGGTGTTATGTGTTTTCAGTCTCCAGGCCCATCTTGGCTTTGAGTTCTAGTGGGTTAAGGCCTTGTTTGTTGTTTTTTTTCTTTTGTTTTTTTTTGCTTTTTTGTATCAAAAAAAAATAATAATACGAAAGTCCTTTAAAAAAACATGAAAAATATTTATGAAAATCTTTAAGTACTAATAAATATGTTATTATAGAATATAATTTTGTAAATTTAAATTATTTTATATAATTTTTGAATTTATATAAAAACGATAAAATATTTTTAATAAAAATTATATATTGATTTAATACATATACATATATAATTATAATTTATTTTAGAATAAACTATAAAATATTTTAATAAGGGATTTGGTATAATAATGTATATATTTATATTTAATTATAAATAGTTTGATATAAATTTTTTATAATAATATTGTTGTTAAACTAAATTGATGAGTTTTACTTTTAAAACATTGTGTGTTAATAATATTTGTGGTTGCACATGATTCGAACAAATGATACTGATTATCATTAAAAATGGTCTTAGCGATTTTAAACAAAATTTGTAAGCTGGCATACTTTTTTTTTTAACATCCAAGCTAAGCTGAGATATACTTATCTTAGTCATTTTTAAAAAAAATGGTCTAGTCTTGTCCGAATCTATTGAGTCGACTTCATTCCATTTCTATTTGCTGTTTATCTCATGAGATGACCATACCATATACTGTTTATATCTGTCCTCACCAAAACTCCAGTGCAAAGTCCACATAACATTTAATTTTATGATAATAAAAGGATTTAAAAGTCCCCAGATAGTGTTAAAAAGATTTAATTGACCAAAAGGATTTAACTGACGTGTATTTAGTAGTGTTCTAAAACGCGCCGCCGAGGTCCGCCTATTCGCCGGCGAGACGCTCGGCGGCTGCTGACCGCCGCGAATTGGTGTAAGTCGGTAAAAAAATCGGGATTTGACCAAAAAGCTCACGTTTTCCTTCGATTCGAATTAGAAATCAACTGTTATGTTGTAAATCTATCATATCTGAGTAAAACTCGCAAGAAAAACAAGTTAAACTATGCTAATCTTGAAAAAAAAAATGAAAAAGCTGCGTAAATTAGGTCAGAAGTCGCAGAAAGGAAGAGGTTGAAGACGAGGGCGATTTTGTAATTTTGCATATTAATAAGTAAAATAATAAAATATAGCCAAAAACATAGCTTGGGATTCGAACTCAAGTCACGTGGGATAAAGGAGCACGCCCCAAACCATTAGACTGCTTTAAACATTTTTAATACTACGTTTAACAAATGTATATATCAATATACACATAAAATATCCAAAATTCCGCCCCGCGTAAATTCCGATTAATCCCCGATTTTTTCATAAATCGCTAGGCCCAACCTCACCGCGCGTACAGCGCCTAGCGAGTTTCCGAACAATACTATTTACTGTCCAATCATTAGGCAACCAACACAATAAGAACTTAAAGTGAACTTCTGGTTAATATAGGGGCGTGAGATATACAATCTAATCTTTGACCGTAAATAGACTGAATGTGGAGACCAATAGATCTATGATTCTTAGATACAAAAATGATATATATATATATATATAGTATTTTCTTAAATGAATTTCTATAAAGTAGCTAAAAGTAGTGAAAAGAAGAAGTCATTATATAATACCCCAAAGGAAGTGCGGAAATTAAAATCCGTTGATTGAGCCATGAATTTAAAGCAAATTGTCCAGCTGGGTTTGCAGATCCCGAATGGATACCATATTGATACTGGCTTGTTCATCAGCTGAGTACTCGGCCTTGAGTAAAGACTCCACTTGTGTATGAGCCTCCACAATATTTGTCCTGAACATATAAAACATATACGTAGGGTCATCGTATCGATGAACTTTTTTAGTATTCAAACTAGCAAGAGATTTGGGTTCAGAAACAAGGGAATAGAACAAGCACACATTGGAAACAAGCATAAGATAGTTTAGATGGTCGATAAAGTTGCCGATAAATAGACTTACTTGATCGGCTTGAAAAGTATGCTCCTTGTTGATGGATTCTGCAGATAGAGTTTCATTTTTGCTAGAATGGGAAGCAATTCTTGTTGTATTGCAGCATATACCTGGTTAATGGATAAGTGATACAACTCATCATTTTCCTGTGCTTACTGTTATTAATTCTTGTACTAAAGAACCACAAATGCATGTCTAAAAGATCATTAGCATCTGATTATGTTAGTAGCAGAACTACTGATGAACAGAGATTTTAATATCATGGCTCAGCAAAGGGAGAACAGAAAATTCAACAGAGTACATTATTCATCTCCATACCTTCTGAACAAGTTCAGCCACCTTATCTGGAGTAGCGAAAGCTTGTTCCTTCAGCGGCTTAGCCATGACAGAGTCAACTTTTTTATTCTGAGTTCCAGTGGAAAGAGCAACTTTTATGGCTGTGACCTGCATACAAACAACGTACATCATGTATAAACAGCGCAAAACTATTACGCTATTCCATCAGGAGAGAAGCCTCTTTAGATAATAGAGTCCCTCCTCTCATGATCGCCTGATCGGTGCATTGTATTAAATAGATGGGCGATTAATTTAAAAATGGTCTGTAATGTACAGAAAATTTCTTGAAAATGAAGCAGTGCAAGGATGCTGACTTAAAACTTTATAAAGGACGTCTAGAATCTTAAGAAACGTTGAAAAAAGTTTCCCAGAAGAAAAAGGGAAAGAGAAACCCACCTTGGTTACGAATGAAAGCATAGGATCCACAACTAGCTTAGTGACTGACATGATGAACTCCTCACAAGTTGTCTTAAGACATTTTTCTAGTTCCTGCAAAATTAAACATCCATGCATCATTCCCATTCATATAAAGGAATGCAAGGATTAGTATCGAATTAGCGTCCATGTAAAGCAAGATACAACCAACAAAAAAATCATCTGCAAAAGCTTGAACTGAACACGGATGATCCTACCAGTTCTGTCCAAACTCATGCGAATATGAAGGAAATCTGCAATTGATAGTTGGTGGAACCGTGGAAGAGAAAATACAAACCTTCTTGGCATCTATTTGGCTCTCCAAAACTCGAGGTGACAGGGTCCTTGCTAGGGAGGTTGACCTAGTCCAGTCAAAAAGTGACGCTTGACCTCTAAGTATCCTCCTCAGGTGTTCCTAACCACATATTATGAATTACGTTAATTACTGGTGAAAGTTAGTAAAGTCATCAGCAAGGAACGAAACTGGAGGAAAAAGTTATGAAATCTGCACCAAACATAAGCACTCTCAAAGGCTATAAAGTAAGGTTTAGATTCATCATACAAAGTGGGCCTGAATGTCGCAAAAACTAACCAGTAAATGGGAGAAATCAAGCTCTTTGTGGGTGACTGAAAATTCTATGTCAAAAGGCGCAATCTGGAAACAAATATAAGCATCGTTTAAAATATAACTATTGACTATAGAGAAAAAGAAGCAAAGTAAAGATAGATCAGCCATAACCTGTTCTCTCAAGATAAGGATATGTTTGATAAGGAACAGCTGGCCATCCATTGTAGTTGATCGCTTAGTAATAAGCTTGCTGGCTTTCTGTTGCATATTTGACAAAATAATGTGGACTTCTTAATTAAAATGAACAAAGATAAATATATTTTCTACAGGAAAGTGGCACATATACGTGTAATTGATAATGCCATTGAACATAAGGAAAGCTGAAAAGGGATCAGAAGTCAAGGCGATGGAAGTTTGGTTTTCTAGCTTGCTTACTTGAATTGACAAAGAGCAAACTTCTACAGCTTCCTGTAGAACAGAAGTGATGTTCAGTTAGACAACTTTATGTCTTCTTTGACAGAATGAGAAGCAATAAAGTTACTGATAGAGCAGTCTTGCCTGTGCTAATCCGGTGAAGACTGCAGGGTCCAAGCAATGATATAATTTAGATAGACAAGAGAGAGTCTTCTCCAGAGGTGGATACCAAGTCTTAATTACATCAGCGTTTTCATTATCCTGCACCTTAGAACATAAGTATACAACTAAAGACCACCAAACCATAGGAATAATCTGAAATAATATTTTACCCCGAGATTGGTATCGGATGGTGTATTAGGAGATCCCTCCAGCTTTGCAGGGTAATCCAGATCTTCATCAGAAGGAATATAATTTGCAATCTGCAGAAGTAAAAAGGGAATCATGCTTGTGGAAGTAGAGGCCAGGGAGAGAGACAGTAAAAGTTGTAGAAAAACAATGCTGGCAAGGTAAATATGGCACCTCATCTCGGATATATGTTCTGGCACGAAAAGTCAATCTCTCATTAACATCGGCTAAAATTCTTTGTAATGTAGGCCGCAGTCCGGCCAGGGTTTCACTCTGTCTAGCGGACTGCTCTCCCAAGACTTCGACTTTAAGGATATGAACAAGCTCACATAGAAGGTCAATATTTGCCTCGTGAATCAGTTTTGGGCGTAGAATGTCATATAAGTATGTAGACCTGTTCAGGGATCAAGCAGATGTGATTATTGGATGCATCGCATAAGATATAAGAAAACGAAAACAATCTGGATCACCTATGCTTATTCATACTTTCTAAATCTACACTTTCAAGAAGTCATATTCAGATTCAAGGAAAGTTTACTACAGTGCAGTGGATCCACCGACTACAACAACTACAGTGTAGTTGGAAGCATGATATAAGATATTACAAAAGAATCAATCTGCAAGATAAGCCATAAAAGTTCATCTTTGCTCCAAACTCAAAACATGATCACTTATGCTTACTCATATTCCCTGAACCTAGATTTTCAGAAGTCATAATCCGATTCAAAGAAAGTTAACTACAGTGTAGTGGATCCAGCAACTATAACAACTTCCATCTCTAAAAAAGATAACTCGACTAGTATTAAACAAAACGAAGATAATATTATCAAAGCAATGCCAGCAAAGTAGGTTCCCGATTCACAATTAACAATGATGGGGTGAATTCCTGCTGTGTATTATTTGATGAACGCTAATGGTGTACAGAGAACGGAAAAGAGAATATGTAGCGTCTCAATTATATGTATTCAAGTAAAAACATTAGATGTTATGGCAATTTATATTAGCTGTATATATATCAGTATGGAAGGCACCAAAATCATGTCAGGGTTTTAATTTTAACAGAAACAGAGATGGTGAACCTGGACAGCACAACACATAAAAGCTTACAAAGGATCAACTAAAGGTGCCAGACTCGAAACTTCTTTGGATGATGCTGGAAAGAAATGAGTAAACAGTTGATACTCCATTTGACAAACCTGAAATTTATAATGGAGTTAAGTCATGTGGTGCAGTTTTTTGCGAAACAAAGTCCATTAACAATCTCTAAAATTTTCAGTTGCTAAAAATGATAATTCAGCCATTGTATCTCTCGAAGACCCTCGTCTGACCTTCAAACCACACAGATTAACAGCTATATTAACATTCTAAAATTTTCCTATATGTGTCTATCCCCTATAATGATAGCAACGTGCTTTTCTACTAAACTGGAATAACCCTCGTTTCCCATGTGAATAAAAAGAGGTATTTGTCCCTTTAATTTCCTTCCTATACCTGCATCAGATATGCACAACCAGATCTAGTCAAAGATGGCAGTGCCTCTTTCTTGGAAAAATCAAATACTCGTTGGTGAACTATGCCTTTGACCTGATAAGTGAAATGAAAAATAAACAGGCGATTACAGTCACCTGCAGATAGAAACTAAACCATATTGTAATCCAGAAATAAACTCACAAGAGAAAGCCGTTGTTCACAGTATAGTCTGTGGCATTCTGCAAGGATTTGAACATATTCCTTCCTTGCTGACCTACTCTCGATTTCCTCCAATACAGGTTTAAGCTGGAGATATAATTTTTTCGATGTTCAACATCATAAGAAAGAAAATATCATCATGCCGTCATCTTCACAAAACTGAAATTGAATATTGCTACAAAATCTATAGTTCCTTTGTCTTTTATCAAATAGTGACCCTAGCATTTTTGCACAAAAATGGAAAAAAAAAATCAAAAGGTATCACCTCACTTGCAGCAGCCTTGAAGCGAACATATATAACAGATGCCTCGACACCCTCCGAGACAGATGCTTTGTTTCCATCTGTCCCGCGAAATGCAGCCTGAACCTGACAATAAAATTAACATGTCTGTGTCAAGAAAGCTAGACACAACTACAAAATCCATTCTACTTGCCCAGATTACAGGCATATAGGTATTCAATACATGTATATACACAGTCACGAGAACTAAATTCCTGCTTTGTGTAAGCTGTGCAAGACTATGCATAATACAGAGAATAGTTACCTGGGCAGCAGCAGTTTTGAGTACTGCAAGGATGTAAGTTCGCATCATGCCCAAGGCGCGTGACTGTAAAATTATAAATGTTAGTCTTCTCTCATAACAGAGGTTACAAGATAATCATCTCCCCTATAAATGGGTTATAATTATAAACCAAGCGTCTCTCAGTGCGAGAGAATTAGGGAGGAGAGACAGAGAGTGAAGGCTCTTTCGTAGTACCTGTAGCTGACGAAATTTGAGTAAATAAACACTCGACTCCACATATTGGAGATTACTTTCGACGTACCTACAGAACCCAAGGTAAAAGAAGCATATTACAATCACTTCATGGGAGCAGGACGAACTTTAAGTGCGGTATTCTGTTAGAAAGTCGCCACGCAGTGAATGTTTTCATAATATTGTATGCAACATCATTTACTCACGAGATGCACTCATCGAGCTGTTTCAGTAGTGGGAGGAAGTTACAGTTTGATACATTCATATTTGGAGAGTAAAAATTAGAGGATATCTGCAAAAAAAAGGAAAATAAACAAAATTAGAGCAATTGGACACCTTGTTGGGTATTTTCTCCTAAATTTACAACCACCATTCAGTGAGAAACATACGCTATGAACTAAAGTTCCACGTGTATGCTAAGTTTTAAGTGGACTATGTTGATAAGTAAAACAAGGGTACAATCTTAACCAGCTACACACTTATACACATGCAACATTATGTCAGTACGCCAGTATTTGAAATCTTACATTCTCCAGTTCATCAATATAGTTGAGCTTACTCCTTAGTGCTTCTGCAAACTCCATCAATTTCTGCTTCTCCATTAACTAGAAAAGGTAGAAGAAAGAGGTCAGATGAGAAAACTATCACAATCACAGAGAGAACCAAAAACTCTTGATCAGCCAAGATGCATTAAGTATATTTTATTTGTCATTTTCGATATTTATCGCAGGTAGGAGTAAAAACATTTGTAGATTAAGAGAAACAATAAAATCATCTTCCAGCATAAAAGAGAGAGAAAACAATACCAGTCGGTCGCATGCATCATGAAGAGTTTTAGTCTTTGTTGTTACTTCTTGATGTTGAAGCTGCAGTTCGTTAAATAGGTCAAGCGTTTCATCAACCTGCGCAGGAGAATTCCTAAGGTCAAATACAGAAACAGATGCCTCTTAATTTTTTGGAAAGGTAAGGCCACAGCATTGCACAAAACTTGGTGGAAACCTGCCTGGTGGAGTATATTATCACACGTCTGGATGCGCTCAGTTAAAGTATTGACATAGTGCCGATACTTTTCCTCTGTCTATCTCAGAAACGAACAAATCAATTAGACACATTCCAAGTAATGTTTCGAGACTTTAAACCTCGGAAGAACATGACTAATTGACTATCACAGTATCACTAACCTCAGACTTCATCGCTGATTCAAGATCAGTAAACCATTTGTAGAACTGTAATAAAAAAACAACATAGGTCGAAATGAAGAAGCATTAGCACACATATAGAGATGCAAGAAAAGAGATGCCCACAAATACAAATGCAAATCCTACAGTAGCGCATTCTTTATCAAATAAGCTAAGCATGGTCTTTCTTCACATACGTCACAGATTTTTGGAATTTCAAGTAGCAGGTTAAGAGATCACCTGATTTGTATTAACCAAAACAGCTTCAATTGCTCCAGAATCTCCCAAGTTTGTGTCCTCTGCAGAGACAGACAAGCCATTATCGGGCCGGTGAACATGCTCATGTACCTAAAACCAGGAACTAACACTAACATCAAACAAAAAAAGGAAAACATTCCAAAAAAAAAACCAAAACAGACAACCTCAGACTCACAAGATTGGCAGGAAATGGCCGCTCAGCGACTGCATGAGATAAAGAAACTATAGCTGCTTGTTGCTCTTCTGTCAAAGGAGCACTCTGCAATGAAAAGCAACCACATTACAATTCAATTATATGAAAGAGCATCATTCAGATCCAACTATTGTATCTGAACAAATGGATCAATAACCAGACTCATCAATGAATTTTTCCTGGATCTAATGGCGGGATTTCGAGCTCAGAATTTGGCGATTACCTGTTCCCAAGTGGAAGCGAAATTGTAGCCTTTGGAGATGGCTCCAGATTTGGGGAGGCTTGAAGACGATGCCACCTTAGTCGCCATATCTATGGCGGTTTCTTAGAACTAACGAAGAGAAAGACGACGATCCGTTCCTGCGTACCTGTTACTCTTTAACTGGAGAATGTGTTCATTTGCGGGGATAATAACGATCTAGACGGAGTTACAATTTACACGAACGAAAACGCTTTTCCGCGTTGGCGTTCGCAACAAAATGCGATTAAAAAAAGAGGTTATGTATATGACCGTTTGATACGCTCGACGAGTTCTACCGGCGATCTAGGGCTCAGAGACGGCGAGGGATGTCGCACGTGTGCCAACTTACGCAATATTTATCAGATTTTTTTTTTTATTTTATAACACCTTAATATTAATAAGTTAAACTCTATAAATAATCTTTTTCTCTCTCATGCGATGAAAAGTGCGATCGCACTTCTTCATCTCTAACTTCTTTTTTTCCAGAATTGATTGAGATTACTGTCGTTTATGGGAGATTTATACATGATTATAATCATTTTTCCAGGCGCTGTTTTAATGGCAACGTTTGGAACTATGAATCTGATTTATAATGTCTTTATGAGAATAGTTAAACTCGATCTTGGTGTTGGTGTAACAACGGCACTTCAAATCCCCTATCAATGGCACATGAGGGATGAGAGATGGTTTTCATTTATAATTATTAGTCGTGGTCGTGGAACAGTTTCTGGTGACTCTATTTGGTTTCTCCCCGACGATGGTGATAAGTTGATATTGTTGTCTCTACCACTACTTCTCGCCATCATAATTCGATCTCAATATCGTGACCGAATCTTTCACAGGGGTTTTGGTATCATCTTCTGCCCTTTTGCCATCATTACCGAGCGTGTCCTTTCAATGTCCTTAGCAAAGGACATTTATGGCAAATACGCTTGGGTTTTTACGGCATCTTATGTCGATTATTTGTCAAAACTAATGTTTATTATTAGTTTTGTGGTTGCTTCCGGGTGTCATCTTAATTTGGTGGCTATCCGAAGATCGAAACAAATCTTCTCAGATTTGTTGTGCAAACGTCGTCCGCCACGGAAACCACCATGGGAATTAGAGATATTGAGAGTTAGTAAGAAGACAAATACATCACTCATTAGACTTTGTTCGGAGACAAAATTCTTCATAAAGACCTTGATACGGAATTGTTGGTATCAATGTGTCTACTTTTCAGAGATACATGTCGGCACATCGGGTTTCAAGATGCGGTTTGTTAAAAGAAAGTTCAGCCAAAAGATGCTGCATACAAATCACTTCAGAGAAAAAACAAATATGAAGTTGGATAATAATCGATATTATGATCGATTAGCGAGTAAGACTACTCTTCGGAAAGCATCGTTAAACTCCCTTCTGCTGTATTTTCTCAGTGTATGGCACATACATATGTGTATGTAATAATTGTGTTGTTGTATTTCTGTATAATGTCTTTGATATTGTAATCAAACAGTGTATTTGTTTATTAATAAAGTTATGATTTCGTCGGAAAAAAAAAGAAGTTAAACTCTATACGGATAATACAAATATTTCCTAAGAATTGGAATTGGACTAGAAAAAATTACATAATTCATTAAACTCTCTTTACCAACTTCCGCCATATGATCCGCAGTTTGGTTCTTCTCTCGGTTTACATGTTCCAAAGAGCATTCTGGCATTTTCCTAATCCAATACCAAATATCAATCAAGATATTGGCAATAACCATACTTGATCCTTGCTTATTGATCAAATTTACCAACTCCTTGTTGTCTCCTTCATACCAAACATGTCTCATACCTTGCACCCATAACAATTGTACCACGAATAAGAAAGCCGAGGCTTCTGCTTGTAGAATTGATCCTCTATTTGGTAACCTTGCATATCGAGAAAAAGATGATTCCCCATATGGTCTCTTACTATCCAACCTCCTACATAATAGATTCCGGTGTCATGGACATAACTTGCATCAAAGTTACAATTTAACCAACCTTTTTGCGGTGGTTCCCAAAAGGAAGATCGTTGTGCTTGACTTAATGATAAGCTCTGAGTATCTGTAACATGTTCATATACACTATCACACCATTCGTTTGTTCCTATCCAAACTCTCTCGACAACAGATTGTGGCTGACAAACTTTCTTACCAAACAACAATTCATTTCTCGACTTCCATAATTGCCAACATATCCAAAAAGAAATGTACCTTTGTTTTCTGTTATAGCTGTTATTCCGATATATCTCCAGTATCTTATTTATCAGATTTTTATGTCAGCTATTACAAGTTAATCCTCAACTTCTGTAAAATATTACTTTTTGCCCTAAAGCTTTTAATTTAAAGCTTTTCACAAATGTATTTCGTCTTCTCTTTAATCATATACGTTGATGACAGATATATCTAAATTAACGAGGAGACTGTGTAGGGACAAATTCTCAAATGCTCTTTGACTCAAAGTCAAAGTCTGTCATACTCTCCTCTGATCTAACATACTCTCTACTCTTAATATAATGTAATTCTGATTTTGTCCCTACGATTTTTTTATTAATTTTATTTTAAAATTTTAGATTTCAAATTTCAAAATTCAAATTTTGGAGCTCAAATTTCAGAATTCAAATTTTAAAATTTGGAGCTCAAATTTCAAATTTCAAATTTCAAATTTTGGATTTTTTAATTTCAAAACAAATTCGTAATGGTACAATTTGGTTCAACTGAGTACAACTTTGTAATGATACAACTTGGTTTAACTGAGTACAACTTCGAAATGGTACAACTTGGTTCAACTGAATACAACTTCGTAATGGTACAACTTGGTTCAACTGAGTACAACTTCGTAATGATACAACTTGGTTCAACTAAGTACAAATTCGTAAGGGTAAAACTTGGTTCAACTGAGTACAAATGAATAGTTATACTGAGTTATACTAAGTTGCACAATATATTGGTACAATTTGGTTTAATTGAGTACAAATTTGTAATGGTACAATTTGGTTCAACTGAGTACAAATGTATAGTTATACCGAGTTATACTAAGTTGCACGATATTTTGGTACGACTTAGTATAACTATTGCGTGGTTATACTTCTGCGATTTCTCTGTATCTTTTTGTTCATATCCATACTTTTGGGTTTTCTCATCTTCTCTTTCAGATCTGTACTTCTGGTTTTCTCATCTTTTCGTCCAGATCTGTAGATAACATAAACAAAATCAAAGCAATTAAAAAATTCAGAGAATTCGAAACTGAAGAAACGAAAAATCGAATCTATATAAGAGAAAAAGAGAAGAAAATTCAAATCGAAAAAAGAAGAAGAACAACAAATACCGGATTTTCTGGGTTTCTCATGAGAGAACTCGAAGGAGAAGAAGACAGATCCGAAATCGAAGTGAGAAGGAGAAATCGAATGAGAAGAAGAAGATATAAAAGGAGAATATCGATAAGGAAGATGAAAAATGGAAGAAGAGAAGAAAATTTAAGAAAGAGAGAAAATGGATGAAGAACAAAGAGAGAAGAGAGAAATCGTGAGAGAAGGCACAATAAATAAGAAGTTATCAGAAATATATTAGGTTAAATAAGGCGGTGGCATTTCTCCGTAAATAGTTAGATTCATTAAAGTTTAATATGTCTTTTGTGACATTTTCGAATTAAAATAAATCTTAAATAAATGAATTATTATGAGAGCAGTATTTGAGAGTTTGACTGAAAGTCAAAGAGCTCTAGAGAATTTAATCCGACTGTGTAGAAGTGTGATTACGAAACCAAATTTACGGGGAAAAAAACTGAAAATGATTAAACTAAATTTGACATTATATAAAAAATATAAGGTATGGGTATAAGTCGTGTTATATGTCAATATGTCTGCTTTTTTATCTCCAAATACCGATGTTACATGAAATCAGAAGCGGATACGCGAAAGTGAAATCGTATAGAAACGCATAAGCGATTTTTTCGAAATATATAAAAAGCGGGTACGTGTTGGAAGTGTATATACATATATACATATATATATATATATATATATTAAAAATATAATATCTCATAACTAAAACTTATATGATTTAAAATTAAATATCAAAATATTGTATTCATTTTTAGTTAATTATATCAAATAAGACGAACTCAAAATATATTGTCAAAATAACTAAAAAATCCAAGTTTTCAAAGATAATATTGTCAAACTAATTAAATTAATCACTTCTAATAATTCACAAATGATTTATATAGTTTATCTAAACAAAATTCTTTGTAAATAAAAAGATAAAATTTATTATGCACAAATATCAAAATTTATTATTAGTTTCAATGTTTTATATATATATATATATATTTTATTTCCTCTAATTCTAAGACTTGTTTTATAAAATAAAAAATTATATAAAAATATAATTCTACATTTCTTCTTTGTTTACGACTTCGGGTCTTTAAAATGAAAGCGCAAGCTTTCAATGTATTTTTAAAGAGTTTTTTTAAAGCGTATTGGAAGCGAGATTACGAAAACTTACACAAGCTTCCGATTCCGACTCCAATTCCAAAACGGGAAGCGGTTATCGGACGAAGCTTCTGTGCTACCTAACCAAATACATCCCATTATTTCTAATTTTCTTTTGTACTTTTGACTAGGTTTTAGATGCTGCCTTGAAATATCTTTCTTGGTGGCTGATAGCTACGCCCAACTTAATCATATCTATACTCCAACATCCATTTCGTTTTCCGTTATTATACTTCACCATTAAAAACTCAATTAAATAAAACCTTAAAGGTTTGTATACTAATTAACCTGCTACAGATATTAATAGAAATCTGAATGAAATATTTGAAATCATGAGTTAGACAAACGAGTTGTATGAGGTATAGAAAACTCTCAACTACAGTTCTCAGTCTCAGGGATGGAATTGACCCGCCTATTTGGACTGTGCCACATTTAGACTGAGACACGGCCCAGACTTCTGTAGGAGACACCGCTACTACTTGACTTTGATTCTTGAATGATCCACATCACTTATGTCGTTTGAAAGGCAGCGTTAAAAAGTTTACTATATAGTTTAGAAATAATCAGGAAACATTTCACTCGTTCTAAGTTTCTAACTAACACAACTTCGATCTATATTGCAGCAACTAATGACATTTAACTATCATAAAATTATATAAGGGGATTTACTTCTTTTTCTTATATACTGTACATATTATGTAATTATATATTCACATAAGTTATAAATAGTTTGCAAGGAACTGTACGAATGTATTTAGGAGTTTTATTAATTTGTGCATGATCTTGACCGTAAGCGCGCGATATGTTTGAATAGTCTGCTTACGTAATTGCAGCTAGCTATTTATTCGTTACACGACATCTTTTCTCTCTTAAGTTAACCACAAAAATCATCTTTTAATTATTCTTCCAAACTAATTAAGAACGCCGCCATAACTTTATATGACTGTTTAATTTTCTTGGTAAGAGAATTATATGATTAGACATTTTATCCATCTCATACAAGTTACAGCCCGATTGAGACTGTGTGGTGTCGATGCATTAAGCGTTTAACATTTGGTACATTTTCACATTAGAGCTCACTAGATATCTAGTGGTTTTATACGCCAAATATACATGTAACTGATCTAAAGTCTTGTACGTACGTATACGGACTAAATAGTTAATCTAGAAATTTATGACTTACATATGTGTATTGCAAACGAGGTAAACCCTAGGAAGTAGAGTTCCCAACAGACAAAAAAGTCGAAGAAAGGAACACGACTTTCTTTTTCGTTGTCCATGTCGTCGAGGTTGCAGCTTTGGTCTGAATCTTGATCAATAATATTGCTTTTGTTTGAATCCGTATTTACTTGTAGAAAATTGTAGAACTCCATAGGCTTTTTACTCTGGTTTGCTGCTATCGCATCGAAAAAATCATGATAAAAATTGTAAGTTATGTGGTTTCTTTTTTTTTTTTGTCAACAAGTTATGTGGATTCTAATCATATATGTATACATATAGAAAGATAATTTAGCGTAATGAAGAAAATGATTTATACTACACATGTCACAAAATTGAAATTTATCACAAATTCAAAAAAAAAAAAAAGAAGGAATTTTATCACAAATTCTGATTATGCAATAAAAAAAGGGCGGCTACACTCACTACACATTGCAAAATTATGGAACATATAATTTCATCACCAATCCTAGCAACACTATTCAAATGAACTAGATCATGCGCGGGATAATTTATATATAATAAACTTTATTTTCTATTGAAATAAGAATATGATATTGGATTATTTTTTTTTTTGTTAAAAATTTTAATTTTTTCATCTAAAAACTATTTTAGTAAAACATTTCTTCGTTGGATTTGTTTTGAAATTCTTTTATTTGGTTTTACTATATTGATGTTAAAACAGACAGAAATGGCTTGTTTAGACCTATCCCATTTTATACTCATTTATATTTGAGATTTTTCGATCCGTCAGTTTAAACTTTAAAGTTTAAACTCATTACAAATAACACATGCCTATTTAAACATGGTTAGATCTGTTTCGTTTATGCTCATTTATAAGTTTTCCTTTTTAAAATTTAATACAAAATACAGAAAATTATATTTATTTTGCAAAGTGATATATCACACTACGTAGTATCTCTGTTTTTTTTCTCTATGATACTTGATAATATCTCTTCACGACCTGAATATAGTGTCATAGAAAAAGTTTATGGGCAACGTAATCAGCATTCCTAATAATACATTGTAATCACACAAAAAAACAAAAAAAAACCACAACACCTATTAACACAAAACCATTATCAAATGGTTAAGGAGGGCTTATTGGATTAAGAATTTGAGAGAATTTTATTTTTCTCACAAATCTCATGTTATTGAATTAGACATTCGTACAAATCTTTCAAAAACTCAGTTATATTAATCATTTATACAAATTTTTTAAAATATGAATTATTGAAAATTAAGAATTTCAACAAAAAAATCTATCAAATAAGATTTTGAGGGATTTGAAAAATAATTTATAGTGAAACTTAATGAATAAAAATAACATCTCTTATGATGGTATTTGAAGTTTTTTATTAAAAAAAAACTTTTTAATTTTAATATTATAAAAACGAAAAAAGAATTAAAAAAATATTAATTGAAAATCAAAATTATTAACAAAAAAAATCAAATATCATATTCTCATTTCCATAGAAAATAAAGTTTATTATATAGTATTTTTTAATAGAGGATCTTAAATATACTAAAACCCCAACTAAAATCACCATCAAAATTCTTAAAATTCATTTAAAATTCCATTAAAAAAAACAATAAAAATAATGGCATTCATTGTAATTAAAATAAAAACTTATGACATTTTCTATTTTGTATTTCTGTTTTAATAATATAGATGTGTAAACACATTTATAGAAAACGGGTTAATCATTTTGAGTTTACCTTTGGTATTTAAAGCAGTCTTTCCGGTGAAAAACTCCCTGAGGAATTGAAGATGATTGATAAGTGAGAATTTGTAAGGGTGATTAACAACGTCTCCAAATAATCTCTTCCGATCACCAGAAGCCATCATGATTTGTTCAGTCGCCATTGAAGACGAAGTCGTGGAGGGAAGAATACGAGGCTTAGAGGTTTGACGTGTTCGTCGAGCCATGATGACGTGCCAATGGTTCTTGACGGCGTTATCCGTTCTTCCAGGGAAAAGCCTAGCGATGATGGACCACCTGTTCCCATGGATCCGGTGAGCCGCTAAAAGTCTTTCTTCTTCCTCTTCGGTAAAAGGGTTTCGGTTTATTCTGGGATCCAATTGATTAAACCATCTCAATCTACAACTCTTACCTGCATATATATCAGCATATAAACAAAGCTACGTATTTACAAATCCTAAGCATTGATGACACAAAATCGTTAAGAAGGTTTTATTGGATTAGGGATTTAGAGCATTTGGAGGTAAGAGTTGTAGATTGAGATGGTTTAATCAATTGGATCCCAGAATAAACCGAAACCCTTTTACCGAAGAGGAAGAAGAAAGACTTTTAGCGGCTCACCGGATCCATGGGAACAGGTGGTCCATCATCGCTAGGCTTTTCCCTGGAAGAACGGATAACGCCGTCAAGAACCATTGGCACGTCATCATGGCTCGACGAACACGTCAAACCTCTAAGCCTCGTATTCTTCCCTCCACGACTTCGTCTTCAATGGCGACTGAACAAATCATGATGGCTTCTGGTGATCGGAAGAGATTATTTGGAGACGTTGTTAATCACCCTTACAAATTCTCACTTATCAATCATCTTCAATTCCTCAGGGAGTTTTTCACCGGAAAGACTGCTTTAAATACCAAAGGTAAACTCAAAATGATTAACCCGTTTTCTATAAAGGTAATCAGATTAGAATCCACATAACTTTTATTATGACACTGCAACAACAAGAAGAAAAAGAGACAGACTTTCAGATTAAAAAAAGCTATCAAGAACTTCCACTAACTCAATTGTAGGATGCAAGCAACATCGAAACCTACAAACAACCACATTATATCATCTAGCATAGTACATGATCTGGATCAATAACCATGAAAACATCTAGCATCATAGCGAAGCAAAAATATCCAGAGAAGAACATTGCTATATAATATCATGAGCTCCAAAGTTGAGGTACACCAGCCGATCAAAAACCCAAACATCATGTATCAAAAAGCAAATTCCACATAAAAAGAGAACATGGGAGATTCACCTGATGGATATGAGGATGCATATAATAGGTACAGACAGGGCACTCTAGAAGCTCGTAGACGCTAGTGGCCGGAGCTGTTGCGGTCGGACCGACTATATTGGTAACGACGGCGGCAGCAGGCATAACCACACCGTAAAACAGAAACCTCAATGCCTTCAAGCTATTACTCATCTTAAACCCTTCATTTGAGTCTTCTATCTTACATGTACAACAGAACCACTTGCATCCTTGTTCAATAATAGATCTTCCACAACCTTTTTGGCTCCTGAAAATAGATAAAGAAACTGAATATGGATGCAAAGGAGATACGAGGAGCCAAAACAGTGATGATATATTAGCTCGTCACCAAAATAAATCCCTAAAAGAAACATCTTAAGCCTAACACTTGATACATTTAAACAAGATTGGGCACATTCTTTGATTAAAATTGTGTAATTTACAAGTTCATCAAATCAAAATCTGCGCCTATATATCCCACCGAAAACACAAACGAAATTGAAACTCCACCGAAATTGAAATCAAACACAAAATCTGCGAGCATGTGTCGAACCATGAATCTTGAGACTCCACGTTTTCTACAAAATCCAATTTCAGATGCAAATAGACAAGCAAAAAAAATAGAGAGAATGTGTTACCCGACTAATCTCCCTGCGTTCCTCTCAATCTCTCTAGGGTTCTTCGCGTACCATCGTCTCCTCTGCGTTGATGAGAGAGAGAAAGGGGATTGCTTGATAGGCGAATCGGTGCTTGACAGGTGGCTAAGAAACCGTTTCTTAAAGTTCTAATCTAAGGATCGATCCTTAAGAATATACTTGTTTTTCATTTTTTTTTAATCAAAACTTCCTAAAAACCTCCGCCAAGAACCTGCTAAGATACGGCGTTGTACATGGTCTTACATTAAAATGTTCCGTGGGATTTATTCGAACATCTCTCTCTTTTTTTTTTTTTTTAGTTTTAACTTTTAACAAAACCGAAATAAATTGCTGGTAAAGTTAAGTAGGAAAAAAAAACAGAGCGTTAGTTGGGAACGGAGCCATAACCAATTTCATTTGTTCTATTGGTAGTTAGGGGAGAAGCCTTCTTCAGTTTCGAACCTATCATAACTAAACAAAACGTGTTTTGTTCAAGAAATACTCATACATCTAAACCGGATCCTGATTACACTTAACCAGCAGTAGACCAGATCGGTTTTCACTTTTTAACTGTCCATGACTCCATGTACTGTATTCCACCAAATACTGACAGAGACTCAAACCGACCGTTAACCAGAAGTAGAACTGGTGAAACCTTGTTTATATTAGCTGAACGATGAAACCACACTGTTCTAGCAGCATAATGTTTCAAGAATCTCGCATCAAAATATAAAAATTCATTGAGAAAAAAAAAAAAGAAAGTAAACCACCATCATACAAACACACCGCTCTATGTACGCAATAACTTTCGAACCTATTATGCGCTGTGAGATCACTCCCACAGAACATAACCATTAGACAACCGCCATGATAAGGTCTCTCTGCTTCCGAGACAATGATTCTTGGTCCAGAATTGGAGACAGTAAT
Source organism: Orychophragmus violaceus (assembly GCA_030180135.1). Classification (NCBI taxonomy): domain Eukaryota; kingdom Viridiplantae; phylum Streptophyta; class Magnoliopsida; order Brassicales; family Brassicaceae; genus Orychophragmus; species Orychophragmus violaceus. Next base: position 101,919,733 of record CM058232.1, on the reverse strand, counting down.
AAACGAAATTTCGCAAGAGACCATAATCAACTTCCAGGGATCATCATCTGGAAGAGCTCCACTCAGAGGCAAGAGAATCATCCCAGAACATTTGCATCCCACCTCTGAGAAAGGTTCCCATAAATTGGTGTGATGAAACATATGGTCAAACAGTTTCCAGATCCCATTACTTCCCTTTCCCTTTGAGTTTTGTACTTTTTCTCTTCTCACTGAGCGCAAAACGTCTAGCCATACTATGATTGTAAAACTTCTTCATAGTTATCAGCATGTTGAACCTAGAACAGCAGAGTAGCAGACTACCAACCTTCGCATCATCCAGAAATCACTGAGAATTTTTCCTACATTTCCATTCCATCTGATTCCAATTTATCACATCCAAATTGTACATTTTTACTAGGTTTCTGTTTTCTTCTTACACTTGTAGAATTGTTCAAGAAGATACATTTTACAAGAACCGCCATCTTCACTTTATAGAGGACATGTCTTGAGTTATTAGTCAATACAAGCAAGACACTAACAAACTTCACTACTCGGTTGAAACCAACTTGGTTTATTATATCTTTAGGATTCTGTTTCAAACTCACACTTCACTACAAGAAAACGAGGCTTGAACCGACGGAAATTCCGACAGATATTTTGCCGTCGGAATTTCCGACGGGATTCCGACAGAATATCGACGGTTTGAAGCGCGTCGGAATTCCGTCGGTATATACCGAGGGAATCATAAATCTGTCGGAAATTTCCGACAGATTCCCGACAGACAGAGCAGTTTGTCGATAATCTGTCGGAAATCCGTCGGTTCATAATAAACTTGCTGACAAATGGTCTCGAACCCGAGACCTTGGAGTGTTTAACCCAATACTCAAACCATTGTGATACTATATGTCATTCGTTTATTACTTTCAACATTTTTTTTATATCCCTAAGTTAGAATATTATATATAAAAAAACATATTTTATTTTAGAATTAAACATTATTAAAATTTCATTTATTATTAATAATAAGAAAAATTACATTATTAAAAATTTTAATTATTATTATACGTCGTTCGTCTCCTTCCATTGGTTGACCATGATGTTCCACTCTCCCGCTGGAACCCAAGTCGGTCTTCCTTCACCCCGTTGCCACCGGAGCTTCATACGCCGCATCTTTGTCTTGAAAACTTTCCTTGCTGTTCGGTGAAATTCCCGCCAGACAATGAAAACATTATCCGGAGAGAATGTAAAGTATTCCTGAAAAAGACGAAATTAATTGTGTATTTAAAATTTTAGTTTATAATATTAATTAACAAAATTATAACTTACAAGGAAATCCTCGAACCATGCAGTTTTTAGATCCGTCATGACGTTATAGTACGTCAGATAGCGTCCAGACCAGCGATTCTCCATGATGTCGCTGATGACAGAGTGGATGACTGTATTGGATCCGAACCAAATGGCCCGGTGGGCTTGGCGAGAGGGATCGAGGTTTGGCAGCGACCCTCGACCCGGTTCCGCTATAGTTTGAAGAACGGAAGCGCGGACTTCGGGAGATAAGGGTGCGGAATCCATATTTTTTTCTTTTTTTGGCGATGGAAAGAAGAGTGGAAACGGGTGGATATTTAAAGAAAATTTTCCGACGGCAAATCCGTCGGTTTTCTGTCGGTTTTATGATTTATTACCGAAGCGACATTTCCCTATAGGTTACCTTGGGAAGAGAAGTGTGTAAACTCGGATTTGACCGTTGTCCAAAATATTCCGACGGATTTCCGATGAAATTGGGCTAATCCGTCGGGTTTTTGTCGGTAATCCGTCGGAATATTTTTGGTACTGTTGGGCCGACGTAGCCGTTTTAATTACCGTTGGGCTGACAAATTTTCCGACGGATTACCGACACCAGTTTCTTGGTCCGTCGGTTTTCTCTCGGTTTTCCGTCGGTTAGTTTCCTATATATAACCGGGCATTTGTCTCTTATCCTACACACCACACTCTCACTCTCCCTTCCGAACTCTCTCCACTCTCTCTCTAATAATATTTCTTATCAGGCCAAAATGTCTTCATCTAATTATTTCAGATCGTGGATGGACGGACCGAGGGTTGATGAGACGACAGATTTAGTGTATAAACCATATGCACTCGGTATTGTGGAATTCATGACGATGGCTTGCAATCAACCTCATACGCAGAAAACCGGTAAGATGAAATGCCCATGTAGTCAGTGTCGAAATGTTAGAAATCCTACAATTGGCGAAGTATGGCATCACTTGTACTCAGTTGGGTTTATGGCTGGTTATAAGATTTGGTACCTTCACGGGGAAACATTTGATGGCGCAAGTAGTAGTAGAGATCAATTTGGTAGTGCTAGTACGCGGGAACCTACTGGTAGTAATAGCGAACATTATAATATCGCGGAGGAAGATGTTGGTGTAGGTACCGTTCAGATGGTTACTGATGCATTTAGAGAAAATATACAGGAAGTAGGTGGTTATCAAATTCCTAGGGCAGAGGAGGAACCTAATGTAGAAACCAGGAGATTTTTTGATATGTTAGATGCAGCGAAGCGTCCGCTTTACGATGGTTGCAAAGACGGACATTCACCATTATCATCTGCAACTAGACTAATGGGAATAAAGACGGACTATAATTTGGCGGAGCCATGTGTGGATGCTTTTTGCGAATTCCTGAAAGATGTTCTTCCTGAAGATAACCTTGCTCCAGGTTCATACAACGAGGTCGAGAAACTTGTTAAAGGGCTTGGATTACCTTATCAGATAATAGATGTGTGCATCGACAACTGTATGCTATATTGGCGAGAAGACGAATACCGATTGGAATGTAAGTTCTGTAAGAAACCACGATTTGAGGATACAAGGGGAAGAGCTAGGGTTCCATTCAAGAGAATGTGGTATATGCCGTTAGCTGATAGGCTGAGGCGCTTATACCAATCTGAGCGTACTGCAGGGGAAATGAGATGGCATGCTGATCATATAAGAGGAGCAGAGATTGCACATCCTTCTGATGCTGAAGCGTGGCGACATTTTCAGAGTGTGTATCCAGATTTTGCATACGACCCACGTAACGTATACCTCGGATTATGCACAGATGGTTTCAACCCGTTTGGAAGGCATGGGAGACCATATTCGTTGTGGCCTGTCATTTTAACTCCTTACAACCTACCGCCATCTATGTGTATGCGGCGAGAGTTTCTTTTCCTGTCCGTACTTGTTCCCGGTCCAGAGCATCCTAGAAGATCACTAGATGTTTTCTTGCAGCCTTTGATACATGAGTTGCAAATGTTATGGCGGCCCGGTGTTGTAGCCTATGATGTCTCATGCTAGGAAATTTTTTTGATGAGGGCTGCATTAATGTGGACAATAAGCGATTTTCCGGCTTACGGTATGTTATCTGGATGGACAACGCATGGAAGGTTAGCATGTCCTTATTGTCAAGAAAAGACTGATGCATTTCAGCTAAAGCATGGCCGCAAATCGTGTTGGTTTGATTGTCATAGGAGATTTCTACCGTCTGATCATCCATACCGGAAAAATACTAAACTTTTTACAAAGAAGAGGAAAGTGTTTGATGATCCTATTCTCCAAGACAGTGGGTCGGTTACTCTGGGTCTCCTGGAAACCTTCGGTGCGCTAAGAACTCGTGAATGTGGTGGAAATGGACATGAGAATGTATACGCTGCTGGTTTATCCCACAACTGGCACAAGTTGAGTATCTTCTGGGATTTACCATATTGGAAGGATCAGCTACTTAGGCATAATCTTGATGTTATGCACATTGAGAAAAATTTATTTGATAACATCATGAACACCGTTCTCAACGTGCAAGGGAAGACGAAAGATAATGTGAAGTCGAGGCTTGACTTGGTTGATATTTGTAATCGGCCTGAACTTCATATTCAGAAGAACGGTAAACCTACAATTTCAGCCTATTGGGTAGATCAGAAATCAAAGGTAGAGTTTTTCGAGTGGATTGCACGACGAGTTAAGTTCCCAGACGGTTACGCATCTAACTTGCGTAATTGTGTGGACACTGATGGTGATAAGTTTATCGGGATGAAGAGTCATGATTGTCATGTTGTGATGCAACGACTACTTCCGTTTGCATTTGCTTATCTACTCCCCAAAGGTGTTCATAAAGCAATCGCCGCGGTAGGTGCTTTTTTCAGGGATATATGCACGAGATCTCTCACCGCAGACGGGATTCGTTGTTTAGAGGATAACATTCCTAAAATCCTGTGCAATCTTGAGAAGATATTCCCACCGTCGTTCTTTGATGTTATGGAGCATTTACCCATTCATCTCCCGGGTGAAGCTAGGCTCGGTGGTCCGGTACAATATCGGTGGATGTATCCCTTTGAGCGTTATATGTTCCATCTTAAGAAGAAGGTTAAGAACCCAGCTAAAGTTGAAGGTTCAGTTGCTGCTCAGTACCATAATGAGGAAGCGGCGACATTTGCCGGATACTATTTCCCAACACAAATACGCACAAAGAGTCGTCGACCAGCCAGGAACGATGATAGAGGAGAGAGAAAAATTTATTCGTCAATGGTACCAAGCATTTTTCAACAAGTTGGTCGGTTAAGCGGTAAAGTGTTAAAGCGACAACTGTCTACCGAAGAGCACGCCCACCTTCAAAAATATATTATGAACAACTGCGAGGAATTGCTTGAGTACGAGAGGTATGTGTAGTTTAGTTAGTTTCAAACGTTACTTTTATAATGCCGGCATAATTGTTTACAATATTTGGATGATTTTTTGCAGTTTATACATGGCGTCACTAAAACATCAGCATCCAGAACTGTCCGAGGAAGAGTGTGAACGGTGGAAAGATACATACTTTTACGCTTGGTTACACTATTACGTAAGTTTTAAAATATTTAATCACCCAAAAGGCAATTAATTTGCTCATTTGTAAAGCCTTTTTACATGTTGTATAATTAGGTGCGAACTGAAATCAGAAATGGACGCACGCCGGAAGATTGGTTAATAGACATACTTAACGGTCTCCACTATAATACCAAGTCATATCCGCGATATTGCACGAGGGGTTACGCGTTCAAAGTGCATAAAGAAGGGTCATCTAGAACAACGTCCGACTACGGAGTTTGTTCTACATCCGGTGAAGTTGTGTACTACGGTGTTCTTAAAGAAATACTTGAAGTACAATACATTGGAAAGCTCGGAATGAGGTGCGTTGTATTCCTATGTGATTGGTACGACCCTATTATCGGGAAAGGTGTATCAGTGGATGAGTTTGGTGTGACATCTATACATTCTAATAGAAAGCTGCAGAAATATGACCCGTTCATTATTGGATCTCAAGCAGATCAGGTAATTCCTTTGTTTTACACTCCATGTATTTTTTCGTGTTTCTAATATATTCTTACTGCGTCGTAGTCTTATCTCGCCTTCATAATTTTAGGTGAGTTACATCCCTTATCCTCATCTAACATACAAGAATGATCCATGGGTCACGGTTACAAAAATTTATCCGTGAGGTAGAGTTCAAGGGGTTGAACTCCAAGAACCACTACAAACTACGCAAAGTGATTACATAGCTCCGGTCGAAGAATCCCTAGAGGTTAATCTTGTTGTTGATTTTAGTCAATTCGAGAATGTGGTTCTACACTCAGATTCCGAAGAGGAGAGAGGTGAATTTGACGACGACGAAGATTCGATTTCAAGTGATTACGATTCGGAAAGCAATTCAGACTAAAGTGTATTAAAATATATGTTTGTAAAATATTAAAACTTAATTATTTTCTCAGACATATTGCTCAGTATTTGTAATTCTAGACTTTATTTTACCCAACATTATATTGAATCATATAATCGAAACCATACATGTATAAGTGGAATTAAAAGCTTAGTTATAAGAATTAAAAGCTTAAATGAAACAACAACGTTCCAACTAGCTCATATGGTTCTCACTCCACTATAACAACCACTTGTTCCCGTGTTCGAGCACTACCTGTGCGGTTTTGATATAATAATAAGATATTTCCGACGGGTTTCCGACAGACTAAGAAGGCCATCGGAAATCCGTCGGAAATTATCGACGGATTTCCGACAGAAAGTATGATTAGGGTTTAGGGTTTCAAACCCTAAACCATAATTTTGAGAAGACTCTTCAAAGCTAGTAATTATGTATATATTAAGATTGATTGAGCACTATAATCACAAAATCAATGCTATATAAAAACAATGTTTGACGGTCGATATCACTTCCTAATGTCCTATATCGTTTACGAGAACATTTGACGGAACGTAATATAAACTATCCTGTTAAATAGTTCATGCTCCTCTAGTCATTTCATTTTAGATATAGTGAACAATATGTTATACTATGCAATTACGATCCAATAATCTACAAACCCTAACCCTAATCAAACCCTAAACTTATTCTCTCGGTTATCCGTCGGAAATTTCCGACAGTAATCACAAATATCGTCGGAAATCCGTCGGAAACCGGTCAAAGGCTGCAATTACCCAGACCTATTACATCCCTCTATTCGCTATGCGTTTCAGTGAAACGTCTCTTCGTTCAAATTCCGACGGGTAGCCGTCGGAAACGCCGTCGGAACATTTTGTATAAAAGAGTTACCGTTCTCACCATTTTCATCACAACTTCCGACATTCCAAAAAATGAATTTCGTTTATATGTCCCCTCAAAACCGCGAATCTTATTTGCGGAAAATTCGTAAGAGGGGTCGGGAACATCTCCCTATTCTTAGCCCGTCAAGAGAAAACCGTTCTATTTGGTTCGGTTACCATGCAAGCATCTTATACGACATAAGCGAAACCATCGAGAATCACTGGTCGGGAAGTTATGTCATGTACAATGTGGTTCCCGACGACGTTAAAGCAAAATGGTTCAAGTATTTTCTGGTATTTTGTTACTAGTTCAAGTTATTTATTTTAATTTTAGCCAACATGACTTCATAATTAACATCTAATTAACATCGCAGGATCACTATACATGTGCCCCTGATAACCTCTTCAACGTATGGACTGAATTTCATAAGACGGCTCGGCGAGTTTTCGAGACAAAAATGTCACGGTTGAGGTCACTATGGGAAACTGGCAAAGATAAACCGGAATGGATCACAACACGGTCATGGAGACGTATGATCCGCCAGTGGAGACAGGCGAATTATAATAACTAAACTATCTAAGATGTTGTAACCCTCTAGTTATAACTATAACGCTTTAATTCTTAATGTACTACTTTGTTTTTAAGTTATGAAATAATAAAAATTTGTTTTCAACATAGTTATTGTCCTCATATATTTATAGTTGTAGAGATTTTACAATTAGTAACATCGGCACACTGGTTAAGGTACCACATAAACTTCTTAAAGAGCGAGGGTTCGAAACCTGCTAACAACATTTTTAATAAACCGACGGATTTCCGAGGGTTTTATTGATTCCGTCGGATTTCCATCGGAAACCAAAAATTTACAAATTTTTTCGTTTTGCGCCGAACCGTTTTCACCTTACCGCCAAATAATTGGACCGCGTTAATTCCGACGGATTTCCGATGGATAATTAATTGCCGTCGGAAATCCGTCGGTTCCTAAATAAATTATATCGATTAAACTTCTTCTTCCTCATTTCTTCTGCGCTTTCTCTCTCACTCTCCACCGTGAAACTCCGCCTTCTCTCTACCGATTCGCGACGATTCCGGCCACTACATATCAATTCCGACCGTCCAAAGCGTTAAGAACATGTAAGTTCCCTTTCTAACCGATCAAAAACGGAAAAATACTTGAATTTTAGGTTGTTAGAAGTTTGGATTTAGAATGCATGTAGTGATTAGGTGTATTAGACCTTAGATAATGCTTTGTGTAGTTAGATTTGTCTAATTGTTAAGGTTTACAACAATTCCATTTTTTTATACAAGTAATGCATTTTTTGGGTTTAATTTTGATCCTAAAACAATTTTTGTATGTTTTTCAGAAAATTAAAAACGTTTTATAACTTAATTTAAAACGTTTTTTTTGATTTGTAAGTTTTGTATAAATTTAGAAAACGTATTTGTATTTTTACTAATTAATAAAAGATTTTAAGGTTTTTTGGATTAAAAACTGTAATTTTATATCAAAAATAATATTTTTTGGGGGCTTTCTTAAAATTTAATATGTTTTATAAACTAATTGGAAAATGTTTTTTCATTTGTAAGTTTTTTTATATATTTACGTAATTTGTTTTAATTTTTACAAATTTGTTAAAGATTGTAAAATTCTTAATATTAATAATATTTTTATTTTATATTTTTAAACATTATTTTAATTTTTAAGATAATAATTGTGTAAGTCTAAAATTTTTTTATAGTTCGTAAAAATTATCCTAAAAATTGATCAAGACTTTAGGCTTTACAAACATTTAGCACATATTTTGTTCAAATTTTATATGAGTTTTTCTATTTCGTTAATCCAATGAAATGTTTAATTTGTGTATTATATAGGTCGTACGAGGAGTTCGAGGCTTTTTTGAGCCAAACCGATGGGTTGTTGCCGGGAAGCACTTCTCATACTCCTGTGGCAACGAGTTCGCATCCTCCGCCTCAAGCTGCTCCGACTAGGTTGCCACCGCAACGCCGCTCTCGGTCGACTCAGGTTAGACCGACGCAGTCCGGGCCACAGCAGTCTACCCATGCTGGCAGCGACTCTATGTCCAACGTCCCAGCAATCCCGGAAGACGATGCGCCAGCGACGATTGCACCGGAGATAGAGTTGCTGGTGGAACAGCCAGGGCGGGAGACGTTGAAACGGCTCCATCCGGATCCGTTTAACAACCCCGGGACGACTTGGTGAGTAGTTTTTAACTTTAACAATTAAATTTTATTCTTTTTAATATTATGTAAACCGTTTTTATAATTGACCCATTTTTTATGAACTTTTACAGGTTCAATATTACGTCCTCCAAGATCACTAAGTCTATTTTAGGAATGATGTGTAGCATGCTCCGTCATCCGTACCCTCAGTACGCGAAAATGCCAAGGTCCGAGCAGCATAACTGGTTCCGGGCATTTGCGGTACGTACACTTATATTCTGTATTTATCAAAGTTTTATTTTTTTAATCCATACTAACGTTAATCCTTTTTTTTTTAAAGCAAGAATACACATGGGACAGGAACCGTACGTCCCAAGTGGAGAAGGCTTTCCACAAGAAGGCACGGTCCCATTACACTCACGTCATCAACGAGTGGAAGCAGAAGTGGGTCTTAAAGGAAGACCCGAAGGGAGTCAACCCATCGCTGATTGAAGGGTTCAGCCGCCACTGGATCAAACCCACTACTGCAGCAGATTCGGCGATGCATTCCCAGAACCGCAAGAGCGAGAGGGCCGGTCTGGGAATGGCGACTCATAACGCGGGAGCTAAGAGCACCGCACAACGAAAAATTGAGTTTGTAAGTATTGCTTTATTCAATAGTGTTAATTTTTTATCTTTGACTGATGGTTTTGTAATGTGCAGAAAGAAAAAACAGGGAAGGATCCAAATTTTCTTGAACTTACCCAGGAGGTCCACACGAACAAGTTCACCGGTCAGATCCAGGATCCGCTCGCTCGGAGAATCGTCGAATCAGCAAAGAGGCGGGTTGACGAGGTCCAGACTCAGTTATCCGAGGAGGTCGGTTCGACGGAGGAGGTACCGTCACAGAGGATCAACGAGATCTTTCTTGAGGTAAATTCGTTTGTTTACTCAAAATTTAAATAGATGTTTTTGTTTATTTTAATTGTTTCACTAATATTTGTTACCATACTTTGCAGGAAACGCAACGCAGGAAGGGCCGTGTTTTCGGTTTAGGAAACATGGGGGAAGCCTCCACTCCGCATTCACGCTTCCGACCTGAGAGCGACGTCTTCGCCGAGGCTCTGCGCGAGAAGGATGCTGAAATTGCAGCTCTCAAGGACACCTTTGAAGCTCGGATACGAGAGGAAAGGGTCGAGAACGAAAGAAAGATGGCGGAGATGCAAGCACGGATCATGAACTTCATCCAGTTTGGCGGACCTCCTCCAGGACAAGACTTGGGCGGGACTGAGCATGCAGCGGGACAAGGAGCGGTAACGGGAACGGGAGCTTTAGCTACGGGTTCTGTTCAGGGGTTGGGTACGGGATTCGGACCCGGAAACGTTCCGGATCCCAATGTTATGTAAATTTTAAAAACACTTTTATTTTATAAAATTAATACAAAATTTTTAAAATATTTCTTATATAAAATTTTTATAATAATAATTGATTATAAAATAATATATATTAAATATATATTTTTTTTTAGAAATAAAATTTCGTATCCGTCGGAAAAAACCGTCGGTAAGCCGTCGGTCCTAACTGTCGGAATACTCTCGGTAATCTACCGTCGGTTTACCGTCGGTTAAGAACCGTCGGTTAAGAACCGTCGGTTTACCGTCGGTTAAGAACCGTCGGTAAACCGTCGGTTAGCAACCGTCGGTAAACCGTCGGTTAGCAACCGTCGGTTTGACGTCGGTTAGCCACCGTCGGTTTGACGTCGGTTTTATTCCTATCGGTAGATTGTCGGTTCGCCGTCGGTTATGTTCCGTCGGTAAGCTGTCGATAATCTGTCGGAAAATCGCCTGTCGGAAAACTGTCGGAAAATATTGACGGATTTCCGACAGAATATTTTTTCCGACGCCCTGGAGCCGACGGATTTATCCTGTCGGAAGACCATCAGAAAACGCCTTTTCCGACGGTATACCGACGGTTATGTCCGTCGGTTCCGGGCTGTTTTCTTGCAGTGCTTCATCTAACAATGATGGGTGTGTAAATGTAAATCGTGACTTTTAATCCAGTATTCTTTTTTTATTGTTAAGATCTTCGGACTCCACCTTATGATGAGGTGATGGTGGTGATGTTTCTACCATTGTCGAACAGGTATTTGAGTTAGAAATTCCTCTTATCCACACAAACAAAACAAATTTTTGAATATGTATTTCTACAAAGACTAATATGACAATTATTCAAAAATGATTTGGAGAATTTTGTGTAAATAAAGCCTAGCTCGACAAATAGTAGAAATATGAAAATAGGTCATAGAAAAAATGAGTTGTTGGAGTTTTATTACATATGTTATAGTTGAACCTTGTGAAATGTTGTCTACGTACACTTTAAGAATGGATCAAGACATTCATAATTCATTTACAAGAATACTAGGTTGCTAGCAGGGCCGGTTCGTTACTATTGGACGCCTAAAGTCCAAATGTGTCAACTACTATATCATAATGAATATTTTATTATATGATGCCCTTAAATACATAATATTTTTTTGGTGTCTAAAACGTGGGCTTTACCAGCTTTAGTCCTGGACCAGCCTTGGTTACTGAATACTCGATTAGGTCATCGAAATGACGAGTTAATCCGGAGTTAGGTCATCTGAATGATGACCTAATTAGAGAATTAGGTCTTATATAAGAACCTTGGATGATTTTGGATGCCATTGTTTGCTTTGATATGTCTTTTTATTTGTACTTATCTTAATTCATTTTCCTTCTTGAGATTAGATATGTTCTCTTTTTCCAATTGCCAATCTTTTTTTTTATTCTCAACAATATTTTTTTTATAAACTTTCATATTTCACGGGATTTCATTTTTCTTGTCGATTTTCTTTTTAAGATGATAAGATGATAGAGTTTTTAGTGGGCCGGTTTTAATTTAGGAATGTTTTTTGCAAGGATGGTAAACTCATCTCAAACACTTGCTCACGGATACCATTCAATGCCGGCTCAAATAGGAGGCAAGGAGTACGATCGCCCCAGAACTCATGATTAAAGGGGTCCAAAGCTTTTTTAAATATACGAAAATGATTTCATTTTGGGCAAATCGCATTAATAGCACAAAAAACATGACTTGTCAAAAATATAGCATCAAGGAAGAAAAATCATAAAAATAGCACAAAAACATGTTTTGTCACTAAATTAGCCCTAACCTTAAATCTTAAATACTAAACCCTAAACCCTAAATACTAAACCCTAACCTTGAATAATAAACCCTAAACCCTAAATACTAAACCCTAAACCCTAAATAATAAATCCTAAACCCTAAATAATTAACCCTAAATCCTAAATTATATAATGCTATAAAAGTCTTTGTAATTAAAATAATGCTAAAAATATGAATTATTTTCCTTGGTGCTATATTTATGATAAGGTATGTTTTTTGTGCTATTTTATGACTTTTCTCTTTCATTTTTTGTATTAAAAATTTTAGATATAAACTTTTATTTTTTATAACCATCATTATATTTTAAAAACTCATAAAATTGCTTTTTAAACAGATTTTTTTTTTTTTTTAAATCCCTAATTTTTTTGGTTATAGTGTCCTTAATTTTTTTTTGGCCCAAGGGTCCGAGAAAATATTGAGACGTCCTGATACCATTTTCCAGAAACATGTACTTAAATTCTTTGAGGAATAAGAAGATAATCACTGAAGCAAGCTAGCTAGTGAAGAAAGAAGACAATGTTTAAGAAAGGGTACAAAGCAGGATTGATTAATGAAAAGTACACTCCATTATCACCCGGTTAGTCCTTTTCACAATATCAATCCACATTCAATATTTGCTATGGTGGCCAATGAGAATACATTTTAACTTTTTCATATATTAATATTTTTTTGCTTTATGTGTAAACTCTACAATCCACAACCATACATCCGTTTTAAGGAGAATATTAATGTATCTTAAATAAACCGTACAGAATGCAAATAAAAATCGAATCAGAACAATAGAAACCGAACCAAAACATATCATATTTGAAAGAATTTTTTTTTTGAATTTTTTTTTGATTTTTTATATATATAATAATATAACTAGGTGGGGTGTCCACACCCCGTGCGGACATAGCGGTATTTTGTTAGAGAAAACAAAATTAGAAGTTATTTTCATTATGAAATATTTTAGATTCATTAGATTTAGACCCCGATGAAATGTATGGTTGATTAATTTTTTTGAGCGATTTATGCTTTTTTGTATACCATCGTAATTCCAAAACCCCGATCATTATATCGCGTAAGCATTATAATTAGTTATCGTCGGAGCTTCATAGCTACTTGTTGCTTGACTTTTTTTGGAACAATATTGTCACAATCACTAATCGGATCATCTTCTTCTTCTTCAGGTTTTAATCGAAGTTTCATCAGACACCACCAACGAAAATCAAAAAAATTCTTATTTGGTTAGTTCAGAAACGGCTAAGGTTTCCTTGACATTATATAGATCTTTAAACAAAATAAAAAATTATATAAATCCGACTTAACCGACACCGTTTTTAAAATATACTGACTGGCCGATTTTTCTATATAAAACTCGTAGAGATAATATTGGATTAGTAAATATTACATAATCTTCAAAAATACAATTTTTGCCGATTTTTAAAGGATAATTACCGTAAATAAGCAAAAAAAATCATTAAAGGTAGACTGGTAATTAACCTCGTAAGAATGAATTTGGTGCATTCTCACTTCTCAATTATATAAATAGATTTGCTACAAAGAAAATAAAGTTATAAGCCCACTAAATTCTTATTAAGCCGATATCGGCCCAAACCCTAAACAACAAAGCTACAAAATAAATCCATTGTGAAAACAGAAACCCTAGACCTAAGCGCCGCTGACATAGAAACCGACACTGCCACCACGAAAGAAGGGAGGCTGATGCATGAAGAAATAAAGCCAAATGAAACCTGAAAGCACTGCCACTTGTTGAGGATGAACAAACCCACCGAAGAAGTACTATGATGGCATTAACAACAGTCGTAGAAAAGATAGAGAGAGGGATAAGAGTCAAAGTAACCGATAACCAATCCCGAAGGACCGACACCGTAATCAGCTATCGCCGGAATCATCTTTGTACGCACTCGCCGCCGCCCTCAAAGCAGTTCATGCCACCCAACCACGTCGCACCGTCAAACCCTCCACACTAGCAACAACCATCGGACTTCATCCCCTAGAAACACTACAAGAAATCTTGTATATAGCCACGGATTAGCCACGACCAGTTCGTGGCTACGATTTTTCCAGCCACGAACCAGCCACGACTGCAAAAAACAAGGTTCGTGGCTAATTCGTAGATATTCGTGGCTATATAGCCACAAATTACATTTTGTAGCTATTCGTGGAAAATTAGTCACGAATAACTACGATCACCGTTGTGGCTAATATTAGCCACGAATAGACAAGAAATAATATGTGGCTAAATTTTCACGAAAAAGATCATGGCTATTCGTGGAAATATAGCCACGAATAGCCACGGATTATCCGTGGCTATTCAATACCCTAAACCCCAAATAAATCTTAAACCCAAATTATAAACAAAATTTTGATAATTAAAACTCTAATTACTATAATATATCTAAAATTAAGATTTAACACTTATAAAAGAATTTTTATTTTCCAAATCAACTATTTTCAAAAAATTAACTTAAAACTTTAAATATAACTTTTACCCCTATACACTACACCATAATCATATTCCAAACATTAAACTCTTAATCATAAATATAAAACAAAAATATAAACATTAATTATATATTCATAAAACTAATATTTAAGCAATTTACATATATATTTTGCATATGATTAACTAAAATGTATTTTAAAAATATAACATCTAAAATCCTATATCTCAAATAAACCCTATATTATAAATTGTAATCTAGTTATTTAAAGTCAAATGTTATAACATACGCAAAACTAAGATCCAAAACTTATAAAAATAAACATTATTTTATAAATTTAAACATTAACTAAAAATCTTAAACCCTATACATATACCTAAAATAAACCCTATACTTATACATCAAATAAACCCTAAACCATATACCTCAAATAAACCCTAAACCTTATATCCTAAACCAAAATTATATTATAAACCTTAAACTATTAATCATAAACTATAAAATAAAAAATATAACCATCAATTATATATACATAAAACTAATATTTATATCTAAACTAACTCTTAATAATAAATTTAAAACACTACAAGAAATATGAAACGCCACGTCCGCCCCTACTGGTGAGTCACCCATCCTTCTATCGGGCTCGTGGGCCCCACCCCTGTCCGACAGTCGGTGCATTATTTTTCGTAGGTCCGACCGAGTAATTTACTGACCCTACTCCAGCTCAAGCACGCTAACTCTGGAGTTCTCTCTAGACAAGTGACCGAAAAGGTAAGTGCACTTTGGTGACATAGGTAGCCAAATTAATTCATTTAAGTCTTTCTTAAATGGGCCGGGCCCAATATGTTACAATTCTCCTCCACTTAACGGGAATATGTCCCCGAATTCCGCATCTTGTTAGGGTCCATCTTTGACCCTCTGACTCATGACCGGAGCATCAATAACCCTCAAACCCCAGGATTGTCTCCCGAGACAGAATCAATTTGACTTCCCTGAGCTCTGATACCACTTGAAACGCCTCGTCCGCCCCTACCGGTGAGTCACCCATCCCTCTATCGGGCTCGTGGGCCCCACCCCTGTCCGATGGTCGGTGCATTATTTTTCGTAGGCCCGACCGAGTAATTTACTGATCCTGCAATCACCACGCCCATCCTTTGACTACTCCAGCTCAAGCACGCTTAACTATGGAGTTCTCTGGACAAGTGACCGAAAAGGTAAGTGCACTTTGGTGACATAAGTAGCCAAATTAATTCATTTAAGTCTTTCTCAAATGGACCGGACCCAATATATAACAAAATAATTTTGTAAATATTATTAATCAGCTGTAAATTAAGGAAACACCAAACAAAAAATTAAATAATGTTTCTACAAACATGATTATGAATTAAGTATATACATATAATCGTTTTATAAAATTAGTCTATTATGAACTTATAAACAAGAACAAAATGAAACAAAATAATCTCATTGGTTAATATAATTTTACTAGGATCACCAGTAAGAACCCTTAGATTAAAAAAATGAATGATTGAGATTACAGATCCCAATTCTTTTCCCCTGTCGTCATCTTCATCCTTCTCTCTTCCTTCCTATACACAGATCTTCATCTTCTCTTGCCAATCTTACAACCACACAACACAACTTATCCTTCAATCCTCCATTGCCAAGTACCAGAGACAACACCAAATCCAGTCGGTCTCCTCTTCTCTCGTCCAACTTCGACCACCGACCTCCACCACTGTCGTCGCGTCCCTGGCTCTCGTCTTCTCCGTCACCATCTCTTCATCTCTCCGCCGTCGCATCTCCCGTCGCATCTCCCCGTCGCATCTGCCGTCCATCACCACTCCGTTCTTCGTCACCACTCCTCGCAATCTCGGCGTCATCTTCCTCACCTCCTCTGCCTATCATCTCCTCTTCCATGCTCCTGGTGGCCTGGTTGCAGCCACGAAGGTCGACCGGCTGAAGCTTTCTCCGGAATCCATCCTCGCCACATCTCCCAGCCATCTCGCTGGTGTCGCATCTCCCGGGCCATCCTATCTCCCGAGCCGTCGCGTCTCGCCGAGCCATCCTATCTCCCGAGCCGTCGGGTTTCGCCGAGCCATGTCGAGTCATCCCTCTTCCGTCGCATCCCCTCGCCGATTAAGCTTTTCATCCCATTAAGCTTTTTTGTTTTTGTTAGTTAAGTTAATTTTATATTTGTATAATTTGTATAAATGTAGTTTATTTCTAAAATAATTTAATAATGGGCAAATCGCATTAATAGCACAAAAAACATGACTTGTCAAAAATATAGCACCAAGGAAGAAAAATCATAAAAATAGCACAAAAACATGTTTTGTCACTAAATTAGCCCTAACCCTAAATCTTAAATACTAAACCCTAAACCCTAAATACTAAACCCTAACCTTGAATAATAAACCCTAAACCCTAAATACTAAACCCTAAACTCTAAATAATAAACCCTAAACCCTAAATAATTAATCCTAAACCCTAAATTATATAATGCTATAAAAGTCTTTGTAATTAAAATAATGCTAAAAATATGAATTATTTTCCTTAGTGCTATATTTATGATAAGGTATGTTTTTTGTGCTATTTTATGACTTTTCTCTTTAATAATAGGGATCCTTAATTATACTCAATTTTGTTTAAATAATTTTTGTTTATATTTGAATTCATTCATTTTAATAAAAGTTAGTAATAAACAAATTAATTTTATATTAATTTGTATAATTTTTTTATTTTTTTAATATACTAGCCACAAAATTGTTCGTATCTATTCGTGGCTATTATAGCCACAAATGATGGTTATAGCTATTTGTGGTTAATAACTATGAACTCGTTTTGTGGCTAAGCCGTGGAAACGTAGCCACGAAAAGCTACGTTTGTCCAATAGCAACGAGCTCATAGCCACGAAACGCGTTCGTAGCTATCTGTGGCTATGAGCAAAATAGCCACGAATATTTGGCTATAGCCACGAATAATTATGTGGTTATATTCAAGATTTCTTGTAGTGAAAGAACAACCACAAACAAGAGGACCCACAATGACCCTTGGGGAAGCTTCCCTTGTTGTGTCTTCATCTAGCATGATCCGCATAAGAGCTGCCATATCCAAGTCTAGGAGTGACACAATAGCGCCACCGAGAAACGTTGACTGCCACCAAAATCGCTCAAAGAAATTACCGATCGAAGGAGAGAGGTTCATGGGCAAGAGAAGGAAGAAAACTCTCGCACAATACCAACGGAGATGCCGAGACCGAAGATGATCCACAGCCGAGAAAATAAAGTTTTTTATGTGGAGAGGAGAGAAAACGTGGAACGATTATAAATTTTAATTGTAATTAACATATTGTTTTGTAAATGTTATGAATTCAATAAGATCTGATGGATCTAAAATTATGAAACACTAATCCAAAAATCTAAACAAAAACTCTATAACTAGACAAGATTATACTTTTATTAATATTTTTTATTATTAATATTTTTTTGAGAAATTACTTTTTTTATATACTGAATTTGATGATCTGGTTAGTTTTGGTAAAAACGCACTAAGGTGTTACAATGTGAATATTCTCGAAGAACACCGCAATATTTATTTTGAATTTTAAATGCTTTATGACTAATGTTATGTGTAGCCGTATCGCCTGTTATCAAACTCAGATAAATTGTTTGGATCAAAGTTAAAACCTAGATTTCTCACATGGTTATAATTTTTGTTTCTAGAAAGTAGAAAATATGGACCCAGAAAAAGCGCTATCAACAATTTCTTAAGTTTTCCCTACCACTAAACCACCACCTTGTGGACAAAAATGCTTTTTAACATTAGAAAGGGCGTTTAGAAAGGATTTTTAGTAATACCTTTTATAAACCAAATTAGACAAACCAAAACCAAACTTGGGGACAAATATCTATGTTTGTAACGATCAAATAATAAATTATATGTTTTGGGTTATTGTTAGTTGCAGTATATGGAGGAAAGACGTAAAATAAAACAGTTTCTATAAAAGGAAAGCAAGTCGTATACGAAACGAACACAAAAGATAGCTTTAGCTGCAGGTAACATCGACCAACAGTAATACATAACCGAAAGATTTAAGACAAGTGTCCTCACCAACAGCACTGCCACCCATTTAAATTTGTCTTAGACCGTTGGGGGCGGTGAGACAGTCGTGATCTTCTAACCGAAACCCGATTCATGAACCTGGACAAGTGTCACGCTTCCAATGGTTACCACAAATATCTTCCCGCCTCGACCCCGACCAGAAAATGATAGCAACGTCACGTAGTAAACATTACCGCCACGTCGACTCTATATGACATCACTGATATTTCCATTTATTACCAAAAAAAAATAATAATATTTTGTGTAAGAAAAAATATTAGTGAGCTCCCACCGGCTTTATGGCTTATGGGAGGTTCGAACAAAAATGTGGACGTGGGATGCTTATGCAATGCCAGCATAGGGCGGTGGGTTTTGGTTGTGACTTGTTATTTTTGTGATTGTAATCGAAAGAGTCAATGATATTTTAGAAAGTGACGCTCCGTTTTGATGTCATGTAACACATTTATTCGGTTTAAGCGGTATGTGCTTAGTATAATAAAACTATATAAATAGTCCAAGTTGATCCATTTTCGTGACATGCAGGAAGGATATATTACAATTACACACTACAGATCTGTTTAAATAAATTAAACAGTCCGTTTTGATGTCATGTAACACATATTTATTCCGTTTAAGCCGAATGTACTTAGTATAAATTAATAGTCCAGTTGATGCATTTCGTAATATGTAGGGAATGATATATTACAATTTATACAATACGTATACGGTATACATGTTAAAATAAAGCCTAACGTACGAGGCACTTGATTATACCAAGGATATTACATATGTATTTATAAAAAGTATTAGGAAAATAAAAGGTTTTGTATAATTTATGAGAGGATGGTGCCAAGGAGTTTCCGATTTTAATATTATAGAATCATGGAAACCAACCCAATATCCATGCGTATGCATGCTGGAGGATAAGTATTGGTAATGTGGACATCATCTTCCATACACATTTATTTATGTATAACTAAAGATAATTTTCTTAGACATTGAAATTATGGGTAATTTGTTTTTTTGGTTCATATACGTGCTCGTAAATTGAAAATCATGACCAGAAAATTAATCTTTTTGTTGATTTTTTTTAAGTCTATAATAGTATTTAAATGATAATAGCATACGTGCTCGTAAATTGAAAATCATGACCAGCTAATTAATCTTTTTGTTGATATTTTAGACAGTTGATCATTATAGTTGTTTTGAGGACAAAATATTGGTAATGGTAATCATATGGGATAATTTCAAGCTAACTAGATACCGGTCAATCGTAACATTCATGATACATAGATTCATAATATGTAAATACGTTTCGAGGACAAAATATCTACGATATGGTATATTATATGGAATAACGAAATACTGTTAATCGTATTGTGATCAATGGATTCAAGTTAGTTTAAAGTGGTCCACAAATCTCTCAGTTTTTTTTTTTTTTACTTTTGAACATATTGGGCCATGGGCTGTGTATATACTTTGTGGGTTTAGTTGATGTAGTTAACCTAAACCGTTGTATAAATACGGCTGTAATATTCGTATGAACAAATCAAGAAAGAAAGATATTTCACCAAATCTTGTCATGGTATCAGAGCAAATCCTGAAACCCTAACTTCATCTTCTCTCTTGTGTGGTCGTCTGCATCTTTGCGTCGATCTATTGTTTTTTTTGTTCTTTCTCTTTTCTTCCTTGTATCGGTTGAAAAATCTTTGTCGTTGTTTTTGATAATCAATGACTGGAACAAGTGACTCAATGGTGTTGCAAGCTGGTGATTCCACAAAGAGCACACCATACACTCTTTTCGCGTCTGATAATCCTGGATCGGTTATCACATCTGTGCAGTTCAATGGCGAGAACTACAATGAATGGGCATCAGAGATGTTGAATGCACTTCGTGCTAAGAAAAAGACAGGTTTCATTGATGGATCAATTCCGAAACCTGCGACTGACAGTGGAGATTATGAGGGATGGATCAGTGTTAACTCGATGGTGGTAGGATGGCTGAGAACGTCCATAGTACCTAGAGTGAGATCCACGGTGTCGTTTATTTCTGATGCAACAAGTCTGTGGGCAAATCTGAAGGAGCGCTTTTGCCTGGAGAACAAGGTTCGAGTCCATCATCTACGTACACAAATCGCAATGTGTAAACAAGATGGGCAATCGGTTATGGACTTCTTTGGAAGATTGACAGCAATGTGGGATGAGCTTTACATATATAAGCCGCTTCTTGGATGCAGCTGTACCAATTGCGTGTGTGGACTTGGTGTGAAATTGGCAAAGGAGCGCAACGAAGAACAAGTTGGCCAGTTCGTCATGGGTCTTGATGACTCAAGGTTTGGAACAGTGGCGCAAGAAATCATCGATATGGATCCAATACCGGACTTGGCTCAAGCTTACTCGCGGGTGATGCGAGAAGAACAACGAATTGCGGCAACTCGAGCCCGCGAAACTCAAGCTGATGCAGTCGGTTTCGTGACGAGACGTGAACCCAGCAGTGAATCAAACGGAGCGTCAAACCGTTCTGACTTGACTGCTCTGGGATCAGCGTCAAGGTCTCGAGATAGAGCTGGACTTCTGTATTCATACTGTGGAAAGTCTGGACATGAACAAGCGTTCTGTTGGAAGAAGAATGGCTATCCAGATTGGGTAACAGAGAGAACCAACCGTGGTAACAAAGGTGGAACTCGCGGAGGTCGTGCGTCAAACACAGGAATGGGACGTGCCCAAGCTCATGCGACAACAAGCAACGCATCTTCCTTCCCGGATTTCACCCCTGAGCAGTGGAAAGTTCTCATTGATTTGGCACAACTAAAGACACATCAGTCTGGTTCTGAAAAATTGTCTAGTAAGAAGTATGGTGATGTGATTGTAGACACAGGTGCATCACATCACATGACTGGAAATATCTCTTTGCTGGTTGATATAGTGGATACCTTTCCATGTTCTGTAGGATTTGCAGATGGTAGTAAAACATTGTCTACGAGCATGGGAACATTGTGTCTTACAGACAATGTGACGTTGTCTCATGTGCTCTATATGGTTGATCTCAATTGCACCTTGATATCTGTCTCTAGTCTATTGGAAACCAGTGGGTCTTTAAGATCAAATACAATGCGGATGGTACTATTGAGCGATACAAAGCATGTTTGGTTGCTCTTGGTAATCATCAAATTGAGGGTGAAGATTTTGACGAAACTTTTGCTCCTGTAGCAAAGATGACTACTGTTCGTGCCTTGCTAGAAGTTGTTGCAGCAAAGAAATGGGAAATACACCAGATGGATGTCCATAATGCCTTTCTTCAGGGTGATCTCGACGAAGAAGTTTACATGAAACTTCCTCTAGGTTTTCGTCACTCCGATCCTAATAAGGTGTGTCGCTTACATAAGTCCTTGTATGGTCTTAAACAAGCTCCACGTTGCTGGTTTGCCAAACTTACTTCTGCACTGATTGAGTATGGATTTTTTTCAGTTTTATGCTGACTATTCTCTCTTCACTCTTCGACGAGATAGTCTGGAACTGCGAGTTCTTATCTATGTGGACGATTTATTGATATGTGGCAATGATCTTGCTGTTTTGGAAGAATTTAAAGCCTACCTTAGCACTTGCTTCCATATGAAGAACCTTGGGAAGCTGAAGTATTTTCTTGGTCTTGAGGTGGCGCGTAGTTCAGAAGGTATTTTTGTTTCACAACGAAAATATGCTCTTGACATAATAAAAGAGACATGACTCCTTGGTGCCAAGCCTGTCGCTTTTCCGATGGAACAAAACCATCGCCTTGCATCCGATGATGGTCCATTGTTATCCTCACCGGTTCAGTATAGAAGACTTGTTGGGCGCTTGATATATCTGCTGATTACTCGACCTGAACTTTCATATTCTGTTCATGTGCTATCTAAGTTTATGCAAGCCCCCCGTGAAGCTCATTGGAATGCAGCTTTGCGAGTAGTTCGTTATCTCAAAACTTCACCTGGTCAAGGTGTTCTTTATCGGGCAACTACTGATCTTCGTCTTCTTGCCTATTGCGACTCTGATTGGGCAGCGTGTCCTCAAACACGTAGGTCTTTAAATGCATATGTTATGTTTTTGGGAGGATCTCCGATCTCTTGGAAAACCAAAAAGCAGAAAACAGTTTCATGTTCTTCCGCTGAAGCTGAATATAGGTCGATGGCTTATGCACTAAAGGAGATTTTGTGGTTGCACCAACTGCTTACTGATCTTGGTTGTCCGCAAAATGATCCAGTTCGTCTTTTCTGTGATAATCAAGCAGCTATTTATATTTCGTCCAATCCGGTGTTTCATGAGCGGACAAAACACATTGAGGTGGACTGTCATAAAGTTCATGATGCAATATTGGATGGTACTATCTCTACTGCTCATATTCGGACGGACGATCAACTCGCGGACATCTGATATCTGTCTCTAGTCATGTGTAGCTACTCCGCAGCAAAACGGTCGTGTTGATCGTAAGCATCGACACATTCTTAATGTGGCCAGGTCTTTGATGTTTTAAGCGGGATTGCCAATTCGTTTTTGGGGTGAGGCAGTCCTTAAGGCAGCACATCTCATCAATGTCACACCGACGAAGCTTCTAAGTGGCAAATCTCCGCATGAGTTGCTCTTTGGTGAAAAACCCAAGTATGACCAGTTGCGAGTTTTTGGAGCAGCATGCTATGCTCACACAGTAGCACGCGACAAAGATAAATTTGGAGCTCGTGGACGTCGATGTATCTTTGTTGGATATCCCTTCGGGAAGAAAGCTTGGCGATTGTTTGATCTTGAGAAAGAGGAGTTTCTGATTTCTCGAGATGTTGTCTTCCTTGAGGATGATTTTCCCTTCAAAACTCATACAGCCGGGTCATCACCTGAAGGAATTTCTAGCAGTTCTAATCAGGATTAGCAACCCTAGTCTGAATTCCGAGCCTAGGATCTAAGGTTCATATAATTGAATCTATGGGATCTCAGATTTACCTGGTGATTTGCAGCGGAAGGTTTGCAGATAATCGATATCACGAAGCACCTCAAACGCTGTGCCTCTACTGGTATCCACACGCACACAAACGGGACAGGAGGGATGCTAGTGCCTGTAAGAGATCTAATCTCTAGAGAGGTTTCTATCTCGTTCTGGTGGCTGTAAATTAGGTTAGCAGTCAGTTTAGGTCGACCATATATCTTATATATGTCGACTTAAACCGTAACAGAATTAACCAACGATTAAACCGAATTAATCTGATTAATCCGCGAGTTGCATCGATCGATGCACTATCTGCAACAATCGACACTGCCCCAGAATATTGATATCGAATGCATATCAAATATGCATTCACTGGATCATTACATTAATGATCAACCTCGTCTTTAACGCCCAGTTTGCTTAGGTGTGTGACCCTGTAGGATCATATAACACTAGCAATGAGTTCTCAACTCATTGATCATAAGTGGCTTCTAGCAAAGCGTTATGACTACCTAGTGTTATGTGATTGTCTCATCTCGACTATACGACTTTCACTTAGAGCAAGTACAATAGATTTCAGGACATTCCCAACAATCTCCCACTTGTACTGGAATCATATATTCCTTTAATCCCTTTGTAGCTATATCTCAATCTAGCATAAGGCAAGAACTGTGTCATCCTTATTAAGCCAGATCACGTTTATCGAATCCCGATTTGTACTGATAAAACAAACGACTGACAATCACCTCGTTTGAGCGCGGCCACGCATTTCCAGTATCAAATCTTCGATAGGCCCAGAGATATTTAACTCCTGTTATATAGAAGGTACAAATACCATCTTGTTCCATCCATGTCTCTTTTATATCTCATGATACGCCTAATCAGTGTCTTTATGATCACCAGTTATGGCTGACGTTTGACAAAGTCAAGACGAACCAATCCATATAAGAGAGGACATGATGAACTCAGGTCTAAGGACTACTCTCTTTAGTCGTAATGAGAAACTCTTATGACACTCATATAACATCTTGTAGAGTTCTCATTAACGGGTCAAGTCCGATCATGTGTTCTCTAACACATATCTATGTGATTGACTTTAATACACTTATTAAATGACTCCATGAAACATAGTCATCAGTCACCTCACATACTAGTCTCACGTGGTTGTTAGTGTCCCATTTTAACAACCTCGACTAGGGACCATTTATAATTTATGTCATTTGTTTCTTATAGGGTTTCATGATCAAGTCACATACTTGATAACCTATAAAATGTCATAAATTACTTTGGGACAATTATTTAATAACACAATTAAATAATGCTGAAATAATTTCATTAAAATAACATAACCAAATTATGTTTTACGAACATGAAGTCATAACTAAAAACCAAATATAACTCCCACTGAAAACAAGATCATATCTTAAGAAATCTAATGCCTACAGCAGTAGTATGAAACTCATGCTTAGGCCTTGGGAGGGGCTTGGTCAGTGGATCAGCAACATTCTCATCCGTCGGGACTATGCTGATCTTCACATCTCCTCTATTCACAATATCACAGATAAGGTGATATCTCCTTTCTATGTGTTTGGATTTCTGGTGTGATCTAGGTTCCTTTGCTTGCGCAATGGCTCCATTATTGTCACAATACAAAGCCACTGGCTCAGAAATGCTAGGAATCACACCAAGTTCAGTGATGAACTTCTTGATCCAAACAGCCTCCTTTGCCGCTTCAGAAGCAGCGAGGTACTCAACTTCAGTTGTGGAATCTGCTACAGTGTCCTGCTTGGAACTCTTCCAGCTGACTGCACCGCCATTCAGGCAGAAGATGTAACCAGATTGCGATCGGAAATCATCTTTGTCTGTCTGAAAACTTGCGTCTGTGTAACCACTTACTACCAGCTCATCACTTCCTCCGTACACCAAGAATTTATCCTTAGTATTTCTCAAATACTTCAGAATATTCTTGACTGCTGTCCAGTGACTTTCACCTGGATCCGATTGGTATCTACTCGTCATGCTTAAAGCACAAGCAACATCTGGACGAGTACAGAGCATGGCATACATGATGGATCCCAACGCCGAGGCATAGGGAATCCGACTCATGCGATCTCGCTCAGCAGGTGTCTCAGGACACTGCTTCTTGCTGAGACTTACGCCATAAGACATTGGTATGAAGCCCTTCTTGGAATCTTGCATTCTGAACCTGTGTAAGACTTTATCGATATAAGTGTCTTGACACAGTCCAATCAACTTGTTTAATCTATCTCTATAGATTCTTATTCCAAGAATATACGCGGCTTCTCCCATGTCTTTCATTGAAAAACAACTTCCGAGCCAAGTCTTAACAGACTGTAACAACGGAACGTCATTTCCGAGAAGAAGTATGTCATCTACATACAACACGAGAAATGCAACTGTGCTCCCACTAGTCTTATTGTAAACATATGGTTCTTCTTCGCTTCTGATGAAATCAAACTTTTTGACTGCTTCATCAAAATGAAGATTCCAACTCCGAGATGCTTGCTTCAATCCATAAATAGATCGATGAAGCTTGCATACTTTCCTAGCTGCATTAGGATCGATGAAACCTTCGGGTTGTGTCATGTACACATCCTCTTCCAGTATTCCATTAAGGAAAGCTGTTTTCACGTCCATCTGCCAGATCTCATAATCATAATGGGCAGCTGTTGCTAGGAGAATCTGAATGGATTTAAGCATGGCGACAGGTGAATAGGTTTCTTCATAGTCAATACCATGAATTTGTTTGAAACCTTTTTCCACTAGCCTTGCTTTATATATCTGAATATTTCCATCCACATCAATTTTCTTCTTGAAAATCCATTTACACTCAATGGGTCTTGCACCATCGGGTAAATCAACCAAAGTCCATACTTGGTTCTGTGACATGGATCCCATTTCGGATTCAGCGGCTTTCAGCCACTTTTCGGAGTCAGGGCTCATCATCGCTTCTTCGAAATTCGCTGGCTCGTCACTGTCAATGATCAACAAATCATGACAATTGGTTACGAGAAATCCATATCTCTCGGGTTCGTGACGGATCCTTTCGGATTGGAGAATTTCAGGCTCCACAGGCGCCGTCTCTACAACTCTTTGTAGATCCAACTGTTGCTCTTCCTCTACGGGTTGAGCATTTTCCTGCGGTTCTCGAACTTCTTCGAGTTGTACTTTACTCCCACTGTTTCTCTTGGAAAGAAAGAAATTCTCTCTCAAGAAAGACGCAGTTCCGAGCAACAAACACTTTGTTCTCGGATTGGTTGTAAAAGTAGTATGCCTTGGTTTCCTTAGGATAACCAACGAAGTAGCATTTATCAGATTTGGGTTCGAGCTTATCTGTAATTAATCTCTTGACATAAGCTTCGCAACCCCAAATCTTCAGGAAAGACAAACTCGGAACATTTCCAGTCCACATCTCATGTGGTGTCTTTGCAACTGATTTTGACGGAACCCTATTAAGTGTAAACGCAGACGTTTCTAGAGCGTATCCCCAAAAGGATAATGGAAGAGTTGAGAGACTCATCATTGATCGAACCATATCTAATAAAGTCCGATTCCTCCTCTCAGACACGCCATTCCATTGTGGTGTTCCAGGAGGAGTGAGTTGTGAAACAATTCCACAATCTCTTAAATGATCACTGAATTCTTGGCTTAAGTATTCTCCTCCACGATCTGATCGAAGAGCCTTAATACTTTTACCAAGTTGATTCTGTACTTCATTTTGGAACTCTTTGAACTTTTCAAAGGATTCCGACTTGTGTCTCATTAGATAGACATAGCCATACCTGCTGAAATCATCAGTGAAGGTAATGAAGTGTCGAAAATTTCCTCTGGCACTTGTGCTCATTGGGCCGCACACATCTGTATGTATAAGGCCCGATAGGTCACTGGCCCTTTCATTTGATTTGTTGAAAGGGGCCTTAGTCATTTTGCCTAGTAAACAAGATTCACATTTCTCACATGATTCATAATCAAATGAGCCCAGAAGCCCATCACTATGGAGCTTTTGGATCCGTTTCTCATTTATGTGGCCCAAACGACAATGCCAAAGAAAAGTCTGATTCGTGTCATTTGATTTGAATCTCTTGGTGTTAATGTTATAAATTGGTGCAGTCTGGTTTAAAACATAAAGCCCATTCTCTAATGGGCTGCTACCATAAAATATATCATTGTAATCAAAAGAACAACATTTATTCTTAATTGAAAACTGATATCCTTCCACATCCAAAATAGGAATGGAAATAATATTTCTGCTTATAGCAGGTACATAGTAGCAATTATTAAGCTTTAAAACCAAACCAGAAGGTAAAGACAAGTTATATGTTCCTACGGCTAATGCAGCAACTCTTGCTCCATTCCCCACGCGCAGGTCCACTTGTCCCCTTTCCAACTTCCTACTGTTGCTTAGGCCCTGCATATTTGTACAAATATGAGCACCACAGCCGGTATCCAATACCCAAGAAGTAGAACCAGAAGTAGTAACATTTACTTCTATAACATAAATACCTGAAGATGAAGTCTCGAAAGTCTTCTTCTTCTTCTTCTTTTCTTCCAAGAATTTGTTGCAATTTCTCTTCCAATGCCCAAGCTCTTTACAGTAATGGCACTTATCAGTCTCAGATGGGCCCGGCTTGGGCTTTGGGGCTGGCGCAGGCGTGTCCTGGTTCTCAACCTGGACTGCCTTGCCCTTTTCCTTACCCTTGCCAAGTTTCTTAAACTTCTTAACCCCTTGTACCATAAGTACATTAGGAGTGCCCTTCTTGATATTAGGCTCAGCTGTCTTGAGCATGCCATGCAGCTCAGTCAACGTCTTCGTCAAGTTGTTCATGTTATAGTTCATAACAAACTGATCATAGCTTGACGGCAGTGACTGCAGAATGATGTCAGTAGCCAACTCTTGGCTAATGGGACAATCCAGCCTGTTGGAATTGTGTCCAGTAATCTCGGTACTGTCTCTAGAAAGTAAGAGTATGTCAATGATCAGACATAAGTCATATAATGCTGGGGGTCATGATGGCTTGCTAGAGTCCGCTCATGATCTATAAGTCTTGGACTTATTGCCTTTATTATATGATCCCATATGGGTCACACGCCTAAGCTAACGGGAAAATACGAAGGAACGGCTTAGCAGAAGTACGGTAAAAGTGCTAGGCATTTACTGTATCAAGAGAGTCCAAAGGGCCTGATTAAATCCATGGGATTTAATCAGAACTGAGAATTGGGCCCAAAAGCCCATGAGAACTAGGAGAGATTTTAATTAATAAAATCAGACCTAGGTCTCTAATTTCCTCAGCTTTTGCGCCACCCACAGCCTCTCTCTGCGCCTCCCTGTCGTCTGGTCTAGCAGCAAATTCCCGAGCGTGCGTGTGTGAACCTTTGGAGGATTCATCCCTTGATGCATCTCTCTGATCTCTGACCTGTTCTACTTCTTCCGCTGCAACAAACAGGTAAAAGGTGAGATCATAATGTTTCTAAATAAGAACACCTAGATCTGATGCATGTTTAGGTTGATATCAATATGAGAATTGAATCAGGATCAACCGAACAATCCAACAGTGGTATCAGAGCCATTGGTTCTTAGGTTTCTTGTTTTAGATTCATTGTTTAGGTTGTTAAATCTGATTAGAATTGTTTTGAATCAATTACTGATAAGATAAAACGATTAAGAATCAGAATTGAACTCTAAACACACATGAAAAATCACAAAACATGAGCTATATGATTCATGCTTTGGTGATCGGCCGAGAAGGAGGACGGATCGGACGGACGGACGCGGCTGGACGGATAGATCGGATCGGATCGGTTTACCGATCGCGGTCGATCGTCGCGTCGAGTCGATCGCGTCGTCCCGATCGCTCCCGGCTGTCGCGCGTATCACGTCCCGATCGCTCGGCGATCGTGGAGCGACCGTGCGTCCCGACCATCCCGTCCCGAGCTGCCGTCCCGAACGTCCCGGTGAACCGTCCCGAGCATCCCAAGCGCATCGATCTCGGATCATGGCGCACGGCTTGCGGCTGGACGATCATTGCTTGATCCGAAAGCTAGGGTTGAGAGTGTTCACGGTTCAACCGGTTCGATTTCGGTTAGCTGGTTCGGTTTAAAATTTGATTAAAAATCAACGTTCTGGTTTAATAAACAGATTAATAATTTTATTAAATCTGGTTAAACCGGAATAAGGAATCCAATGCCGAAAGAAATATTGGATTTAGTGCCTAAACCAGGAATTTCTAATTTGATCTGGTTGGACCAAATAAATTGAGAAATTCCGGTTTAGTAAATAACCGGTTGACAATTGTGGTCATCGTAGTAATTGAAACTTGGTTAGACCAGTTTTAATGAACCAGACCGGTTATGTCAATTAATTGGACAATTGGGTCATGTCTTGGACATGGACAAATTCTTGGGCCTCGGGCCAAGAAGTTAAAACAATTGGGCCATTAATTGAGTCATTCTTCAGATTTAAATTTAAAACTTATTTTATAAAATAAAATTATGAAATTCGATTTTAAATTTTATAAAGTTCCGAAATTTCGAAATTAGAAAGTTTCCAAAATTAGAAGTTTCTGAATTTGCGGGTTTTGGATTTTAAAGAAGTTTCTAAAGTTAGAAAGTTTCCGGTTTTAGAAAGTTTCCAATTTTAGAAAGTTTCTAAAAATAGTAGGTTTCCATAAATAGAAAGTTTCCCGAAATAGTAATCTTCTATTTTGGGAATGATTTTAATAAACCTACGAACCTCAAATAATATCAAGCGTTGGATGTCTTGTCCAGGCTATGTCAGCTGTCAAAGCCCATTCAATTGCATTCATGGCCTTACAGTGTGAGGATGTCTGCTTTTGCGTGGGTAAGACGGTTTGTGATTCATAAATGTCATTGGGAGTCCCAGACATTAATGATTACATGACTGTATAGTCCGGTTTTCTTGACTAGGCCATCGGGAGTCCCGGGCCTTGAGACATCAGAGTGGATTGGGCCTCGGGCCCAGATTCACAACCAAGAATTATATCACGGATATAATTAGCCGATATAGGGCTTACCGATATAAGCTAAGGTTTGGTGACGGCCAGTGGCCCACTTTGATCTTAGTTATATGTGGATCTTGGAATCATTATATTCTATTGAGGGTAACTTATGTTATTGAATATAATGCATGATTAATCATATTATACTTTAATACGAGATTAATCATATTAAACATATTAACTAAAATCCTTTTATCTTAATTTTCAGTTATGACTAGCACAAATAATCAAAACACTTTCTCGATCCGGTCTGTCCTTGAGATGGACAAGCTGATCGGATCAAATTTCTTGACTTGGTCGCGGAACCTGAGGCTAGTCCTCAGACAGGAGAGAAAGGACTATGTCCTTGAGAGAGCTCTCCCCGTAAGGATCGGGTCCAATGCTTCTCATGCAGTATATGATGCTTGGAATAAGCATTATAATGATGCGGTAGATGTGCGTGGTCTGATATTGGCTACCATGGATTCAAACTTGCAGAAGCAATACGAGAACATGGAGTCGCCAATAGAGATGATCAGCAGCCTGAAATTGAAATTTCAGGAGCAGATAAGAGTGGAGAGATACCGGTTGGTTAAGTCTCTCACTAGCTGCAAGCTACCAAATGATAATCCAGTAAGTCCTCATGTCAGTAAAATGATGGGTTACATTGATAACCTGAGGAAACTGGATTATCCAGTTAGCCAAGAATTGGCAACTGAGATCATTCTGCAGTCACTACCGTCAAGCTATGATAAGTTCGTAAGGAACTATATCAAGAAAGGCTTAACGAAGACATTGACTGAACTGCATGATATGCTCAAGACAGTTGAGCCAAACGTGAAGAGTACCCTGTACAATCTCATGAATGAGAAGGGTAGGTTTACTAAACCTAATGCTGACAAGGGTGAAGACAAAGTTGTCCAGATTTTGAATCATGGCAAGCGTGTGTCTTCTGAGCCCGAGTCAGATACCTCTTACGTTGGTAAGTGCTGCTACTGTAAGGAGACAGGGCATTGGAAGAGAGATTGCATAAAATTCATGGAAGATGATGAGGAATTAAAGTCGATGTATGCGACCACTACCTCAGGTATTCATGTTATTACTTCAAGTTCTACCTTAAAGGTATTGGATACTGGTTGTGGCACTGATATTTGTGATAATATGCAGAGCCTAAGCAACAGTAGAACGTTGAAGAAAGGGCAAGTGAAACTACATGTCTGGAAGGAGCTAGGGATGCTGCCTCAGCCGTAGGGTTTTTCACTTATAGATCCCCTTGAGGCTTGTTTTTGTATTAAGTAATTGCTACAAAGTACCTGCTTTAAGCAGTGTTGTCTTTTATTTTCTTGTAAGAATTTGAATGTTTTCATTTTGATAAAAGACTAGTTTTGTTCTTTTGATCTTAATGAAATATTAATTGTAGCACCCTATTCATGGAATGGGTTTTATATCTTAAACCAAAGAGTGCTTAAATGTAACATAAATACCAAATTGGTTTAAATCTGATGAATTAAACCTGATTTTCTTGGCATAAATGTCTTGGTCACAGAGAGTAAGTCGGATTCAGAAATCCCATAGTTATGAACTGTTGGGCTCATTTGAATGAATGTCTTATGAGACTTGAATTCTGCTTACTAGACCAAAAGACAAAGGGCCCATCTTAGCCAAGCTAGAGAAAGGCCCAAAGGCTTATTGGAGATTGAACATACTCATGTATGTGGTCCGATGAGCAGTAATGCCGGAAAAATTTTCTGTACTTCATTGTCTCGACTGATTAATTCAGTGAGTAAGAATGTGTTCATTTGATGAGACACAAGAAGGAATTCTTTGACATGGTCGAAAGAGTTTTAGAATGAGGTATAGAATGTAAGTGACAGAAGTATTGAGACTTTGGATTAAATCCAAGTGAGAATACTTAAGTCATCGAAGGTGTGATCATCTGATTGAGTGTGAAGTCGTTTCACAGCTCATTTCTCCTGAAAAACTGAAGGTTTTTCTGTGAGAAAGAATCAGATCTTATAAGAAATGATTAAAGATGAGTCACACGAATCTTCCATGATATTATTTAAAGGATAACGCTCTAAAATATCTAAGTTTACGCTGAAATAGTTCCACAAATATCAGTTGAAAGACACCACGTAAATGTGGATTGGAATCGATCCAAATTTGTCTTTACTGAGTATTTGTAGTAGTGCTACTTCGCTGGTTGTCCTAGAGAAACTAAGGCTTGTTACTTTTACGTCCAATCTGTTTTCTAAGAAGGGAAGTTATTTTCAAGAAGAACAGTGGGAGTAAAAGCATAACTCGAAGTTTTCTTAAGGAAACCAAGGCTCGGTACTTTTACGACCATTCTGTTTTCTAAGAAGGGAAGTTACTTTCCAAGAAGAACAGTGGGAGTAAAAGTACAACTCGAAGAAATTCGAGAAATACAGGAGGCTGCTTTGACCTATTGAGGGAGAGCAGCGGAAGGATTTACAGACTTCTGTAGAATCTACACCTGTGGAGCCTGAAGTTCGCAGATATGAAAGAATCAGTCACTAATACGAGAGTGATTTCTCGTCATTAGTTGAACCTGATGATCATTGAAAGTTCGCATGATCTGATGATCAACGAAAGCGACGAATCTGCGAAGTTCAAAGAAGTGAAAGTGAGCTCGGACTCCGAAAATTACATTTTATGTAAGTTAGCTTCATCGATCCATTCATGGATGGAAGCAAACATATCGGAGTTGGAATCTTCGTTCTGTTGAAGTAGTCAAGGTTTTGACTTGAACAGGAACGAAGCGGAACTGTGTGTTTACTAATAGATAAATGGGAGCGATATTGCATTTCTCATATTGTATGTCGATAACATACTGATTCTCGGAAATAACGTCCCAATGCTGTAGTCGGTAAAGGACTGGCTTGGGAGTTGGTTTAGTGATTGACATGGGTAAAGCCACGAAAGTCTTGGATTCTGGATCTAAAGATAGAGATCCAGAAGAGCTGGTAGGACAAAGTCAGGATTCTTAAATTGACAAAGTCCTACACGTTTTCAGCACTCCAAGAAGGGTTTTAAGCCAATGTCACATGGCAATACGTTAAGCAAGAAGCAGTGTCCTACGATAACTGCTGAGCTTGAATGCATAGATAGGATTCATATGCGACGGCAATTGGATCTATCATGTATGCCATGACACGTACTTGTTTTGGTATTGCTTTAATGTTAAGCAAGACAAGTAAAGACCAGTCAAATCCAGCAAAGAATCACTGGATTGCCGTAAAGAATATTCTAAAGTATTTGAAGAATACTAAGGATAAGTTCTTTAGGTAAAGAAGAAAGTGAGGTGCTACAAGTCGATAGAGTCTGAAAGGCAAGTTTCCAACAGACAAAGATGATTTCCGGTCACAGTCCGGTTATGTCTTGTGTTTGTTTGGCAGTGCACGGCACTGTTGCTGACTCCATGACTTAAACTGAATATTTCGCAGCTTGGGAAGCAGCGAAAGAGGTTGTTTGAAAGAAGAGTTCATCACTGAACTTGATGTGAATCCCAGCATAGATGAGACTAGCTGCACATCAGAGGTCCAAACAACTTGAGGATAGGTATAACCTATTCCATAAGATAAATGACAGAGATGTTAAGTAGATCAGCAAGTTTCATCGAATGAGAACGTTGCTAATCTATTAACGAAGCCACTCCTTAGGCCTAAGCACGAGTCTCGGACTGTAGCTGTAGGATAAGTGAAATTAAGATGTAGTCTTGATTTCAGTGGGAGTTATTAAAGGGCTTTATTTAGTTATTTGATATGTTCTTGTAAAACATTTATGATGTTTAATGAAATTATTATTTCAAGATTATTTTAACTGTGATGAAATAATCGTTCCAAAATGATATGAACCATTTTATAGGTCATCGAAGTAAATGACTTGATCTTGAGTCATCAAAGTCATTTAGCTTGATCATAAGACCCTATATTTGATAGATGGTTTATATCATCCTGTCCCTAGTCGAAGGTTGTTGAAATTGGAACACCAACAACCGTGTGAGACTGGATTGGTACGTGACTTATGACAAAGTCTTAGTGTGTCATAGATGCGCGGCATCAAAGTCAGTACATAGGTGTATGTTGGGGAACATACGACCGGACAAGACCCGCTTATAAGAACTCTTCAGGATATTTATATCTGTGTCATAAGAGATTCTTACTACGACTATAGAGTATAGTCCTTAGACCTGAGTTCGCATGCATGTGACTGCAC
Organism: Orychophragmus violaceus; assembly: GCA_030180135.1. Classification (NCBI taxonomy): domain Eukaryota; kingdom Viridiplantae; phylum Streptophyta; class Magnoliopsida; order Brassicales; family Brassicaceae; genus Orychophragmus; species Orychophragmus violaceus. Next base: position 101,885,018 of record CM058232.1, on the reverse strand, counting down.
ATGGACTGATGCACTTTGATCATTGTCTAACGCTATCGTTCTGCGATAGTTATAAGGACCTTGTTTGGGTACATTATGAAATGAGTAGTTTACAGTGATGGAACAAGACGGAATTTGTCCCTCCAATATAAATGGAGTGAATATCTCTAGGCCAATCGGAGATTTGAATACTGGAAAATGCATGGCCATGCTCAAACGGACTGTCCCGAGTCGTTTGGATTGTCAGTATCAAATCAGAGTCCGGTGAACAAGATTAGGCTTTATAAGGATGACACTAATCTTGCCTTATGACTAATCGAGATATTGAGACAAAAGGATTATGAATACAGAGATTCCAGTACAAGTGGGAGATTGTTGGAATTGTGTCCAGTAATCTCGGTACTGTCTCTAGAAAGTAAGAGTATGTCAATGATCAGACATAAGTCATATAATGCTGGGGGTCATGATGGCTTGCTAGAGTCCGCTCATGATCTATAAGTCTTGGACTTATTGCCTTTATTATATGATCCCATATGGGTCACACGCCTAAGCTAACGGGAAAATACGAAGGAACGGCTTAGCAGAAGTACGGTAAAAGTGCTAGGCATTTACTGTATCAAGAGAGTCCAAAGGGCCTGATTAAATCCATGGGATTTAATCAGAACTGAGAATTGGGCCCAAAAGCCCATGAGAACTAGGAGAGATTTTAATTAATAAAATCAGACCTAGGTCTCTAATTTCCTCAGCTTTTGCGCCACCCACAGCCTCTCTCTGCGCCTCCCTGTCGTCTGGTCTAGCAGCAAATTCCCGAGCGTGCGTGTGTGAACCTTTGGAGGATTCATCCCTTGATGCATCTCTCTGATCTCTGACCTGTTCTACTTCTTCCGCTGCAACAAACAGGTAAAAGGTGAGATCATAATGTTTCTAAATAAGAACACCTAGATCTGATGCATGTTTAGGTTGATATCAATATGAGAATTGAATCAGGATCAACCGAACAATCCAACACAGCCTCCCCAGGTTATCAATATAACTCATCATCTTAATGACATGAGGACTGACTGGACTGTCCTTTGGTAGCTTGCATTCAATGAGAGATTTAACCGTCTGGTACCTCTCAGTTCGTGCTTGCTCCTGAAACATACTTTTCAGGCTAGTGATCATCTCCACTGGCGACTCCACGTTCTCTTATTGCTTTTGCAAATCCGAGTTCATGGTAGCCAACATGAGACAATTCACATCGACCACATCATTAGAGTGCTTATCCCAAGCACTCCTTTCTGCATGTGGAGCATTGGCTCTCGGTTTTTCAGGGAGAACAGTTTCCAGGACATAGTCCCTTTTCTCCTGCTTGAGAACAATTCTCAAGTTCCGATACCATTCGAGAAAATTCGATCCAGTTAACTTGTCCTTCTCAAGGACGGATCGCAGGGAGAAAGAGTTATTATGAGTGTTAGTCATAGCTGAGAACAAAGAAAGGTAAAAGGTTTAGTTATGATGTTCAAGAAATGAGAAGTCTTAACTTTTAAGAAACTCGCATTATATTCAAACAATGTTTCATCAGATGAATATAATGATCCAAGACCCATACTTCACTAAATTCAAGTGAGCCACTGGCTATCACTCAACTTTAGCTATCTAGGTAAGCAACAAATTTGCTAGTTATATCCAATATAACTCTTGGTTGTGGATTGACATCTTATGTCCAATCCACCTGATGTCTCTGAGCCCAAAACGATTTTGATGGTCCAGTCAAGTAAACCAATCTTTTCAGTCATGTAATTGTTGACGTCTTGCACTGCAAGTCCATCAACACGATTACCTCTGTCTTACTCATGAAATTGTGGACATCTTGCACTGCAAGTCTATCGCACAATTAAATGGGTCTTGACAGTTGACAAGATTGGAAAGACATCAAGTATCACTTGATATTTGATTGAGGAACGGAATCATTTAAAACGTTCAGTTTTATTATGTTTTAATTCTTATAATTAATTGATTCATCTTGCTTTGGTTCTGTGATTTCAGGTTCAATAACCTAATCAACAAGTCTGATGCCGACCGACACTACTATAGTGTCGATCGATGCAAGATAACCAAAAGCAATCCGCGATAACCGATCAATCCAATTGATCCGTTTTGAATACCGGTCAGCGTCGATCGATGCTACATTAGCATCGATCGATGCCAACCTAATCAAACCAATCGCAATTAAACCATTCACAGAGTTCAACCATTATTAACCAAGCTCGATAACCGGTCCAATCCAATTGAACCGATTCATCAATCTCGCGAAAACTGAGTTTATTCGGGTTTTCGCCCTGTGTCGATCGATGCCGGATTGGCAACGATCGACACCATGCGAAAAAACCCTAAATTTTATTCGGGCTTTCGCCCTGTGTCGATCGATGCCGGATTGGCATCGATCGACACCATGCGAAAAAGCCCTAAGACGTTTTTGAACAGAACCCTAAACTAGGTTTTTCATGAAAACGAATTTTAGCAAGTTTGTATCAACCATACACAGATTCAGATTCAACTAATCTAATCAACATGCTACAAATTCAATGGAACCCTAAAGCTCTGATACCACTGAAGAAATTTCTAGCAGTTCTAATCAGGATTAGCAACCCTAGTCTGAATTCCGAGCCTAGGATCTAAGGTTCATATAATTGAATCTATGGGATCTCAGATTTACCTGGTGATTTGCAGCGGAAGGTTTGCAGATAATCGAGATCACGAAGCACCTCAAACGTTGTGCCTCTACTGGTATCCACACGCACACAAACGGGACAGGAGGGATGCTAGTGCCTGTAAGAGATCTAATCTCTAGAGAGGTTTCTATCTCGTTCTGGTGGCTGTAAATTAGGTTAGCAGTCAGTTTAGGTTGACCATATATCTTATATATGTCGACTTAAACCGTAACGGAATTAACCAACGATTAAACCGAATTAATCTGATTAATCCGCGAGTTGCATCGATCGATGCACTATCTGCAACGATCGACACTGCCCCAGAATATTGATATCGAATGCATATCAAATATGCATTCACTGGATCATTACATTAATGATCAACCTCGTCTTTAACGCCCAGATTGCTTAGGTGTGTGACCCTGTAGGATCATATAACACTAGCAATGAGTTCTCAACTCATTGATCATAAGTGGCTTCTAGCAAAGCGTTATGACTACCTAGTGTTATGTGATTGTCTCATCTCGACTATACGACTTTCACTTAGAGCAAGTACAATAGATTTCAGGACATTCCCAACATCACCTTCATTTGCTACTGTCACTGAATTCCTTGATGATCAGTGGGAGACTTCGAACGCAAGGGGGAGCAACGCTTTGGATCAGCCGATGCCTTCGCAGACGGACATCGTTGAGCTGTCTCCTTCTGCTGAGAATACGCTAGTGTCATGTTCAGCTGATTTAAATGTCCAGCAGTTGCTTGATGAACATGTCTCTCCGGTTCGAGATGTTCAGGCGTCAACAGATGCACCGGTTACTTCGGTGAATCCTGACAGTATCCCTGCCGATGATACTGGTCGTGTGACAGCCAAGATTTCTGCTTCCACTGATATCCAAGGAGCTGATTCAGCTGCATCTCCACTTGGTCGAGGTCTCCGAAAGAAATCACAGAGTGTTTTGCTTCGAGATTACGTTGTCTACCCTGACGACACAGCATATACCCATCACGCTCTCGCTATCACCTCTCCTACGGTTTCCTCGAACACGGTCACAAGTACCTCTCTGTACCCTCTTAATCACTACATATCTGATGATATATTTTCACCGAATCATCGTGCATTTCTAGCCTCAGTTATTGTAGGGACTGAACCTAGAAGTTACAAAGAAGCCATGAAAGATCAAGCTTGGCGTGATGCTGCACGATCCGAGATTGATGCTTTGGAAGAAATGGGTACTTGGAGTATTGTTGATCTTCCCTCTGATAAAGAGGCTATTGGAAACCAGTGGGTCTTTAAGATCAAATACAATGCGGATGGTACTATTGAGCGATACAAAGCACGTTTGGTTGCTCTTGGTAATCATCAAATTGAGGGTGAAGATTTTGACGAAACTTTTGCTCCTGTAGCAAAGATGACTACTGTTCGTGCCTTGCTAGAAGTTGTTGCAGCAAAGAAATGGGAAATACACCAGATGGATGTCCATAATGCCTTTCTTCAGGGTGATCTCGACGAAGAAGTTTACATGAAACTTCCTCTAGGTTTTCGTCACTCCGATCCTAATAAGGTGTGTCGCTTACATAAGTCCTTGTATGGTCTTAAACAAGCTCCACGTTGCTGGTTTGCCAAACTTACTTCTGCACTGATTGAGTATGGTTTTGTTCAGTCTTATGCTGACTATTCTCTCTTCACTCTTCGACGAGATAGTCTGGAACTGCGAGTTCTTATCTATGTGGACGATTTATTGATATGTGGCAATGATCTTGCTGTTTTGGAAGAATTTAAAGCCTACCTTAGCACTTGCTTCCATACGAAGAACCTTGGGAAGCTGAAGTATTTTCTTGGTCTTGAGGTGGCGCGTAGTTCAGAAGGTATTTTTGTTTCACAACGAAAATATGCTCTTGACATAATAAAAGAGACAGGACTCCTTGGTGCCAAGCCTGTCGCTTTTCCGATGGAACAAAACCATCGCCTTGCATCCGATGATGGTCCATTGTTATCCTCACCGGTTCAGTATAGAAGACTTGTTGGGCGCTTGATATATCTGCTGATTACTCGACCTGAACTTTCATATTCTGTTCATGTGCTATCTCAGTTTATGCAAGCCCCCCCGTGAAGCTCATTGGAATGCAGCTTTGCGAGTAGTTCGTTATCTCAAAACTTCACCTGGTCAAGGTGTTCTTTATCGGGCAACTACTGATCTTCATCTTCTTGCCTATTGCGACTCTGATTGGGCAGCGTGTCCTCAAACACGTAGGTCTTTAAATGCATATGTTATGTTTTTGGGAGGATCTCTGATCTCTTGGAAAACCAAAAAGCAGAAAACAGTTTCATGTTCTTCCGCTGAAGCTGAATATAGGTCAATGGCTTATGCACTAAAGGAGATTCTGTGGTTGCGCCAAATGCTTACTGATCTTGGTTGTCCGCAAAATGATCCAGTTCGTCTTTTCTGTGATAATCAAGCAGCTATTTATATTTCGTCCAATCCGGTGTTTCATGAGCGGACGAAACACATTGAGGTGGACTGTCATAAAGTTTGTGATGCAATATTGGATGGTACTATCTCTACTGCTCATATTCGGACGGACGATCAACTCGCGGACATCTTTATAAAGGCTCTTGGTCGCCAACACTTTCAACGCTTAGTTTCCAAGTTGAGCATTGTTGATCTTCATGCTCCAACTTGAGGGGGAGTATTGGGCCATGGGCTGTGTATATACTTTGTGGGTTTAGTTGATGTAGTTAACCTAAACCGTTGTATAAATACGGCTGTAATATTCGTATGAACAAATCAAGAAAGAAAGATATTTCACCAAATCTTTTGAGAACATTAAATCTCTCAAAATTTGATTTGGGACAATTCTAATATCATGATTGTAAAGCTTGGACCGGTATCGTTTGTGGCTCTCACGTCTACTCTTTGTTCATGTTTTACTTTTGTTCGATCGGTGTATTAGTCGGAAATGTTCGAAAGATTTGTTTAATGTCTATACAATTATCATGCGATATCTCTTCATGTTTTGTCATTATTCGAATAATATTACAAGTTATTTTTTAATAAGTCATTCATCTTTTAATCACTCCGGTTTAAAATATATTTAATTTTATATTTTTTTTCTCGACAAATGATTAAAAAGTAAGTTCACTTTCGTGTAAGTATGCAATCAAACAAGTTCTCTTAAATCTCTTCACATATACTAAAAATTGGATATTACGATCGATCGTGATATGTAAACATAAATGATTTCATGTCAGAATCCACCAGGCGAGCTTCAAAACCGACCAAACGTAAAAAGAAAAAGAACTAACGCATTTCGCACAAAAGACATGAGCCCTGTTTGTTTTGTTGACGCAGGCGGCTGCGGCAATATTGTCGTAGGTTGTTGTTCGTTTCGTAGCCGCAGACGCAACCGCACCCGTATCCGCATCCGCAGGTTGTTGTTCGTTTGTAAGACGTAGCCGCAACCGCAAATACCAAACGAAAACAAAAATATTGACGCAGCCGCAGTCACAAGTACCTGCGGCTACGGCTACGGTTAAACGCCGTGTCGGCGACTAAAAAAATTTTGCCGCCGAAAAAATTAGCGTTTAACCGCAGGTACATGCAGCAACCAAACAAACATAAATAATTACCGCAGCCGCAGGCATAGGTACCTGCAGCAACCAAACGAACAACACTATGATCACGGAGCAAAACACATTACGCACATCTCTTAGTTACGCTTACCTAAAACATGCTCAAGACCTGATGGCATGTAATAAGAGAATAAGAGAACTACATGCGTCGCATTTACTCCACACCACATGATTCATATAAGTGTACAGTATTCTATTTTAGATGTCATTATAAACATCATTTAACAAACCCTGATGGCATGTTATGTTTGATTTCTTCTCATTTAGAGGAGTAAGTTGGATCGGCTTTTACAAAATATTAGAATTTTAAGATGCGGATCAATTTTATATTACCTTTCATAACATGTAGTTTTAATAAAATCACATTTGAACTGTACCTTATAATGTTAGAGTATGTGCAGCAATGGGTTCTTAGGGTGGGTCTCTTAACTTTATATATTAAAATAATGTGGGTCCCACGTGGGATCCACTTTTTTTTTTAAAAACTGTATACAAAGTCTCTTGTTTAAGAGACCATTCCTTAGCCGATTTCGCCACGTGTCACGACGTGGTTCGTCATTTTTTTTTTTTTAATTTTTTTTTTTTAAAAAAAATCTGTAAAAAAAAAAATAATAATAATAAAAAAAAGAAATTAAGACACCCACAAGCGTCTCACCGCTGTTGGTGCTTTTATCCGCTTAATCTAGATGGCTGAATCTACTATCAGGGTTCTTAGTGACTTTTTTAAAAAAAATATTTTAAATGGTTTTAATCGTTTTTTCTGAAAAAATATTTTTTTTTTCTGTTTCGTAATAAAATTGAGGTCCGTCATCTCATCTTTAAAATCGAATCCTTTTGTTTTTCAACAATTATAAGAGCGGGGGACGTACTGGGAAGGCAAAAGGTACTCCCGAAAGTCTTAAGAGCACTAATTTCGTCCTTAAAAGTTAGAAACTTTTGTGCAATGAAGTCTCCTTCTTCACCTTCATTCTCTCATTTTTCATCATCCTCTTTAATTATCGCTTGAACCCAGGATTTATACCATTGCAATTCTGGAATCGAAACGCCATATACATCTCCATCTCTCTCGTTTCCATTTTCACTCGTAGCTCCTTTTGATTGTAAGGTATTATATCTCGATTTTTTCGGATTCATACCCTCTTCGTCTAAATTAGGGTTTTGAGGTTTCTAGCTGGTTTTCTGGAGTCTAATTGGAGTGATAAAACCCGATTTGATGGAGTCCTTCCTGCTTTGGTAAAATGTTGCTTAAAGATTTTCATTTTTTCATGGATTGAAGTTTTTGTTTAACTCAGTTCACGAGGTTTCTTGGCTCCCATACACAATCCCTTTCTCATTGCACTTTCCATATCTACACCTTTTTTTGTGTGTTAACCTTGACGACCCTTCACTCAAAATCTTCGTTTTTTTCATGTCAAGTTGCTTCCTCGATCCTCGTTTTTAATGGGTTTAGTTTAAGCTTTGATATTGTGAACAGAACATGTAAAGTTTCATGCTTTCTATATGAGTCACATGTTCCTTTTGCTGATTAAGTCTCTCCTTTTTTTCTTGCAGCAATCAATTGAATTTATATGTCGTTTAGCCAATAATTCAGATAAACGTCAAGAGGTAGGTGAGAAATTCAAAACTCTCTCTCTTGTTTTTCGGTTTTCTGAAAACCACATCTATCTGATTGCCTCATCTGTTTGTTTCTGCTTGGACATTGGCTTAAAACTAGTTTATTTTTCAATTTTTTGGTCAAGATGGCAGATGGCTCGTGAGCTAGTTTAGCTTTATCTTATGAATTTAGTGGACGAGAAAGGAGTTGGCCTGTGTTTTGGTTAGATATTAATTAGTTTTGTCTCCTTGTACCATGTTCGTTGTAGGATCATCCTGTTGTCTTTTGACTTGATCATCTCATCTTCACAGATCAAACTTGGTCAGTGTTTAGTAATCTTTGTTTGTATCTTTATCTTTGGGACTGTAGATTTGTGAAGCTCTAGAAATGGGATGCTTTGCATCAAGGCCCAAGGACTCTGGTGGAAACAGAAGAAAGCCAGCGAGCATCGGAGACGTTTCAGTATATGTACCTGGTTTAAGGATACCCAAGCCTGTGGAGTTCTCTCAGTCACTTGGTGATCAATTGCCGAAGACTCTAGTGGAGCGCCTGACAGCTTTAAGAACGCGAATAGTTGTGATGGCAAATCAAGAAGGACCAACGATAACAAGAACCAGGAGAAAGACACAACATGGTATGTGAGAATATTTTGTCTTTGCCCTTGTTTCCCATCCTTCAAACTCAACGGAGTTTTTTCTAGCAGGAGGTTCAACGCTTGCTGATCTCCATCAAGCTTTGGAAGATTATCTACCTGTTCTCTTAGGATTAACTAAAGATGGTAATATAATATTTTCTATGCCACAGAACCGAGATCTGTTTGGTTACAGATATTCTGACATGCATTAATTTGTATGTTTCAGGTAGCCATTTACAATTCAAAGTACAGTTTAATTGGATAAATCAGGAGGATGAGGAAGAGGTGCGGTAATCAAAGCAGTTTATCTTTAACTTTGCTGTTTTGTTCGTTCCTTCACTTCTAAAATTTTGAAAGGTTATTGATTAAATGACAAGACTGTTTACTTGTACCAGGAAACAGCCATGTCAAACGTTTGGTATGAAATATTGTCGATTTTGCATCTAATGGCAATGCTGCAAATGTCGCAAGCTAATCTACTGCTTCTTCCTAGAGGTTCCACTGATGGCCACCATCCAAAAGTATCAGAAGGTGAGATCTTCTAAATTGCTCATACTTCTTCAGTTCTGCGAGAAAAATACTTACAGATCTTGGTTGTTTCTCGTTAGATTCCGCTTCCTCTTCACATCTTCTTGTATCTGTGAGATGTGTTGAGTCGTCTTTAGTCATCCAACAATGGATTAGAGGATTAACGTTATGCTTTTTGCAATCTATTATAGAAAACAGACGAGCTTCAATTGATATCTTCTTAAAGGCAGCTGGATATCTTGACTGTGCTGTCAAGCATGTCCTCCCTCAGTTTTCAGCCGAGCTAAGGTTCATATATGATAGAGTTTCTAATGTCAATCGGTATAATTGTTGATACTTCTGATCAACCCTATTGACATTGCCCCCTTTTGTTTTTTTTCTTCTCCTTTTCTGAAGGAGAAGTTTACCTGTTGACCTAGCAGAAGGAACTCTACGGGCCATTTGCTTGCAAGCATTAGGCCAGGTATAAGCTGTTTTTGTTGAGATGTATTTAACTACTTATTATGTGAACAATAACTTTCGTTAGCCACTCTTTTAAGTATTTTTAGCATTTTCAGTTCTCTCTTTTAAGGTCTATAATGCTTGCGGCTCTGACTTTAGGGTGTTGATATCCAACTTGGGATGGCGATTGATAGCGCTAAAGCCACTCTCGCAGTGAAACGGCGACTATCATGTGAAATGGTGAAATACTGGCAGCAGGTAATCCTTTACCTTATCATGTATAACATTTTTGGTAATTACTTCATTATAATAATGAAGTGAGAGTAGATAGATTAGTTGTTGTTAATGGGAGTATTATGTATTATCCACTTAGGTTAATGGGAAAAAAATAAATCAAAAACAAAATGAAAGAACAAAAACAAAAGGAAAATGGGCATATCACCATCACTAAAGTATCACATTAACTTGTACCGGCTGATCCACCCATGTTTAGGGGATAAAAATAGGACTAAAGTTGCTTTACTAAGTTGTACAATAAATTACGAATTACTAAAAGTGTCATGGAAGAATTGATTGGTTTCCTTTTGTATTTTCCGGTTGTAAAGTTAATGATACGTTCCTCAGGTTGAAATCTCTCTAACACTTCTTGATGAATATTGATCAGGCACAAGATAACTTGATGAATCTTCCATTGGCAAATGGCTGGGGAGAAAAGCATAGACTCTTTGTTAAATGGAAATATGTTGAAGCTAAGGTACTGTTTGGACATCATTCTCATCATTAGAGTTCACATAGATGAATGAGAATTTCCTGGTTATCTGTACAAGGCTTCAATTTTTGTCTTCTATTTTTTCCTAAGACACTCGGTATCTCTATGTATTTGTAACAACAGGCTGCAGCTTACTACTACCATGGTTTGATTCTTGATGAAGGAAACACAGAGAAATCACACGGCATGGCTGTTGCCGCTTTGCAGGCCGCAGATGAGTGTTTCAAAGAAAGTAAGAAAGCAAGCGAGGCGTTTAATGCTTCTTCACCCACGTCAAGGTAAATCCCTCTTCTGTGCCTGTGCAGATGGGTCACCTGTATCTATCTATCTATCAGTCATTAATACATTTCCATCCATTTTTTTTTCAGGACTCCACCGCTTTTCGGGACAATGAAGTATCTATCAGAGAAAATACCGAAAGACACTTCAAGTAAAGTCAGGATAAACCGTGATCTGTACTCATATGAGAAGTGAGTTTCACTTTGAATAGTTTGTTTAGTATTCTCTCGTCTGTTGCTATTATACGCTCATCAATCTTCTTTTGTTGTCCATTTATGCTGAATTATAGAATCATGGAGACGGCACCAACTCTTCCTGATTTTGCTTTGGCATTGAAACCCGATGAGTACCAACTTCCTCCTGTAGATGCATCATGGTCCGAAGACAATCTACGGACTAAAAACTCATCAAATCACATCACCGGCAACCAAAGATAGAACAGTGAATAGAATGCATATTACCTTGTAGAGTACAAAGCCAGTGGCCACCATAGAAATACAACAAATGGTATAGCTCTGTAAACTACTCTTATGATTCTCCAAGTGTCAATAATATATGTAAAAAAGCGCCCTTTGTGTGCAAATTACCAAAATTGGATTTGGATTTAGTTTCCAGAAAATTAAGGGAAGGTGTTCTCTGTGTTCTGTATGTTTGTTTAGTGCAATAAAATTCTATTCTTTCTGCAAAACACCTTTTGTTTTTGTTCAGCGTTCAATATTACACCAGATAGAAGCAAAATGCTAGGTTCTGTTTTTGTTGGTGTTCCCTGACACAAGGTTTGATCTTTAGAACTTGCGTAATTACAGAATAAGTAGAAGTTGAACATTGGCTAATCACCAGACACTAGTGAGAGCTCGAGGGCTATGGTCGATGGTGGAGAGAGAGACATGCTTGACTGAGCCATGGCTCCCATGTTTGCAGTCAATGTCGGCCTGTTGAGGCTCCCCATCTATCACCTGTCCCAAAACACAGTCTTGTTCTTCATTGCTAGCTTCCTTGTTGTTGGGAGTCCCATCACACGCTCTGCAGGATTGTCATTCACCACCCTGACAAGAATGTCAATCATAGTGTTGTTCGTGTTCGTTTGGTTGCCGTAGATATTTACAAGTGTGGTAACAATTTGTGTTCGTTTAGTAGCCGTAGGTATCTACGGCTAAACACTGGGTCAACTTCTCTGGTAGCCTTATGGCTCTAAAAAAAATTTACACTACCCTCCACTAATCTCCCATACCCTTCTCACTTTAATGAAATGTAATTTGACCATTTTGCCCTCGGTTTACTATGAAAATAATGGTTTAGAAATTAGTAAATTGGATTAGGAAATTGGTTATGATTGAATTGGGTTGGAATTGGGTTTAAGAGATTGGATCTCCTCAATTGGTTGGATGGGTTGGTTTCTGGAAAAAAAAAAAAGAATCCCGTTCAGCTCGTGTCGCCTCTCTGAACTGGATTTGCTCGTCGGCGCCGTCGCGTCGCGTCTCGTCTCCGACCACCAATCGCCGCCTCCCTCGTATGTGGCTCCCCCTCGATTTGCATTGAGCTCCATTTGAATGGGATTGGGATGATTGGGATTGTTTTTTGGTAGATTCAACTGATGAGTTGCTACATTGTTGTTTAGCCATTGATTCTTGGTCGATTTGGACTACGAATTGAGTATAAATGCATTTGAATCGGGGATCTTGAAATCAATTTGTTTTCAAATGGAGCTCAATGCAAAACTGGTATAACTAGTATAACTGGTAGAACTAGTATAACTGGTATAACTGGTATAACTGAGAACAAACTTTGTACACCTACAAGTATGTACTGAGTTTTTTGCTTTTATTTTGGCATGATAGAATGAGCGACAGAGTGTGCATCCATTATAAATATCAGGGGCGCATGTGCAGCCTAGTGTTTAAAGAGGAGATAACTTTGGAGATGGTAATAGCTAGGCTTTACAAGAAGCATGCGTTAGATGAGAATAAGGTTATATTGGAATTGAGTTACATTCCTTTGGTGGTTGGCTGTGAAGAACATATGAGTATTTCTGATGATGAAGATCTTTTTGGTTATCTAATGACCGTTGATAATGAGAACCGTAGAAGTCTTTTGTGTGTGGAGGTAGTGACTGGACTGGAGCTGCCCACGCAACAGTCGAGAGCGGGGAAAAGCTCTGCTGGTTTGAACTATGAGCATGATGAAATCGGAGAAGTGGGACCTAATGCCTTGACATTGTTTGTTGAAAACGGAGAAATATGAGCTAATGTTGTTTCGTTGTTTGTTGAAAACGGCCCAGCAAGTCAAGAAGAGCAAGAGAGAGAGGAAGAGCAAGTGAGAGAGGAAGAGCAAGTGAGACAGGATGATGGCGAGAAATTGGAGGATCACGTTACGGATACGTCGGGTATGCGTGATGAATATCGTGAGGTACCACCCGTTGTTGAAAGTAGTCAGTTTGTCGCGCCATGGGAAGACGGGCTTGGGTTGAGTGTGCATCAAGAATTCCGAGATAAGAAGGCGGTTATAGAGTTGGTAGAGAGTTTAGCATTTAGAAACTCTTTTGATTATGTTGTAAAAAAATCTGATACAACTCGGTGGGTGGCTAAATGTTCTATTGAGGGATGTAAATGGGGTCTACGAGCAGCTAGGATCGAGAACTCGGATATGTTCTCTATTAGAACGTACACGAAGATGCACACATGCAACCATGCCGATCAAACTGGAAGCGCTGATTGTATGAAAGGCTCATCACAGCTAGTTGCATCGTATTTGAGTGAGGAATATCTTGGGAACTTCGAAACTCCAAAGCCTAGAACCATCATTGAACTAGTCAGGCGAAAATATGGCGTAGACATATCATACTCGACGGCGTTAAGAGGGAAAATTCAAGCAGTCTGTGATTTGCGTGGTAGTCCGGAAGACAACTACAAGCTGTTGTATCGCTATCTGTACGTGTTAGAAGAGGTCAATCCTGGAACGGTAACTGCTGTGGAAGTGGATGAGAACAAAAAATTCAAGTATCTATTCATAGCTTTGGGAGTTAGCATTGAAGGGTTTGCATGCATGAGGAAATTGTTGATGCAACTTTCCTCAAGATCGGATATGGTGGTGTACTTGTTTTCGCCGTGGCTCAGGATCCTAATCGTCACATTTATCCCATAGCGTTCGGTGTTCTTGACGGTGAGAATATACTTGGTTGGACATGGTTTTTCGAGATGTTGAAAATGTTGGAACTCCTAGGATCTATGGTTTGATATATTGAATTTACCAACCTCGTTCTTACCTTGAACTGGCAGCGGAATTGGTGAACGAGATCAGTGAGCAACGCATATGCCTTGCCTCTACCAGATACACATGCACACAAGCTGGAAACGGGATGCTAGTGCCGGATCTGTGGGATCTAAGAGTTTCTGGTGTTTCTGCTTTTCTGTCAGAGAGAAGAGAAGACGGCTAGGGTTCAGGTCGACCATATAAGACCTTATATATCGACCTGGAAATGACATCACAAACCGTCGGACAATCCCGGCTCGGTTACGTCATTAATTCGAAACATCAGTTTCGGAACCCGATGTGCAACGATCGACACACTTACTGTGTCGATCGACACACCTCCACGAAAAGCCTGCATCGATCGACGCACTCATGCATCGATCGACACACACATTGTAAAACTCTATGTAAATGTGTATCCAATACACATAAGTATGATCATTACCATAATGATCATTCCCACTTTCATGCTTCCAGTTTGCTTAGGTGTGTGACCCTATAGGATCATATAATACTGGCAGTAAGTCTACAACTTACAGACTGCAAGAGGCTTCTAGCAAAACATTGCAACCGCCCAGTATTATACGAATGTCTGATCTCGACACACAACTATCATCAGGAGTGAGTACAAGTGTGATTTCAGGACACTATCCCAACAATCTCCCACTTGTACTGGAATCATCAATTCCTATAATCCTTTTGTCTCTATATCTCGATTTGGCATAAGGCAAGATTGGTGTCATCCTTATTAAGCCAACATCGTGTTTATCGAACTCCTGATCTCATACTGAACATTACAAACAACTGAAATACAGTTCGTTTGAGTGCGGCCACACATTTTCTCAGTATTAAATCTTCGATAGGCCCTGAGATATTTATCTCCTGTTATTCAGGAGGGACAAATCCCATCTTGTTCCATCCCTATTTCAACGCACACTTCATGATATACTTGAACAGTGCCGTTATAGTCGCCAGTTACGGATCGACGTTTGACAAAGTCAAAGTGTACCAATTCATATGCAAGAAAGCATGATGAACTCAGGTCTAAGGACTATACTCTATAGTCGTAATGAGAACCTCTTATGACACATATATAACTATCTTGTAGACTTCTCATCAGCGGGTCATGTCCGATCATATGTTCACCAACATATATCTATGTGACTGACTGCGATAATCATATCATTGGCTCCACGAAACTTAGCCAGCAGTCACCTCACAATCTAATCTCTCGCGGTTGTCATTGTTCCACTTTGACAACCTCGACTAGGGGCAAACATAATTTATATCATCAACTTATAGGGTTTCATGATCAAGTCCTCAACTTGATGACCTATAATGTGATATAAACTTATTTTGGGACCATTATTTAGATCACAATAAATGATGCTGAAATCAAATTTCATTAAACACTTCTAAAAGAATGTTTACAAGAGCATCTTATTATAACTAAAATAAAACCAAAACTCCCACTAGAATCAAGATTACATCTTTAGATCTCTAATGCCTACAACAGTCGTATGACTCTCATGCTTAGGCCTTGGGAGTGACTTAGTCAGAGGATCAGCGACATTCTCTTCCGTTGGAACTCGGCTGATCTTCACATCACCTCTATTGACGATATCTCGAATCAGGTGATATCTCCTCTCCACGTGTTTGGACTTCTGGTGTGACCTTGGTTCTTTTGCCTGAGCAATGGCTCCGTTGTTATCACAAAACAAAGCCACTGGCTCCAAGATACTGGGAACCACACCAAGTTCAGTCATGAACTTCTTGATCCAAACAGCTTCCTTTGCCGCTTCTGAAGCAGCAATATATTCAGCTTCCGTTGTGGAATCAGCTACGGTATTCTGCTTAGAGCTCTTCCAGCTCACTGCACCGCCATTTAGACAGAAGACATATCCAGATTGTGATCGGAAATCGTCTCTGTCTGTCTGAAAACTCGCATCGGTGAATCCATTCACCACAAGTTCTTCACTTCCTCCATACACCAGGAAATTATCCTTAGTATGTCTCAAATACTTGAGAATATTCTTGACAGCTGTCCAGTGAACTTAACCTGGATCAGATTGGTATCTACTCGTCATGCTTAACGCGTAAGCTACATCTGGACGAGTGCAGAGCATGGCATACATAATCGATCCTATTGCAGAAGCATAAGGAATCCTATTCATACGTTCTCGCTCAGCATGTGTCGCCGGACACTGCTTCTTGCTGAGACTGGTGCCATGAGATATCGGTATGAAGCCCTTCTTGGAATCATGCATCCTGAATCTGTGCAGTACCTTATCAATATAAGTGTCCTGGCACAATCCAATCAGCCTGTTCATTCTATCTCTGTAGATTCTGATTCCAAGAATGTACGCGGCTTCTCCCATGTCTTTCATGGAAAAACAACTTCCGAGCCAAGTCTTGACAGACTGAAGCAACGGAACGTCATTACCGAGGAGGAGTATGTCATGGACATACAGTACAAGAAATGCAATTTTGCTCCCACTAGTCTTCTTGTAAACACATGGTTCCTCTTCGTTCTTGATGAAACCAAATTGTTTAACTGATTCATCAAAACGAAGATTCCAACTCCGTGACGCTTGCTTCAATCCATAAATGGATTTATGAAGCTTGCATACCTTCCCAACGTTCTTAGGATCGACAAAACCTTCAGGCTGCGTCATATACACATCCTCTTCCAGAATACCATTCAGGAATGCGGTTTTGACATCCATTTGCCAAATCTCATAATCATAATGAGCGGCAATTGCTAGAAGAATCCGAATGGATTTAAGCATAGCGACTGGGGAATAGGTTTCATCATAGTCAATACCATGAATTTGCTTGAAACCTTTAGCCACCAACCTCGCTTTGTAAATCTGTAAATTGCCATCCACGTCAATCTTCTTCTTGAAGATCCATTTACACTCAATGGCTTTTGCACCATTAGGTAAATCGACCAAGGACCATACTTGGTTTTCTGACATGGATCCCATTTCGGACTTAGAGGCTCCAAGCCATTTTTCGGAGTCCGGCCCCATCATTGCTTCCGCGAAGGTCGCTGGTTCGTCACTATCAATGATCATCAGATCATTTGATGATCATTGAATTGGTCACGAGAAATCCATAGTATCTCTCGGGTTCGTGACGGATCCTTCCGGATCTGCGAACTTCAGGCTCCACATGCGCCGGTTCCACAGAACTTTGTGGATCCAACTGCTGCTCTTCCTCAGCAGGTTGAGCAGTCTCCTGTGCATCTCGAATTTCTTCAAGATGTACTTTACTCCCACTGTTTTTCTTAGAGAGAAACTCCCTCTCAAGAAAAGAACAGTCCCGAGCAACAAATACTTTGTTCTCAGATTGGTTGTAAAAGTAGTATGCCTTGGTTTCCCTAGGATAACCAACGAAGTAGCATTTATCTGATTTGGGTGAAAGTTTGTCAGAGATCAAACGTTTGACATAAGCTTCGCAACCCCAAATCCTCAGGAAAGACAGACTAGGAACATTCCCAGTCCACAATTCATGTGGTGTCTTTTCCACTGATTTAGATGGTACCCTATTTAGTGTAAACGCAGACGTTTCTAGAGCGTATCCCCAAAAGGATAATGGAAGATTTGAATGACTCATCATAGACCGAACCATATCCAATAAGGTTCGATTCCTCCTCTCCGACACTCCATTCCATTGGGGTGTTCCAGGAGGAGTGAGTTGTGAAATAATTCCACACTCGCTCAGATAGTCATTGAATTCTTGACTCAAGTATTCTCCTCCGCGATCCGATCGCAGAATTTTGATACTTTTGCCAAGTTCATTCTGTACTTCATTCTTGAATTCCTTGAATCTATCAAAGGATTCTGACTTGTGGCTCATCAAATAGACATAGTCATACCTACTGAAATCATCAGTGAAGGTAATGAAGTACTTGTAATTTCCTCTGGCAACAGTACTCATCGGCCCACATACATTAGTATGAACAAGGCCCAATAAGTCACTGGCCCTTTCATTTGGTTTGTTGAAAGGGGCTCTAGCCATTTTGCCCATCAAACAAGATTCGCATTTCTCACATGATTCAAAATCAAATGAGCCCAGAAGCCCATTTCGATGGAGCCTTTGGATGCGTTTCTCATTGATATGGCCCAAACGACAATGCCATAAGAAAGTCGGGTTTTCGTCATTTGACTTAAACCGCTTTGTATTTATGTTAAAGTTAGGCATTTCTTGGTTTAAAACATATAACCCATTATCTAATGGGGCGCTACCATAAAATGTACCATCACGATTAAAAGAACAAACTTTATTCTTAACTACAAAATCAAAACCTTCCAAATCCAATATGGAAACTGAAATTATGTTTCTGCTAATCGCAGGTACAAAATAGCAATTATTCAAAATTAAACCATGCCCGACGGTAAGGACAATTCGCAGGTGCCTACGGCCAGTGCAGCAACCCTAGCTCCATTCCCGACCCGTAGCTCCACTTGTCCTTTCTTCATCGTTCTACTGTTTCTTAGTGCCTGCATATTAGTACAAATATGAGCACCGCAGCCGGTATCCAATACCCACGAAGTAGAAATAGAAGATATAACATTAAGTTAGATAACATAAATACCTGAATCAGACGCATCATACGTCTTCTTCAGCTTCTTGTAATCTTCCATGAACTTCTTGCAGTCTCTTTTCCAATGCCCTAACTGCTTGCAGTAGTTGCACTTATCCTCAGGAGAAGGCCCGGATTTGGGCTTCGGCTTGGGCTTGTCCTGACTTTCAGCCTGGACAACTTGGGCCTTTCCCTTATCCTTCTTAGGTTTCTTAAACCTTTTACCCCCTTGTACCATCAGGACATTGGGAGTAGCCTTCTTGAGGTTAGGCTCTGTTGTCTTCAGCATACCGTGCAACTCAGTCAATGTATTAGTCATATTCTGCATGTTGTAGTTCATGATGAACTGATCAAAACACGACGGCAAAGACTGCAGAATCATGTCAGTGGCTAGCTCCTGACTAATGGCACAGTCTAATTTCCCCAGGTTATCAATGTAACCCATCATTTTAAGGACATGAGGACTTACTGGACTGTCCTTAGCCAGCTTGCAATCCATGAGAGACTTAACCGTCTGGTATCTCTCTGTGCGAGCTTGCTCCTGAAACAAAGCTTTCAGGCTGTTAATCATCTCAATGGGTGACATCACGTTCTCATATTGCTTCTGCAGCTCAGAGTTCATAGTTACCAGCATTAGACAGTTAACATATTTGACATCAGCTGAATGCTTATCCCAAGCATTCTTTTCTGTCTGCGGGGCATTGGAACGTGGCCTCTCGGGGAGAACTCTTTCAAGGACATATTCCTTGTTCTCCTGCCTGAGAACTATTCTCAGATTCCGATACCATTCCAAGAAATTAGATCCATTTAACTTGTCCTTCTCAAGGACGGATCTTAGTGAGAAAGTGTTGATGTGATTTGAGACAGACATAGCTGTAATTAAAAGAGATAGAGGTTTTAGTTATAATGCTCAAGGAATGAGAATTCTTATCTAATAAGAAAAAACTCGCATTGTATTCAAAACTATGTTTCCTCAGATGAATACAATGAACCAAGATCCATACTTCACCAAAATCTAAGTGGGCAACTTACCATCACCCAAAATTTAGTTATTTAGGTAAGCAAATCATTGCTAATTGTACCCAGTACAACTCTTGGTCGTAGATGAGACAAACTATGTCTAATCTACTCTGATGTCTTTGGGCCCAGAACTTCTGACAGCCCAGTCAAGTAAAACCAATCTCTTCTGTCTTGTGATCACTAATAGTTGCACTGCAAGTCTACTAATGATCACCTGCATTACCCACATTGTTGTGGATACCAAGGACTCCAAGAATATCCAACAAAAACACGAGTCCTGACAGTAGACGAGATCGGGCAAGACATCAAGATCACTTGATATTATGTTGAGGAAAGGAACTAATTAATCTTGATGCATATCCAATATACATCCAAGAAGTTATCAATTTAATTAAAACATTCAGATTTATTAAGTTTAGGTTCATTTTGATTTGGTATTCGCAACTAGGAGTCCAACCCCTGAGTCTGCGAGTTGTGTGTCGATCGATGCATCCTTGCATCGATCGACATATCTTAACCACAATCAAATTGGTTTCCGGTTCAATCCAATCCAACCGAAACCAACCAATTGAATCGATCGATGCACCCAGTGCGTCGATCGATACAATGCGAGTTTTCGCGATGCAACGGTCGACACAAGCTTAGTGTCGATCGACGCTTTGCGAACAACCCAAAAGATTTTACGAGTTTTCGCTCTGTGTCGATCGATGCACGCTTTGCACCGATCGACACGCTGCGACAAACCCTAAAATTATTTTGCGAGTTTTCGCTCTGTGTCGATCGACGCACGCTTTGCACCGATCGACACGCTGCGACAAACCCTAAAATTATTTACGTGTTTTCGCTCTGCATCGATCGACACACGCTTTGTGTCGATCGACACACTGCGAGAACACATGTATCGAATTTTCAACAGATGCTTTAATCCGAGATTAACACTTGAAAACACGATTTTCACAGGCAATAAACAATTCAACAAACTCAGTTTTCGAATTAATTGCATCAGATTCAATAGCTAAACCCTAAAAACGCTCTGATACCACTGTTGGAACTCCTAGGATCTAGGGTTTGATATATTGAATTTACCAACCTCGTTCTTACCTTGAACTGGCAGCGGAATTGGTGAACGAGATCAGTGAGCAACGCAGATGCCTTGCCTCTACCAGATACACACTCACACAAGCTGGAAACGGGATGCTAGTGCCGGATCTGTGGGATCTAAGAGTTTCTGGTGTTTCTGCTTTTCTGTCAGAGAGAAGAGAAGACGGCTAGGGTTCAGGTCGACCATATAAGACCTTATATATCGACCTGGAAATGACATCACAAACCGTCAGACAATCCCGGCTCGGTTACGTCATTAATTCGAAACATCAGTTTCGGAACCCGATGTGCAACGATCGACACACTTACTGTGTCGATCGACACACCTCCACGAAAATCCTGCATCGATCGACGCACTCATGCATCGATCGACACACACATTGTAAAACTCTATGTAAATGTGTATCCAATACACATAAGTATGATCATTACCATAATGATCATTCCCACTTTCATGCTTCCAGTTTGCTTAGGTGTGTGACCCTATAAGATCATATAATACTGGCAGTAAGTCTACAACTTACAGACTGCAAGAGGCTTCTAGCAAAACATTGCAACCGCCCAGTATTATACGAATGTCTGATCTCGACACACAACTATCATCAAGAGTGAGTACAAGTGTGATTTCAGGACACTATCCCAACAGAAAAGTGTTATAGGCGACTCTTCCGAATTAGTATTTGTGAGTGATAGAAATCAAGGCCTCATCAATGCAATAGTAAATGTGTTCCCACAAGCTCATCATGGGTACTGTTTATGGCAGTTGTCCTAAAACGTGAAAGGACATGCTGGGAATGCAAACAAAAAAGTAGTCGCTGAGAGGTTTCAGGAGATGGGTTGGTCTCACACAGCTGCTGAGTTCTACAGTCGTTTCGAGACTATTAAGAGGAGATATCCTTCAGCC
Source organism: Orychophragmus violaceus (assembly GCA_030180135.1). Lineage (NCBI taxonomy): Eukaryota > Viridiplantae > Streptophyta > Magnoliopsida > Brassicales > Brassicaceae > Orychophragmus > Orychophragmus violaceus. The sequence goes on along the minus strand of CM058232.1, from coordinate 101,863,608 downwards.
GCGAAGTATGCGGAGGAGACTACCGTCAAGGAAAAATGGGTTAGATTTTTTTTTCCAGGTAAACGATACAACTTGGACACGAGTAACTCTGCGGAATGTCTCAACAAGACTTTTCTTGATGCGAGGAGGTACTCCTTAATGCCACTGCTTGATACTATCATTCGGAATTTTTCAGATTGGTTTAACAAGCATAGGAAAGAGGCCGTATCTGGAGATGCTAAAGACACTCTCGTGCCTTTGGTCCAGATCTTCGTGCATGAAAATTATCCAATTGCTAAGACATTAGCTGTGAGGGAGGTAAACACTTTCGAGCTCGAGTACGAAGTCGATGATATTGATGGAAAGGTTTATTTGGTGAACTTGGAATCGAAAAGCTGCTCTTGTGGTTTCTTCAATATTCAGCAGTATACTTGTCTCCATGCCCTAGCAGCATACAGAACATACAAAAAAGCGATAGATATCGTGCAAGTGCTACCAAAATAAAATTCCTCGATTTGATTTCGAAATATTATTTGACGGAGATGTGGGCATTGGCTTATTATAGGTCCATCTATGCTGTCCCTGATATGTCTGCATGGAACGTCCCGGATTACATCAAAGAGATGAAAATCCTACCTCCGGATTACAAGAAAACGAGGGGTCGGAAGAGAATACATAGATTTCCATCAGCTGGAGAAGGAGGGAGACGGCGAAGGGCGCAGAATAAAAGGCGGGCAAGAACTCACCCAGGAAGACTATCAAGGTTGTTGTTTGGAGATGACTCAGACTCTGAGTGTGAGTGATTTGTGTGTAATCTTTTGTTCTGTAATAACAACTATGTGTAACTCTGTATCACTTTGTGTGTTTCTATTTCTATTTGGTGCACTTAATCGGGATTACCATCAAATGTGTGTAAAACTAAGAGATTATCGTGACAAAATATTTAACATATAACAATATGAGATTATTACTTGTAGGATCACTTTTACGCAAACAATGAAGATGAGATTATTACTTGTAGGATCACTAATTATATTGAATATCATTAGAGAACTAATTAGATTCCACCAACAATGTTCATAGACTAACAAGCTCATTTTGGGAATAATGGACACGTTAGGAGGATAGATTTACAAAAATGAGGATTGTTGCATATTACTATGCAGAAGTGTTAGATTCGTAGAATTATTGAGTGAAACCATGTGTAAAACTATGAAATCAAATTTAAAGATCTAGTAAAACTGATTATAATGAAAACAGCCGAAGTACAACTATTAAGAACTTGTGTACAACTACGAATTCCTGTAAAACTATGTGGTTTTCTTAAGCGGCAAAATTCAAAATTTGCCAATTTTTTAGCGGGAAAATAGCGGGAAAACTCAGGGGATTCAACCTGTTTTCCTCTTCCGACTTTCTTTTTAATCACACGTTTTCCCACTTGTCTTTCTATCACCCGACTTTCTCTTTTTTCATCTCTCTCACCCTCTCTCACCTTTCAAGAGATTCTCTCTAACTATTCAACTCTCCTTCTCTCTTCTCTCAAGAATGGACAAATTCGAGGCCGATCCTTGGCACAGTGAAATGAAAAGGAATAAGAGAGCGTACGATATGCTGTTCTACATTGCAGATGCTGACACTGGCATACCGACGAGATGTGGGTGCGGTGGCCGAATCGTTGTCGAGCTTGAACCTGATGTGGGAAAGAGACACTTTGTTTACAATGCGTTTGAGGTAGGATATATCGGCTACTTGGTGATTCGTTTGAAACTATATTCGCTTGATGGAGAGTTTTATGTGCAGGACAATGGGTTTCACGTTAAGAAACTATGGGTCGACAACCTCCAGCAAGAAGTCACTAACCTAAGAAGCACGGTGGACAATCAGGCAAACGACCTTCGAAGCCATGAATATAGTATTACATATTTGACTGAAAATCTGAAGAAAAACGGTGAAGAGATTGAAAAACTGAAGAAATTGGTTGGAAAGAATGCATAATGTTATTCATGATGTTGCACTTACGGTTTCCTTTTGGTTTTAAGACTTGTTTTGAGTTCATTTCAGTTTGTAATGATGCTACCTAATGCTTAAATGCACTACCAGTTTTACATTGTTCGGCCAATTTTACATAGTTCTACCAGTTCTACTAGTTCTACGAATTTTACTTAGTTCTACCAGTTTTACATTGTTCGACCAATTTTACATAGTTCTACCAGTTCTACTAGTTCTTCGAATTTTACTTAGTTTGACCAGTTTTAAGTAGTTTTACCGTGTTATACTCAGAAACATTACCAACATAGTATAATAAAAAAAGTTCTATGAACATAGTACTTAAAATCAAGTTCTAATCCTTCCTCGACCTTGTGTTGCGCTTCTGAAGAGCATTGGATGTATCCCCCACCATTTGTTTACCAAGAGCCTTCTCTGCTGCCTTCTTCTCTGCCTTAATCTTCTGGATCTCTTTTTGGACCTGCAATCAGGTGATACAATTATACCCAGTTTTTTCAAGAATTTCCATTAGTATTAACAACTATTTTTACCATTTGTGTTTCTAGATCTTTCATATGATCCATGTATTCTTCAATGGGTCTGACTCTCTTATCCATCTCGTCTAACTTCCCATGCAACAGATTAAATCCATCGTCCATAGTTGATTGTATCCCTTTCATGATGGCAATAAGTTCGCTATTAGAAGTATTCGAAGTTCCAGGAGCATCAATGGCAGCATGACTCTTTTCCTCACGTTTTTTTAGCTCTTCCGCCTCCTCTATCTTTCGGAAAGCCTTCTCCTCATCATACATCCCCTGAAAAAACCTTCTTCCCAGCCGAAATTAGCTTCATCCAACTCTGAACAACAGGATCGTCAAGGTCATGGACATCGCTTTCTTCATACAAACTCTCAAGAAGAGCTTCTTCATGTCCATCTCGTGTTGGCAGGATGTTCTCAATGCCCTGAGGACACTTAGCCAGAGCAAGTTCTTCATTGATCCTTGAAAGAGGAAACCCTCTCATTGAGTTACTCTTGAATTGCGACTTGCACATCCTTGGACAGTTATGGGCTGCCCCTACAACCGGCTTGCGGAAGCTTCTCCCTAGCTCAGGAATTGCCTCAAAGGCTAACAGCTTCACCACATCACAGATATGCTATATTAGTTAGAGATCAGCACAAGAACAATTAATCAAACCAAAAACTTAAAAGTACATACCTCCAAAGGGATACAGAAACCGGGAACCGACCACAATTTGTTCTCCTTGACAACCCCTTTAAAATGGTCCATTGTGTGAGAGATCTCACCGACCATATGATCGTAACAGAATCTGCCCCAAGGAAAACTACGGCACAAGTCAAGATCTTCGACAGCTCTGAGAAAAAAATCTACCACCGGAGTAGCATCCTTTCCAGTCTTCGTCTGGCCGATGAGGACGCTGCAAAGGAAGTAAAGAACGATCATCTGCAATCTATCTGGACAAGATCCCATTTTCTCAAGCTTATCTTTCACATCTTGAACTCTAACAACGGCGTTCCCAAAATGTTTCCTCACAAACTTAAGGCCTCCCAAATGCTGGAAGTCAACAGGGTAGTTGCGGCAGTCTAACCCGGAGATAAGTGCATGCTCCCTCAGTCCATAACGTATCGGAACGCCGTAGACCACGAACCAGACTTCCATCCTCTTCTCGATGCAAGCGGTTCGCAGGAGTAGAATCCACATGCCCATCAGCTTGTGGTTTCCTTGTTTCGGCAGGTGAAAGATATGTTGGAACTGCGGATGCTCTACAAACCACTTCTTCTCGGTTGTCGTTAGCTTAGGCTTCAAAGAATCTAGAGTGGCCAGAAAATCAATATAGAAGTGATATATCATGGTTTTTACCGGTTTTATGCCATGATGTAGTTGTGTTTTTAGTGTCTTTTGTGTTCTTTTAGAGTCTTTTACAGGTATAATCAGGTTTGGAGCTGAATTGGAGATAATTGAGCATTTTGGAGATTTTTGGAGTGTTTGGCCGAGAGATAGAGTTCACTGTCCGAAACAGAGAAAGGTGTCGATCGTTGCACACCTGCAACGGTCGTTGCACCAGCGAGATGGGCCAAAACTCGGCGGTTTAGAAGAATCAAGATATTGCACTTTGATCCAGAAGTTCCTGATATTTACAAAGAAGCCCCAAAACGTGTTTTAGATTATAAATAGAGTTTTTAAGCCAATGTTTAGGCTACGCTTTCACAAGTTTTTCTTACGTTAAGTTTTACTCAGAGAGAGTTGAGGGGCTGATCCTGATCTCGAAAGAGACTTGATTTTGAACCCCAGTTCTTATTTGATTATATGATATTTGGTTTTCTACTTATGATATCTTCTGTCTCGATGAATATGTCTGAGTAGATCACCTGTTAGGTTGAAGGATTCTCATTAGGGATTTCAGAGAATTATAGTTTAATTAATCTGTAGAGATTTATATCCGCTAGTTCTTTATCTAAATTGTTCTTAATGCTTAATCTGAAGTAGCTAATCAGAATTATGATGTTAGGCTGATTAATGCAGCGGAAGTTGGTTAATTTAGCTAGAAAGAACCTAGATAAGCAATTAAACTGTTCGCAAACGGAAGTTTGGTTCAGGTTAATTGTGAACATATCAAACTTGGAATTAATGCTGGTTTAATCTGTTAGTTCTCGCAAACGGAAGTTTGGTTTGCTGCACTTAGACTTAGAGAATTATCGCAAAGGAATTTGGTTAATTCTATATCAGTGTTTGAGTTCTAGAATAGTTATTGATTAGATCTAGATAGATTGATTGCTTGCGTTCCTGATTTCCTGAGAACTCCTGAAACCTAACGCTTTGCCTTCTTGCCTACAAACTCACTTGATTTACTTTGCTATTTCGTTTACTGTTTTCACATCTGCTTCGCTTAATCTAATCTGAACCACTAATAATCTATTGTGTGACTGAGAGTCCTTGTGGGATTCGATACCTTATATACTACGATTGCATTAACTGTGCACTTGCAGTAGAATAGGGATAAAACTATAACACCTATCAAGTTTTTGGCGCCGTTGCCGGGGACTCTTTGAGTTCACCGATAGATTTAGTATTAGGATTTAGACTAAGCATTCTTTTTAATTTTCTTGTTTACTAACGTTTTTGATTTTTGGGATTGCAGGGATTTACACTGCATCGATCGTTGCTACCTTGCATCGATCGACACAAGGCGAGAACAGCGATGCTGAGATCTGAGACGTTCAATAGGTTCCACGCCATGGAGTTTGTGATTTTGATTCGCGGTGAAAACGGCGTTTTACGAGACCAAGAGGGTCACATATGCAACGCAAAAGGTCAGAAAATAGGTAGGGAAGGAAACCCCATCTTACCAGATTACCATGTATTGGTTGGGCAAGTAGCTGAGATGCAGAGTAAGATAGATGACATCCACGACATCTTACTTAGGGAGAGACAGTTCCGAGCAGAGGCAAAAACTGATAAATTTGCAGAGGTACACTATATGGCTGGAGCCGACTCTTATGGACATACATTGGGACATCAGCAGAGACAAGGTTCTAGGCATGCTCAAGGATCAAGAGACCATAATTATACTTCCTATCTGGCACCTCCTACACAAAGGAGCAAACTAGAGATGATGATAGAACAATCAATTGAAAAGCAACAGCAGAACACAGATTCCTTCAGCTCGAAGCTAGAGAACCTGTACACTAATTTGAATGAGAAATTTGAATCCTTGAACACTCGTATGAAACAGCTGGACACACAGATGGATCAAGTTTCAAGTTCTACCCCAAAGAAGGATTCTCAAGAAGCTCATGCCAGCAACATTCCCATTCAGGATGACACACAGATGGATCATGGATCATGTCTAGCAGTTAAGGCTGTGGAATTTGTGGAAGACAGAGGGGGATTTGATGTTGAATTACCTGAGTTTGAAAGCTTTGATGCACCTGACTCAACAGAGATTGACATGGATCTCTTGACTTGGATAGTTCAGATTGAAGCGGGACCATGCCAAGGAGAGAAATTTGAGTCTGAGATGGCTGGAATGGACCGAGAAGCGGATAAACCCGAGACTGTAGTTGAAACCTGAGCTGAGACGTCAGCATCGATCGTTGCATCACATGCACCGATCGTTGCACCCCGAAAGGAACCAGTTTCACTCATATCTCAAGGACCTGCTAAGGAAAGAACCTACAAACCTCCATTACCATTCCCGAAAGCTCCCGTTAAGTCTAAAGATGTGGTTCAGTGCACAGTGGTGGTTGACAAGAAGATGGTGGTTCCACAAGAGCCTACTCTAACATCTTCAAGGGCTAAAACCACTCATAAACAGAAGGCTCTGAACATCAAATCTTTGCCAAAGGTAAAGCATAAATCCTCTAAGTTTAAACCTCCTGACTCCACTGTTTTGAATGCAGGAAAGAGCGTTAAAACACCCAAGTGTCAATCTCACCCTACATTCCTCCCGACGTTCCTTGGACGACATCATGCTGCTACTGCTTACACACCACCATGGATGATAAGGCATTCACAGAGACACTCAAAGTCTCTGTTGAAACCTCCATGAGTCTGACCTCTTTCCAAAAGTCAAGCTAATGACTTAAAACAAGCGCTGAGTGGGAGGCAACCCACTGCTAGGTTTAATTATTTTTCCTTTTTATTTTTGGTGTTTTTCTTAGGATTTCACGTTTTTATTTGTTTTTGTTAGTTTTTAGATACAGAACACAAGTCTGGAGATGTGTGACGATCGTTGCAATTGGTTCAAATCGAAAATTAAGGTACGATGAGCTAAACCGGAATCAATCTGGTTCAACCAGCATCGATCGTTGCTTCTAAGCAACGATCGTTGCACCCACGACCAAGGTAAGTTACCTTAAACCCTCTTTTCTCTCCTTCTTCTCCACTTCTTTTAGTCGACACACCGAGAACCCAAACCGAAAATCACCATTTCTTCATCGATTTCTTTGATTCTAAGCACTATTTCACTTATTTTTACATCCCCAATCTGTTTCTCCTACCCATTTCTTACGAAATCAAGGTAATGTACTTCTATTTTCGATTTTTCGGATTTCACTTTTAGGGTTTTAGAAATTGGAGATTTTAGATGGAATTGATGAATGCATGTTGACATGATTATGCTTTAGGTTGTTTAGTGATGGATTGTTGTTGATTTTGTGGTTGATAACACAATTCTGAACTGATTTTTGATGATTTGTTTGTGGCAAAATCGCCTTGCAACGGTCGTTGCTCTCGAGCAACGGTCGTTGCTTTGCGATTTTGGGAAATGTTCGATACAACGAAATCGCCTTGCAACGATCGATGCCTTAGATGCAACGGTCGATGCTTCGCGATTTCACAGTGAAATTTTGCCGAGACTTATATATGTTTGAACTTTGTTTTTGCAGATGGCGTCTCAAAGGCAACCCCGCAAGAAGCGAGCCACAGCTTCCACAGCAACACGACACTACACCCCACCGCCTCAATGGTTTAGCAGGGAGTCAGAGCCACCCGCACCATACGCCAGATACGGGCCACCAGTCGCTTTACCTTGGCCCAGAGAGGACGCCACACCGATTCAGACGACCAGACAGTGGCCGGAGGACCTTATACGCTTCTTCAAGTCCGCTGAGTTCACCGAGCGGCCATTGCTCAGTCGATGGGACGAGTATGACTCGCTTCTCTACAGTGGTTGGTGTGGGATGATCATCAAGCCGACCAAGTTCGCTGACTACTCCACCTGCAAGATTCTGGGGATTGATGAGCAGGTACTCGCCGTATGCAGAGGCATTGGTCTAGGGACAATGCCGATGCGACATTATGATATCTATCCTGAGCTGGTCAGGCAGTTATTGGCCACTTGCAGAGTGGTTTACTCGGATCCCGACCACAGGAGCGCTACAGTGGGTGTATTCACCTTCATGAGTTGGGGAGTCAGGTATCGGATTCCTCTACTTGATCTATGCAGGATCTACGGGTTCAGTACTGAGCCGAGGCGCATCGCCATGCCACTCGAGTGGGATCCGGTTGAGGCTCGCACATTCTGGGAGAGTATTGGCAGCGGTCGATACAACTCCAGGACCACATCAGTAGTGCAGATGAGACATCCGGTGCTGCGTTATGTCTCGCGTATCTTGTGCTGGAGCTTGCTTTGCAAGTTTGAGGCCAACAAGATGCGCAAACTTGAGATGGAGCTGCTGTTTATGGGGCTGAGAGATCAGTTTAGAGGTTCTGGCGTGAGAGATCCTACTGCGGGTCTCAACTTGGGAGCTATTTTCGCACAGCATTTAGTTGATCTGCAGCTGAAGCCGTTTGATGGAGCTGGTACTGAGACGGTAGGGAGTTTAATTACTCCCATTTTTGAGTATTGTGGGATTCCTCTTCATGGCACAGAGCGTGATACAGCTCGGGAGTTCCTGGATCTGAGCCATTTGCAGAGCGCTACCTGGCTCAAGGAGGGGCGCATTTGGGTTTACACTGATCCGACCACTGGGAGGACTGGTATCGAGCTTCCTGCTGCCAGATGGACACAGATTGACACATTAGAGGCACTGCGATTTCAGCCTCCTGAGTCTGCGCATCGTGGGATTCCGACTATGGCTCATTCGCTGGGAGAGCCTTCCTCACGAGCTTCGACTTCTGCTGCCCCTACTCCTGCACCCGCGCCTGCCCCAGTCAACGTTGTGGGTCCCTTTCCAGAGCCTGCAATGGCTTACGGTGCATACTCTGAGGCAGAGTGGAGAGAGAGATCAGATGGTATGTTTCGAGTTCTTTGGAACTTCGTGCGTACTTGCAGCTGCAGGAGGCCACCACAGATCCATCAGCCCGTACCTGACCGACGTCGTCGACAGCGATCTCCGACTGATACTGATCCCGCAGCCGAGGCAGCCGATGACGATGCACTGTATGGTGGGATAGACGATGAGAGCGAGTGAGAGTGATCTCCATATTCAGACTTTCGGTTCTGTATTCTGACTTTTTCTTTTCTTTTGCACTTTTCTCCTTTTGATTTTTAGGACTCTACTATGTTTGGATAATTTGTACTTTATTTGGTACATCTTTTGCTTCGGTTTTACTCTGTTTCTAGTGTTTTCAGCTGGCAGGGATCAAAAATTGACAAAAACAGACGGACTAACCTGCTAACTTGCTGACTATTCGTGAAAACGCAGTGCGTCGATCGACACACCATTGTGTCGATCGTCACAATACGAAAGAATCGCCAAGTAACGGTCGATGCACTTAGTGCAACGATCGATGCTTGAGCGACAGAGGTAAACCCGACAGAACTAAAACATCCATTAACAATTTGTTTTCCTTATTTTTACCAATCCTTCGCTTGACACTACTGGGGACAGTGTGTCTTAAGTGTGGGGGAGGTGCTACTGACTTTTGTTTTCTGTTTTCTTAAGAGTCAGTCCGTTTTTCAAAATTTTTGTTTTATTGAGTCAAAATTGTTTAAGTAAGAAACTATGATTTTCTGAGAAGATTTACAAGACTTGCAGGAACTTAAGTAACCATTGAGATGAAGTTTCAGGATCTATCTATGACTATTAGAAAACCCCATCACAGATCAACCTACTGGGAACACCCACATCACTTCAGGTATCAGAGGATCCTTTTACTGACTTCACCTTAATACTGACTTAGATTTCTCACCTAAGGGCTTGGTATACTTTGTGTCGGATTCCCTTGTTAGTTCTGACACAGCCTGTCAACCTATCCTATTTAGTTCCCTTCTCCCCTTCTATAAAGTAAAAAAAATAAAAAATAATAATAAACTGAGGATGAGTTAGTAACTCCGAAGTGGTCATGGGAATGGTAGCAAACACTATTTTCTCTCATGTGATCCATGGAATGTGTCCAAAGTACACCCCATAACGGGAAGAACACTGATAAAAAAAATAAAATGATACCCAATGGGGAAAAATCAGTTGTTAAAGAAGGGAAAGAGAAGAAAGGGACTAGAGAAAGATAGTATGGTGGTCTAGAGCTGATAAGGTAAGAATCCATGTGCCCTCTGATCGATACTCCTTAGGTGAGACCGCACTTAAATACTTGCAGAAGTCAGTAGGGAGAATTTGAATGCTTGAATGTGATTGTGGAGTTTACCTAGGACAGTTGCTAAGTGTGGGGGAAGTACATGTTGGTCTTGATATCATGTGATTGATTCTTGCAGTGGTTTACTAAGGGGAATCTGAGTATTGTAGCTTCTAGGATGAAATGAGTTTCTGAAAAGTTTTCAAACCTCTTGACTACATTTAGTTCTTTGTCTTGCTTGAGGACAAGCAAGAGCTAAGTGTGGGGGAGTTGATATATCATGGTTTTTACCGGTTTTATGCCATGATATAGTTGTGTTTTTAGTGTCTTTTGTGTTCTTTTAGAGTCTTTTACAGGTATAATCAGGTTTGGAGCTGAATTGGAGATAATGGAGCATTTTGGAGATTTTTGGAGTGTTTGACCGAGAGATAGAGTTCATTGTCCGAAACAGAGAAAGGTGTCGATCGTTGCACACCTGCAACGGTCGTTGCACCAGCGAGATGGGCCAAAACTCGGCGGTTTAGAAGAATCAAGATATTGCACTTTGATCCAGAAGTTCCTGATATTTACAAAGAAGCCCCAAAACGTGTTTTAGATTATAAATAGAGTTTTTAAGCCAATGTTTAGGCTACGCTTTCACAAGTTTTTCTTACGTTAAGTTTTACTCAGAGAGAGTTGAGGGGCTGATCCTGATCTCGAAAGAGACTTGATTTTGAACCCCAGTTCTTATTTGATTATATGATATTTGGTTTTCTACTTATGATATCTTCTGTCTCGATGAATATGTCTGAGTAGATCACATGTTAGGTTGAAGGATTCTCATTAGGGATTTCATAGAATTATAGTTTAATTAATCTGTAGAGATTTATATCCGCTAGTTCTTTATCTAAGTTGTTCTTAATGCTTAATCTGAAGTAGCTAATCAGAATTATGATGTTAGGCTGATTAATGCAGCGGAAGTTGGTTAATTTAGCTAGAAAGAACCTAGATAAGCAATTAAACTGTTCGCAAACGGAAGTTTGGTTCAGGTTAATTGTGAACATATCAAACTTGGAATTAATGCTGGTTTAATCTGTTAGTTCTCGCAAACGGAAGTTTGGTTTGCTGCACTTAGACTTAGAGAATTATCGCAAAGGAATTTGGTTAATTCTATATCAGTGTTTGAGTTCTAGAATAGTTATTGATTAGATCTAGATAGATTGATTGCTTGCGTTCCTGATTTCCTGAGAACTCCTGAAACCTAACGCTTTGCCTTCTTGCCTACAAACTCACTTGATTTACTTTGCTATTTCGTTTACTGTTTTCACATCTGCTTCGCTTAATCTAATCTGAACCACTAATAATCTATTGTGTGACTGAGAGTCCTTGTGGGATTCGATACCTTATATACTACGATTGCATTAACTGTGCACTTGCAGTAGAATAGGGATAAAACTATAACACCTATCAAGAAGCACCGCGTTGATATCTTTATTTTCTTCATGTACTCCGATGGGGGGGAAGTACATTCTCAAAGGCTGCATGGCTGTCATTTCATCACCGGATTCCTGCAAAAATCCATAGTTTTACCAAGTTATTCCAGTAATACATTGTTAGTTTTACACAGTTATACTTGGTTGTGCTTAGTTTTACTCAGTTTTCCAAGTTTTACTACAAAAGTTATATTTAGTTTTACCGGTTTCCCTGGTTATACTTGGTTTCACTAGTTTTACACGTATTTTTACACTTACCGATTGGGCAGCTCCGCTGTTCTCGGATTCCTCCTCGTCTTCTTCCGTAGATTCTGAAGGGATTATTGCCGTCTCCTCGACTCTCGGCTGGGTTCGTTGCGGTTGCTGTTTCGGATGCTGTGAATCGACCTCGTCTCCGTCTTCTGAACTCTCTGTCTCCTCGTCATCATCTTCTTCATCCTCTTCTACTTCACTCTCATCTCCTTCGCTCTGTTTCTCGAGATCAACTTCTCGTTCTTCGTAAGGGACCATAGAAAGATCATTAACGACAGGAGGAGGGTTCCCCGGAATATTAGCGACCGGATTCGTGGTCGTGGTACCAACAACATCGCTCACCGGAGGAGGAGGAGCATTCGTGGCAGTTGTAAGCATTGCTACACCGCTCTTCGTCGCCGGAGGAGGAGGAGGAGGAGAATTCGTAGGCTTCTTAGGGCTTGCTACAACACTCTCCGTCGCCGGATTGTCGGGATTATCCTCGATTTTCTTGGTGGCTAAACGAGTTTTGGGCGCCATGTTTTACGGAAAGGGTTCGCGTGATTGAATTCGATTCGAAGGAGAAGGAAGAATAGGGGAAGTTAAGATTGAGAGAGATGAGAGGGAGTGGAGAATCGAAAGAGGGGGAATCGAAAGGAAAGAGGGACCCGATTTCAAGAAAGATGAATTGCCGATGAATTGGGGATTTTTGGTTTTTTGAATTATCCGGATCTAAGCCGACTCTCTGGGTTATCCGACCCGGATAAATCGAGTAAACCACATTTTTATGGTTCATTTGGTTCATTTAAGGTTCGAATTCTGATTTCGGTTTGTTCATGTAGACCGTCTGGTTTACCATGTAATTAAACGAAAATCATAAGGTCTTTTGATAATTTTGTTTGTTTTGGATTAAAAGAAAATATTAATAAAAATTCTAATAAATGGAGGGCATATGAGATTTGTTTCCAGTACGGAGGGTCTCTGGAGACAATAATCCCTAAACACTGCGATTAAACGTTGTACCTGCCTCGAAAATTTTCGGACGCGGAAAAACTTAACTGTGCGACTGAAAACTGCTGTCACTAAACCTGCAAAAACTAAAATACCTTTAATATTAAGGCAAATCGCATAAATAGCACAAAAATATGACTTGTCAAAAATATAGCACCAAAGAAGAAAAATCATAAAAATAGCACAAAAACATGTCTTGTCACTAAATTAGCCCTAACCCTTAACCTTAAATACTAAACCCTAAACCCTAAATACTAAACCATAACCTTAAATAATAAACCCTAAATAATAAACCCTAAACCCTAAATAATTAACTCTAAACCATAAATTATATAATGCTATAAAAGTCTTTGTAATTAAAATAATGCTAAAAATGTGAATTATTTCCCTTGGTGCTATATTAATGATAAGGTATATTTTTTGTGCTATTTTATGTCTTTTTTCTTAATATTATTTGTAAATTACAACAAAAATGCCATTAACCCTAAAAAACTTTCTTCCTTCTCTGTGCAGAAACTCTCCTTCCTTTTTTTTTTTTTTTAACACTAGTTTTATTCATATCTGGTGGTTACAAATTACAACATAGAAGAAATACATTGTATGAAATAGCATCCAAACTATTGATCTTTGCTCACTTTAATAGTGAGACATTCATCTAAGATACAATAGCCAAAATAACACACAAAAGTTTCCTGAAACAAGATAAAAGGTTGATGTTCCCGATCCCACACTAGCAGGCGGACTTTCAAAATCTTTTACCTCTTATGATGCTTTTCATAGATATGATAGATCTTCTTTATGCAACGTCTTGTTCAACTTTCGCCAACTAGAACTTCTCTGAGGCTTCCATTAAGAAAGTGAAAAACGAAAATACCACCCAGATATCAGGCCCAGGCCCAGTATATATAGATTAAGCAGAACCGAAAATTTTGTCGTCACATGGAAGAACACGTGTGATGCTCATGTAGAGCGTGATCTGAACCGCTCCACGCGTCACCAGCTCAGGGAACCCACCATGCACGGTGAAGGGCAAAATTCCGGCCACCGCAGAGCTTCCGTCGCTGCAGCCCACCACCTGCCAATCAAGAAGCCGCCTAAAAGCGACATAGACAACCATGATTCCAAGGTTGCGCTCTTCACATCCTGAACAATAAGCATCACTGTCGAGGGACGTTGATAGCACTGAGTAACCCAGATTCCACGGTTAGTCTCGATTAGAACGGAGATAACATCTGCTCCAAATCCCAGTCAACTCGATCGGGATCCGAAGATTACTGGAGCTTCTCCAAACCACGATTGACGATGAGGGTGTAGGTGGAAGAGAAACCGTCCGTGTCTCCGACGTGGATGAACTCCATGGCGCAAGATTGGAACGATTCCATAAACGGAATTGGAAACACCAATCCATAATCGATTAAAAGTGAGAGATAACAGAATCGATCGAAGATTGGGGCAAAGTCTGGAAGAACCAGAAGCAAAAGTCCGATTATAGATCGGAACAAAAAGTCGCCAAGCCGGCAAAACCGAGAACAAAAAGGAACATGAAAGAAACCCCGAGATAACTAAGAAAAAGTTGATCTCAATCCTTCTGAAAGATAGAGATTCGCTCGGGGACGGACTCTTTGTCAAATCCAAGAAGATCTTTTCAAAAAAAAAAAAAAAACTCTTCTTCCTTTAGAAAGGAGCACACTTCTCTACTCTCTGAATCTAACTACGTAAGCCATTTTTAACTTCTCAATTTTGTGCTTTTATTTCTCTGGGTCGATTTTGTGCTTCAATTGTTTTGGGTTCTCTGAAACCGATCTAGTTGATAATATGCATAATCCATTTTTGTGGTTTGATTAATCTTAAGGGTTCTCTGAACTTTTGTTTGATTTTGAACATAAGGGTTTTGTGGTTTTTTTCGATTTCGTTTTTGAGTTCATGAGGACAAGAGGAGAACTTGTATAGCTGCTTGTTTACGTAGATGTTATGAACATATGAGTTTCCATCATCATCTTTGCATCATTCATGTTTCTTCTCCATTGATTTTCTTTGTTCATTAATTCTTTTAGTTAAACAGTGCCTAACACTAGGGGTCTGAATGAGTAATTTTTTAGTGAGAGATCGATGTAATCGATATTGAAAGCTTGATATTCGCCTATTACAGGACCAAACTCATCAGAGAAGTAGACAAAAGAAGCTCAGTAACACTATTTGTCTCAGGTTCGTTCGATTTAGACTTGTTTTTCAATTGCTCTCTGTCTCTTATATGTTTGTATCGTCAAGCCAAAGTGCCGAGCTTGTTATGAATTTTCAAACTGTGTTTGTTGAGTCAAGCCTTTAGAGTTTTATATATAAGTTGATTCGTTCTTTTTGCTTACTTCTCTCCTTCTCTTTCTAATTGAAGCTCTTGTGTTTTGATTTTTGGGTGTAAGAGATTAGCCTTTGTTTACTTCTTGTGCTCTATTAGGTTTAGATGTTTGATGGTTTTAGGCTGATTAGTCACGAATGGTAACTCTAAACTTGGTAACACATTGTTGCTAAATGGTTCAATCCCCATGAATAGTCATATTGGTAATGCTGTATATAAGGAAGATATGCAATTTCTAACATAAGTCAAATGTTTCACCTTAAGTCTATCAGAATTCATGGTTCTTGAGTGAGAGTCTCACATACTGTGTTTATAATAATCATGTCTTTTCCTTCTGTTGGAATATATTATCTTTGCTGTCCCTTTTACAATTGGACGTTTGAAGCTTATTTCCACATGATTTCTTTTATTTCTGTAAATCTTGTGGAATATATATGTTTCATGTTAGCTTTCTAGTTTATTCTTTCTCGGTAGTGTACGTCTTATGGCGATATGAGTTGGTGAGAATCCATCCGTACTCCGATGAATCTTAGATGTTGTTTGTTTGGAGATTGGTGAGAATAATATTTGTTATCGTTTTTGGGTGACTCGATGTTATTTGGGATTCAACCACTTAAATGCTGCTATTCATGTTATGTGCATACCATGTGTATAAGTGTATTGAATAATTTGTTTTTGCTGTATAGGAACTTCAGAAAATTCAGAGGCAAATTGGTTGCTAATATGGATGTGTATGAAGAGGAATTTCGTGCTGTAGTAGTAGCTGAAGCTGAAGGATGGAGTGCTCAAACTGAAGAAACTAGTTTAAATTCTAGAGTGGATGGAGATGATGGCGATGAAGCTGATTTTGTTGACAAAGGTATCCCAGTGGTAGAGAAACAAACTCAGACACAAACTCAGGCTGGAAGTTCAAGAGCAAAAAGAAGGCGTGAAGAGAAAGATTTGATTGTAGAAGCTTGTGTAAAACGGGCTGAAGTTCTTGATAAGAAGAATAGAATGGCGGAACAGATGTTGGAGCGTGAACGCAAGATGTTGGAGCGTGAACGTGCATTTAGTGTTGAAAATGTACTAGAGACACTTAATGGATTGCCTGGAGTGAGGATGTGGTCTCCATTTTATGAAGCAGCAATTGAGCATCTTCTAGCTGATGAAGTGAACCGACGGGGTTTTATAGCCTTTCCTAAGGCTGAAGATAAGATTAAGTTTTTGGAGCTTAGGACTAGAAGAAACCTTGATGATTGAAAACGTCTTTGTCTCTTATTTTGTAGTGTTCTCAAGTTCTTGGTAAACATCTTTGTTTCTTGGTTATTATTGTTTAGTTATGAAATGATGATGAACATCTTTGTTTGAAAACCTCTTTGTTTCTTGGTTATTATGGTTTCATTATGAAATGATATTGAACGTCTCGGTTTGAAAACGTTTCTTCATTTAAAGTTTTTTTTCTCATATATGGTTTTGCACATGGTTAGAAGATGGATATTAAGTGATAATTATGTTGAACTTGGTTTGCTTAATTCATTTATTACTGAGAGATTGAGTCATAGAACAGACTGAAGAACAAGATGGCATCATGTTCAACAATTTATGCATCGATCATATCAACAATGTTAAGACATTCTTCGAATGACCCAAAGAACATTTGAAGCTTTATGTAAGATGTTAACTAGACTATATGAATTATAAGAGTATGAAAATGTCTACGTTGAGAAATTTGTTGCATGTTTTTTTAGGTGGTTGGTCATCATAAGATTATGTGGAATATATGTGAAAGATATCAACAATCATTGGATACTACGAAAAAGAAGTTTGATAATATTTTAAATATCTCCTCAAGTTTACGACAGATACACTAAAACTATAAAAAGTGAGTTTACAAGAGTATATCCTATTTGAGAAATGATGATCGATATTAGCCATTTTTTAAAGATTGTATTAGAGCACTTGATGAAACTCAGAGATAGAGCTACTTTATGGATAAAGGGGCACTTGCCCTAGTCAATAATTTAAAATATTAAGCTGAATGTGTAGTTCAATTCTTAGTAAATTAGTAATAGCCTGTTTTTATGCCCCCAATAATTTGAAAATTAAATTGCTTTATGCTCCCATGACCCATAACCCACACCACTATTTCTTTTCTTTAAATCTCATGTTGTCTAGTTAATTAACAGAGGAGACTATTTGATATTTGGACTGCAATTCTTAGTATTATTATTTTTCTATTTTTTTCTTTTATCATATTTTTTTAAAAGAAAATAATTGTTTTTATTTCAATCCTAAAAATACTTAATTTATTTATTTTAATAATTGATCTGCATGGTGGTCTATAGGCTTGGGACTTCGGTTCTTCGGTTCGGTTACGGTTTGATTTTCGGTTTTTTTAAAAAAAACCTGCCGATCGGTTTTTTTCTTCGGTTCGGTTCGGTTTCGGTTCATAAAATTTCGGTTCGGTTCGGTTCGATAATTTCGGTTCGATTTTATATTCCAAGGCTATATGTGTGTATATATATATCAAATACACAAACTGACAAAAAAATATATATATATATATATTAGAAGAATGAAACTTTTATGAAAATCAAAATCGATTGACAACTACAAGTCTACAATAATGAATAATAGGCCAGGAACTTCGGTTCTTCGGTTCGGTTATTCGGTTTTTCGTTTTTTTTTTGTTTAAAAAAACTACCAATCGATTTTTTTTCTTCGGTTCGGTTCGGTTCGGTTCATTAAAATTTCGGTTCGGTTTCGGTTCGATATTTCGGTTCGGTTTTATATCCCAGGGCTAGTGGTCTACAATGGATTTGTTTTGGAAATAAACTAATGCATTGTTTGCATATTTCAAAAATCAATACTTTAAATTGTAAAACACTAGGGAATTTCTTTTGTATATTCACATTACTTATATTAGTTATATGTCATATATTATCTAAGAAGATAACATATTAAATTAGATAAAGCAATTATAATGAAATTTATTAAGTCATATTTTCTAATGCACATTCTAAAAATATATAAAAAGGTTTATCAATAGCTTATACCATTTAAATAATATTTAAAATAGTTTAAGTAAATTAAAATATTAATATTTTATTATTTTATAATAGATAATATATGTCTCCAGTACTAAATCATCCTAGCTGCGCGAGTGATGGAACTCACGTCTCGGTTCACCCTCCAAATCAAACTGCAGAAGCATATAAATGTAGAAAGTAAGAATCTACAATAAATATCTTTGTTATCTGTAACTTCGATATATGAAGTTCATATACACATATGTCGGTGTTTCTGGTAGAACACATGATATAAAGGTGTTGACTCATTGTGCTAGAAACGAGTTTTCTTTTCCACATATGCCTAATGGAAAGTACTACTTAGTTAATTTCGGATATCTTACCAGGACATGGTATCTGAAGGAATTTCTAGCAGATCCTAATCCAATTAGGCAATCATGGTCTGAATTCCAAGCCTAGGATCTAAGGTTCATGTTATTGAATCTATGGGATATCAGATTTACCTGGTGATTAGCAGCGGAAGATTTGCAGATAATCGAGATCACGAAGCACCTCAAACGCTGTGCCTCTACTGGTATCCACACGCACACAAACTGAACAGGAGGGATGCTAGTGCCTGTAAGAGATCTAATCTCTAGAGAGGTTTCTTTTCTAGTTCTGGAGACTGTGAATTAGGTTAAGTTTGAGTTTAGGTCGACCATATATCTTATATATGTCGGCTTAAACCACAACGGAATTAACCAACGATTAAACCGTATTAATCTGGTTAATCCGCGAGTTGTGTCGACCGACACACTCTCTGTGTCGATCGACACGGCCCCAGAATTTCGATACCGAATGCATATAAAATATGCATTCACTAGATCATTACATTAATGATCAACCTTGTCTTTGACGTCCAGTTTGCTTAGGTGTGTGACCCTGTAGGATCATATAACACTAGCAATGAGTTCTAAACTCATTGATCATAAGTGGCTTATAGCAAAACATTATGACTACCTAGTATTATATGATTGTCTCATCTCGACAATACGACTTTCACTTAGAGTAAGTACAATAGATTTCAGGACATTCCCAACAATCTCCCACTTGTACTGGAATCATCTATTCCTTTAATCCCTTTGTAGCTATATCTCAATCTAGCATAAGGCAAGAACTGTGTCATCCTTATTAAGCCAGATCACGTTTATCGAATCCCGATTTGTACTGATGAAAAACAAACGACTGACAATCACCTCGTTTGAGCGCGGCCACGCATTTCCAGTATCAAATCTTCGATATGCCATGAGATATTTAACTCCTGTTATATAGGAGGTACAAATCCCATCTTGTTCCATCCATGTGTCTTTTATATCTCATGATACGCCTAATCAGTGTCTTTATAATCACCAGTTACGGCTGACGTTTGACAAAGTCAAGACGAACCAATCCATATGAGAGAGGACATGATGAACTCAGGTCTTAGGACTACACTCTTTAGTCGTAATGAGAAACTCTTATGACACTCATATAACATCTTGTAGAGTTCTCATTAACAGGTCATGTCCGATCATGTGTTCTCTAACACATATATATGTGATTGACTTTAATACTCATATTAATGACTCCATGAAACATAGTCATCAGTCACCTCACATACTAGTCTCACGTGGTTGTTAATGTCCCATTTTAACAACCTCGACCAGGGACCAACATAATCCATGACAATCTTTGTTTATAGGGTTTCATGATCAAGTCACATACTTGATGACCTATAACATTGCCATGAATTATTTCGGGACTATTATTTAATAACACAATTAAATAATGCTGAAACAATTTCATTATAATAACATAACCAAATTATGTTTTACGAACATCATGTCATAACTAAAAACCAAATATAACTCCCACTGAAAAC
This sequence comes from Orychophragmus violaceus, assembly GCA_030180135.1. Classification (NCBI taxonomy): domain Eukaryota; kingdom Viridiplantae; phylum Streptophyta; class Magnoliopsida; order Brassicales; family Brassicaceae; genus Orychophragmus; species Orychophragmus violaceus. The sequence continues at coordinate 101,843,629 of CM058232.1, read as the reverse complement.
AAGATCACATCTTAAGAAATCTAATGCCTACAGCAGCAGTGTGAAACTCATGCTTAGGCCTTGGGAGGGGCTTGGTCAGTGGATCAGCAACATTCTCATCCGTCGGGACTCTGCTGATCTTCACATCTCCTCTATTCACAATATCACGGATAAGGTGATATCTCCTTTCTATGTGTTTGGATTTCTGGTGTGATCTAGGTTCCTTTGCTTGCGCAATGGCTCCATTGTTGTCACAATACAAAGCCACTGGCTCAGAAATACTAGGAATCACACCAAGTTCAGTGATGAACTTCTTGATCCAAACAGCCTCTTTTGCCGCTTCAGAAGCAGCGAGGTACTCAGCTTCAGTTGTGGAATCTGCTAGAGTGTCCTGCTTGGAACTCTTCCAGCTGACTGCACCGCCATTCAGGAAGAAGATGTAACCAGATTGCGATCGAAAATCATCTTTGTCTGTCTGAAAACTTGCGTCTGTGTAACCACTTACTACCAGCTCATCACTTCCTCCATACACCAAGAATTTATCCTTAGTATTTCTCAAATACTTCAGAATATTCTTGACTGCTGTCCAGTGACTTTCACCTGGATCCGATTGGTATCTACTCGTCATGCTTAAAGCACAAGCAACATCTGGACGAGTACAGAGCATAGCATACATGATGGATCCCAACGCCGAGGCATAGGGAATCCGACTCATGCGTTCTCGCTCAGAAGGTGTCTCAGGACACTGCTTCTTGCTGAGACTTATGCCATAAGACATTGGTATGAAGCCCTTCTGGAATCTTGCATTCTGAACATGTGTAAGACTTTATCGATATAAGTGTCTTGACACAGTCCAATCAACTTGTTTAATCTATCTCTATAGATTCTAATTCCAAGAATATACGCGGCTTCTCCCATGTCTTTCATTGAAAAACAACTTCCGAGCCAAGCCTTAACAGACTGTAACAACGGAACGTCATTTCCGAGAAGAAGTATGTCATCTACATACAACACGAGAAATGCAACTGCGCTCCCACTAGTCTTCTTGTAAACACATGGTTCCTCTTCGTTCCTGATGAAATCAAACTTTTTGACTGCTTCATCAAAACGAAGATTCCAACTCCGAGATGCTTGCTTCAATCCATAAATGGATCGATGAAGCTTGCATACTTTCCTAGCTGCATTTGGATCGATGAAACCTTCGGGCTGTGTCATGTACAAATCCTCTTCCAGAATTCCATTAAGGAAAACTGTTTTCACATCCATCTGCCAGATCTCATAGTCATAATGAGCGGCTGTTGCTAGGAGAATCCGAATGGATTAAAGCATGGCAACCGGGGAATAAGTTTCTTCATAGTCAATGCCATGAATTTGTTTGAAACCTTTTGCCACCAGCCTTGCTTTATATATCTGAATATTTCCATCCACATCAATTTTCTTCTTGAAAATCCATTTACACTCAATGGGTCTTGCACCATCGGGTAAATCAACCAAAGTCCATACTTGGTTCTGTGACATGGATCCCATTTCGGATTCAGCGGCTTTTAGCCACTTTTCGGAGTCAGGGCTCATCATCGCTTCTTAAAAATTCACTGGCTCGTCACTGTCAATGATCAACAAATCATGACAATTGGTTACGAGAAATCCATATCTCTCAGGTTCGTGACGGATCCTTTCGGATCGGCGAATTTCAGGCTCCACAGGCGCGGTTTCTACAACTCTTTGTAGATCCAACTGTTGCTCTTCCTCTACGGGTTGAGCATTTTCCTGCGGTTCTCGAACTTCTTCGAGTTGTACTTTACTCCCACTGTTTCTATTGGAAAGAAATTCTCTCTCAAGAAAGACGCAGTTCCGAGCAACAAACACTTTGTTCTCGGTTTGGTTGTAAAAGTAGTATGCCTTGGTTTCCTTAGGATAACCAACGAAGTAGCATTTATCAGATTTGGGTTCGAGCTTATCTGTAATTAATCTCTTAACATAAGCTTCACAACCCCAAATCTTCAGGAAAGACACACTTGGAACATTTCCAGTCCACATCTCATGTGGTGTCTTTGCAACTGATTTTGACGGAACCCTATTAAGTGTAAACGCAGACGTTTCTAGAGCGTATCCTCAAAAGGATAATGGAAGAGTTGAGAGACTCATCATTGATCGAACCATATCTAATAAAGTCCGAATCCTCCTCTCAGACACCCCATTCCATTGTGGTGTTCCAGGAGGAGTGAGTTGCGAAACAATTCCACAATCTCTCAAATGATCACTGAATTCTTGGCTTAAGGATTCTCCTCCACGATCTGATCGAAGAGCCTTAATACTTTTGCCAAGTTGATTTTGTACTTTATTTTGGAACTCTTTGAACTTTTCAAAAGATTCCGACTTGTGTCTCATTAAATAGACATAGCCATACCTGCTAAAATCATCAGTGAAGGTAATGAAGTATCGAAAATTTCCTCTGGCACTTGTGCTCATTGGGCCGCACACATCTGTATGTATAAGGCCCAATAGGTCACTGGCCCTTTCATTTGATTTGTTGAAAGGGGCCTTGGTCATTTTGCCCAGTAAACAAGATTCACATTTCTCACATGATTCATAATCAAATGAGCCCAGAAGCCCATCACTATGGAGCTTTTGGATCCGTTTCTCGTTTATGTGGCCCAAACAACAATGCCAAAGAAAAGTCTGATTCGTGTCATTTGATTTGAATCTCTTGGTGTTAATGTTATAGATTGGTGTGCTTTGGTTTAAAACATAAAGCCCATTCTCTAATGGGCCGCTACCATAAAATATATCATTGTAATCAAAAGAACAACATTTATTCTTAATTGAAAACTGATATCCTTCCATATCCAAAACAAGAATAGAAATAATATTTCTGCTTATAGCAGGTACATAGTAGCAATTATTAAGCTTTAAAACCAAACCAGAAGGTAAAGACAAGTTATATGTTCCTACGGCATATGCAGCAACTCTTGCTCCATTCCCCACGCGTAGGTCCACTTGTCCCTTTTCCAACTTCCTACTGTTGCTTAGGCCCTGCATATTTGTACAAATATGAGCACCACAGCCGGTATCCAATACCCAAGAAGTAGAACCAAAAGTAGTAACATTTAATTCTATAACAGAAATACCTGAAGATGAAGTCTCGAAAGTCTTCTTCTTCTTCTTTTTCTCTTCCAAGAATTTGTCGCAATTTCTCTTCCAATGTCCAGGCTCTTTACAGTAATGGCACTTATCAGTCACAGATGGGCCATGCTTGGGCTTAGGGGCTGGCGCAGGCGCGTCCTGGTTCTCAACCTGGACGGCCTTGCTCTTTCCCTTACCTTTGCCAAGTTTCTTAAAATTCTTACCTCCTTGTACCATAAGTACATTTGGAGTGCCCTTCTTGATATTAGGCTCAGCTGTCTTGAGCATGCCATGCAGTTCAGTCAACGTCTTCGTCAAGTTGTTCATGTTATAGTTCATAACAAACTGATCATAACTTGATGGCAGTGACTGCAGAATGATGCCAGTAGCCAACTCTTGGCTAATGGGACAATCCAGCTTCTCCAGGTTATCAATATAACCCATCATCTTAATGACATGAGGACTGACTGGACCGTCCTTTGGTAGCTTGCATTCAATGAGAGATTTAACCGTCTGGTATCTCTCAGTTCGTGCTTGCTCCTGAAACATACTTTTCAGGCTAGTGATCATCTCCACTGGAGACTCCACGTTCTCGTATTGCTTTTGCAAATCCGAGTTCATGGTAGCCAACATGAGACAATTCACATCGACCACATCATTAGAGTGCTTATCCCAAGCACTCCTTTCTGCATGTGGAGCATTGGCTCTCGGTTTTTTCAGGGAGAACAGTTTCCAGGACATAGTCCCTTTTCTCCTGCTTGAGAACAATTCTCAAGTTGAGATACCATTCGAGAAAATTAGATCCATTTAACTTGTCCTTCTCAAGGACGGATCGCAGGGAGAAAGAGTTATTATGAGTGTTAGTCAAAGCTGAGAACAAAGAAAGGAAAAAGGTTTAGTTATGATGTTCAAGAAATGAGAAGTCTTAACTTTTAAGAAAACTCGCATTATATTCAAACAATGTTTCCTCAGATGAATATAATGATCCAAGACCCATACTTCACTAAACTTGAGTGAGCCACTGGCTATCACCCAAATATTAGTTATCTAGGTAAGCAACAACTTTGCTAGTTATATCCAATATAACTCTTGGTTGTGGATTGACATCTTATGTCCAACCCACCTGATGTCTCTGAGCCCAAAACAATTTTGATGGACCAGTCAAGTAAACCAATCTCTTAAGTCATGTAATTGTCGATGTCTTGCACTGAAAATCCATCAACACGATTACCTCTGTCTTACTCATGAAATTGTGGACATCTTGCACTGCAAGTCTATCACACAATTAAATGTGTCTTGACAGTTGACAAGATTGGAAAGACATCAAGTATCACTTGATATTTGGTTGAGGAACGGAACCATTTAAAACGTTCAGTTTTATTATGTTTTAATTCTTATAATTAATTGATTTATCTTGCTTTGGTTCTGTGATTTTAGGTTCCATAACCTAAACCATCGAGTCTGATGTCGACCGACACTACTTTAGTGTCGATCGATGCAGAATAACCAAAACAATCCGCGATAACCGATCAATCCAATTGATCCGGTTTTGAATACCGGTCAGTGTCGATCGATGCTACACTAGCATCGGTCGATACCAACCTAATAAAACCAATCACAATTAAACCATTCACAGTGTTCAACCATTATTAACCAAGCTAGATAACCGGTCCAATCCAATTGAACCGATTCATCAATCTCGCGAGGTTTGTGTCGACCGACACAACTCTTGTGTCGATCGACACTAGGTGAAACAAGTTTTATTTGGGTTATCCTTCTGTGTCGACCGATACCGGATTGGTGTCGATCGACACAGGGCGATAAACCCTAATCGTTTTTCAAGCCAAAAACCTAAAAACTAGATTTTCATGAAAACGAATTTTAGCAAGTTTGTATCAACCATACACAGATTCAGATTCAACTAATCTAATCAACATGCTACAGATTCAATGGAACCCTAAAGCTCTGATACCACTGAAGGAATTTCTAGCAGATCCTAATCCAATTAGGCAATCCTGGTCTGAATTCCAAACCTAGGATCTAAGGTTCATGTTATTGAATCTATGGGATCTCAGATTTACCTGGTGATTAGCAGCGGAAGATTTGCAGATAATCGAGATCACGAAGCACCTCAAACGCTGTGCCTCTACTGGTTTTTCAGACGCACACAAACTGAACAGGAGGGATGCTAGTGCCTGTAAGAGATCTAATCTCTAGAGAGGTTTCTTTTCTAGTTCTGGTGGCTGTGAATTAGGTTAAGTTTGAGTTTAGGTCGACCATATATCTTATATATGTCGGCTTAAACCACAACGAAATTAACCAACGATTAAACCGTATTAATCTGGTTAATCTGCGAGTTGTGTCGACCGACACACTCTCTGTGTCGATCGACACGGCCCCAGAATTTCGATACCGAATGCATATCAAATATGCATTCACTAGATCATTACATTAATGATCAACCTCGTCTTTGACGTCCAGTTTGCTTAGGTGTGTGACCCTGTAGGATCATATAACACTAGCAATGAGTTCTAAACTCATTGATCATAAGTGGCTTATAGCAAAACATTATGACTACCTAGTATTATATGATTGTCTCATCTCGACAATACGACTTTCACTTAGAGTAAGTACAATAGATTTCAGGACATTCCCAACAGTATCTTGGTCCGCATCGTAGGATACAATTATCTTGGTCAGTTTGCTAGAGGAGGACCACCAGTAAATGCAATAGAGTTGTTCAACCGAAAGCATTTAGGTTTGCGATCAGTGATTAAAATGACATTTGGAGTCTTAAAAGCGAAATGGAGGATTTTGAATCATCAGTATCCAAAGTATGGTCAGGCTAATTGGATTAAGCTTGTAACAATGACAATGACACTATACAACTTTATACGTGATTCACATCGGAAAGACTATGATTTTGTACATTGGCAAAGAACAGAAGAAAGAAAAGGAGAAGGAGAAGGAGAAGAAGAAGATAAAGATGAAGGAGAAGGAGAAGGAGAAAGACAAGAATGAAAAGAAGAAGCTGATAGTATTACATATGAGCCGATCAATAATAGAATGATCAAAGTTTTACGTGATAACATCACAAATGAATACAGTATATGTCGTTTACCTTATTAAATATTTTGGGTAATGTCTTGATTTTTTTTTTTTTTTTTTTTTTTAAGGCTGTTTATTATTTTAGTTAATAACTTTGTTTATTTTATTTTTTGTTTATGACTCCATGTAATACTTTTATCTTATTTTTTTAAAATGTTTTGGTTTATTATTTTTGTTTTAATTTAGAATGATTTTATCAAAAAACATGTTGTTATAGTTATATAAATACCTTAAAATTATTATTAATTAAATATAATATTTCTAATGGATGTTAATATATTTAAATCACATTTTGTTTATTTTAAATAATTATAAAATTTATAAAAATAAAATATGAATTAAGTGAAAAATTATCGTAGCGTCTACGAAACGAACAACAATCTACGGTTGTGGCTGTGGCTGCGTCTTTGAAACGAACAACAATCTGCAGCAACAACGGAAGCGATGGCAAAGTCTGCGAAACGAATAACAACATGCGGCTGCTTGCGGTAATGAAACGAACATGGCCCATAATGAACAATGTCGAAGATAATGAGCCTTGCCAAGGGTACACACGAGATTGACACCAATCATAAGAGGACGCAGTTTGCAAACACGCGAAACGCCGGTAGTGGATGAAAGCCGCAAGATCCATACGACTGACTCAATATTGACACTGCGAAATTGTGGAAAAACCAAAATCAGAATCAGAGCAAGCGAACGAGAGAGTAAGAAAAAGATGACAAAAACAAAGCACCTGAGAAGCTGTGGAGAAGGATAGAGGAAGGAAAGCTCAGAGGAAGTGAACTTGAGAAGTGATGGCAGTTGATAAAGGAAGCTGCTCGATTGTTCTTATAGACCGATGCAGATCTTTTCTTCACTGTCTCTATTCCTCCGATCGCTGTGGCTACTACCATCGTGTTCCGAGACACTAACAAAAAGGCAAAACCGGTTAAAAATCGGTACTTGAATAACCCGGTTTGGATAGCTTGGAAACGGATTTTGGTCTGGTTTTCGATATGTGTCTTGGGCTTGTCACATCCTGGTTCGTTATGCATTTAGTATTGCATAGAAATGAATTGAATCAAGAGAATGAATGAAATTAATACTGTTTGGTTTGCACTTTGCACTACCAATTGAAGGAAGTCCTAGAGCATCTCCAAAGGGGAGATTTTGTAAAAGTTTAAATATAATAAAATATATAAACTAAGAAAGAGAGAAAATTTGAGGTTCTCAAACAAGAATATGTGAATTCTTAATAAGAAATTAATCTGATAAGTGTTCTAATTAATTGACTCAATTATTATCTAGAATTAAAATTTAATTATTTAAATAAATTAAATTAAAAAATACTAATATTAAACTCTTAAGAAACCCAACTAGAGGTTTTTACCATTGAAACTGCTCTAACTATTTTCACAACAAATTGGAAAATACAAATACGCTTTTTAATAAAATCTTATTTGGTTATATTATTTGAACCGGCTGTGAAGAAATTTTCATATCCGGTTTTAAGGGGAAGATTTTGTAATGGGCCTATCTAAATTTTTTTGGCTAGGCCACTAGGAGATCAAGAACTTTCTTACTATTACAAAGTTCATTTGAATATAAGTTAACCTCAATTCATATAAAAGTAACAAACATGTATCTTATATGATATCAAACCACATGTGCATTTATGCACATTATAAACTTAGATAGGAAAGTATATGCATAGATACTTGTCCACCGGGGCCACAACTTCACATGAACCCCAAGAAAAGCAAATTAAAGGCACAAAATCTGATTTTTCATATATTCTTTTTTTGTTTACTTGCACACTTAGCTTTCCCAACTTTTATTTCTAAAGAATAATCTTCTCCCCCTTCCTTCTCCTTCTACCCTGTCCCCTTCCACACATATTCATTACCTTAACGTATCCTATAAATACATTGTGATTATCACCATGTTCCAGCAAACTAACTTCATCTCAATCATTACAATCTCCTTGAGGAAAGTTTGATCCTTTGTTCTTGTTTCTGTATTCCAAAAAACATGGCCTCTTCTTCATCTCCAGCTACACTTCAAAGATCAGATTCAATCGCTGACAAAATGCCTGATGCATTGAAACAAAGCCGGTACCACATGAAGAGATGTTTTGCCAGGTTTCAAGATCACATACTTATGATTAGTTTCTTTCTTTGCTACGTTTTGGATCCTTTTATATTTATGTTTGTGTGTGGAAAAATGTTTTAGCTTTGTTGGAGGAGGAAAGAAGCTAATGAAACGTGAGAATCTGATGAATGAGATAGAGAAATGTATAGAAGATAGCAGTGACCGGAAGAAGATCATGGAAGGACTGTTTGGTTACATTCTCACTTGTACTCAGGTAATATATGATCTTCATTACCATTTGCAATTAAGACACGGTTTAGTTTAGTTGCTTGGTTTATGGTTTAACTTTCTCTGTTTTAACGTACTCAGGAGGCGGCAGTGGTTCCACCGTTTGTTGCGTTAGCGGCGAGGCCAAGTCCTGGCTTCTGGGAATATGTTAAGGTCAACTCTGGAGATCTAACAGTGGATGAACTTACAGCTACGGATTACTTGAAGCTCAAGGAATCTGTTTTCGACGAGTCATGGTTAGTAAAGATCTACATACTGCGTTTATGCAATTACTCAGATCAATATCCATCATCTGGTGTGATATTTTTTGTAGGGCTAAGGATGAAAATGCATTGGAGTTAGATTTTGGAGCGATTGATTTCACAACTCCTCGGCTTAGTCTTCCTTCTTCAATTGGAAATGGAGCTGATTACATCTCTAAGTTTATATCTTCTAAACTTGGAGGCAAATCTGATAAACTAGAACCTTTGTTGAACTACTTGCTTGGCCTTAACCACCACGGAGAGGTCATTATGATTGAGTGAATCATTTTCTTGTCACCATTTTCATTTATCTTGCTTCACAAGTTAACTCAGTCATGGTGATTTACTCTCTGCAGAATCTCATGATCAATGATGATCTCAACACAGTTTCAAAGCTCCAAAGATCTCTGATGCTTGCTGTGAATGTAGTCTCGACTTACCCTAAACACACGCCATATGAAACTTTCTCACAAAGGTAAAACAAAAACACTGTTCAAGATTCTTTTATCTGAACTTGACAACAAGGATCTTATTAGAGGTTGCTTTCTTAGGTTGAAAGAAATGGGATTCGAGAAAGGGTGGGGAAACACATCAGTGAGAGTGAAAGAAACTATGGTTATGCTCTCAGAAGTTCTTGAGGCACCAGACAATGTGAAGCTAGATTTGCTCTTTAGCAGACTTCCCACAATGTTTAACGTTGTGATATTCTCTGTCCATGGCTATTTTGGTCAGCAAGACGTGCTTGGATTACCAGATACCGGAGGCCAGGTACTTGCATAAACAAGTGTTCAATTTTATTAACTTTTAATATAGCTGTCAAAATTGGCGGGTTGTCCATAATCTATCTGTGTCTAATGCATTATGGACCGGTCGTGGATATATCCATACCCATATTTTAAACGGACTAAATTGGGTTATGATCAATACTGCCCACATACAAAATGGATCAGACACAATTGGACACGAACAATCCAAAACACTTAAATTTTTAGGTCAAAATCGATTTGAATTATTTTTCTTAAAATCTCCTCGTTTTCATTGCTTTGGAGCTTCATCTTCTCCCGAAATATGTTATCAAAATATTATTTATTAATGATCATAGACAACCCATTGGACATGGTTAATAATGGACATGGTTGTTAGTGGACACGGTCGTTAATGAACAAATTCACTATTTGTTCGCAATCAAAATAGACAATATTGGACATTTTCATATACACGTAGACATCCCATTTGACAACTCTAACTTTCAAGTCTGCATATTTTTATATCTAATAAACAAGAGAAATCTTACTGGTTTTACATTGGTGTATAATGATCATATAGGTTGTCTACATTCTGGATCAAGTAAGAGCCTTGGAGGAAGAGCTGCTCATTCGAATCAACCAACAAGGCCTTGGATTCAAGCCTCAGATCCTTGTGGTGACACGGTTAATACCGGAAGCAAGAGGAACAAAGTGTGATCAAGAACTAGAAGCCATTGAAGGAACCAAGCATTCTCATATTCTCAGGGTTCCTTTTGTTACAGAGAAAGGAATCCTCCGTCAATGGGTTTCAAGATTCGACATCTACCCTTACCTCGAGAGATTTACTCAGGACGCAACGAGCAAGATTCTCCAACGCTTCGATTGCAAGCCTGACCTCATCATCGGAAACTACACAGATGGGAACTTGGTTGCATCTCTAATGGCTACCAAACTCGGTGTCACTCAAGGAACCATTGCTCATGCGTTGGAGAAGACAAAGTACGAAGATTCAGATGCAAAGTGGAAAGACTTAGATCCTAAATACCATTTCTCTTGCCAATTCACAGCTGATTTAATCGCAATGAATGTCACTGACTTCATCATAACCAGTACATATCAAGAAATCGCAGGAAGGTTTGTTCTTTTTTTTTGCTACATTAACATGTTAAACATTAAGATTCATACTCATAACGTTTGACTTGTGCAGCAAGGAAAGGCCAGGACAGTATGAGAGTCACACTGCCTTCACAATGCCTGGTCTATGTAGAGTTGTATCTGGCATTGATGTGTTTGATCCTAAGTTTAACATTGCTGCTCCTGGCGCGGACCAATCTGTATATTTCCCTTATACAGAGACGCAAAAAAGATTGACCAAGTTTCATCCTTCTATACAAGAACTTCTTTACAATGAGAAAGACAATAACGAACACATGTAAGTAATAGTCTCATTAAACACCATGTGATTTTTTTGAGTATACCTAACTTGTTGGTTACGTTCTGTCTGTATGGAACCAGGGGATATCTTGCGGAAAGAGAGAAACCGATCATCTTCTCAATGGCGAGACTCGACACAGTGAAGAACATAACCGGTTTGGTTGAATGGTATGGCAAAGACAAGAGACTTAGAGAGATGGCTAACCTTGTAGTAGTTGCTGGATTCTTTGACATGTCGAAATCTAATGACAGAGAAGAAAAAGCTGAGATCAAGAAAATGCATGATCTAATTGAAAAGTATAAACTCAATGGGAAATTCAGATGGATTGCTGCTCAAACCGATAGATACAGAAACAGTGAGCTTTACAGGTGCATTGCTGATACAAAAGGAGTCTTTGTTCAACCTGCTTTGTATGAAGCTTTTGGTTTAACGGTTATTGAATCTATGAACTGTGGACTCCCAACATTTGCAACGAATCAAGGTGGACCGGCGGAGATAATCGTTGATGGTGTTTCTGGTTTTCATATTGATCCTAACAATGGTGATGAATCTGTTACCAAGATTGGAGATTTCTTCAACAAGTGCAGTACAGATGGTTTGTACTGGGATAGTATCTCTAAGGCTGGTCTCAAACGGATCTACGAGTGGTAAGTAGAGAAAGCTTTAAACGCAAATCTTGTCACATAACATGGCTTCAATTGATAATACTTGAGTAATCATAGAATGACGGAAAATAAAATAAAGTTGCGGAATAATTTAAAATTTCTGAAGAAAAACTGCGGAATAAAACTTTTGTGTCATTAGATAGGTTTTTTTCTATTCCTCAAGTTTGTATTGCGGAATCGCGTTTTTAACCATAGTTCCATCATTCCGCAGCTTACCAATTAACGATAACATTTTCTTATTTGTGGTTTTTATCCTTTTGTGTAGCTATACATGGAAGATCTATGCAGAGAAGTTGTTGAAAATGGGAAGCATTTATGGGTTTTGGAGACAGGTGAATGAAGATCAAAAGAAAGCGAAGCAGAGATACATTGAAATGATTTACAATCTCCAGTTCAAACCATTGGTGAGTTCTTTTTATTCTTGTATATGAAGCTTACTATTGATGATAGATAGAAAACTAACCTTTACATCGGTTACTTGTAGACCAAGAAAGTGACAATCCCGGAAGATAAATCTCTTCTGAGATTGGCGTCACTCCGTAACCTCCTTCCCAAGAAACCAACATCTCTTGGAGGAGGAAGTAAGCAGAAGGAAGTGAACGAAACCGAAAAGATGAAACAGAAAAGTACAGATGGTCAAGAACATAATGAGGCTAAAGCCGGAGAAGGAGAGGTGAGAGAGGGTTTGCTTGCAGCTGAAGCATCAGAGAGGATGAAGAAAGTTTTAGAAACTTCTGGAGAGACAGAGAGGCTGGAGAAGATGAAGATTGCTTACGGACAACAACAGAATCAAAGAGTTTCATCGGTTCGGAACTTGTTTTGGTCAGTCTTGGTTTGTCTCTACATCTGCTACGTTTTGAAGCAGAGGTTCTTTGGAACTTACTCGGTTCAAGAGGATTGAAATGAATGTCCTGTATAGAGGAAAAAAATCAAATAAAAAGCTGTAAATCTATAATGAATGGAATTACAATCGATGTAAAGTTAATTAATAAAATATATGGTCATAAATAAAATTGTGAAATATTATTGTTCTAATGTTTTGGCTTACCTTCTGCATGTGTTAATTATGGAAATTTGCTGAACATATTATTTTGAATAAATTTCTTAAGATAACAAATAAATAAAGTAATAAATCGGTCCATATGATAATTAAATTGGCATAGCTATATGGAGCAAACTCAGGCAGAGACTGTATGTGAAGTTTCACTTTATTCAAGGTCCCAAAATAAATGTTGTAAGATGGGAAATTTATATCAACTCTTTTAAAACTCTATTTAATTGCCTCTTCTATTTTTTTCATATTAATGTCAATATTTAAGGCACACATGAGTGGTAAATTAAATATCAAATTGATAAGAAACAATCTGTAAATAACTTTTCTTCCTATATGATTATCTCATCAAAGGATTGGTGCATGACAAATTCATTACACTATCTTTAGTTTTTGTTGTTGTTAAACCTCACAATCTTTAGTTCATCAATAGATATAGTATTTACTTCATTTTATAGCATTTATAATATCCTATGATACGTTTAAATATCATTCCAATAATGAAAATATATTACTATGAAGATAATTCTCAAATCAATTCGATTTTGAGATTTGTTTTTAATAATCAGGCTTTTTGTCAACCTAATCAGGTTATTAATTAACTTCTTATCACTTTCTTCAGCTGACGCTTAATAATTCTTTTTGTCAACAAAATTTCTACAAGTATCTATATATTAAATTCACATTGTTGTCAAGTTTTCAAGTTTCAACCATATTTCTTTCTTCCACAATTTTCCATTTTCAATGTATATAGTAAAAGCAAATTTGACTTTATGGATGTACAATCCACTTCGAGCCAGGACTGGTCGTAAGAATTTCGAGACTTCATGGAAAATACATGACATTTTGAGGATTCAAATTAGATCGGGCATATTATCTGTAAAAGTTGGTATTTTAAAATTTAATATTTTTAACTGGAAAAGATGTTGAATAACGTGTGATGTTGCTAAATAAAGATGGGATTAAATTAGGTATCACATAAATTAGCTATCTAATATAGAAAACCATAAATTAGTGCAACGTTCACGCATTCATTATATTCAGTAATTAATCTTTATGATTAGTAGTTTTGTCTAAATTATGAGCTGATTCAATATATGTCTACAATGGATATAAGTTCTTTGTCTATGTTTTAAACTTCCATAAAACTATGATGCATAGTTTTTTAATTTCAGTTTAATATATTTCAGCCATGTGTTAAATATGTATATTGTCTTGTTAAGATATGCTGTTTTTTTTACAACAAAGAATGAACTTAAGATATGCTGTTTAGGATACAAGATATAAATATACAGTTTTAATGCTTGACCAAAAAAAACATACAGTTTTAATGTATTGATCTTTTCACTATATTTTATATAACAAGTGGTAATTGTAAAAAAAATATATATATATATAAAATTATATATACAAATTGTCTAGATAATATAGATTAGGGTTTCAACATTCAATTTTTGGTTCGGTAATTTTGGCTTTTTATTTTAGGATTCGTTCACATAACTAGAAAATCAGTTCAATTTCAGTTCGGTTATCCATCAATTTGGTTTGACATATATATTTATGTTAGAAACTGAAAATACCTTAAATTTATCGAATCTAATTCGGTTTTAATAATTTTGGTTCGATATTGTTTGATTTTTCTTAATTTTTACAGGCCTACTACAGAATAATAATAACAAAAATTATATACTTTTAGTTGTTTTTAAAAGGGGGAAATATATTATGGAATTATACTTCCTAAATTTTTGACCAAGTAAGAAAATATGAGAAATGAGAAAGAGAAAAGAAATAATGAACCATGGGAAAGAGAAGCAGATGAGATCAGCACAAAACCCCATTAAAAGTTAATTTTTGTCATTATACGACGTGAGGAAATTCGCCGGAGAAAGTGGATAAAGTCCCCTGCTTTTCCAACCACCGTCAATTAACCCTCGCCGGAGACAAACCCATCAAATCAAAGAGAGAGTTAGTTGTGGAGAGAGAGAAAGTTCGTTCGGTCCTCTCTCTTTCTCTCTCCTTGCCCGAGTAGGGTGAGAGAGAGAGAGAGTAGTAAGTACTCAGCAGTAATGGGAAAGAGCAAGAGACTTTAAAACCCCTCTCTCCCCTCTTCCTTTCTCTCTCTCTTCATCTGTCAAAACCCCATTAAAAACCCATCAGTTACGCAATTTCTAGAGAGAGATTTTCGAATCTGTAATGAATGTGAAGAAGCAAAAAAGGGTTTAGCAGAGAAAAACACTAATGGCGGCTTTAGGTGAGGCTTTGATGTGATCCAAAGCTTAGAGCTAAACAAAGTCCATAACTTTCCTCTCTCTCTTTCTAGGCTGGCTCTGTAGAAACCAGAGGAGACATAATTACGGCTACAAACTTTTTTTTTCCTCCCCTATTCTAGTTGATTTTTTTTGGGTGAAAGAATCAATTTTCTGTATCAATGATTTCTTGCCTAAATCAAACCCTTTCAGCTCCCGTAATCATCGCCTCTGCATCTTTCTTCTGATTCTCTTCCGTTTCGTTTTTCTTTTAATCCCTCTCTCTCTCTCTCAAAAGTTCGAAACTTTTTTTTCTCTGCTCTACTGGGTCTGCGTTAATGGCGACAGTGGTGTAAATGGACCATTAACAGTTTGTGGTTGGGTGAAACTAGTAAAAGAGACTTGTTACTGTTTTGTTTCTTTGTCTCGACGTTTTGAAAAAAAAAAAGAGATGAGTTTTGTCCTCGGCGTCGGCGGAAGTGGGAGTGGAAGCGGCGGAGACGGTGGTGGTAGCCAACATCACGACGGCTCTGAAACTGATAGGAAGAAGAAACGTTACCATCGTCACACGGCTCAACAGATTCAACGCCTCGAATCGTAATTTCCTTCTCTTTTGTTTGTTTCTGGAAAAGTTTTAATTTTTCACACTCATAATCGTTGAATCTTTGCAGGAGTTTTAAGGAGTGTCCTCATCCAGATGATAAACAGAGGAATCAACTTAGCAGAGAATTGGGTTTGGCTCCAAGACAAATCAAGTTCTGGTTCCAGAACAGAAGAACTCAACTTAAGGTTCTGTCTCTCTCTCTTTTGAGTTAAAAATGTTGTCTGAATAAGAAAAGATTTTGATTGTGATTCCTGTGTGTGTTTGTAGGCCCAACATGAGAGAGCAGATAATAATGCACTAAAGGCAGAGAATGATAAGATTCGATGCGAAAACATAGCCATTAGAGAAGCACTCAAGCATGCTATATGTCCAAACTGTGGAGGTCCTCCTGTTAGTGAAGATCCTTACTTTGATGAACAAAAGCTTCGCATTGAAAATGCACATCTTAGAGAAGAGGTTTGTTTCGTTTTATCAATCATGGTTTGATTTCAAGTCACCCTCGTTTTAAAAATCTGATCTTTCTGAACAGCTTGAAAGAATGTCAACCATTGCATCAAAGTACATGGGAAGACCAATATCCACCCAACTCTCATCTCTACATCCAATGCACATCTCACCGTTGGATCTGTCCATGACTAGTTTAACCGGTCCTTCACTGGATTTTGATCTTCTTCCTGGAAGTTCCATGTCTATTCCTCCTAATAATCTCCATTCTCAGCCGAACTTGGCTATATCAGAGATGGATAAGCCTATTATGAACGATATTGCTTTGACTGCCATGGAAGAATTACTCAGACTTCTTCACACAAACGAACCTCTGTGGACTAGAACAGATGGCTGCAGTGACATTCTCAATCTTGGAAGCTATGAGAATGTTTTTCCAAGATCAAGTAACCGAGGGAAGAACCATAACCTTAGAATAGAAGCATCTAGGTCTTCTGGTATTGTTTTCATGAATGCTATGACACTTGTTGACATGTTCATGGATTGTGTAAGTTAGCTGACACATCCATCATGTTTTCTTCCACAAATGGTATCAGCATTTCGATAAAGTTTTCATCTTTTTTTGTATTTGCAGGTCAAGTGGGCTGAGCTCTTTCCTTCTATAGTTGCAGCTACTAAAACACTTGCAGTGATTTCTCCAGGAATGGGAGGTACCCATGAGGGTGCATTGCATTTGGTAAGATTGATAGTAAGATTTCTAGTCCTCATATATGATAATAACTTTGCTTGGCTTGGTTTATGTTAGATGTATGAAGAAATGGAAGTGCTTTCTCCTTTGATACCAACACGTGAATTCTGTGAGCTACGTTACTGTCAACAGATTGAACAAGGAAGCTGGGTAGTTGTAAATGTCTCATATCATCTTCCTCAGTTTGTTTCCCACTCTCACTCCTATAGATTTCCATCTGGATGCTTGATTCAAGACATGCCTAATGGATATTCCAAGGTGAGTTTGTTCTTTTCTGCTTATGTTTTCATGTTAGCATCTCCCTAAGTTTGATGGTTTGAGACAGATTACTTGGGTTGAACATATTGAAACTGAAGAAAAAGAACAAACTCATGAGCTCTACAGAGAGATGATTCACAAAGGAGTTGCTTTTGGAGCTGAACGATGGGTTACAACTCTCCAGAGAATGTGTGAAAGATTTGCTTCTCTATTGGCACCTGCAAGTTCATCTCGTGATCTCGGTGGAGGTAAGAGTTCTTGAATTGTTGAAGTTTCCATCACCAAATCTTGTTTCTGAAAGACAGTTAACATTTTTCAGTGATTCCATCGCCAGAAGGGAAGAGAAGCATGATGAGACTTGCTCATAGAATGGTTAGCAACTTCTGTTTAAGTGTCAGCAAATCTAACAACACTCGCTCAACCGTTGTTGCGGAACTGAACGAAGTTGGTGTCCGTGTGACTGCACATAAGAGCCCTGAACCGAACGGTACTATCCTCTGTGCAGCTACCACCTTCTGGCTCCCAAACTCTCCTCAAAATGTCTTCAACTTTCTCAAAGACGAAAGAACTCGTTCGCAGGTAAGAACACACAAATCAAAATCATCCAAGTGTTACCTACGAGAGTTGACTCAGTTGGTAAAGGTCGGCTAGTAGCCTTCCGTCAACCTGGGTTCGATTCCCGTTGGGAGGGGTCTCGTATTGATATTGTCACTAATGTTTCTTTGTTGTTGGTGTGTTAGTGGGATGTTCTTTCAAATGGAAACATGGTTCAAGAAGTTTCTCACATCGCAAATGGATCACATCCTGGTTGCTGCATATCGGTTCTACGTGTAAGCCTACCTCTTTTTCTAAATGTTTCTGCTCGGTTTTCGGTTTCTTAGCTAATGAAGTTTGTGTTCCCCTTGCTATTAGGCATCAAATGCAGCACAGAGTAACATGTTGATTCTACAAGAAAGCTCAATAGACTCATCAGGAGCACTAGTGGTGTACAGTCCTGTGGATCTATCAGCACTAAACATCGCAATGAGCGGTGATGATACTTCTTACATTCCCCTCTTATCTTCAGGTTTCTCAATCTCACCAGACGGAAACCGCAATAGCTCTGAGCAAGGAGGAGGAGGAGCCTCGACGAGCTCAGGACGGTCAAGTGGTTTTGGAGGAGGAGGATCATTGATAACAGTTGGATTTCAGATAATGGTTAGCAATCTACCTTCAGCTAAACTGAATATGGAGTCAGTGGAAACGGTTAATAACCTGATTGGAACCACAGTGCATCAAATCAAAACCGCCTTGAACAATTGTCTTAGTGCTTCAACTACAGCTTGATGATACACATTAAATGATGGAACAGAGAAAGGAATTAACTCTTGTTTGTCTTCAATGCCAGAGAGAGAGAGATGAAAGCACATTAACTCCAATTGTTCTGCAGCTTCTGTTGGTGCTGTTCTTCTCATTAAACAAACCAGCTGGATTCATCTCTCTTCATTTGTTTCTTTTATTTTAATGAGAATTTTAGGGTCTTTCTTATGGTTTTGGTTTAGAAACTGGAAGTCAAGAACGCACCATGCAACATTTGACTTTCTTTGTATGGTTCGGGCATTGACTTCTATTGCAAAGTTTGTTTCTTTTTTACAGTTAAAGATTTGAACTTTGTTCATCTCTTTCCATTAATGGTCTGTTTCTGCTTTAAGTGATTCTTAAATCTTCCCTCTTTGATCTCAATGTTGTTATGGGTGTAGACAGAGAGAGAGAGAGGGTTAGGTGATGAAATGAAATCTGACAAGTTGATGACTTTTTTTGAAAGTTAGAAAGAAAGTGGAAACAACAAAGATTTTATAAATGCGATTTCTTTTGGTTGGTTCGCTTTTAATGGAAAAATTGTTTTCGTACGGACCAAAAAAAAAACCCCATCACTCTCTTGTTGGATCCAAATCTAACACTACACTTTTTTGGTGATCAAACTTATGGTTATGATTCATGTCACGTCCAAAAGACCAAAACATAAACTTCGAACGTGCGGTTTTTAATTTTGTTTATCAGATTTATTTATTTTATTTTATTAGTTTTTATCATTTACTATCAAATATTTTGTTATTGATATTTAACTTAAATTACAACAATTTCGCTTCTAACCTATTTTCAATAGGTCATTTTATTCCCAAACTATCACTTACGTAAAAATATTTTTTAAATAATAGTTGACTTTACGAAATCAGAATTAATGAAATCAATTTTTAACTATTAAATGGACTCCGCTATAATTAAATTAGGATTAATGAAATTAATTATTAACTATTAAACATACTCCGTTAGAACTTATAACTAAGTACACTGCACAGGCGCACTTCTTCACCATCACTATCTCTTTCTTCTACAATGGCCTCATGATTTATCCTATGAAACATAAACCGATTAACTTCACTACACTATCTAAGTGAGCATCACTAAAAACTTCAATATATAAGCTAAAATCGAAATTACCTTTCAGATTCAATGTGACTTTCTACTTCTGGCTCAGACTCGATTTGAGGTGGTATATCGGGATTTGAGGATCTAAATATTTGATTTGAGATTCTGAATCAGGGATTTGAGGGTCTAAATCTTCGATTTGAGGTTCTTCTCTTCGTTGGGGGTGTGGTTTTCTTTGAACCAGATTCTTGTGACACCTCTTCCACATTGTTCTCACCATTATTAGCTAAATTCTTCTCCTTTCTTCAGAATCCATTGTGACGGTGACGAAGGTTACCGACTTTCGGTGCCCCCTTCCCGTGTATGCGTCTTTTTCATATTCTTTCTATTTTTGCATTCTTTATCCAATGGATATTCTCCACCAAAAATCGTCTAGGGTTTTGAATTTGGAAACAATGGGTGTAGAGAATAAAATCCGACGGGTTATGTTTATAAAAATATTTAATTATAACGGAGTCTGTTTAATAATTAACAGTTGACTTCATTAATTCTGATTTCGCAAAGTCAACTGTTACTTGAGGAATATTTCTACGTAGGCGATAGTTTGGAAATAAAATAATCTATTGAAAATATGTCAAGAATTGAATGTGCGTTTCCCCCCAATTATATTTCAGTTTCTCTCCCCTTCTTATTTACTTTGAGTTATCCTATACATATTTTATTTTCTTCTTGTCAAACAACAATATTTCTACATATTTTATTGACTCTGCTTTTTTTTGTTTGTTTCAATCCATTGTCTTAGTGTTTTTTCATGTGTTTGTAATTGGTGGAATTCCTCCTTGTGATGGTGGGACTCTCGTAGTTTGATAGTTTTCCCAGAGCTCTTTTAAAAGTTTTTTTTTAAATATATATATATATATATACATATATATATATATATATATATATATGGGAAAAAGCTGTGGTGGCACTAAAACATGTGTTAATCTATTATATAATGGGAGCTTTTGCTCTTTCCACATGATGCCACATCATCATTTTATAAAACAATCAAATTGGGCTTCGACAAATTTTACTAATTAGGCCCAAATCTATCTACTACTTCGCAGCCCAGTATTAGGGAAGAGATATTACGCTATTACGGAAGAGAAGAAGAGACGGAAGGTGATGCGGCAGGCGTTGATTTACTAGGAGATGATGATCTCTTCTTCGATTTAGATCCTTCGATTTTCACAGAAACTCCTATCGCTGAGGATTTTATTTGGTCTTCACACGGGTTCTGCCAATTCGTGGATCGGAGAAGACAGAGCACCGATTGATGATTGATGAACGATGAGGACAATCATGACCATCTGAGTTTTGATCAGCCATCGGTTTAGGAGTTCATAGAGGATATATTCGTTCATTATCCCACAAGTGATTCTACAGGTCCGGTTGATTTGGTGACTGATAGAGTTTCGGTTATACTAACCGTGGATTCTCCCGCCGCCGGTTCTGACTCCGCCACGGAAAAATGACCAGAAGGCTCCGGCGAAAGCTGATCTATCAGTTGAGAAGTAGCCGCCTGCGTCTAATGATTCTAGAAGTGAGAATCAGAATGAAGCTAAGGTGGAAAGCCAGAAGGCTTGCGTCTTCCCATTGGGCACCACATCAGTTGCAGGTTATCTCTTTAGTATCCTCTCACTGATTTATCTCCGTGTTTTGTTCACAACCTCTCATCTTTCCATACCAAAACTCAACTTCAGCAAGCTGCTAGATACAAAAACCTATATGAAACTATGAACATACGCATTTGTATACTTTCAGTTAAGTTTCTGTGTTGAAATCCATTTTAGAGAGCTCTGATGTATGTTGTCATGAAATATAACGATTTCTCCCCAAAGGGGAAAGGATGCTTATGGAGAAAATGTTATTAAGCCATACACTCCGACAGCTTTATATTCTAACAGTGGACGAACTTGTGATTATGGTGTCTGCTCAAAATCACTTCTCAGCTTGATTCAGGTATCAATTTTTCCTAAATTTAAATTGACAAATGTCTGTTGCCAACTAGATGTATCCGCAAGGAAGGATATCTCATCATTTCAGGGAGATGCGTCATGGAGACCATCGTCCTGTTAAGGGACCAAAGGTACTTGCTTTTTTTATTCAGATGTTTTGCTTACTTGATATTAACAATCAAAATTGTTATTCTATACTTCTTGAATCTCAGACTTTTTTTTTTTTGTTTTTCATTCAGGTGCACCTCATATACGCCAACGTCACATACGAAGACATTCTCTTAAAGGTAAAATGTCTCTCACAATCTGATTCTTACGAGTTAGGAAACGAGACATACGTTTTCATAACTCTTTTCAAACACTAAGTATTTTGTGAGTCAATACTTTTTTCCCAGGAAGAATTGGAGATCTAACGGCCAATTACCCAGATCTGTTCAAACTCTACTACATTTTGAACCAGATTAGCCACAAATCCAAATGTTTTGGCGTTTCTTCTAATTTGACTTGCCTTTGAAATAAATAAAAATAGCAATAAACTCTTTTTCATACTTTTTGGGTGTGTGGCGATGACTAGCCTCCAGAAATATGGGAAGATGGTGTTGGATTTATCATTTGTATCAAAGGAAATGTTTCGTCTCTTTGGCATGCACCAGCATCCCATCTTCAGGTAAAACTCCTATATTTTTGATCTTGAACATACTTGATGATCATTGCTTTTTTTTTTTTAAATCTAAATCTCGAATACATTATCTGTCAATGCTTGGAGAAAAACCACGAATACTGCAAGTGAATGAAACATTTGACAAGAAGTAATTTTGCGTGTTGAAGATAGGATTTTTCGATGGTTATAACAATCTTTTTTTTAACGGTTTGTGCTTGAATTGCAGGTCCTAAGATGTGGACCACCGCCGACCAGATGAAGATAGGACCATAACTTTGAGTGTCATTGTTGAGCTTAGTAAAATGTCAATCGAAGATGTTGAGCACCTTCTCATGAAGAGCATGTCCGTGAGTACCGTTTGTTACCTCTCTCTCTGCCCCATTCTATCAGTCCATGATCTCTAAAGAAAATTGGCAAGACATGAGGCTTATCTGGAAGATTTTGTAGCTGTGAATAAAATTACTATATGGTAACTTTTGTCTCTGGTTGATGCAGGTGCACTTGATAGAAGGAATAATAGATCAAATAGATGGAACGGTACATGTCTCATGGGCGCAACCGAGGGTGCTTGGGATTCCGCAGATCAATTCATTGAGGGATCAACTAGAGAGTTGGGTCGATAAGGATCACGCTACGTATGTGTCCATTGAAGCCGAGACACCTGATTTGTTGCAGCTTAAAACCTTCCTTTCATCTTTCCTTTGAGCTACAAAATGTAACGTTTTCTGGATAGATTTTCCCCCCCAGTTTTTAGGAGTTACATTTACTTCTTAACATTTGTTCTCAAAAAACACATGAATTTATCCTCACCATGCTGCTTGTCAAACACTCCAAAACTAGAGTGGAAGAAACAAAAGGTTAATAGTTCTAATCCGAAGATGGGAATCTGACCACCAAAACTCCAAAAACATAGAGATACCTTTAGAACCACACCACCAACAAGCATATCCTACATTCCTATAGAACGAGATCTCATTCCGGGCCGGTTTCATGATTCTAATCGCCACCACAATAATAAACCAACCGCGAAAGGTCCCCAATGTTATAAATAAAACCAGTGCATACGTACAGCCCCTTTAATCATTAACCTTAATTTTTTTCAAAATCGGATTTTCCCAGTAATTTTTTTTTGAAAATGCAAGACCATTTAACTCAAACTTCAACTTATAAACTTAACTGATTTCTTAACAAAAAGGGTTATATAGCTAATAAATTGTTGACGGAAACTATCCAAAATTGTGAATAATACATATATTTGTTGTCGCATTAATTTCCTAGAGAATGTGTACAACATCGATAGCAAAATGGAAAGGTTTGTCAGATTGAGATACAACTTAGAGGTTGGAAGTAAATGTGCCAAGGAATAATCGGACTGAGGGAACCACCACCCTATAACACGATAACGTAACGCAATGCATATAACTTGCATACACTACACTGTTAAATGGTCGGCATCGTTGGATCACACACATTTCTTGGTGACTTTTCCGATCTCCAAAAATATGCGATCAAACAAAGGTAATGGATAATAATGCCCAGTGTTCATAATTACTCCAACGAGTAAATGCTATTAGTTTCAAGCTTCCGCAAATACGTAATAACAACCAAACCCCCCGCGCGTGCGCGGAGGTGAAAAGATCCACTAGTTAATATAATAGCATTTGAGATTCTAATTTTTGTAGGCTAAAATTTTGGTCTAAAATGACCCTATATGTACTTGTTAGGAAAAAATAATTACAAGAATGCCATTACTATTTTATTTCCACATCAAGCAAAAACGAACTTTATTTACGAAAATACCACCTTCCCGAAATAATAAATCCGCACGGATTTATGACATTTTTTGTTACAGATTTAATAAATATGCACAGAGTTATTTCTTTTGTTGCGGATTTATTGTCTTTGTTGCAGAGTTTTATAAATCTGTAACACGTTAGAAAGTTTTCGAAAATTACTATACTAGCATCATAGTGTTACAGATTTTTAACCGTGTTATAGATTTATGTTCTCATGTTGCAGATTTATTTTTTTCCTGCTGACGTGGCACGGATTTATATTAACGTGTTTCAGACTTTTGCAGATTTTTCAGATTTGTTTCCTTAGTTTTGAATAAATCTGGAATTTCATGTTACAGATTTGTGTTACGTGTTACAGATTTATTAAAGTCCGCAACAATAGAAATTGTTAAAATTAATTACTATTGTAGCACTGCTATGTTACATACTTTCTCTCTTTGTAGCAGATTTATTTTCAATGTTACGGATTTATGTTATGTTAGATATTGATTTTAATGTTATGGATTTATTGAATATGTACATAACTCGAATAATTGTTGTCTGATCTTTTCCTGATTTTTAGGAACCGTTTATGCTAACTAAATATTCACTTAATAAATTCAATATTTGGCAAAAAAATATAACCAACAAAAAAACTTTTTACAATTAATTTCTTATTTAAATATTTTTTTTTTGTTTTAAACTTTTTTACCATATAAATATAATAATAAAAATAACCAACTGAAATTGTTTCTATTAATTTCTCATGTAAATGATTTATTTATTATTTTTATATTAAATTCTTGTTTTCAAAATCAAAATAATAAAATACAAGCAACAAAAAATAATTTTTATCAATTTTTTATTTAAATTTTAGATTTATTAAAACATTGAGTTGTATTTATTTCTTATTTTTAAAAACAATTTTTTTAAAAACAAAATTAGCCAAAAAATATTTGTATTTTGTATTTAAATAATTTTTTATAAAATTATTTTTATTAGTTTCTTAATATTTATTTTTAAAACGAATTTATATTAATTATTTATTTTTTAAAACGAATTTATATTAATTATTATTTTTTAAACGAATTTATATTAATTATTTATTTATTTTAAACGAATTTTATATTAGTTATTTATTTTTTTAAACATATTAATTATTTATTTTACTTTAATGATTATATAATTTTTTTTTTAAAAAAAGATAAGTTAAGGAAATAACAATATAGTATTTTAAACCATTATAAAACGCTACTCTAGTAAAAACACACACCTAATGCTACTTTAGTAATTAACCTTAAAATTTGTGCTACCACGAGTAATTTTCACTATATATATATATATATTAAATTCCAAACCGGGAATTGAACCGATTACAAAAGAAACCAACGAAATTGAACCGGATCGTGCGGAAACCCTAATTAGAATTTCGACTGATAAGGTAAACAATAACCAAAGTTGAAAAAGTTCCGCCGCAATGCATGTTGTCCCATCGGCGGCTACAAGGCGGAGGCGTGTCGGCTCACCTCCTAGTCCGGACGAAGCCACAAGAGAGCCGACTCCAGCGACCTAATCCGGATTGAAAGCTTACCACGCCGCACCACCGCCTTCCGACGAGAACAACTACGACGACAGGAAACTCTCGGCCAAACCGAAAAACCACCGGAGAAAGGAAGAAACCTACTCCACCACCACAGATCGACTTACCAACCAAGCACCGACTTATCAACCAAGTTCTCCGGTCTTTTCTTAGACGCACCTCCTACTCATTCCACCTAAACCGCCACGACGCTGCCACCCTTTTCCCAAAACCCGTCTAGCCACCCCTCACGCTCTCGCCGCCCTCCCCTAGTGGAAATAGAGCCACAAGGTGACCCGAACGAGCCACTGAAGCAGAACCACGACTTCCGCCGCGGACCCCAGCTTCACCTCCACCGCCGATAAACCCCTTCCTTGCTCGCGCCGCTGTTGCCCTCTACCAGCTCCGATGCACCGGAAGAAATCCACCAAGCAGTTTTGAATCTGCCATCGATCCGCCTCGCCGCTCTGCCTCTACACAACCACCAACGCCGAACAAAAGAATGGTATCGCTGATCTCTTTGTAACCGCTCTTATTGAGCGACGAAGAGACCAAACCTCCCTCTCACGTCGCCGGCAAGGAAGCCGGACGGCGGAGAGGGAGAAAAACCAGATCTGAAAACCAGTTCTTTTAAAAGTTTGTTTCATGGAAGATGTATTTGGATAAGGCATATTTCAGTTTGTTTGGGAATTTAATTCTGGATATATATTTAATAGTTCAGCATTCATCTCATATGTGTTGTACTTTCACTAACTCTTTTTCCATGACTTCATGATCCTCACTGCGTATTTTTCCATTGTGTTACCACTATTTGATTGTCATTGTTGTTGCATAGCGAGAAAGTGAGTTAGTGTCTTTTCCTTATTAAAAATGGAGTTAGTATTTTTTGAAGATCTTGGATCTTGCATGAATTTCGCATCAAAAAAACTATTAAAGCATTTTGGAACCCAAACTTTTCCATCATAGAAGCCATTTCTCGGCTTCAATTATAGGCGAATCTTTGTTGAAGGAGGAGCTCGTGAAATTCACTACTCTAATCTCTCTTTAGGTACATCTCTTTCTATGTTAATTCTCACAAAACATATTATTAACATGTAAATATCTCGGTAAAAATTTGTAAATATGCCATGTGTATAAGGCAATTAGTTAGTTGGTACAGTTAAGCTTAAACACTCTGTATATAAACTCTTCATGAGCTTCATTCTAACATTAATGAGAATTAGTACTTACATATATTTCTAATCAGATTCGACTTAATATATATTGGACATCTTCATACTTCAATTTATTTACCAAATTTAGGTTATAAATATAGACCATATCTTTCAAAAAGACCTTAAATATAAAGAAAACTAATAAAAAAGTGAGACCCTGATTTCTCCGTCATGGAAGCCATTTCTCGGCTCCAATTATAGGTAAATCTTTGCTGAGGGAGGAGCTCGTGAAATCCACTGCTCTCATCTCTCTTTAGGTACATCTCTTTCTATGTTAACTTTCACGAAAGAGATTATCAACATGTAAATATCTCGGTGACCATTTGTAAATATGCTACATGTATAGAGAAATTAATTAATTGGTACAATTAAGGCTTAAACACTCTGTATATAAATTCTTCATGAGCTTCATTCTAACATTAACGAGAATTAGTACTTTCATCTATATTCTAATCAAGTCCCACTCAATATATATGGGCTATGTTCATACTTAAATTTATTTACCAAATTTAGGGGTCAATATTTATAAAACTATTGGACCCTATCTTACAAAAAAGAATTTTAGGACCTAAAATCTAATCTATTAAAACAGGAAGGTTTGCCATGGTACATAAATGTTGTTCCCGAAATTTGCCCTTGATATTATTAGGATTTGTAACCTTCATTAAGGATAAAACTGTAAAACAATTTATATTTGATTTATTATTTCTACAATCCATGTTTCCAAACAAGACAATTATTAAACATGTAGCCAAACAACCAAAATCTAATGGGTCCCACTTTTCTAATTAATTAAAATCAAAACAAATTAATTGATAAATATAATTAATAATTTATACATCAACTATTATATATAAATTAAGATTCTCTAATTTATGATTTAATTCAAAATATATTTATAATATATTTTAATATCTCTTTATTTTGTTTCAAATATATATATATATATATATATATATATATACATATTACGATTGATGTTTTTACGATTGTACTTTTTAGCAGGTTTTTCCATCAAACTGAAAAATATTTAATTAAGTAAACGGGTTAAAAAATTAATTAGCCAATCTCGATTATAAATTTTCTATAAAAAATTCGCATATAGTAAATAATTTCATTTGATATATTTTAAAATTAATAAAATATTAAAATGATTTCATATTTATATTATTCAAATATTTGAAGCGTCAAATTATGTTTTATGTTTGAATGAAGTTTTTAACGGATAGTTCCATCAAATTTGCAAATTATATATACGACTACAACATGTATTTTATAAAATAATATTTTAGATAAATAAAATAACAATTAAACATATACCAGATAACTTTTACAATAGTTGTTTTCACATATATATATTTTTCCAAACTATGATCTTACGATACAACACAGATTAAAATATATAATGCGAAATCGTTATTTTAATCTCTTAATCCTTACGATATATCTCCTCCAAATAACACATAATTCATTTAAAAAAACTAAATTGATAACTCACTGTTTATAATGTTGGTTAAACAATTATAATCAAAATTAGATTACATAATTAAAAATCTAAACTACTATTAACAAAATGAATAAAAAGTAAAATTTGTAAAGAAAATTATACCCGCACTTAGAAGTGCGGGTCAAAATCTAGTATAAAGTAAACTAATAAGAAAAGTGAGACCTTGTGCATTCACACGTCTAAAGCCGACCCGATTCTAATACAGTATCAAAGCACTAATTTTTTTCTCTCGATTTTCTTATTCAACTTGATAACCAACCCTTCAATTTTCTGGGAAACTTTTGAAGATTTCCCAACTGAGTGCAAATCGTGTAAGAACAACATATTGTCTAAGACAATAAATTGTGAGGCAAAATGATGTGGATGAAAAAAGACGTAGACCAATAAGGAAGGTGACGTGTTAACACTGGAGAATTTCTATTTAACTTTTTTTATATTATAGATTACCATTACGTCTTTATGATGTTTAGATAAACATATGTTCATATTTCAGATTATATTTTCGCGTTATTGATACGGTCAGGTTTTAATCCCTAAATCTACATTGCAAGTGCACAGACGTGAACCAGTAGTATATAGGGTATCGAATCCACATAGACTCTAGATTCTTACGATAGATTATAGAATGTCAGGTTAAGCTAGGTGAAAGAGAGAATGAGCAGTAAATCAAGCAATTAAGTAAATAGATCGGTTTTGTGAGCAAGAAGGCAAAGCGTCAAGTCTAGGGAGTTCTCAGGAAATCAGGAACACATGCTAATCAGTAAATCGGGATCTAATTAAGAACTGTTCTAGAACTAGAATCACAGAATTATAACAGACCAACTTTCGTTGCGAATATTATCTATGTCTAACAACCTAGCAAGCCAACTTTCGTTGCGAATCCTAGAGTTCTAAACAAGCATTAATCTCAAGTTCTTTCGTTCACAATTCTCCTAAGCCAAATTTCTTTGCGAATAGTCAAATTGCTCATCTAGGTTCTTTCTAGTTAATTAACCAATTGTCGTTGCGGAAATTAATCTAACATCATAAATCTGGGTAGCTACTTCAGATTAAGCAGTAAGAACAACCCTAGATGAAGAACTAACAGATGTGAATCCCTACAGATTTATCAACCTATAATTCCATGAAATCCCTAATGAGAATCCCTAAACTTAACAGGTAGACTACTCAGACATGATCATCGAAACAGAAGACATCATGAATAGAAAACCAAATAGCATATAATAGATAAAGAAACTAGGGTTCAAAATCTCTTCTCTCTCGAGTACAAGATCAGCCCCTAACTCTCTCAATGTAAAATAAAGCGTAGCCTAAACATTGGCTTAAAAACCCTAATATAATGATCTAAACTCGGCTGGGGATTCTTTGTAATTATGAGAAACTTCTGTGCCAAAGTCCAATTTCCAAAACTCTTCATTAACTCGCGAGATGTGTCTGTCACGACCTTGTGTCGATCGATGCACATACTGTGTCGATTGACACAGATGTCTGATATTAGCATTGACTTCTTCTTCTCGGGTGAATGCTCCAAAATGCTCCAGAATGCGCCATAATCTCCAATTCCGCTCCAAACGTACTTAGACCTGATAAACACCTGTAATGACTCTAAAACATAGTAAAAGACTCGATAAATAAGACATATACCATGGTTAAAAATCCTAAAATCCATGGTATATCAACTCCCCCACACTTAGCCTTTGCTTGCCCTTAAGCAAAACAGAGAACTAGAACATGGTGAAGAGGTTTGAAAACTTTCAGAAACTCTTTTCATCTTAGAAGCAGCAACACTCAGATTCTCCTTAGTAAGCCACTGAAAGATTCACCTGCAAGACATCAAGACCAACATATACTTCCCCCACACTTAGCAACTGTCCTTAGTAAACTCCACAATCAATCCAAAGTATTCAAATTCACCCTACTGACTTCTATATGCTATTAAGTGTGGTCTTACCTAAGGATTATCGATCAAAGGGCACATGGATTCTTACTATGTTAGCTCTAGACCACCATACTATCTTTTTCTGGTTCCTTTCTTCTCTTTTCCCTTCCTTAGCAACTGATTTTTCCCCATTGGGTATCATTTTTTTTTTATCAGTGCTCTTCCTGTTATGGGGTGTACTTATGGACACATTACATGGATGCACAGGAGGTAATAGGGGTCTCTACCACTCCCACGACCACTTCGGAGCTACTAGCTCATCCTCAGTTTATTACTCCTTTTTTTTAAGGAAGGGGAGAAGGGAACCTTATTTGGACAGGTTTACAAGCTGTGTCAGAACTAACAGAGGAATCTGACTCAAGGTATACCAAGCCCTTAGGTGAGAGAATTAAGTCAAAATTAAGGGTGAAGTCAGTAAAGGATCCTCTGAATACCTGACTTGATATGGGTGTCCTCAGTAGGCTGATCCGCATTGGGTTTTCTAACAGTCATAGATTGATCCTGCAAGCTCATCCCAATGGTTACTTAAGTTCCTGCAAGTGTAGTTAACTTCTCAAAAATTCATTGTTTCCTACTTAGACTGTTTTGAATCGATAAAACAAATTTTTGGACTGACTCTAAGAAAAAAAAAGCGTGCGTCAGTAGCTACCTCCCCCACACTTGAAACACACTGTCCCCAGTGGTGTCAAGCTTAGGGTTGGTAAAAGAAAGAAAATGTTTAAGGGATGTGTTAGGTTCTGTCAGATTTTTACCTTCCTCGCACCTGCATCGATCGTTACGCATAAATGCGACGATCGTTGCAAGGCGTTTGCGATTTTGTGTCGATCGTTGCTCAGGTCCGCAACGATCGCTGCAATGCGATTTTCGTGTTGTGACGATCGACACACAGGACCGTGTCGATCGCTGCATTGCGATTTCGTCAGTTCAGTCAGCAGTCAGCAAGTTAGTCTGTGAGAACATCTCAAAACTCAAACCTGAAAGCTGGAAAACATCGCAAACAAGCAAAATCAAAGCAACATATAATCTAGAATCAAGTATAGCATCCCAAACATAACTACCAACAAGAAAAGTGAAAAGAAAAGTGAAAAAGAAAAACAGAACCGATAGTCTAAAAATGGGACTCTGATCTCACTCGCTCTCATCATCATTCCCATCCAAGGGATCAATACTACTCGAAAGAACAGGAGTTGGAGATCGCTTTCGACGACGACTGGCAGGAACAGGCTGATGAACCTCTAGCTGTCTCCTGCAAGTGCAGCCACGCATGAAATCCCAAATGCTCCGTAGTATACCATCCTGGCGCTCTCTCCACTCGCCCTCAGTCATCTCACTCACTGGTACCGATGGAGCTGGATAAGGACCAATGTCAAACTCAGAAGCAGCAGTCTCGGGTGCAGGAGTAGAAGCAAAACTCTGAGCAGATGGTCCCGGTGCAGAAGAAGAAGCACCCAAAGGGTTAACCATCGTAGGAACGCCGCGTCTCAAGTTCCTAGGAGGCTCAAAGCGCAAGGCTTCTAAGGAATCAACTCTAGTAAGCTCAGCAGCAGGAAGCTTCACACACCACTCATCTGAATCTGTAGGAATTTCTAGCAGTTCCTAATCCAATTAGGCAACCCTGGTCTGAATTCCAAGCCTAGGATCTAGGGTTCATGTAATTGAATCTAGGGATCTCAGAATTACCTGTTGATTAGCAGCGGAAGATTTGCAGATAATCGAGATCTAGAGCGCCTCAAATGCTGCGCCTCTACTGGTATCCACACGCACACAAACTGAACAGGAGGGATGCTAGTGCCTATAGAGATCCAATCTCTAGAGAGGTTTCTATCTGTGTTCTGGTGGCTGTGAATTAGGTTAGAGATCAGTTTAGGTCGACCATATATCTTATATATGTCGACTTAAACCATAACGGAATTAACCAACGATTAAACCGAATTAATCTGATTAATCCGCGAGTTGCATCGATCGATGCACTATCTGCATCGATCGATGCACTATCTGCATCGATCGACACTGCCCCAGAATATTGATATCGAATGCATATCAAATATGCATTCACCAGATCATTACATTAATGATCAACCTCGTCTTTAACGTCCAGTTTGCTTAGGTGTGTGACCCTGTAGGATCATATAACACTAGCAATGAGTTCTGAACTCATTGATCATAAGTGGCTTCTAGCAAAGCATTATGACTACCTAGTGTCATATGATTGTCTCATCTCGACAATACGACTTTCACTTGGAGTAAGTACAATAGATTTCAGGACATTCCCAACAATCTCCCACTTGTACTGTAATCATCTATTCCTTTAATCCCTTCGTCACTATATCTCGATCTAGCACAAGGCAAGCACCGTGTCATCCTTATTGAGCCAAGATCATGTTCATCGAACTCCGATTTATACTGACAAGACAAACGACTGACAATCACCTCGTTTGTGTGTGGCCACACATTTCTCAGTATCAAATCTTCGATGGGCCCTGAGATATTTATCTCCTGTTATATAGGAGGGACAAATCCCATCTTGTTCCATCCCTGTCTCTTCACACGCTTCATGATACGCCCAATCAATGCCTTTATAGTCACCAGTTACGGCTGACGTTTGACAAGGTTAAAGCGGACCAATTCACATGTAAGAAAACATGATGAACTCAGGTCTAAGGACTATACTCTATAGTCGTAATGAAAACTCTCATGACACTTATATAACTATCCCGTAGAGTTCTCATCAGTGGGTCATGTCCGATCCTGTGTTCTCCAACACATATCTATGTGATTGACTTTAATACTCTTATTAATGACTCCATGAAACTTAGTCATCAGTCACCTCACATGCTAGTCTCACGCGGTTGTTAATGTCCCACTTTAACAACCTCGACCTGGGACCAACATAATTTATGTCATTTATTATCTATAGGGTTTCATGATCAAGTCACATACTTGATGACCTATAAAATGTCATAAATTACTTTGGGACTATTATTTAATAACCATTATTAAATAATACATATGTCAGATTTCAATAACATAATCAAATTATGTTTATACGAACATCATATCATAACTAAAATTAATAACAATGACTCCCACTAAAATTAAGATCACATCTTAAGACATCTAATGCCTGTAGCAGTAGCCTGACCCTCATTCACCCTTGCTCAGCGTGTGTCGAAAGACACTGCGTCTTGCTAATAGTAATACCAAGAGTCATTTGCACGAAGCCCTTCTTGGAATCCTGCATATTGGACATGTGCAAGGCCTTATCACTATAAGTATCTTGACACAATCCAATTAGCTTATCCAATCTATCTCTATAGATTATTATTCCAAGAATGTATACGGTTTCTCCCATAATTTTATTGAAAAATAACTTTCGAATCAAGTCTTAACAGACTGAAACAATGGAACTTCATTTCCGAGAAGTGGTATGTTATCAACATATAATACTAGAAATGCAATTGCGCTCCCACTAGTCCTCTTGTAAACACACAGTTCCTCTTCATTCATGACGAAGTCAAACCTTTTGACTGCTTTATCAAAACGAAGATTTCAACTCCGAGATGCTTGCTTCAATCCATAAATGGTTTGATGAAGCTTGCATATATTCCTAGCTTCATTAGGATCAATGAAAAACTTCAGGTTGTGTCATGTACACATCCCTTTCCAGAATTCCATTAAGGAAAACTGTTTTCACATCCATCTGCCAATTCTCATAACCATTATGAGTGGCGGTTGCTAGGAGAATCCGAATGGACATAAGCACGGTGTCTGGGATTAGGTTTCTTCACAGTCAATACCATGAATTTACTTGAAACCTTTTGCCACCAACCTTGCTTTGTACATCTGAAAATAACCATCCCATTTCGGATTCAACGGCTTTCAGCCATTTTCGGAGTCAAGGCCCATCATTGCTTCTTCAAAATTCGCAGGCCCGTCACTTTCAATGATCAGTAGATCACGGCAATTGGTTACGAGAAATTCATATTTCTCGGGTTCGTGACGGATCCTTTCGGATCTGCGAGCTTCAGTTTTCAGTAAAAGTCGCGCACATATATCTCATATGTATACTTTTACCACGACCTAATTAACCAAGATTTAAACCGTAGTTAATTAAGTCATAAACCAAAATCAACATTTGGTTAGCGATCTGTGTCGATCGATGCAACTTTTGTGTCGATCGACACTTCTTCAGAAACTCGCCATTTAAATGTATATCGAATATACATTCACCTGATCCCTTTTAAACTCTAGGCACCACAGGTGCATGTTCTACAACTCTTTGTAGATCCAACTGCTGCCCTACCTCATCAGGTTGAGCAGTCTCCTGTGATTTTCGAATTTCTTCGAGTTGTACTTTACTCCCACTGTTCTTCTTGGAAAGAAAGTCTTTCTCAAGAAAACATAGTTCCGAGCAACAAACAATTTGTTCTCGAACTGGTTGTAAAAGTAACATGCCTTGGTTTTGTTAGGACAACCAATGAAGTAGCACTTATCAGATTTGGGTGTGAGCTTATCAGAGATTAAACATTTTATATATAAGTCTCGCAACTCCAAATCTCCATGATGGATAAATCAGAAACATTTACATTCCACATCTCATGTGGTATCTCTGTAACTGATTTTGATGGAACTCTATTTAAAGTAAACTCAGACATTTTTAGAGCATATTCTTAGAAAGATAATGGAAGATCTAAGTGACTCATCATTGATCGAACCATATCTAATAAAGTCCGAAACAGGAGGAGTGAATTGTGAAACACTTTCACAATCTCTCAGATGATCACTAAATTCTTGACCTAAGTATTCACCTCCATGATCTCATCATAGAGGTTTAATACCTTTGCCAAATTGATTCTGTACTTCATTTTGGAACTCTTTGAACTTTTCAAAGATTCTGACTTATGGCTTATAAATAAGGTAATGAAGTACTGAAAATTTCCTCTAGCATTTGCGCTTATCGGGCCATGTACATCCGTATGTATAAAGCCCAATATTCCTCTGGCCCTTTCATTTTATCCGTTCGTTCGCAACCTGTATCGATCGTTGCATACATGCATCGATCGACACTACCTTTGTTGAAAGGGGCCTCTGTCGTTTTCCAATAAACAAGATTCACTTTACTCATTTTGATTCATAATCAGATGAGCCCAAAAGCCCATCACTATGGATCTTCTGAATCTGTTTCTCATTTATGTGGCTCAAAACGACAATGCCAGAGAAAAAGTTTGATTCGTATCTTTTGACTTGAATCTCTTGGTACTAATGTTATAGTTAGGCACATTCTGGTTTAGAACATAAAGTCCATTCTCTAATGGATTGCTACTATAAAATATATCACTGTAATCAAATGAATAACACTTATTCTTGATTTGAGAACTGATATCCTTCCATATCCAAACAAGGATTAGAAATAATTTGTCTGCTCATAGCAGTTACATAGTAGCAGTTTTAAGTTCAAAACATGCCATAAAAGGAAAAACAAATGAAGTACTCCTACGGTTAATGCAGCAACTCTTGCTCCATTCCCACTCATAGGTCCACTTGTCCTTTCTCCATAGTCCTACTTTTGCTCAGGCCCTGCACATTTTCACAAAATATGAGTACCACAGCTGGTATCAAATACCCAATAAGTAGAACTATAAGAAGTAACATTTATTTCTATAACATAAATACCTGAAGAAGAAGTCTCGTACGTCTTCTTCAGCTTCTCATAATCTTCCATGAATTTATTGCAGTTTCTTTTCAAATGCCCATAACCATTACAATGATGGCACTTAACATCTTCAGAAGGACTGGTTTTAACCTTAGGAGCATGGCCAGACTCGCTTGGATTCACAATCGAGCTCGTCTTGCCATCACCTTTGTTCTTACCAAGTTTCTCAAACTTTTTACCCTTTTGTACCATAAGGACATATGGGGTGTCCTTCTTGATGTTAGGTTCAGCAGTCTTAAGCATCCCACGCAATTCAGTCAACGTCTTCGTCAAGTTGTTCATGTTATAGTTCAGAACAAACTGATCATAGATTGACGGCAGTGACTGTAGAATGATGTCAGTAGCCAACTCTTGGCTAATGGGACAATCCAGTTTCCCCAGGTTATCAATATAACCCATCATCTTAATGACATGAGGACTAACTGTCTCGCCCTTTGGTAGCTTGCACTCAATCAGAGACCTTACCGTCTGGTATCTCTGAGTTCGTGCCTGCTCCTGAAACATACTTTTCAGGCCAGTGATCATCTGTATTGGCGACTCCACGTACTCATATTGCTTCTGCAATTCCGAGTTCATGGTAGCCAACATGAGACAACTCACATCCACTGCATCATTAGAATGCTTATCCCAAGCATCCTTATCTGACTGCCAGGCATTGACTCGGTACTTCTTGGGGAGAACTTTCTCAAGGACATAGTCCTTTTTCTCCTTTTTGAGAACAATTCTCAAGTTCTGATACCATTCAAGAAAGTTGGATCCATTTAACTTGTCCTTCTCAAGGACGGATCGCAGGGAGAAATTGTTACGAAGGTTTGTGCTAGGCATAGCTGAAAAACAAGGGAGGTTTTAGTTATGATGTTCAAGAAATGAGAAGTCTTAACTATTAAGAAAACTTGCATTATATTCAAACAATGTTTCCTCAGATGAATATAATGATCCAAGACCCTTACTTCACCAAACTTGAGTGAGCCACTGGCTATCACCCAAATTTTAGCTATCTAGGTAAGCGACTCTTTGCTAGTTATATCCAATATAACTCTTGGTTGTGGATTGACATCTCATGTCCAATCCACCTGATGTCTCTGAGCCCAAAACGATTTTGATGGCCCAGTCAAGTAAACCAATCTCTTTAGTCATGTAATTGTCGATGTCTTGCACTGCAAATCCATCAACACGATTACCTCTGTCTTACTCATGTAATTGTGAACATCTTGCACTGCAAGTCTATCACACAATTAAATGGGTCTTGACAGTTGACAAGATTGGAAAGACATCAAGTATCACTTGATATTTGATTGAGGAACATAACCATTTAAAACGTTCAGTTTTATTATGTTTTAATTCTTCTAATTAAATGATTTGTCTTGGTTTGGTTCTGTGGTTTCAGGTTCCATAACCTAAACCATCGAATCTTGTGTCGACCGACACTACTTTAGTGTCGATCGATGCTGATTAACCAAAACCAATCTGCGATAACCAATCAATCCAATTGATCCGGGTTTGAGTACCGGTCAGTGTCGATCGATGCTACATTAGCATCGGTCGATACCAACCCAATCGCAATAATCCATTCTTAGTGTTTAACCATCATTAACCAAGCTCGATAACTGGTCCAATCCAATTGAACCGATTCATCAATCTCGCGAGGTTTGTGTCGATCGACACTAGGAGAAACCTAAGTTTTATTCAGGTTTTCGCCCTGTGTCGATCGATGCCGGATTGGCATCGATCGACACCATGCGAAAAAGCCCTAAAATGTTTTCGAACAGAACCCTAAACTAGGTTTTCATGAAAACGAATTTTAGCAAGTTTGTATCAACCATACACAGATTCAGATTCGACTAATCTAATCAACATGCTACAGATTCAATGGAACCCTAAAGCTCTGATACCACTGTAGGAATTTCTAGCAGTTCCTAATCCAATTAGGCAACCCTGGTCTGAATTCCAAGCCTAGGATCTAGGGTTCATGTAATTGAATCTAGGGATCTCAGAATTATCTGTTGATTAGCAGCGGAAGATTTGCAGATAATCGAGATCTAGAGCGCCTCAAATGCTGCACCTCTACCGGTATCCACACGCACACAAACTGAACAGGAGGGATGCTAGTGCCTATAGAGATCCAATCTCTAGAGAGGTTTCTATCTGTGTTCTGGTGGCTGTGAATTAAGTTAGAGATCAGTTTAGGTCGACCATATATCTTATATATGTCGACTTAAACCATAACGGAATTAACCAACGATTAAACCGAATTAATCTGATTAATCCGCGAGTTGCATCGATCGATGCACTATCTGCATCGATCGACACTGCCCCAAAATATTGACATCGAATGCATATCAAATATGCATTCACCAGATCATTACATTAATGATCAACCTCGTCTTTAACGTCCAATTTGCTTAGGTGTGTGACCCTGTAGGATCATATAACACTAGCAATGAGTTCTGAACTCATTGATCATAAGTGGCTTCTAGCAAAGCATTATGACTACCTAGTGTCATATGATTGTCTCATCTCGACAATACAACTTTCACTTGGAGTAAGTACAATAGATTTCAGGACATTCCCAACAAAATCTGCGTCATGATAAACCCAAAGCTTCTCTTCCTTCATCCAAGTAGTGTTCTTCAAATGGCCATAATCCATCCACTGCCTCTTGGTGATGCACTCTCTCCCAGCCGTAGGGATATTGAAATGCTGGAAAATGGGAGTAAGTAAACTCCCTACGGACTCACTCTTCTTCCCAGAAAATGGCTTAGTCTTCAACTCGCACAAATGGTCTGCAAAAACTGCTCCCAAGTTCAGCTGAGGAGCTGGGTCTTGCAATGGTGTCTCCTCGAACAAGTGACTAACTCCAGTGTATAGCAACTCCAACTCCAGCTTCCTTTGATTGTTCACCTCAGCCTTGCAGAGGAGAGTATAACCCAAAATGCGCCCAACATATCGCAGGACTGGATGTCGCAACTGTATCTGCTTTGTAGTACATGAGTTATACACCTCACAGCCAATGTGGTCCCAGAAAAACTGACAACTCTCAGTGTCCCACTCTCTAACCAGAGAGAAATGAGTGGCTTGATCATCAAAGCCGTAGATCCTGCAGAGATCACGAATGCTAATCCGATACTTGGATCCGTCACACATGAATGGGAATGTACCTTCTCGAGCTTTTCTGAGAACATGATCTGTGTAGTAGACTCTACAAGTGGACAACAGCTGTCGCACCAAGTCAGGATAAAGATCATAACTTCTCATCGGTATAGTCCCTAGCCCTATATGTCTCGTAACCTCTAGCACCTCATTATCAATCCCAAGCATCCGATAGGTCTGGTAGTCTGCGAATCGAGTAGGCTTGAGAGTCATGTTATGCCACGCGTTGTAGAACAGCGTGTCATAATCGTCCCAAGTCTCAAAAACTGGCCTCTCTAAACACGCAGCACTCTCAGTCACTATCTGAGCATCCTCCGTCCATACTCTAGTCACAGGAATCTTGTCCTGCTCTGCCTTAGGCCAAGGGAAACGCACTATGCCAATCTCGCCAGTGTAAGGGGCATGCATATGAGATGTGCGTACGAACGAGTCGGCAGGTGGTTCAGTATCAGCAGGCACATTACGTCTCTTCCTTGGTGCCATCTGAAATCAAAGACACAAGAAACAACTTGCATTTAAGCCAAGGCTCTAAGATCATCAAACTCAAATACATAAGCGCATATCATCTTAATCAACCATCAGTAGCAGTCAAACAAACATCTAGTGTACCCAAATTCGCCATATAATCTGTCCTAAATCATATATCCGAAAAGCTTGTCATTGAAT
The DNA here is from genome assembly GCA_030180135.1 of Orychophragmus violaceus. Classification (NCBI taxonomy): domain Eukaryota; kingdom Viridiplantae; phylum Streptophyta; class Magnoliopsida; order Brassicales; family Brassicaceae; genus Orychophragmus; species Orychophragmus violaceus. The sequence continues at coordinate 101,804,006 of CM058232.1, read as the reverse complement.
CGGAAAAATAAAAATTCTCCTAAACCTTTCTAAATATGTCAATGCATGCACTAAGGTAGCACCAAATCGTCACTAATAAGCCTAATCAAGCATCAATTTCATCCTAGGAGCGACAAATCATGATAAAGTTTGGATTTTTCTACCTTTGGCCGAAATAAAAATGGAGAGAATCGGGACACATATCTCAAAACCGGTTGAAATGGATGATAGAAAGGGATAGAGGGGAGAAAATCGAGTGGATTAGGCACTTGAATCGTCAAAAACGAGTGAGAAATGAGGGAGATTGAGCAAAAGGCGATTTAGAGTTCTTAGGGAGGAATCACGAAATGGGGAAGAAGAGAAAGAGAAAAGGTTCTCGGGTACTTACCTCACTCGTGCTTGCATAGATCGTTGCATATAATGTGACGATCGATGCAAATCGAGATTGGTCAAACCAGTCTGATTTTCGGTTTAGCTCACGTACCTTTGATTCCATTTTAACCAGTTGTGACGATTGCTGCACAGGACCGCAACGCCCGTCACAAGGCGATTTATTTCTTCGTCAAATCTCCCTGCATCGATCGACGCAACAGGTGCAACGATCGACGCAGATCTTCAGACTCGAATTCTGCAGAGAAAACACACTAAAAACAAAACAAAACGTAAAATCCTAGGAAAAACACCAAAAAGAATATGTACAAACCAAACAGTGGGTTGCCTCCCACTCAACGCTTGTTTAAGTCGTTAGCTTGACTGTGGCACATGGTCAGATGTCAGGTGGTTTCGCCAAAGGCAGAGCATGCCTTTCAAAAATTCTCCTCATCCATGGTGGCGTATATGTATTGCTTGCATGAGACTGACCGAGGAACTTGGGAACAATAGCAAGGTCAGATGGAACATTACGTTTCCTGACTCTATTCCCTGCAAAATAAGCATCAGAGTTAGCATGCTTAAGGTCAGAGAGCTCATACCTTAGCTTGGTGAACCGCGGATTAGGTGTGATGTTCGGAGCTTTCTGCTTAAGAGTAGGTACAGCCTTTGAAGATGTTAGAGCAAGTTTAGTGTGAACTGCCATCTTCTTTCCATTAGGAACCTCTGGTTCCACCTCAACACTGAAGCTCTGTCCATCAATAGTGGATTTCTGCAGCTTATTCATCTTGAACCTCAATGGCTCATCTCTCAGGTGGAGATCAATCAGTCCATGTCGCACATTTATCACAGCTCCAGCAGTAGCTAAGAAAGATCTACCAAGTAGTAGAGGATCATCAGGTTCAATCTCATACTTCAGCACTACAAAGTTTGTTGAAATCAAGTAGTTTCCAACTCTGACAGGAATATCCTCAAGAACTCCTTCCGGATATCGCTTTGAACGATCAACTAGGATAAGAGAGATCCTAATAGGCTGGAATTCCATCATTCCCAATCTTACAGCCACAGAATATGGCATGAGATTCACACAAGATCCTAAGTCACACAGAGAACGCTTGAATCTGTCCTTAAAGATGGAACAGTCGAGCACAAAGGCTCATGGGTCTGGTATCTTCTCTGTAATCTGAATCAGCTTCTTTTCCATCACTTTCATGCAGTTAGCCTCTTCTAGCTCCTGTTTAGACAGTTTAGGAACCTTAGGGTATGGCACAGAGGGCTTATAGACTCATTCTAGGACTGTTCCAGGTTTCTGGTCCCGTCTGTGATCTGTGTCGATCGATGCGTATGATGTGTCGATCGACACAAGGCGATTTCGAGCAGTTTCATCAGACGTATCGGGACAGTGTCGATCGATGCACGAGGTGTGTCGATCGATGCTTGTCTCAGACAGACAGAATTCATCAAGAAAATCCGAGATGATACTCTCTTCTTCTCCAAGCAAGTCAATCTCATCTCATGTGATCATAACATTAACGTATTGCTTCTATTCAGTCCCTCCAACGTAGTTGATAGCTTCTTGCGCATACTTTTCAAGTAGAAGACTATGCAGAGAGTCAACTTTGTTCTTCAGCCCAGCTATGTGCGAGCTGTCAATCCCTGAGCTGAAAAAACCATTCCGATACGTCATCCTTACGGATCTATTAGTCTTTTTAGTGCTTCCGCGAAAGGTGACGATCGATGCAGGAAGAGCGTCGATCGATGCAATGCGAAAACGATGTCGATCGACACACAAGACCATGTCGATCGATGCAGAGCGATTACAGGCGTACCTGAAACGCAAGAAACAGAAAAATCAGTAACCAAAAACAGAAAAAGAAAAACCTAGTCTAAACCCTAAGTTCAAATCTATCGAAGACTCAAAAGAGTCCCCGGCAACGGCGCCAAAAACTTGATACAATCAGGTTTTAATCCCTAGATCTACATTGCAAGTGCACAGGCGTGAACCAGTAGTATATAGGGTATCGAATCCACATAGACTCTAGATTCTTACGATAGATTATAGAATCTCAGGTTAAGCTAGGTGAAACAGAGAATGAGCAGTAAATCAAGCAATAAAGTAAATAGATCGGTTTTGTAAGCAAGAAGGCAAAGCGTCAAGTCTAGGGAGTTCTCAGGAAATCAGGAACACATGCTAATCAATAAATCGGGATCTAATTAAGAACTGTTCTAGAATTAGAATCACAGAATTATAACAGACCAACTTTCATTGCGAATATTATCTATGTCTAACAACCTAGCAAGCCAACTTTCGTTGCGAATCCTAGAGTTCTAAACAAGCATTAATCTCAAGTTCTTTCGTTCACAATTCCCCTAAGCCAAATTTCTTTGCGAATAGTCAAATTGCTCATCTAGGTTCTTTTTAGTTAATTAACCAACTGTCGTTGCGGAAATTAACCTAACATCATAAATCTGGGTAACTACTTCAGATTAAGCAGTAAGAACAACCCTAGATGAAGAACTAGCAGATGTGAATCCCTACAGATTTATCAACCTATAATTCTAGGAAATCCCTAATGAGAATCCCTAAACCTAACAGGTAGACTACTCAGACATGATCATCAAAACAGAAGACATCATGAATAGAAAACCAAATGGCATATAATAGATAAAGAAACTGGGGTTCAAAATCTCTTTTCTCTCGAGTACAAGATCAGCTCCTAACTCTCTCAATGTAAAATAAAGTGTAGCCTAAACAATGGCTTAAAAACCCTAATACAATGATCTAAACTCGGCTGGGCTTCTTTGTAATTATGAGAAACTTCTGGGCCAAAGTCCAATTTCCAAAACTCTTCATTAACTCGCGAGATGTGTCTGTCACGACCTTGTGTCGATCGATGCACATACTGTGTCGATCGATACAGATGTCTGATATGAGCAGTGACTTCTTCTTCTCGGGTGAATGCTCCAAAATGCTCCAGAATGCGCCATAATCTCCAATTCCGCTCCAAACGTACTTAGACCTGATAAACACCTGTAATGACTCTAAAACATAGTAAAAGACTCGATAAATAAGACATATACCATGGTTAAAAACCCTAAAATCCATGGTATATTAGTTATACTTTCGGTTTCGGACCCATATTGATCCATATTATATGACCTTGTTGTGTTGTATTCCATGTTTACATATTTTTCCATTACACATTTCATGACGACAGCCGAGATTGGTTAAGAAAAGTATTAATATGCAATAACATAAACTGTGAAGCTAAAAAATCTCATTATTATTCAATACTTATTTAAACTTCATTGCATTATTTTATTTAATTAGACAAGACGATCCATGGTAGTAGTAACTAGTAAAGTAAAAAACCCACACAAAATCACTTCTTGCCTTGTCTACTGTAAAGGATATACTGAATTGATGATTGTTACATTATAGAGAAGAAAATATGTATACAATGTCTATGCCTTAGGATCTGTACAAATCAGAAGTTATTGCTAATTGATTCTATACATAAAGAAAGTTATAATCTTGGCAATAAGGATACAATCAAAGGATATGATTATATCCTTAATACACCCCCTCAAGATGGAGGTCTTGAGACTCCAATCTTGTCTATGAATGTGGTGAAGCAGATCTGACTTAGTGGTTTCGTTAACGTATCGGCGAGCTAATCTTTTGTGGAGACATGAATAACTCTTAGATCTCCCGTTTGAACTTGATTCCGGACAAAATGATAATCCAGGGTGATATGCTTCATCCGTGAATGGAAAACGGAATTTGCGCACAAGTATGTGGCACCGACGTTATCACATTAGATTACTGGAACTGTAGTGACCTTGATACCAAGCTCATGGAGCAGTGAACATATCCAACAAAGTTCAGATGATGTATTTGAAACTGATCGGTATTATGCTTCTGTCGATGATTTTGCTACTTCCCTTTGTTTCTTTGATGACCAAGACAGTGGATTTTTCCCAAGGTAACATATGTAACCATTGGTTAAAACGAAATCATCTGAATCCCCTGTCCAATCAGCATCGGAGTATGCATGTAAAACAGGAAATTTCCACGAGTGAGGAAAATACCATGATCTAAAGTAGCAGCTAAGTAACAAAGCACACGCTTGGTAGCCACGAGATGTTCTGTCGTTGGAGCATGCATGAATTGAGACAGTTGATTAACTGCGTATGACAAATCTGGACGAGTGAAGGAAAAATACAGTAAACTTCCAAGTAGTGTCATGTACTCAGTAGGATCCGAGAGTCGTGTGCTTGAGTGTAGAGACAGTTTTGGAGTTGTCACCATTGGCGTTGAGACAAGCTTCACATGAAGCATGTTTTTCCGGCTTAGAATATCCAAGGTATAGCGACGCTGATACAAGTGAAGACCCCTGGCTGAACTTTTAGCTTCAAATCCCATAAATTAATGAAGTTCTTCATGATCCTTTACTGAAAATCTTGTTGCTAGAGCGTGTAGAGTTTTCTGTAGGAGAACATTGTCATTTTCCGTAACAAGAATATCATCCACATAGATGAGCATGTAGACAATAGAGCTGCCCTAGCGAAGGATAAACAGAGATGAATCTGCAACAAAGTTAATAAAACCCATATCGAGAAGATAATACCGTAATTCAATGTATCACGCCCGTGGTGCCGAGTTAAGACCCTATAAAGCGTTACGGAGGCGACACACATAATCATGATGATCTGTATCCACAAATCCGGGTGGCTGAATCATGTAAAATTCTTCTGTTAACGTACCTTGAAGAAAAGCCTTATTGACATCCAACTGACGGATTGGCCAATTTCGATCAACTGCTACCCCAAGTACAAGACGAATTGTAGTTATTTTGATGACCGGGCTGAAAGTTTCTTCATAATCAAGAAATGGGCGTTGATTATAGCCTTTCGCGACTAAATGAGCTTTGTAGCGATTTATGGTTCCATCCGGGTTGTGTTTGTCGTGAATATCCAGCGACATCCTACAATCGTAGTCGAAGAAGACGGTCTGGGAACTAGATCCCATATGTGATTTACGAGCTGCGCATTGATTTCAGCAATCATCGCTTTGCGATAACGTTCGTCTTTGAGTGCCTGGTTTGCGGTTCGGGGTTCTGCTTATACAAGGTTAGAGGCTAACACATATTTGGGATTGTGTTTGACAATACCTCTCTTGGCTCGGGTGGACATGGTGTGAGAGTTTTCTGGGTTAAGAGGAATTTTAGGAGATGATTGAGCAGCAGCGGATGAAGAAGTCGATGTTTGAGAATTTGCATGAAGTGGGTTTGGAGGAATCATGTTTTCTGGGATTGTACCAATATGTGTAGGTGTATTTGTTTCGGTATGGGTATTAGGTTCGGTTTGTTGGGTTTTATTTGTTGGTGAATTTTGGCTAGTTTGATTTTGTGGTTCGAGATATGAGTTCGGTTCGATCTGAGGAGTTTCTGGTAAGATTGGGTCGATATTTTGGACGGATGGGAAATTGTTTGAGACGGTTGGGTGCTGGGCCGTGGGTTGCGGCACATTTTCATTTGGAGCAGTGGGCTTAGAATTTTGAGGGAGAGAAGAAGATGAGATAGGGTTTATAGTTGATACCTGAGTCGTGAGAGGAATGGCCGGAGCTGATGGTGAAGTACGGTGAAGGTCCGAGCTTGAGGGTACCCGCGGCAATATTGAAGATGACAGTGGAATCGATGAATGACTCAACCCAAGTGCCTTGGATACATACATGCGGCCAGAAGAGACGTGGTAGCAGAGGTAAACACTTTGAGATGTGGAGTACCCAACGAAGATACAAAGTGATGAACGGTCGTCGAGTTCATGTCGATTGTAAAGTCGCAACCAAGGGAAACAAGCACAACCAAAAACGCGTAGTTTCTTATAATTGGGAGCTTGTGCAAATAGCTTCTGGTATGGAGATTGCATTGACAGAACTGGAGATGGATGGCGATTAATTTGATACACTGCAACTTGAAAATCAAATAGCCAATACACCTTTGGAACCACATGATAGACCAATCTCAACCACATGGTGATGCTTACGTTCCGAGATGCCGTTATGTTCCAGAGTGTGCATAGGAGACGTTAGATGAGCCATACCATTATCAATTAATAAATCTCGTAGAGCGGTGAATTCACCGCCATTATCCGAGTAGAGGGTGCCAATCCGAGTTTAAAACTGATTTTCTACAAAACTTTTGAAGGCTATGAATGTCGGTTTGACTTGAGATTTCTGTTAAAGAGGGTAAAGCCATGAGTAGCGAGTATAATGATCAATGATTATCAAGTACTATTTGAAATTTTCTGTGGATAAGATGGGAGAGATCCAAACATCCGAGAAGAGGTATTGTAATGGACGAGAGGAGACAATGGTAGATTGAGAAAAAGGAAGTTTGTGTGTTTTATTGATTAAGAAATCATGATAAGAAAATGGAGCTTTTGATGAAGAAGAAGAATAGGGAAGAATACAAATTGAAATAATAAACTTTAAAATGGAGAGAGAAGGGTGGCCCAAGCGGAAATGCCATGAAGAGATGGGTGTCTTTAAACTCGGAGATGCAAACAGGGTTCTGACGGTTGGTGTTGAGAGTGGCCACTCATAAATCTCGTTCTTAGTGTTGCCGCGGAATAACAGGACCCTCGTGCTCAGATCCTTTCACCTGAAAAGAAGACGGAAAGAATTCCACCGAAATGTAATTAGCATTACATAATCGATAGACATAGATTAAATTCTTGTGTAATTGAGGAACACATAGAACATTATGTAATGGTAATGCTGTTGGTAAGAAGAGAGGTGGAACCAATATGAGTAATCGGGATTGTTGATCCATCTGCAATCATGACATCATCACGTCCATGATAAAACTGATGCAAAGATAGGTTACGAATCTCAGAAGTAAGGTAATGTGTGGCCCCGCTATCAAGCAGGCAATTGCTGGGAGATTGAGGAGAACCCATTGCAGTATTTGCTCGAGGATTCCAAGGAGTGAACAAATTGGACTGTTGTTGAGGCGTAGACTGAAACGCTTGAAGCTATGAGCATCTTCTTGCACTATGCCTATGGATCCCACAAATTTTACACTTGTCGTGGTACGGTCTCGGACCATGATAATCAGATCTTGATTGCATCGGAGAAGTCTGGCCATATGAAGTGTTGCTATGCTAATGTTGCCACTGGTTATTGTTGTTGGTGTGGTTGTTGTTTCGTGCTCGGTAGTTGTTGTGGTTATGATATTGATTGGTGTGGTTCTGGGCGAGATTGGCTGTCACCAGAGTTGGGAGAATTGCGGTGTTATCTGCAGCAACAAGGAGTTTCGCTTCGTAATTCAGAATCTTCTCATGAAGTTCAGTAATCGACGGAGGAGTATCACAGTCAACGATTTAATCCATCACCATTTTGTATTCTTCAGGGAGAACTTCAAGGATCATATCGATTTGATCCTCATGGTCTACTGGTTTCCCAAGTATAGCAAGATGGTCGAGACGAGTGGTAATTCCTTAAACGTAAACGTCAATGGTCTTGGTGTCTTTCTTCCAATGTTTCAGTTGGGTTTTCAGCTGTTGGAGGTGACCGCGACTGGGTTTGGCATATGTGGAGGCAAGAGTGTTCCAAATATCAGCAGTTGTGGTGGCACGAGAGACGAGTAGCTGCAAGGATACAATCATTGTGCCAATAAGAGCACTGAATATCAATATGTTCTGACACTGCCAAAAGGTGAAGCTGGATTTGGTGACATTACGACATCGGTGGTGATGATGGATGGCAGAGCCAGGGTATATCCATCAAGGTGATTAAGAAGCACATAACCATCAAGGAAAGATTGAACTTGAAGTTTCCACATGAAGTAATTGGAGGCGGAAAGCTTTGTTACATTAGACACGTTAATGGTTAACAAAATGTGACTGTTAGCGTTAATGGTGTCAGTTACTGTCAAGGGTTGGGTGTTAAACTGTTTGTGGAAGTCATGGTTTTGGGTTAAAGCACAAGAAAAAGAACAAAGAGCAGAGAGTAGAGGGAGGACGGAAAAGAAAGAGAGGAAGGAAAAAAAAATTTAGTGGCTTTTAATACCATTTAAAAGATATATTGAATTGATGATTGTTACATTACAAATATATACAATGTCTTTGCCTTAGGATATGTACAAATCAGAAGTCATGTTAATTGATTCTAGACATAAGAAAAACTATAATCTTGACAATCAAGGATACAATCACGGAATATGATTATATCCTTAATATCTACTCTAGAAAAGTTACTAAAATACACTTGAGGGGTTACTCTCAAATCCACCTCTTGAGATGTAAGCACGGCCTTTTGACTCCGGTGCTACATATAACCTCCTCTTCCATCGTTACTGCCACTGTTCTTTCTTCCACTACTACTGCTCTTCCTCCACTGCTGCTGCCGCTTTTCCACTCATTTTCCAGAATTGATTATGCCCAAGAACATGGAGATTTGAGAATGGGTAAAGAAGTGAACATTAACTATTTATAGAGGGATAAAGAAGATTCAAATCGTTGGTATAAAAGCGATTGTTCGGTTGTTCCCAAAGATTTATTTTGTGATCAATGCATTATTTAGTTGATTCACATCACCTCGTAATAGTACACTACATTATCAACAAATTACATATACAAAGTGGTTACCATTTATTAAGGGGTCGAATTAATCCAGCTGCAATTAATTCTCTCTTAGGCTTATAAATTGGCCATTAGTATTGCGCGCTTAACTATTTTGTGAAATGTGAAGCAACCGTGGCCTAGTGGTCAAGTGGTTAAAGCTTTACACCGGCAGGTACTGGGTTCGAATCCCCGAAGGCGCAGTTTTACAAGATTAATGGAGGCAAACTTATAAGAAAGTTTTCAGGAGCAGGTGGAGCCGTTGATCGTGACCATTGATGGATTCTCGTAGAACGTAGATAGTATTATCTGTAAAATTGTCCTTGTAATAGTTCTTATAATCTGTATCGGCGTTAAAAAAAAAAAAACTATTTTGTGAAATTATGGATATGTAATTGTAAAGGGTTCGATTTGGTAATCCTAAAATAGTAATAGTGTAGTGGCTCTGGGCTCTATATATCACCCAATTTTCTGTCTCATTTTGTAGATACTTTCACTTCAGGCTTCCACTGTATAGCATAGACGTGTTTTAACTTTTAAGGTGAAAAAACTATTCTATCACATATTCACAATACAAAAATGAGATTTGACAGCAACGTTTCCATCATCATTTCTTTAATATTTCAGATAAACAATTGTTTTTGCTTTAGCTTTAATCAAATCATTTAATATTTGATTTAAAATAATTTAACTAGTAACAAAAAAAATTGCATAAAAATATGAGAATATTTTAAAGCATTCCATTAGATTTTTTTCACAATATTCTCTCATCTATAAAAAATAATAATAAATAATAATATTTAATTATAACAGTTTCTTATTTAAGAATTTTGAGATATTTTTTTACAATTTTTTTTTTCCGAGAGATACGCTCAACTTGTTTAAAATTTTTTTGTGATTTGTAATTATTTGTTATTTTGTTATTTTTTATTGATAAAAGACTTTTTGAGATATTATTCAATGCATATGTTCTTATGTTGTTAACAAAAATTTAAAACATTTTACATTTTGAAGAAAATAGAATACATGCTTAAAGTGAAACAAATCTTTCATATCACATATTCATAATCCAAAAACAAAATTTGACAAACAAAGCTTTCACATATCTTATTCACTAATTTTTTTATTTTTATTTTTTGAAAAGAGGCTTTCAATTAAAAAAACATAAGAAAGGAGAAAAATACAGGCCTAGTCATATGTTAGTTTTTGGGATTATCCTATAATAAAACAGCAAGCTTAATCACATAATTAAGAATGCAGGTTCAAATCGATATTATCAAAAAGTCGCTAGAGGCAAAAAACAAAATTGACATTGATATCCTCTATGGCGGAGGAAAAGATCCATAGATCCAGAGCTGATAAAGGGAGTAAGAAAGGATGGGATTGCTTTGCTGAAGTGAGGAGCACTTGTTTCGCATTAAGCAGTCGAAGGCGGAAACGATGGAGGCAGTCGAGCAAAAGGTATTCCGGTGGATTCTTGAGTTTCTTTCCTGCCAAATAAAATAGATAACACATTGTCATGCCCAAATCGTAAGTTTCTTTCGATTCTTACACCCTTTCAGGAGTTGAATCTGAGATAGATTTTGGTTCCAATCTGTTACTGGTGAGAATCTACATCGGTTAGCAATCTGAGACCAGACAGACCAACTATAGGAGCAACAAAAGAACATGTGATCCCTCGATTCATTGATTGAGATGCAGAGAAGGCAGAATGGTGAAACTTGCAAACCCCAATTGATTAACCGATCCTTTGTAGGTAATCTATTAAGGACAAGTAACCACGTGAGGAAGTTATGTTTAGGAATTCCCCCACCAATCCAAACCGTTTTTTTCCAAGGTACAATCGGACCATGATTCTTGAGTACCAATACATCTTTGCAGTTTTGAACTTTTTACAAATCACATCATTAATAATTCATTCATAGTAATCTTCATTATCAGTTAAATTCAGGGATGTAATGTATGATTGCACATGAACCTGATTGTTAGATCGAGTTGGGCGCAACCTCCATGATCCGTCCCTGTAAAGATCCGCTAGAGTGTCTTGAAGCCCTATTCCCATTCTACTAGAGCCTCCAGTTTGTAGGAAGGTAAGAAGTTGCCCGTATGGAGACCAATTGTCTAACCAAAAACCCATGATTTTACCATTTTATGCTCTGATATTTATCCAATTGAAAGCTATGTCTCTCATATTGATAAGTTTGTTGACTAACCACAAATTTTTCTGTTTTGTTTTCACTGTCCATAAGTTGTTTATCGAGCCAAACATCACTTCTTTAGTGAACCATGCCACCCAGATTGATCCCGCATTGCAGAACATGAGCCAAATAAGCTTCATTAGACATACCTTATTCCAAATGTCCAAGTCCCTGCATCTTAAACAACCTTTTTCCTTTGAAATTGTGATCGTCTCCCATGACACTTGTGTCGTGTTATGCCCCTCAGAAGTACCTTTCCATAGATAGACATTGCAAAAAGAGTTTATTAACCTGACATAACCTTTTGGGATTACAAATATTGAGCTCCAGAAGTTCGTGATGCCCGAGATGACAATGTTGATCAACAATAGCCATCCCGCAAAATTTAAGAATCTCGAACTCCATGAATTTACTTTACCTTTCACACTTTGTATTAGAGGCGCACAATTATGAATATATAGCTTCTTAGACGACCAGGAAACACCTAAGTATCTAATAGGTAATGAACCGCGAGCCAGACCATCAGAGAAGATTAACAAATCATCCGCAAAACATATGTGAGTAAGTTTTGCCTCCTTGCATTTGTAGTGATAGTTAAACTTTCCTTCCTCAGTCGCTTGATTTAATAGGATTGATAAACAATTCATATCTATCACAAACAGATAAGGTGATAAGGGATCACCATGTCTTAATCCTCTTTTGCTTCTAAAATAGCCATGAACACGCCCGTTGTATCCTAATGTGAAATTCGGTGTAAAAATGCATGCTTTTAGCCATAAGATGTAGGCATTAGGAAAATTTATGGCAGCCAAAAAATTAAGCACTAATTCCCAACTGATAGTATCAAATGCCTTTGTTATGTCTACATTTATAGCAATCTTCTTAGGACATTTGTCTCTGTGGTAGTCATTAACAATTTCTGTTGCCAATATAGTGTTCTCTATCAATAAACGACCTTGAACAAAAGTTGTTTGGTTCGGTAGTATCATATGAGGAAATTCAGATGAAACTAACAACTTTGATATCACCTTGTAGATCGTTGAACAACAAGAAATCGGACGATAATCACCAATTTCAAGAAGCACCAGGATGTTCTGGGACCAAAGATAAGATAGTTGTATGAGCTAAAGTTCGCATGAACTCAGATGAGAAAAACTGGAGAACAAAGCTACACAATTCAGAACCAATCAGCTCCCATGAGGCTTTGCAGAAACCCAAAGTCAACCCATCAGGACCTGGCGATTTATTCGGATTCAACTTCAGAATAGCCCTTGTAATTTCCTCAGTTGAAGGCATCAAAGAGAGACTTTCTGATTGCTGGGCAGAGCAACAAAAAGGTATGAGTTGTTGGAGGCATGGAATGGAGGAGATTGACAGTGGGAGGATATCTGGAGCCAAGATGTTTTGAAAAACAACCATGTTACTTATAGCAAGTTCGTCTGTGATCAGCACACCAGAAGCAAGTTTGAAAGAACGGATGGAGTTGTAAGCTGCACGCATCACCGCTACCTTAAAAAAGTAAGCAGTACTAAAATCTCCCTCTTTCAACCAACTGATTCTTGATTTTTGTCTAAAGCATGATTCCTCAATTGACCGCAAGAACAACCAATGAGTATGAAGATCCCTCTCTTGCTGGAAAAGAAGGGGAGTAGGATTTTGTAACGCCTGAACTTGCACATCTGAAAGTAAACAGTTAGCTTCTATCACTCTCGTTTGGATATTTGAGTAGTTTTTATTGTTTAAAATTCTAAATTCACTCTTTAGAGATTTAAGCTTCCAACAAATTTCAGTGAGACTGTTTGCTTGGTTTCCAGATCGAATCCATCCATCATCAACTGTGGCTAGGAAAGTAGGGTGTTTGGTAAAATAGTTATAGAATTTAATGGGTTTAGATCCGGCTAGGGGTAGAGGTGTGGCAAGGTCTAAAAGGTAAGGAGAGTGGTCTGAAAATTCAGGGGTAAGGAAAGAGGCTAGGCTATTAGGGAGGACAGTGATCCAAAAGTGGTTTACAAGGAGTCGGTCCAAGTTTTTGGCCATTGGCGAGAGAGGATGGTTATTGGACCAGGTAAATGCCTTGGTAACGGAGGTCAAAGAGACCTAGTTGAAGGAAAGTGTCACGAAGCTCGATTATGTCAGAAGTTAAGTGGTTTGCTGAGGGATCAGAGTGTTCAGCAGGATGTATGATCTGATTGAAGTCGCCACATACCATCCATAGTAAAGAGTCAAGAAGCAACTGCTGGTGAAGATTGATGAGATCCACCCAAAGGTCTGACCTTTCTGCACTTTGATTTGAAGCATATATCATTGTGCATCTAAATTTTTGACCACCTGAGATGCAAACTTCACATGTGATGGATTGTTTGGATTGGTGGATGACAATTACTGTTGCCAGGTGTTTCCAGATGAGGATAATTATGCCGTACAAATCAGAGGCATGATTAGAAGAATAGCTCCAACTTTGGCAGACTTTAGAGATAAAAGGGCTTAGCATAGGTTCTTTGATATGTGATTCCAAAATAGCACCAAAATAAGCTTATGTAGGCTTAGCTAGTGACTGAATGGCTTATGCTTGTCTGTGTTGTTAATACCACGAACATCCCAAAAAGGAAAATTTGTACTCATTGAGAAGGGTTTGGAGAATCCTCCAGTGGAAGGGGAATTTTAAGAAGCAAAGGGGGTTTTTAGTTTAGAAGCATGAACGGGAAAATGTGGACTCGAAGAGGAAGGTAAAAGAGGCTTTTCAGAAGAGGAGGATAATAAAAGAGGAGGTCGGAAAGGGCATGAGTATTGAGGAGGCAGAGTGTTAGATGGGACATTAAAGGCTATGGATTATTTAGTGGTAATGTAGGAGCCAAAAGTTGGTGCAAAGGTCGTAGGTAGGCCAATAACAAAAGTGGTTTTGGAAGGGTATGAGTTGAATTCAACATGCAAAAAGGGCAAAAGGTGGAGAAGAAGGTAGAGTGTTTGGTGGCAGAGAGGTTTTAGGGAAGGGTTTAGCTGGTTTAGAGGGCGAGGTAATAGGTAAAGATTGGGTAATTACTTCAGGAAAGGGAGATTCATGAGTTTCAGAAGTTGTATGATCATTTAGATTAGTAGGAATCTCTATTTTCCTTTCGTCTGCTTTTTTTTTGCTGATTTATTCACTGCAGTAGCTTTATTGACAATCTTGATTTTTCTTTTATTTGTAGGAGTAAGAGCCGTTTCAGCTGGCTTTGGATAACCCTTAGGCATTGAGGCAGTATCAGGAGGTGGTGTAAAAACACAGTTCTCCAGTATGTAACTTATATGTTTACAATGCGAGCAGGAAGGAGGTTCCCAGAGGTAATCTATAGCGACAATGATGATTTCTCCATTCTCACGAATCAGTTCACCAAAATCAGGTAAAGGCTTAGCAAGGTCAGCCTCAACCTTTACATGAGCAACATTTAAATTTGTGATGTTCTTGGTATTATCGTCGATTCAATGGGCTCACAATTAACACCTGCATCCAAACTTAATCCTTCTTTTGTGCGCAGGTCAAAAGGGATTTCACTCAATTGCGTCCATAACGGAATGAAGACAATATCAAGACTATCAGAGTCAACAACTGAGCCCCAAGAAGAAACATGGACATTGAAGATCCCACGTACCACAATATTTTTCCAAGAACCTTTGCTCTAATGAAATCGTTTGGGATTCTTACAAGTATAGATCGCTTTAAAGGCTGAAGGTGAATTTCTAGCTTACTACCCTTCCCTCACATGTAATTGAGAACGCTCTGAATCGGTCTATAGTCAGGGAGCTTGCTTAGAAATGAGCCCACAACATAATTTTTGTGAAGTTCAGCACCACGGTGAAACACTGCATCAAGGACAATCACCCTTGGCTTGCCTTCTAAAGAAAGTGTGGTTGAAGTTAAACGGTTCAAAGATCTATCAGTAGATTACTTAGCTTTTTCGGTATAGGTGGGATTCTTTTAGAGAGACGAAAGTTTTTGTCATCAGAAATAGAAAATTTTTGGCTGGTTTTTCCACAGATGGAGACATCTAAAAAGGAGGCACAAATTTGGTAGAAGTATTGGTTTGAACTCTAGCCGTATGAACAAAAAAATCAGAATTACTAAAATTTTAAATAGACAATATTAAGATTATATTTTATCAAGTCTTTTGTTAATCTAATCTATTAAAACAAGAAGGTTTGCCATGGTACATAAATGTTGTTCCCGAAATTTGCCCTTGATATTATTAGGATTTGTAACCTTCATTAAGGGTAAAACTGTAAAACAATTTATATTTGATTTATTATATCTACAATCCATGTTTCCAAACAAGACAATTATTAAACATGTAGCCAAACAACCAAAATCTAATTGGTCCCACTTTCTTAATTAATTAAAATCAAAACAAATTAATTGATAAATATAATTAATAATTTATACATCAACTATTATATATAAATTAAGATTCAAATATATTTATAATATATTTTAATATCTTTTTATTTTGTTTCAAATATATATATATATATACATATATTACGATTGATGTTTTTACGATTGTACTTTTTAGCAGGTTTTTCCATCAAACTGAAAAATATTTAATTAATTAAACGGGTTGAAAAATTAATTAGCCAATCTCGATTATAAATTTTCTATAAAAAAATTCGCATATAGTAAATAATTTCAGTTGATATATTTTAAAATTAATAAAAATATTAAAATGATTTCATACTTATATTATTCAAATATTTGAAGCGTCAAATTATGCTTTATGTTTGAATAAAGTTTTTAACGGATAATTCCATCAAATTTGCAAATTATATATACGACTACAGCATGTATTTTATAAAATAATATTTTAGATAAATAAAATAACAATTAAACATATACCACATAACTTTTACAATAGTTGTTTTCACATATATATATTTTTTTCAAACTATGATCTTACGATACAACACAGATTAAAATATATAATGCGAAATCGTTATTTTAATCTCTTAATCCTTACGATATATCTCCTCCAAATAACACATAATTCATTTAAAAAAAAACTAAATTGCTAACTCACTGTTTATAATGTTGGTTAAACAATTATAATCAAAATTAGATTACATAATTAAAAAATCTAAACTACTATTAACAAAATGAATAAAAAGTAAAATTTGTAAAGAAAATTATACCCGCACTTAGAAGTGCGGGTCAAAATCTAATAGTATGTTAAATAATCAAAGTTTTTATTTTTACTTGTGAAAATGACGGATGGTAAAATTGTCAATAAATTGATTCATTTATTGTGTTTATTATAAGAAATGTAACAATGTAGATTTTACATATGCTTTTAATTAAGGAAATAACATAAACTCTATATAACGTATTGTTTTAAACTATAAAAAAAAGAGAAAATTACATTATTTATTTACGATGTTATCACAACGTCATTTTGCAAATAAATCTAACAAATATCTACCTAATTAACCTTCTTAATAAAGTGTAGAGAGACTTAAAATTTCAAATGCATGATAGTATGAAAAAAAAACCAGCGTACGATTAGTTTTTTTTTAAAACAGAAAACCAGCGTATTAGTTAGAACTTAGAACTATATTTTGATAAAAATCTACTAAACACACAAACTTACGACAACAAAACACACACACACAATCTTACAATACAGCACGTGTACGCATTTAGAAGTATTTTATTGTATAATAAGATTACACAATCTGTAGATTATTTGAAAAAGTAGTGCGTTTTGTAAATAATATAGAATAACGAACGATTGTGGATGATTTGATCTTGCAAATTGCATTGTTTCGTGCCTCTTTGTAAGATCATAGAGGCATTTTACAACTCATTTAATATTTATTTGCTTTAAATTATTGAGGGATTAGTGGGTCAAAATGCTGTTTACATCACATAATTATTTGTCCAAGAAAAAAGGTGAAAAATCTTATTGCCTTTTTCTTTAATTAGGATGCAAATGGTTGAACATTTAGAGGACTAAAATGTAGTGGAACTAGGAATTACATTCAATTCTTCTCAAATACAACAATTTGCTATTTTTTTTTTTGTAGAATAATGTGGAACTCATATTTTGGGAGAAAAATCCATGAATTCTGTTGAAATTTTTTTCTCTCTTCAAAGGAAAAAAAAATCTAGTTTAATATTTTTTGTTGTTCCTCTTAACTTCCACAATTCCACTCATTTTTATTCTATCTATAAATATTCTTCCTATTCTATTTATTCCACTAACTCACAACTATTTTCACCCCTAGTAAGTGGATTACAGAAAAAAAAAATTGTAAAAAATAGAAAGACTGAGAAAACTACAAGTGAAAGCCAATTATTTGATAGTACTTTTATGTTTTCTAATCCAATTATTGCTTTGATTTTTTTCTTTTTGATTAACCGAAAAATATCTCGGCCGAAACTCAACTAATCATTCAAATTATATCAACGATAACTAGCGTGATCCCAAATTTTCCGTTGAAATTTAAGATATAAATCCATCTTAATGTGATCAAACAATAACAATTTAATTTCTGGCAAAAATCGTATTTAAGACCGGCGGTTTTACATCTTCAACCAAACTAACATGTAATACCAGACTACAAATATTTGGTTATTGCTTCACCTCTTGATCTATAGCTTTCAACTAAATTGTTTATGGACCACATATATACACTTTTCTTGGAATGTCTTTTCCGTTTAAGTTATTAACAGAATTTATTTTATTATTTCAAAATTTTATTATCTACAGTATATCGGAAATAAAGAATGTTGGGTTCAAATTCAACCGAAGATACTTCATGCCATCGAAAGATGAAAACACTAAGTAAGTGATTAAGTCATAAAGAGGAGCATGAAAACGCAAAAAAAAACAGAATATGCTTGATGATTGTAATATACTCCCTCCGTTTCTTAATATAAGAGGTTTTAGAGTTTTAGATTTTTTTCAAAATATAAGAGGTTCTCACATTTCTATGCAAATGTTTATGTTATTTTAATATTAAAAAATTAAAAAGCTATCATACAACTAAAAAGTTTCTTGGAAATCTTGACAAATTAAATTATTAAATGATATTTTTTGTTTAAATATAAAGAAAGTAAGTTTTCTTAATATGTGTGCATTACCCTAAAATCTCCTATATTAAGAAATAGAGGGAGTAACTTTTAACCCCCAAAAATGATTACAGTGAAATATAATAAAATAATAATTGTTAGGAAATATAATACGATAAATAAAACAAGCTTTGTTGACCCAACAAATAAAATAAAGCAAGCTTTATTATATAATAAATACATTATAGAACATCGTATGCCGCGCAAATCAATATCAATTGATTCATTTGCTTTATTGGTAAAAAAAGTTACCACTTGATCCCAGTGGACCCAGGTGATCAATGGGGGTAGCACGTGTTCCATGCTCTTTTCTCTTTCTTTTCTTCTTAAGAGTTTTTTTTTATGTTGTTGTCAATTTGTTTTGGACCACAATTAACCATATTAATCACATTAAAAACTTCTCAGATATAGAGATCCTTTGACCTCCACAAAAATGAACATTAGCATCAGAAGTAGAGCACCACTAGTCCATATGTGCCGATCTTTCTCCTTAATATTTTATTTAAATCAACGAGTGTAGTTGTTGTTGAAATATAGATAAATAATATCAATAAGAAAAAAAAAAATTCTCTCTGGCGCCTTTCTCGATGCAGCCGCCGCCGGTTTCCTAGCTCCGTTGGCGTGAGCTTCTCCGCCGTCCATCCATCATGCCTTCATCCGCCTCCTCAATGGCTGCCGCTTTCTCCGATGGTCCGCCTGCCGTTGAACATCCCGACCCCCCAGATCTTGCGCCGTCGACGCTCGCATCTCCTCCTCCGCGTATGTTCTCCTCAGCACAGCTTCAGTTGCTCACATTTTCTCTGTCCTCGCCTGCGTCATCTCTGTCTGTGCCGTTACACACTGACACTCATGGTCTACTGGCATGTCTCTCCACCTCCTCTACCGCCTGTCTCCACTACCACCCTGCTCGTTGCTCTGTCGAGAGACTCTCCGCCTCCAACACATGTCACATCTCCGCCGTCGTTTGTTTTCACAGATTCTCCTATCTCGAACTCACCGCCGTCATTGGGGCTTTGGTCTTCGTCTCACGCTTTATCCAAGCTTCTCACACCTCCACCGCTCCAGTCCGGTATCAAGCCTCCGCCGTCGCTTCCATTTTCGGAGCCGCCTCTATTGGTTCTGCCTCTCGATTTGGTGCTGCCGCCGTGGTATCTAAAGACTCCGGCCATACTTGTGATGATTGTTGAGCGATTGGTGCTGATTATGCATAAAGCTCCAGCCTTTGATTTGATCTTCCTTGAAAGATTTTACGGGATCTCTATTGTCAATTATCCGTGTTTGATCACCTCCCAAGCGAATAAGATCTCTTATCCTTCGGCGATCTGGTATTCCAAAGGTCCTCCCATGTTTCAGGCAATTGTTCAAACATCTTTGCTCGCGTCTCAGCTGTGATGGAGAGCTCCTCCGTGTATGGTTTGTGAGTTTAGTGATCTGCTGGTATTGGAAGTTTGACAAGTGAGTGTTCAATTCTGGTGGAATTTATTCGTTACTTGTACCATGTTACCTATGCTTCTTTAGGATTTATGGAGATGAAATTTAGAGAGTTCATGGTTAGTATCAAAATTTTCCAAGAGATATGGGTACACTCAGTCTCTGATATTAACATGCTCGTGATTTGTTGCGTAGACTCTGGTGTCATTTATTCTGTTTGTAGGCGATCCCTTGCTGCTTGGTGCAGAGTTTTACTTTGGCATTGCGTAGAGCAGCCATTGATCTACCGAAATCTTTGTCGGACTCTTGAACTTTCTCTGGTGTTAAGTCTACACCTTCTCGTGGCGAAGAGATCAGCTCGCATTTCTTTGAATCTGGAGATGGAGAGTAAGCGTTGCTTTTTTCCGGATTTTGTGGTGTCCATCCGTAGCTCTCCCTCCAACGCCGCCAGTACCTCCCGACCTACCGGATTATATCTACTTTATGTGGTGTCCTTTTGTTTCTTGGATTTCTGGCTCTGCAGTCTTGACCCTCTCCAGTTTAGGAGATATGTCTATTGTGACTGCTCATACCTCTTCCGCCTCCACTCCTTTCTCCAATCAAGGTTCGTTCATGTTGGTTCTTTGAAATGCATGGCGTTTGACTAGCTTATGTCTAGCGTCGTGCCTTGTAAATAGTTTTGTTGTCGCTTCCTTTCTCTTTTTTGTCTGATCTCGTTTTTTAGAAGAGATGGAACGAATAAAGTTCGGATTTGATTCCGATTTTGCTTTCCGATTTTACATCTGACTCGACTTTCTAGCTAGAACGGATTCTCTGATCTCCTTCCTTGTGCTTCCTTTTCGTATGAGAGCCTGTTTTTCTTCTTCGTCTTTATTTGAGATCCTTCACTCTTGGAGTAATATCTTGATCCTACAAAGGCTAGATCAATAGACTGGATCTAACCAGCGGCGAAGCTTCCTCGGTGTTGTGATTTTTCGACGAGATGTAGGAGCAGATCTATCTACCTGAAGCGGTTACTCTCCTGCGATCAAGATGGATGACAATTGACGGTGAGCCCCAATAGTTTATGCATGGCGGATTCATGAAGCGACAAGCCGCCAACAGAGGTTGCGTAAGGTTGTGGACTTTATCAGCACCGCTTGAACTTCGGCTCCCACTTCTTACGATTGTCTCATGTGTTGATTGTGTAGACATGTGGCCCAATTTCATCATCGTGTAAATGTAGTGGGTTGGGCCTTTTCACTTTCTTTTATGTATTGCTATTGGGCTTCTGCTTTTTAATAAAAGTAATGTTGCCGTCAAAAAAATATAAAGAAAATAAAAATATTAAAGCCCAACAATGAAAAAATAAAAGTGCCCCAACCCAAGTGAAATAAAATAAAAAATACTCTAATCCAATTAATAATATATCAAATTAAACATCCAAACCCAAAAATTTTGTTAATAAAAACATAAGAAAAATTATATTATTTCCGATTAACTTTTAAGTACCATTTTTAAAAAATGTATTTGTATTTAAAAATTTAGATGTTTTTAAACATAAGGACATGTATAAATTAAGTGTGCATGAAAAAAAAAAAACTAACCCAAACTCAAAGATAAGAAGATGCAGACATGAACTTTCAAAATAGAGTAAAAACAATATGCAGTATATATGGAAAAGATAAAATAAATGAATTACAAAGAGTATTGGAAGAGGTTCAAAAATATGATAATAGAAATCATGAAGAGGTATGAAAAATCTCCAAGAAGTTAAAGGAGACATATAAAGATGAAGAATTATTTTGACAACAGAAGAGTCGTAACCTATGGCATATATCATGGGATCGTTATACCATGTTCTTTTTTGCTTTGACTAAGCAAAGACGTACGAGAAACCATATTGTTGGCTTACATGATTCGGCAGGAGAGTGGATTACAAAGGATATAAAAGTAGAACGGGTGGCAGTGAGATATTTTGATGAGATTTTTACGGTGACCAATCCAGTAGATTTTGAGGAATTTTTGCAGGAAATTCCAAGATCAAATGAATGAAATACTTATGGCAGTGGTCACAGAGGAAGAGGTTAAGAGGACTTTATTTATGATGCATATAGAAAGCACCGAGTCCAGATGGTACGACCACATTGTTCTTCTAACAATCTTAAGCGATAATTAAACATGATGTATTACGTTTGGTAAATGATTTTCTACGGAATGGGGAGCTTTATCCTCAGATAAAAATTACAAATATTTTTCTAATTCTCAAGACGGAACGACCCAGTAGGATGACAGAGTTAAGGCCAATTAGTCTTTGTAATGTTGATACACGATTATTTCTAAGGTTCTATGTCAGCGACTCAAGGGTCTTTTGCCAAATCTTATTTCGGAAATACAATCGGCTTTTGTAGCAGGGCAATTAATTCCAAATAATATTTTAATTGCACAAGAAATATTTCATGGTTGAAGAAAAAATCCATCATGCACAAGGAAAGTTTATGGCGATTAAAACATTTATGAGTAAGGCTTATGATAGGGTATAATGAAATTTTATTGAGAACGTCCTCAGGAAGATGGGCTGTGATGCACAATGGGTGTATCAGATAATGCGGTGCATTACTACGGTTCAATACAAGGTACTCATAAAAGGTCAACAGCGGGGACTCATTGTTCCAGAAAAAAAAACTACGCCAAGGAGACCCATTATCGCCTTATTTATTCATTTTATGCACATAAGCTTTGATAGCAAACATAAAGAAGGCGGAAAGGGAAAACACTTAACAAGAATGAAGGTGGCACGAGAAAGTCCACCCATTTCTTATTTCTTATTCGCAGATGATAGCTTATTTTTTTGCAAAGCAAAAAAAGAGGAATGTCAGACAATTTTACGGATACTTAAGGAATATGGGGGAGTCTCAGGGAAACAAATCAATTTCTCGAAGTTGACACTTCAGTAACAAGGTGGATGAGGTTATACAAACTGACATGAAGCAGATACTTGGTATAACAACATGGGGTGGGATGAGATCTTATTTGGGGATTATAGAGAGTTTGGGTGGGGCAAAAACACAAATCTTTAGTTTTCTTCAAGACAGACTTCATGGTAGAGTGAATGGATGGACTACAAAATATCTTACAAGGGGTGGAAAAAAGGTTTTGATAAAATCAGTAGCTTTTGCTCTACCAAACCATGTGATGTCGTGCTTTAGATTACCAAAAACAGTGACAACAAAATTAACTAGTGTGGTTTCTCATTTCTGGTAGAACTCGGATGTATCAAATAAAATTATGCATTGGATGTCTTGGAACAAACTTTGTCGAGATAAAGAAGATGGAGGTATTGGTTTTGGGGCTTTCATGGATATGAACACAAAATTTTAGCCAAAAAAATGTGGAGGTTGATTGATAAACCATATATTCTGTTTTCTAAAGTTTTTAATTAAGGGAAGATATTTTCGAAACACATATACTTTGGATCTAATCAGATCATATTCACCATCGTATGGATGGATGATTATTATATCAGCTAGATCTCTGTTAAAAAGGACTTATTAAGAGGGTGAGTACTAGAGCATCCATTTCGATATGGAATGATCAATGGATTCCAACCTATCACCCGAGACCAACAACATGTAAACCTCTATTGATAATTGATAGATGCATATTTTAGGGGTTTTTAACATCATATTTGTCCATAGTTTAGCATCATTTGCATTATATCATGTAGTTTCTTAAACTTTTGGCATTTAGGAACTTAGGTGTGTTTGAGTTAGGATTTGCATATTTTATTGTCTTTGGAAGTGTTTTATTATAATTTGTAAGTTCTCAAATATTTCAGTATGGGAGCTAGAGAGGAGAAAACAAGCTATAAGAACGTGGAGTCTCGCATGGTGAGCCCGTTCCATCGACCATACACAACCCGATGTGCTCCTATCGGCCATTCACCACCGACATGCTGCACCCGATGCGGCTTCATCGGACTCGGGCCATCGGACGCAACCAGTCCGACATTCTCCCAATTTGTAAGGCACATTTCAGCCGTAACTTTCATCGGACTTGACATCGTACTCATACAACCCGATGCACTTTCATCGACCATCTTCACATCGGACACGATGTAGTTATATTAGACATTATTATATTTTATTTTTTATTAATGTGTTATCATTTTATCTAAATTTAAAATTAATAGCAACAAAATAAATTATTATCTAAAACCATATTTATAAATATCTAAAATTAATTTGTATTATTTATAATAAAATACAATTATACATGTATAAACATTATAACTTCTTATTAAAAATATTTATCATTTATATTTATCCAAATTTTAATTCTTTTAACTAATACGAATTTACTATATAAATTTGGATTATCAAAAACAATCATAGTTATCAATATTAAAAACTCATAATTAAAAACTAGTTTTCGTATTTATCGTTGGATGATCATACTTTGTGGGTGCAACATCAACAAATTCGCTCATGATGTATATCTCTAGAATAAAATAAAAAAAAAAATTTTAAAACTAATATAATAAATAACAAAATTATAAATAAAGACTAAGGTTAACATAGTAAAAACCCGACTTTCATAAGGTAACAAATAATCAACCATTTTTAGAGTGACTGAGAGTGTAAATTTGTATTATCTACAACAATCATAGTTATCAATATTAAAAAATAACAATTTAAAAATATTGTTCGTATTAATCGTCTTACCTTTTTATTTTTTTTATTCAGATGATGTATATCTACAAAATAAAGTAAAAAAATTAATTTTAAAACTACTATAATAGATAAAAATTATAAATATAAACTAAAGTCAACATAATAAAACATAATTTTATTAAAGAAAATGAAGTAATCAACCATTTTGAAAGTGAATGAGAGCTTATAAACATTTTCCATTTAATATAAATACTAACATGATATAGTGCAAGCACAATCATTATTAAATATTTATTTTTTAAATCATCAATTAAATTTAGAATCAATAATATTATGAAACATATTTAGATCATATTAATTATAATTAAACATATATATAGACATTATTATATTTAACCTCTTATTAAAATATTTTATTGTTTATATATAAGTTTAAAACTAATAGCAACAAAATAAATTATTATCTAAAACCATATATATAAATATTGAAATTTAATTTATAAACATACTAATTATCAATTATAATAAATTATATATGTATGAACATCAATATATGTAAAATTTTATTAAAAATATTTTATCATTTTTATTTAAATTTAAAAATTGATATGAATAATAAAAATTTACTATATAAAATCGTATTATCTACAAAAATCATATTTATTAATATTTAAATCTCATACTTAAAAAATATTGTCGTATTTATCATCTTACTTAAAACTATGACAAATAAAATAAAACAATTTTTAAAATTAATATAATAAGTTACAAAATTGTCACTATAAACTAAAGTGAATATAATAAAATACATAATTTCATCAAAGACAAATAAGTAATCAACCAATTTTAGAGTGAATGAGAGTTCAAAATCACTTTTTGATTAATATAAATAATTATAATTATATATGTATAAACATCAATATATATAAACTTTTTTATAAAAGTATTTTATCGTTTATATTTATCCAAATTTAAGTTAATATAATTTTTTTGTAATTATCCTCTTACTTTGAAAATTAAATAAAAACTATGATAAAATATAAAATAATTTTTAAAACTAATATAATAAATAAATAAATTTATACGGTTAACATAGTAAAAAAAAATCTAATTTTATTAATGACAATTAAGTAATCAATCATTTTGAAAATAAATGAGAACTCAAAAATACCTTTTTAATTAATATAAAGATTAGATATACAAATATGAAAAAGTTTAATGATCGTATTAACTGAAGTAAACACTGAGTTACGTATACTGTGTCTTTGAATTGAACCCTATTGATTCATTCTACCAAATTATCAGTCAAAACTTGCGGGATTATTTGAGTGTTTTTTTTTTTTTTAATTTGGAGCAGTAATTGATATATACATCTATAGTATTCGTGAAGATGTTAGGTTTGCAAATTTTGCATGGGTGATCATAGAAAAAAAAACTGTCGCATCTGTATGTGTCGATAATTTTTAGTTCTATTTGTTGCCAACTTGCCTTTGCTACACTCGAGAGATGTTTCTCTACTATAAGAGTTGTAAAGTCTATTTTATGCAACCAAACCGAAGATCAATTAATCTAGAAAATTGTATGGTTTGCTTTGTTAAAAGAGAATAGTTTGATAAAATTACAAATTATATAGTGATTAAAAGGTTTTAATATATAGAAAATCGTACAATAATTGACAATTTTAAAAAATGTCAGTTTTTGGTATTTTTTATTTGGAGGTGGACGACGCAATAGGGCCGAACTGGGTCTTGCAAATTGCATTGTTTCGTTCCTCTTTGTAAGATCAGAAGGAAATCAGTGAGGGATGAGTGGGTCAAAGTGCCATTTACGTCACAGAATTATGTGTCCAGGAAAAAAGCTTTACCGATGATGGTCTAGTGGTAATACAAAGAGATTGATTTCTTTGTATTTCGTGTTTAAACCATATTCGGTATGGAAAATTATTTTTTAAATTTGAATATTTTAAGGCTGATTCTGGATTCGTGAAAGATTATGGATTTAAAATCCGAAATTTTCCACAGTATTCAAAAAATAAATCTGTGAAACAAATATTTTTACCTTTTTCTTTATTAGTAAGTGCATTATGATATCTAATCGTGTTTCTAAGGGTTAAGATATTTTCACGAAAATAAAAATAAGATATAGAAAAGATGTAGTATTGAAATAAGCCATTAGGAGATGAGAATATCGATCCAGAAAATAAATTAATAAATCGAAGAACCATAACCAATAGAAAATATATATAGAATATCACAAAATATATATTGTCACAAATATAACAATAAAGAAAAAATTGACATATCTGACATTATTTTGGATTGTAAAAACTTTTATACTTTTATATAATTTAGTGTTTAAAGTTTATTGTTTAGGGTTTAGGTTTTAGTACTTAAGGTTTAGAGATATTATTTAGGGTTTAGTATTTATGATTTAGGGTTTAAGATTTAAGGTTTATGGTTTAGTATTTAGGGTTTATGGTTTAGTATTTAGGGTTTAGAGTTTAATATTTATGGTTTAAAATTTAGTATTTAGAGTTTATGGTTAATTTAGTATTTATCTTTTTTTTTTTTAAATGTTATTTTGGTCAATTTTTTCTACTTGTTGCTATTTTGTCGAATACTTTATTTTTTGTGCAATTTTGAAATTTTTCTAACCAATAAGGTGATTTTGCTGTAACAGTAGTCTTCAATTTTTGGCACATACAAACTTTTATATTATAATTAAAACATGATAATTAAGATTCGATCTTTTTAAAGACAATGTCTGTCGGGTCACAAATCCAATTATCTGATTCACCTCTTGATCTTTAGTTTTCAACTAAACTGTTTATGGACCACACATATACACTTTTCTTGGAACGTCTTTTTCGTTCGAGTGTTTTTGGACTTTCATGGACTAACTTTTAACCCCAAAAATGATTATAATGAAATATAATAAAATAAGAATTGGTATAAAATATAGTGATAAATAGAACAAGCTTTATTATACAACATCGTGGCTCGCGCAAATCAATTACCAATTGATCCGCGAGTTTACAACTTACATGCATGGTTCTAGTGGCACAGAAACCCTAGGAGCATCTCCATCAGAGGACCCTAGGTGCGTCCCTTCCTTTTATTTTTTTATTATTAATTTTTTTTTTGAAGTCAAAAAAAAAAAAAAATTCAAAAAAAAAAGTCGACCAATAGGAGATTGACACATGGCGAGACGGAGAGAAGGAGCGTCCCTTAACCAGAGCATTTCGCATACGGTTTTAAAAAAAAAATGGGTCCCACGTAGGACCCACATTATTTTAATATATATTTTCTAAGAGAATGGATCTGCTCTAATTCTAATCTTTTTTTTTTTTACTTCTTGCGGAAACCTAAGATTAACCCTTATTTAACATCATATAACTCCTAAACTTGGGAATTATTAATAACATGAGATATTGGACATATACTAAACAATCCAAATAACACATATATACATACATAACTTATCGTTCAGGCAAGTTTCAAATACTTCGAAACTTTTCTGTTTGGAAATGAAGATTCATATGAAACGCTTTTTGAGGGAATCAGAGTCCCTCTCATATATCAAAATCAGCATGGTCAAGAAGATAATTTGACCAACCCTCGAAATTTCCAATATTATTGTCTTGTTCATCAACGCTAGCAGATGAGAATTCTTGGGACACATCGGACGTAAGAAGATCATGACCATAGTCGACATTCATATTGCTCTCTTCGTTGTAGTCATCTCTCCCGATGTTTTCGAGAAAACATGAGAAATCGTAACCCTGATCCATATCGAGATCATAAGTAGCATTGATCTCAGGCTCAGGGTACAACGATGGTTGGCAGAAGGGATCGAATTCGGTTAGAGTATTTGTCAATATTGCATTAGAACTATCGTCTTCATTGTGAATCTGCTTAGAGAAGCCATTGGAAAAGCTTGCATATGATATTGTAGCAGCACTCAATCTACCTTCCAAGGAAGCCGACAATATATCTTTGATGGAAGTGGCCTTACCAGCAACTTTGTTCAAAAGCCTTGACGTGGAACTCGATTTCCGAAAAGGTTTCTTGCAAATCAAGGAATAGTCTTGGATTGGTGTCCCATCATTGTTGGTAAACTCGGATACCGTGTTGAAACCGGCAGGAAGAGGAGACAGGGAAGGCATTGAGCTCGACCGGGAGTAGTGCTTGTCGGAACCAGATGCATCTAGGGAATGCAAATTCACTGGCGGCGTGGTAGGGTTGCAATTTGAAGCTAGTGGCTTGTGAGTCACGGGATCGATACCCTGTTCGATCAAACGTTTTTTTAGATGCGAGTTCCAGTAATTCTTGATCTCGTTGTCTGTTCTTCCAGGTAAATGGCTCGCTATGACCGACCACCTGAGGCAAGAAAGGAGATTGAGAGATCAATGACGATATTAGAATGATTATTTTTTTTATGATGCTTTTATGAAAGAGGTGATATTCAAATAATGATCATATCTTTAAAAGAATATGAAACCTTTTCACCGTGACCTCTTTTTCTATATATTTTTTCTTATTGTTAAAAGTTACCACTCATATTATATTTTTAGTTACTTTGTGAAAAGTTAAGGCCCTACAACGATATTTTCACGTTACACTTTTTATATTAGAAGAACAATATGAAATATTGATAGATTTTAGACAAAAAAAAAAAATTGATAGATTGTAATTATATATTTTATTTATTGTAATACATGGTAAATCACATAATATAATAATATAATGTATATTTTTAGAAATTATATATTATGATCTCAATGAAAAAAGTTCTGGTTCGCCACTGTCCATACACACATATAAACATATAAACTTACTTGTTGCCACGAGAAGCATGAAGCAAGATGATAATTTGTTCCTCCTCTGAACTAAACTCGCCTCTTTTGATCTCAGATTTTAGGTAGTTAAACCATCGCAGTCTACAACTCTTTCCACACCTTTTCAACCCTAATTAAACACCATATTCATTATAACACTTTCATACAACAAATACTAAACAAACATGTATAGAGTTTACTAGATATATAACCAGCTTTTTGGGGAATGCTGCGCCAGCTTCCTTCTCCGTGTTCGTGGATGTAAGAAATGAGTTTCTTGTCTTCCTGGGGCGCCCATGACCCTTTCCTCAACCCTTCTTCGACACAACACGGCTTTCTTGACATTTTTCTCCGATATATATGAATACTAATGGGTAAAATTTCATATAACCTCTCAGAAGAAAACAAATAATATAGAGAAAATTATACTTGATGAAAGAAATTTCAAAGGAATTTTCCTAAAATAAGAAAGAAATAGATCTGTTGATGAGAACTCTGATGCAACTGAATATGAGACTAATCGAGAAACGCTCTTGAGCCTTACCCACAGAGCTGCTAGGTGTTTTCATGTTTTTCACGTAGGTGTTTTCAGAATAAAGAAGCTTATGATTCAGAGCCAAGAGGCACGATGGTGGTGAGCTTGCCAGCTATACTCCTTTATATATAATGTTAATAGATATTTTAGTAAATAATCTACTGAATTTTAAATAGATTAATTTGTAAAAGCCAGATCGTACGTAATTATATATATTTTAAACAATAATGCGTCGTAACAACACGTGAAATGTCGTATTATGTTGTTTATTACAGGAATTTATAGGTTTACGCAGTGCCGGCCCAATATTTTCGGATGCCCTATTCAAAATAAAATATTATTTAATATAATTTTTATTAAAAAATTTATTTAAATATTTTAACAAAAAAATATATTTTAAAATGCCTATATTATGAAAAATATATTTAGAAATGCCCTTTTATTTTATTTTTTAATATATATTAATGAAGAAAATATATAGAAAAATGCCCTTTTTAGTCGGATGCCCTAATCCGTCGCTTATGTGGCTTATGCTCGAGGCCGGCTCTGGGTTTACGGTGTATAATGATTCCCCGGGTTATATATCAATACTATTAAAAAATTAGAGTGTTTTTTAGTCTAACCTTTAGTTGATGTGTTATTTACAAAGAATGCCATTGAAAATTTAAAAGTGTTTCTAATATTCATTAATGGTAATTATGAAATATAACATTTCTCTACTATTCGTGTTTCCAAACAAGACAATTACTAAACATGTATCCAAACAAACTAAATATAATGAGATTTACTTTCCTAATTAACTAAACTAAATATAAACATATATATATATATATATATATAAACATAAAACTTTTAAATCAATTGATAAATATAACTAATTAATTTAAACATCAACTACTTTGTATATATAAACTAATATTCTTTAATTATGATTATATTCAAAATATATTTATAATATATTTTAATGTCTTCTTTATTTTTTGTTTCAAATATAAATATTTATTTTTATATTCTAACACTCTTATGAAATTGTTTAAATTTATTTATTTCATAAAAACAATATCATTTTTATGATTGTACTTTTAGCGGGTTATTCATTCAAACTGAAAAATATTTATATTATTATAAGAACAGGTTGAAAAATAAATTAACCAATTTCGGTTTATAAAAATGAACTTTGCATGTGTTAAACTAATTTCAATTGGAATATTTTTAATTTAATAAAATATTAAAATTATTCAATATTTATATTATTCAAATATATGATGCGTCAAGATGTTTTATGTTTGAATGAAGTTTTTAACGGGTTGTTCAATCAAAATTTTAAATTACATATCATTAAAATACATGTTAAAAAAAATAGATTAGCCAATTTCAAACATGTCTAAATTTAAAACACATATCAAAACAAAAATAAAATTTATTAAATTTCTTTTCACATTAAGCACCATATCACATTATTTTAACTTAATATAGATTAGATGAAATAGCTAACGAACTTAATTTATAAAATATAAATTTAAGATAAAAATATATATTTTAAAAATAAAATATAAATCTGCGCTTATTTAGCGCGGATCAAAATCTAGTAATCTATTAAACAGGAAGGTTTGCCATGGTACATAAATGTTGTTTCCGAAATTTACCCTTGATATTATTAGGATTTGTAACATTCATTAAGGGTAAAACTGTAAAACAATTTATATTTGATTTATTCATAATATCTTATAATATCTTTTGTTTTCTTTTTTCTATCATAATCATATCTAACGAAAATCTTTTTCAAAAATTTAATAAAAATAATAATTAATTTCGAAATTAATATTAAAATAAATATTATAAATTATTCTTAACTAAAATTTAACTTAAAGAAATAAAATCAAGCATAATTAAGTTACTAAATCAATTGGTACATATAATTATATAATTTAATACATAATTATTTTATAAATTATATAATCATTAAAATTAATAAATTATTATTAAAATAAGAAAGTAGTATATAATATTGTATTAGCGTGCGGGTATAAATTATTTATTTTGTAAGAAACGTTTTTTACGATTGTACTTTTTAACGGGTTGTTTTATCAAATTTTAAAATATTTAAATTATAATAAAATGGGCTAAAAATAAATTAACTAATTTCGATTTCTAAAAATAAAATTTGCACGAGTAACTAATTCCAATTGATATATTTTAAATTTAATATAAATATTTAAATTATTTAATATTTATATTATTCAAATATATGATGCGTCAATTATAGTTCATGTATGAATGCAATTTTTAACGGGTTGTTCCATCAAATTTTCAAATTATATATCATTACAACACGTGTTGAAAAATAGATTAACCAAGTTCAAGCATGACTAATCATATACTAAAAATAACAATAAAATACAACTACTAATATATAATATACAAGTTAATAATATCAAAACAAAAACAAAATTTATTAAATTTCTTCTCACATTTAGCACTATATCATCTTATTTTCATTTGATATAGATTAGACGAAATAGGTAACGAAATTAATTTATAAAAATATAAATTTAAGATAAAAGTATATATTATAAGAATGAAAACATAAACCTGCGCTTCTTTAGCGCGGATCAAAATCTAGTTATTATTAAACTAAAAGCGGACACAGTCACACCATGTTGTATTTGGGAATAAAGCTGCCTACCGACAATTTAGCAAGGAACAGTGTCGATTGTGATATTAAGGAGTCTTTGATTCTAGTAAACCAAAGATCCGCTCGTTTAAGATGATTATATATGCCAACAGGCATAGAGGGTTCTGTTAGAGGTGGGATTATCATTCTTTCTATAAAATTTTATACTCTAAAAAGGAAATCTCCAAAATGGAAGAAAATCTGTATCTCTTGCCGAATAAAAACAATCTTTAACCTAATTATCTGAGTATAAATATACATCTTTCACTTCATTAATTAGAATATGGACATTGATTACTATATAATCAATATTCGAACTAATTTTGTATTCTCCACCTATTCAATAATACGTTTTTTTATCATGTTGTTATTTGCTAAACTGACCTTAATCTTCACAAAATGCTATGAACTAATTATGACTAATTACCTAATTAGTTTATGTAAAAGTTCACCTTTAAAAAATACCACAACAATTCACTTAGTTAGTAATCATATAGAGTTACGTTAATTCTCCTTGTGCCAAAACCATCGGGTGCAAGCATCGTCTTTGTTGGGTTTTGGTGATGAAAATTATTAGTTCTCACTTAGCCCAAGACTGGATATATCATTTGGGAACAGGTTTCTTTCTATTGGGCTAAGGTTTAGTTTAACCTGCTTATCCTTGTAATAGACTTGGTATATAAAGCTAAGCATGTGTGGGATTAGGGAAAGCCGAAATCAGAAAGATTGTGAGGAACCCTAATAGCTTGTAATCTGTAGTTGTAGTGGATTACTGGAAAGCTCCAAGCCGAGACGTAGGATCA
The DNA here is from genome assembly GCA_030180135.1 of Orychophragmus violaceus. Classification (NCBI taxonomy): domain Eukaryota; kingdom Viridiplantae; phylum Streptophyta; class Magnoliopsida; order Brassicales; family Brassicaceae; genus Orychophragmus; species Orychophragmus violaceus. The sequence goes on along the minus strand of CM058232.1, from coordinate 101,770,804 downwards.
CACATCGTGATCTGAACTCGTTAATTCTCTGTGTCTTTACTTTATTGCTCAAACAAACAAACATAAGTGAGATCTAAATCTCTACAAAGTGGTATCAGAGCGAGGTGTGAAGCTTCGGGAGCAAGGGAAAAGTTAATTCGGTAAGGTTTCTTCTCTGAATCGCGACTAAGGAACAATAGTCGACGAGGTTTAGATTCGGTTTCAGACTGTTGAGGGTGGCGGCTAGGGTTTAAAGGTCGTTCACGTTTTCTGGGTTTCTTGTCGATCGACACTTAATTTGCATCGATCGACACTCGGTTCGAATTAGTCAACGTAGATGGTTTCTGTGCGACAGTAACTGTTTCTAGGCTATCATGGATAGGTCAGTACAGGTAAAGATTGCCACTTTGATGGTCAGGGATATTTCTCTATGTGGAAGAAGAGGATGTTAGCTCACTTGTCGATCCTTGGTTTAAAGGATGCATTGTCAGAAACGCCAACACCGTCAAAGCTGGCGATCAAGAAGGATGAGTCTGCAGATGCGTTTGCAGAAAGGGTTCGGCTGGAAGAGGCTAAGAAAAAGGAGCGAGCTGAGAAAGCGATGAACGTGTTGATCCTCAATTTGGGAGATCATGTCCTTCGAAAATTGAAGGAGTGCAAGGCTGCAACTGCAATTTGGATAGCTCTGTATACAATACGAAGACTCTGTCGAGTCGGATTCATCTGCAACATCAGCTCTATACATTCAAGATGGTGGAGTCAAAGTCGATAGATCAGAATGTCGACGATTTCTTGAAGCTTGTGTCAGATTTGTGTTGTGTGAAGGTGTTTGTTACAGATGAAGTACAAGCCATACTTCTTCTGAGTTCTTTGCCATCACATTATGATTCTTTGAAGGAGACATTTAAGTATGGTAGAGACACTCTCTCTATGGATGATGTGATAAATGCAGCAAAGTCAAAGGAAATTGAGCATAAGGAGAAGGGTATAACAAATTCTCAGAAGCTTGGAGATGCGTATTTGTTCGTAGAAGATCAGAGTTCAGGAAGTCTGGACAGAGATCAGATAAGAGCAGATCAAGGTCAAAGTCGGGATCAAGATTGACCTGTTGGTACTGCAAGAAGGAAGGACATAAGAAGGCTGATTGTTATGCTAGGAAAAAGAGCATGGGCGATGATGAAAACGTTGAAGCAGAAGTGGTAATTGATGAATCAGCTGGTGTCGATGCATTAACAGTCTCTAAAAACTGGCATCAAAAGAGGTGGGTGATTGATTCAGGATGTTTTTATCACATGACCTCAAGAAGAGACTGGTTCGATACGTTTGAGGTCCTTACGTCAGGACAAGTGTTACTGGGGAACGACTATTCTGTTGGGGTTAAAGGAATAGGTTCTATCAACATCAGAGCACATGGTGGCATGGTGAAGACATTGATGAATGTCAGGTACATTTCCAAGCTGAAAAGGAATCTGATATCTACAAGTACGTTAGATAAGCTAGGATTTGATCATGCTAGTGGGAAAGAGAAGACAAGGTTTTATAAAAACGGGAAGTTGGCTCTTCAAGGTTCCCTGACTGGTTCTCTGTATCTGCTAGATGGTGAGACTGTAGTAGGAATGTCAAACAGTGTTGTCTCTAAGAAGATTGCCAACGATGAAACAATGTTGTGGCATAGAAGGGTGGGACACATGAATATGAAGAACTTGATGATGGTCAAAAGGGGCATCATTGACAAAAGAAGAATTAAAACCATGGATTTCTGTGAAAGTTGGGTAATGGGGAAGCATAAGAAGCTAAGTTTCCAAATTGGAAAGCACAATTCAGGAGAGGCATTGAAGTATTCACATGCAGACCTTTGGGGGTCTCCAACAGTGACTCCAAGCTTGTCAGGTAAACAGTATTTTCTGTCTATCATTGATGATTATACTAGGAAAGTGTGGGTGTTCTTGTTAGCAGCGAAGAGTGAAGCTTTCACCAAGTTTTGTGAGTGGAAGAAGCTAGTTGAGAATCATATTAACAAGAAGGTGAAGTGTCTGAGAACTGATAATGGGTTGGAATTCTGTAACAAGGAGTTTGATGGGTTCTGCAGACAACATGGTATTGAGAGCACATGACGTGTGCTTATACTCCACAGCAAAATGGAGTAGCTGAACGCATGAATAGGACTATCATGGAGAAAGTGTGTTGTATCTTGGATGAGAGTGGCTTGGGTGAAGAGTTTTGGGATGAGGCGGTTAGCACAGCTGTATATCAGATCAACATGAGTCCCTCATCAGCTTTAGATGGCAATATTCCTGAAGAACTATGGTTGGGAAGAAAGCCTGGTTACAAGCATCTTAGGAGATTTGGTTCATTGGTCTATGTACATATAGATCAAGGGAAGTTGAAACCAAGAGAAGTGAAAGGAGTTTTCATTAGCTATCCTGAAGGAGTTAAAGGTTACAAGGTTTGGCTCCAGGATGATGAAAGATGTGTGATTAGCAGGAATGTGGTGTTTGTTGAAGAAAAAGTCTACAAGAATTCGACTGCTGGTGGAGCATCGATTGACACACTTACGGATGTCTATCGACACAAGATTGATACGCATGTCGATCGACACGAAGCCCATGTCGATCGACACATTACGGCTGTCGATCAACAAACAGAGTCTGAGACTGCAATTCCGGTTTCTGGAGACCAATGTTAAGGTTCGTCTTCAGGTGGAGTTGTGGGAGGTTCATATTCAGATGATTATACCTCATGATGATTACAGATTGACTCGAGGTCGGATAAGAAGAGAGTCAAAGCTTCATGCGCATCTAAAAGACTATGATTTGGCGAGTTTGCCTTAATAGCTGCTGTTGAGATGAGTTCTGAGGAACCAAGAGATTATCAGGAAGCAATTGAAAGTAGGGATAAAACTTTCAGGAATGGAGAAAGAAATGAGTTCTATGGAGAAGAACAAGACCTGGAGGTTAGTCAAAAGACCTCAAGGAAGAAAAGTAATTGGTTGCCAATGGGTATACAATTTGAAGCCAGGTATACCAGGGATGGAAGAACCGAGGTACAATGCTAGGTTGGTAGCCAAAGGATACTCTTAAAGAGGGTATTGATTATCAGGATGTGTTCTCACCTGTTGTGAAGCATGTCTCAATCAGGTTTCTTCTATCGGTTACAACGAGTTTAGATCTGGAATTGGAGCAGCTTGATGTTAAGACTGCATTTCTTCATGGTTTGATTGAAGAGGAAATCTATATGGAGCATCCAGAAGGTTTTGTGGTTAAGGGAAAAGAGGACTATGTATGCTTGTTGGAGAAAGCACTGTATGGACTTAAGCAAGCTCCAAGACAGTGGAACAAGTGCTTTGATCAATTTGTGGTGATTCATGGATTCAAAAGGAGTGAGTATGACCATTGTGTCTTCATAAAGGAGAGTAAAGGTAAGGGTTTCATATACCTACTCTTGTATGTTGATGACATGCTAGTTTCATCAAAGGATATGAAGGAGATACAAGTTGTGAAGGACTTGTTGAGTAGTAGGTTCGAGATGAAGGATCTAGGAGCAACGGGAAGGATTCTTGGGATGGATATTGAGAGAGATCGTGAAGGTGGAGTTCTCACCTTGTCTCAATCTGGTTACATCAAGAAGATTCTTCAGGTATTCAATATGGAAGAATCAAGATTAGTTTCGACACCTATTGGATCACAATTCAATTTGTCTGCAATCAGGGATGATGAAGCTGAGACAATTATGGAGAACATTCCAAACTCCAATGCTATTTGAAGCATTATGTATGTGATGTTGGGAACGAGATGTGATCTGGCTTATGCAGTTGGCTTAGTCAGCAGGTTTATGAGTAAGCCGGGCATGGTACACTGGGATGCAGTGAAGTGGGTACTAAGGTACTTGAAGGGTACTCAGGATTTGAAGATTGTGTTCAGGAAGAACGAGGAGTTCAAGGTTGAAGGCTTTTGTGATTCGGATTTTGCGTCGGATCTGGACAGAAGCAGATCGATTACTGGTTATGTTTTCACGGCTGGTTGAAGAATTATTAGTTGGAAGTCGAGTCTTCAGCATGTTGTTGCGTTGTCTAAAACTGAGGCTGAGTATATGACATTGGTAGAAAGCTGTGAAAGAGGCGATTTGGCTAAGGGGTTTGGCTGAGGAGTTCGGTTTCAAACAAGACTCGGTAGAGATCTGGTGTGACTCACAGAGTGCGTTGAGCTTAGCCAAGAACAATGTCCATCATGATCGAACAAAGCACATCAAAAGGAGGATGCATTTCATCATGGATATAGTTGCTTCAGGTGAAGTGAAGCTGTCGAAGATCCCGACTTAGAGGAATCCGGCTGATATGTTGACGAAGGTTCTTCCTGTGGAGAAGTTTGAGAAGGCTTTGAGCTTTCTCGGTCTAGAAGAGCACTAAGGTGTTGGAACTGTCTGGAGCTACACATGTTTGCAAGAATAAAGGAGTCATACTTGGAAGTGATTGTCATCAAGGTGGAGATTTGTTGGGCTTTGGTGATGAAAATCATTAGTTATGACTTAGCCCACGATTGGGTATGTCATTTAGGAACGGGCTTGTTTCTATTGAGCTAAGGTTTAGTTTAACCTACTCATCCTTGTAATAGACTTAGTATATAAAGCTAAGCATGTGTGAGATTAGGGAAAGCCGAAATCAGAGAGATTGTGAAGAACCCTAATAGCTTGTAATCTGTGGTTGTAGTAGATTATTGAAAAGCTCCAGGCCGAGACGTAGGATCACACATCGTGATCTGAACTCGTTAATTCTCTGTGTCTTTACTTTATTGCTCAAACAAACAAAAAAACAGAAATGAGATCCAAATCTCTACAGTCTTTCTATGTATGTTTTCCCAACTTTGTAATCATATATGCTTGGTTCTTTATGAAGTATTTGGCTGATCTACATGATCAATGCAAACCTTAAGCTAGCCTCAAAACTCATTTCAGAATGTTCTCCAGTGGCTCTTCTAACTTAGAAGTTCTAAGCATCCATCTGTTATAATCCTTCGATATGCTATTTAATTAAAAAAGATAGTTTGTTTTGTGTTAAGTTCATGATTCACTGGTCACTGAGTTAATTACATTTAAATAAAAACATGTGACGATAGTGATTTTTTAATCCATAAGTTGGTGATACCAGGGGAGGATCCAAGATCTTTTAATATGGGGCACTCTATAATAAATGATTCTTATAAAAAGTTATAATATAACATATGTTTTTGATAATAAAATACGTTATATATAATTTTGTTAGCGAAAAAGTAAATCGTATTTATATACATCACGTTGAAACTATGTTTTTCGTTGATGTTAGTATAATTGACGTTTGTAAACTTTAAAAAGACATAAAAATATGTTTTTATTTATACACCATTAGTTTATCAATTTTACTATATTGTATGTATGCATGGAGAATCCAAAATCAGTAGAAATAGACCATGCCTAAGTGGTTGATCCGTTAAAGATTGTATGATCTTCAATCTCTGTTTTTCCTTACAACTCCTTATGGGTGTCTACTAGTTTCCTAGGCACCTTAATAGTTGTTAGGTCTCCAAACCGAGGTTTGTTCCTCTCGAGTTCTTTCTCTTAGTTTTCCTCGAAGATTTTTTCTCGCCAATGTATAGACTCATATTTTTAAGACTTTCTAGAGTCCGGAGAAGGATGACTCTGCTTAATAATTTTTCACTAATTTTCCTATTTTTAGTTTGCTTGGGCTGGAAAAAATGATTAGTGGACTAATTGATGTTATGGAAAGAAAAAAAGCGAAACAGTATGGGGAACGTGTCTAGGTTTCACATATGTGTGTCTGCCCCTGGGTGATACTGTTGTATAGCACTTTAGCCATTCTTTCGTGACCACATTATGTAGCTGAAGCCCAAACGTGAGAGACGGCCACTCACCCAAAAAAAAAAAAAATCGAAGAAGCTTTTTTTTAACTTTAAAAAATATTTTCTTCATAGGTAAAAAAATTCTATTTTCTATTTTTTATTTCGAAAGGGATTTGCACCAACGGGGGATCACTGGTTCGGTATAGTGATGTCAGTTGCGATCTATTTCCTCTTCAATGATTAACTACTAAGGCTTAAAATGGTAATAACGGTTTAAGCAATACATGAAAAGCTGTTTAGAAAGTGTGGTACAGTTTAAATACAGTATAATTAAAAAACGCATCATACAAACAAATCATATATATAATTGGAGACATTTTTCTCTCCTCTTAGAGCGTCCACGTCAGCGGGTATTTTGGTCCTACGTGGCAATTTTTTTAACACCCGCATCAGTTTCTTCCACATACAGTCGCATCAGCTCCTTAAAAAAAAAACAAACAAATGCAAGCCGCAATGAAATCCAAACGCACGCCACAAATCTCATACAATATTTGATCCAAAAACAGATATCTTCATTCATCTTTTCCAGTTTTTCTTGAAATCTCTGTCGTAATTAGTCATTTGCCAGTAAAAACTGTTGTGTGTGTGAAAGGGTTTGTCTGTTCTACTTTTCATTTCCAGTTAGTTTCTTTTGTTTTCTATATGGTCTAGGGTTTATGGTCGATTTGGGGTATTTAATGAAATAATTGGTTTTGAGGTTGGATTCGGATGTTGATTTCCTGCAGGAATTTTCTAAGGACGCTTAGGGATTTCTAAGCGTCGACTACTTAAAAAGAGGAAGCCAGAGATCTGAACAAAGCCGCCAAAATTTGTAGTACATGGTGGAAATCGGCGATGACCCGTCACCGAGTTGGGTCACGAGTGGGTCTTCGGGTCAGGAAACCGGGTCTGCCCCTGAGTCAAGGGCTGGGTCAAGCTCGAGCTGCGGCGAAGAACTCACGAGAGATAGATGGTTTAAGGGAAGCAAACAGAATAGAGTTATTGATGCCACAGGGATGGCTGTTTGGGTGATTGCAAAAGACTAATTGAAGCCGAACCCTGTGAAGAAAACGTTTCCCTTGGTAGAAAGGTCTAAAGAGCTTTGTGGGAACGGGAAAAAGCTGAGGATAGAGAGAAAGCTGAAACAATTCCTAAATTCAATGCTTGGAGATGATTTTGAGCTTAGCATGGTTGTTGTTAGATATGTCCTGTGTGAGTATTTCCTCTTCTTCTTCTTCAGTTAGTTTGTCCCTTTGATAAGATTTCTGTGGAACGGTATTGGTATGCTCACTAAGATTACATATTACGCTCCAATTGCTTCGTACTTTTAACTTTCTCCAAGGGTTATAACATACCGATAGTGCTATGGTCATTAATGTTTCATATGGAAATAGCTATGAAATTGTTACGAAGAGAGACTTGATTGTTCGACAAAAATTGACATGGAAGTTTCTCTTTTTGCAGGTCAATGTGACTATGATGTCGACGTGGTAAGTAGATTTTCTTCAAACTTACATGGGTCAGTTTTGGTATTTTGGCAGGAAAAGGCCCTTGAAATATGCTAATAATGGCTACAGTACACCATTTACTTCTATGCTTAATATTCTTCTTAGGCCTTGGATGTCTTGCTTAATATGTCTTCTTCTTCAACTGATGATACATTAAATGGTAGACGTTCCGGCATAGGATTCAGCGATAGTGTAAGTGATTAATTTTTGTTTTTTCTTCACATAATTGTTTATTATGTACTCTTTTTTACACGATAGAATGAAGTGCAATCTCCTGTTTAGCAGCTGGCTGACACATCGTTTGATACTGATACTTCTGAAAGTGAACTAAGTTTCTGGAGAGGCTACAGTCAAAGGTACTGCAATTTGATTCTTAGGCCTCCTTCTGGTAGAGAAAGAGGCCATGGAAGTGGATACCTCTGAAGTTGAAATGAATACTGAGAGTGGAGGAACATGTTAAGAACCTACCAAAGTTGAAGACCTTAAGGAAAATAAAATGAAAGTACCACATGAAGTTGTTGCTGAGGGGAATGGAGAAGAAGCCTGCAGAGAAAAAGACTGACAACAAGGGCATAAATTTGACTTATTGATAACCAATCAATGATCTGACTATCTCTCTAAGAATACTCTGATTCAAAGGAAGACTTAAGTACGCTGGTTGTACTTGCTGATGACGTGCAAGATGATAATAGTTGGATATATGGTTTCTTCAGAATGATTTTGTTTGCTGTCCGCAACAAAAAGTCGAGGTACGGTAAATTTCACATGCTCCAAAATTAACTACTGTTTATCCCATTGTTTAATGTCTCATTATTGATTTACTCCTTTTGTTATAGCAGTATTCTAGATTTGCTAAAGCATAACAAGGTCCGGTTTTCCAAGGACGACATCCTTGTGGAAAATCATCTTGACGAGGTTTGATTCCGTTTTCTGGAAATTTGTACATTTACTCAACTAAGATAACCTCGAGATGTCTTTGTGTACCGTTCACATTCCATATTCATGGACCATCCTGGGATCTCTCAAAGAAGAAATCTTACTTATGAGTGTTCAAGGATACAAATTCTGTAGACACTGGTGATCGTTGTCAAAATACTATATTTAACTTAATGTCGCTTTTTGTAATGTACAAGGGTCTCAGCTATGTATTGCTTTCCATTCAGGTGTTTTTGGTGATCGTAGAGACAGGGCCAGGCGATGTAAACCTACGCATGGATTTGCTAAGGTTTGTGAAAGAGGATCGTGGGGTTGGTTTAGTGAGTGGAGGAAGAAGAAGAAGAAGAAGAAGAAGAAGGTAGAGGGTACCACTTTGCTATTGGGTTTTTTGGGTGGGAGCAGAGAAAGAGAGGAAGACTTGTGTAGTGCGTACAGAAGAAGTTGTGCCACTGTCTACTGTCTGAGCTGGATGCACTGCCTCTTTTGCTTTCTAAATTATTACGCCTATACCCCCTTTGTTTTTTGAACAAAAATAGAAGAAAATATATCGAATTTATTTTCATATATATATATATATATATATATATTTATTTATTTATCCAAATTATCATCCACACCACACATAGCTATCGTCCAACAGAATATATGAATAAACACAAAATCTTTATAATCAGTTGATGTACTCTCGTATGCAGTTTTCAGGGGACAAATTCATATGCTTTGGTCACATGATTTCTGAAATTATATATTTGCAGATGTTGTAGATTTGAATGGGATATTTGTTGATTATTATTTATCTTAACTTTAATGAAAAACTGATTCCATTTTCCTAACTAAAGTTTGAATGATTCCGAACTCCAAAGCTTATAAAACAAAGCTAAAGATTGTTCACATCATCTGAACTGGTGGATGGCATTTGGATATCGTTTAATGTATATGCGGATGAAGATTTAATCCAAGTAGATGAATCTTTTATGCTCCTAATGACCAAAGCCCCGTTGCAAATCTTACAAGAGTCCATATATTCAAGTTTCGAAACATTGTTCAAGAACATGATGATGCTAAGAGAGTCTGCAATTTTAATTCCAAGAAACAAAACCGTCGACGAGATAAACAATCACTTCTTCTCAAATGTGCCTGGGACAATAGTAACCATACATCCTTCTAAATTAATGTCATGAATTAATGCTTAAACAACATCAACAAAAAAAAACCGAAAATAAATCCGTCCATTTATACAAAACATTATTACATCTAATATATTTCTCTTCAAATTTAGGTAACCCAAGGAAAACAGAAGCGAATTTAGCCATGCCCGCCAAATCACCTACATCTCTTCAAATGATTAAGTGTCTTATACTGTCAGTTCACCTCCCAGGCCAACAACCCACAAAGCTCGCAGGTGACAAGCTTCTGGAAACTGGAAAATAAAATTCGGGTCACATGTGGACAATGTTAACTGAACGGTTCGAATTGAATAAGATTTATGACGATGGTAGGAACATTAACTGTGTGGAAATTCTGAAGTACTTTGTCTGGAATACTAAATTCAAATCGTATATACGGAGGAAACATGGTGGAACCATCGAGAGAATAGCATATGTTCATCCATCAGCAAAGGGACTATTTTAGCTCCATCTCATGGTTACCATAATCAAAGGACCTACAAGTTTTACCGACTTACTAACATTCTGAAGAACGATTCATACAATTTTTAAGGACGCATGCAACACAAAGAGAATGTTGGAAGGAGTTCATGAATGGGATGATAGAACATAATGACAATCATAGTCGGATACAACATGCCTACTTAGAAGCAAGGCACTGCTTAGTTGGGACATATTATGAAGTCTCAAAACAATCAAAGTGCAAGATGAAACTTCTAAGTGCACCTTCCCCATATTTACTTCAAACGTTTTTCCTTCAAATTTTATAATGCCAAAAAGGGACAGAAAAAACAAAAACAAAAACTCTGCGAATTTCACCCAAACAATACACTACGCAAAAATTTGATTATACCTAATTTCTCAACCAATAAATACATGATTCACATAAAAAAATATGAAGATTTCCTCCACCAGCCCAATCAACAATAAATTTTATTAAAAACAGGTATGCGGCAAACATAAATAAGTTTAACAAATAAAATAAACTCGCCCCCGCGCGTGCGCGGGGGTTAGAGCACCTAGTATGATTAATGCATAACAAGTGGTTTAAATACTATTTGAAAGGTGAAAAAGTATCATGTGGTACATGACAAATATTTGAATAGTAAAAACGATAAATGCAGAATAAACATTATAAATAAATATTTATAAATTAAAAATATTAATATTGTTAATGTAACATATTATAGATAATTTTTAAACAATTCAGTTTTGTTTGGTTTGACCGAAATTATCTATTAACTAAATATTTTAAATGATATACCGATTTAAATTAAAATATTAAAAATTAATGAAACAAAACGAAACTAAATTAATCGAACTAATAGAAATTAACCGATTTTAACCAAATTAAACCGAATTTAGAAATATATATTTGTAATTTTGGTTATTACACATACAACCAAAATTAACCAATAACTAACCAACCCATATCAAAAATTTGTTGGCAATGATTTCAAATATTTTGGTTAAAATATAATTTTTTATAAACTAAAATTGTTTATTTAATTTATACAATACTGTCAAGGTATGCTTACTAAATTTGGGATTGAAAAATAATTTCTAAATCTGTTGTATTAATATTATTATTATATGATATGTTATTATTATGTATATAAGAAAAATAAAAGGAAAAAATTAAGTAAAAAATAAAATATAAAACAGAACCGCACATGAAAAGTTTAAACCATATGCATTGTGAAGTGTTATTACTGTTTACTACGGAAGAACAATTTTGTGCATGCCTTAAACCACTTTTTGGTTGTGCATGGTAACCACAACTAATGCCATTTGTATATCTTAAAACATACTAAATATTCATTGCATATATTAAATATTATTTTAAAAATATAAAATAATATAAAATAATATAAATAGTATTGTAAAATAAAATAAAATTATAGTGGATTTTTATGAAAATTTATTCAAACAAGGAGAGAATTTAACGTGCGGATTTTGATTTAGTTCATCCTGAATACTTAATATGTGTTTAGATTCATGTTAGTTATCAATATTATCTTACACTTTTTGTAAAAAAAAAAATTTATATTTTATCTTTTTTAATGATCCTAATAATTCACATGAAAAACATGTTAACATGCGACTTTGTGTGGAAGTTGAAGTGCGGAACTGAAGAGAAAATTGGCAATTGGTGATACGGTCATCAACCAAAACATCGATCCGAACCCGCACCACATGGATTCAAGATTACCTAAGGAGACTAAAGAGACCAAAGCAAGTTCTACTCGATCAAGTGATGTGGCACTGAAGATTCATCTGCCAACCATATGTTCCAGGAGTAATGATCTTCCCAGAACCTAATTGGCATGAACCCATTTGAGCTAGTCCACAAACCTCCACCTGAAGTCATAGCCGAGAATTGGAATTCGTCCATAGGAGAATTTGCTTGACCCAATCACATCAGAATTGATATTCACCAGGAAACCAACTATGGAAGAGTTTGATCAGGAGAAATCAGCCTTGGTTTGATATGGTTTTGGAGTTTATTCACAAGCTGCCAATTTAGCTTTACCCGCGGACATGTGTACACTCAACGGAGGACTGCGATCAGACCAGAAGGAGTTAAGCCATGAAACTACTTGTTCTACAATCTTGAGCCAAGTTAAGCACGTGGAGAATTGGAATCAAGTTAATGCCAATTTTCCTTCAGGAGATATTCAAGTTCAAAGCTTGATTCATTTGGAACCTTGTGGGTATATAAGGCTTCAAACATACCAGTGGCGTCCTGGAGAATATGAGATACTTATAGAAGCCTTCTACAACACTCTAAGGTGCACCAGCATGCCTTGGACCAGGCAGATCTATATGTGTTCTCAATTGAGCAAACCGAGCCATTTATGGAAAATACGAGAGACGACCGGTTTAATTCAATACAAAACCAACTTTGGCAACCAGGAGAGTTTATTAAACATTAGGAGGAGTCTAAGAAAAACTTACCATACTCCAGCCTTCACCAAATCATGAAGATCAACACATTTATATACTTACCTTTTCCAGATGCATTCACATCTGGAGGAATAACTCTCCAACGGCTCTCTAGTCATTTCTTTTGCGTTTTTAAGACTCCCATAATGCATCTAGACACTCCAAGTCCAACAAATTCCAGTCCAAACTATCAAGACTCAAGCATCATCAACTTACCTTATTTGGCTGGATTTGCCATTTCAATTGCAACTACTTTATTTTCTTTAACACTTTTTGATTTGTTTATGTTTCTAAAGCTTTAGGATTGTTGTGACTCAGCCTATAAAGCCTTAGATTCGTTTTCATTTGTAGACACTTTTCAATCAACCAAGTTAATAATAAAAGTATTTTGTTTTCTATCACAGAGTGTTCTTTAGATTTAAGTGTGCAATTCACTTAGATCTATAGAAGCAGTGAGAATAGTTGTTTGTGTGATTCAAACAACCTATCTTCGTCCAAGGATTGATAGAGTCAATCGACTTCACCACCTTCCATCGATCGCCATTGATGCGAGATAATTTCAGATTCCTAATCAATTATCCAAGTGCACATGTCATTGTAGCATTTGAGGTATCAATCCAGGGAGGCAAGAAGAGTAGCCAATCAAGAATACAAGATACTACTAAAGCTAAGCAAAATCTAGAAAGGGTTTAAAATAACAATCTAGAGACAAATCAAAATAAGAAAGCAAACAAAGCAAGAAATAACAAAGCAAAGCACTAAACAAGAAGACAAATAAGATAAAATGAAGGTCCTAGGATGAGGCTATGGAGACTACGTGGTCTAGAGACAATCAATGATGCTTCAATCAATCAAACATTGCTAAACAAGGCTAATGATCATAAATTAAGCTAATCACATTCTCATGTTCATAACTTTTATGCAAATCATGCAATCATTCAATTCTCATTTGAAAATTACAAGACAAGCATGCATTAATATCCATCAAATACCTTTTAGCAAAGCTAATCCTTAGGCTAAGAACACTAATCATTAGATTAATCCAATCTCTTGGCACTAATCTATTTTTCTAATCTCTAATCAAGATCAAATTTTCATTTGTGATTAAGAGATAAACAAGCATTAATTTCAAGTTCTCATTACCAATAATCACCTTAGACATCTAATCTCTTAGGCTAAGATGTGAAAATCCTCTAAAGAGTTCATTCAAGCATTTCATTGAATACCTTTCGGGCATGAAAAAATCCTAACTAGATAAGGGTTATTCATAAATAAGTCCTAAAATCACTAATCATCACATAAACCACCTAAATCAACCTCATCCACAAAACTCAAAAACTCTACTCCATAATCATAAGAGAGATATGAAAAATCATAAATAGAAAGAGAGATTAAGAGAAACAAGATATTTACTTAATTAAAACTCAAAATCAAAGGTTTACACATCCTAAATCATAAACATAAGAAGAGAGAAAACTAGGCTTAGGTAGCTTAGGGTTTTTAATCCCCCAAAATGAGTGTTTATACAAGAAAGGGTCGTAGTGGCAATATCGTAAATAAGTAGGCCTGATTTTGGTCTTTGCAGGAAAAAGTATCAGGCGCGTTTGGCTGATGTCACAGGCCGATGTGTGCAGACTGGATCCATCGGCTGGTTCTGGTCGATGCCATAGGCCGATACATTTCCCTGGTTCTTTTGGGCATGATGCTGATTTGCGGACTGTGCTGAGATGCATCCAGTAAATCGGACATAAATCTTTTCATATAGCTCCAAATGACTTCAAACCACCTCCATTGGAAATCTGACTCAATTTCTCACAATTACTGTTTGTAGTCTCAAAGCTAAATGTCAACAGAAGGGCTTCATAAGACTCAATCTTTCAAGCTCATTGGTTTGGTCCTTCATCACCATTTCACTTGCAATCACTTCTTTGGCCTCCAAACTCTTCCAAACCTCCTTAGCAACTCCAAGAACCTACAAAACATAAGAAAAACACTCCCAAAAACACAAAATTATGCAAATCCTAACTCTAAATGCACTTAAGATTCTAAATGCAAAAAATATCAAGAAACTAACATGAATGAATGAAATGGAGATAGTAGGCCAGTATGGTCTCCTACAAGCAACCATGATACAGGCAGCAAAACCCATACGGTTGGGGGAAAGCTAAACAGATGCAAACCATAATGATAAAATTAAAGGGATTGAAAAAACCAGATTCAGAGTATAATAGTATCACATGACCAGGACTAGTTTTTCGTGGTTAGATTATCCCGCAAGTAAAACCACATCACCAGAACTAGTTTCCTTTTCCTCTAACACAATTACAAGACAAAATTCAGCATATATATATATATATATATATATATCTATCTATGTATACTGTCTGAAACCAGTTGTACTGTATTGTTTGTATGATAATTAGATTAAGTAATTTTTGTTTCGGTTTCTCAATATAGAATTGTTTTTGTTGTTGTTGTTGCTTTGGTTAGATTTGGGCGTGGAGGAAATTGGTCTCGTTCGGTTTTAAGCAATGTATAACTCACTAAAAATGTGACAAATAAAAAACAAAAAGTATAACTCATTAGTTTTAATTAAACACAGAGCAATATGTCATTGCAAGTCGTTTTATCTTTGTTCTAGTTGTGGGTTATGTTTTCATATCATACAGATTTGTTTCGGGGGAATTTGTATATTCTAATTAACGGCTTTGTAATTTGCTCAAGAAATATATATATTTTTTATCCTGCAGCAGCTTTGTTTTTCTTTTTTGGTTTCCTACAACTGGCAACCAAAACTAGGAAAACCCAGGAAAAGTATTAATAGCGTCTATTATCCACAATAGGCAACCAAAACTATTAGGATTATATATTCTAAGTAATAGGCTTTTTTAAAATAATAGTTATTTGATTATTAATTTTGGAATGTTTGGATAAAATTGATAGACTTTTTTTAGGTTGAACTATGAGAATAGAACTATGATATCATATTAAGTTTTATAATTTTTTAATTTAAAATTAATTGATAATAAATAGATTGATCAGCATCTATGATTCATTGGTGCCATTTTTTTGAAGTTCTATTGAAATGTGAATATATTTTGTCTGAATAGCAAACCGTCCATTTTTATTTGTGTCATGATTTTGACCATGAACGTTATTTTTTTTTTTTTTGAACAAACTTGATCAATGTATAGTTTCACACTATATGCTATTATTTATTTAAAGTGATACATATATAGAGCAAGGTGATCCCATTTACTTTGATAACTTTTCCCTCGTTTTCATTTCATTTTTATATATTTTGAAAATAGTACCTCTCTATTTTCAACTTCAACATTTCACGTAGAATCCGATTGGTGAATAAAACGGAATGGTTAAATTAATTGTTAAAATACACTGTAAACGGTTGATTAGTGCAAAATTGTAAAAAAAAACTATTAGTGAAACGTAACGTTATAAACCTTTTTCTTAAAAAAAACACTAGAACATAATACATTAATATTTATCTATTTATTTATATATGGATAAATGTCAAAAAAGCACAAAACAAAATATTTAACCAAAATAGTAATAAAGATAAAATTGACCAAAATAACATTTATTAAAAAGATAAAAACTAAATCCTAAATAATAAATTCAAAATCCTAAATACTAAACTCTAAATATTAAAGGGTTTTCTGCAATTAAACCCTCCAAGTGGTCCGTTTTTTCGGATCAACCCTTCACCTCAATTAAATGCAAGTCAACCATCAACGTCACGGTCAACCCGTAATATAAGACATCCGTGTATCGTTGACGTTGCAACGTTAAATAATCTGTTAATTTGCTAAACGGCATCGTTTTGAGCTCGAATTTAAACAACATGTTTTCTAATATAATGTACAAAACGGCATGTTGTTTCCTTTTTCTTATTTATTCACGATTCCAACTTTTCCCATATTAAAACTTTGACAACAAAAATATTGAAACTTTGACAAAAATAATAATTAAAACTAAATAAAATCAATTTGTCCAAGCTCACACATTCTTTCTTCTCTGTAAACAACCTAGATCTCCATTTTTGTCTTTCAATGGCGTTTGTTGATGTTAAGTATCGGTGCTTCGTTGGAGTTCTAGCTTGGGCCACCACCTTCTCTCAATTCGGCCATCGAAGGCATGAACTGAAATGAGCTTGATGGTCGCAGCATCACCGTGAAGGAGGCTTTGTCCCATGGAAGCAGTGGTTATGGGGGCCGTGGTGGTGGATACGGAGCTGGCGGTGGATACTGCAGCGGAGGTGGTGGTTATGGAGGCGGTGGTGGTGAATACAGAGGTGGTGGTGGATATAGAGGTGGCGGTGGAAGATGCGATGATTGATACAGTGGTGGAGGTTTCGGGGAAAGCAGCGGCGGTGGTTGGTAATTAGATTAGGTTTTAGATTTATGATTAATCCGTTTTTGGTTCGAAATTTATGGTTCTGTATTTGGTTCTGCTTCTGGTTCTGCTATTTTGGATGTAATAATTCATGATTTAGGTATCTAATATCTGGAAACGCAATGTTAAATCATTATTCGATCTCTGTTTATTTCTTTGGTAATTCTCTTTGCGATACTTTAAGATCCTCTTGTAATTGATTGTGTTTATCAACTTGTCCAAGCTCTCGATGTATTCGTCCAAGCGCGTGCTGCAAACCAAATTGTAATGAAGATTCATCGTGATATTGCTTGAATCGTGTAAATACATGAAGCCGTCAAACAAAATAAATAAAAATAAAAACATTCCATATTGAAACTACATGCCGTTTTCTTCCACTTTAAACCACATTACATTTAAAAAGCATGTTGTTTTAGGATTGTCCAAAATGACTGTGTTTTATAATCTGTTTATTTTTTTTAACGGTGCCACGTCATCAATACACGGATGTCCTATATTGCGGGTTGACCGTGACGTTGAGGGTTGACTTGCATTTAATTGAGGTGAAGGGTTGATCCGAAAAAACGGACTACTTGGAGGGTTTAATTGCAGAAAACCCAATATTAAACTCTAAACTTCAAATCCTAAATAATAAACCATAAACCCTAAATAATAAACTCTAAATCCTAAATAGTAAATCAAAAATTTTAAATAATAAATTTTAAATCCTAAATTATATAAATGTGTAAAAGTTTTTACAATTCAAAATAATATTAAATATGTTAATTTTTTTCATTACTGCTATATTTATAACAATATATATTTTGTGTTATTCTACTTCTATGTATTTTCTCTCTCTATATATAAGTTAATTAAGTGATGTAATGGTTACAATTTGGTAGTGGGATTTTACTTACACAAAATAGTAATGATTCTTTTTTTGCGAATTATAATATGATTATAACTTTTTCTTCTTAATTAAGAGCATGTGTAGTAGTGAACTCCCTCTTGGGGTTCTTAAAATTTTTTTATTATTAATTTTTTTTTTTTTTGCATTTAGGAAAAAAAAAATTCAAAAAAAAAGAGCCAATCGGCTCATGACACGTGGCGGAACAGTGAAGAACTCGCCTCTTGCAAGCTCTTGGGGAAGAGCCGGTTCTTCCCATAATTGCAATTTCTGATTTTCTTTTAATTAAATCTACCTATGATTTTGTGCACAAACTCCTTTAGAGCACTTCCATTAGAGTAACAAGCGGCAGGTCTCTTTAAAAAAAATATTAAAATAATGTGGGTCTCACGTGGGACCCACATTTTTTTTAACAAACCGTAGCCACAGTCGCTTGTTTAAGAGACGTTTCTTCCCCTGTCTCGCCACGTGTCGCCGTTCTATTGGTCGATTGTTTTTTTTTTAATTTTTTTTTTTTTTCGCCTTTACAAAAAAAAAAATAATAATAATAAAAAATTGAGTTAAGAGACTTACCTTGCGTCCCGCCAGTGGAGATGCTCTTAGAACCTCCACTATACATGCTCTAAGTATTGGTAAGAATACTTCGTCATTGAGTTGAACCACTCTTTTCCATTTTCAGATTATATAGCTGAGTTAATAATAATAAAAGATTTTGCTACTCCAAATCACTGCAGTTGACAATTATATATCTATACACTATTTACTTTGAGTTTCTTGATTATAATCTCTTTTAATTTTAAATTTGTATAGGTTATAAAATTTAAGTAAAATTCTTTTTTCTTCCCAGCAATGTTTTGAAACCTAACCTAGATTCACGATCGGACCGGTAAATCTGACAATCTAGCAATATATTTGGGGTCGAGTCAAACGTAAAAACTGTTGAGTTAATGACTTGGAAGAATCTAGAAAAACCTATAGTTTATTTGCGATTTGGTGAATCGGTCGAACCGACTGATCCGGATAATGAAAGTTTTTAATTTTTAAATTAAAATAATATTTGATTGTGACAAATATAAAGTTTTAGTAGTTAAAACATTATTAAAAATTCTTCTGGCAAGACGTTTTATTTTTTAGCCTCATAAACCTTCATTTTTTTGAATCGTTATAGGGTGTTTTACTTAAATGGTTTATTTCATTTCAAAATTCTAAATTCATATTTTATTAACAATCTAGTTAAAATGCAAATAGTGTATATGTATTTGTATAAAATTTTTTTTTTAAAGATTGAATAGTTTAAAAAATATATGTTTATATATATTTATATATACAAATCTTATTTATTTATAATATGAAGTTAATATGTGGTTAATATGATCCGGAAAACATGGGTAAGGTATGAAAACATTGCTTCCCAGTAAACAAAAGTGGATATATTATATATATATATATATATATATATATATATATATATATAATATTTTTCAGAACAAAAGGTGAGTCAAGACGTTTGTGATCAAGTGGTAGGTGACAGGTCTTGGACACTACCATGTTTGAGATTCGATTTTTCTACTATGTGAAACTACATCTTAATTATTTTGGACATCTGTACGGATGTACCTTACTTTAGGGGCCCATTTAAATATCCGAAAAGAGTCTATCCATAGAGCCAAACTCGATGCCAAATTTCGGTTTCTCTCTTCAGACTTTCTCTCTCGAACTTTCTGAGTTCTTGGTCGCGGAAACTGAACAAAATCGTATAAGGGCTGATTTCTACGTTTATGGGCGATTTTAATCAAGTCAACTGTCCAGAAACCGTCCCAAAACCGCTCCCGCGTCTTTCTAATTGGTCAAACCAATCCAATCGTCTTCTCCGCGCTTTCATCACTTGGTTGCGCGGAAATAAACATAAACTTGTTCCTGCTCTTTTTCTTTGGGCGAAAATGCTGAGTTCGGCTAAACCGTTCCCGCCCAAAACTCAGTCAAATAATCAACCTACAGACTTAAGCTTAGTCTGACAATTTTAACCGCTATGTCCGAAGTCCAACGAAACAATGTCTGAATCTTGACCAATAATGTCTAAATCCGACTAAATCAGCTCAATATCCTTTCTTGGTCCGAAATTCACAGTCTGAACTCTTCCATTTTGTTTTAGTTCGGCTTTCACACAGTAAGCCTTACTTATCCAGATGAACCTTTATTTTTAATATTTCATATCTTAAAAGGCCATTCCGGATGACTATCCATGACCCAATCCCTTCATCCTTAGAACGCGAACGTTAGTAGGGTCTTGTTTCAAAAAATACATGTTATTTTTTTCCTATAGAAAATAGAAGTGGCTATTGGGTTAGTATATTGGGCCAAAATATAGGCCCATAATATTTGTTCGAAATAAACCCAGCAGAGAAAACCAAAAACCACTTCAATCTTTGTTGAGGGAGCCATCACCAATTTCATCCTTGTTCCATCTTCATCCTCTCCTGGAAAACGTAGGAACCCTAATCTTCTGAGAGGACGATGTCAGGGAGGGAAGTTAAAGAGTACACAAATCTGTCCGACCCTAAAGGTGCGACATCTAAATTGAATATGGTTTCTCGACAAACCTTTTTGATCTGTGTTTTCGAGCTTCTTTTTGTTGCAGATAGGAAATTAGGGAAGGGTAAGATAGATGATGAAGACGTCACATTTCAACGGATGGTTGCAAAGGTTAGCGCCTCGCCCTCTCCTCATCTTCTTTTGGGCAATCTTGTGCACAAATTGTATGCTAGAGCTTATCTCTGTGTGTATTAAGAGCTTTGAGTAAATGTCTGTCGCCATAGAAGCTCAACTCTTTGCTCTATTACTGATGTCTGTGAAGTGGTTCTTACTGTGTTTGATTATATTTTGGGACGCGACTATTCTGATAACTTGCCCCGGCAGGGATAACGGCCCCCGCCACATTTTCTGGTTATTGCATTTAGATGCAAGATGTTGCTGGTGAGCGTGGAGGCTATCTACATGGAAGAGGCGGTACCAATTTTGCTTTTTTTCTTATCTCTTTGACATTGTTTCATGACCATAACTTTTGAATTACACTGTAGCTTTGGACAGCGACGATTTACTTTATCTTAAAGAGCAGATGGAAGCAGAGGAGGATGCAGAACGTCTTCTGAGACGAACTGAGAAACGGGCTTTTGCTGCCTTTAAAATATCCTTTCTTGTTTGTTTATCTTCAATAATGATGATTTCGATCACTAAGCCAGCAGACTTGAGTTATTGAATATGCCTTTCAATACTTTTTTTGATCTTTCTTGACCATGAACCACAAAGCTGCAACCCAAGCAGATTCATCTCCAGCAGCTGTTCCCTTGCCCCTTCGTGTTGAGCCCAAACTAAAGAGTGGTATCAGGTTGCAATCTCTTGACTCTTCCTTCGTGAACTATGAACTGAGGTCTAACTCGGTAACCAACTTGGTGTTATTCCGTTGTAGGCAGCAAGATTTACTGAGAAAGGTCGTAGAGGTTAAACCGAAACGCCCAAAAGTCTCAACACTGTCAAGTCCCAGCTTGTTACCCCCTATTAGAAGCGACAGAGGTCCAACAGATGCAAAGTTTCACAGAGATAAACAGAAAGAAGAAGCTAATACAACATTGAAGAGACTGGACAGACCAGAGGAGCAACCTGGAGTATACCGAAATGACGGCAAAGGAACGGAAAGCAATGGGCAAGGTCAAAATGCTTCGAAAGGCTTGTTGGGTTTAGCGTATGAGAGTTCTGATGAAGAAGACTGAGATGAGTGATGGAGTGGACCCTGAATAGGTACTATCTCCTTTTAGTCTTCTGGCCTTTGTTTTGTCTGTCTCCAATATTTATGTCGAAAGCTTAGGAGAGTTTAGCTTTAGGGTTCACTACAGCTTTTGCCATCTAGCCCTGCAGTTGTTGTTATTGTTGAAACCAAACGGGTTTGTTGGAGTTTGAAACAGAGAATCGAATGAAGATGATTTCCTAAACCATACGGTTTCCATGTGATGTCATTAAGAGCTTTGAGGTCAAAAGTACATTGTTCTGTGTGTTTAGTGGACAGAGTAGTTGGATCGGAGTGACTTTGGAGTTAAAACAACTATTATGCGAATCTGGAGTTACAAAAATGACAGGACAGAAATCACTTGTGTTTACAGTGAATATACATCATTACAAAGAGATCTACAGAAGTGAAGCTTGTCGGTTGATTAATGTCATTGAGGATCTTGGTCCCGTCTGTTCAACTGGATTTTGAATCCATTCACTAGACGAGCAGAAGGAAAGAAGGAGATACGATCTTCCTTAAGTTGTGTCCACCTAATAGATGAAACAAGGATGAATCAGATATTTGATTGATTCAGACAAACAAAATCCTGAAGCAGAGCAGGTACACTGACCTGTATGTGGTGATGAAGTAATGCAGAAAGAGAGCGATCTGAAGGCGAGCTAGTTCTGCTCCTGGACAAAACCGAGTTCCTCCACCAAATGGGCAATAGTAAGGGCTCGTTCTCCAATTCCTCTTTTGCTGCATTCAGAACAATGTATATTAGCTTCCAGATGGATGCACGGTTACTTCAATGTCAAAACATAAAGAAAAAAACCTGAGTTTCAGGGTCAAGCCACCGCCATGGATTGAAGGAAAGACTTTCCTTGTAATAGCTCTCGTCTAAGTGCACTGCTGAGAGAAACGGAACAACGAAGCATCCTTTGGGGATTACATAATCTGCTCAGAGACAGAAAGAGTTAATTTTTAGACCATGTTTCTGCTGCATATACCAATAATCAAAGACGCTATTTGCGTACCTTGATATGAGACATCTTCTTTAGCCTCTCTCATTAGCCAGATGGCTATTCCCCCAAGTCTGAGTGTTTCATCTATTACCTGTTGAGATATCAAGAAAGTTTCCAGTCAGCATCTGAGATGAGAAGCAGAGAAGTTTCTTGATTGACTTACACATTGAGTGAAATCCATTGTCTTGTAATCTTGCCATGTTAGCGTTTGCCCAGCAAGTCTCTCGTGTTCCTCCTGGTCATTTTCAGAATGTTTCAGAAGGTAAACAAAACAGAGAAAACAAGAGGAACTACTTTGTTATCATCATTAAGTTTTTGAAGTACCAGGATTTGGGTCATGGCCTTAGGACAGCGAGTGAGGAAGTAAACCGCAAACAGCATTGTTTTCGCGGTGGTTTCATTTCCGGCAAACATAAGATTGATGATGAAATCTGCCATGGATTCGTTTGGTAAGCTTTCTTCTTCAAGCAATCTTCCAAGTACACTGTTCCCAGTAGTCTCTGGTTCTGATGATTCTGCTTTGTTATGCAACAGCTTCTCAACCGTCTTGTTTATCTTGCTTATGATCTCCTTTCGTGCCTGAAGAAGAGACAACAAAAGTCTCAGAAAACCAGCTCCAATGCGAAAGAAAAACCGAGACATTTCATCTGAACATTACCTTCATTGCTTTGTGGTATGTGAAACCAGGCAAGTTGATAGGAACAGAGAGACATCCATCGACAAAATCAGAGAAAAGCCGAGACATTTCATCGACTTCTGATTCGCTCGAAACTCCAAGAAGTTGGTTAACCATAAGATGAATCGCAACCTGAAAAACAGAGCAAGCAAATATCAGAAATCGGAAATCAGAAATCTCACAAACTCTTCTTCTTCATCTTCTTAATTGCTTGCCTTTCTGCAGATATCTTGGAGAAGCACGACTTCCCCGTCCTTGAAAATTTTCAATGTCTGAAGCATAACCACAGGAATGTCTTCAAGGAAATGAGTCTTGAGCTGGTCTTGACGCATCATGCTCGATGCAATTGAATGAAGCCGTCTCTGCTGATCACCATGAACCGTGATCACTCCATCTTTCCCGACCAAATCCCTGAAAGACTTTGGATAACTCGACTGGAACAGCTTGCCTTCGTTCAGCATTATGAACCGGTTAAACGCCGGGTCTGCTGATACCACTGCCCATTTCCCAAACAAGCTACACGAGAATATCCTCCCATACCTAAACTCAAGAAACCGCTATAATCAGAACTCCTGAGTTTGGTGTTAACCCAAAAACAGAGCATAAAAAAAACAGAGCTTATCATTCATGCAAGTTTTGAGTTTGCTTTCGAAAAAATATAACCTTTTGATTTGTTTCTCGACGAAGCTGGAAGGATGAGAACTGGAGACTGCGCTGAGCCAAGCGAAGGTGTCTCCGATCAAAGGCCATCCTCTGCTTCCTGGAGGCAGCCTGTGAAGCTCTCTTCTCTTTCTTCTTGTTATAAAGAAGATGATGATGAAGGCAAGTAATGTGGTTGATGCAGAAGCCGAGAGAAGCCAATGGGATTCTCCTGCAAATTCCGCCATTAAAATCAATTCCCCTGTTATTTCTGTCTCGATGTGTGTGGAGAGTTCGTGGAAAGTTTTATATACAGAATTTACAGCTAAGACTGCAGAACAAGTAAGCACAAACTGAGGAGATTATAAATTATAATTTGAAAAATAAAAAAAAGAAGGTGATAATGTTAAGCATTATAAAAGAAAGTAGTGTTGATAAGTTCAGAATTTGAAAAAGGCATTAGAAGAAGTTCAGAATGATGATAGTCGGTCAAACGAAGAGGTCAAAGAAATTTCTCATAAATTAAAAGAAGCATATTTGGATGAGGAATTATACTGGCAGCAAAAAAGTAGGAACATGTGGTACACATCGGGTGACCGTAATACCAAATTCTATCAGGCACTAACAAAACAAAGAAGGGCTAGAAACCGAATTATAGGCCTTCATAATGATAATGGTGAATGGGTAACGAAAGATGAAGAGGTGGAAAAGGTGGCGGTGGATTACTTTGAGAACTTATTCATATCTTCACAACCCACGGATATTGATGAGTTTCTCCTTGAGGTACCGGAGCTAATAACAGAGGAAATGAATATTAGACTCACATCGGTTGCATCAGAAGAGGAAATCCGGAAGGCGTTGTTCATGATGCATCCAGAGAAAGCCCCAGGACCCGACGGTATGACGGCTTTATTTTTCCAACAATCTTGGCCTATCATTAAGCATGATATCATCCGGTTTGTAAACGAGTTTATACAGTCTGGAGAGTTCGATACGAGATTGAATCTTACGAACATATGTTTAATACCAAAGACGGAGCGACCCAGTCGCATGACGGAATTACGACCCATTAGTCTTTGTAATGTGGGATATAAGTTGCTCTCAAAGGTGTTATGTCAACGGTTAAAGCCATTACTACCGAACCTGATATCTGAAACGCAGTCAGCCTTTGTGGCTGGGCGACTCATTTCAGATAATATTTTAATAGCACAGGAGATGTTTCATGGTTTACGGACAAATCCCTCGTGCAAAGGGAAATTTATGGCCATTAAAACGGATATGAGCAAAGCATATGATAGAGTGGAATGGATCTTTATAGAGAAATTGCTACGGAGATTAGGTTTCGGAAGCCGTTGGATAAGCCTCATGATGGTCTGCATTACATCGGTGCAATATAAAATTCTACTAAATGGACAACCGAAGGGGCTAATAAAACCAAATAGAGGACTCCGTCAGGGGGACCCATTATCCCCATATCTATTCATTCTATGCACGGAAGCCTTAGTGGCTAATATCAAAAAGGCGGAAAGAGAAAAGGCTTGGACAGGCTTGAAAGTGGCAAGAGCAAGCCCATCGATTTCACATTTGTTGTTTGCAGACGACAGCTTATTTTTTTGTAAGGCAAACATAGAGGAGTGTAATACCATTCTAAGAATCCTTAAAGGTTATGAGTCGGCATCAGGACAACAAATTAACTTTGATAAATCATCAATAAAGTTTGGACATAAGGTTAACAATATCAACCGAGAGGAAATAAAGATAATCTTAGGTATTACAAAGGAAGGAGGAATGGGTACATATTTAGGAATCCCAGAGAGTCTTGGGGATTCGAAAACACAAATTTTTAGTTTTCTCCATGACAGACTTCATAATAGAGTTAATGGATGGACAATCAAATACTTAACAAAAGGAGGAAAAGAGGTCCTGATCAAATCGGTTGCAACAGCGTTACCAAATCACGTTATGTCATGTTTTAGATTACCAAAAAAGGTAACCAGCAAATTGACCAGTGTTACGGCACAATTTTGGTGGAGTACAAATGGCAATCATAAGGGGATGCACTGGATGTCTTGGGATAAATTATGCCGAGACAAGAATGACGGAGGCATAGGTTTTAGGGACCTGGTTAATGTTAACACAGCTTTCTTGGGTAAACAATTATGGAGATTGATAGATACTCCAGACTCTTTATTTGCAAAGGTCTTCAAAGGTAGATATTATAGGAATGGTGGTCCGTTGGACCCAATTAGATCATACTCTGCATCTTATGGATGGAGAAGTATTACCTCAGCTCGATCTCTGGTTAATAAAGGACTAATCAAAAGGGTTGGATCAGGAGATACCATATCTGTATGGAATGATCCTTGGATTCCAGGCCACCGCCCGAGATCAGCAACTAGTAAAACAATTTCTTTTGACCCCTCACTCAAAGTGAGTCATTTGATCGACCATACTTATGGAGTATGGGATGAACACATCATTCAAAGTATTATTGTTCCAGAAGATGTGGCTCTCATCAGGGGCTTACTGATTAGCAGGCATTCTAGGCCGGATAGTTTCGGATGGCATTTTACAAAAAATGGCAAATATACGGTTAAATCAGGTTATTATGTAGAAAGGAACAATCCGGATAAAGGCTGTGGAGATGTGCTATTTGGACCAGATGTGAAACGGCTTCAAGAGTTTCCTTGGAATTTACAATGTCCACCAAAAATCAGACATTTTATCTGGCAAGCGATATCAGGATGCTTATCGGTTACAAAAAATTTAAAAGCTAGAGGAATCAGGTGTGACACACAGTGTGTCAAGTGTGGAGCAGATGAAGAATCAATAAACCATGTTCTGTTTGAATGTCCACCAGCTTTACAAACATGGGCTCTCTCATTAATTCCTTCGAATGTGGGAGGTTTTCCCTCACCTGCGCTTTTCACAAACATGGATTATCTGTTCTGGCGGATCCCCCCAGAGGTTAATAGTTCGTATTTCCCATGGATCATTTGGTACATCTGGAAAAGTAGAAATGATAAACTGTATAGTAATATAGATCGGGATCCACGCGAGATCTTGCGACTAGCGGAAAATGAGGCCCTAGCATGGGGAGAGGCACAAAATTCGGATTCTTTGGATTCAGCGGTCAACACGGATTCACATAGGCAACAAATTGGAATTCCACCCGTACGGACATGGCTAAACATTTGCGGACGATGGTGTTTTGTAGATGGTTCATGGAAGGAAGGAGATAGTTTTTCAGGACAAGGCTGGTACAGTACCTATGAAGGAGGAAGAGATGTCATGATGGGAGCAAGAAATATCAGATGTAGCTTATCACCACTTCATGCAGAATTCGAAGCTCTTATTTGGGCAATGGAAAGTATGAAGCGATGGAATCAACATGATGTAACTTTCGCAACAGACTGTTCGGAGCTGGTGAAGATCGTGTCTACACCCACAGAATGGCCTGCCTTCAGGATACACCTAGATGAGTATGAGAGTCGCAAGAGTTTCTTCACAAGGTTCGTTATCACTCACATCCCTCGAACAAGCAACACAAAGGCGGACAAGCTAGCACGCGGTGCACGGGTTCATCCATCTTATTTCGTTTTTATTAATTCTGATCCTCCACCTTGGCTATCAAGCTGAGAAGTGGTTGCATCTTTTGTTGTTGACAAAAAAAAAAAAAAAAAAAAAGAAAGTAGTGTTGTGAGGTTGCTTTGACCTCAAGTAGCCTTTTTGGGTTAACGTGACGGTGAAGGAATCATGAGGTAAGGTCAAACTTTATGGAGCCACTAAAACTGAGTCAAAAAGGTGTGGTTACGAGTTACGACTCACATAATGGCTAAATTGCTAATAATAATAATGTTTCTGATAGGGCTCTACATCAAAAGCTCCACGACGAGACTTCGTGAACCGCATCAGAAACAACGCGCTTTAGACGCAAACGTGATCTGATTAGAGTTTTTTTTCTTTTTCCAATAAGCGTAAATATCCATATAAAATAAAGTATTATCTTTTATAAAAAACACAAAAACAAATACAATCGGTATTTTGAAACTTTTGCTTAGTAGTAGCAGTAACAAATTAACGATAAAACACTTGTAAGTTGTAATCCCTGAAAAGAGATAATTAGCTCAAAAGATGAAAAACGAACAAAAAAAGATTAAACAACGTTAGCTGAAAAAAAAAACTGTTTTATCCGGTTGTGCAAAAAAAAAAGAATCATTCCTCAATGAAAATATGAAAAGGCTCAAGCAAAAATTGCCATCCACTTCCAAAACTCGTGATCAATAACACATTTAGATCCGACACTAAACGGGGAACTACACGAACTACAGTTTAGACTTTTTAGTTGAAAAACATTTGCATATATAGTTCATAATATAAAGAAAAACATTTTATATTATAATTTTTTCTGCTCCTAACAATTATAAAGAAGAAGATACGTAGACAGACTTTTAGACACAAGATATTTTTTATACAAAATATATATATATATATGCTAGTATGCGTAATAAGAAAATGATTATTCTAATGCAATTGGCATTAGTAGCCAGCAGGAGCCAGCTAAGACAGTCTTGGGTAAGAAGGGTTGTGACAAAAGCCTCCGAGTCAGCCGGAGGCTCCTGACTTGTTGCTCAATCATACTGCCACACGCTTCACTGTTTACACTTCACACCAGTGCTAATTACTGTATTATAATGGCTTTGATTGGAAGCACATTTAGAGACGGTGCGAGCAACATTTCTGATAACCAATCAAATGGATGGATAAAAGGGATGCTTGAAACGAGTGATTCAAAAGATAATTAGAAGTCAAAATGAGACTATAGGAAACATACCTATCCGGATCCGGCCCATCCGGATATCCAAATCCAACCCACCCGGATATCCAAAACTTCGAAACAGATCGGAGCAAATGTGGGATCGGATCTCAGATGAAACATGCAATTAAAAATCAAAATGGCACGACAAGTTTGTTCAAAAAAAAAAGTAGATTGTTTTTCTTATCATGTTATTTTGACTTCTAATCGTTTGTCACAAAACAAACTACTATTCAATTATCGGTTTTACCAGATTGTCTTT
Organism: Orychophragmus violaceus; assembly: GCA_030180135.1. Taxonomy (NCBI): domain Eukaryota; kingdom Viridiplantae; phylum Streptophyta; class Magnoliopsida; order Brassicales; family Brassicaceae; genus Orychophragmus; species Orychophragmus violaceus. The sequence goes on along the minus strand of CM058232.1, from coordinate 101,741,919 downwards.
ACCACTACAACATATATCAACTTTTTATTTAACAGCATTTTATCTATTCACCAAAAACTCATAACCGTTGTTGACAAAAATGATGGTTACAAACAATACAAGTATCTCCCATAAAATTTTGAATTGAATTTACATAGAATAATTTTAGTAACACTAAAAATAGAAAAATTACTGTAGCAGTACATATTTGAACTTTTAAAGGTCAAAATTCGAGACCAATATACTCCTATTTGTATTTGTTGGAAGAAAAAAATTACAGAAATGTCATTTTATGTATTTACAAATCAGCAAAACGTAACTTATTTACAAAAATATCACATTTCTGTCAAAATAAATTTTGACAAATTTTTAAAATAAATCGGAAGTTTATGTTGCAGATTTATTTTAATTCCGAATTTTTGTATAAATCTACGCTAATTTATTTTTATTTGTTGTCGATTTATTGACTTTGTCGCAGGTTATTATCTGCAACACATCAAAATGTTTTTGAAAATTATTATAGTGGCATTACAGATTTTTAAATATGTCGCATATTTATTATTTAATATTGCATATTTGCTAAAAATTTTGATCACATGGCACGTATTTGTAGATTTTTAATTTTTTTGCAGATTTATTTTACTTACCTAAATACTATTAATTTAGAAGTACATTTTAGAAAGAAATTTTATGTCATGTGTTATATTACATTCTATGCCATTAAAATTTATAATCAATTATTAAGATCATTAATGTAGTTTTGTATTAAAAAAAATTCTAAATTAAATTTCAATAACCTTCATAACTATGGTTATAATATTTTGTTGGTAAATTTTGTTCAGATTGTGAGAAAATATTTCTCCAATATCTTATGAAATTATATATACATATATAAAACTAATTTTATCCATTTATCGACAAAAATTAAAATTGTGAACAAAATCACTGGAGTGAAATAAAAACCATACATACAAATAACAAAACTAATGCTCCAAAAATCTATTCAGATAAACTATTGATATGTGAATCAACAAATATTCAGCAAATCTATAATAAATAGCTGCAAAAAGTCAACAAAATAATTATTTCAAACACAATAATTTATAGGTTAATTATTGTTTTCTGTATAATTATATTCTATACACACTAAATATATTTAATACATTATTACATCCACTTTTATAAAAAAATATATATTAGAAACAATAAAACATAAATTCAATACATACATAAAATTATATAATAAAAATATTCTAAAAACTTTAACGAAAATATAAACTAAAAATTTATACCCACGTTGTAAGGTGAGTCAAAATCAAGTTTTATAAATCTAGATAATAGTCTTACATAGTTATTTCATTTGTTACAGATTTATATAAATTTGTAACACTTAAAAATGCATAATTTAATTAATGTTGTAACACTTTTATGTTACATAGGTGTTTCTAATGTTGAAAATATGTTTTTATGTTGCAAATTTGTTATTTGTTACATTTTAAATTAGTGATAAAGATTTATTTGAGAAATTTGACTAATTTGGTTAGTACCCCACTAATATTATGAATTTACAAAAAGTACAAAATCTTCAAATATTGATTTTTTTTTTCCAAAATCTAGGAACCAATTAAGGAAAAATATATTTTTAGTATTAAATTCTTGTTTTTGAAAGAAAAATTAACTAACAAAGGATTTTTTATTAATTTTTATTTAAATTATTAATTCATTAAAAATATTTATTTGTACTTATTCATTAAAATATTTTTAATTTATTTTCTTATTTTTTCAAAACAAAATGATAAAAAAACAATTTAACCAAAAAAAATATATTTTGTATTAATTTATTATTTAAATGATTTATTTATAAAAATAATATTTGTATTTATTTCATATTTTCCAAAAACAAAATTTAACCAACAAAAAAATATTTTTTTTGTTTTGTATTTACATAAGTTGTTTATAAATTTATTTTTATTAGTTTCTTTGAAAACGAAATTTAAAAAAAAAATATCCAACAAAAAATAACATATTTTATATTAATTTTTACTTTAATAATTTATTTATGTTAATATTTTTATATTATTTATTTATTTTCGAAAAACAAAATTTAAAAAACTAGTTACCAACATCTTTAATGGTTAATTTTTTCACTTCAATTAAAAAAAATACAAAAGTATTAATTGAATTTTAAAAATGTTACAAAAGTTTAAATTACTCATATTAACTTGTACTGCAATTTATTCTTTTAATAAAAAAATGAATACTACTCTAGAAAAGAATGAGGACTAATATTCTTGTAGTATTTATAGCTAAAATTAGTGCTAATGTAAACATTGTCTTTATAGGTTTGTGAGTTTTAGGGCATCCACATTGGTGAGAAACCTATTGAGTTTCACACCAGTATAATAGTATTATTTTTAGTATATTTTAATTTGTGAATTCCATCTCAATTTTATGCATCCATTGGTGAAAAACTTAATGAGTTTCTCACTAATATAATATTTAGATTTAAATATTTTAACTTAAATATTTTTCTAATAAAATTTTAACTAATATTTTACACAAATCAAATTATATCTTAAATAAAATAACTTTATTAATTATAATTGATTTTTTATAATATTAAATTGATTTATTTTGTCAAAATTTTAGAATCTTTCTATATTTAACTATTATTTTAACTAAAACAATACTAATTTAGTATTATTCTATTATTTTAACTAATATTAATTAAATATAATAATAAAATATTATTTATTAAAATGTTAACAAAAAATATTTTCTGTTTTTGCTAATATTATATTATTGTATTAACTATAAATTCTATTAAAATAAAATTATATAATTTAAAATATACAAAATGGAGCTTGATATATAGATAATTTTATTTTCTGATTTATAAAATAATTAAAAATAAAAATTAATAAGTAATCAACTATATAATTAAGATTATAAAGCAAATGATATATAACTTATATAAAAAATGTATGAATCACTTAGAGTATGACAAATGTTAATATTGTAAGGAGAGAGAGGGTTTCTTTGTGTTTCTCATTTGAGAACTCTTGAGAACAATTTCTAAACTTTTAGAATTCAAAAATATTATTTTATTAGTTTTGATTCATTTTTAAATGTGAGTTTCTCACAAGAGTCTCCCAATATGGAGATTAGGGACCAAGCAGTGGAGACCCATAATTTACCGGCCGATCAAAAGAGGATCATGTTTGAAAGTATCAGCACATTAAGGTCTACATTGCTAGTGAACCATAATATTTGAGTTTATTTGTCCAACAACCAATTTAGTAATGTTTGCTCACATGCAATTTAGATTTTAATTACTGATACTGTATCACGATTTTATGGTTTTGACGGAAAAATGTGAATTACGGTTTTGGTGGAAAACACGATTTTATTATTTTGACGGAAAACATGATTTTACGTTTTGGCGGAAAAACATGATTTTGTGATTTTTGTGGGAATACGTGATTTTACGCTATTGGTGGAAAACACGATTTTATTATTTTGACGGAAAACATGATTTTACGTTTTGGCGGAAAAACATGATTTTATGATTTTGGTGGGAATACGTGATTTTACGCTTTTGGTGGAAAAACACGATTTTACGGTTTTAGCGGGAAAACATGGTTTTATGGTTTTGGTGGAAAAAACTGATAGAAAATATGAGTGTGGTTTTGATAGCAAAATTGTTTTTACTGTTTTGTAATTTTGATAGATAATAAGATTTTATGGTTTTGAAGAGAGAAATTAGATTAATGAGAAAGTCAAAATATGAGATGAGAAAAATATTTTAGATTTAATTTAGTGAAATTAGTTTAGAATTTGTCTTGGTTTTTTTGGTTTATACCTTTAATTTAAATCTATGTTGGTTATAATTTTTTGTTGTTGATTTGGATATGAATAATTCATTATCCGTTTGAATCCAAACCATTTTGAACCCAACTCATTAAACTCATTTACCCATTTTATCTAGTAATCCATTTATACTCAATATATTTATCCATTAGATTTCATGCTTCTAAGGTTTGGATTGGATTGAGTTGATCTATTAATTTTTATCCATTTTGACACCCTACCAATACAATAATCTAAATACCAAAAAAATACAAACTCTCATTTGCTTCAAGAAATGAAATAAATAGTTTCCAACAAATGTCAGAAGTCGACTAATACAATATAAATTTTATAAATTAAATATTTTATAATTAATAACTTGATTAACTAATAAATTTATTCGGTTCCAAATACGTTTGTCATTAATTAATCTTTTTATAAATTAATAATTTTCTAGATTAATAAAATATTAACGTCTTAACGTTATTAATTTACAGAGTTTTTACTGTTGTATGATTATGAAAATGAATTTATTTAGGAAAAAGATCGATATTGGAATGATGTAGAGCAACACTATTTACAGTATATTTTATCTCACAACGACAAATTTGGCAATTTTCACGTTGTAGGGTTATTATTCGTAATCAATTTATGGGTGTGTAAATGAAATGATTTTACGTTTTTTAGATCTACGGATAGCTGGTTCGAATATTGGAGGATGGAATAACTTTTTTTTTTTTGTTAATCCAGGGGTAGATTCCAGACCAATTGATCCAGACTAATCCCTTGGGCCCATTCAGGCCGCAGGCCAGCTTCACCTAGGAGGTTGGAGTCGAAGAGGCATTTTTGTTTTCGCCTGGAGTCGAACCCGGATGGTGTATTGCCACCACGGAAGATGCATTTTTGTTTTCGCCTGGAGTCGAATCCGGATGGTGTATTGCCACCACGGATCCGCTTCCACTTGGACTACCTCGACCGGACGAGGATGGAATAACTTAAAACAAATAAACATGAAAACTGCCTGAAATGAAGGAGATGATTCTCAGATGAATCTCCAACGCTCAAGTCAATATTAACACTAGATTGGACGGAATGATTACAACTTAGTAATATATATTTCTCAAATTTTATGTTATGCTATATTAGAAACATCTATCTTTTATATCTGAATATCTGAACAATTATTGTTTCCTTGGAAAATCTTTACTAAATTACAAAATATTCGTTACACAAAAGATTTTGTGAGGTGGAAAAAAAAAACGTGCGTGTAGATTGATAGAAGATTCCTTGTTGATGAATGAAAAAGACCTATAGTAGGATACAAACGTCAATTATTGTATGGTTACAAATTTATTTCCAACTAGTACCATTTTTTGTTACATAAATTTACGTATACAAAAAGATAAGCTATCTACACACGACACACCACAAAAAAACTTTCCCAACTCTTAGCCCAATGAAGATCCTTGCTCTCTGTTTCATCACTCTCACCATCCTCTCAGCCGTCTTGACACCAGCTTCCGCGGCCAATGCTGTACCAAGCCAAGTAGTCCTAGACATAGCAGGACATCCAGTTCAGTCTAATGTCCAATACTACATCCTACCGGCTAAGATCGGAACCGGAGGTGGTCTCATCCCTTCAAGCCGAAATGTAAACACACAAGACTCGTGTCTGAATCTCGACATTGTCCAGTCATCATCTCCTTTCGTTTCAGGCCTTCCAGTAACTTTCACTCCTCTCAACACCAAAAACAAGCTTGTCCAGGTCTCAATTAGTCTCAGCATCGAGTTTGATTATACGGTTTGGTTATGCCCTGAATCAAAAGTGTGGAGAACCAACCACTCTGTGCAACTCAGGAAGAGCTTCTTAAGTATTGGTGGTGAGAAAGGTAAAGGGAATAGCTTGTTTCAGATTCAAGAAAATGGAGATGCTTACAAGCTTATGTATTGTCCTATTATCTCCTCTGTTGCGTGTATCAACGTGAGTCTAGAGATTGATGATCTTGGAGTTAGACGTTTGATTCTTAGCAGTGATCAATCTTTTGCTGTTAAGTTTCAGAAGGCTTATGATGATTCAAACTCCAACTGTCATCTTAAGTCTAATTCGAGGATGTTCCCTTTTATCTAAGATGTGTAATCTTGTTATGTTGAATTGGTTTGGAGAATGCTTGTGACAATACCAAGTTTGTGATGTGACCAATGGTTTATATGAAATGAAACATATGGTTAATATCCCTGAATAACATAGAAGCTTGATTGATTATTTGGGTTAATTAGATATTTGATGAACATTTGGGGTGAATAGGAGAAAACGAGAAACAAATCAATACTATTAAAAAATTAGAGTCAAAAGAAAACTAACCTAATTCATGTGTTTATTACAATTTATGCCATTGCATATTAATGATTTAATTAAATTTCATTAAGGGTAATTAGGGAATATAACATTCTCTACAATCCATGTTTCCAAACAATACAATTATTAAACATGTAGCCAAACAACCAAAATATAATGGGTCCCACTTTCCTAATTAATTAAAATCAAAACAAATTAATTGATAAATATAATTAATAATTTATACATCAACTATTATATATAAATTAATATTCTCTAATTTATGATTTAATTCAAAATATATTTATAATATAATTTAATATCTTTTTATTTTGTTTCAAAAAAAAAATATATATATATATTACGATTGATATTTTTACGATTGTACTTTTTAGCACGTTTTTCCATCAAACTGAAAAATATTTAAATAATTAAACGGGTTGAAAAATTAATTAGCCAATTTCGATTATAAATTTTCTAAAACAAATTTCGCATGAGTTTAAAATATATATATATATATATACATATACATGTATACATATAGTAAATAATTTCAGTTGATATATTTTAAACTTAATAAAAATATTAAAATGATTTCATATTTATATTATTCAAATATTTGAAGCGTCAAATTATGCTTTATGTTTGAATGAAGTTTTTAACGGGTTGTTCCATCAAATTTTCAAATTATATATACGACTACAACATGTGTTTTATAAAATAATATTTTAGATAAATATAATAACAATTAAACCTATACCACATAACTTTTAAAATAGTTGTTTTCATATATATATTTTCCAAACCATGATCTTACAATACAACACAGATTAAAACATATAATGCGAAATCGTTATTTTAATCTCTTAATCCTTACGATATAACTCCTCGAAATAACACATAATTCATTTAAAAAAAACTAAATTGCTAACTCCCTGTTTATAATACTGGTTAAACAATTATAATCAAAATTAGATTACATAATTAAAAATCTAAACTACTATTAACAAAATGAATAAAAAGTAAAATTTGTAAAGAAAATTAAACCCGCACTTTCTAAGTGCGGGTCAAAATCTAGTTTACCTATTAAAACAGGATATTGACCATGGTACATAAATGTTGTTTTCGAAATTTGCCCTTGATTTTATTAGGAATTGTATTCTTCATCAAGGGTAAAACTGTAAAACAATTTATATTTGATTTATTCATAATATCTTATAATATCTTTTGTTTTCCTTTCTATCCTAATCATATCTAACGAAAATCTTTTTCAAAAATTTAATAAAATAATAATTATTTTCGAAATTAATATTAAAATAAATATTATAAATTATTCTTAACTAAAATTTAACTTAAAGAAATAAAATCAAGCATAATTAAGTTACTAAATCAATTGGTACATATAATTATATAATTTAATACATAATTATTTTATAAATTATATAATCATTAAAATTAATAAACTATTATTAAAATAAGAAAGTAGTATATAATATTTAAATAATAGTTTAAACTAAATAATACTATTGATAATCGATATATTTAACATAATCTATTATATTTTATTTTTTCTATTACAATAAATGTAACCATGTATTGTTAATATTCTTTTCTATATCTACATATATATACTATAATTTAACTATGACTTTATGTAAATTCGATAAGTAATATTATTCTTCATTATAAAATTATAAATATAAAATATTTTTATTCTGAAAAATAGAACAAAAAAATAATATTATTCAACCACAAGATAGTTTTTGTATTTAGAAATCATATTAATCAAAATATATGACTATAAACCAAAATAAAAATCCCGAAATAAAATAATATTATTAAAAATAAAGAAAAACAAATTGATGTATTTAAAAACAATTTTATAAATATGTAATACAAATAAACTACGGTTAAAAAATAAGCTTAAACAAATATAAAATAAAAAAACCTAAACAAAATATTAACTTGCTACAAAACACTGAATTGTTTGTTAGAATTGACAATTATTCTCCAAAACTTTTACAAAGAAAAAAAACTGTTGTTCAAAATATTTACAAATCTTATCTTAATAATAAAAAAATACTCGTGCTAAGCACGGATCAGAGTCTAGTGGTTAATTATCAAAGCTTTATTAAACTTATTGAAAGGTTGTTGGATCTCGCGACGTGGCTAAATATTTTAGAGATGTAGATAAATGATAATACCAAACATAAGCTGGTATTATAGAGATGTAGATAAATGATAATACCAAATATTTTAGAGATGTAGATTAATGATAATACAAAATATTTTGGATTGGATTGAGTTGATCCATTAACTTTTATCTCATATAATAGACACAGTCTTCGATGAAGTTTCTTCCCCAGTAGCTTTCAAGAACATAACCTGGTATGGCATATAGGTGGTTAAAGCCAAACGCTGAACGCCATATGCTGCAAATAACCCGACATCTATGCAATCGTTATCTTTAGGACAATACGCAAATCTGTAACCGGTAAGTAAGTGGTGAAATTTCTTGATCTGGAACAAACTCCTTGAATCTGGCTGAGTACAAGCCTTTATGAACTGCGTACCATCCCCGTCGGGGAACCAACCCACCAGTAGATTGAATTGATTTCATATTTGATGTTCATCTCGATGTTGAGGTTCTCTGATTCTGGAACGAACCCAACTCTAGACCTCCAGTTTGAGAATCTTACGGAAATACCTTTCCACATCCTTTCCACCCCAACATAGCGGGGGCATTCGTTGTCACCACGGGGGTAGACAGTCAGGCCGCCAGCATCTGAAACGCCGTAGTACACGGGGAGAACGTAGTTTTGAGCTTATTTCTGCCATTACATATATTTTTCTCACAGACTCACACAAGTGCGGGAAACAATATTCCGCTGCGCCGCTGTCGCGTTTCCGTGTTTCCCCAACAGAGTGGTATCAGAGCTTGAGGTTGTGAGCTTTAGATTTCGGTAACTTTGGTTATTGGTTTTGCTTGTGTGAGAGATGGAAAATATGGGCAGGATGATCAGTTTGAATGGTGCTAATTATCATACATGGAAAGGCAAGATGGAAGATTTTCTTTTCGTGAAAGAATTCCACGTACCGGTTTTTCAGGAGAAGAAACCCGATGCGAAAACGGATGATGAGTGGAAGTTGCTGCATCGACAAGTCTGTGGTTCGATAAGGCAGTGGATAAATGATAATTTTTTGCATCATGTTGAAACAGAGACTAATGCTCGTTCTTTATGGTTGAAGCTGGAGCAGTTGTATGCTCGGAAGACCGGGAATAATAAGATGTTCATGATTAAGAAGTTGATTGAGTTGAGGTATCAGGATGGTACTCCTATGATGGATCACTTGAATGCGTTTCAGGGACTAATCAACAAGCTTTCTGACATGGGTATTCATTTTGAAGATGAGATTCACGGTTTGTGGCTTCTTGGTACATTACCGGATTCTTGGGAAGTGTTCACGCTTTCTCTTTGTAACTCCGCAGCGAATGGCGTTATTTCGATGAACTTAGTGAAGAACAGTGTTTTGAATGAGGAAACGAGAAGGCAGTCGAATCCTAGTTCCTCACGTTCAGATGTTATGGTTACTGAGTCAAGGGGGAGGAGTTCACATCGTGAGTCCAAGAAGGAGAAGAACAGGAGCAGAAGCAAATCTAATAGATTTGCGAATTTGGAGTGCCACTACTGTCATAAGAAAGGGCACTTGAAGAAAGATTGCTGGAAGTTGAAAAAGGACAACAAGCAAGGAAATCGTCAAGGAGATGGTGAAGATCGGGTGACTGTCACCGAGGATCAGTTTCTTATTCTTGACGAGGGTGATGCCATTAATGTTGCATGCCAGGACACCAGTTGGGTTGTTGATAGTGGAGCTACTAGTCATGCTACATCGCAGCGGGATTTGTTCACTACCTATACTCCAGGTAGTTATGGTTCAGTTAAGATGGGTAATGATGGTTTGGCTCAGGTTGTTGGCATTGGTGATATTTGCTTGGAGACGAGTCTTGGTACAAGACTTCTGCTTAAGGGAGTTAAGCATATCCCAGATATTCGGTTGAATCTGATTTCTACAGGAAGACTTGATGATGAGGGTTTCTACAGTTTATTCGGTGGTGGTAAATGGAAGCTCTCACGTGGTTCTATGGTTATGGCTCGAGGTAATAAGTCTTCATCTTTCTATTGGATGCAGGCTAAGGTCTCCAAAGACATTGTTAATGCAGTGGAGAATGATAATGCCAGGGAGTTGTGGCATAAGAGACTCGGTCATATGAGTGAGAAGGGATTGTCTGTGTTGTCAAAGAAGGAGGCTATTCTAGGGATCTCCGGTATGCACTAACAGAAGTGTGAGCATTGTTTTGCTGGGAAACAACACAGAGTATCGTTTAAGTCTTCTGCACCTTCGAGGAAACCCGAAATACTTGACTTGGTGCATTCAGATGTGTGTGGTCCAATGAAGACAAAATCTCTTGGTGGTGCATCATATTTTGTCACATTCATTGATGATCATTCGAGGAAGTTGTGGGTTTTCACTTTGAGGACGAAGGATCAGGTTTTGGGATATTTCAAGCATTTTGTGGCATTGGTTGAGAGACAGACGGGAAAGAAGTTGAAGTGTATCCGTAGTGATAATGGTGGTGAGTATTCTGGACCATTTGATGCTTATTGCAGGGAACATGGTATTAGGCATCAGTTCACGCCGCCTAAGACTCCACAATTGAATGGGTTGGCTGAGAGGATGAACAGAACGATTGTCGAGAGGATCAGATGTTTGATTTCGCAGTCAGGCTTACCGATGACTTTCTGGGGTGAAGCTTTGAGTTCTGTTGTTCACGTGTTGAATTTGTCACCAAGTGCTCCATTGGATGGTGACATTCCAGAGAGAGTTTGGACCGGCAAGGATGTTTCTTACGGTCATTTAAGGGTCTTTGGGTGCAAGGCTTTCGTGCACATTCCTAAAGACGAAAGATCGAAGCTTGAGATGAAGTCGCGACAATGTGTGTTCATTGGTTATGGTTAGGATGAGTTTGGGTACAGATTTTATGATCCCGTTGAGAAGAAGCTCATAAGGAGCAGAGATGTTGTGTTCATGGAAGATCAAACGATTAAGGACATTGACAAGTCCGAAAAACCAGCTCAGAGAAATGAAGGTTTGATTGATTCAGCGGTTTTTCCTTCTACATCAGTCCACGGTCAGAATGAGGGTGAGGTTCATGTTGATACACCTGGTACAGATGATGCTCCCGCACATGATGATGACGGTATTGGTGATCATGGTGACGATCATGGTGAGACACCAACTACCGAGAACCTACCTACTGTTAGAAGATCCGAGAGGGGTCCAACACCGTCGACAAGGTATAAACCTAGTGAGTATGTGTTACTTACTGATGGGGGAGAACCAGAAAGCTTTGGTGAAGCTTTGGTGGATGAACACAAAGAGAAGTGGTTAGAAGCCATGGGAGAAGAGATGGGTTCTTTTGAAGAGAACGACACATATGAGTTGGTGAAGTTGCCTAAGGGTAAAAAGGCGTTGCTTAATAAGTGGGTGTATAGGATTAAGCATGAAGATACCAGTTTGCTACCTCGATACAAGGCTAGATTGGTTGTGAAAGGGTTCAGTCAAAAGAAGGGGATTGATTATGATGAAATCTTTTCTCCTGTTGTGAAGATGTCATACATTCGGGTTGTACTTGGATTGGCAGTGAGTCTTGATCTAGAGGTTGAGCAGATGGATGTAAAGACGGCTTTCCTTCATGGTGATTTGGAGGAAGAGATTTACATGGTACAACCAGAAGGCTTTGTGGAAAAGGGCAAAGAGGAGTTAGTTTGTCGCTTGAAGAAAAGCCTTTACGGATTGAAGCAAGCACCGAGGCAGTGGTACATGAAGTTTAAGTCGGTTATGGGGGAGCATGGTTATAAGGAGACTACTTCAGATCATTGTGTATTTGTACAGGTGTTTGGTGATGATGATTTTATCATCTTGTTGCTGTATGTTGACGACATGTTGATTGTGGGCAGGAACTTGAGCAGAATTCAAGAGTTGAAGAAGCAGCTTAGCAAGTCCTTTGCCATGAAAGATTTGGGTCCAGCGAAGCAAATTCTTGGTATAAGAATTGTTCGAGATAGAGGTGAGAAGCTGATTCACTTGTCTCAGGAGAAGTACATTGAGAAGGTACTTCAAAGATTTCACATGGACAAGTCTAAAGTTGTAAGCACTCCTCTTGCTACACACTTTAGATTAACCGGTCAACAGAGTCCGAAAATAGATGCAGAGAAGGAAGATATGGCGAGGGTTCCATATGCTTCTGCAGTTGGTAGCTTGATCTATGCTATGGTTTGTACAAGACCAGATATAGCTCATGCAGTTGGAACAGTCAGTCGTTTTCTTTCGAAACCAGGAAGAGAACATTGGAATGCTGTGAAGTGGATTTTGAGATATCTTCGAGGGAATTCTAGTTTGAAGCTTACCTTTGGAGGTGATAAGCCATTGCTGGTGTGTTACACAGATGCTGATATGGCTGGAGATGTTGATTCCAGTAAGTCTACTTCGGGTTACTTGGTAACATTTGCAGGAGGAGCTGTGGCATGGCAGTCAAGGTTACAAAAGTGTGTTGCACTTTCTACCACTGAAGCTGAGTTTATAGCTGCAACAGAAGCTTGTAAGGAGTTGTTGTGGATGAAGAATTTTCTTGATGAGATTGGTTTCAGGCCAGAGAAGTATGAGTTTCTTTGTGATAGTCAAAGCGCAATTTGTCTCGGGAAGAACTCGACATTTCATTCGCGTTCGAAACACATCAACAAGAGGTATCATTGGATACGTGATGTGGTTGCTTCTAAGGAAGTGGATTGTGAAAGTTCATACGGATGATAATGGAGCTGATATGATGACAAAGTCATTGCCGAGATGGAAACTTTAGGTTTGCCGAAAGATAGCCGGTATGGCTGTTTCCTCCAACTAGTCGGAGGGGGAGTTTGTTGACATCCTCCTATTGGAAGAACATTAAATATATATATATATATATATATATATATATATATTATATATGTATTATATGTGTGATTGGTGGCTTTAGGGTCAGACAGAAAAGAGTGTCGACAGACAAGAAAAAGAAAAAAAAAGAGAGCAGAGAGAGTGAAGAGAAGAGGAGAAGAAAAAGGAGAGAAAAACAGTTTTTGCCAGTGTTCTTCAAGCTCACGATCGGATAGTCAAACGAGCTCTGATTTAGCTAAAATTTGCAGGGAAGCTTCGTGACTCAGTGGTCTTCAGATTCAACGGTGGGATTTTGGTTTCAACGGTTGGTTTGTCAGATATCTGGGTTTTAGCGTGACTGGCTGCAGTGGTTCAGACGGATATGTTTTGAGTGTTTGAGAAATCCAACGGTGAGATATTCTCTTCTTGAGCTGAAATTTTGCAGAGGTGTTCTTGACTTGTTTATCTAGGATTTGTACGGTGGAGATTGGATTTAGTGAGCGGAATCCTAGTGAACGTAGAGTCGTTTTAGGCTGCATATTTCTGAGCTTTGTATAGCTCTCTTGTTGATTCTTTGTTGTGTTGGAGATTGCTCTTGTTGAGATTTACTCTCTGGTGTTGTTCTTTGGAACAGAGAGGACGTGGTTGTACTCACTCTATTTGATATAGTGGATTTGGAGTGGACTACGGTCCCGAGGTTTTTCCTTCTCACATCGAGAAAGTTTTCCACGTAAAAATTGTCGGTCTCTTTACTTTGCGTTTTTGAGCTTGTTTCTGCCATTACATATATTTTTCTCACAGACTCACACAAGTGCGGGAAACAATATTCCGCTACGCCGCTGTCGCGTTTCCGTGTTTCCCCAACACGTAGTAGCTGTGCCCGTCGACTATGGTATCACCATCAGTGTCGAGAATTGGTCCGCTTGCGTTTGTGGTCGCGGCCAAAACAGCGGTTAAAGCAAACACGAAGTAAAACATATGATTCATGTTGATTTGATTTGAATGTTACGTACTGGATGAAGAAAATGTGGGTTCAAGACTTCAAGTGTTCGGTATTTATTTATTTATTTATACACGGATATGCACATACAACTTTGTCTAGGCTGGTTTTAACTTTAAAATTAGAGAAGATGTCTATCTTTTCTTTTAAAAATTATTTTTGTTTACTCCACTTTCCTTACATGTTTCTTTAATTATTTTTATTTTTATTTTTGTTACGAACCCTTCTTTAATTTGTTTGTTTATTTATTTTTTACTAGTGTCTGGTCCGTGCGTTTGCACGGGCTGACTTTTTTGTTTTTAAAATTTTGTGTGTTAAAGTGATGTATAAATTAAATAAACCATTAACAGAAAACTAAAGGTATGTTAAATAAATTTATATGAGATAAGTGTCATCCAATTTAATGGGACGGTGGATTTACCAAAAAAAAAGAAAGCTTTTAATAAAAAAAAAATGTTGAGCGTGATCAGCTCATCCACTAAACCTCGACAATATCGATGATCATCAAAAAAAAATTCGGTGAAGCACTAAAATCATCGAAAACACCTACCAAAAATCTATGAATTTCCTAATAATCAAACATGAGGCGTCGAATATTCCAAGCCGTGTATTTCTTGTTTATCTGAGGTTTGTAGTACACATGGCAATCAATCTAGGCTCCAAAGAGAAATACCAATGCCATCGCCCATTACGCCACAACAAAGTCATATATTAAAAGGTTGTCACCAGCTTATCTTCATCCACGGTCTCCATTTTATTAGTCTCAGCATTGCCTGCATTTCTCTTAACCTTGAAAGGTCATTTGTTTCCTTCATTGAATCGAATAAAATGAGAAATTGGGGAATTCAAGTGAATTCCATAGTTATAAATGACCTTTGTTCTGTTTGGTTTTATAAATTTTTAATTTCTTCCTTTTTGGGGTTAGAGTGCGAGTTCCAAAACAATACTCGAATATATCTGTGATAAAGTGATCAACGTAAGAAATCTAATTTGGAAATTCATTTTTTTTTTCTTTATACCACTATGAAAGTTATGAAATTGTGTACATTTGAATATATCTGATTTACTCATTTCACACCAATTGTGATAGTTGAAAGTGAGAGAAGATCACCTAACTGTGCATCTTTTTTTTACAATAAGATAGATCATAAACAACTAAATCTTCACAGCACATATCAGTTTCTTCTTTCCAAAGGAATCTTCTGAGTTTCATATTTGATGAGTCTCGTAACTCTGTCTCCTCTTAAATTTTATCGCCCTCTTTCTTGATTTCTGGTAAAGGCTCTCTGATTTTCATCATATATTCGTCTCTGTTCCTCCAGATCATGTTGATTTCGTATCTCTTGACCTCTATTCTTTTCCTCTCATAATAACTCTGCCATCCAGTGGCGTCTCTTTGTCTCTGTTTCTCTTTTCTCTTGAGCCTCTGCATATTCATGTTCCTGCAGATTTCCTGAGTATTAACCATGTGGTCCTCTATAATCAAAAGAAACATACTGATTAAAAAAATCAGGATCATAAGTAAAACAAAATAACCAACATACATGTATAGTCAGATATCATCAAATTTATACAACGTACATATATTTGTATCTTTCTCTTGAAGCATGCGAATAGGTCTTGCCTAAGAATGAACATCCAAGTATACTGAAAACAGTAACAATATAGAGGTCACATTCACACTCGCCCCTCCCATCCATTCTCATAACATCAATAAAGTACATACCTGTAAAAATACGTCTGTCAACAACCTCGTGATACTCTTATTGGATGTTATACCTGAAATTTCTTTAGAAGCTGAAGTTTATGTTATAACAAAGAGTAGTTGGTTTATATACCTGAAGTCTCTTTAGAAGCTTATTTAGCTTTTCATATTGGTTGTCAATCTCCTGAACCTAAGAAGACAAAGAAGAAACGCTTAGGCACATAAAGTAACACTCTTTATTTAGTTGAGTATTACAGAGTCCACAATCACCTTTTTGAAGAATCTTCTAAAGATTTTGTGTTTTGCACAATGTAATTTTTTTATATAACTGTACACATTCCATAACCTCTTCTTAGCTTGCATTTCCTTGTCGAAACCAAGACCAAAAATAATCTCAGACCACACTTCTTGGTGGTTGAAGCATCCATGGATTCCAACCGCTCATAAATAGCATTAAGAAGCTCTCCTCCATCATCCTGCAAAACACAAATAATAATAAAATCTATAATCAACATCCAACACAAGATATCAAATTAAGCATAAAGTCTATTGTTGTTTATATAAACCTGCTAAACAAAAGATTCAATTTCTTTCTCCCGCGTCAACTTCTCCTCGTCACAGTTCATGAGAGCCTTAAGGGAAGTCATGTCAGTAGTTTTAATCTCGTGGGAGAGATGATATATATCCATGTGATTATCAATTCTCTAATTCTTAGAAACCGACATTGATGAACAAACACAAACTCATTAAGAACTACACACAACAAAACCTGCAGAAAACCCAATTACGAAATTCAAATTTCAGAGGGAATCCCAAGCGACGATAGGTTACAAAACTGAAGAAATTAAATTGATTCCTGGAGAAATTCAAAATGATTAGGAAGAAAACAGAGAAAACATTACAGATCATACATACCAAGATCCGACTTTGATGATTGTGTCCCTTGCTGATGAATCGTTTCTAGGTTTTTGTCTTCTTCAAGTATTATGACCCGACAAACGATTTACATTAATAAACCTAGAAGAAGACAACAAATCCAGTTCCAGATCAGGAAGAAACTATAAACAACAAATCCCTAAATTCGGTGAAGACAGAGAAATTTGGAAGAGTCTCTCAAATAAAAATTTCTAATTTTAGGGTTTTGAATCAAAATCGAAAAGAGTTTGGTGAGATTGTTAGGGTGTTTATGTTTCTGTGTTTTAATGCTGGTTTTGGCGAATCTCAGAGAGATCATGGAGGAAGAAGAGAGAGAACAATTATAATCGGAAATTCTGGGTAAGAGAAAATGGTTAGAACTTATTGTTGGGGTACAATAGAGTGGAAAAGATCCTGGAGAGATTGGGGATAGTGGGTTTTTGGCGGAATAAAATTTTCCAGAATTTTTTTTTCTTTTTCGTTAAAAGTTATGAGCTAAAATAAAGCTGAAACTGCTTGGAATAAAAAAGATGAAGAGAGTTTTGGTTTGAGCTTTAAGAAAATAAAAAAAGCTAAAAAATCCGAAAATTAATGAGAGCATGCCACGATGGATTTGTCTACGTGTCAACATGATAAGTAGGCAGTTAAGAGCAATTTTGCTAGTGCATTATAGGTAAAAGGATGGGTTGGGTAATGGGGGATAGGTTAATTTATATTAGACATTAAAATTAATCAATTGTACACCTTGAGAAGATGGTCATCTAGTAAATATATATTCCACTTTCAAGGCACCTTTTTTTTTTTTTTTTAACGCTAACAACCCATTGTATTTCATTAAAGGCCCAAAAGGCCAGATTTAGTTACAAAAAGACAGGCTATAGGATTTAATACGGATACAAAGCGTATTGGGCTAACATTGGCCCAAATTAAAAGTAAACGGTCTCGGTTTGCTGGAAAGTGAGCACGCAGACGTGTCTCTTGATCGAAAAGGCTTGCCACGCGTCGAGCATAGGGAATCGGTGGGCATGCAAAACGCTGAGAACTCTCCGGTCACCGGAAAATGCCATAGCTGCATAGGAAAACAGAACCGTAATCGCTCGGCGACGAAGGTGGAGAGAGAAGGTTGTCGACAGTGCTTGGGTGGAAAAGCGCCATGGTAAGATCAGGAAACGGACAGAAAGTCCAGGTCCAACCTACACCGAGTCCGACAAGTATGCCGGAAAACAAGGCGGCAAAGCTTCCACTTATTATTTAGACAAAGACGGCGAATCTAAGACGGTAGAAGATTCGCCGAAGCCAAGGCAGTCATCGACGGCAGGCAAAAACAAAAGCTAGAGACCAACACAGTCGCGTAAATCATCACGCTTCCATCTCCTTCTGAAATATTTAGATCTGAGAAGAAGGAATAATAAAAGAAGTGATGAAAGAAAAGTCTCTCTCGAAAGGAAGAGAGAGAAAGAAGTGACACACGAACGTTTAAATCTTCGAAAGTCTCTTTCAAGGCACCTTTCACGACCCCTCTTTATTTATGGCCGACTAGGCGCTGCAAATATGTACATTGACTTTTTCTGGCGCTATTTATCAATCTGTGAATTATTTTATTTCTTTGTGAAAACGTCTCAAATTAATGAAGAGCACGATAAATAAAAAAGAAACAAATCACAAAAATACTAAAAAATCACAACATTTTAATTTTGTCTAAAATATGTTGTAATTTGTAAATTAGCTACTAGATAATATTTCAGGAGATATTCGTTCATCCGTTCATTTTGTTACATCCAACTGTGTAAGTATGAGAAATTTTTAGACAATCAAACTTACTTTATTTTTTTCTATAAAAATGGTCTGTAGAAGGTTTTGTGTTATTAGATAATCTTTTGTTTTTAATATGTGGTCATTCTAAAAGAGGAATGTTTCTGGTTAATTAGTTTCCAAGTTATGTGAATCTTAAACTAGAGAGAGCGATAATTAAAAAGAAAAAAGAAAGACACAAAGGAAAGATGTTTCACTCCATAAATGATGACTGATGAAAAAATAAAACAGTGTGTTGTGAATAGAAGAGAGATAGAAGAATTGGTGATGTTTATTCCAATGAATGAAAGCTCTTTTATATAGGAATACAAATACTTGATGACCAAGTAAAACCTAGTGTACAAGTAATTCTAGAAGCTACTACGAGATGGGCCTTATAATGGGCATCCATCTTATTATTCATAACACTCCCCCTTAGATGTCCATTATAATGGAATGGTTCGTAATGCGTTTAAGATGTTGTCTCATTAAAAACCTTACCAGGAAAAATCAATGGGAAAAACCATGGTTAAGGGAAAAGAGTGCAACATGCCATTACCCCCCCTCTTGAGTACACGTGTCGAGATCTTTGAGACGGCGTAACCCGATCTGATGAACTAACTTCTTGAAAGTAGAAGTAGGTAGCGCCTTTGTAAATAAGTCAGTCAAATTATCGCTTGAACGGATCTGTAGAACATGTATATCGCCGTTCTTCTGTAGATCTTGTGTGAAGAAGAATTTTGGTAGAATGTGCTTTGTTCTATCACCTTTAATGTATTCGTCTTTGAGTTGTGCGATGCATGTTGCATTGTCTTCATACATAATTGTTGGAGCTTCTTTCCCTACAGAAATACCACAATCTTCTTTATATGATGAACGACAGATCTTAACCATACACACTCGCGGCTAGCTTCATGGATGGCTAAAATCTCTGCATGGTTAGAAGAAGTAGCGGTGAGAGTTTGCTTCATAGATCGCCAAGAAATGGCAGTACCTCCGCAAGTGAACACATCCTGTTTGTGATTTAGCAGTATGGGGATCGGATAAGTATCATGCATATGCAAAACCAATTTGGCCTTCCTTGGATAAGTTAGAAAAGAATAAGCTCATGTCTTTTGTACCTTGGAGGTAACGAAGTATATGCTTAATCCCATTCCAATGCCTTTGAGTTGGGCATGAGCTAAACATTGCTAATAAATTCACCGAAAATGATATATATGGTCTTGTGTGACTAGCAAGATACATTAATGCTCCTATTGAACTTAAGTATGGTACTTCAGGGCCAAGAACTTCTTCATTGTTTTCTCGAGGACGGAATGGATCCTTTGACACATCAAGTGATCTTACAACCATTGGACTACTCAAGGGGTGTGCTTTATCCATATAGAACTTTTTGAGCACATTTTCCGTGTATGTTTCTTGATGTACTAGAATTCCATTCTTTACATGTTCAATTTGTAGTCTCAAACAAAATTTTGTTTTCCCAAGATCTTTCATCTCAAATTCTTTGTTCAAATACTCCACTGTATATGAAATCTCTGTAGGAGTTCCAATAATATTTAAATCATCAACATATACTGCAATTATCACAAATCCTTTCTCAAATATCTTTATAAAGATGCATGGACTAACACGGTCATTCTTGTAGCCTTCTCTTAACAAGTATTCACTAAGACGATTATACCACATACGCCCTGACTGTTTTAGTCCATAAAGAGATCGATTTAGTTTTATGCAGTATTGTTCTCGGGAATTCGCATTTACTACTTCAGGTAGTTTAAATCCTTATGAGGTTTCCACTTTAAAAACTTCTGGAACTTTCACATAAATGTCATTGTCCAGTGGCTCTCAATTTCTTTTCTTGTTGTCAGACTAATAAGAAACTTTAAAGTAGTTGTTTCTACCACATGATAGTAGTTTCTTTATAATTCATTATAGATCTTTGTGAGAACCCTTTGTGCAACTACTGCTTTGCATCTCACAATTTCATCATCCTATATTCTTTCGTATAAAGACCTATTTATGTCTTTTGCATAAAAATATATTTATGCGCCATTGGTATTACACCATTAGGTGTATGGACTACTGGTCCGAATACTTTTTTCTTTTAAAGAGATTTTAACTTTGCATCTATTGTCTCTTTCCCTTTTATCCAATCATCACTTTGTGTACACTTTTCAATAGATGGCTTATGATCCTCATTCTCTTCAACTGCTATATTGCATGCATAATTATTAATGACGTCGATTTGATATCCGTTCCATATTGTTCCATATATGACATAACTATTTGAGATTTCTTTATTCTCAGGTACCTGAATTTCTTTCTTGTCATGTTTACCATCTCTTCTTGAGATCCTTAATATCATTCCTCGCTCCTGCCATTCTCATTCATGCTCCTTTTTCCGAGGATTATTATATTTAGAACCGATATGTCTATCACGCTTCATGCGCTTTTTAGACTCACTAGCAGTTTGATATTGTCCTTCTAGGACATCCATTTTAACTGGAGCATTTACAGCTGGTACATGTGACTTTGTCACTTTATTAGGTCATCAAAAGTGTCTAGCAATCGACTTACTAATATTTATAACCGAATTATCTTTTGTACTTCTTTCATATCATTTGGACTTTTAATTCACATCTTAGTCCGAGGATCAATAATAATTCAACTCATTTCTTTTTCCAGCTGTTTATTTTCCCCCCCTAATGTTGGATAGAGTGACTCATTAAAAGAGTCTCTAAATAAATCTTATAGATTTTATCTTCAATGGAGATCCATATCCAACATATATTCATAACCTTCTTTAAGGTCCCATCTTTTAGCCTTGTGGTGGATAGACCATAATATATACCACTTATCCAATTTCTAAATGTGGATCTTTGGTTCCTGACCCAAAAACCAATTTGACGGGGAGAGTTCTTAATTACTCTTTGGCATTATGCATATTAATGATGCTGCATCTTGGGTATGAACATTAGCTACATGATGTTCAACACATATCCCAATAGACTTACAATAATAATCAAAGGCTTAGGATGTGAGTTCTCCAGCATTATCAACTTGTCTTGACAAGGATATACATACGACATTCTAGTCGATGCATTAATTATACATATGGTGGATGATCAGTCCACCAGTGGGTGATCAAGCCCACAAAAATCTCCTTGTATACTTTACAGAAAGTAAATAAATTTCAAATCTATTTTTGGCTGGTGATAACCGTATTATCATATTGCCTTGTGAGCAAGCAGCATATAGAAGATCATTTATGAGAATCTCTGGTTCTTCAACAAATGTCGCATCATTACTAAACTGGGATGGCATAACCGGTTTGCCAAACATTAAACTTTTAGTAAACCTCTAGTTTACTATAACATTTATCTTCATTTTCTTTTGTGTATTACAATTTAGTAGATACTACATGTAGTTTCTCCAAAATACTTTTACTGCATTGGGCAATACTTGTTAATTGATATTCAACATTTTCCTTTACTTATCGTCTCAACATGATTAGAATTGAAATCCCCTAGATTTTTTTTATAAATGCTCATTAAGTTTATTTTCAGTGTGAACATAATCATCTAGATGTTCCACTTATAATAGATGTGGGATTCTCTAATTCTCCCCTTTGAGATAATGAAACTTCATTTTCATCTATCTCAAATTTAATCCCACTTTAGAAATCGACAACATACCTAACTTGGGTCATGTGTATATCCTTTTGACATTTGAGACTTGGGTATGAACATTAGCTACATGATGTTCAACACATATCCCAATAGACTTACAATAATAATCAAAGGCTTAGGATGTGAGTTCTCCAGCATTATCAACTTGTCTTGACAAGGAGGCTTTAAGGTACTTGTTAGCTAAGAAGGAGGCTAAACCCCGACTGTTGAGATGGATACTTCTACTGTAGGAATTTGATCTCGAGATACAAGACAAGAAAGGTGTTGAGAATGGAGTAGCTGATCACTTGTCAAGGCTGAGGATTGACAAGTAGGTACCGATAGATGACTCTCTACCGGAAGCCGCATGGTCTGTGTATACAACCACTTTCGATCCCACCAAGTATGATCTGAATTTGTCGAATGTAAATACTACTGCCAAGAGTTCCTTCTCCGTGGTTGCATATTTGACTTGAGAGTCATCCAAAGTTTTGCTCGCATAGTATATCACATGAAGCTTCTTGTCCTTCCTCTGGCCCAAGACTGCTCCAACCGCATAGTCACTTGCGTCACACATAATCTCAAAGGGGAGATCCCAGTCTGGAGCTTGAACTATTGATGCACTCATAAGTGCATTCTTGATCTTGTTGAACGCTTGTAGGCACTCTTCATCGAAAATGAATTCCGTCTCCTTGCACAGCAGCCTTTTTAAAGGCCTTGCGATCTTTGAAAAGTCCTTGATGAACCGTCGGTAGAAACCAGCATGACCTAACAAGCTCCTTATGCCTTTGACCGAGTTTGGTGGTCGCAATCCCATCATCACATCTATCTTGGCTTTGTCCACCTCAATCCCCTTCTCTGAAATCTTGTGCCCAAGCACTATCCCTTCCTTGACCATGAAGTGGCATTTCTCCCAGTTTAGTACCAAGTTTATCTCCTCACAACGCTGAAGTACCATGCACAAGTTAGACAGACAAGCAGCAAACGAGGAACCATACACAGAGAAATCATCCATGAAAACTTCAACCATTTCTTCAATTAAGTCAGAGAAGATTGACATCATGCACCTTTGAAAGGTAGCTGGAGCATTACATAATCCAAATGGCATTCTTCGATATGCAAAGGTGCCATAAGGACATGTGAATGTCGTCTTCTCTTGGTCATTAGGGTGAATGGGTATTTGAAAGAACCCACTGTACCCATCAAGAAAGCAATAGAATGGATGATTTTCTAAGCGTTCAAGCATTTGGTCAATGAATGGGAGAGGGAAATGGTCTTTTCTGGTGGCTGAGTTCAATTTCCTATAATCAATACACATTCTATGACCAGTTATAGTTTTTGTAGGGATTAATTCATTCTTCTCATTTTTAACCACAGTTATACCTCCCTTCTTTGGAACTACATGAACAGGTGAGACCCATGTGCTATCTGAAATAGGAAAGATAATCCCTGCATTCAAGAGTTTCAGAATTTTCTTTTTAACAACTTCTTTCAAATTAGGATTTAGTCTCCTTTGGTGCTCAATTGAAGTCATTGTTTCATCTTCCAAGTGGATTCTATGGGTGCAAAGTGTAGGTGATAAGCCTTTAATGTCATCAAGTGAATACCCTATGGCTCTCCTATATTTTCTCAGTTCATTTAGGAGTAAGTTCAGTTCATTTTCATTAAGGGTTTCACTTACTATGACAAGGTATGATGAGTTTGGTCCCAAGAAAGCGTACCTTAGCCCTTCGGGAAGTTGTTTGAGCTCTACCTTTGGTGCTTTCAGCTCACACCAGTAATTGTCTAGGCTAGACTCACCATTGCTAGCTGGTTTGCTCGCTTCTTCTCCTTCCATGGACTTGATACTGTGGACTTCTTGAGGCAGTTCCAGGAATTGATCGTTTTCCTCCAACACCTTGCGAGAGTCTAGGAGTTTTGCATACTCTTGTCCTTCCTTGTTGACCATCTCACTCACGTCTTTCTTTGTGGTCATGACTACCTCCAGGGATTCTTACATAGCTAGCTCTTCCAAGTATTCGTCAGCCAAAGCATCCAATGTTTCAATCCAAAAGGCCTGCCCTTGAATTATCGGTTTCTTCATCACTTCATTGATGTCAAACTTGAGGATATGGTTCTTTCCCAAGTACAAGTCAATCTTCTCCTTCTTAACATCAATTATGGCTCCAGCAGTGGCCAAAAAAGGTCGTCCAAAGATCAGGGGATCTTTTGGTTCTTCATCCATTTCTAGAACAACAAAATCTGTCGGAATTTCGAAATTACCGACCATGACCGGAATATCTTCAAGCATGCCAACCGGAAGTCTTATTGACCTATCAGCCAATATCAGTGATATTCTACACTCCTTGTAGCGTGTGAAAACAAGGCTCTTTGCTACTGAAAGTGGCATCAAGCTTACACTTGCTCCAAGATCACATAGACATCTCTCAAAGGAGAGTGGTCCCAAAGCACATGGTAGGGTGAAGCTTCCAGGATCTTCTAGCTTCCTTGGAATGGTCCTTCACTGGATGATGGCACTACACTCGTGGGTTAGGACAACCATGCCTTCCATCTCTTTTGTTCTTTCCTTGACTGCATCTTTGAGGAATTTGCTGTATTGAGGCACAAGCATGAATGCATCCATCAATGGCATGGTGAGCTGAATCTTCTCCATTTGCTTGTCAAAGAGTGCTCTATACTTCTCTAAGAGCTTCTTCTTGAACCTTCCAGGAAAGAGAAGTTTTGGTTCATAGGCTGGTGGCACAAAAACGTTCTCCTTGGATGTAGAGGTGGAACCGGTTTTTGGCTTCTCCTTTGTTTCTTCATACATTTTACATTTTCCTTTGATATCTTTGACTTCTTCTGCATCATTCCTTTCTTTCTCAATGGTTTATTTTTCACCTTCTAGTTCAAAGTCCATCCCCCCACCTTGTTTCTCATTGTCCACAATGAGCTCTCTTGATGGTAGCTCTCTTCCACTTCTAAGTGTGATGGCATTGATGTATTCTTTTGGGTTTGGCTCTGGTTTTCCTGGTAGGAAGCCTGGTGGTCGGTTTGATGAAGTGCATGATAGGTTGGGGTGTTGTTTGAGGGCTGCAACATCGGATGCTAGGCTTTCATGTTGTGCCTTTATTTCGTTTAACACCTTTTTTGTACTTTCCATGAACTGCTTCATCAATTGTGTTGGATCATCTGCTCTTTGATTGTTGTTTGAACTTCCTTGGCCTTGAAATTGCTGGTTCCCTTGATAGGCTCCTTGATTGTTGTACTGTTGTCTTGGTTGGAAGTTCCCTTGTTGATTGTTGTATGACTGTCTTGGCTGAAAGTTCCCCTTGTAGTGTTGTTTGTCCTTGCGGCTTGAATGGAGGATAAGATTGATCTTGAGGGTTCTCGACGTTGTTGTTACGGTATGAAAATTTGGGATGATTCCTGTAGTTCTGGTTGAATCCTTTATTGAATCCTTGGCCTCCGATGTAATTCATTTCAGCATGTCCCTCCATATTCATCTCAGTTTCTTCTTCAAAGAAACTCTGTTGTTGATCAAAATCTCCCACAAAGCTAACATTCCTCTGATTTTCTTTTAGCAACTTGTCCAGCTTCTCATTGAGGGCTTTGATCTCCCTTCTTTGGTCATCTCTATCTCCACTTTATCGGTATGTGCGGTCATATTCTTCTCCATAGTTTGAGTCACTGATAGCCAAGTTCTCCACCAGCTGCATGGCTTCTCTTTCATCCTTTTGTAAGAAGTTGCAATTGCTAGCAGTGTCTAGCATCATCCGGTATTTGGGAAGTATACCACGGTATAGTGTGCTCAGTAGACTCTCCTTGGTGAAGCCATGATGGGGGCACTGGTTGGTGTAGCTCTTGAATCACTCCCAAGCTTCTCCAAAGTTTTCTGTGGTTTTTTGTTTGAAGCTTGAAATGTCATTCCTCAGCTTTGCTGTTCTTGATTTGGAGAAGAACTTGGATAGGAAGAGCCTTTTGCATTCATCCCAAGAATTGATTGAGTTTGGTGGAAGGTTCTTCTCCCATAGGTGGGCTTTCTCTCCAAGTGAGAATGGAAAGATTATCAGCTTCATTGCATCTTCAGAAATCCCATTGATGCGGACTGTTCGACAAGCTCTGTCGAAGTTGTGAAGGTGGTCTAGTGGATCCTCCATCGGTAGGTCATGGAATTTGTTTCCTTGCACCATGTTGATGATGCTTGCCTTGATTTCATAGTTGTTGTTTTCCACTGCCGGTGGAATGATCCCAGAATTGTAGTCGTTGATGCTGGGTTCCTCATAGGCTCCAATGGCTCTGTGTGCTCTAGGTGGATGGTTTGGTCTGTTGAGTTCATTTTCGTCGTGCGGTTGTTGCGGATTGTCAGCCATGTTGTTTTGTACTCTTGGTGGCCTTTGTTGCTGCCTTCTCTTCCTTGAAATTTCCCTTTCGTGAGCTTTTATGTCTTCAACTCTTGGTACAAGGTTCGTTGGTCCCCTGCTCCTCAAGTTCATTCACCTGCAAAACAAAGGGAAAAGAAGTAGAGAAAGTTAGTATCACTGTAACCGAAAGACCTAGTCTCAAGCAAACACCAAATCCTAATGGCTTAATTAACAACCTCCCCGGAAACAGCGCCAAACTTGATAAGGATAGAATCAGTTTCCTCTTCACTTACTTCAGTTGCAAGTTTACAACCTAGTCGTTATAGTTTTGAGGTGTCAATCCACTCAGGTGATTAAACACACTAAGAATACATGTGATTTATTAATCTAAGTGCAACCAAATAAGTTTGTGGGTTTTGTTCCTAAAGACTAACAATAGAATCAAATTCCAATCATGATTAAACTTGATAGTGTAAACAATGGTGAGATCAAAACAAAAGTTAAACAAAGCATAAACAGAGCAATAAGTTGATTAAAAGACAATTGATTAAAAGCTAAGTTCCTTGGGTTGAGTTTTCGGTTTGGGCGATCAATATTTAGTTCAGAAGCATTCAACAAACAATGGGAGATTTCTTAGGCTAAGAACAACGATTCAAGTTACTCCACTCTCGTGATAATAAACCTACACCTATCAAGCATTAACATCAACTCTCGTTGACAATTTCAAGATAGATATGCAATAAGATCAAGTTCTTACTACCACTAAAATCCTTAAACATCAATTCTCATTGGTTAAGAATGTGAAGCACTTGATAGAGATTCAAACATAAACTACACCTCTCGGTGCTAGCAACATTTAAGATCAAGGAATTGATTGGCCATTTCAATCCTAGCATTAAGAACTTCTAACAAGTAAGAAACCAATATTCCCAAGTTTTTAAACAACCTAAACCATTTCTAGATCACCCTTACCTTAACTCAAACCCAGAAACTTAAAGAGAAACTACTCACTAGCCATGATAAATACAAAGCAAGACATGTTTAAAGAAGGCAAGAATAGAAGAACTCAAGGATGAACACAAGAACAAACTAAAATTGCATAAAAAGAACAAGAGAACTAATTTGTTTGAAGTAGTTGTTTTACAAGAGGTGATATGGCTCTTCTAACACACTAAGAGCCCTTAAATAGATCATAAAAACGTGCAATGGTCGACCACAAACACATGGAGTGGTCTACAAGCCAAAAGCAAAAAGAAAAAGTTGAACATGTGGGAAAAAGTGGTCTCACAGCGGCATGAGGCCGTCGCTGCCTGGAGCCGCTGTGGATGCCGCTGTCCAAAATCCCGTTCCGCAAAGACACTACAACGGCTTAGTGATGCCGCTGTAGGATGCCGCTATCAGGTCCTATGGTTCCACATCGGCTTGGTGATGCCGCTGTTGAATAAGCTCGCCTGCAAGACTTCTACAGCGGCATGTGTATGCCGCTGTACCATGCCGCTGTCAGGTCTCCCCGCATTCCTTTGATGATTTTCCACTTTGGTTTGGTGCTCCTTTGGTCCCTACCACCTCCATTGCTCCTTGGTGCCCTTCTAGGGTCATCCTCCACCTAAAAAGAGAAAAACAAGACACATGCATTCCTGTTATGTCTAAATGCTTTTCCTAAAGCTAAAACACACTAATTATGTCTAAATGCTTTTCCTAAAGCTAAAACACACACTAAATCATGCTTAAAAACACTTAAAAACACAACACATCAATTATCAATACTTATCTAGAATAATAATTTATTGATATTTGTCATGATTTAATCATATGTTTAAACCATGTTTATTATCAATTCATGGTTTATCTTAATGGATTCAATTCTATATTTTTGCTCGTGTTCAATAACTTATATTCATACATTATATTACATTAAATTATAGTAATTATTTTCGATGAACAATGTTTCATATAGTAAAAGATTATGTTGCATTGTGTTTCCAAAATTTTAATTCTAATTTTAGGAAAATGCTTAAGTTTCTATTTTTAAATATCAATATATTTCCTTTTGTTTTAATTGTTTCCGAAATTTTAGATTCTGATTTAAGAAAAATATTTAAGTTTCTATTTTTAAATATCAATATATTCCCTTTTGTTTTAAGAAAAATATTTAAGTTTCTATTTTTCCCTTTTGCTAACTTGCATATCAACTCCAAACAAATATCTCGTAGCATGTGTAGTTTGATTATAAGTTTAAAGTTCATGATCATATTGTTTTGCCATCAAATTTCATGAGGTTTTGGATATTGGTAGCTTGACGTAAAATATCCACATGTTCTTTGGAACATTAATGCAAAAGAAATATATGATCACCAGAATGTGATATAGTCATAAACTCATCTTGATTGGTTAATATAAGATTATAAAACTTTAAGTTTGTGAATAAGTACTCATATAGAGATGTTATAGAAGTCATGCTCTATCTTTCATGCAAATATTGTTGTTCTGAAGACACAATATCATGAAAAGTGTTTGAGACGTACTATGAGTTTATATTTTATCTTATTGAAAAAGAAAAGTACCACAGTAATGACAATACCTGATGAGTAGCTATATAAGTAGTTGTAGACGTATATGTGGATATGAATATGGATATGGTCAAGGTCGAACCCATGAGTTTCTTTCAAAAATCATATTTTCACAAGAAGTGAGAAAATAAAAATGGTTGCAAATAAGAGATATTTCTTTTATGTGACCAGTAAAGAAACTAGTGAGAGTACAATATATGGTTCCCTATGGGAACCCGATTTAAAATCATTCTTGTGTTATACTTTCCCAAGTCTCAAATGTCAAAAAGATATACACATGACCCAAGTTAGGTATGTTGTCGATTTCTAAAGTGGGATTCAATTTGAGATAGATGAAAATAAAGTTTCATTATCTCAAAGGGGAGAATTAGAGAATCCCACATCTTTTATAAGCCGAACATCTAGATGATTATGTTCACACTGAAAATAAACTTAATGAACATTTATAAAGAAAATCTACGGGATTTCAATTCTAATCATGTTGAGACGATAAGTAAAGGGAAATGTTGAATATCAATTAACAAGTATTGCCCAATGCATTAATGTTCCAAAGAACATGTGGATATTTTACGTCAAGCCACCAATATCCAAAACCTCATGAAATTTGATGGCAAAACAATATGATCATGAACTTTAAACTTATAATCAAACTACACATGCTACAAGATATTTGTTTGGAGTTGATATGCAAGTTAGCAAAAGGGAAAAATAGAAACTTAAATATTTTTCTTAAAACAAAAGGGAATATATTGATATTTAACAATAGAAACTTAAATATTTTCCTTAAATCAGAATCTAAAATTTCGGAAACAATTAAAACAAAAGGAAATATATTGATATTGAAAAATAAAAACTTAAGCATTTTCCTAAAATTAGAATTATAATTTTGGAAACACAATGCAACATAATCTTTTACTATATGAAACATTAAAGCGTGTTCATCGAAAATAATTACTATAATTTAATGTAATATAATGTATGAATATAAGTTATTGAACACGAGCAAAAATATAGAATTGAATCCATTAAGATAAACCATGAATTGATAATAAACATGGTTTAAACATATGATTAAATCATGACAAATATCAATAAATTATTATTCTAGATAAGTATTGATAATTGATGTGTTGTGTTTTAAGTGTTTTTAAGCATGATTTAGTGTGTGTTTTAGCTTTAGGAAAAGTATTTAGACATCATTAGTGTGTTTTAGCTTTAGGAAAAACATTTAGACATAACAGGAATGCATGTGTCTTGTTTTTCTCTTTTTAGGTGGAGGATGACCCTAGAAGGGCACCAAGGAGCAATGGAGGTGGTAGGGACCAAAGGAGCACCAAACCAAAGTGGAAAATCATCAAAGGAATGCGGGGAGACCTGACAGCGGCATGGTACAGCGGCATACACATGCCGCTGTAGAAGTCTTGCGGGCGAGCTTATTCAACAGCGGCATCACCAAGCCGCTGTGGAACCAGAGGACCTGATAGCGGCATCCTACATCGGCATCACTAAGCCTCTGTAGGGTCTTTGCGGAACGGGATTTTGGACCGCGGCATCCACAGCAGCTTCACCATGCCGCTGTGGATCGAAGACCCTCACATCGGCTCCAGGCAGCGACGGCCTCATGCCGCTGTGAGACCACTTTTTCCCACATGTTCTACTTTTTTTTTTTTTTTTGGCTTGTAGACCACCCCATGTGTTTGTGGTCGACCATTGCACGTTTTTATGATCTATTTAAGGGCTCTTAGTGTGTTAGAAGAGCCATATCACCTCTTGTAAAAAAACTACTTCAAACAAATTAGTTCTCTTGTTCTTTTTATGCAATTTTTGTTTGTTCTTGTGTTCATCCTTGAGTTCTTCTATTCTTGCCTTCTTTAAACATGTCTTGCTTTGTATTTATCATGGCTAGTGAGTAGTTTCTCTTTAAGTTTCTGGGTTTGATTTAAGGTAAGGGTGATCTATAAATGGTTTAGGTTGTTTAAACACTTGGGAATATTGGTTTCTTACTTGTTAGAAGTTCTTAAGGCTAGGATTGAAATGGCCAATCAATTCCTTGATCTTAAATGTTGCTAGCACCGAGAGGTGTAGTTTATGTTTGAATCTCTATCAAGTGCTTCACATTCTTAACCAATGAGAATTGATGTTTAAGGATTTTAGTGGTAGTAAGAACTTGATCTTATTGCATATCTATCTTGAAATTGCCAACGAGAGTTGATGTTAATGCTTGATAGGTGTAGGTTTATTATCACGAGAGTGGAGTAACTTGAATCGTTGTTCTTAGCCTAAGAAATCTCCCATTGTTTGCTGAATGCTTCTGAACTAAATATTGATCGCCTAAACCGAAAACTCAACCCAAGGAACTTAGCTTTTAATCAATTGTCTTTTAATAAACTTATTGCTCTGTTTATGCTCTGTTTCACTTTTGTTTTGATCTCACCATTGTTTACACTATCAAGTTTAATCATGATTGGAATTTGATTCTATTGTTAGTCTTTAGGAACAAAACCCACAAACTTATTTGGTTGCACTTAGATTAAGAAATCACTTGTATTCTTAATGTGTTTAATCACCTGAGTGGATTGACACCTCAAAACTATAACGACTAGGTTGTAAACTTGCAACTGAAGTAAGTGAAGAGGAAACTGATTCTATCCTTATCAAGTTTGGCTCTGTTGCCGGGGAGGTTGTTAATTAAGCCATTAGGATTTGGTGTTTGCTTGAGCTTAGGTCTTTCGGTTACAGTGATACTAACTTTCTCTACTTCTTTTCCCTTTGTTTTGCAGGTGAATGAACTTGAGGAGCAGGGGACCAACGAATCTTGTACCAAGAGTTGAAGACATAAAAGCTCACGAAAGGGAAATTTCAAGGAAGAGAAGGCAGCAACAAAGGACACCAAGAGTACAAAACAACATGGCTGACAATCCGCAACAACCACACGACGAAAATGAAGTCAACAGACCAAACCATCCACCAAGAGCACATAGAGCCATTGGAGCCTATGAGGAACCCAGCATCAACGACTACAATTCTGGGATCATTCCACCGGCAGTGGAAAACAACAACTATGAAATCAAGGCAAGCATCATCAACATGGTGCAAGGAAACAAATTTCATGGCCTACAGATGGAGGATCCACTAGACCACCTTCACAACTTCGACAGAGCTTGTCGAACAGTCCGCATCAATGGGATTTCTGAAGATGCAATGAAGCTGATAATCTTTCCATTCTCACTTGGAGACAAAGCCCACCTATGGGAGAAGAACCTTCCACCAAACTCAATCAATTCTTGGGATGAATGCAAAAGGCTCTTCCTATCCAAGTTCTTCTCCAAATCAAGAACCGCAAAGCTGAGGAATGACATTTCAAGCTTCAAACAAAAAACCACAGAAAACTTTGGAGAAGCTTGGGAGTGATTCAAGAGCTACACCAACCAGTGCCCTCATCATGGCTTCACCAAGGAGAGTCTATTGATCACACTATACCGTGGTATACTTCCCAAATACCGGATGATGCTAGACACTGCTAGCAATTGCAACTTCTTACAAAAGGATGAAAGAGAAGCCATGCAGCTGGTGGAGAACTTGGCTATCAGTGACTCAAACTATGGAGAAGAATATGACCGCACATACCGAGAAAGTGGAGATAGAGATGACCAAAGAAGGGAGATCAAAGCCCTCAATGAGAAGCTGGACAAGTTGCTAAAAGCAAATCAGAGGAATGTTAGCTTTGTGGGAGATTTTGATCAACAACAGAGTTTCTTTGAAGAAGAAACTGAGATGAATATGGAGGGACATGCTGAAATGAATTACATCGGAGGCCAAGGATTCAATAAAGGCTTCAACCAGAACTACAGGAATCATCCCAAATTTTCATACCGTAACAACAACGTCGAGAACCCTCAAGATCAATCTTATCCTCCATTCAAGCCGCAAGGACAAACAACACTACAAGGGAACTTCCAGACAAAACCAGCCTACAACAACGGGAACTTTCAGCCAAGACAGTCATACAACAATCAACAAGGGAACTTACAACCAAGACAACAGTACAACAATCAAGGAGCCTATCAAGGGAACCAGCAATTTCAAGGCCAAGGAAGTTCAAACAAAAATCAAAGAGCAGATGATCCAACACAATTGATGAAGCAGTTCATGGAAAGTACAAAAAAGGTGTTAAACGAAATAAAGGCACAACATGAAAGCCTAGCATCCGATGTTGCAGCCCTCAAACAACACCCCAACCTAGCAGGCACTTCATCAAACCGACCACCAGGCTTCCTACCAGGAAAACCAGAGCCAAACCCAAAAGAATACATCAATGCCATCACACTTAGAAGTGGAAGAGAGATACCATCAAGAGAGCTCATTGTGGACAATGAGAAACAAGTTGGGGGGATGGACTTTGAACTAGAAGGTAAAAAAGAAACCATTGAGAAAGAAAGGAATGATGCAGAAGAAGTCAAAGATATCAAAGGAAAAGGTAAAATGTATGAAGAAACAAAGGAGAAGCCAAAAACCGGTTCCACCTCTACATCCAAGTAGAAAGTCTTTGTGCCACCAGCCTATGAACCAAAACTTCCCTTTCCTGGAAGGTTCAAGAAGCAGCTCTTAGAGAAGTATAGAGCACTCTTTGACAAGCAAATGGAGAAGATTCAGCTCACCATGCCATTGATGGATGCATTCATGCTTGTGCCTCAATACAACAAATTCCTCAAAGATGCAGTCAAGGAAAGAACAAAAGAGATGGAAGGCATGGTTGTCCTAACCCACGAGTGTAGTGCCATCATCCAGAGAAGGACCATTCCAAGGAAGCTAGAAGATCCAGGAAGCTTCACCCTACCATGTGCTTTGGGACCACTCTCCTTTGAGAGATGTCTATGTGATCTTGGAGCAAGTGTAAGCTTGATGCCACTCTCAGTAGCAAAGAGCCTTGTTTTCACACGCTACAAGGAGTGTAGAATATCACTGGTATTGGCTGATAGGTCAGTAAGACTTCCGGTTGGCATGCTTGAAGATATTCCGGTCATGGTCGGTAATTTCGAAATTCCGACAGATTTTGTTGTTCTAGAAATGGATGAAGAACCAAAAGATCCCCTGATCTTTGGACGACCTTTTTTGGCCACTGTTGGAGCCATAATTGATGTCAAGAAGGAGAAGATTGACTTGCACTTGGGAAAGAACCATATCCTCAAGTTTGACATCAATGAAGTGATGAAGAAACCGACAATTCAAGGGCAAGCCTTTTGGATTGAAACATTGGATGCTTTGGCTGAAGAATACTTGGAAGAGCTAGCTATGGAAGAATCCCAGGAGGTAGTCATGACCACAAAGAAAGACGTGAGTGAGATGGTCAACAAGGAAGGACAGGAGTCTCTCGCAAGGTGTTGGAGGAAAACGATCAATTCCTGGAACTGCCTCAAGAAGTCCACAGTATCAAGTCCATGGAAGGAGAAGAAGCGAGCAAACCAGCTAGCAATGGTGAGTCTAGCCTAGACAATTACTGGTGTGAGCTGAAAGCACCAAAGGTAGAGCTCAAACAACTTCCCGAAGGGCTAAGGTACGCTTTCTTGGGACCAAACTCATCATACCTTGTCATAGTAAGTGAAACCCTTAATGAAAATGAACTGAACTTACTCCTAAATGAACTGAGAAAATATAGGAGAGCCATAGGGTATTCACTTGATGACATTAAAGGCTTATCACCTACACTTTGCACCCATAGAATCCACTTGGAAGATGAAACAATGACTTCAATTGAGCACCAAAGGAGACTAAATCCTAATTTGAAAGAAGTTGTTAAAAAGGAAATTCTGAAACTCTTGAATGCAGGGATTATCTTTCCTATTTCAGATAGCACATGGGTCTCACCTGTTCATGTAGTTCCAAAGAAGGGAGGTATAACTGTGGTTAAAAATGAGAAGAATGAATTAATCCCTACAAAAACTATAACTGGTCATAGAATGTGTATTGATTATAGGAAATTGAACTCAGCCACCAGAAAAGACCATTTCCCTCTCCCATTCATTGACCAAATGCTTGAACGCTTAGCAAATCATCCATTCTATTGCTTTCTTGATGGGCACAGTGGGTTCTTTCAAATACCCATTCACCCTAATGACCAAGAGAAGACAACATTCACATGTCCTTATGGCACCTTTGCATATCGAAGAATGCCATTTGGATTATGTAATGCTCCAGCTACCTTTCAAAGGTGCATGATGTCAATCTACTCTGACTTAATTGAAGAAATGGTTGAAGTTTTCATGGATGATTTCTCTGTGTATGGTTCCTCAATTGTGTAGGGTACTTCAGCGTTGTGAGGAGACAAACTTGGTACTAAACTGGGACAAATGCCACTTCATGGTCAAGGAAGGGATAGTGCTTGGGCACAAGATTTCAGAGAAGGGGATTGAGGTGGACAAAGCCAAGATAGATGTGATGATGGGATTGCGACCACCAAACTCGGTCAAAGTCATAAGGAGCTTTTTAGGTCATGCTGGTTTCTACCGACGGTTCATCAAGGACTTTTCAAAGATCGCAAGGACTTTAACAAGGTTGCTGTGCAAGGATACGGAATTCATTTTCGATGAAGAGTGCATACAAGCGTTCAACAAGATCAAGAATGCACTTATGAGTGCACCAATAGTTCAAGCTCCAGACTGGGATCTCCCCTTTGAGATTATGTGTGACGCAAGTGACTATGCGGTTGGAGCAGTCTTGGGCCAGAGGAAGGACAAGAAGCTTCATGTGATATACTATGCGAGCAAAACTTTGGATGACGCTCAAGTCAAATATGCAACCACAGAGAAGGAACTCTTGGCAGTAGTATTTACATTCGACAAATTCAGATCATACTTGGTGGGATCGAAAGTGGTTGTATACACAGACCATGCGGCTTTAAGGTACTTGTTAGCTAATAAGGAGGCTAAACCCCGACTGTTGAGATGGATACTTCTACTGTAGGAATTTGATATCGAGATACAAGACAAGAAAGGTGTTGAGATTGGAGTAGCTGATCACTTGTCAAGGCTGAGGATTGACGAGCAGGTACCAATAGATGACTCTCTACCGGAAGAACAACTTCTAATGATCCAGAGCTTAAGAGAGGGATATGACATGGTCCTGAAGATGGAGGAAATGAAAAGCCTAAAAGAAGAACAGCTGCCTTGGTATGCAGATTTTGTCAATTACCTAGCATGTGGAAAGGAGCCCCCAAATCTCAGCAGCTATCAAAAGAAGAAGTTCTACCGCGATGTTACTCGATACTACTGGGATGAGCCATACTTGTTCAAAAGATGTTCAGACGGGCTCTACAGGAAATGCGTACCGGAAGAGGAAATGGAAGGGATCTTGTATCACTGCCACGGTTCTGAGTATGGATGACACTTTGCATCGTTCAAGACTGCTACAAAGGTGCTACACTCAGGTTTTTGGTGGCCCAGCCTGTTCAAAGATGCTCACAACTATGTTTCGAAGTGTGACGCTTGCCAAAGGAAAGGCAACATTGGGAGGAGAAACGAAATGCCACAAAACCCCATCTTGGAGGTTGAGATATTCGACGTATGGGGGATAGACTTCATGGGACCTTTCCTATCCTCCTATGGGAACCAATATATTCTGGTAGCAGTGGACTATGTGTCTGAATGGGTGGAAGCTATTGCAAGCCCCACCAACGATGCTAAGGTGGTAATTAAGCTGTTCAAGTATGTCTTATTTCCACGGTTTGGCATCCCAAGAGTCGTAATCAGTGATGGAGGCACACACTTCATCAACAAGGTGTTTGAGAGTCTACTAAAGAAGTATGGGGTGAAACACAAGGTTGCTACACCTTACCACCCTCAGACCAGCGGACAAGTGGAAGTTTCCAACCGGAAAATCAAGGTTATACTGGAGAAGACTGTTGGGAACTCTAGGAAGGACTGGGCTAAAAAACTCGATGATTCACTCTGGGCATATAGAACAGCGTTTAAAACACCTCTCAACACTACACCATTCAACCTCTTGTATGGGAAATTGATAGGTTCTAAGTTTTCCCTATACTAAACTGCAAGTGAACAGCAATGTCAAAGTAGTATATAGGGTTATCGAATCCACAGGGACACTTGGTCTCAAGAGAATCAAACTGTAGGAATAAATACTAGAAATAAGCAAGTAGTGAATGAAATAGATTGCGGTGCGAGAAAGTAAATCAGTAACAGAGATTAACGGTTGTGAAGCAAGTAATTAAAAGCGTCAAGCCTAGGGTATTCTCAGGAAATCAGACAAGCAGACAGTTCATTCAGCAAGGATCTAATTAAGAACGGTTCTAGAACTCAAAACACAGATATAGAATTAACCAAATTCCTTTGCGATAATTCTCTAAGTCTAAGTGCAGCAAACCAAACTTTCGTTTGCGAGAACTAACAGATTAAACTAGCAATAAGTCCAAGTTTGATATGTTCACAATTATCCTAAACCAAACTTCCGTTTGCGCAAAGTTTAATTGCCCAATTTAATTAGTTCAGATTCCTAAACCCCACTTCCGTGACGTATTTAGCAACCTAAGATCTAGATTCTAATTGATCAGGTTAGAACTAGCTTTAAGCACAATTAAATTGAAGAACATGTATAGTTATGAATCCTTAACTGAATTTGAACAAGTCTAGCAAGTCATGAAATCCTATGTGAGAAACCCTAAACCTAACTATGGATCTACTCAGACATAGATAATGAAAACATAATCATAGAATGAATAAATTGCATAAAAGAATAAGAGTAAAAGGGGTTCGAAATCTTCTCCAAATACAGATGATGTAACAGGTTCAGATCAGCCCCAAAAAGCTCTAAAATCCTCTGCTCTTAATTATCAAAGTGTATGGTAAAAAGTATAAAGCGTCTCTAATAAAAACTCTAAAAACTCTATTATATAGGCATAATCTCGGCCAAGGGCTTCTTTGTAAATATCAGGAACTTCTGGATCAAAGTGCAAATTCTTCACTCTTCTAAACCGCCGAGTTTTTGGCCCATCTCGCTGGTGCATCGATCGATGCTAGAGTGCAACGATCGACACCTTCCTCTGTTTCGGACAGTGAACTCTATCTCTCGGCCAAACACTCCAAAAATCTCCAAAATGCTCCATTATCTCCAATTCAGCTCCAAACCTGATTATACCTGTAAAAGACTCTAAACAAAGACAAAAGACACTAAAAACACACTTATATCATGGTCTAAAACTAGTAAAAACCATGATATATCAACTCCCCCACACTTAGCCTTTGCTTGCCCTCAAGCAAAACAGAGAACTAAAACATGGTGAAGAGGTTTGAAAACTCTTCAGAAACTCATTTCATCCTAGAAGCTACAATACTCAGATTCCCCTTAGTAAACCACTGCAAGAATCAATCACAGGATATCAAGACCACAATGTACTTCCCCCACACTTACCAACTGTCCTAGGTAAACTCCACAATCACATTCAAGCATTCAAATTCTCCCTACTGACTTCTGCAAGTATTTAAGTGCGGTCTCACCTAAGGAGTATCGATCTAAAGGCACATGGATTCTTACCTTATCAGCTCTAGACCACCATACTATCTTTCTCTAGTCCCTTTCTTCTCTTTCCCTTCTTTAACAACTGATTTTTCCCCACTGGGTATCATTTTATTTTTTTTATCAGTGTTCTTCCCGTTATGGGGTATACTTTGGACACATTCCATGGATCACATGAGAGATAATAGTGTTTGCTACTATTCCCATGACCACTTCGGAGTTACTAACTCATCCTCAGTTTATTTATTATTATTTTTTTTACTTTACAGAAGGGGAGAAGGGGACTAAATAGGACAGGTTTACAGGCTGTGTCAGAACTAACAGGGAATCCGACATAAAGCATACCAAGCCCTTAGGTGAGAAATCTAAGTCAGTATTAAGGTTGAAGTCAGTAAAGGATCCTCTGATACCTGAAGTGATGTGGGTATTCCCAGTAGGTTGATCTGTGATGGGGTTTTCTAACAGTCATAGATAGATCTTGCAACTTCATCCCAATGGTTACTTAAGTTCCTGCAAGTCTTGTAAATCTTCTCAGAAAATCATAGTTTCTTACTTAAACTATTTTGACTCAATAAAACCAAAATTTTTGAAAAACGGACTGACTCTTAAGAAAACAGAAAGATATAAGTCAGTAGCACCTCCCCCACACTTAAGACACACTGTCCCCAGTAGTGTCCAGCGAAGGATCGGTAAAAAGAAAATAAAAATTGAAAAGGTGGAATTATGTCTGTCGGGTTACCTCTGTCGCTAAGCATCGACCGTTGCACTAAGTGCATCGACCGTTACTTGGCGATTTTCCTGTATAGTCGATCGTTGCTCAGGACCGCAACGATCGCTGCAATGCGATTACTTTCGTGTTGTGTCGATCGATACAGAAGAGCGTCGATCGTTGCACTGCGATTTAACCGAGACCTGCAAACATAAACTCACCAGAAACAAAAACAAACGTAAAATCCTAACAAAAACACCAAAAATTAAATAGAAAAACACCAGTACCTAATGGTGGGTTGCCTCCCACCCAGCGCTTGTTTAAGGTCAATAGCTTGACCGGACGGATGAGATCTTTCAAGTAGAGGGTGCAGCATCCAGAGGCAAAATCTGACCTCTTGGAATCTCGGCCTTAGCCCAATAGTGTTTTACCCTCTGCCCATTAACAGCAAACTCATTACCTTCCTTGCCAATTAAAATGACAGCTCCATATGGACGTACTTCCTTAATTGTGTAGGGACCGGACCATCTTGATTTCAGCTTCCCTGGAAACAAATGCAGACGAGAATTGTACAGAAGTACCTGGTCATTAGGCTCAAACCGTCTAGAAACAATCTTTTTATCATGATAAGCCTTAGTCCTCTCCTTGTACAGCTTTGAGTTCTCATAGGCAAGATGTCTAATCTCATCCAACTCATTGAGCTGTATCAGTCTCCTCTCTGCAGCTGGTTTGAGGTCAAAGTTCATCTGTTTTACAGCCCATGCTGCTTTGTGCTCAAGTTCCACTGGCAGATGACATGCTTTCCCATACAGCAAATGGAATGGAGTAGTCCCTAATGGTGTTTTAAATGCAGTCCTGTAGGCCCATAAAGCATCATCAAGCTTAGCTGCCCAATCTTTCCTAGTCTTCCCGACTGTCTTCTCCAAGATCTCCTTGATTTGTCTGTTAGAAACCTCTACCTGTCCACTAGTCTGTGGGTGATAAGGAGTAGCAACCCGGTGATGCACTCCATGCTTCTTCAGGAGCTTCTCAAAAACCTTATTAATAAAGTGAGATCCTCCATCACTAATTACTATCCGGGGTACTCCAAATCTAGGGAATATGATAGATTTAAACAGCTTAATGACTACTGAAGAGTCATTGGTTGGACTGGCTATTGCCTCTACCCACTTAGAAACATAATCCACAGCAACTAATATGAATTTATTCCCATAAGATGAGGGAAAGGGACCCATAAAGTCTATGCCCCAGCAATCAAAAACCTCAACCTCAAGAATGAAATTCTGAGGCATCTCATGCTTCCTACTAATTTTCCCTCTTCTCTGGCAGGCATCACAATGAGAAATAAAGGAATGAGTATCAGCGAACATTGTAGGCCACCAGAAACCTGCTTGCAAAACCTTAGACACAGTCTTAAATGTAGCAAAATGTCCTGCATAATCTGAACCGTGACAGTGGAAAAGGATATCTGGAACCTCTGACTCATCAACACATCTTCTATAAAGGCCATCCGAACAATGCTTATAGAGATAAGGTTCATCCCAATAGTACCTCCTAAGTTCTCTGAAGAACCTCTTCTTTTCATATCCTTTCAGATTATCTGGTTCAGTCTCTGCAGCTAGATAATTGGCTATGTCTGCATACCATGGTCGATCGTTTGTTGCGACAGCGTGAATCTCGAACTCATTCTTTCCAATCTGTACCATAAACGTTTCTGTGTCTGTATCCGCACTGCAACGATCGTCACAATCAGGTGTATCGATCGTTACTGCCCCGATAGATGCATCGATCGACGCTGATGTAGCATCGATCGACGCAATGCGATTAATCCGACAGTTCTGCAGATTTCTGTCTAAATCTGTCTCACAGATTGTCCCAACCATATTGACGTTTTCTTCAGGCAAGTAGTCATTAATTGGCACGTCCTCCTCTACTAGCATCCTCGAAAGATGATCAGCAACTCCATTCTCAACCCATTTTTTGTCTCTCACTTCAATATCAAATTCCTGAAGCAACAAGATCCATCTCAGCAGTCTTGGCTTAGCGTCCTTTTTCTGCATCAGATACTTCAGTGCTGAATGATCAGTGTGTACAATCACCTTGGAGCCAACAAGATAAGAGCGAAATTTCTCAAATGCAAAGACAACTGCTAGCAATTCCTTCTCTGTAGTTGCATAGTTTCTTTGTGCATCATCCAGTGTCCTACTGGCATAATAGATAGCATGAAGCTTTCTATCTTTCTTTTGTCCAAGAACAGCTCCCACAGCATAATCACTTGCATCACACATTACCTCGAAAGGCAAATCCCAATCCGGTGGCTGAACTATGGGAGCACTCACTAATGCCTGCTTGATCTGCTCAAATGCAGTTTGACAATCTGCAGTGAACTCAAATTTGGTGTCTTTACACAGCAAAGCAGTTAGTGGCCTAGCAATCCTACTAAAATCCTTAATGAACCGTCTATAGAAACCAGCATGTCCAAGAAAGCTTCTAATAGACTTAACAGAATCAGGTGCCTGCAGGTTCGTCATTACCTCGATTTTGGCGCGGTCCACCTATATTCCTGCTTCGGACACTTTATGCCCAAGCACAATGCCATCTCTGACCATGAAATGACACTTCTCCCAGTTAAGAACTAAATGCTT
Organism: Orychophragmus violaceus; assembly: GCA_030180135.1. Classification (NCBI taxonomy): domain Eukaryota; kingdom Viridiplantae; phylum Streptophyta; class Magnoliopsida; order Brassicales; family Brassicaceae; genus Orychophragmus; species Orychophragmus violaceus. Next base: position 101,699,910 of record CM058232.1, on the reverse strand, counting down.
CTCTTCACATCTTTTCAGAACCTTACACAGATTATCTAAGCATTCATTATAGGATGATCCATATACTGAGAAATCATCCATGAATACTTCCATAAAATCCTCAATCATATCTGTGAATATGGACATCATGCATCTCTGGAAAGTGGCTGGTGCGTTGCAGAGTCCAAAAGGCATCCTACGGTAAGCGAAAGTCCCATATGGACAAGTAAAAGTGGTCTTTCCCTGATCCTCCGGATGGATGGGAATCTGAAAGAAACCTGAGTAGCCATCTAGGAAGCAGTAGTAAGGATGATTTGCTAACCTTTCGAGCATCTGATCAATAAAAGGCAAAGGAAAATGATCCTTCCTAGTAGCAGCATTAAGCTTCATGTAGTCTATACACATCCTGTGTCCAGTCACGGTCCTAGTAGGTATCAGCTCGTTCTTCTCATTTTTCACAACTGTAACACCGCCCTTCTTTGGCACTACATGGACTGGACTCACCCAATCACTGTCAGAGATAGGATATATAATTCCAGCGTCAAGGAGTTTCATAATCTCCTTTTTGACTACTTCCTGCAGATTAGGATTAAGTCTCCTCTGATGTTCGATTGATGTGTTGGACTCATCCTCAAGATGTATCCGGTGCATGCACAGCTCCGGTGAGATACCTGAAATATCATTAAGGGAATAGCCAAGAGCTTTGTGATGCTTGCGCAGCTTGCTTAGCAGTAAAGTGAGCTCTGCGTTGTTTAAACTAGCGTTGACAATCACTGGATAAGTTGAATTTGGTCCAAGAAATGCGTACCTTAGCCCGGATGGAAGTGGTTTCAGATCTATTTTCGGAGCTTTTTCCTCTGCCCAGTCTCTGTCGACTTGCAACGATCGTTGCTTAGTTGGTATCGATCGTTGCAGTCCCGCGTCAGACACTTCTACTTGCATTGCAACCTCGACAGAATCCATTAATCTTGTATAGCACATCGCAGGCTCGTCCTGCAGGTATTCCAACTCCAAAATAGAACTTAGTAAAGCCCTTTCTAGTGGGTCCTCAACATGTGATTGATGGAAGTACTCTGCAGCCAAATCACCCAATGTGTCCACATAAAAGGTCTGCCCGTCGATGGTTGGTCTCTTCACCAGTTTGTTCATGTCAAAACTCATCTTCAGATCACCCACATTCAGGATTATCTTACCTCCTTGACAGTCAATCATCGCACCAGCTGTTGCTAAGAAAGACCTGCCTAGAATCAATGGGTCTTTTGGCTCATGTCCATATTGTAGAACCACAAAATCAGTTGGGATTACGCACTTGCCAACTGTTATAGGCACATCCTCTATTACTCCTTCTGGAATCCTGACTGATCTGTCTGCCAGAACCAGTGATATCCTAGTTGGTATAAAATCTGTCATCCCCAGCCTTTTAGCAACAGAAAGGGGCATTAGATTTACACTGGAGCCAAGATCACATAGGGATCTTTCGAACCTCTCCTTGTAGATAGCACAATCCAACACGAAGCTGCCCGGATCTTTCAATTTCTCTGGAATTCTACCTTGAACCACTGCACTACATACTTCATTGAGCATCATTATACTTTCTTCATCAGACCATTTACCAGAAATTGCATCCTTGAGGCATCTCTTCATCATGGGGGAAGTTTCAATGGAATCCAACAAAGGTACTTCAACCTTTACCTTTTTTATGAACTCCTTCCATTTTGCATATTGCCTATCATTCTTAGCTTTTCTGGGGTTCTTGGGATAAGGTATTTTAGGCTTGTATACTCTTTCAGCCGACTGTTTTGGGTTTTCAGCACTCGAACTTCCTGCAGTCACCTTGTGTCGATCGTTGCCTTTATTGCACCGATCGATGCTAGGCGACTTTGTTACGACCTCCGGTTCCTTTATTTCGCTTGGCAACGATCGCTGCTGAGATGCATCGATCGATGCTCGGCGAATATCGCGTATCTCATCCTCCAATTCCTCAATTTCCACGAGTTCCTCAACGCTTAACTGCTTTTTCTCGCCAGATGACAGCTCCTTACCACTTCTTAATGTCACGGCATTGCATTGGTACTTAGGATTGGCATCAGTCCTCCCCGGGAGATATCCTTCTTCCCTTTGAGCATGTCCAGCAGTTTTTGCAACCCTAGCATCAAGCTCTTTCATGTGCGTGTTCAAACTTTCAAACTTCCCATTCAGCTCCATGTAGATTGTATCCATCTTTGCATCAGCATCTGCTGCATACTTAGTCTGATTCTCCATCATTTGTCTTAGCATCATCTCTATTTTACTATCAGACTCATTGGCTTTCTTAAAACCACTTTGCTGAACTCCATTTGAGAATCTGTTTCCCTGTTGATTTCTAAATCTATTGCTTTGGAAACTAGAACTTCCCATGTAATTCGCTTCTTCTTCCTGAGTGTCCTCCTCAATCTGAATCACCTCTATATCTTGGGCAGAGTGGACAGCTTTCTTACTTGTTAGGAGATTGTAGACTGTGTCCAATCTGGATCTAATCTCAGTCATGTTAGAATCCTCTATACTTCCACCGGATTTCTTCCTCTTTTCATCCATAGATTTGCAACTGTAGCTGTTAATAAGGTTCCCAATCAACTGCACAGCTTGTGTAGGAGTCATGGTGTTGAAATTAGCATTACTGGAATTATCCAGCGCAGTCTGATAAGGAAGATCTATGCCTCTGAAGAAGATACCAATCAGCTGTACTTCTGTGAATCCATGGTGTGGACAGTCACGCTGATACTGCTTAAATCTCATCCAGGCAGTCTTCAAGGGCTCCACAGCTCCTTGGGAAAATGTGAGTATGTCCTGTCTGGACTGATCCGAGCGTGCATCATCATAAAAGTGACGCAGGAACTCACTCTTTAAGGCTGTCCAAGTAGTATACTGACCAGGTGCCAGTTGTCTCAGCCATGCACTAGCGTCTCCAGCAAGACTGTGCGGAAATAGCTTAAGGAACAGATAGTCCGGGCACACTCCTTCATACTTCATGCCAGTGACTATGTCTTCGAACTTGTCAATGTGATCCATAGGCTGCTCTGTTTGAAGACCATGAAAAGCAATCTGTCTCATCAGCTGGTAGTAGATGGTTTTTACCTCAAAATCATTCCTCTCAAAAGCAGGAAGCACTAGAGCTGCTCGGTTTGCATGAAACTCATCAGGTCTGTTGTAATCAGCTAGTGTCCTCTCATGAACCACCATCTCTCTACCTTGGGCCTGTCCTTGACCCTGGTTTTGGTTCAGCTCCTGTTGCTCAGGAGGATCAGGGATAACATTCCCTTCAGCATCAACCCGATGCCCAGCAGCATTGTACGGGTTGTCATCTTGGTCCCTCAGGGTACCTTCAGCATCCGGTATCAAGATCAAACGTTCTCGTACCATTCTCTCTCTCTTTTCTCTTCTGTTAGTCCTTTCTAGACGTCCAAGTTCCTCTAGTCCGAGATTAAGCAAGCTCGAGTTCGGATTACTTCGAGTTTTCTGCGTTGGCATAAACTGTCTGTAATCGTCCAGCAACGATCGATGCTATCAGTGCAACGATCGATTCAATTCTCAGAATCGCCTAGTGACGATCGACGCAAGGTATGCAACGATCGACGCAAGGCGAAATTCGTACCTGCGACAGAAAGAAACCGAGAAAAAAGAAAATCAGCAAAACTAAAAATAAAAACGAAAAAGAACAAAAACAAAAAGAAAAATTTCTAGCAAAAACCCTAAGTTCGGTCCTATCGAAGACTCAAAGAGTCCCCGGCAACGGCGCCAAAAACTTGATAGGTTCTAAGTTTTCCCTATACTAAACTGCAAGTGAACAGCAATGTCAAAGTAGTATATAGGGTTATCGAATCCACAGGGACACTTGGTCTCAAGAGAATCAAACTGTAGGAATAAATACTAGAAATAAGCAAGTAGTGAATGAAATAGATTGCGGTGCGAGAAAGTAAATCAGTAACAGAGATTAACGGTTGTGAAGCAAGTAATTAAAAGCGTCAAGCCTAGGGTATTCTCAGGAAATCAGACAAGCAGACAGTTCATTCAGCAAGGATCTAATTAAGAACGGTTCTAGAACTCAAAACACAGATATAGAATTAACCAAATTCCTTTGCGATAATTCTCTAAGTCTAAGTGCAGCAAACCAAACTTTCGTTTGCGAGAACTAACAGATTAAACTAGCAATAAGTCCAAGTTTGATATGTTCACAATTATCCTAAACCAAACTTCCGTTTGCGCAAAGTTTAATTGCCCAATTTAATTAGTTCAGATTCCTAAACCCCACTTCCGTGACGTATTTAGCAACCTAAGATCTAGATTCTAATTGATCAGGTTAGAACTAGCTTTAAGCACAATTAAATTGAAGAACAGGTATAGTTATGAATCCTTAACTGAATTTGAACAAGTCTAGCAAGTCATGAAATCCTATGTGAGAAACCCTAAACCTAACTATGGATCTACTCAGACATAGATAATGAAAACATAATCATAGAATGAATAAATTGCATAAAAGAATAAGAGTAAAAGGGGTTCGAAATCTTCTCCAAATACAGATGATGTAACAGGTTCAGATCAGCCCCAAAAAGCTCTAAAATCCTCTGCTCTTAATTATCAAAGTGTATGGTAAAAAGTATAAAGCGTCTCTAATAAAAACTCTAAAAACTCTATTATATAGGCATAATCTCGGCCAAGGGCTTCTTTGTAAATATCAGGAACTTCTGGATCAAAGTGCAAATTCTTCACTCTTCTAAACCACCGAGTTTTTGGCCCATCTCGCTGGTGCATCGATCGATGCTAGAGTGCAACGATCGACACCTTCCTCTGTTTCGGACAGTGAACTCTATCTCTCGGCCAAACACTCCAAAAATCTCCAAAATGCTCCATTATCTCCAATTCAGCTCCAAACCTGATTATACCTGTAAAAGACTCTAAACAAAGACAAAAGACACTAAAAACACACTTATATCATGGTCTAAAACTAGTAAAAACCATGATATATCAGAAATCATGCCACTTACCAGTTTAAATAGAGTACAAGGCAATGTGGGCAGTAAAGTTGTTGAACTTCGACCTTAAGACAGCAGCAGAGAAGCGGCTCATCCAACTCCATGAACTTGATGAAATCCGATTGGATGCCTATGAGAACTCAAGGATCTATAAAGAAAGAACCAAGGCATTTCATGACAAGAAGATTGTCAAGAAGGAATTCAAGGCAGGTGATCGAGTACTATTGTACAACTCCCGGTTGAGACTGTTTCCCGGGAAACTCAAATCAAGATGGTCCGGACCGTTCTCTGTCAAAGAAGTGAGACCTTATGGAGCCGTTGTTCTTCTCAACAAGGACGGAAGTGAATTCACCGTGAACGGACAGAGGCTCAAAGTCTACTCAGCATCAAACGCTGTGGAAGAAGAGGTATCGATTCTTCTCACGGACCCAACCCCGATCTAAAGAAGTAAGAGAGTCAAGCTCGTGACTTAAAACAAGCGCGCTTGGGATGCAATCCCATGTTATCCTTTGTATATACGGTGTGAACTTCTTTTGATTTGATTTGAATGCGTGTGTTTGAATGATTTCATGTGTGTTTTTAGTTGTTTTTGTGTGTTTGCAGCATAGGGGAACAAGCCGGAAAAGAAACGACAAGATACGCATCGCAGAGAAGCTAAGGAAGGAGGAAAGACCCCCACAGCGGCATCATACAGCGGTGGCTGCATGCCGCTGTGGAGGTTTGCGGAATGTTGTTTTACAGAGCGGCATGCACAGCGGCATGTCCGAGCCGCTGTGTAAAAGGGAGCTTAACAGCGGCATGGTGCAGCGAGGTTGTATGCCGCTGTGGTGGATTTGCGAAACGGCTTTTTCGGCAGCGGCATGTACAACGGCTTACACAAGCCGCTGCAGGTAAGGAACCCCCACAGCGGCATCGTACATCGATGGCTGTATGCCGCTGTGGGTCAATTTTTGACCTAATAAAGTCGCGTACGGGCATCTTCTTCTCCACTCTCATTTTTTCTCTAAAATCGCCATTTTCTCTCAAAAACTCGAACTTCATCAAATCCAAACCGTTTTCGTTGATTTTTGTCTCTAAACTCACGATTTCTTGCACTCATATCATCTAGTATCATCAAATTCAACAAAATCAAGCAAAGGTATGAAAAATCAAAATCCTTGTTCTTCATGGTAAATTTTCGAATTCAATTTTTGTGGGATTTGAGGCACTAAACTTGTTGCATTGATGATTCTAGGCATACCCATACCATTAATTTGAAGAACCCATAGTTAGATTGAGCTAAATTGAAAATTCAAAAACTAGGGTTCTTGAGATTTTTTTTTTTTTTGGAAATTGGGGAAAATGAAATTTGATTGTTCCTAAGGCTTTGTTAAGTTGTTTAGAGCATACTTTGCAAAAGGAATGTAATCAAATTCATTGTGCATTGAGAATTGGAGAGTGAAAGAGCATGGCTATAAAGAAAAAGGAATGAAAATTGTTCAAATTGTGAAATGAATGGTTTTGATGCTTGTTAGAACCCCGACATTGCCTAAGTTGAATGAAATTGATGCTCCATAGCTAGAACGATACGATGCTAGAACTTTAGGCATGATTTGGGTTTGAATTGAGAGAAACTTGATGATTCTACATTGTGTATATACATATGGCAAGGAGTAGGGCACGAGCTAGCCAAGGAGAGCAAAGCACACAGACACACCGGGCAGGGAAAGAACCTGCTGTGCCACAAGATGATGACAACGAGACTATGTACTTTTCAGACACTAGCAGTGAGGAAGATAGACCTCAGCCAGCTGCGAAGAAGGCAAAAGCCAAGAAGTCGGCAGCAAAGAAACCAAAGAAGAAGAAGAAGGGACAGTCTTACACACTGGGTCAAATACGGACAAAGATTGGATACTACACCTGGATGCCCACACGGTTCGGAGACGCTGATATTTGCAAGAGGCTGGGCATTTATGAAGACGTCATGATCATTTTAAGAAGCCTCACCATGGAAAAGCTAATGACAGAAGCCTATCCCGTCTATGAAACACCCTGCCACCAATTCTTTTGCACTCTGCAGATGGAAGAGTTCATGGATGGGCCGACTGAGGCTGAGGGGTTCGGCTACATCACCTTCGTCTGCGATGGTAGGAAACACAGAATGGGATTCAAGCAGTTGCATGAGATACTTGGGTTCAGAGATGAATGGGTCAGCAAACTGCCAAGACTAGATATTCTTCCTGTCGTTCTGTGGAACACCATTTCCAGGGCAGCTTATCAGACCGGGAAAATGAAGAACTCAGACATCGCCCACCCCGCCATCAGGTATGTGGAAAAGATGCTAGCGAACACCATTTTCACCAGGCGAGAAAACAACAAGATTCTGGAAGAAGGTTTGAGGTTCATGGCAATAGGATTGAAGCCGGTGTTAGGTGAGTGGGACCTTCCAGAAGTAAACGCCTGGAACTACCATGAGATGGGAGTAGTAGCATACTTCTTCAGGAAGCTATTGGCTATTAGGCGGAAGGCGATGAAATCTGTGGATAAGACGCCGGTATTCAGGTTTGGGAGTCTGCTAACTCCGATATTTCAGGCGCTGCAAATCCCTCTGGTTAACGGGGTTGCACCTTTGAGGATTGATGAAGCCCTTCTGCGCAAGACGGAATTCTTGGTCGGGAACATTGATGACAGGTTTGCCTACACAGGGTCAGCCGGGATCAGACCGCAAACGTTCTCCTCCCGAACCTCGCCATCACTACATTGGGTAACAGGGAGAACGTCAGTTTCCAGCCATATCTGCGGTTCTACCATAGCATTGAGGATGACCCGGTAGAGGCTCCGGTGAGACGAAGGAAGAGGAGAGCAGCTGAGAGAGCCTCACAGGGAGAGGAAACCAGTGCCCAGGCAGAGGCTCGTGCAGAGACAGCAGCCAACACAGAGGCTAGACCACCCAGCCCGGTTTATGGGACAGCACGCTACCACCTTCACGCACACAACGAATCCATTCAGGGTGCGCAGTTGCGAAGAGCCCACAGCTACATCCGAAAGTTGGAACGGTGGAACAAACTCCAAGACCGGACCATTGGAAAACTGGTGGAGCTTGGACGAAGGACAAAGAAGGTATACAAGGAGAAAACGAAGGCACTGAGTCATCAAGTTAAGTACATGGCTTATATGATGACGGAGAAGAAGGGGAAAGTGCAAAAGCCTGAAAGGTACTCGTCAAGTGAAGATGAAGCTAGCTCAGAGGATTTTCCAAGGAGACACTCATATCACGGGGAAGCCACCAGCTCATCTAGCAGAGCCCCTGGTCGCGCCTCCCTCGATGAGCGACGCCGCAGAGCCCGACGCCACATCCCACCGCCATCACCCGGGTCTAGCAACGAGTCCCTATCATTAGGAGAGGACGAAGACGAGGACGACACCGCACCTCCTGACTACTGAGGTAACCACCACCACTTTGTACATAGTTTTCATTTCTTTTTCTTTTACCATCTTTAGCTCTCCTAGATTTACTTTCACACCGAGACGGTGCGAAGTAAGTTTGGGGGGGTGATCATCTAACCATTTTCCTTTTGTTTTTGAGTCATTGCATTTGTGTGTTGCACTGTAAATAGTTATGATTTTGAGAAAAAACCAAAAAAAAAAAATTGAAAAAAATTTGAAAACATGAAAAAAGCATGTAGCTTCATATTTATTTCTCTTTTAGGATTGAGTCTAGTAGCATTCTATATTGTATTTGCAGGAGACAATAATTTAATTGCCTTGTAAGAAATCTAGATTTTAGAATTCAACATGATGCCCTTGAAAATCATAATATGTTGCTTAAACAATCCTTGAAACTCTTGTACATTTCGAGCTTTGATCACACCACTCGAATCTATTTGTTAAGTTTGATACCCTCAACTTTGAAACTAACTCAATTATTTGGACTTTAATGAACTTAAATTTCTCACTTATGGGTTTTTGATGCTTGATCATGGTCACCATATACACACTTGGATTTTCTTTTACCACATTTTACCACCCTTTCTTAATCCAAGTGGCCATTCTCACTCTTAGGATGGTTTCCACACCATAGAACCCTACCCTTTCCTTTTAGACCTTCATTTGATTGATTTAGTGAGGCCTTTTTCTTGATAATGCTAACATGTGTAAAAGGTTAAAAGTATGAGAACGACAATGATTAGCTCTCATAGGCTACTCTAAGAGTTCACATAATTGATTAGCATTTGGGGTATTAGCACTTGAAATGGGAATGGGAATGAAGTAAAAGAAAGAGTGAAATGGGAAGTAAAAGAAAAAGAAGGGACCATAATGGCTTGTGAAGGGAAACACTTGGAAAGTTGAGATAAAATGGGAAAAACACGAAGTATGGAATGAAAAGAAATCAAAAGAAAAAGAATCTTAGTGAATTTAAAGAATAACTTCTCAAGACCCAAAAATGAAAAAAAAAGTCAAATGGTTTAAGTTTGAAAAGAATGGGAGATTGGCTAAAATAGTGATAAGATTGGGAAACACTTTGGGAAGACAATGAGAGTTAAAAATTGTATGCATAAATTGTTCTTGTCTTGCCACATTTTACATAATGTTTAGCATTCCTTTTCTTTGAGAGTTAGCCACTAAATAAGAATACATGACCCTCCTCTAAACACCATTTGAAGCCTTTTTATGCCAAGCCGATTGATCGAGATCAAACCCCCATTGGTGAGAACTATACATTGGTGAATGAATGAATGAATATAAGAGTTAGTGGAATGTTGAGTTGGTTGATTCTTGACAATGTGCTTAAGAGAATAAGATTTGGTGTGTTGATAAGCCTAGAGAAATTAGAGTGGATTAGAGTGTTTGTTCATGCAACATATTATCATTTCCTAAGGACATCATGTTGAAGGCTTGCTAAATTTCTTTGGTTATGAGTCTCCAACTTCAAACCTCTCCCCTTTGTTCTCATTGTTGTTTGCTTGAGGACAAGCAAGGAAATAAGTTTGGGGGAGTTGATGTGTTGTGTTTTTAAGTGTTTTTAAGCATGATTTAGTGTGTGTTTTAGCTTTAGGAAAAACATTTAGACATCATTAGTGTGTTTTAGCTTTAGGAAAAGCATTTAGACATAATTAGGAATGCATGTGTCTTGTTTTTCTCTTTTTAGGTGGAGGATGACCCTAGAAGGGCACCAAGGAGCAATGGAGGTGGTAGGGACCAAAGGAGCACCAAACCAAAGTGGAAAATCATCAAAGGAATGCGGGGAGACCTGACAGCGGCATGGTACAGCGGCATACACATGCCGCTGTAGAAGTCTTGCGGGCGAGCTTATTCAACAGCGGCATCACCAAGCCGCTGTGGAACCAGAGGACCTGATAGCGGCATCCTACAGAGGCATCACTAAGCCGCTGTAGTGTCTTTGCGGAACGGATTTTGGACAGCGGCTTCACCATGCCGCTGTGGATCGAAGACCCTCACAGCGGCTCCAGGCAGCGACGGCCTCATGCCGCTGTGAAACCACTTTTTCCCACATCTTCTACTTTTTCTTTTTGCTTTCGGCTTGTAGACCACCCCATGTGTTTGTGGTCGACCATTGCACGTTTTTATGATCTATTTAAGGGCTCTTAATGTGTTAGAAGAGCCATATCACCTCTTGTAAAACAACTACTTCAAACAAATTAGTTCGCTTGTTCTTTTTATGCAATTTTAGTTTGTTCTTGTGTTCATCCTTGAGTTCTTCTATTCTTGCCTTCTTTAAACATGTCTTGCTTTGTATTTATCATGGCTAGTGAGTAGTTTCTCTTTAAGTTTCTGGGTTTGAGTTAAGGTAAGGGTGATCTAGAAATGGTTTAGGTTGTTTAAAAACTTGGGAATATTGGTTTCTTACTTGTTAGAAATTCTTAATGCTAGGATTGAAATGGCCAATCAATTCCTTGATCTTAAATGTTGCTAGCACCGAGAGGTGTAGTTTATGTTTGAATCTCTATCAAGTGCTTCACATTCTTAACCAATGAGAATTGATGTTTAAGGAGTTTAGTGGTAGTAAGAACTTGATCTTATTGCATATCTATCTTGAAATTGCCAACGAGAGTTGATGTTAATGCTTGATAGGTGTAGGGTTATTATCACGAGAGTGGAGTAACTTGAATCGTTGTTCTTAGCCTAAGAAATCTCCCATTGTTTGATGAATGCTTCTGAACTAAATATTGATCGCCCAAACCGAAAACTCAACCCAAGGAACTTAGCTTTTAATCAATTGTCTTTTAATCAACTTATTGCTCTGTTTATGCTCTGTTTCACTTTTGTTTTGATCTCACCATTGTTTACACTATCAAGTTTAATCATGATTGGAATTTGATTCTATTGTTAGTCTTTAAGAACAAAACCCACAAACTTATTTGGTTGCACTTAGATTAAGAAATTACCTGTATTTTTAGTGTGTTTAATCACCCGAGTGGATTGACATCTCAAAATTATAACGACTAGGTTGTAACTGAAGTAAGTGAAGAGGAAACTGATTCTATCCTTATCAATAATCATCTCTATTATGAATAAGATCAGAGATCATAATCGTGAAGGCATAACCTATCATAACGATATTCAGAGAAGACATCACTTATCATCCCAGAATAAGATAAACTAAACATAAATTAAATCTCACCTTTTCGGTGTAAGAAAATAGAAAAAGAAAGACTATCGTGCTGATAACGTGTTGTGAATAGAAGATCTCATAGAAGAATTGGTGATGTTTATTCCAATGAATGAAAGCTCCTTTATATAGGAGTACAAATGCTTGATGACCAAGTAAAACTTAATGTACAAATAATTGTAGAAGCTACTACGAGATGGATCTTATAATAGACATCCACCTTATTATTCATAACACAGTGAACACATATAAGAGTTTTATTATTAGTCCAAGTAAGTTATAACGCTTATCCTCTTAATTAATTTTGTAGTCTTTTATTATTTTCTGTCAGATAATAATAGACATAGTCTTGGACGAAGTCTCTTTCCCATGAGCTTTCTCGAACACAACCGGAAATAGACTAGAGGTTAAAGCCAAACGCTGAACTATATTTTCATCCTCAAATACCCCAACATCGATGCAATCCTTATCGTTAGGACAATACGCAAACTTGTAAGAGGTACGAAATCGTTCAGTTTTCTTGATCTGGAAGAAAACTATCGAATCTTCTCCAGGTTGTGGCTTAATACCAGCCGCTATGAACCGCGGCTTACCGTCCCCGTCGGACGAACTGACCCTTTGAATTACCGCAGGTTGTATCTTTGATGTCCATCTTGATGCTGAGGTTCTCTGATTCAGGAACGAACCCAACTCTAGACTTCCAGTTTGAGAATCTTACGGGAATGCCCTTGAAGTCCTCTGCATCTTGCAGCCCTAAAAAGAGGGGACAGTCGTTCTCACCACGTGGTTCGAGAGTCAGGCCGACAGGTGTAGGGCCCTGGTAGTTGGGGAGAACGTAGTAACTGCCGTCGACTATGGTATCACCATCAGTGTCGAAAATTGGTCCGCTTGCGTTTGCGGTTGCTACCAAAATAGTGGTTATGGCAAGCAGGAAGTAAAACATAGGATTCATGTTTTGGGTTTATGTAGTTGAATGTTTACTTATTGGGCGAAGGAAATGTGTGTTCATGTGTTCGGTATTTACATATACACGGATATGCACATACAGCTTTGTCTAGGCTGGTTTTAACTTTAAAATTAAGCTAAGTACATTGAGATTTGAGACATGACTATCTTTAATTAATAGTATTATAGTATTATTTTTATTTTTGTTACGAACGCTTCTTTAATATGTTTGATGAGGGAGAGATAGTGTTAGACTGGTTTTGGACCTATGTATGTTCACTATAGCTCTGGTTTTATAAGCTTTGATTTAAAAGTTATGAAGAAAAAAAGAACCACTAGATGAAAAGCTCCCCTTAGTTCTGTAACTTCTGTTAATTTTCTCGGTTCAATCTGGTTTGGTTCGAAATTGAGCACCCTAGTTAAAAGTTTGGTCTAACCGTTGACCGTTTCCATACATGTTTTTCGATTCTTGTGATATGAGCGCATGTCTTTAGAAGATAGGGAGAAGATAACATCTGACAACAAGGTTAATTTAAAGAGGAAAGATACCAAAGCATATGCTTAAAGTATATAAGTCATTTTGTAATTGGCCTCGTGGTTTCATAGATTCTCCTCGTGCGATTAATTTTATGAGGAAATTGTTCAAGTGGGAAGTTTTAAAAGCATTATCTTCTTACTAAATGATACACTCCATCCTTTCAGTTTACTTCATGTTTTGGAGTTTATTTTGTGTTTCAAAATATTTTGATGTTTGGGACTTTTATGTAAAAATTATTAAAATTTTGATTAAAAACTCAAAAACAAATACCACATAATACTATTCTCAAGGAATGACTTTTTGTATTCTCTTATGAATATTTTTGATTAAATTGAATGTTTGTAATTTCTTTTATGTAATTGTGTGTTTTTAATTAAACAATATTTTTAATCTATGTGTTTTGATCCAAAACATCAACACACATAACAAAGGTAGGTAGTACTAGTTTCTAAGTCATTAAACTATTACATAGCTTTAAAATGTGAAATTTCCTTATTACCTTCAATTACACATAATCCTTTTTCCATCCAAATTACAGACAAACCTTGTTCAAACCGGCTGGGGTTAATAACTAAATCTTTACTTATTGAAAGGTTGTTGGATCTCGCGATGTGGCTAAATATTTTGGAGATGCAGTACAGCATATGACTAATGTAGACGGTCTATATAATTTATTATTTGGTCACTCCTCGTCTGATTTTAGAAATTTGAAATCCATTACGATAACTACGAGGATAGTTGGTTTCCAAGTTTTGTGAATCTGAAAAAAAAACAAAGGAAAGATGTTTCATTCAATATATGATGACCGATGAACAAAGAAAACAGTGAACACATGATAAGAGTTTTATTATTAGTCGTAATAAGTTATAACTCTTAATTAATTTGTAGTCTTTAATTTCTCTCAGATAGTAGACATAATAGTCTTGGACGAAGTCTCTTTCCTATTAGCTTTCAAGAACATAACCGGGAATGGATCAAAGGTTAAAGCCAAACGCCGAACGCGATTTTCGTCTACATATATCCCGACATCGATGCAATCGTTATCTTCAGGACAAAACGCAAAACGTTTATGGTCGCGGCCAAAACAGCGGTTAAGGCAAACAGGAAGTAAAACATAGGATTCATGAATTTTGGGTTTATGTAGTTGATTTGATTTGAATGTTTACTTACTGGGCGAAGAAAATGTGTGTTCAAGTGTTCGGTATTTATACACGGTCAACATACAGCTTTGTCTAGGCTGGTTTTAACTTGAAAATAAAGCCAAGTACATTGAGATTTGAGAACATGTCTATCGTTTTTAAAAATGTTTTTGTTTACTCCACTTCCTTACACGTTTCAAATGACAAAGGAAGGATTAGCATCTGAATTTGTCATCTCTTATTATTCTGTTCTATTATATTGGACGTCAACTCTTACTATTTAATGTTTTAATTTATACTATTAGACATTAAAATAAATCAATTGTACACCTTGAGGAGATGGTCATCTAGTAAATATATATATATATATATATATATATTCCACATTCAAAGCATCTTTCACGAGCTATCTTTATTTAATGGCCGTCGCTGCACTGCAAATACTTTTTTTTTTCCGGCTATTGTCAATACAATGATTATATTTCTTTGCAGATCTTTTTTCTAAACATTGAGTACCAAAAAAGAAATTTCTTTGTAGAACGTACCAAAGTAGCGAAAAGGTGAATGAAACAAATACGACATGAGCCAAGCATGAAATTTTCTTGAAGCTCTGCGTTTCAAGGTGGACTGTGCTAATAGATGAGTAAATCTAAAAGTAGGTAAACATTTGAATGGCAAATCTAAAAGTAGGTAAACATTCAAAAAAAAAAAAAAAAGTAAATCATGTTCTCAAGGAGCCTTCGACAAAGCGACTCTCTTTCACATTTCATGTTTATTATTTGTCTTTAATCTCACTTTATAAGAAAGCGGAAGAAAAAATGTGTTATGGGACATTGCATTTTTTACACTGTTTTGTTAGGTTTGGTTTGAAATATATTACATCATAGAAGTATATATGAAATACAATGAAAGTAACTATAAAAGTTTTTCCCCACTTAATAAACTACAAACAAGATAAATAGAAATGACAATAATTTCCACAATACCACACAACACAATAACTAAGCGAAAATTTCAAAAGTCCATACAACCCAGCATAGGAGAGAGAAAAATATAGCTCTATAGCAAACACCAGATGAAATAATCCAGATCCACAAAAATCACGATGAAAAGACCATAAAACCACCAAAAACATAAAATGAAAACCCCAAAATCAAAAGGAAAAAAAAAAGAAAGAAAAAGAAGAGCAAAAGGAGGAGGAGGATCAGCTCCGACGTCGAAAAGACCATTGACCACCGACCCCGTGAAGATCTGGAAATGGAGGTTGACGGCTAGGGTTTTGCGTTGGGCTGAGGGAAAAAGACCAAGTATGTTAGCACCAAGGAATCGTGTGGTTGCACAATGAAGACGCATGTGTTAGGCTTGAAGGAAAAGAGAATATGACGAGGAGTTTAGCTGACGTGGCTGATTAAAAATATGGAGTTAGGATATTCTTCAAAGCAAGAAAATAAAATATTTGGAGATATCATGAAGATATGGAACAAGATATTCTCAAATCAAGAAATAGAAAATTTGGAGATATATAAAGGAAGAGATGGCTTTAGGTTAAGTTACAGAAAAAGAGAGAAATAATTGAGCGTGAGTTAGCATTTGTGGTTTACCTGTGAGTGAACAAAAAGGTTACACAACTGTTCGCGGTGTGTAAGATTGGGTAGCCTAGGAGTCGGTTCGTGTCGAGTCGTGTGTGACGTCGAGTAATTCGAATTAAACAAGTTGTTTAAGAGATTTTCTAAGGTGCCTAGATTAGGAATTGGTCAGTGACGAGTCTAGAACGACTGCGTATAAACCTGATTAAACATCTTGTAAGGAGAGTGTTTAAGAAATTTCTAATAAAGAGATATTTTCTGTGGATTTGTTTATTGCTAGCTTTGTGTATCTACTCTTCTGGTTTTACAATTGGTATCAGAGCGGGTCACCGACGGTTGTTTTCTAGAATCTACTAAACTGGTTGAGATCTTGTGGAGAAGATGGGTACACAAAGGACACTTGTGGAGATTAAAAAGACACTCATGCTTGATGAAAACAACTTCGGTCACTGGAAAGTGTGCATGAAACAAAGAATCAGGGCTATAGATGAGGATGCTTGGACTGCTGTGGAATCTGGCTGGGAAGAACCATATGTTCTTGACGCTGAAGGAAAGAAACAACTGAAGCCCAAAGATAAGTGGACTGCAGCAGAGAAGAACGCATCAATGTTTAACTCCAAGGCTATTAGTGAGATTTTTACTGCAATTGATGTTGAGAAATTTAAGCTTGTTCAGGGGTGCTCTGCTGCTAAAGATGCTTGGGAAGTTCTAGTAAACTTCTATGAAGGGACATCAAGCGTAAAGAGTACAAGGCTGGATCACTTGGCATCTCATTTTGAGAATCTCAAGATGGGAAGTGATGAATCCATATGAAGTTTTGGATCTAAGCTTAGTTCCATAGCTAATGAAGCTTTAGTGTTGGGTAAAACTTACAAGGATAAGAAGCTGGTGAAAAAAATGTTAAGATGCTTACCTGCAAAGTATGGGGCACAAAAAGCAGTACTCAAGATGGCTATGAACACAGATGACATGAAGTTCTCTCAGCTACTGGGAATGTTAAAAGCAGAAGAAATGGAAGCATCTGCAGATCAACCTAAAATTGTCAAAGGAATAGCTTTTGCTGCAGATGAAGAATCAGATCAGTTTCATAAGCTGGAAGAAAGCATGACTCAGAAAGTTGATGAGAGTATGGACAGGTTGGCTAGAAGCTTCAAAAAGGCCCTGAGGAGAATTGAGAAAGGGTCAATTAAAGAGGTCTCAGGTTTGTCAAGAAACGACAGTGAAAGAACCTCAAATCGAACACCAAGGTATGAAGCTGGAAAACGAAATTGGAGATGTGACATCCAATGTCATGAATGTGAAGGTTATGGGCACTTCAGATCTGAATGTCCTCTGGCAAAACGTAAGGAGCAAAAGTGTCGTGGATGCAGAGGTTTCGGACACATGAAGTCTGACTGTCCCAGCTTACACAAACAAAATGACAGTGTTACAGAATCAGATGAGAGTGAAGATGATAATGATCTGTTGAACTTCGTGGCCTTGATAGGAAAAGATTCTGATAAAGAGTCTGATTGTGACTCTGATTCGGATGAAGATGTTGAGATAAATGCAAAGGTTGAGTACCGACTTCTCTATGATAATTGGGTAAATCTGAGTAACACAAACCTGCAACTGCTCAAGGACAAAGCTTTGTTAGAAGCTAAAATCAACATATTGGAGCTGGAAACCAAATCTGATGTGAAGAATATATAACAAGCAATAAAAGTCAAAACAGTTGCTATATCAAGTGAAGGACTAGAGAAATCTGAAGCTGAATGTATTAAGCTTATGGAAGAAAAGATGAAGAAGATGCATGAACTATACATTCTGGAAAAAGAGAAGAATTAGTCCCTTGAGTATGATCGCACTGAGACTCATAAAAAGCTCAGAATGTTAAACAATGGATCTGAGAACCTTGATAAGTTGTTGGCAATGGGACAACCTGTAAAGCAGAACTGGGGATTGGGTTACACAGGTCGTAAGTATGTGGAAGCAGAGCCAAACTACAAAAGTCTAGGTAACTTTGTCCAAGAAAATTTGAGCAAGGAAACTGAAAGGAAGTCAATACAATTTGAAACGGGTAAATCAGTTAGTCCCAGATGCTTGGAAATGAGGCCTAACAACCAGCTCATCAAAGGGAGTAGAGGATGTTATTTTTGTGGAAGACATGGACATATCAAGAGAAACTGTTATGAGCTGAAGAACAAGATCAAAAAGGTTTGGGAACAAAACAAGTGCTACATTGAGCCACGTAAATACCATATGGTATGGATAGCAAAGTCAGATCTGTACTCACAACCTCTTGGAAGCACTAAGGTGGATCAAAAAGAGTTCCTAAAGATGACTCAGATTCACCCAACTGGAGCAGATAAGGTAACACAAGCAGAGGCGGTGTGCAACCCGGGGATTACTAAAGATGACAAATCAATGGAACATGATTCAACTATTGGGGAAAATAAAAAGAAAGACTCTAGGAGTGGAGGAGTCTGTGCATGATGCGTGCCCTAAAGTGTTTTTCCTTGTGCTGTATATTTTTGTTCTTAGTGTGTACTCAAGCAGGGGGAGATTATGTGGAAGAAGAAAGTGTTATTGAAGATAGGAGTGGAGAAGAAAGTGTTTGGGAATCTTGTTGATAGGGGGAGCAACATATAATGGTTGTCTAGTGAATGCAGTTAGCTTGAGGTATCACACTCAGACAAAAAGGGGGAGATTGTTAGCACCAAGGAATCGTGTGGTTGCACAATGAAGACGCATGTGTTAGGCTTGAAGGAAAAGAGAATATGACGAGGAGTTTAGCTGACGTGGCTGATTAAAAATATGGAGTTAGGATATTCTTCAAAGCAAGAAAATAAAATATTTGTAGATATCATGAAGATATGGAACAAGATATTCTCAAATCAAGAAATAGAAGATTTGGAGATATATAAAGGAAGAGATGGCTTTAGGTTAAGTTACAGAAAAAGAGAGAAATAATTGAGCGTGAGTTAGCGTTTGTGGTTTACATGTGAGTGAACAAAAAGGTTACACAACTGTTCGCGGTGTGTAAGATTTGGTAGCCTAAGAATCGGTTCGTGTCGAGTCGTGTGTGACGTCGAGTAATTCGAATTAAACAAGTTGTTTAAGAGATTTTCTAAGGTGCCTAGATTAGGAATTGGTCAGTGACGAGTCAAAAATGACTGCGTATAAACCTGATTAAACATCTTGTAAGGAGAGTGTTTAAGAAATTTCTAATAAAGAGATATTTTCTGTGGATTTGTTTATTGCTAGCTTTTGAAGGAATTTCTAGCAGATTCTAATCCAATTAGGCAATCCTGGTCTGAATTCCAAGCCTAGGATATAGGGTTCATGTAATTGAATCATTGGGATCTCAGAATTACCTGGTGATTAGCAGCGGAAGATTTGCAGATAATCGAGATCTAGAGCGCCTCAAATGTTGCGCCTCTACTGGTATCCACACGCACACAAACTGAACAGGAGGGATGCTAGTGCCTATTAGAGATCCAATCTCTTCAGAGGTTTCTATTCAAGTTCTGGTGGCTGTCAATTAGGTTCAAAAACAGTTTAGGTCGACTATATATCTTATATATGTCGACTTAAACCATAACGGAATTAACCAGCGATTAAACCGAATTAATCTGGTAATCCGCGAGTTGCATCGATCGATGCACTCTTTGCATCGATCGACACTGCCCCAGAATATTGATATCGAATGCATATCAAATATGCATTCACTTGATCATTACATTAATGATCAACCTCGTCTTTAACGTCCAGTTTGCTTAGGTGTGTGACCCTGTAGGATCATATAACACTAGCAATGAGTTCTCAACTCATTGATCATAAGTGGCTTCTAGCAAAGCGTTATGACTACCTAGTGTTATGTGATTGTCTCATCTCGACTATACGACTTTCACTTAGAGCAAGTACAATAGATTTCAGGACATTCCCAACAATCTCCCACTTGTACTGGAATCATCTATTCCTTTAATCCCTTCGTCACTATATCTCGATCTGGCATAAGGCAAGATCTGTGTCACCCTTATTTAGCCAAGATCATGTTCATCGAAATCCGATTTATACTGACAAGACAAACGACTGACAATCACCTCGTTTGAGTGTGGCCACACATTTCTCAGTATCAAATCTCCGATGGGCCCTGAGATATTTATCTCCTGTTATATAGGAGGGACAAATCCCATCTTGTTCCATCCCTGTCTCTTCACACGCTTCATGATACGCCCAATCAATGCCTTTATAGTCACCAGTTACGGCTGACGTTTGACAAGGTTAAAGCGGACCAATTCACATGTAAGAAAACATGATGAACTCAGGTCTAAGAACTATACTCTATAGTCGTAATGAAAACTCTCATGACACTTATATAACTATCCCGTAGAGTTCTCATCAGTGGGTCATGTCCGATCCTGTGTTCTCCAACACATATCTATGTGATTGACTTTAATACTCTTATTAATGACTCCATGAAACTTAGTCATCAGTCACCTCACATACTAGTCTCACGCGGTTGTTAATGTCCCACTTTAACAACCTCGACCAGGGACCAACATAATTTGTGTCATTTATTATCTATAGGGTTTCATGATCAAGTCACATACTTGATGACCTATAAAATGTCATAAATTACTTTGGGACTATTATTTAATAACCCTTATTAAATAATACAGATGTCAGATTTCAATAACATAATCAAATTATGTTTATACGAACATCATATCATAACTAAAATTAATAACAATGACTTCCACTAAAATTAAGATCACATCTTAAGACATCTAATGCCTTTAGTAGTAGCCTGACCCTCATTCGCCCTTGCTCAGCGTGTGTCGAAAGACACTGCGTCTTGCTAAGAGTAATACCAAGAGTCATTTGCACGAAGCCCTTCTTGGAATCCTGCATATTGGACATGTGCAAGGCCTTATCACTATAAGTATCTTGACACAATCCTAGATTTTTATTCCAAGAATGTATATTGTTTCTTCCATAATTTTATCGAAAAACAACTTTCGAATCAAGTCTTAACAGACTGAAACAATGGAACTTCATTTCCGAGAAGTAGTATGTTATCAACATACAATACTAGAAATGCAACTGCGCTCCCACTAGTCTCTTGTAAACATACGGTTCCTCTTCGTTCCTAACGAAGTCAAACCTTTTGACTGCTTCATCAAAACGAAGATTCCAACTCTGAGATGCTTGCTTCAATCCATAAATGGTTTGATGAATCTTGCATATCTTCCTAGCTTCATTAGGATCAATGAAAAACTTCAGGTTGTGTCATGTACACATCCTTTTTCCAGAATTCCATTAAGGAAAACTGTTTTCACATCCATCTGCCAGATCTCATAACCATTATGAGTGGCAGTTGCTAGGAGAATCCGAATGGACATAAGCACGGTGACTGGGATTAGGTTTCTTCACAGTTGATACCATGAATTTACTTGAAACCTTTTGCCACCATCCTTGCTTTGTATATCTGAATATAACCATCCATGTCAATTTTTTCTTCTTGAAAATCCATTTACTCACAATGGTTTCTACACCATCGGGTAAATCAGCCCAAGTCATACTTGGTTCTGTGACATGGATCCCATTTCGGATTCAGCGGCTTTCAGCCACTTTCGGAGTCAAGGCCCATCATTGCTTCTTCAAAATTCGCAGGCCCGTCACTTTCAATGATCAGTAGATCACGGCAATTGGTTACGAGAAATCCATATTTCTCGGGTTCGTGACGGATCCTTTCGGATCTGCGAGCTTCAGTTTTCTGTAAAAGTCGCGCACACATATCTCATATGTATACTTTTACCACGACCTAATTAACTAAGATTTAAACCGTAGTTATTTAAGTCATAAACCAAAATCAACATTTGGTCCGCGATCTGTGTCGATCGATGCAACTTTTGAGTCGATCGACACTTCTTCAGAAACTCGCCATTTAAATGTATATCGAATATACATTCACCAGATCCTTTATAAACTCTAGGCACCACAGGTGCAGGTTCTACAACTCTTTGTAGATCCAACTGCTGCTCTTCCTCATCAGGTTGAGCAGTCTCCTGTGATTTTCGAATTTCTTCGAGTTGTACTTTTACTCCCACTGTTCTTCTTGGAAAGAAAGTCTTTCTCAAGAAAACATAGTTCCGAGCAACAAACAATTTGTTCTCGAACTGGTTGAGTAACATGCCTTGGTTTTGTTAGGACAACCAATGAAGTAGCACTTATCAGATTTGGGTGTGAGCTTATCAGAGATTAAACGTTTTATATAAGTCTCGCAACTCCAAATCTCCATGATGGATAAATAAGAAACATTTACATTCCACATCTCATGTGGTATCTCTGTAACTGATTTTGATGGAACTCTATTTAAAGTAAACTCAGACATTTCTAGAGCGTATTCTTAGAAGGATAATGGAAGATCTAAGTGACTCATCATTGATCGAACCATATCTAATAAAGTCCGATACAGGAGGAGTGAATTGTGAAACACTTTCACAATCTATCAGATGATCACTAAATTCTTGACCTAAGTATTCACCTCCATGATCTCATCGTATAGGTTTAATACATTTGCCAAATTGATTATGTACTTCATTTTGGAACTCTTTGAACTTTTCAAAGATTCTGACTTATGCCTTATAAATAAGGCATAACCGTACCTTCTGAAAATATCAGTAAAGGTAATGAAGTACTGAAATTTTCCTCTAGCACTAGTGCTTATCGGTCCATATACATCCGTATGTATAAAGCCCAATAAGCTTCTGGCCCTTTCATTTTGATCGTTCGCAACCTGTATCGACCGACGCACCGTTTGTGTCGATCGACACTACCTCTATTGAAAGGAGCCTTTGTCGTTTTACTTAATAAACAAGATCCACTTTACTCATTATGATTCTCAATCAGATGAGCCCAAAAGCCCATCACTATGGAGCTTCCGAATCTATTTCTCATTTATGTAGCCCAAAACGACAATGCCAGAGAGAAGTTTGACTCGTATCATTTGACTTGAATCTTTTGGTATTAATGTTATAGTTAGGCACATTCTGGTTTAGAACATAAAGTCCATTCTCTAATGGATTGCTACTATAAAATATATCACTGTAATCAAATGAATAACACTTATTCTTAACTTGAAAACTGATATCCTTCCATATCCAAACAAGGAATAGAAATAATCTTTCTGCTCATAGCAGGTACATAGTAGCAGTTTTTAAGTTCAAAACATGCCATAAAAGGAAAAATTAATGAAATACTCTTACGGTTAATGCAGCAACTCTTGCTCCATTCCCACTCATAGGTCCACTTGTCCTTTCTCCATAGTCCTACTTTTGCTCAGGCCCTGCACATTTTCACAAAATATGAGTACCACAGTTGGTATCCAATACCCAATAAGTAGGACTATAAGAAGTAACATTTACTTCTTATAACATAATACCTGAAGAAGAAGTCTCGTACGTCTTCTTCAGCTTCTCATAATCTTCCAAGAATTTATTGCAGTTTCTTTTCAAATGCCCATAACCATTACAATAACGGCACTTAACATCTTCAGAAGGACTGGTTTTAACCTTAGGAACATGGCCAGACTCGCTTGGATTCACAATCGAGCTCGTCTTGCCATCACCTTTGTTCTTACCAAGTTTCTTAAACCTTTTACCCTTTTGTACCATAAGGACATTTGGGGTGTCCTTCTTGATGTTAGGTTCAACAGTCTTAAGCATCCCATGCAATTCAGTCAACGTCTTCGTCAAGTTGTTCATGTTATAGTTCATAACAAATTGATCATAGCTTGACGGCAGTGACTGCAGAATGATGTCAGTAGCCAACTCTTGGCTAATGGGACAATCCAGTTTCCCCAGGTTATCAATATAACCCATCATCTTAATGACATGAGGACTAACTGGTTCGCCCTTTGGTAGCTTGCACTCAATCAGAGACCTAACCGTCTGGTATCTCTGAGTTCGTGCCTGCTCCTGAAACATACTTTTCAGACCAGTGATCATCTGTATTGGCGACTCCACGTACTCATATTGCTTCTGCAATTCCGAGTTCATGGTAGCCAACATGAGACAACTCACATCCACCGCATCATTAGAATGCTTATCCCAAGCATCCTTATATGACTGCCAGGCATTGGCTCGGTACTTCTTGGGGAGAATTTTCTCAAGTACATAGTCTTTTTCTCCTGTTTGAGAACAACTCTCAAGTTCCGATACCATTCAAGAAAGTTGGATCCATTTAACTTGTCCTTCTCAAGGACGGATCGCAGGGAGAAATTGTTACGATGGTTTGTGCTAGACATAGCTGAAAAACAGGGGAGGTTTTAGTTATGATGTTCAAGAAATGAGAATTCTTAACAATTAAGAAAACTCGCATTATATTCAAGCAATGTTTCCTCAGATGAATATAATGATCCAAGACCCATACTTCACTAAACTTGAGTGAGCCACTGGCTATCACCCAAATTTAGCTATCTAGGTAAGCAACAACTTTGCCAGTTATATCCAATATAACTCTTGGTTGTGGATCGACATCTCATGCCCAATCCACCTGATGTCTCTGAGCCCAAAACGATTTTGATGGTCCAGTCAAGTAAACCAATCTCTTTAGTCATGTAATTGTTGATGTCTTGCACTGCAAAATCCATCAACACGATTACCTCTGTCTTACTCATGAAATTGTGGACATCTTGCACTGCAAGTCTATCGCACAATCAAATGCAAGATTGGAAAGACATCAAGTATCACTTGATATTTGGTTGAGGAACGGAACCATTTAAAACGTTTAGTTTTATTATGTTTTAATTCTTCTAATTAAATGATTTGTTTTGATTTGGTACTGTGGTTTCAGGTTCCATAACCTAAAACATCGAATCTGGTGTCGACCGACACTACTTTAGTGTCGATCGATGCAGATTAACCAAAACCCAATCCGCGATAACCGATCAATCCAATTGATCCGGTTTTGAGTACCGGTCAGTGTCGATCGATGCTACATTAGCATCGGTCGATACCAACCCAATCGCAATAAACCATTCTTAGTGTTTAACCATCATTAACCAAGCTCGATAACCGGTCCAATCCAATTGAACCGATTCATCAATCTCGCGAGGTCTGTGTCGACCGACACAACTCTTGCGTCGA
Source organism: Orychophragmus violaceus (assembly GCA_030180135.1). NCBI lineage: Eukaryota > Viridiplantae > Streptophyta > Magnoliopsida > Brassicales > Brassicaceae > Orychophragmus > Orychophragmus violaceus. Next base: position 101,674,970 of record CM058232.1, on the reverse strand, counting down.
TCGACACTCGGCGAAACATAAGTTTTATTCGGGTTTTCGCCCTGTGTCGATCGATGCCGGACACCATGCGAAAAACCCTAAAACGTTTTCGAACAAAACCCTAAACTAGGTTACTTTGATCAAAACGAGTTTTAGCATGCTTGTATCAATCATACAGAGATCCAGATTCAACCAATCTAATCAACATGCTACAGATTCAATGGAACCCTAAAGCTCTGATACCACTGAAGGAATTTCTAGCAGATCCTAATCCAATTAGGCAATCCTGGTCTGAATTCCAAGCCTAGGATATAGGGTTCATGTAATTGAATCATTGGGATCTCAGAATTACCTGGTGATTAGCAGCGGAAGATTTGCAGATAATCGAGATCTAGAGCGCCTCAAATGCTGCGCCTCTACTGGTATCCACACGCACACAAACTGAACAGGAGGGATGCTAGTGCCTATTAGAGATCCAATCTCTTCAGAGGTTTCTATTCAAGTTCTGGTGGCTGTCAATTAGGTTCAAAAACAGTTTAGGTCGACTATATATCTTATATATGTCGACTTAAACCATAACGGAATTAACCAGCGATTAAACCGAATTAATCTGGTAATCCGCGAGTTGCATCGATCGATGCACTCTTTGCATCGATCGACACTGCCCCAGAATATTGATATCGAATGCATATCAAATATGCATTCACTTGATCATTACATTAATGATCAACCTCGTCTTTAACGTCCAGTTTTCTTAGGTGTGTGACCCTGTAGGATCATATAACACTAGCAATGAGTTCTCAACTCATTGATCATAAGTGGCTTCTAGCAAAGCGTTATGACTACCTAGTGTTATGTGATTGTCTCATCTCGACTATACGACTTTCACTTAGAGCAAGTACAATAGATTTCAGGACATTCCCAACAATCTCCCACTTGTACTGGAATCATCTATTCCTTTAATCCCTTCGTCACTATATCTCGATCTGGCATAAGGCAAGATCTGTGTCACCCTTATTTAGCCAAGATCATGTTCATCGAAATCCGATTTATACTGACAAGACAAACGACTGACAATCACCTCGTTTGAGTGTGGCCACACATTTCTCAGTATCAAATCTCCGATGGGCCCTGAGATATTTATCTCCTGTTATATAGGAGGGACAAATCCCATCTTGTTCCATCCCTGTCTCGTGTGTGACGTCGAGTAATTCGAATTAAACAAGTTGTTTAAGAGATTTTCTAAGGTGCCTAGATTAGGAATTGATCAGTGACGAGTCAAAAATGACTGCGTATAAACCTGATTAAACATCTTGTAAGGAGAGTGTTTAAGAAATTTCTAATAAAGAGATATTTTCTGTGGATTTGTTTATTGCTAGCTTTTGAAGGAATTTCTAGCAGATCCTAATCCAATTAGGCAATCCTGGTCTGAATTCCAAGCCTAGGATATAGGGTTCATGTAATTGAATCATTGGGATCTCAGAATTACCTGGTGATTAGCAGCGGAAGATTTGCAGATAATCGAGATCTAGAGCGCCTCAAATGCTGCGCCTCTACTGGTATCCACACGCACACAAACTGAACAGGAGGGATGCTAGTGCCTATTAGAGATCCAATCTCTTCAGAGGTTTCTATTCAAGTTATGGTGGCTGTCAATTAGGTTCAAAAACAGTTTAGGTCGACTATATATCTTATATATGTCGACTTAAACCATAACGGAATTAACCAGAGATTAAACCGAATTAATCTGGTAATCCGCGAGTTGCATCGATCGATGCATTCTTTGCATCGATCGACACTGCCCCAGAATATTGATATCGAATGCATATCAAATATGCATTCACTTGATCATTACATTAATGATCAACCTCGTCTTTAACGTCCAGTTTGCTTAGGTGTGTGACCCTGTAGGATCATATAACACTAGCAATGAGTTCTCAACTCATTGATCATAAGTGGCTTCTAGCAAAGCGTTATGACTACCTAGTGTTATGTGATTGTCTCATCTCGACTATACGACTTTCACTTAGAGCAAGTACAATAGATTTTAGGACATTCCCAACAGCTTTGTGTATCTACTCTTCTGGTTTTACAAAGTAGTCTACTAGTTTAGCACATGAGTTAGTTCTAATGTACTTCTAATTTGAGTTCCGGTGAACTTTGTATTTCAAGAGCGAGTATTCGTGTCTCACACTTATTATTCACTGACGAAACTTTTTTTTTTGTAGAGAAAAAGTTAGCCAACTTAGTAAAATTCTTAAGACTTTGTACTCTTACGAAAAAGCATCAAAACAAAGACTAAACACCGCAAGTCTTTATTCTTTTTGTGGATAAGTTGGACCAAGAAAATATAAATACTATTAAAGCAGTAAATGACATCACAACAGAAGGGACATTAGAATTTTCGGCTCTAAGATGAAAGTTTGTTCTTTTATTCAAGATCACTTAAATAACCATGCTACTACTTGGTCAGCTAGACTCCTATCCAAAGGGTAAAGGGGTGTAGCACAAGCGATTCCAAGATATACTTATGTTGTGTTTTCTGTTACCACAATGAAATTTCTAATTCATCCAAATAATCATATGTTCTGAATTATCGAGAAAATAAGGATTACAATATCGAATTTTTAGTCGAGATCAAAACATAACAATATAAAAATACATTGGATTGCATGAGACAAGATTTGTGTACCACAAGATCTAGACGGAATGGATTTTCACGATGTAGATGACATTACTATTGGTATAGTGGCAAAACAATTGTGGCGACCAATTCAGTTTTCTTCGTCCCTTTTAGAATAGGTTCTTCGGGATGCTACTATTGTAGATCTTGTCTTTTGGAAGGCATGGAGATATACTCCGTGTCCTATGTTTGATGTAGCATCTTTGCTGGTAAGGCTCTTCTGAAACTGGGTTTAGTGAATATTAATTGTTCGGGTTTTAACACTAGTGAACTTTGGATCTCAGATATGTATGCACGACTAGCTAGAACCTCTTCACGGCTAGACACCCCAATTCATGGTTCACTCATTTATCATTCAAGAGACCAAAGAATGGAATGTCCTTCTATTGAAGTATTATTTATTTTGAAGGATATGACCCTGTTTGGCCTACCCACTGTTTGGCTCTTTAGCCTCATCACCCAACTTGTCACATTTTTAGTGAAAAAAATTGCCTACATAATCTTCAAATCGTACTATAATAATTTTAACAGAATACAACTGCTTAATTGTCCTGCGCTTTTCTCGAGCATAAAAACAAGTTTTTGTTTAACATAAAGTAATCTTTTATAGTTTATAACTTCTAATTTCAAACAAACCTCAATGGCTAACAAGATTGATTAAGGGAAGAGTCATCAGCGAGGCATCTCTTTGACTTCTTCTCAAGAACGTAAAGCACTACTCTACGGCTGCGATAATCCGGATGCCATTGTGTTTGTTCAACACGCCCGATCGCAAAATCTTTCAGAGCGGAGTCTAAGAAATACTCAAGGACAGCATCTGACAGTAAAGAAAAAGGAGCAAGCAAATTTAGACCTTGTATTCTTGTTATATATAAAGTGAGTGAAAGCAGCAAAGAGAGAGTGATTCACCATTCCGTAGTTCTCCTGATAGAAAGATTGTAGTTTGATCTCCGCAAAGTTGCACAAGCGTTTGGATCAAATGGTGAACAGCTTCTTCGCTGTAGATAACATCTGAGCCTAATACTACACAAGTGCAGAGACAGTAAAAGGTGTGTACAGAGCAAAAGTGGATGAGATGAAAACGAGATGGATAATGTGTACCGTAATCAGGGAATGGTTCAATCAAATCTGGATCTGGGTCATCTCCCCAAACAAGTTCCTGCACAACAGCAGATCCCCGCGTGTTTCCACGGTGCAAATTGGTTAGGATGTTCTTCTTGAGTAGCCTCAATCTATCTGGGAGATCAGTGAGGACAACATTGCCTCCCAAAAGTGCTGCAATACAACTAAAAGAACAAATTAACTCGCGGAGTTAATGGTAATTCACGGAAGAGAAAGATTTGCGGTTTTTGCTCACCCAACTAAGCCACAACCAGAACCCAACTCGACGATCTTCTTTCCTTCAAGAGAAAGATCCTTAGAGTCAACAGAATGTTCTAAGAACTTTCCTAGCACCACTCCACTGTCCCACATCACTGACCCAGTTACTCCAGGCGTGCTCTTTACATACAAAACAAACAACCATGAGATACTTCAAACTAGTCTCATGATCAGTGCAAGAAGAATCAAATTCACCACTTTGTTCAATGTTATGCTAAAGCCACAAACACAAGCTGAATGTATCATCTATCATGAACCATCTTCTGTTAACATACATTGTTATCTTCTACAACTCCCCGAGTTTCACTACATTGAAAGGGCTCAACATGAATCGGGAAACCATAAATTTGGATAGTGATAAACCCTAAAAATCACATTTTTATGAATCTCTTTAGCCTTACTGCTCTCAACAGAAATTCCCAGTAAATAGAAACTAAAAACCCCTAAAATTTGAGTGAGACAGAGAAGCTAAGGAGTTACCAGTGAACAAGGAGACTGGAGAATAGAGAGTGAGTGACCACACGCGTCGAGACGCAGCTCAAGAGAAGACTGAGATACTAAGGCGTTGGGAGCAAACGAAGTTGGCCCTTGAATAGCCCATACGATCATAATCTCCGCCGCCGCCAAATCCGAATCAGATTCCGATCCAGAACAACACCCAGACTCCGAAGCCGGAAACCCACCCACGGCTATCACATCTCCGCCATAACCACTCATCCGTCGTATCTCCTCCACCGTCTCTTCTCCTTCACTTACTTCCTCCTTGCCCATTTTCACAGCTCACACACGCGCCGCCAAATTGACTCTCTCGGGCGCTTCCTCGTTGTCTTGAATTCAACTTCCAGGATATGCGCTTCCCTCACAATCAGGGCTAGTCCTGGACCCACTAGTCCTCGGCCTTCGGTTAGGTTTTAATTCGATTTCTCAGTTTTTTCTGTTTTTAGGGTTTTGAAATTTTTTTGCCAAAACTAACACGAAATTTATTTAGGTTCGGGCTGATTTGGTTTCATTTTTTTGTTACTGATCTTTTACCAAAAACCGGAATTTCAATTAATTTCGGTTAATTCCGTTATTTCCTGTCAAGTTCAAATTGGGTAGTTTGTATTTTTTGAAATAATCTAGTATAATCCAATTTAAATTGGTTATAAAAAAAATTAAATTAAAAGACTGCACAAGAAGAAATCTCTCCATCTTTTCTCTACACCTTTCACTGCATATCAAAACGTTGTTATCCCGACCGCCGGTCGTGGGCTACCACAACTATGATGTGGGTTCGGTTATGTAATACTTTTTTTGTCAGTTCTTTTGTGTGTTCTCGTCTTCAATTATCATCAGATCGGCCAATAATTTCCGATTTAATATCGGATCTTTTCTCCCGTCTTAGTAATGGATTTTGTTTTCTAATCTTGTATCAGATTTCAATCCTCCTTTTCACGCTTTCTTTTTCATCCCAGTTGTGATCCTCAATATCCTTTGTTCTATTGTCACCTTGATTCAACTTTTCTGTAGGAGTAATATCTTCGTCGTATACTGATTTCTTTTAATGGCGGACCACTTTGGTCATAGACGGAGCTTCCTTCGTGAAGTTTGATACAAGTTTTGGCTCATCTCTGGACCTTCATACGACTGTAAAACGGCGGTTTAACAGTGTTGACTCAGAGGATTTCGTCGGTCATCGCTAAAAAAAGAGATTTGGTGGTATTTGCATTGAAATCTGGTGGTGCAGTCGTGTCGTATGTGGGTTGATAGTCTGTCGTGTCAACATCTCCAACTCTCACGTGTCTTCTTTGCTTTGCATGTGGCTTCTATTTAGACCTTCTACCAATAGTTTGGGCACATAGGTTGGCTTGAAATATAATGAGAATATAAATGGGTTGGATTGAGTTTTGTTGTAAACATTGCATTTAGTCTTTGGGCTTTCAATAATATACCAACATTGTCGATAAAATAAAAATAAAAAAAATCTGGAAAAAATCTAAAAACATTTAAAAAGAAATAACTGAACTAACTGATCGGTTCCGATTTACCAATCAAAACGAAATAAAAAATTGTTGAACCAAACTAAACTTGTAAACCGAACTAAAAATCAAAAATTTTGGTTCGGTTCAATTTGGAAGGTTTGATTATTAGTCCCACTAGTAAACAGGATTAACCAGTACTTTCACCTTTTCTCCTATTCATCCCAAAATTTCGTAAGAGATATTTTTTGTGAAATTTACTCGGAATGACTTTAATTTGTTGAATAATTACTAGTTTAACTCTCACCAAAATTTACATAATCAAAAAGTCATAAAAAGACCTACAAACTTGATAACATCTAATTATTTACGTCTATGCCATTTTCTATTTAAAAAAACAGTTTTCACCAAAAAGCGAGAAGAAGCAATTCTCCAACGATCTCCATACCCAGAATTTTGATCCACTATGGCGGCCACGACATCTTTAGACTCATTCAAGAGCTTTATACTGTTCTCCAATTTCTCTCTCTTGCTACCCACAGACGGCGACTCCTCCAGCAACCTATGAACGCCGCCTCCGCTACCGCCTCTTGGATCTACCATTTCCGCCAGGATCTCCTTCTGAAACTGTCTATTCACGAGATTCTTCATCGAGAATTGAAGATGCCGTCCGCAGAAGATGAGCCCGATAAGTCCGTAGATGCGAAATCTTCACATCCCCAAATCCATTTAGAGATAAGTTCTCAGGTTGTTCGCATAGTACAACACAGCAATGATGAAGTTTTGCTGCAAAGTTGTCTTCTCCGTCCAAGAGGTCATGTACTCAGGGCTACATGTGTAATCCATCAGCTTCTCCATCTCAACAACTCTGTCCACGGATTGTTCCTTCATCTTACAGATTAGATTGCGACCGGCACGTTTGATGTAAGACTGAATCTGTGGTAAGTTGTCAGAATATTTAGTAATGACAAACGAGAGAACAGTTTCAATGTAATCCCATATCTTCTTGATGAACTCGACCGGCTTGGCATGTACTAGAGTAACAACATTAAAAAAAAAATCATTTGGAATTGCACAATCAGTTATATGTGCATATGAGTTTGCAGGGACTTCATTTTGAATGTGCATATATCAGAGAGGTGTCATTCTCATTTTCAGAATCTATTTTGCAGGTTTTAACAAAAACGTATTTAACAGTATGGAAGCGAGCGAGGCAGAACATACTAGCGATCACATCAGTTGCTTCTGGTGCGCAACGAGGACGTTGCGCTCTGTGAGAGGAGGTGATTGTAACATCCAGATTTAGGGTATATGCGGAGAGGATTAAAATAATTTATTTAGCTACATATGCCACCAAAGTGCACTTATATTTTCGTTCGTTTGTTAAGAGAAAACTTAATTGTTAAGTGTGCTTAATCTGAGATAGTTGAAGGATGAGTAACCTACTGGGAAATGATTCGCGGTATCGTGTGAGTGAGGACAAAGCACAAAGAAAGCTCGTGTTGTGATTGTAGAGACAATAAAAAAGTCTTTCAAGCCACTCGGACTAACAAACCGACCATCAAACGAAGATGAGCCTACAGATCGATGGATCGAGCGTGGAGCCCACAAATAAGGATGGTTGGGGCGATATAGTCTATGTAGCATGGAATCATCCGTGAAGCCTCGATTCTCGCTCCGGATCGGGAGCGGAAGCTTCCGGAATCGTTCAGAATCGCCAAGAAATTGTGATTCTCAGAAGTTCAAGTTTGGAATCGCTGTGGAAGTGACCGATTTAAAACTGGAAGCATCGATCTATGAACGAAAGCGTTTTCTTTGTGACTGATTATGTTAAGTGTAAACGAAGAAAATGAAGAGCTTTGTGGTTTTCTATACATGATGTGTTTTGTACTTTTTCTGGGCCCAAATTTGTTTATATGATTAAGCCCATTCTCTGTTCTAAAACGCGGGCGCCTAGCCGCCTAGGCGCCCGGTTAGTCGCAACTCGTTGATGGTCCGCTACGATTTTGTCCTGGGCGGCGATAAAAGTCGGTCAACCGTAGTCAACTCCAAAATGTTGAAAATCGCCCGCTTAATAAGTTAATCGGCGATTTTATATAAAAATCGGCGGTACAAATCTTATAAAACCCAAAAAAAATCTTTAGTTTATGGACCCAATTTGGCCCAAATATCAGATCGGAGAGCCCTAATCTACCTCCACGAGACTTCTTAGTTCTCCTCTTCTCGAATCCATTCTCCTCCACCAGCTAACCATACGCCCGCCATTTTCGTCAAAAACCATCGCAAAGTTGAGAGTTTAACCTGAAATTTACACAGAAATTGTGTTGAAGAGATTGAAGACAATTCTACAGAATAAAAAGTTTGAATTTTGAGAGACTATAGATTTAGAAAAAGAGCATTAAAATAGAATCATGAGGAATCCATGAGAGATGGTCTATTAAAAAAAAAAAGCGAAGCTTGAAAAATAAGAACTTTTAGAGAGAGAACGATAGATTCAGAGCTTCAAATTGAAAAAAAAACTATATTTCAGTGTTTGCAATTGCAACTACTACTGTTTTTCTTTTTGTATTCAACACTTACCCCGTATTTCTCGTGGCTTCTTTGCCTCTCGTTACCGTCAGCTCATCGTCACAGCTCCATCTTTGCTACTTTGCTTATCTCTGTCTTTCTCCCAATGAGTATCTGTTTACATAGAGAGTGTACAAGTAAACTAATGATCCATGTGTATTAGCAATAACTAACGGCGGTAGCTTATGTATTAATCCACGGCAACACGTGTCTTTCATGCACTTATGTAGAATAATTATATCTAATTTTTTTTTTGTTATGTTTATACGTTTCAATCTTATTATGTTTTGTAGTATGTTTTAAATCAAACATTATATCATTTTTTATCTTATGACTTATGCATGGTTATTTATTTATTTTTATGTTAGATATAAATTAAAAGAAATAACTACCATCTTTTATATATGAACTAATGTTTCTGTAAATGATAAAAATAGAGGTTACATGTACTTTGTTATTATTGAACGGAACAAAAAGTAAAAACCAAAAAGTCACAGACATTACATTTAAAACATTTAATTAAAACAAAAAATTCCGCCCCGCGTACTCCCCGAATTTTTCCCGATTTTTTGATAACTCGCTAGGCCCTGCTCAGCCGCGCGTACAGCGCCTAGCGAGTTTCCGAACAAGGAGCCCATTATTTTACAACTAAATAAAATAAGTCAATAACAAAATCTAATTATATAATTGAGAAGTGAGAATGCACCAAATTCATTCTCACGAAGTTAATTACCAGCTTACCCTTAATGAAATTTTAATAATTTTTTTTCTTCTTAATTATGTTAATTTTCCTTAAAAATCGAGCTCTCTAGGTTATGTTAATTTTTCTAAAATCGAGTCCTCTAGGTTATGCACTACAAAAAAATAGCCAATTTGCAACATTTTTTTGCAATGTAACCTTTTGTTATAATTTTGCAACAAATTTTGCAATACTTTTTGCAATAATAAATATTTGTTGTAATTTTCTTACATCGGTAGTTGGAAGGGATCCTTAGTAATATATAAGATATATGGGTCATTGCACTTATCAACTTAATATGGGCTACCTAATTATAATGCTTGCGCGATATAATAATCGGAGTTTTGGAATTACGATGGTCTACGAAAAAAACATAAATCGCTCTAAAAGGTCAATCAACGGATCTAAATCTTATGAATCTAAAATATTTCATAATGAAAATAAACTTCCAATTTTGTTTTTGTTTATTCTAACAAAATACTATGTACGCAAGGTGCAGGCATCCCACCTAGTACAATAATAATAGTTTAAGAAACTGGAGCATATGGGCAAAGAAGAAAAGAAAAAGAAAAAAAGTTGTACTTTCTTCTACAAGGACAAATGAACGTCAATAAAATGTTAATTTTAAAATTGATCAAATGAGTTTTTTATCTATGGTTTTATCTTTTCTCAAATTACTTGTTCATATTCAGTTATACAAGCATTGAATCAATCTGGAATTTCTTATAGTTTGAGAAATCAAAACACAAAATTTTAGAGTTGGATTTTCAGAATGTTCAGATTAAAAAATATATATATATATATACACGTTTCCATTACGTATCTGTTTCCTAATATTTTTGAAAAACTCGTTTCCACGCTTCTAAACGCTTCCGGTTCTACATATCCGCTTCCAATTCCATGTAGCTTAGGTTATAGTTATGTACTGATGTGTTCATAAACAAAATACTACAGATAGAAGACATAATAAAGAAGGGCACAAAAAATCAATTGTTTTTTTACTTCTTTTTTCTTAGAATGCCTTTCACGTGTTAACAACTTTTAGACATAAATTCACATATGTGTAAGATAAGCTCTTTATCCACCACAAAAATAAAAATAAAAATCCCACAAGCCTAATGAATCGTGTTTCTATTTATACATTTACAGAATACAAGAAATCAACTCAAAAAAAAAGCAAAAAAAAGAAATATGAGTCTTGTGTTCTACTTACTTCTTGCCCTAACGGCAGTTTTGGCCACGACCGCAAACGCCGGCGGAGCCATTGAGGACATCGACGGAGACTTCATATTCGACGGCAGTTACTACGTTCTCCCCGTCTTCCGCGGCGGTGGTGGCGGCCTGACTCTCTCCGGACGCGGCGATGGCAATCTCTGTCCTCTCGATATCGTTCAGGAAAAATCCGAGGTCAACAACGGCATTCCCATAAGATTCTCAGGCTGGTGGTCTAAAGTTGGTTTCGTTCCAGAATCAGAGAACCTTAACATCAAGACGGACGTCGCAGGTACACACTGCCGCCAGTCAACCTACTGGCGGGTCGATGAGGTTGACACGGAGAGGAAGACGCACTTCGTAACGACTGGTCCGTTACCAGAAGGGTTAGGAGAATTCCAGATCAGGTATGCCGGAAGTCGTGGAGTTTACAAGTTTGCGTTCTGTAAAGGATATTGCGTCGATGTCGGGATATATGTGGATGAAAAGGGCGTTCGGCGTTTGGCTCTAAGCTCTAAGCCTTTCTTGGTTATGTTCAAGAAAGCTAACGTCGAAGTGACCGAGGGTTCGTCAAAGACTATGTGAGGGCAACTAAAAAGACTACAAAATAAAATAAGAGGACAATAGTCCTTAATTAAGTCTTATAATAAATAATAAATAAAATAAAATAAAACTTGTGTGTGTATCTCTGCTTCCTTTGTTCAATAAATCTGGAATCAAACATATTTTATGTTTCTTTCGAAGAATTTGGAAATTAAAAAATAAAATTTGGATGGTATACACATTAACTGAAATCCTAACGTGATGCGGCATTTGAGTACTATGTACATATTCATTTGGCTACTTATATCACAAAATTGCATCTATCTTTTTGGTCACTTGTCTAGAGAGAATTTCATTGTTAAGCGTGTTTAAGTTGGAGTAGTTGAAAGATGGATGACCTACCGAGAAGTGATTCGCGGCACTATGCGAGTGTGGATAAAGAACGGAGAAATATCGTTTGGTGGTTGTAGGAACAATAAACAAGTCTTTCCACTACAAGAAAACTGTTCCATAGCCACGGATTTATTCGTGGCTATAGAGCTTAATTCGTGGCTATTTCGGCTATAACCACGTATATCAACGAAAAAAAATCCGTGGCTATGGGCTCGTGGCTATCAGCCATTCGTGATAATTCGTGACTACGCTTCCATGGATAGCCATGAATAATTTTGTGGCGAAATAGCCACGAATAGAAACAAAATTTTATGTGGCTATAAAAGCCACAAATATCCACGAAAATAACCGTGGATAATACTATAAAATAGCCACGAAGTGATTTGTGGATATATCCACGAATAGCTACGAATCTATTCGTGGCTATAGTATTAAAAAAATAAAAAAAGATTATACAAATAGTAAAATTAAATTAAAATTAATCATTATTCATTTTTTATTATTAATTATAAATACAATATATATAAAAGCCTAAAATAATATATTATTAAACAACACATAAAAGAAATAAAAATACACAAATACAAAAAATACAAAAGTACATATAGCCGTCCGTATCCATCGTCGACTCGCTGTTGCAGGTCATCGCCGCCATTGCATGTCATCGCCGTTCTGGTGGCCGGCGGTGGAATCGTCGTCACCCTGAATCTTCGTCTCCATGGATCTGTTGAAACAGATGGAATCTTCGTCTTCGAGCATCGTCGTCTCCGAGGTGGAATTGTCCTTCATCAATTTATCATTGCATGCTCTGTGAAAGGGGATGATTGTAACATCCAGATTTGTGGTATATGCGGAGAGGATTAAAATAATTTATTTAGCTACATATGCCACCAAAGTGCACTTATATTCTCGTTCGTTTGTTAAGAGAAAACTTAATTGTTAAGTGTGCTTAAGCTGGGATAGTTGAAGGATGAGTGACCTACTGGTAAATGATTCGCGGTATCGTGTGAGTGAAGACAAAGCATAAAGAAAGATCGTGTTATGATTGTAGGGACAATAAACAAGTCTTTCAAGCCACTCAGACTAACAACCCGACCATCAGACGAAGATGAGCCTACAGATCGATGGAGCGAGCGTGGAGCCCACAAATAAGGATGTTGAGGCGATATAGTCTACGTAGCATGGAATCGTCCGTGAAGCCTGGATTCTCGCTCCGGATCGGAAGCGGAAGCGGAAGCTTCCGGAATCGTTCGGAATCGCTCGGAGTTTTGGAATTACGATGGTCTACTAAAAAAACATAAATCGCTCTAAAAGATCAATCAACGGGTCTAAATCTTATGAATCTAAAATATTTCATAATAAAAATAAACTTCCAATTTTGTTTACTCTAACAAAATACTATGCCAATAATAGTTTAAGAAACTAGAGCGTATGGAAAAAGAAGAAAAAAGAAAAAGAAAAAAAAGTTGTCCTTTCTTCTACAAGGACAAATGAACGTCAATGAAATGTTAATTTTAAAATTGATCAAATGAGCTTTTTATCTATGGTTTTATCTTTTCTCAAATTACTTGTTCATATTCAGTTATACAAACATTGAATCAATCTGGAATTTCTTATAGTTTGAGAAATCAAAACACATAATTTTAGAGTTGGATTTTCAGAATGTTCAGATTAAATAGTATTTTAAGTTTGATATTTTATAAATATATATATATATACATGTTTCCATTACGTACCCGCTTCCTAATATTTTCGAAAAACTCGTTTCCACGCTTCTAAACGCTTCCGCTTCTACGTATCCGTTTCCGATTCCATGTAGCTTAGGTTATAGTTATGTAGTGATGTGTTTATAAATAAGTATTACATCATCAACTAGCTCATATGTTCTTCATCCATCAAACACTCGATTCATCACAAAAACCAAAACCATAAATCATACGATTTACTTAATTCTTGCAATAACCGTGGCTTTGGCCACAAACGTATCAGGTCGGTTCTCGATATGGACTTTGGCATCAATTTCCGCGGCAATTACTATGTTACTATGTAATTTGTATTCTGTTAAACATTATTATATACGGTTTGAAGATCATGCACGCAAAATTTTCCAATAAAAAAATGTGACAAGTTCGGTGATGAGGCCAAAGTTAGAGCCAAAGATTGGGTAGTGGGTAGGCTACATTTTTTGCTCCAATAATTTGTCTAGTCCTTGAAGGCATTGACTTTCAGAAACTGAAAACGAATGGCTAATGATTATGTTTCCTATGTTCTAATATCGCTGCTTCTGCTTCTTCAACTTGTCTTCTTGATTCAGAGTCTTCATATGACCATCACAAAACCTGGATCAGCCTGGTAAAATGTAGGTTTCCAAAATGACATACTCATGACTTTGAAATTGGAATATAATTTAGCCTAGAGAAAGACGCATGAGTCATGACATGTATGGATCAGGATAAAAGTATTATCAAGAATTTCGGTTACGTGTCCAATTTCGTTGGTTTAATCAGATTCAACTTTAAAAAACACCCAAAAATACATAAACCAATATTCGTTTGCCTTCTTTGCAAAGTAAAATCTTTCCGACAAATCTGACTATAAGGTTAGGAACATATAAAAGCAAACCATACCAAATCAAAGGATATTATAGCCACGGTTTGCCGCAATGGAATTCATAGCAATAGCAATTAATATCTACCAAATCCGCCGTGCCACGAACTGCAACGAATATCTACATTTTCGACGGCTAGCTACGAATATGTTCGTAGATATTACTATCCACAATGTGTTTGCAGCCATCCGTAACTACTATTTTCTACAATTGTTTTGTGGCTATTCATAGCCAAATTTGCTACGAATAGCTCTGAAATGTTGTTGCATCTAATTAGCCATAGCCAATATCGTCGCTGATCGCAGTTATTTCTATCCACGAACTAGCCGTAGCTTTTTATGGTTAATTAGCTACGAATAACGACAATCTTTAGATCGTGGATATATAGCTGCGAATAGTTACGAAATAGACATAGATTCTAATTTTTTCATTTGTGCCTATTTCGTAGCTATCCGCGACTAAATAATTTTAGACAGGAACAAGCCATAGCTAATATGTAGCTATACAACAGTTTTCTTATAGTAGATCGAGTGAAATTAATTAAATAAATAAGGGTTAGCGATCTATTTTTTCATGATAAGTATCATATAACACCATATGCATTCTAAACTAAGTCCTCATGCTAAATCTCCCAGAAAAAAAATAGTTCAGAATCTATATCTCCCCAGACTAAAACTTTGAAATCTCTAAACACATAAAATCATACTTTTAAATCTTTGAGCACACAACCCCAATTTTATTCAGTTTACCCTTTGCGAGTTAACCATTAACCATTTAAATTTAATACTAAACCAAAACTAAATCTCATTATAACCAAATTCAACCCAACCCAAATAAACTAATCGAACCAACAAAGAATAAATATGAACAAAAAAACTCAAGAACACAAAATCTTTGTTATCAGTTATCAGCTCGACGACAACGAGCAACCCGCTCCATTCTTGTTTAACCAGACGTCTTGGTTCTCGTATCTTTTAATCTGCAACTAACGTTCTTTTCTTTCGCGAATTAAAAGGACCGATCTTTTACCACCATACCTTAGTTGGATAAAGATGTATGCTTTTGTTTTTACTTGATTATGAATTTGGTTAGTTTGTAGTTAACGCTGCAAATATGATATAAAAATTGTTCGTTTGCATGTCATTGGCGGCAGCAATAAGTTGTTGTTCGTTTATCTGTTATCGTTGGCGACAAGTAAACGAATAATAACTTGTCGTTGTTGTCAGCCGCTGGCGGCAGCGGCTGACAAACGAACATAGCTATAGTTGCTACAAAATCTCGCTCATTGTATCACAAAACTTGGCAGGTGGAAGATCTTGTTGTCATTGATCGATATATCTGCTACAACTATAGACGATGACGGCTTTTCAAAAAAAAACTATAGACGATGACGGGTCAACAGGTGAAGCGATTCGAGATGCTGAAAGCAAAGGTTTTACAACTGTTAGATTTAGGCTTCGAATTGTGACAGCGGATCGAGCGGTGCAGGATAAGCAGATTAGGCGGTGCGGAATGGTTCAACTGCGGTTTGTACGGAAGAAACGCACTATGCGGAATAAATACTGTTACTGCGGAACAAGCGGTGCGGGATAATGTTTGAATGGTAAAAATTACAAGTGCGGTCCAATATAATAACTAACAATTTTCGATTAATTATTATATTCTAAGCTTTCAAAAAAAAACACTAGTGTGTAAATTAACTAAATTTATTATTATTATTATTATTATTATTATTATTATTATTAATATTAATATTAATATTATTATGTATTAAAGAAAAAGAAAAAGGAAAAATTTAAGTTAAAAAAAAAAAAAAACCGCACATGAAAACACAAAACCACATGTATTGTGCTGTGTTATTAGTTATTACTGTTTACTGCGGGAGAACAATTTTGGTCTTACCTTAAACCACAGGCGGTTCCATTTTAATATTTTAATAATGTTTTTTTTTTGTCACAAAAATATTTTAATAATATATTTTAACAACTTACAAAATCACTTTTAAATCGTGAATGGTAACCACAATTAATTCCACTAGGTGTGTTTCTTGAAACGCACTAAACATTCATTATCTTAATTAGTTTAAGTTTTAGTTCAGTTTAAAATAAGGTTTAGTTGGTTTATTTGTGTTTTTTGAAATAAATAAAAAATCAAGAAAATTGATTTTGTGTTTTGGAGATTCGAAGTTTTAATTCGTTGAGGGGAGGTATAGGTTTCAAACTTTTTTGGAGGAGTTTAGAATGAGGTATTAGTTTGTGTTGTATACGAAGCTATATGATATTTCTCGTGAGAAAATATATCGTTTACTCAATAAATAATAAAGTCAATATTAATATGTTAATTTAAATAGTAGAACGTTCATGTTGGTTGTAATGAAGATAACTCTATTATTAATTCATGTTAGTTCCGAGTTTCTGCTTTTGGATTACACTAATAGAAACATGCTGTTAACAAAATTGTTAGAAGTTTTATCTATGTTATCCTTTATACAGGGGCGGAGCTGACATAGCGGAGGCTATAGGCGGTGGACAAAAAATGGGGCCCTTCTACTTTATATTATAAAGATATAATAATTTTTTTAAATTCAAATGATTTCAAATATCCAAAATAACATGAAAACAATTTTTTGAGATAATAAACAACTGATTTATAAATGGGAGTCTTATACTTTGGCTAATTTATTTTTTTCGTTGTTGTGGTCTTTTAGATTTTTATAACATATACTCATTTCTGTTTTTAAGTTGGTTATGATCTGTTTTTGAGCTTATCAAATTGCTTTTATCTCTTCTATTACCGCAAACAGATCTTTTAAAAAACAAGGGCCCTAAACCATTGCTTTAAATGTCTTTGCTCAACTCCGCCACTGTCCTTATACAATGCTCCAAACTAACACGACACTGAAATTATACTATATGAGTATTTTTGCCTAGAGAAAGACAAACACATGACATGTATGGATTAGAATCAAATATTTCAATTACGTGTCCATTTTGGTTGGTTTAGTCAAACTGAACTGCAATAGACACTAAAACATAAACAAATCTTCGTTTGCATTGTTTGCCATCTCTATATATTGGAAAACACGTAATAAAAACACAAAGTAAAATATTGACAAAATGAGAGTGGAACAATACATTCAGCTCTCGTACTTCAAAAAAATTGAACAAAAAAATAATTCGAGCTTCACTAAAGTAAACATTAAAGAAATTAAAGAAGCGTGTGCAGAATATGGGAAGATATACCTTCTCAATGTTTAGTATATGCTTTAAAATCAAATAAATATTGAGTTTATAGTTCACAAGTTAAGCCATCACTATACAATTAAAGCCGCCTCATCCAGTCAGCATTGGCTATACTAGTGTGTTTATTTATAAATAGATTGCATCAACTCATATTTTCTTCATCCACCAAACTGCACCATGAATCCTACGTTTTACTTCGTTCTTGCCTTAACCGCGGTATTGGCGGCAAACGCATATGGTGCGGTTCTTGATATCGACGGAGACTTCATTTTCCGCGGCAGTTACTACGTTCTCCCTTTTGTCCGCGGCCGAGGCGGTGGCTTGACTCTACGCGGCCGCGGTGGGGACCTATGTCCTCTCGACATCGTACAGGAATCATCTGAGGTCGACGAAGGTATTCCCGTAAAATTCTCAAACTGGGCTCCCAGAGTTAGGTTCGTTCCCGAATCACAGAACCTTAACATCGAGACGGTCATTGGAGCCACGATCTGCATCCAGTCAACGTACTGGCGAGTCGGTGAGTTCGACGAGGAGAGGAAACAGTACTTCGTGGTGGCTGGTTCTAAGATAGAAAGATCCGGACAAGATTCTTCAAAGAGTTTCTTCCAGATCGAGAAATCTGGAGATGATGCTTACAAGTTTGTGTTCTGTCCTCCAGCTTGTGACTCTGGCCGTCCGAAGTGCAGGAATGTCGGGATATTCGTGGATGAAATCGGCGTTCGACGTTTGGCTTTAAGCTCTAAGCCGTTCTTGGTTATGTTTAAGAAAGCTAATGTGACCGATATTTCGTCCAAGACTATGTGAGACTTGTGGGAGGACAAGACTCGATCTTTACTTTGACTTGTAATAAGAATAAAACCTCTATGTGTTTCTTTCTCTGTTTTCCTTTGAAAATTACATATTGAATAAATTATCTCTTATATGTTTCTTTTCTCAGCTTAATATTCACATGAGCACGAGTTTATTTTGGTAAATTATAATCACCTACCAATCGTTGACCGTAAAATCGGTTATAACGGCCAAACTGTTTTGGTTCCTAATTATAATCACTCTTTTACATCCTCCCGTTGAGGATGCCCTTAATAATACGTGCATGGGTTAGACTTTTGATATTCCTTTTAAGTGCGAACCATAATTTTTCGGTTTAAGACTAGATATATCAATACGATTAGCTATTCAAGATAAATGGGCCTATTTTGGGCCATGTGATTTGGATCAGTAGATGTTCAGGAGCATATACAAATTCGAAATTATGTTACCTTTTGGTAAAAAGTCTAACAGTTACAGATCTCCGGAATTCAATTTCCTAAAAATATAAAAACAAAACTTTGCTGACCAAATTTGTCTCACGTCTCTCAGATTCTCTTCTCTGAGAAGACTCGAAAATGGCGGAAGTGATCGGCTCAGGTATGTCCCTTATTTATCGCTTATCTCAGTTTATCTAAATTTCAATCGTTCATTCTTATGTCGACATTTGTATGGAATCACTAAATTCACAGAATTCACACGTGCTTCCTGCTCTCATGAGAAGGTTCCACGAGGCGAAAGTGAATGGAGCAGAGGAAGTTGTGGTGTGGGGAACGGGTAGTCCGTTGAGGGAGTTCTTGCACGTCGATGATTTGGCTGATGCTTGCGTTTTCTTATAGATAGATACAGCGGGTTGGAGCATGTTAATATTGGAAGTGGTGAAAGAAGTTGTTGGTCTTGAAGGGAAGCTTGGATGGGATTCCACGAAGCCTGATGGGACACCGAGGAAACTAATGGACAGCTCGAAGCTCGCATCTTTGGGTTGGACACCAAAGGTTTTTCTCAGAGATGGTCTTCGCCAAACTTATGAGTGGTATTTGGAGAATGTTTGTGCAGCCAACAAGTAATATGATTTCTCATATATACTACATGACTCTTGAGTCTCAGATAAATAAGCTTATCACCAATGTGATTTAAAGAATTGTTTTCTTGTGCTGGAGGAACTTACATTGTCCATGATGAACAAGTTGAGGCATCATATGTTGTTTTCTTTTATATAAAATAAAAATTTACACAAAACATTTCTGATATGTTATGAATGATGAAAATAATTAGGAATAGAACTGATCAAAATGGTTAGTGAACATATCAAAGTTGAATATTTCATTAGTTTGGTTTTACCGTAGAAGATGAAATAACAAATAGCGAATCTCAGCCCAATGGGCTCAAAACGCCTTGTAATGAGCGTGAATGAAACGCGCCACAATTCAACGCGAAACTAAATAAAAGGTAGTGTGATAGTGTCCAATCAGAGCCCTATAGCCTTCGCTCACTCACTTCACGGCTCCGCTCAAGTTCGGTCACGAAACTCATTTTTAAAAAATTAATAATCCAACAAAAAGGAGAAAACTATCGCCATCGAAAGTTGTAACGCTCCTCTCCTAGAAAACGCTGATGTTAGGATATCCGTTGAACTAAAAATAGTTAATTGGAATATTAAAAAGATAAATTAAATAATCTAATTATAGAAGCATTAAATGAATTTAAACTAATCAAAATGTTAAACAATAAGATTATCACGTTTCGACTTCGTAAATCTGTAATTATATTTATATAAGTTATAAATTTAACTATTAAAATATTAAAAATACAAATAAATTCTATACATGAGTATATGATGTTCTCTAAAAAATGTTTTAATTCAACATAATACATACTCCCTCCGTTCCTTAAAGATTGATGTTTTAGAAAAAAAAATTGTTTCAAAAAGATTGATGTTTTAAGGTTTTTATGCAACTTTTATTAATCAATGCTTACAAAATGTGAATTCCAAGAATTATATTGAATTGCTATTGGTTTATAGTTATTGGAAAGTGTTTTTATGAAAGAGAAATATGTATTTATAACTAAATATTAATTGTTTCTTAATTTGTGTGAAGATTCTGAAACATCAATCTTTAAGAAACAGAGGGAGTATTAACTTATATACCACAATTTTTTTTTTTCTAACATTTTGTTATATTATTAACTAATATAAGATAAACATTCACAAATACATAAACAATACATAGAATTATAAAAACAACAAATGACATAATTAAACTGAGAAAGCAACAACATATCAAATGAATTAAAATCTGAAAATGTTGTTTCTTGAAAGGTCTTCATTATTAACAGAATATCAACTCTGTTAATTTTCTTGCGAACTTTGATTCTTCGTCGCATCAGAACAATTTGTTCTCTTTGTTGTATTACATTGATCCTATCCCAGTTTAGAGCTATAAATATTCTTCGGTTTAGAATCCAATATATTGATTCAACCGCAAAAAATAAAAATTGGGACGACCAATTTTCAGCGATTATACAAACATCGCCATACAACAAAGAGACTACATCTTTCACTCCCGACCATCGTCTCTTCCATGATGCTTTCCATGGTGGTTTCCATGGAATTTCTTTCCACAATAAAGCGGTTATGGTGAGAACACAACCACTATTATTGACGATAACCAATATAGAAATCACCAGTAAATTACAAAAACTCACTGGGAACCACCAATATTCATTAGAGAGATGGTCATCACACTGAAAACGATGTTCTAGTGCGGAGATGAAAGACAATATGTGACCAATTTCAATGAAATTTGTCATACTAATGCCTATAACTAGAATCATGATGATACAATGAAGAAACCGCTCACCCAACATAATTCTCTTTAGGAGATTAGAGAGAACTAGGTATATACCCGCACTACGCCGCGGATTTATTATAAATATTTTTTTTTCTAAATGTGTATTTCTAAATTATTTTTTGGTTATATGTAATGAGCTGTGTTTGGTTCTGGTCTTATCAGTATCGGATTGGGTCTAGAAACCTGAAATTAACTAAAATGTCAAAAATCAGGAAATTTCATAAAAGCTCGGAAAAAATCAAGAATCATGTAAAAATATATGTTGTAAAGTACGTAAAAGTATAGTAAAGCATTCATAAATATCACAACTTTTTTAAAAACCATGTAAAATAATTAGAAATACCCAAAACATCTTGAAAGATGCAGATTTACTTAAAAAGATGTTGGATTTTGGGTATTCGGTCGGGATCGGCTCGGAATGAGATTGGACTTTTACATGTCATTTTCACATTTCGGTTAAACGGTCAAATCGAATAGACAATATAAAAACGGTAAAGGTTTCATGTAGAGAATAAAAGTTACTATCAGTTTCTTAAAAAATATTTTAAACGACGTTCAAATGGTAACATTTTGAATCCTAACATTGTTTTCCATCTGCAACACAAACAATTATCATATTTCTTTAAAGCGTACTTTTAAAATTATAAAAATACTTATTTGATTAGTGAGTTATTTAATTTATTGATTTCGTCATAATAATAATATTAAACTTACTAAAATGTATTTTAGGAAATTTTAGGGAAACATAATTAATCTTTTTCAACTGTTAATAACGGAAAATTGCGTTACAGAAGACATAAGTCTCTTGTGATTTTTCAGTAAAATTATTTGGGTTTTGGTTTTGTTCGTATTATTACTATCATATTTTTTGGGCTGTTTGATTTAATATACTTTTTATTTGAACGAAAATTGAAATTTGATTTGTTTGAAATGAAATTTTTATTTGGAAAAGAAGACTAACCAAAATTTATATATGTGAATAAATTATTGACCACAAAATGTGAATAAATTATTTTAACTCAATGTGATATTGACAAATAAATATCTACAACAAATCGTAAAATTTTGACATTAGTGCATTAAAGTGAACAAGATATCTTAGTAATCTTACCATTACTATATAAACAAAATTCAAAGAAAATTTTACTTTTTAGAGCTTCAAATTTAAATTTGTTGTAGACTCAAAAGTCAAAACTAAAGAGTTTTACTCCACCAATGTTCCACGAGAAAATATTAGACCAGACCAAATTTCAAGTGATGTTTAGACATAGAAATTCACATCAAAATATAATCTAAGTTATAAATGGCGTTTTTCTAACTCAAGTGTGCAGTGCTACGAGTTATTATTCTTCCAATTGTATCACTACTCGTGGCTAAAGAAGCTCGAGAATAACCATTTTCAGATGAGTCTTTGTGGCTCCTATGTTTTCTTTTCTTGGATCTTAAAGTTGTGGCTTGTGTATCATTTACCTCCTCATCATTCATTGCTGCTTTAACAGCTTCTTCTTTTGTAACTCTACCCAAAGGCCATGGTTTCTCACAGCCAGTGCAAACTTTATCATCCTGGAAATTTTATGCGATAAAAAATCAAACACTATTGATGTCAAGCTCAAATCCTTTGGGTTTGAGGGAAAATCTAAAGAATCTATGCGTGTACCCTTTGAGATAACAAGTTTTGAGGCAGTATTTGTGTATCCGAACCGTACAACCTTCATTTAGACACAAATCCTCTTAGAAACGAGTGTCAGAAAACAAAGCATCAAATACGAAATCAGCAGCAAGTATATATCATCACAATGTGAGATTTTTTTTAATGTGAATTCTATCTAATTAGTTCAGAATGCAGACCTTTACTCCAGCTTCATTGCAAACCTCGCATGAAGGAACATCATTAGTCCTGAACCAACTGCGTAGGTCAAGAAGGGAATATCTTATACCAAGTCTGATGTTACCCTCTCGTGTGTGGCACAGACATTTGTCCCTTACAAGTTCATCCATAGTTTTGTCCTTTTGCGACATTGAAAAGTTCTTTAATGCAGTTGGGACTTGATGTTGTTTTCTGCTGCTAGCTTCAGTTGGTACCTGAGATATCAATACAAGATTTGTCAACCGTAAAATGAATAGCAATGACAAACATTTGGTAATATAGATAGATCCCAATTAGTTGTCTTTATCAAAAATACAGATAAATGCTGAGAAATTAGAGATTCCTTTTTTTTATTATTATGATCCAATAGTTATCAACAAGGATGAAACACTTTATATCATACAAGAAGAATAAACGGGGAGAAAAACATGTTAACTTACTTACGCGAGGCGGACCATGATGGGTGCACAGTTCTTCTCAGCTATCAAGCCTCTAAGCTTCCTCTTGCACTTTTCAATAGCCTTTGGTAATCTTCGCTCACTGTTGGGTAGTTCTTAGTCCTCTTCGCTAAAGTCTGAGAAACAATGCAAAATTGTATAAGCTCCACCAGAAAATTCAAGAACAGATCAAATCAAATAACATACGTAATTCAACACAACCCTAAACTGGATAACAAGATGAGAATCATAAACAGCAAGATACAAATGGAAAAAACCAAAATCAATCACCAGTAAAACGGAATAGATGAGCAAAATCCGTGACCTAAAAACAGAACCAGCAGAGGATAAATCACACGTTAGAAGCTAAACAACATCATAGCAACAGATCGAATGCAGAGAAAGCTATTTTGTTTTACCTTTCTTCGAGAGATGATAAAACAGGGAAAAACATGATTTAAGATGGAAGGAGACTAACATACACTGTGTTCACCCCAAACCCGTCTCTCAGTTGGAAACATGCTCAATATAAAGGCTTTTCTCTCGTGCTTATCAACGACTTAGGAGCTCCGAGCGGAGGATGCCGTCCTGGGAACAACTTGCATGATCGGAAACAGGGGTTCCCGGATCGTTCCAATCGGAGAACATGAACTTGCAAAGCTACAATCTTGTTGATCCAATCGTTAAAGGGTTAATCTGAAGAAAGATTACCCTAGATAAAGAGAGGAGAATCGAAGACCTTCATGACGGAAATCAATATGTTTTTGTTGTGTGGAATCAAGCGATTCAGGGCTAAGAGGAAAAAAAAATATTTAGAGAGATGAAGGGAGACGATGGGTTATCGTCGATGTATTATTCAAGGAAGAAAACCTGTTTAGACTTGGAATCACACGTGGCTGAGAGTTATATTTTGATTGGTTTCTCATGTTTTTTCATTAATTGATGTGGCAACACCAGAGGGCTTAAGGGGGCTGAGGTGGCAACACCTTGTGAGGCACTAGCTCCATTATTGTGTTGATTGGCGAGAGAGACCGTCTCGAAAAACACCACTGGCTGACGTCCATCAGATGATCGGAGAATTGCCGTAATAGATAACCGGCATGAAACTATCGTGATTGATTGAAATCCATCTTCAGAAGATATAGGAACCTCTGTTGCAGAGATCAACGTTGTAGAAGATTTGAAAACACTCTTTTTATCTTGAATAATTTAATTGAAACCTACACTCAGAACAATCGTCATTATTGTCGCACAGGGAAAGAGAGAGAGAAGTAGCCACAATTTTTTTTATAATAATTGTTCTACTAAAACTAAAATATTATAAAATTATTATCAAATAAAACTTATATTCAACAGATTCCTTCATTGAGAATATATTTATCAGAATATTCAGTTACTAAAATATTGTGTTAGATAATTAATAAACTTAAATAAAAACAAATAAAAAGTTGATTTAAAAACTTATCTTTATATATATATATATATATATAGCCGCGTTTTTTAGTGTGGGTCAAAATCAATTTATTTATTAAGAAAAAATATATATGTATTTTTGCGGCTCGGATCAAAATCTAATAAAATATTAAGAACTATAATTAATTTATAAGTTTTTTTTTTTGGTCAAGAAGAGTATTTAGTCTATAAAAGCATTAGAACATGTGAAAATAAGTTGAATGTCTCCGTAGTTTGATTTGAATAAAAAAAATAGCGAATCTCGGCCCAATGGGCTGCAAAAGCCTAATAATGATAGCGTGAACGGAACCTGTCGCGATTCCAAACGACACTAAAAAAGTGGTGTCCAATCAGAGCTTTATAGCCTTCGTCTCTCTCTTTCTTTCGTTCCTTGGCTCACTCACTTCACGCACCCGCTCAAGTTCGGACACGAAATTCATTTAAAAAAACAAAATAATCCAAACAAAAAGGGAAAACTATCACCGGCGATATGCCCTCTCCTCCGGTACCAGAGACGGTAGTGAGTCCCCCCCTCTCCCCTCTCCAACTCGTCCTCGGCCTTCTCCGTCACCTCTCGGATCCAGAGTTCCGCCGCCGTGCTCGCGTATCCTTGCGCATCGCGCTCTTCGTCTCCGCCACTCCACTCGCCGGATTCTTATCGGCGGCTGTGTTTTGCTTGTCAACTGATTCGTTCGGAGTGATTGGAAGAATATGGTTTAGGGGATTTTTGACTGGATTGCTTTACGCCGTGCTTTTGGTCCACAAGCAGCGTTGGGTATTAGAGTTCCCAATCATCCAGGTTACATAATACAGACATATTGCACATACGTTTTGTGTTTCCCCTTCATCAATTTGTTTTGATCTTCGCTGATTCTTACTTGTGTTTTTCAAACAGCGTCCACCGTTTTTCAGCTTCAAGATTGGTCTCCCCTCGGCTCTAACACAAGCATTGAAGCTATCAGGTGTGCTTTATGTGCTGTCAACGATAATGCTGTTGTTTCTGCTAGACTGGTCGGGTGGGCTTGTGTCCCTATCGAGATTCTTGGGTGAGCAGGTCATATCTTACGCAGGTAGTTTCTGCCTGATTCTTTCTTGGGAAGTGACTCACCATATACATCAGGTTTGTTCATCTTCTTTCACTTGTCTTTGTTGACTTGCACATGTAGATTGCATAAGAGTATGGACTCACTATTACTCAAGTGATGCAAAACTGGAGTGAGAAAAATCTGAAAACCAATTGAAAATTTGGAAGTTAGCTGTGTTTGCCATCAAAAAAGAGTTTCATTGATATCTTTTGGAATTAATTTCTTTACGTCAAACACTTGCTGCCTGTCTTTTTGTGTCTTTAGATGTGTGTTATAAAAGGCAGACATTCATCAAATTGTTCCTAGACATTTTGAAGGATCATTTGTGAGCTTTGTTCTGTTTCTTCTCACTGTATCAAGAGAATCATAAATTTTAGTCACTTTTCCAGTAGAAAAGAGTCCTGTCATGTTGGAGCAAACTGAATAAGACAGCCGTTGGAAGAAGTTTGAATTTGGTTCTGTAGTATCAAGTCCTAGCTGAGTCAAATAAATGAGCGAGTCTTAAGGCTCAAGTCTGTTAAGTTGTTAGCTATTTTAGTTCCTTAAGTTTCGGAAGTAGTTGTAAGGCTATAAAGCCATCTCTGTTACGATGAATAAGATTGCAGTTTTCAGAGTTTATTTACAGAGCATTTTGATCTAATAAATTGGTATCAGAGCTCTGCACTTAAACACCTAAAAACACCGAAGCCGTAGCTTCAAAACACAAGTGAGAGAGAAATGGGAGATGACAAAATGAAGTTGCCACAGTTCGATGGACACTGGGACCATTGGAGCGAAGTGGTGGAAAATTTCTTCCGAGCCAGCGGATTATGGAGCCTGATTGAGATTGGATTTGAGGAGCCTGCAACCACGACGATCCTGACTAATGATCAAAGGCAACAACTCGATGATGCCAAGACAAATGATCACAAGGTTAAACACTACCTATACCAATCTATCGATCGTGTGACGTTTGAGCAGATACTGGATAGAAGAACCTCCAAGATCATTTGGGACTCCATGAAAAGGAAATTCGGAGGGAATGCACGAGTGAAGAAGTCACTGTTGCAGAAGCTAAGAAGAGACTTTGAAGTCCTTGAGATGAAGGAATCAGAGAAGGTAGAGGAGTACTTCAAACGTGTACTTGCCATAACGAACCAGATGAAAAGCAATGGTGAAACCTTGGATGATGCTAAGGTTGTGGAGAAAATTCTCAGAACTCTGAGTGAGAAGTTTATGTATGTTGTCGTCTCTATTGAAGAGTCAAAGGATATTGAAGCCATATCTCTTGATGAACTGCAAAGCTCACTCACAGTACATGAGCAGAAGTTCAAGAAGCTTGACAATGGAGATGATCAAGTTCTCAAAGTGACGTATGGAAGAGGTTCTCGAGGAAGAGGTTCTTTCAGCCGAGGAAGAGGGAGAGGTCGAGGCAGAAGTAATTTCAACAAGAGCACTATTGAGTGCTACAAGTGCCATCGATTAGGACACTTTCAGAATGAATGTCCAAAATGGGAGGAAGAAGCAAACTACGCTGAGTTTGATGATAGTGAAGAGATGCTGTTGATGGTTTGCTCTGGTGAAGAAAGCAATGAAGATGCAGAAGAAGAGATGCTGATAGTGACTCAATCAAACACTCAAGAGATCATTCAACAGAAGGCATGGTTTCTTGATTCAGGATGCTCAAATCATATGAGTGGTAACAAAGAAGTGTTCTCTGATGTTGATGAGAGTTTCAAGCATTCTGTGAAGCTGGGAAACAATAAGAGAATGGATGTGGTAGGCAAAGGAAAAGTGAGATTGATACTCAATGGAGCAGCGTACATAATAAGCGATGTGTATTATGTACCAGACCTCAAAAACAATCTCCTTAGCCTTGGACAGCTTCAAGAGAAGAAGCTAACAATCTTGTTCAAGGAAGGAGTATGCAAAATCTATCATGATGAAAAGGGGCTGCTGGCTGAGAGCAAGATGAGATCAAACAGAATGTTTGTTCTATTTGATCAATCCACCAACGAAACCAACTTGAAACCTGAACACTGTCTGCAGACGACTTCTGAAAACATTCCAAAGCTTTGGCATGAGAGGTATGGTCACCTCAGTCATGGAGGCATGAAGACACTGCAGAACAAAGGAATGGTGCGAGGGCTACCAAAATTTGATAGTGAAAGGTTCACATGCTCAGACTGTTTGGTTGGGAAACAACCCAGGAAACCCATACCAAAGAAGAGCACATGGAGAGCAAAGGAGGTGCTGGAACTCATTCACTCAGACATATGTGGCCCAATCAATCCAATATCCTCAAGTGGCAAAAGGTACATTCTCTGCTTCATAGATGATCATAGCAGGAAGGCTTGGGCTTATTTGTTGAAAGAAACATCAGAAGCTTTCACATGCTTTAAGATCTTCAAGAAGAGGGTGGAGACTGAAACTGGAAAATGCATCAAAGGGTTGAGGACAGACAGAGGTGGGGAATACACTTCTAATGAGTTCACAAACTTCTGCAAGGAGCAAGGAATTAGGAGGCAGCTTACAACTGCATACACTCCTCAGCAGAATGGGATTGCTGAAAGAAAGAATAGAACAGTGATGAATATGGTGAGATCAATGCTGAACACAAGAAAGATTCCCAAGATGTTTTGGCCAGAAGCAGTGATTTGGACATTTTACATTCTCAACCGATGTCCAACGCATGCAGTCAAAGACATCACACCTCAGGAAGCGTGGAATGGAATCAAACCTAACGTGGAGCACTTTAGAGTTTGGGGATGCATCGCTCATGTCCACATATCAGATGAAAAACGAGGAAAACTGGATGATAAGAGCACAACATGCATACTTCTTGGTTTTTCTGAAGAATCAAAAGGCTACAGATTGTATGATCCAAAAACAAAGAAGGTTGTTGTCAGCAGAGATGTAGTATTTGAGGAATCAAAGAGATGGGACTGGGAAGAAGATCGTGAGCATCAGACCGGGACTGAACTAACCTGGAATGATGACACACTCTGGGAAGAAAGTGAGGATGAAGGTACTGGTGGAGGAGAAGAACATGAGCCTGAAGGAAACGGCCATGAGTCTGGAGAAGAAGCTGACGATGTAGTGGAAACACAAACTGCAAATGATCAACCTGCAGGAACTCGGGAGGGACGAGTAACAAGGCCACCTGGGTATCTCAGAGACTATGTGACCGGAGATGACACACATGATGAAGAGGAAGATGAGGTCAACATGGTAGAGATAAACTCAGAAGATCCATCAACTTTTGAAGAAGCAGAAAAGAGTCTGAAGTGGAGAGAGGCTATGAATGAGGAGATATCCTCTATTGAAAAGAACCAGACTTGGAAGATCTCAGACCTACCAATGGGAGCTAAATGCATTGGGGTTAAGTGGATTTACAAAACTAAACTCAATGAACATGGAGAGGTCAACAAGTATAAGGCTCGTTTGGTGGCAAAAGGATATTCTCAAGAACATGGGATTGATTACACAGAAGTATATGCACCAGTGGCAAGGATGGATACTATCAGATCACTCATAGCCACTGCTGCAGCCAAGGCTTGGGACATCCACCAACTTGATGTGAAATCAGCTTTTCTTCATGGAGTGTTGGAAGAGGATGTATACATTGAACAACCAAGAGGTTATGAAGTTAAAGGAGCTGAAGGGAAGGTGTATAAGTTGTACAAAGCCTTGTATGGCTTAAAACAAGCTCCAAGGGCTTGGTTCAGCCGCATTGAAGAGTATTTTCTCAGAGAAGGGTTCTTGAAATCTCAAAATGAAGAAACCTTATTCAGCAAAACAAGTAAGTGTGGGAATGTCTTATATGTCAGTGTGTATGTGGATGACTTGATATACACAGGAGATGACATGCTGATGATGAAGAGCTTCAAGGAGTCAATGCAAAGAGAATTTGACATGACTGATTTGGGAAGAATGAGGTACTTCTTGGGGATAGAAGTTCTGCAAACAACACATGGAATTCATATCTCACAGACTAAATATGCGTGGGAAGTACTTAAGCGCTTTGAGATGGGAAGCTGCAACTCAGTTTGCAATCCTATGGTGCCCGGTTGTAAGGTGGACATGGATGAAGAAGGAGAACGAGTTGATGAAACACTTTACAAACAGATCATTGGAAGCTTAATGTACATCACCAACACACGGCCAGACTTGCAATTCTCTGTAAGTTTTCTGAGTCGTTTCATGTCAAAACCAACTAAACTACATTTGCAAGCAGCAAAGAGAGTGTTAAGGTACATTAAGGGGACAGTTGACTTTGGAATCTGGTACAAGAGAGGTGGAACAGGGGAGTTGATGGTGTACACAGACAGTGACTTCGCCGGAGACATTGATAGTCGGAAAAGCACATCCGGATATGTGTTTCTGATAGATGGAGGAGCAGTGGCCTGGCTATCAAAGAAACAACCGATCGTTACATTGTCTACCACGGAAGCAGAATACGTGGCAGCGTCTGTGTGTGCTTGTCAAGCAATCTGGATCAGAAGAATGTTGCAAGAACTTGGATACAAGATGGAAGGAAGCATTGTGATTCTTTGTGATAACACATCCACCATCAAGTTGTCAAAGAATCCGGTCTTTCATGGGAGATGCAAACATATTGGAGTAAGGTTTCATTTCTTAAGGGACTTGGTAAACGAAGGGAAAATCAGTCTGCAACACTGTGGATCACTCGAGCAAATTGCAGACATTCTTACCAAACCAGTGAGAAAGGAAGTGTTCATGAGCTTAAGGAAGAAACTTGGAGTTTGCTCAGCAAAGGATAAGCTAAGCCTTAACAATGGGGCTTAGTTTAGGGAGGGTTTGTTGGAGCAAACTGAATAAGACAGCCGTTGGAAGAAGTTTGAATTTGGTTCTGTAGTATCAAGTCCTAGCTGAGTCAAATAAATGAGCGAGTCTTAAGGCTCAAGTCTGTTAAGTTGTTAGCTATTTTAGTTCCTTAAGTTTCGGAAGTAGTTGTAAGGCTATAAAGCCATCTCTGTTACGAGGAATAAGATTGCAGTTTTCAGAGTTTATTTACAGAGCATTTTGATCTAATATGTCATGATAGTCATTTTCTTTTCCAGGTTCTGCACACGAAACGCTTCGCTTTTGCTCCTCCAAAAGGATCTGCTGCAGCAGAAACAAATCCAAGTGAGCCTCTTCTTGCTGCTTTAGAAGGGAGTGCTCCTGGTTCCCTCGAGCAGTCTCTTGCATATCTTGATCTCTACATGGTGTCTCAGAACAATGTTGACACTTGGCGTCGTGCTGCTTTCTTCGAGGAGTCTAACGAGACTTACAAAAGAGTAATCACTCTATGCTTGAGGCCTTTAGAAGAGCTTGCCTCCAAGTTAGCTGCTGGGCTAGACCACACCTTTACACCACTCTATCAGCCTACTGAGTCATATATCGATCCTAAATTTGGCGAATCACTCAAGTCTTTCCAAGTAAAACGCAATTCAAAAGTTTCTGCCTTTTCTCCGTGATATCTTCTGGTAGCTGCAACCAATAACTGTCTGCCTCTGTGCTTCTGTATCTGATATGTGCAGCTATATGCATGGTGTGCTCAAACAACTGCATCCCTGACTTCAATCTCTCACAAGGAAGACAGGCTTGGAGTAGCACAACTGTCTGGTGGAAACGCCGATGTTGTCTCAGCGCTTTTATCGCTTTTGCTAGCTGTTGAAACGTTTATGGGGAAGAAGAATAATCTGCAATCGCCTCAACAACTGCTGGGACCTGCTAGTATAAAATGGGCGACCTCGAGTATGGTCAGAAACGATGTAAAGCCGATCAAAAGGAGGAATGGTGCATTATACTCTTACGCATATGCAGCTACAGATGTTTTGAGGATATCAATATACCAGATTCTGTCTACATTCTGCGATGAGATGGTCAACAGCGATAGAACAAGGCTTCTTGGTAGAGATTGGATCGGATGCAAGAAACCGCCTTTTGGAACGAATGAGATGTTGTTACAGAAGCTTAAGCTCTTCCTCGAGTTCCAAGCTTGATGAAGAATTGAAGACAGAAAACAATGTCTTGATTAAATTGCGGTTTGTTGTAGGTGGAACATTAAGGAACTAAAGTTTATTGCTAAAAATAACATTATTCTTCTTGTTAGATTTCTTTTTGGTGAACTTACATAATTACATAATAATTAAACTTTATTGCTAAATTTTTTGCTTTTTATTGGAAAAATGGTCATAACAATTTTTTAACTTTCAAATTTCGGCCATCTAAAATATCAATTTTCGTATTTTAGACTCAGGGATATTGAAAGTAGTGAGAGAAGTGGATTGGAAACCAGAGTCTTCACTGGAAGTTTGTCTTCCTTGTGAGGGATTGAAGTCGGGATGCAATTGTTTGAGCACACAATGCATATAGCTGCATATATCAGATACATAAGCAGAGGCAGATAGTTCATATAAAGATTGGGAAAAATGTCAAAAAAAATTTGAACTATTCAGATCTGGAAAAAAAAAACCCCGATTAAGAAGTTTGCCAAAACAAACTCAAACTAATAGTTGATTTCCATAAAAAACCCGAACTTATCGTTGATCTTACCAATTTGGAACACCGTTAAAAAAAATAACAGAAAGATTTGACGCCGTCATCCAAACGACGTCGTTTTGTTCGACGAGAAAAATAAAAACCAGCACTCAATTGGATTCGAACCTGAGACCTGTGAGCAGGTGTATGAGACATGTAACCATTGAGCCATTTGATATATGTTGTTTATGATTACAAACAAATTATGTTAAGTTCTCTTCTTTCCTTATTTATAATAAATCCCAAATTGATTTGTAACTTACAACTCTACAATAAAAATTCATGATATAAAATTTATGTATAACAAACATATTTACTAATATCTTACAATCATATATATTATAAAATTATTTGATATTTTAACATTTTTATTAACATAATTATATATATATATATATATATATATATATATATATATATCTATTGAATATAATAAAACAATAATTTAAATCAATATTTAAAATTAAAAAATATTAATATAATAAAAACTAATTTTATTAAAAATAGCCAAGTTTAGTAAAAATTTAAAAACACATTCATATTTTATATTAATCTTAGTAACATATAGTTTTTTTGTTAAAACTCAATAATATATTTTATATTAATTATGAAATATTTTTAAGTTTTACTGAACTAGAATATTTTAAATAAAATTAGTTTTTATTATATTAATATTGTTTTAATTTTAAATATTGATTTAAATTATTGTTTTATTATATTGAATAGATATATATATAATTATGTTAATAAGAAAATTTAAAATATCAAATAATTTTTAAAATATATATGATTGTATGATATTAGTAAATATGTTTGTTATGCGAAAATTTTATATCATGAATTTTTATTGTAGAGTTGTAAGTTACAAATCAATTTGGAATTTATTATAAAAAAGAGAACTTAACATAATTTGTTTGTAATCATAAACAATGTATTATCAAATGGCTCAATGGTTACATGTGTCATACACCTGCTTACAGGTCTTAGGTTCGAACCCAACTTAGTGCTGGTTTTTATTTTTCTCGTCGAACAAAACGACGTCGTTTTGGATGATGTCGTATCTGTTTAACAGAACCATTAACGACGTCGAATCTTTCTGTTATATTTTTTTAACGGTGTTCCAAATTGGTAAGGTCAACGATAAGTTCTGGTTTTTTTTGGAAATCAACTATTAGTTTGAGTTTGTTTTGGTAAGCTTCTTAGTCGAAGTTTTTTTTGGCCAGATCTGAATAGTTCATGATTTTTTGACATTTTTTCCTATAAAAATTTGAAGAAAAATATATATATTTTTTGTGGTTGCGCGTTCGTTTGCCGAATGTTAAAAGAGGAAGGTAAACTCTCTTGCCTCTCACTAAGTTTAGATTTGAGCAAGTTTTCGGCCGTTGGTGTTGGCCTTTGGCCACACCGGCGGTTCGGGTTACTTTTTTTCTTTTAGCTGCGGTTTCTTTCGCCTATCGGCTTCGGTGATCCCATATTTTCCTCTGTATTTAGTTGGGTTTTCACCAACTCAATAAATCCTTTGTTATATTCTCCGAGTTGGTCCGGATTTCATATGACTTAATCTATTGTGGTGTTTTATCGGAAACTAATTCACGCTCTTTCTTGCAATCTCTTCGGCGAGGGAACATACTCCGACCGATGCCTCCTCATCACGTCGCGGCGTGATTCCACTGGAGCCGGGTGTTAGGTCCGAGTATTTTCTTAGGCCAATAAATTTGGGCTTCGGCGATGAATTCGATCCTTAAACGTCAGTGGTGGTTTCAACGCGTGAAGATCTATTGTAAGCGATACTTTATCTGATATAACATCATGGATGTGTGGCCGTGAGTCGGCATACACGTTGCCTCTACCCATGCCTTACGAGTTGTTTGGTCTGGCCCATTAGGCCTAATATCCGCTTTTGTTATAATTTTGTTTATTGCATGTAATGTTCTGTAAACTAGTCCATTGGGCCCCTTAATAAAATTGTTGTCGACAAAAAAAAAAAGAGGAAGGTGATATGGAATGACTGCCTTACCATTCATTTAAATTAGTCAAAATTTCATTGTAGGAGCTTGAACACGTGACCTTTTAAGATGTATAAATACCTCCACCCACTACACTAAAGAGATACTTTCTGCGCATCCTTCCAATATGTATAGGATCCGACTGGTGACATATAGTATTGAAGTTGAGTTGTAGTATATGTTGTAATTCGATGTAATTTACAATAAAAATTATGTGGTAAAAATTGTAGATTAATGTGTTAAGTTTGATGTAGAAATATGTGTAACCAATTTTGTAAAAATAAACGATTAGTAATTTTTTGATGTATAAATTGGAATATGTATTATTTATTTTTTAAAATTATTTATAATATTACTATTTATTCTAATATCAATAATAAAAATATATTAAAAAATAAATAGTTACTTAAAAATTATTTTAAACAAAAAATAAGACTAATCAACTTTCATTTCAAAACATGTTTACAATCTTATCTCGTATTTTGTTTATATATTGACCATCAAAATCAGCATTTGTAATTTTGTGAAAAGTTTAATAATATTTATGGTAATTATAATGTGATGATGATACTAAATTTAAGCTGTTATGTTTTAGTTACATTTAACCAAATTTGAGTTCTACAATAAAAGAATATATTAAACTTTATAAAAAGAATAATGTATATAAGTTCTAGGGTAATAAATAAAATCTTTGGTACATAGTATAATTGACACACGTATTGATTAGTTGTTAGGAAACTGTTTTTTTTTTTAATTATATTTTTAGTTTTTCCATATTGTTGAGTTATCTTTTGAGTTAATAATTTTTCAAAGGGTATAACTCAAAATTGTAATTCAACTATAGTCTATAACACATGACAATCCAAAATCAAAATAAAAATTTACAATTAATACATAATTGGTAACATTTTTGAGTTATTTTTGAGTTACATCCATAACTCAAACTAAATCATAATTAACCCATGTTACCAATCAAATCCATAATATAGGGGTTGATTAGAAAAGTTGTAGCTTTTGTTTTTTTGTTGTATAAATTATACTGTAGATTTTTTTGCTTTGGCCTTAAAT
The DNA here is from genome assembly GCA_030180135.1 of Orychophragmus violaceus. Classification (NCBI taxonomy): domain Eukaryota; kingdom Viridiplantae; phylum Streptophyta; class Magnoliopsida; order Brassicales; family Brassicaceae; genus Orychophragmus; species Orychophragmus violaceus. Next base: position 101,639,563 of record CM058232.1, on the reverse strand, counting down.
TTAATTGATGTAGGTTTTTGGCTGTGAAAATATTTTCATTTTTCACAACTCAATTTTTTTGATCTGCATATTTAGCTTTGTACAGCCAAAACAAAAAATAAAAAATAATAAAAAGCTTTGGACAGAAAAATATTTACAAAGCATGATTGGATTATATTGTGTGCTTTGGAGAGAAATTAGGCTTTAGAGAGATTCTAAAGTCATTACCAATCACCCCATAACCTCTAAAAGAGTATCTAATCTATTAAAACAGGAAGGTTTGCCATGGTACATAAATGTTGTTCCCGGAATTTGCCCTTGATATTATTAGGATTTGTAACCTTCATTAAGGGTAATTAGGGAATATAACATTATATCTACAATCCATGTTTCCAAACAAGACAATTATTAAACATGTAGCCAAACAACCAAATTCTAATGGGTCACACTTTCCTAATTAATTACAATCAAAACAAATTAATTGATAAATATAATTAATAATTTATACATCAACTATTATATATAAATTAAGATTCTCTAATTTATGATTTAATTCAAAATATATTTATAATATATTTTGAATATCTTTTTTTTCAAATATATATATATATATATATATACATATTACGATTGATGTTTTTACGATTGTACTTTTTAGCAAGTTTTTCCATCAAACTGAAAAATATTTAATTAATTAAACGGGTTGAAAAATTAATTAGCCAATCTTGATTATAAATTTTCTATAAAAAAATTCGCATATAGTAAATAATTTCAGTTGATATATTTTAAACTTAATAAAAATATTAAAATGATTTCATATTTATATTATTCAAATATTTGAAGCGTCAAATTATGCTTTATGTTTGAATGAAGTTTTTAACGGATAGTTCCATCAAATTTGCAAATTATATATACGACTACAACATGTATTTTATAAAATAATATTTTAGATAAATATAATAACAATTAAACATATACCACATAACTTTTACAATAGTTGTTTTCACATATATATATATATATTTTTTCCAAACTATGATCTTACGATACAACACATATTAAAATATATAATGCGAAATCGTTATTTTAATTTCTTAATCCTTACGATATATCTCCTCCAAATAACACATAATTCATTTAGAAAAAAACTAAATTGCTAACTCACTATTTATAATGTTGGTTAAACAATTATAATCAAAGTTAGATTACATAATTAAAAATCTAAACTACTATTAACAAATTTGATGGAACTATCCGTTAAAAACACATAACAAAATGAATAAAAAGTATAATTTATAAAGAAAATTAAACCCGCACTTTCTAAGTGCGGGTCAAAATCTAGTAAAAACCTTAAAATTATAACCAAGATTTTGATTTTGCGCTAGACCCAATCCCGTCGCCCGATTAGTACCTAGCGAGATTTCGACGAGAAGATTTAACTGATGAACATTCCATAGAATTTAACTTTTAGAGGTGTAAAAGTATGATTTTACGACTAACCCAAGAGCTTTTTTTAGCAAAACACAATAGCTTTTATGAATATAAGTCAGTGTTTGGGATCGATTTCTAGTGCCGAGTATTGAGAAATGTTTGAACGATCCAACGTAATTAAAGAGGCGGTATTGAACACAAGGAAATACAACTTTTATTTATTTTAGCGACGATTCGATAAAACTGTAAAATATGACAATCTCTCTTACGACATGGATGAACAAGGACAGAAACTACGACGTAAGAAACATGCGCAAACACATATATATATAGCTAGAGGCATTAGAGTGAGGTCAATGACCATGTTCATATGTGCCTTTGAAAGACCTGTGTGGTAGCGGAGGATGACGACAATAGCGCAATTTCTTTCTATTACATGGCGGAAATTTGGGGAAATTTGGACGACGAGGTGGTAGAAATGTTGGACCACGACGTGAAGGAGACGGCCGAGCTTGAACAAACGAGGTCTCTTCTGCACCACCCAAAATAATTACGTTTTATCATTTTAGTGTTATTTTGCGGAAAAATTCCAAAACTCAAACCAAAATCAGAATTAACTACAGATACATAATAAAAACTTAACTAACTATAATCCTTTTGTCAAAAAAAAAAACTTTAACTAATAACGTAAATTGATACTAATGACCTCGGAACATCAGGACGAAAAGACTCACCCTGTTTCTGGACTTCCACTTGTGCGCCAAGGGCTTTATCGATATGCGGAAACACAAGAAGAAGAATAAAAAGAAAGAGAACCATGGAAGAGACCATAGATGATGCCATCTTTAATATTCTCTCTTATTTTTCTTTGCTTATCTGCAGTGTCACTCATGTTATGCGTTTATATAGAATAGGGAGATGGCAATAAAATAAATTTTAAGATAAGGTTGAGAATATAGAGAGGCTAAAAGACAGAGAGGAAAAAAGATATCTGTGGACAGTATAGAGAGAGACTTAAAAGGTTTTGGCACTTATGAGTCTCGAAGTTTTGGGTCAAGTCCATGGCATTGGATTTCATATAACTTACTTTCGTACATATTTCTGTATCATATATTTTACTAGTAGTTGCCTTATTCTTATAAGAGGTGAGCACGGCTCTCGTCACCAGAAACACAATATATAGTAAATCAATACTATCTTCGTTTCAAAATTTTACTTGATGTTTAAAGTTTTTACATCAATGTATAAGCATGATATCTCTAAGTGCCAAGTTGTTTTACAATCGAGCAATACCATGTGGTAGCTCCAAGTTCTTGTTTCTGGTAAACTCTAGGTCACAAAGGCTTAGGGAGTTTGGTTCACAAAAATCAAAGGGAAACTCAGCCGGTAACAACTTCCAGTGAGGACTCGGTTTCCAATCCACTTCTCTCACTGCCTTCAATATCCCCTTCACGACAATCTCCCTTGCCTTGGAAGTTAAAGAGAAACAAAAAGAAAAAAAAACCTAGCTGCCAAAAGCCCCTCACTTTTCGCCCTAGCCACCAAGAGCCGAGATCTATCGTTTGCGGCGAGCTATCGCCTTCACCGGTCTTCTCTGCCGGTGTAGTGTGTGCTGGCTCACCGTCTCTCCGTTTTCTTTGCTTCATTTTCGTCTCTCTTCTGGTTTTAATCTTATATGAATCTCTTCTCTTCCGGGTTCACTCGATGTCGGCGCGTCACTCTTTTCGCTGGTGGTTCTGTGATGGTGCTTGGTGGGTGATGGCGTTTGGTAACTTGTTGAGCCGATGGTCTCATGTTCTCCATTGGGTTTCGTAGTCTTCATGTGAGATGTTGTTTGAACCATTGGATTCACGCGGCTGCGTATTCATGGTTCTGTCTCTAGTTTTAGTCCTAGTCATGTTTCCAGTTTTATATGCGTCGATCCACTTTGACTCTTTCTATCGTGTCATGTTTTGATTCTTTCAGTTCCGTTGTTGGCTTTTGTTCTTGATGTGGTGTTGCTGCTCTTCAGAACAGTTCACTTGCAAGAGATTCTTCACTTGGTTTTTGCGGCACTGGTCGCAGTTTATCTCTTTCTCAGCTTGGATTCTGGAAGTTGTTAATCCAATTTATCAGTCTGATTTGTTTATTGATGTTCAAGTTTATTCAACGGTTGTTTTAGAGAAGCTCTTTCCGGAAAATTTGATAAAGCAATTGAAGAAGAAGATTTATCCTTATTATGAAAATTATCAAAAGGTATTAATAGTAGAAGTCCGTCTGCTAGTGTAGGATTGTGAACGTCTAATTTTCTATTTTGTTTCGGAAAAAGACTGGCATGGTCTTGCTAGTGTGTCATTATCAATTGATTTCCTTGTGGAAAGACCATTAACTTATCATTGTTCTTCATTTTGAGAACTTTTTCTATGATATAATGTGTTCCAAATAAGATTAATAAACAATGTTAAAAAAAGACTCAACCATTTAAAACATCAAATTATGTTGATTGTATGATTTAAGTTTAAACTTATGTTGACTAAGCCGAATTAGTCACAAAACGACGCTCCGCATAATTTTTACATTAGTCAAAACAGCATCGTTTTGTGATTAATTTGGCTTAGTCAATCAAGTATAAAATTAAATCGTACAGTTAATCAAAACTTGAGATTTTAAATAGTCAAATCCAAAACTAGTGTTTTGAATGATCCAATTTGACAGTTTATGATTTTTATGATATTTTTTCCTTTTTATTACATAAAGTTTGTACTTGTTGTATTGAGCAGAACCTACGTTGCATGGAAACTCCGTATGAGAACCGTTTTCTGTTTCTGAAACGTTTCGGAAACGGAAACGCAACGGAAACGCGTGGAAACGCGATGGAAACGCGTTTTAAAAAAAATGTTATTTGGAAACGCGATGGAAACGCGTATCCATTTTTGAAAACGCCAAATTTTTATTTTTGGAAGCTTTGTTTTATATATGAAAATATAATTGTAATTTTTTATAAATATAAGGGTTTAATTGATAATTTGTAAAAAAAATTTAAAAAAGACCTAATAGAAATATGATAAGTTTTTTCTAAATCAAAGAGTCACAAACGTAATTTAAAAATCTAATAGCAAAACACAGAGAAAAAGAAATTTTTTCTTATCTTTAGCTTAATTCAATATTTATGTCTTAAATCTATTCTCTACTTTTTTTCTTAAAATTAGTTTGGACTTATGTTGTTTTAAATAGTATGTTGAACTTAGATTTTTTTTATTTGGTATTTTATCATATATTTTTACTAGTAATATATATATATATATATATATATATATATATATATATATATATATATATATATATATATTTCTAAAGCGTTTCCATTTTTTAGTTTTTCAAAATAATCGTTTCCGCGTTTCCAAACGTTTCGCTTCCACGTACCCCGTTTCCGTTTGTATGCAAGGTAGAGCAGAACTCTCTTTTAGTTAGTGTTCAATATTAACGCATTTGCAACAAATAAGATTTGGAATATGAAATGGGCCGTAGATTTAGGCCCATGGTCAAGAAATATATCGCGACGATTAGTAATATCGAACGGTAGAGAAGGAGAGTTTATTAAAGAAACGTGAGATATTGACCGTTGGATGGTGTGTTATATATAACAATAATTGTATTCATGTTAAAGGCAATCGAAATTGGCTAGGCGCATAAAACCCTCCAGCGCCGTTTGGATCTCTCTCTCTCTCTCTCTTATCTTCTTATACCCGGGACGAAGGAAGAACCCTAGAAAATCGAATAACAAGGTACACCACACTTCAGTAATCTAATCGCTCTTCGTCCGGTTTTACATTCCTAGAAAATCGATAGCTTCGTTTGTGCTTTTCTGATTTAGCTGATCAATTTCATGTTTGTTACTTTCATCTCGATTCATTTGGTTTCTTCATCGATTCGAGCTACTGTCTTTGTCATTGAGTATTAAAAGTACTGTCTTGTTTGTTCGATTGATAGAGAATTAATCGATTGAAAGAAAGTTGAAACTTAGGTTTAGCTCATAGTAAAACACGAGCTTTGTTCTTCTTGCTGTCCTGTTTCCTTAGATACATTTTGGGATTAAAGGTTTTAGCTTTGTGTGTTTATACAAACAGATGAATAGGGAAAAGTTGATGAAGATGGCTAACACTGTCCGCACTGGCGGAAAAGGGACAGTAAGAAGGTAATGTTATGTGTTCAGTTTCGGTTTAAGCATGAAGCAATGTTCTGTTCGACTAAACTGTTTTTTTTTTTTTTCTCATTTTCAGAAAGAAGAAGGCTGTTCACAAGACGAACACCACTGATGACAAGAGGCTACAGAGTACTCTTAAGAGAATTGGAGTGAATTCCATTCCCGCCATTGAAGAAGTTAACATCTTTAAGGATGATGTTGTGATTCAGTTCATTAACCCTAAGGGTAAAGTTCCAAACTTTCTTTCATTTTATTATAAAATCTATGCATTTTGGTTAAAGCCTTCAATAGGGTCATTGAAATTTTCAATTTGAATGTTGATATTATTACAGTTCAAGCTTCGATTGCTGCTAACACATGGGTTGTGAGCGGTACACCACAGACCAAAAGTAAGTGTTGTATCCACATAGATAGATGCATATTCTCGGCTTGTCTGTATTCTAATTTCAAAATCTTAATTTTTCCTGCAGAATTGCAAGACATACTTCCTCAGATTATCAGCCAACTTGGTATGCACCACTTAATTGTTTACCATCTCCAAGTCCTTTTTCCAATCTGATGATCGCTTGACGTAACCGATTTCTCTTACTCGGTTTATCTCAGGACCTGATAACTTGGACAACCTGAAGAAGCTAACAGAGCAATTCAAGAAACAGGCACAAGGTGGAGCTGATGTTCCAGCAACTATCCAAGAAGAGGACGATGATGATGATGTCCCAGAACTTGTAGTGGGAGAGACTTTCGAGACTCCTGTTGCTGAAGAAACTGCTCAACCCAAAGCTGCTGCTTCTTAGAGAAAGATGAGCTCACCAGCAAAACCCATCATAAAAAAATGTTTGTCGCTCAACCTTTTTTGAGCACCTGTTAGATTCTTGTTTTCTATAAATCTTTGCCAAACAGAAAGACCTGGTTTCATTATCACTTGATACTTTATGGTCCGAAGAGCAGGTTTCCTTTTGATTAAGGTTAGATCGCTTTTTGCTTACCATCTGTTCAAATGAGTTATATTTTATGTTCAGTCTTTTCAATCAAATTCTTTCAACATAGTATTCAAATGACTAGGGCCGGGTGTTCGGTTCTTTGGGTTGGTTATGTTCTGGTATTTTGGTTCTTTGGTTAGTTTCGTTATTCAATTTTTTTTTGAAATTAACAGAATAAAAATTCGGTTTGGTTATTGGTTACTAAAAATATTTTTAGTAAAATATTATTTTTTTATTTTTATTTTTTATTAGCCCTGGGATATAAAACCGAACTGAAATTATCGAACCGAAACCGAATCGAACAGAAGAAAAAAACCGATTGGTAGTTTTTTTAAAAATAGTAAAAACCAAAAAACCGAAAAACCGAACTGAAGAACCGAAGTCCCTGACCTATTGTAGTTGTCGATCGGTTTAGATTTTCATAAAAGTTTCAATCTTCCCATATATATATACTTTGCCAGTTTGTGTATTTGATATATATATATATATATATATATATATATATATATATATATATATATATATATAGCTTTGGAATATAAAATCGAACCGAAATTATCGAACAGAACAAAAGTTTTATGAACCGAAACCGAACCGAAGAAAAAAACCGATCGATAGATTTTTTAAAAACAAAAAAACCAAAAAACCAAATAACCGAACAGAAGAACCGAAGTCCCAGGCCTACTTTTGGTTATCAAATTCTAAACCAAAATTAACTGATTTTTGTTTTGAACATTCGGTTCAATCTAATTCAGAAATATTAATGTATTTTGGTTCAAATCGGATTATAAAAAATATGTTTGGTTACTCGATCAGTTTGTTAAACTGAACGGATAACCAAACTTTTTTCAAACTGGCTGACGTAGCTGAACCGAGCTAACCGAACCAAACTGAATATTTTCTGTTCAGTTAGCTCGGTTCGGTTAAAAATCCCAGACCTAATTCTTACTATTTAGATTAACGTTTCAAGCATACATTGATGGAAAGCCGAACATTTTCCCCAGATATTGGACATAGAAATAAACAATAGGAACAACATTAGTGATCAAGAGCGTTCCGTTTGGTTTTCCATCTCTTCCGCTTTCCCCTGCTGCGTTAGTGTTTCATAGAGTGGAGCGTTTCGCGTTTCTCTTAGCCAGAGACTCACAACGCCGCTCAACACAGACGCAACGCCGAACACAATAAACGACATCATCGCACTTTCCCTTCCTAATGCAACTAGCAACGGTGCTGCAGAAGCTCCTAACATGAACGCTTGGCGCAACAGCGAAACCGCAAAGTTCCTCACGTTTGTCGGGAACAGCTCAACGGCATAGACATATAGGACATCGTACGCCGTTGATGACGCCATGAAACCAACCGCCTCAACTGCGAGCTGCAGCCATTTCTCAACGGACATGGCTCGTGTCACACGATGAAGCGAGAGAACCGCGCAGAGTAAGCACGAGACTCCAGCGAGGTATGATGAGTTGGAGTATAATGGACGGCGGTTCATGACCCCAAGGAGGACACTTCCGACGAAAACGGCTGGAAACTCCATTAGAGCGTTGACCGCAACGGTTAAGTAAAGATTGAAGTTGAGATTCTCAGCGTTTAGTTGAATTCCGTAGTAAACAAAACCAGTGCCGAATCCAGCCATCATAACCATCACGATCCTCTTCACTGCCCATTTCGTTTTCCAGAAATTCTCAGATGACGATGAAGTTCGATCATCTCTTGGTGGAATTGGATCGACAAGGCTTAGATCCGCTGGAAGTTGTTTCCCATTGAGCCTCGCGAGTTTCTTCAAGACCACCATGGCTTCTTTGTTACGTCCTTTTACAAGAAGCCATCGAGGAGACTCATAGGCAAAAGGTAAGAGAAAAATAGCGTATCCAAGAGGAAGAACGGATATGATTCGGTAAAGGTTTCTCCATGACTTTCTCTCCAAGTAACCCACAAGTGGCAGAGATAGGAACCCTAACGTGAAGAAGAAGAAACCGTATTGCCCTACTTGGCCACGCCATTTTTTACCGACAACCTCTGTCGCGAGCACGATGCAGCAAGAACCGATTCCTGATCTAAAAAACCCGTTTGCGAAACGCAAGAACGCGTAAACCCAAATGTTTGGGGAAAATGAGATGGCCAAAGCGGTGACAAACGTTAATAGACAAGAGAGAAACAGAGTCTTTTTCCGACCAAACCATGAATCAGCAAGATATCCATAAACTCCAGAACCTGTCGGGAAATAACAAAAGGAAACGTGAGCGTCATGTAAACACACTGATTAAGACATTAGGACTGACCACATAAACCAATCGAGTAGAATCCTAACAAAAAAAAAAGTTGGTTCTAGTGAGAGTATCACATTCCGATGAAACATTTAAATGGACCCCAATTTATATAAAGACAAAAAGATTATACAAAACTTACTTTTATATATCAGTTTATAAAATAAATAGTTTTCATGTGTTTATATAAAAAATGTAAAATATTTTATAAATATATAATAAATAAAAATTTAAGTAAGCTGTAAATATATAAATTATATTTTTAAGTATTTCTTTACGTTTTCTCTTTTTTTTTTTTAAATTATTGTATGTGTTTTATAAAATTTTAAATATAGTTTTTGTTAGTCCAAAATAAAATTGTAGATTTCGTTTTCGAATGGATTCCCATAATCTCAGATCCGACTCTGGTTCTATTCGATAAGCACTCTCCAAACCGAACTTGAGAAACTGGATTAAGATTCGTACCGAAAAGAGATCCGATGAAGAAAAGAGTGGATGGAAGAGCAACAAGAAACTTATGTTGACATATGAGATTCCACTCAGAAACGATAGTGTTGCTCTTTCCTACCCATTCCCACTCTCCGGTGGACAATCCACATAACGAAGAGCCTTCCACGATGGCTCCCGTTGCCACAAGTCTCGCAGCGGGCTTAGCGTCAGAGAAAATGGATATAAGAGTGGTCTGGGCATCAAAGGTCCAAGCGATAGAGACCAAGAGAGCATGCATGATCTGAGCAAAACCAAGTGCTCCAATGTGTTGCTCTACCACTTCGTCAACTGTGAGTGCATAATCATTGTTGGATTGTTCTTGACTTGTTGCTACTCCTTTCTCGGAAGCTGATGAATCATTCGATATGTTTACTGACGGAGCTTCTTGTTTAGAAGGTTTCATTTTGTGTTTTTTTGTGTTTATGTTGTTTCAGGTGTAAATAATCTTGTTTTGTTAAGTTTGATATGTGTCTTAAGTAAGCGACCGTATATATACACATGGTCGAGCATCGTTTTGTAGCTATTATCACCATCGAATAAGACAATTTAATTAATGCGTTTGTGGGTAATGAGTCATTAACTTTTTCTTACTCCATATAGTTCAATTAACTTTTTCACATATTGTGTTTGTATTATCTGTTGCGCCTGATTGGTACACATTGCCCGTCCTAAACTTAAAAAGATGAAACACTATTCTTGACTCCAAAATTTTACATTTATACATAGGTTTTATAGTTCAAAATTATAAAGAAAGGAAAATTTATTAAGATTTAAACTAAAATGTTTATAGCTTTCTAAATTTCAGAACCAACATTAATAGTACATTCATTAACTTGAGAATTTAATAAAAATTTGAAAAAACAAGAATTACTTGTAAATTGTTATCGAATTATTAAGTATGTAATTCTTTTCCAAAACTTTGACAAAAAAAAATATTCTTTACCAAAAAACTCTCTCTTTTTTATCTACAAATGTACGTGATGCATGACTAGAAAAAGAAAAAGAATTTATTATGCATATTAAGGAGAACACATGGCTGAAGTATCAAAACTAGCTCTTTTGTTGTGTCAACAATGCATGTGGGTTCCAAACTCATCAACCATTTGTTTGATCATCCTTTCAAAGTGTTCAGTTTCTTTTTTTCATAACCGTGGAGATCACAAAATTTTGTTTTCTATATCCAAACACTAATTTTATGAAGCTTTGCATTTGAATACGTGTTTGGAAATTTTTTTTTCAAATTTAAAGCACGGTTAAGTAGTCAGGAGGATTCGAACCTGAATGACGAAAGTGTACTACCACTATTTTTACCACTAAAATACGAACTTCTAGTTAAAATATTTGATTCTGTTGTGGATTTTGACCGAATAATACATGAAAAATGAGTTTGGATTCTGGATGAAACTCTTCTGTAAGTAAAAGTATTCATCGGTTAAGTAGTTTGAGTGTTACGTTTCGGTATGACAATACGGCATATGAATATATATACATACATCTTTACGATAAGTAACACACAAAATATGACACACTCTTTACGATATAAATATATATATGTGGTTCCATGATTAATATACACTGGATCTCTTTACAAAAACGTAAGTAGTGTAGTCGTGTTAATCGGGTCTTTGCTTGGCTTAATTTTGTGACAAGCAGTTTTGGCGGTCCAGGGTTTCGGTTTGAGTTTGTGGTGGAAACAGAAGTGTTTCTACTTTCTAAAATTTGGCATTTGCCTCTGTTCGCGGAAATTCTGGTTTGATCATGGGAGGTGATCTCTTATACCGCTGCTAAATGCTCGGTCTGAGATTTGTTATGTGTGGGATTGACAGTTGGATACGTTTTCTCCAGTGGTTTTGATGGTCCTCTCTTGTCGCCGGCTATCTCGGGTTTTTATGTTCGGCTCAAAGTTTTGGTTGTTCGAAATGCGGTTTCCTTAATATTTGCCAGGGGAGAAATTGTATGCATTTTTGGTTGGTTGTGCCAATTATACTCGTGACAACTACGAAGAAAGACTCGAATTCGAAATAGATGTGGCAGAAATGCTTAGAAGTGTGCTTAGATTTTCAATAGATGTGGCATAACTTCACTGTGATTTTTTGTTTCCTCTTGTCAATTTGTTGTTTTTTTCTTGAAGAAAAAGTCAATTTGTTGTTGCAATTGTCTTTTCGGTAGTTTTTAGTTCTTTTTATTTTCTTTGTATTGTGTCTCTAATGTAATTAGTGTAAAAGAAAAAAAATTTGAGCCAAATCATGAAAATTCTCCATACACTTTGAATCAAAACTTTATAAATTGGTTTGAACATTTAGTGGAAGACTGAACTTACTCAAGGTTTCCATTAAAATAATCCAATTATTAAAAACTAAAAAGGGGGGTCGCATAATTGGATCATTAAAGATTAGTATATTAAAGAGGTGCGATCATCCGGAGAGGCCATGAAGATAGTGGGTTAAATAGTAGGATTAGGACAATATCTGTTGGTGAGGGGTCTATCGGGAAATCTCCTTTTTTTGTAACAATATTGGGAAATCTTTGTATATTTGATGCTCATATCCTATTGTCTAGAATGTGAATATTCCTTTGTTCTCTTGTAACCTTGCTCCATAATCTGATAAGCTTTTGCAACCTATATATCAATACAACACAAAATTTATAAATGTTGTTTTCTTTGATATATAGCGATATTGCGTATTTTCTGCCTAAACCCACATCATAATCATAACTAGACTCAATCGTGTAACAGGTCTTTCGTTGATACCATCAAGGCAGGCCGCTCAACATTAATATAGGTTTTAGGCCAAAAAAAATTGGACTTCTAAAATTCATTTTAAAAAGATTTTTACAAAAAATAAAATAAATAATTTGGACCCTCTTCAATATAGTTTTCTTAAAATATTTTACTTTTTTGATAATATATATAAGTCAGAGTTATTTGTTATTAAGATACTGAAAACATAGGATTGGATCGAGCAGTCGCACATATTATCCCTCTTTTTGAGCGGCCTCAGGACTAGTGGCGGATCCAGGCTGTGTTTTTACAGGTGTCAAAGGTTAATAAAAATATATTATTAAATCATTGTCTGAGGGTTCATACTAAAACTCGATCTCCAATATAGAGGTGTCAATAAAGGGACTTTGCCACTGAACCAACTGAAACTTCGGTAAATTTACACCAAATTTTTTTTATTTTAATTTTACCGGTGTCAATTAACACTCTATTGCTCTAAGTAGCTAGGTCCGCCTCTGCTCGGGACACCATGACACATAATGTTAAATTTCCCACCTGAAACCTCCTAATCATCTAATATCAAACTTATTATTTGGCTGGCTACAACTATAGGAAAACAACATATTGTTCATGAACATCTCTTACATGAATATTAATTATTTGTGTTAACGGCGTTAGCTTAAACTTAATATCACATAAAAGTTCAATCACATTACCTTTCTTTTTGTTTAGGCATTGTAGTTTAATCATGATGATGAAATGTTAGAACATCAGTATTTACGTTTAATTAGTGTTATCGTCTAAGTTAGTGTAATCATACACAAACCTTTTCATAATTAAGATATATTTTTAGGAGCAATATTATATTCGTAATTTAAAGCTCTTTTTCATGTGTTTACTCGTATCTTATGATAATTTACGTAAACTTTTGCTATTCGTTCACATATCGTGGACAGATGAGGATCAAAGTATATAACTGTATGGCATATTCTACTTAGATTCTATGTGTTTGTTATGGTATATGCCTATATTTTCCAAAGTCTCTTATATACACTTTTATAATAAAACAAAAGTTTTTAGACTGCATACTGATAGATGCAAAATTTCCCATAAAATCAGGAAAAATAAGAAAATTTACTGAATGGGTTTAAAATCAGAGGACCATTTATAGTAGCAATCACATTTAAGAAAAAGCTCCCAGACACAGTTCTCAAGAGAGTTTTTCAGAGTTTCCTCTTTTAGTTAACTTTTCAAACTAAACAGCTTGTTTTTGAATTGTGGTATTCATCTACCCTGTTTCAAAGCCATAAGTAGAAAGTTGACTTTCCAAAACTACCTTGGGAAGACCCCCACCGTGGCTCTCGCCCCCGACACCGGTCGGAGGGTCCGTTCCAAGACCGACGGTAAGACCCTGCTACTCCTCTATGCCCACTGATAGCTCCCTGGAGGCGAATCTGGCATCTTTTCCCACGTCAATACAGCTTACCTGAGTTCTTCCTCTTCACTCTTTGGAAGTTTTGATTTTTTCTGGTAGTTTCCTATACCCTTTAATCAATCTTAGCACTGGCTTATCTGTTGAATGTTGATATATACTGAGAGCTTTGCTTTGAACTTTATCTAACTTCTTGCTAAGCTTAGCAGTGAACTTTCATCTCGGTTGTTAGCAACGAGACAGACTTTTCTCACCTTTGAGTGAAGATCCTTCTGCTGGTTTGAACCAGAACTTAGTGGTCCCTGCTGCCTGAAGATCTTGAGTTGTTATTCCCATCCTACTCAATGAATCGTAGACTCTCTTACTCTGAGAAAGGAAAAGGGATAGCTAGTCAAGCGGATCCTCCTAGAGCTACCAGAATAAGGGTTCCAGCCTTTGATAGTTCAGAACTTATCAAGAAACATGAGTTAACTTTGGTTGGGAGAATAACCAACCCAAAAGTCCAGAGACTCTGGTCTCTCATTCCCTTCTTTGCTGAACATTGGAAAGTCTCAAAAACCCCCATTGGAGCTGATTTGGGACAGGGTCTTTTCCAATTCCAGTTTGCAAATGAAGACGATATTCAAAAAGTCTTAGCCAACCGGCCTTACCACTTTGCCCACTGGATGGTTATCATTCAGAGATGGGAACCCTCAACGTCTAAGTCCTTCCCATCTCTAATACCCTTTTGGATTAATGTCCAAGGTATTCCTTTGCATCTTTGGTCTGAACATGCACTTCTCAGCATTGCAAGGAACATTGGACAATTTGAAGAACTGGATATCTCCATGAAAGCTGCAAAAGTCAGAGTAATGATTGATGGATTAAAGCCACTGATCACCAATACTATATTGGAATTTGAACATGGAGATGAAGTGGAAGCTAAACTAGTTTATGAGAAGCTGGAAATGCATTGTACCGTGTGTATGAAGCTAGATCATGAAGCCAATGACTGTCAACTTAATCGGCCGAGGGAAAATCCACTTCCCCTACCTCCCCCTAAAACTACTTCAATGGTCCCTCTTAAGGACCACAGAACTCTCTATGGAAGGCTTGAAAGGGATGTGAGGATAAATAGCAAATCTGAGAACTTCCCCCAGTACAACCGTAACAGAGACAACTCCCCATCTTTCCATACAAACTCAAAATCTTCGTACTATCAAGACACTCGTAACAGACAAGAAAGAGAAGCTCCTCTCCATCAGTCAAGGGACAGAAGATCCATCTCGGATTACAGAAGATCTTTCAACAGTAACGATCATGGTCATGATTTTGTTGCCCAGTATAGACCTCAGAATAGAGACAAGCACTATCGGGCTCCTCAATCTGCAAACCAAACGTGGGTGGAGAAGAGTAGACTCTCAGGATCAAAGAAATCTTCTTTTGAACCTGACCATCGCTCACCTTCCTCGACATCTAAAACTCATTCATCACACCACCCTCCTGGAGCCATACCTGTTAGTATAACAGAGGAACCTCCTGCGCTAGCAATCACAGAGGCTATGGGGGAGCTACGGGAAGTTATGATTCAATATGCAAGTTGTGCTGACCCATCTGAAAGTGCTGCCAGGAAAGAAAGAATTCGATTAGCTGAAGAGAAAGGTCAGTTTGAAGAAGCAGCTTTTCAAATGATTAGAGCTAATGCTCAGAAAGAAGCTATGGTATCACCATCAATTATTACTCAACCTGAAAGATTACATGCAGAGTTCAGACTTGGTCCTGTATCCAACCACTCTCCTGAATTGGATCCTCTACTCCATGAGAGGCTTCCTGCATCCATGAGACTGGGCCCCTTAGTGCCCATAGAGGAATCTGATCTTCCGAAACTCCCAGCTCACACTGAAAAGAGAAAACCGGGTCGACCACCTGGAAGGAAAAATAATGAAGGACCTACAAAAGTTACTGCAGGACATATAAAGAAGAGGAAAGTACCAGTAATTGCTATTTCTCCGCGTAAGAGACTCTTCAAAAGTAGCACCAGAAAACCTGAGAAAGGACAATCTTCGCCAAGAGGCAAACTGGGAGATTTGGGTGAAGCAGCAAAAGATAAAGGAATTGATACCACAAGGGGTTTTCAGATAATCCCCCCAATTCAAAGGAGGAAGATGGATTTTCACAATCCATCCACTCCGATTCCTTAAAAATCATGTGTTGGAACTGCCAGGGGTTAGGGAATCCCCGAACAGTTCGTCGCCTCCGAGAGATATCGAGAAAGTTCAATCCTGCAATCATTTTTCTATCGGAAACCAAAAATTCCCCAGAATTTGTTACAAAGAAAATTGAAGAGTTAAAGTATGATCATACTTTTAATGTTCCACCTGTTTCTTGTGCTGCTGGTGGCTTAACTATTCTTTGGAAACAAGGTACTGAGCTAGAGATTATCTATACCTGCAGCAACTACATAGATACGAAGATTATCTATGAAGGAAAACTGTTTTATGCCACTTTCGTTTACGGTAACCCGGACCAAGCTGATAGAAGGAAGTTATGGGAAGAACTTACTCTGTTGGCTACGACCAGAGGCTCCCCATGGTTGGTTTCCGGGGATTTTAACGATATCATTGACAATTCGGAAAAAGAAGGTGGCACGATCAGACCAGAGGGCTCCTTTGGCGCCTTTAGAACCTTCCTGTCTGAAAATGACCTCTATGATCTGCAACATACAGGAGACATGTTCTCTTGGAGAGGGGTTAGAAACCAGATGACAATAAGATGCAGACTTGATAGAGCACTATCAAACAGTGATTGGGCAGAGCTTTTCCCCAAAGCAAGCAGTGAATATCTAAACCTGGAAGGCTCTGATCACAGACCTCTCATTACCTATCTTGATACGTCGAAAAAGAAAAGAAAAGGCATCTTTCGTTATGATCGCAGATTAAGAACGAATGAAGAGTTAAAGATGCTTATTGACAAAGTATGGAAAGAGGATCCTCGTCTATCTATGAAACTGAAGATAGACAAAGTAAGATCTACTATCATCCTCTGGAATAGAGAGAAACACTCAAATAGCCAGCTGAACATTATCAAGCTAAAAGAAAAGCTAGAATGGGCTTTACGGTCTAACATACCTGATGACGAAGAAATCAGGAGACTCAACGTGGAGCTGGAGATCAACTATAAGGCTGAGGAGGAATTCTGGAAACAACGCAGTCGACAGCTTTGGCTACTGCTGGGGGACCGAAATACCGGGTATTTTCATGCTGCAACAAAAGGAAGAAAAGCAGTTAATAGATTTGCGGTCATGGAAGAGGAAAATGGAAATCCAGTCTATAAAGAGGATCAAATAGCGAGATTGATCACCAGCTATTACAACAATTTGTTTGAGTCAGTGAATACTTGTTCAGAAACGATGGAAGAAACTGTAGCTCGAGCCATTATCCCATCTATATCTTCAGAGGTCAACGATAAGCTCTGTCAACTTCCGAGTGCAGCTGAGATAAAAGAGGCTTTATTCTCCATCCACCCGGATAAATCACCGGGTCCTAATGGCTTCTCAGCTTGCTTCTTTCACACTCACTGGGATATAGTGGGGGCTGACCTAATCAAAGAGATCCAAGATTTTTTCAGAACAAGTATTATGCCACCTACCTTAAATGAGACTCTAGTGAGGTTGATTCCTAAGATTACCTGTCCAAAAAAGGTTGCAGATTATAGGCCAATTGCTTTGTGTAACGTCGGATACAAGGTGATCTCCAAGCTGATCTCAAAACGCCTGCAACCTATTTTAGAAACCATCATCTCAGAAAACCAGTCAGCTTTTGTGCCTAAACGAGCTATTTCAGATAATGTGCTAATCACACATGAGATTCTCCATTATCTTAAAACTTCTAAGGCTGAGAAACGATGCTCTATGGCAGTCAAAACTGACATGAGCAAGGCATATGATAGGCTGGAATGGAATTTTATTAGAAGAGTTTTGGCAAGGTTTGGCTTCAGAGACTGTGTGATAGAGTGGATTATGCAGTGCATAAAAACAGTCTCTTATTCCTTCATTGTGAATGGATCAGCTAGAGGACATGTGCTGCCAAGTAGAGGTATTAGACAAGGAGATCCTTTGTCACCTTATATATTCATTATGTGTAGTCAAGTTTTATCAGGCCTATGTGCTAGAGCTCAAGAGGAGGGGGTTTTGAAAGGGATAAGAGTGGCTAGAGGGTGTCCGGCAATCAATCACCTACTTTTTGCAGATGATACCATGTTTTTCTGTAAAGTAAGTGAAGAAAACTGCACATCTCTAGTCAACATCCTAGAGCTATATGAAGGAGCTTCTGGTCAACAGATAAATGGGCTGAAATCATCTATTACTTTTTCCAGAAAGACTCCTAGCTTACTGAAGTCAAGAGCTAAACAGATTTTAAACATTGAAAAGGAAGGTGGGGTGGGAAAGTACCTAGGCCTTCCTGAGCATTTTGGCAGAAGAAAGAAAGATTTATTTACCTTAATTGTGGACAGAATTAAGCAGAAGGCGGCGAGCTGGTCGTCACGGTTCTTGTCTGGAGCAGGAAAGCTAGTTATGCTGAAGAGTGTCCTCGCTTCCATGCCTAATTATGCGATGTCCTGTTTTTTGCTCCCAAAATCCCTGCAAAAAAGAATAACCTCTGCTTTGGTTAGATTCTGGTGGGATAAATCAAGCGAAAAGAGGAGTATATGTTGGATAGCTTGGGAGAAAATTGCTCTTCCAAAAGAAAAAGGAGGCCTGGGTATTAAAGACATCAACCTGTTTAACATTGCCCTTCTAGCTAAAATTAGCTGGCGCATTCTTGAGAATCCCCAGTGTCTCCTAGCGAGAATACTCCTCAACAAATACTGTACCTATGAGAGCTTCTTAGACTGCTCTGTTCCCACCAATGTTTCTCATGGCTGGAGGGGAATAATGGCGGGCAGAGATCTTTTAAAAGAGCAACTAGGCTGGGCAGTTGGAGACGGGAATTCTATTAATCTATGGTATGATCCTTGGCTGTCTACATCTGTACCATTACGACCCTTTGGACCTCCTCCTGAAGAGTACCAAGATCTTAAAGTCTCAGCTCTAATCAACAGTCACTCAAAACAATGGGACTTAGAGAAAATTAGAATCATTCTACCGGATTGGGAAAAGCACATTGTCTCCCTTAAGCCAAGCTTATTTGGTGCCTCTGATAAGCTCTGTTGGCTTCCTCTCCCTTCCGGCATCTATTCCACGAAATCTGGATATAACTCAAGCTCTCTCAGCCTCTTACCAGTTCCGGTCCTCCCTGCTCAAAACATTGACTGGTATAAACAAGTGTGGGCTACAAAAACGGCACCAAAAGTTAAAAACTTTCTTTGGAAAACTCTCAAAAACGCCTTACCAGTGGAATCAAATCTTATGACAAGAGGAATCCTAGCAGCCTCTAAATGTTGTCGCTGTGAGCATCCTGAAACAACTCTCCATTTATTTTTCCACTGTGATTTTGCAAGGGAGGTTTGGGAAGGTGTACCTTGTGTACAGGCTCTCGATGTTACCCAAATCACCTCAGTCAATATGGGTATATCTAGAGCCAAGTCGTCTTTGATCCTCCCACCTATTGGTGTTGATGCTGCCATTTTGGCTCCTTGGATCCTATGGTCCCTATGGCTCGCAAGAAATCAGAGGGTTTTTGAAAAACGAGTCTTCTCAGCTTCAGAAACCATTATCAAAGCAATTCAAGATGCCAAGGAATGGGCGGGAACTCAATTGGATTGCAAGCAGGAAAAACCCCCATCTCATGATCGGATCGAAAGCACTAACCATGGAAGATCCACTGACTCTATCTCGTGCTTCACAGATGCTGCTTGGGTAGCGACAAGTCGAGTTGCAGGATTGGGATGGACCCTCCAACGAGCTCCAGGCGAACCCGAAATTTTCTCCTCTAGAACCCAAGACGTTGAATCTGCGCTCATGGCTGAAGGACTGGCAATCCGGGCAGCTTTGACCAAGGCCATCGAACTTGGTATCAGAAGAATCGAAGTCTTCTCAGACTCCCTTCACTTAATCACCACGATCAACTCCTCCGGTTCGATTGTGTCGATGTACGGAATCATCCAAGACATCGTATCTCTATCCTCTGCTTTCTCTTTCATCTCGTTTAGTTTCATTAAAAGAGCTGCAAATACTCTCGCGGACTCTATCGCAAAAATGGCTCTTAATGGGCCCATTGTACCAGTTACATTTTAATTTTCTAATGAAGTAAGTGGTTGCACAAAAAAAAAGGGTTTAAAATCAGAGAGGGGTGTCATTTAACCAATAAATGAAATCTTTTTTTTGTATAACTGTTTTATTACCAAAAAAATGAAATCATTTTCACAACAACAAAACAGCATTAGTTTTGGTCTAGAGCTGTCAATTGGTTGGTCAAAATGAGATGTACCATGAACCATAATCTGGTCTTTGTAGCACTACGCTAGCTAGAAGTAATCATGTCAATCAGAATTCACACAACCGGTATGAGTAAGTCACACAAACATTATGTTTGCAAAGTGACATAAGAAAATATTTGGTCGGCTTTGCATCAAGGGGAAAAGTTAGTAATGACACGACACAAATGCAATATTTACAATCATACCAATTAATTACCAAATTATCATATCCAATCGATAGAAGCATAAAATTGAGGGAGATCGAAGACACTATCACTAGTGGAAAAGTTAGTAATGACACGACATAAATGCAATCTTTTTTTTTGGTCAAAACATAAATGCAATATTTACAATCATACAATGATCCATTTTCATTTGTCTTCTTTTAAGTTAATTCTTTACACTAATAAAAAATTACGAACATGTATTTGATCAATTATTAGTGGAATACGAGTTGTGGGAACACCGCAAATGCTTCTCTAAAGTTAGGCAAGTTTATATCTATAAACAAATCAACACCATCTATTTGTTTACAGTCTCTAACTAAACCATATAATAACACCAATGTTATGAGGTTTCGAACATTTTTGGGAAGATTTAGTATGAAGTTTTAGTTTGAACTGCATATTAGATTTAATATTATATAATAATTTTGAGAAATAAATCGTTAATAATATTAAAAGTTAAGGTGTTTAATTTTAACGATATACAAACTTAAAGCACGTGCAACACATACACGCCTCATATTTCTCTCCTAAAAACTCACCGACAGCTCCTCCATCTACTCCACGCGTGATGCCTTTCCAGCGTCCGACTTAAGCCGGCGTCACGAGAGGGCATCCGATTCTCCATTACGCTCATGAGGTCCAAGAGGTGTGACGAGTCTAGGTCGTCTTCATCTTCATCGGGTTCGCTTCCCTGGAGCTTTACGGCGGATCTTCTGTGGCGCTGAGAAGTGACGGTCGATTCAGTGTGGAGTGGTGGTGGCGACCTCTTCCTTATTGCTGGTTTCCCGCTCGGGGACGGTGGGTCTTGCGTCATCGGAAGTAGCAGTCATCTGAAGCCTTTCTGATCTTCTCGATTTGTTAGCTGGGATATTCTTTTGTGGCTCGTTCGCAGGGATTTCCATGAGTTCTTAGGGTGTGGTGGTGTCTGCTACTGTGGCTGCGTCCTTTCGGCTCCTGGAGTTTCCGATTTGGTACGGTGACAGTGTGGCGGGGCTCTCCTCCGGTTCGTGCTACTCTTTGGTTTGTGGTATGTGGTGTTAGGGTTGTTGGAGGAGGTCAGGTGTGTCTCTTTGCGGCGCATGTGCTTTCTGCTGGTTTGCTTCTCAATCGATCCGGTTTAATAATCCGATTAGTTCATTAGAGGTTCCCCTAGTTTATGTAGTTTGTGGGCTTTTGAGTTGGTTTTGTGCTTGGGTCCGCTTTTGAGCTGCTTTGCCTGGTTGCGTACGGTTAAGGCTCTCTTTGGTTAGTCTCGTTTAGCTAGATTTTACAAGGAGGTAGTAAGGCTGCAAAGTGATGATGCGTGGTTTTGTGCTTGTCGACATCGGGGAATGGTTTTGGTCTTGGGAGTGAGAACAACCGCTATTAAGCTCTATTAGTTAGTGTAATCCTAAGTGACTGTCGGATCTAGGCGTGTTAGTGTGGAGGACAGTCTATGGTCGAGCCTCACTGCCGTCGTTGAGAAATGGCTTTTTCTTAGGTTGCTGGATGAATCAGCTTTGTAGATATTGGTTAGCGAGTTTAAAGTTATATCGGGTTGATTTCCTCTGTCGCCTTTTAGGTTTTTGCGGTTATCTTGGGTCTCAAGCGATATATCACTATTTTGACTTGATGCTACCGAGTAAAAGTATCAAAATACTGATCGATATATGTTTTTTACCTTTTTGCCACGAAACCAATATTTTAAGCTTAGATTTTTGTTAATGCAATTTGTAATCCTAAATTTTTATTTTATAATGATATTTACATTATAAAAAATACTTAAAGTCAATTTATTTATTAATCTCCTACCAGAACAATGCAAGCAGATAGAAACAAAAAGAAAAATAGTTGAAAATGTATCCCAAAGACAAAGGTGTCAACGCCATTTAATCAGTTTACATTCAAGCTTATTTTGCTACAATGTCAATTTTTCAACAGAATCTTACGAAAGAAAATTGAGAAAAGCGAAATGAAGAAAAAGAAGTTAAAATATTAATCTCTTATTGAAACTGGTGAGATGTTTACAATTATTTATATACAAAGTATAATCTATACAAAATAAATAGCCGCAATTGATTAAACTAAATCGATTTTATCTACAATTCATAAAGCAATAAACCTTTAAAGTTATCTTGGATTTGAGATATTCAAATTGAAGAAGAAATAAAGTTTTTATATGAATATCAATTACTTGATCTTCAGTTCGAATATGGAGATTTTTTAAAATCATTTTTGTCAATTGTTTTAGGGCATGACAACCTAATTTATGTGTTTAGTTTTCTCATGAAACAGATGGTTAGTTTATATATAAATGGTTGCAGTATTATTCGAGAATAGAATATAAGTTGATGATGAATGTACTTTCAAGTCATTGAGCAACTTGTTCAACCAAACCATTTCCTTAGAAACCAAAGATAAAATTATGTATTCAACTTCAGCTAATGAACAAGTGATTGTATCTTGTTTCTTAGAATTTCAAGAGATTAAATAAAGAATTTTTTAAGAAACATATATAATCTTGTTGTAGAATGTCTAGTATCAGGATATGAAGTCCAATTTGCATCCGCAAATCCTTTCAAATCAAGACCATCATAAGTAGAGAAGAATAAAACCTTGTCCAATTTTTCCTTTGATATACAGAAAAACATGATAAGCAGCCTTAAGATGAATTGATTTTGGAGCTGAAAAGTACTAACATAACTTGTTCACAATAAAAGTAATTTAAGGGCATGTAATAGTAAGATACATTAATCTGCAAACCATACTTCTATATAACTCCGAATTAGGAATTGGATCACCATCATCTTTAGACAACTTCATATTAAAAATTATTGGTGTAGACTTAGGCTTACAAGCTAACATACCAGTATATGAGAGAACTTCAAGGGAATACTTACTTTGACAAATGAAAATACCTTCAGAATCACAGAAAATTTCCAGTCCTAAGAAATATATGAGATTGCCAAGATCTCTCAACTTAAATTGTAACGCTAAGTCTTTAGTGAGCTGAAAAAAGATTATCCCATTTGTACTTGCAACAATGATATCATCCACATAAACCAACACTGCCACAAAGTTTCCATCTACATATATATTAACAAAAAGCGTATAATATTCATCTCCTTTTGTAAATCACAAGATCAACAAGGCCTCCGAAAACTCGAGGAACCATTGCCTTGAAGCTTATTTAGGACCATAAAATATATTTTTTTTAATATTAAAACAACTTTTTTGGCAATGAGCTACCTTGTATATTTGTGTATTCTTCTGAAAATTTCATTTACTTGTATTTTATTGATAGGAATGGTTGATCTACCCGAACTGGGTCTTATTCCTCGGCATCAATAACATTTATTATATGTACGCCTCCCATCGATCAAGAATGTGTTAGATATGTCAAGTTGATTAAGAAACAATTTCTTTGAAACAAAGACCTTAAGAAGAAATCTTACAGTAGCTAACTTTGTAACTAGAGAAAAGTTATGATTATAATTCAATCCTTCCTTTTGAGTGAATCCTTTTGCTACCAATCTTACAATATATTTCTCAAGACTACTATCAACATTAAAATTCAAAGTGAATACCAATCTACAACTAACTGCTTTCTTTCTTGAAGGCAAACCAATTACATCCCAAGTGTTGGTAGATTCCATCACACCAATCTCCTTATCAATTGCTTCATACCACTATTTGAATTCATTGCCTCATAATATGTTTGAGGGATTGGAATTGTAGTGATGTTATTTATATATAAATGATATGATGGGGACGTTTAAAATATGAAATAGAAGAATAAATGGGATATTGATATCCGAGTGAAGATAATAGCAATGATAATCTTGTAAATGAGTTGGACTTCTCTTTGATCTTTTACAAATTTGTAGTGGTAATATAGAAGAAAGTATGGAGGAAATTGATGATGGAGATATACTTGTAGACAAAGATTTGTGTGGTATAAAAAAACTCTAGTGCCTCCTCTGAAGTAGTATTAGTAGCTAGAGGAAAAACATCTTCATGAAATAACATTTCTAGAGATGAAAACCACATCCGATTCTAAATCCATCAGCTCGTATCCTTTGTAGCCACAAGGATATCTTATGAAGACACGAGCTCCAGATCGAGGCATGAACTTGTGATGTTGCTTTGGAGAGGTGAATCCATAACAAAGGCAGTAGGTTCTGATATGATCATAAGATGGAATGTGTGTTGGAATTGTGTCCAGTAATCTCGGTACTGTCTCTAGAAAGTAAGAGTATGTCAAGATCAGACATAAGTCATATAATACTGGGGGTCATGATGGCTTGCTAGAGTCCGCTCATGATCTATAAGTCTTGGACTTATTGCCTTTATTATATGATCCCATATGGGTCACACGCCTAAGCTAACAGGAAAATGTGTAGGAACGGTTTAGCAGAAGTACAGTAAAAGTGCTAGGCATTTACTGTACTAAGAGAGAATAAAAGGTTTAGCCACTGTGCATCGATCGATGCATAAGGTGCAACGATCGATGCAGTGCGCAAACACCGACGAGTTAATTGGTATTTGGGCCAAATGGCCCAAACGGAACAGGACGAGTTTTGTGTCATAAAACTCGAGTTTCAGACTGATTAACCCTAACACTTGAGCCGTAAACTCTCTCTCTCTGCGCCGAGTTCCCCTTGTGGTCTAGCAGCTGTTTCCTGCGAAAGCGTGTGTGAACCTTTGGAGGATTCATCCCTCGGTGTTTCTCTGATCTCAGACATACCATCTTCTTCCGCTGCAATAACAGGTATAAGGTGAGATCATCATTTGTTTCTATTCTGAGAAGAACCTAGATCGCATGTTTAGGATAATCTGAATCTGGAATTGAATCAGGATTCATCTAAACGTTCCAACAGTGGTATCAGAGCCAGGTTCTGGTTTTTCTTGTTTAGATTCATGTTTAGGATTGTTTAAAGAGGTGTTTTTGAATCAATCTACTGATAAGATTAAAACACTTAAGAAACAAGAATTGAATCCTAAACAAACTGTTTAAAAATCGCATGACCAAACTATAATGATTTGGTATGTGATCTAAACTGATTTTGCATCGACTGAGATCGCATTGCATCGATCGATGCAATGCAAGGATCGATCGTTGCAGTCGCGAGAGATTGACCGCGATCGCATGGATCGTTCAAACGATCGCATGGATCTCACGAGAATCTCTCGGCCAAACCTGATAACCGTTCGTGCACACGTGAGAGCATCGATCGATGCAGGATCGATGAACGATCGTTGCAGGATCGATGCTGTGAGCATCGATCGATGCGGTAAGGGTTTTGGCTCGGTTTAATTTAATTAAAATTAAACGTCTCGGTTTAATAAACAGATTTTAATAATTTTATTAAATCTGGTTAAACCGGGATAAGAAATCCAATGTCGAAAGAATTATTGGATTTAGTGCCTAAACCAGGAATTTCTAATTTGATTTGGTTGGACCAAATAAATTGAGAAAATCCGGTTTAGTAAATAACCGGTTGACAATTGTGGTCGTCGTAGTAATTAAAACTTGGTTAGACCAGTTTTAATGAACCAGACCGGTTATGTCAATTAATTGGACAATTGGGTCATGTCTTGGACATGGACCAATTCTTGGGCCTCGGGCCAAGAAGTTAAAACAATTGGGCCAGTTAATTGAGTCTTTCTTCAGATTAATTTAAAATCTATTTTATAAAATTATAAAGTCGTTTTTAAATTAAAGTTTCCGAAATTTTGAAATTAGAAAGTTTCTTAAAATAGAAGTTTCTGAATTTGCGGGTTTTGGATTTTAAAGAAATTTCTAAAGTTAGAAAGTTTCCGGTTTTAGAAAGTTTCCAATTTTAGAAAGTTTCCAAAAATAGTAGGTTTCCATAAATAGAAAGTTTCCCGAAATAGTAATCTTCTATTTTGGGAATGATTTTAATAAACCTACGAACCTCAAATAATATCAAGCGTTGGATGTCTTGTCCAGGCTATGTCAGCTGTCAAAGCCCATTCAATTGCATTCATGGCCTTACAGTGTGAGGATGTCTGTTTTTGCGTGGGTAAGACGGTTTGTGATTCATAAATGTCATTGGGAGTCCCAGACATTAATGATTAGATGACTGTATAGTCCGGTTTTCTTGACTAGGCCATCGGGAGTCCCGGGCCTTGAGACATCAGAGTGGATTGGGCCTCGGGCCCAGATTCACAACCAAGAGTTATATCACGGATATAATTAGCCGATATAGGGCTTACCGATATAAGCTAAGGTTGGGTGACGGCCAGTGGCCCACTTTAATTTTAGTTATATGTGGATCTTGGAATCATTATATTCTATTGAGGGTAACTTAGGTTATTGAATATAATGCGTGATTAATCATATTATACTTTAATACGAGATTAGTCATTTTGAACATAATAACTAATAACCTTTTTATTTATATATTTCAGATATGACTACTACAAGCACACAAAACACATTCTCGATCCGGTCTGTTCTCGAGAAGGAGAAGCTGGCTGGAACGAACTTCCTGACATGGTCAAGGAACTTGAGGCTGGTCCTCAAGCAGGAGAAGAAGGATTATGTCCTTCGAGATCCCCTCCCCGAGAGGCCTCTTGCCAATGCTGCCAGGACTCTGCACAATGCTTGGGAAAAGCATTCGTCAGATGAAAATGATGTTTATTGCCTGATGTTGGTGACAATGACTCCTGAGCTGCAAAAACAGTTCGAAAGTGTATTGTCTCCCATCGAGATAATGGCAAGCCTGAAATCGCTTTTTCAGGAGCAGGCTAGGACCGAGAGGTTCCAGACAGTTAAGAACCTCTTGGACTGTAAGTTGGCTGCGAATGCGGCAGTGAGTCCTCATGTCTTGAAGATGATGGGTTATCTCGATCATCTTCAGAAACTCGACTGCCCAATCAGCCAGGAACTTGCCTGCGACATCATTCTGCAGTCTTTACCTGCAAGCTATGATCAGTTCATTCTGAACTTTAACATGCATGGCTTGAGTAAGACACTACCTGAGCTTCACGGAATGCTCAAGACTGCAGAGCCCAACTTGAGGAAAACCGCCAAGGACCCCAATGTGCTTATGGTGCAGAAGGGCAAGGGGTTTAAGAAATCCTCTGCTAAGGATAAGGGAAAGGCCAAGGCTGTCCAAGTAACGGACAAGGACACGCCAAAGCCCAAGCCTAAGTCCAAGGCTGGGCCTACTGACATGTGCAGGTTCTGCAAAGAACTGGGGCATTGGAGAAGAGATTGTAAGAAATTCCAGGAAGGTCTAAAGGAATTAAAGAAGAAGACTTTCGAGACTTCTTCATCAGGTATTTTTGTTATAGAAGTTAATACAACTACTTCTGATAATACCTCATGGGTCATGGATACTGGTTGTGGGGCTCATATTTGTACTAATATGCAGGCACTCAGCAACAGTAGAAGGCTGAAGCAAGGACAAGTGGAGCTACGAGTTGGGAATGGAGCGAAAGTTTCAGCACTAGCTGTAGGCACATACTTGTTGTCTTTACCTTCGGGATTGATTTTAGAACTGAATAATTGTTATTTTGTACCTGCTATAAGCAGAAATATTATTTCAATTTCTTTGTTGGATTTGGAAGGTTATGATTTTTCAGTTAAGAATAAATTATGTTCCTTCAATCGCAACAATTTGTTCTATGGTTCTGCCCCTCTTACGAATGGGCTTTACATACTCGATCGATCCGCGCCAATTTATAACATTAATACAAAACGGTTTAAACCTAATGAGGAAAACCGAACGTTTCTATGGCATTGTCGTTTAGGGCACATCAGCGAGAAACGTATCAAGAGGCTCCATTCGAATGGACTTCTTGGCTCATTTGACTTTGAGTCATGTGAGAAATGCGAATCATGCTTGATGGGCAAAATGACACGGGCCCCCTTTAATAAACCTAACGAGAGGGCCAGTGACTTATTGGGCCTGATACACACTGATGTGTGTGGCCCAATGTCCACAAATGCAAGAGGAAACTATCAGTACTTCATTACCTTCACTGATGATTTCAGTAGGTATGGATATGTTTATTTAATGAAACATAAGTCTGAATCTTTTGAGAAGTTCAGAGAATTCCAAAATGAAGTACAGAACCAACTTGGCAAGAGCATTAAGGCTCTTCGGTCCGACCGAGGAGGAGAATACTTAAGCCAAGAATTCAGTGATCATCTAAGAGAGTGTGGGATCGTGTCCCAACTCACTCCTCCTGGAACACCTCAATGGAATGGTGTGTCTGAGAGGAGAAATCGGACCTTATTGGATATGGTTCGATCTATGATGAGTCACACAGACCTTCCAATATCCCTTTGGGGATATGCTCTGCTAACAGCAGTGTTCACTCTAAATAGAGCACCATCAAAAGCAGTAGCAAAGACACCATATGAATTATGGACTGGAGAAGCTCCAGTGCTGTCTTATCTCAGAATTTGGGGTTGTGAAGCCTACGTCAAAAGATTAATCTCAGACAAGCTTACACCAAAATCTGACAAATGCTACTTCATTGGTTATCCACGGGAAACCAAGGCTTATTACTTCTATCTACGTTCCGAGAACAAGATTTTTGTTGCCCGGGATTGTAACTTCCTTGAGAGGGAATTTCTCTCTAAGAAAGACAGTGGGAGTAAGGTACTGCTTGAAGAAATTCAAGATGAACAGGATACTGCTCAACCTAATGAGGAAGAGCAGCAGGAGGACCTACAAGAAATTGTAGAGCCTGAACCTGTAGTACCTGAAGTTCGAAGATCCGGGAGGATCCGTCACGAACCCGAGAGATATCAAGGATTCCTCGTGACTAACTGTCATGATCTGTTGATCATGGATGGTGATGAACCATCGAACTTCAATCAAGCCATGATGGGCCCAGATTCCTCTAAGTGGCGCAAGGCCACTGATTCCGAAATGGACTCCATGTCGGTCAACCAAGTGTTTTCGTTGGTTGAATTACCCGCTGGTGTAAAAGCCATCGAGTGCAAATGGATCTTCAAGAAGAAGATTGACGTGGATGGAAATGTCCAGATTTATAAAGCCAGGTTGGTGGCAAAAGGTTTCAGACAAGTTCACGGTGTGGACTACGATGAAACCTATTCACCAGTGGCTATGATGAAATCTATTCGGATTCTACTAGCAACTGCAGCTTTTCATGATTATGAAATTTGGCAGATGGACGTGAAAACCGCCTTCCTGAATGGTATTCTGGAAGAGGATGTGTATATGACGCAACCTGACGGTTACATAGATCCAAAGAATGCTGGGAAAGTATGCAAGCTTCATAAATCCATTTATGGATTGAAGCAAGCATCGAGGAGCTGGAATCTTCGTTTTGATGAAGCGATCAAGCAATTTGACTTTATCAGAAACGAAGAAGAACAATGCGTGTATAAGAAATCTAGTGGGAGCAAAATTGTATTTCTTATTCTGTATGTCGATGACATACTGCTTCTCGGAAACGACATTCCAATGCTGAAGTCTGTAAAAGACTGGCTTGGAAGTTGTTTTTCCATGAAAGACATGGGTGAAGCCGCATACGTTCTTGGAATTAGGATCTATCGGGATAGACCTAAGAGGCTGATAGGCTTGTGTCAAGACTCATACATTGACAAAGTCCTACAAAGATTCAGCATGAAAGATTCCAAGAAGGGCTTCACACCAATGGTGCATGGCATAACGCTAAGCAAGAAGCAGAGCCCTACGTCGGCTGCTGAGCTTGAGCGCATGAAGAATATTCCTTATGCATCTGCAATAGGATCTGTCATGTATGCCATGATCTGTACTCGTCCTGATGTTGCTTATGCATTGAGCATGACGAGTAGATACCAGTCAAATCCAGGTGAAAACCATTGGATTGCCGTAAAGAATATCTTGAAGTATCTAAGACATACTAAGGATAAATTCTTGGTGTACGGTGGAAGTGATGTGCTTAAAGTCAGTGGATTCACGGACGCAAGTTTCCAGACAGACACAGATGATTTCCGGTCACAGTCCGGTTATGTCTTTTGTCTGAATGGCGGTGCAGTAAGTTGGAGAAGCTCCAAGCAGGACACCGTTGCTGATTCCACTACAGAAGCTGAATATATCGCCGCCTCAGAAGCAGCGAAGGAAGCTGTTTGGATACGAAAGTTCATTATGGAACTAGGTGTGATACCAGATGCGGCTGAGCCTCTAGCACTGTTTTGTGACAACAATGGTGCTATAGCTCAGGCAAAGGAACCAAGATCACACCAGAAATCCAAGCATGTTCAAAGAAGATATCACTTGATACGTGACATCATTAATAGAAAGGAAGTCAAGATCAGCCGAGTTCCGACAGATGATAATGTCGCTGATCCGTTGACAAAGCCACTCCCAAGGCCTAAGCTCGAGTTCCTGACTGAAGCTGTAGGCATTAGAAACATTGAAATGTAATCTAAATTTGAGTGGGAGTTTTGTGAGCTTTATTTTAGTTATTTGATATGTTCTTGTAAAACATTATTTTATGTTTTAATGAAATTATTATTTCAAGATTATTTTAACTGTGATGAAATAATCGTTCCAAAATGATATGAAGCATTTTATAGGTCATCGAAGTAAGTGACTTGATCTTGAGTCATCAAAGTCATTTAGCTTGATCATGAGGCCCTATATTTGATAAATGTTTTATATCATCCTGTCCCTAGTCGAAGGTTGTTGAAATTGGAACACCAACAACCATGTGAGACTGGATTGGTACGTGACTTATGACAAAGTCTCAGTATGTCATAGATGCTCGGCATCAAAGTCAGTACATAGGTGTATGTTGGGGAACATACGACCGGACAAGACCCGATTATAAGAACTCTTCAGGATATTTATATCTGTGTCATAAGAGATTCTTACTACGACTATAGAGTATGGTCCTTAGACCTGAGTTCACATGCATGTGATTGTACGTGGACTGGTGTACTTTGATCATTGTCCAACGCTATCGTTCTGCGATAGCTATAAGGACCTTTTTTGGGAACATCATGAAATGAGTAGTTTACAGTGATGGAACAAGATGGGATTTGTCCCTCCAATATAAATGGAGTGAATATCTCTAGGCCAATCGGAGATTTGAATACTGGAAAACGCATGGCCATGCTCAAACGGACTTTCCCGAGTCGTTTGGATTGTCAGTATCAAATCAGAGTCCGATGAACAAGATTAGGCTTTATAAGGATGACACTAATCTTGCCTTATGACTAATCGAGATATTGAGACAAAAGGATTATGAATACAGAGATTCCAGTACAAGTGGGAGATTGTTGGAATTGTGTCCAGTAATCTCGGTACTGTCTCTAGAAAGTAAGAGTATGTCAAGATCAGACATAAGTCATATAATACTGGGGGTCATGATGGCTTGCTAGAGTCCGCTCATGATCTATAAGTCTTGGACTTATTGCCTTTATTATATGATCCCATATGGGTCACACGCCTAAGCTAACAGGAAAATGTGTAGGAACGGTTTAGCAGAAGTACAGTAAAAGTGCTAAGCATTTACTGTACTAAGAGAGAATAAAAGGTTTAGCCACTGTGCATCGATCGATGCATAAGGTGCAACGATCGATGCAGTGCGCAAACACCGACGAGTTAATTGGTATTTGGGCCAAATGGCCCAAACGGAACAGGACGAGTTTTGTGTCATAAAACTCGAGTTTCAGACTGATTAACCCTAACACTTGAGCCGTAAACTCTCTCTCTCTGCGCCGAGTTCCCCTTGTGGTCTAGCAGCTGTTTCCTGCGAAAGCGTGTGTGAACCTTTGGAGGATTCATCCCTCGGTGTTTCTCTGATCTCAGACATACCATCTTCTTCCGCTGCAATAACAGGTATAAGGTGAGATCATCATTTGTTTCTATTCTGAGAAGAACCTAGATCGCATTTTTAGGATAATCTGAATCTGGAATTGAATCAGGATTCATCTAAACGTTCCAACAATGTGACCATTAAAAAATTTATACAGTGATTTGTTAGAAAATAATGGTGTTGGAGTTTTGTTGATTAGAAACAACCGTCAGTACATAATCGTTCTCACCTAAATTATTCTCAGAAGTTTCCGGATAAGAATGGTAAGATACAATGTCTTTCTGTTAATAAAAGTCAGTGAATCTAAAATCTGGAGTTTTATTTGAACAATGTAGGGAAAACAGTAAAAACCTCATTCTTAACAAAATCCATGCTGCACGAAAATGATCATCCACTATAGTCATAAAATATCTATAACCATCAACTATTTGAAACGAGGAAAATACCCAAACATCAACATGCAACAATTCAATGTTGAATTACATGAGTTTTTTGGTAAAGAAAAATACAATTTTATTTTTGCTTAGCCAAATGAGAAACATGACAGTAAAAATGTCATTTATTCTTATGCTTAGTAATTCCCAATGCATATGCAATCAAATCCAATCTAGAGAAGTAGGCATGGTCTATTCTCTTGTGCCACTATTAATGTCCACCATTGCATTCACCATCACATAAGGAGTCTTCGTATTCAGCACGTAGAGATTTCCAACTTTTTTACCCTAACCAATATACGCTTGATAGGATCATGAATTTCACACCAAAATGGATCAAATATCACTCGTGAACCAATATCAGTCATCAAAGAACTTATGATGATAAGGTTGAGACAAAATTCAGGAAGAAACAAAATATTCTTTAGAATAATATTTCCATTTAATTGAACAAACTCCATACCAATGATCTTGATTGTGGAACCAATAGGTAAGTCACACAACTAGTAATGGATGTTTCCGATGAAAGAAATAATGTTCTATCATGTGTGGCACCGGAATTAACCACCCAAGTGTTATAATCAAATATTATTTTAGAAGCCGTTAGAATGGTAATAAAACAGAATGTAGACTGAGAGAAGAAAATATCGACATATCAATTGTAGACTGAGATGGACCAGACAAACGGTTACCAAAAGAAATTTGTAGTTAGGAACTAAAGAGAACAATAAAATGTTGAATTCGCTCCCTAGTCAGATTCTCAATCAGACTATCAAAATCTATCAAGATTAGCATACTTTAATGCTGAGGATTTCACATGCAAAGGCACTTGAGCAACCAAGGGTTGACTTTTTGATACTTTTCAACTGCCTTTCCCTTTTGCTATCCTAGTGTGAATTCATGCTTCTTATAGCAACTTTCTGCAATGTGAGCAACTTTGTTGTAGAATGAACAAATTGGACGTCCTTTATTTGGTCCAATTTGAACATAGAAAATTCGATATGTTGCAAAGGTGAAGTTACATTCTGTGAGATTTGAAATGCAATTGGAGGAACTATGTTACTGAAATCTCGTTGAATGTTATCTTGGTCTAAGATATTGTAAACTTTAGCAAGAGATGGAAAAACATTATTCATGATAATTTTACGCCTAATGTGAGCATATGATTCATTTAGATCAGATATAAACTTCACAATTTTGTCTCTCTCTGTCTTTTATTGCAGAGAAGCTTTTCCGTAAATAAAAGGATCATTTTGTTCTTCTAAACTTTCCAAATTAATCCTAAGTTTTGAGAGTAGTGAAATAATCCAATAAAGTCATAGAACCTTGTCTAAGATCTTGAATCTCTTGAGTGGGATTGAAAATTCTAGGAAAATTAGTCATATGGAATCTACTATGTGTTTGACCAAAAAAAGGAATCTACTATGTAAATCATTCCAGATATCAGATGCATTATTCATGCGCAAAATACTTTGGTAAATCTGATGCAAAACATATTTAAGCAACCAAGATTTAATCATGCAATTGCACCTAGATCATATTCTAAATTTTAAATCGGATTCATCAGGTCGAGCTAAGATTCCTTCAACAAAACTAATTTTTTCTAGTGTCTATGTTACTCACTGCAGCTAGCCAATCATCATAGTTACTACCATCAAAAATAATAAAGACGATTTGTAAACATGTATGATCAGAGTTATGCATAAAGAAAGGCGAATGTGTTGAATTATGGGAGCTACAACGAGTGGTGTTCGTCGAGATTGGAAACCGGGACATTTGTTTGAGCATTACTTTTGTACCACGTGATGGAGTAGATTTTCACGAAATCTTCTCACATAAACCCTCAAAAATTGTAATCGATAAATAAGGATCAAAGATCGAGTTTAGAGATGGTGGAATCAAACATAATGAAAACTCGATTGTACCATATTGTGAAAGAGGATTGAGAGAAAGCGATATGGAAAAGAAGAAATGGTTAAGATATTAATCTCTCTTATTCAAACTAATGAACTGTTTACAAATACTTATAGACAAATAGAATCTATACAAAATATATAACCGGAATTGATTAAACTAAACCGTTCTTATGTATATATATATATATATATATATATATATATATATATATATATATATATATATATATATATATATATATATATATATATATGTTAATCTACCAAAAATCGAATTATCTAATATGAATGACCTCTAATTTGATACGGTTTTGTGCTTCATTTTAGATGGATCACATATATATATATATATATATATATATATATTATTTTTCCGAAAAATCATATATATTGATATCATAAAGAATTCACAAGGTACAAACACAATCTGAATACAACCTTTAAACCAAATATAGGAAACTGAAACAATTTCGATGAAGGAGTGGAGAGTCACCAAACTTTCCTTACGAAAGTCTTATAGGCTAACAGAAGATCTGTTATGTCCCCCCTTCACATACTCTTCATTAGCTATCACCTTTGCGATGAAACTCCAAAATGCATTCAACATTACTTTAAATAAGAAAATCACTTGAAATGTTGTTGGTGATGTCTTTGAATCTTGTCTTATCCATGAAACTAAAACATTTGATGCATATATCGGAATCTCTTTGTGCTCATGATGCTTCTTCTGTAAACACTTCTCAGCCAATTCATGAAATTTATAGATAATGACAATTATCTTTTCCTCCCAAACACTATAATCTCCAAATAACTAGTTTTCCCAAGTGATTGCCAAACATCTTGTCTCCACTGCAAAATAACTTCTTTTTCGAAGATATAATATAACAAAGAGAGAAATTTATCCATATGAGGATTCTCTATCACAACATCAAATGTAGGCCCCAAATTGCAGAGATGCTCGTGGACTTGCTCCCCTAAATAACATGATCTAAGGCTTGGTTTAAAGATCCTCCATGAGGATTCTAGAACTACCTCTTTGTTGTTAAGATGCCCGCCAAAGTAATTATCAAAATCCAGAAATTTTGATATATGACCAAAATCATGTCTTCTGTGAGAATAAGAGGAAAGAATAAATGGAAACACAATACCAGGCTATGGAGGTTGTGATAATAATTCCACTGTCATATTGATGAAATCAACTTTGGGCTTTACATCCACCATTGTTACCGAGAATTGATGTTGGGTCTGCTTAATTTCGATTGAGTTCGAGAGCAATCAGAGATTATTGTTCAGATTTCTCTTAAACTCATCACCCACACCGGTGATTGTTATCCCTGGGTCCCATATTTGTACGGTTACAAATATGAACCGAAAGATGCCCTTCGGAGGGTTTCTTAACGGAATGAAGCCAACACAAAATCTCATAAGCAAAAGCTTGATCATGGTTGGAAGAAAACTCTCATGAAAGTAGAGAGGAAAATAGAGATCTAGAAGATGAATCATCATGCCAGATTTTATTTGAAAGATAGATCTAATTAACTTTAAACAAAAGAAAATATACAAGTACGTCCGACGCCGGAACCGGCGTCGGCCGGAGATCATATCAGAAAATTTGCATGTGTTCTTGGATCACTTGCTTCGCACAGAGAAAGAAGCAGAGCAATTTTAATAAATATGTTAATATATACTCCCTCCGTTTCATAAAGAGTGTCATTTTGACACTTTTTTTTGTTACACAAAGAGTGTCATTCTCTAATTCCAATACAAATTTTGACAAAATATTCCTTTTTTAACCTCAGATAAAAGTTGTCTAAATTAAAATAAATTAATGACAAAAATCCAAAAGTCATGTGGCCACCAAAGGTCACTTGCGTAATCCCAATTACGTATAATTAATAATCCAATATTTTTGATGATGACTTTGTTAACAAAAAAATTCAAGAGTCACTTTGTTTCCTATGAACTCAAGTACGTGACTATGAGATCAAGAGAAAATGTGCAGGATGAAGAAGAAAGGAAAATGAATAATCAAATACAAATACATGGTGTCAAAGCTAAAGTGATTCATTCGTTTGATCTAAACAAAATTCCAGATGAAGAAGAAGAACTTCAGCCAAAAGAGGAATTGTTATCTTGCGACGATGATAGAATTGTTATCGGTATTGTTTCTCCATCTTCAATATTTGTTTCCTCGTTTGGATGAACTGATTCATTCTCATCCACAAATTCTTCTATTTCAGGGGAGATGATAACATCACTATCCACCAATGGAATATTCAAATCAAATGAGTGTTTTTCTCTGTTTGTTGTACGTGAAGAGTTAAAATCAAAAGCCATAGATAGATGGAGTATTTAGAAAGTCTCATGATCTAATTTATAAGCTTCCAAATTATTTTAATTTTGGCTTGTCTCCCTCCACTTCAGTTTTGTTGCCTCCATTTTTTTCTACTGTTATCTAACGATTCTTAAAGCAAAAAAAATTTAACAATAGATTTCCCTCCAAAAAGTTACATAAATGGTGAAATACTTTGGTCTAAATGCATTTAATTATCATAATGTCATATTGACTCAATAATGGAGAAGTGTAAGGGTTTTGTTGATGTACGATGGTTTCAAATTTTTTATTCCTAATTGTATTAAATAATTTGAAATAAATAGTATAGTAATTGTATCAACACTTTAAGGGTATAAAAGGGTTTCCATTTCCTTTATTAATTTGTGTGCAGAGTGTCAAAATGACACTCTTTATGAAACAGAGGGAGTATATATATGTTAATCTATCAAAAATGGAATTATCTAATATGAATGACCTCTAATTTAATACGGTGTTGTGCTTCTTTTTCGATGTATCATATTACATCTTTATATTAATTGGGAAGTGCTTTTGGCTTTATATTCACTCTCAAAATAGTTTATTACTAATTTGCCACTAATAAAATTAAACTAATTACATTATTAACCTTATTTTATAGAGATAAGTACAATCTAATTAAAAAAAAAATAAGAAGATAAATACGAAAATACTTTTTAAGTTATAGATTTAGTTATTGATAAATATGATTGTTGTAAATAATAATATTTTATATAATAAAATCATATTATTTATATAAAATTTACATTTGGATAAATATAAATGATAATTAATATTGAGAAGTGCTTTTGGCTTTATATTCACTCTCAAAATAGTTGATTACTAATTTGCCACTAATGAAATTAAACTAATTACATTATTAACCTTATTTTATATTGAAAATTATATTCTAGAGATATGTACAATCTAATTAAAAAATAAATAAGAAGATAAATACGAAAATACTTTTTAAGTTATAGATTTAGTTATTGATAAATATGATTGTTGTAAATAATAATATTCTATATAATAAAAGAGAATCATATTATTTATATAAAATTTATATTTGGATAAATATAAATGATAATTAATATGTATATTAATGTTTATACATATATAATTTTAATTTACTATTTATATTAAATAAGAAGTGCTTTTGGCCTTATATTTACTCTCAAATTGGTTGATTATTAAGTTAATCTTAATGAAATTAAGTTTTTTACTTTATTAACCTTAGTTTATATTGATAATTTTGTTATTTATTATATTAGTTTTAAAAATTATTTTATTTTGTTTCATTGTAGAGATATGTATAAACTCATATAAACCATAAAAACTAAGATGATAAATACATAACTATTTTTGAAATATGAGATTTAAATATTGATAAATATGATTGTTGTAGATAATAAGATTTAATATAGTAAATTCGTATTATTTATATAAATTTTGGATAAAGATAAATATAAATGATAATTAAAATGTATATTGATATTTTAATATATAATTATAATTTGTTATAACTAATATGAAAATATGTTTACAAAGTAGATTTAAATATAAATATATATATATATTAAATAATATTTTTATTATATTAATTAAGTATAAAATGTTACTAATTGGTTAAATATAATTATAATTAATATGATAGAAATACTTTTTAATAATATTATTATTGCTAAAATAAATTGATGATTTAAAAAATTTATTTATTAATAGTTGTGCTCGCACATGGTGCGAGCAAATCATACTAGTATTCTTTAAATATATATACTTGTAAAGTAAATAGATATATTATTGTAATTTGTACATCTTTCAATTCCATTTACAAATTATATAGTACATAATTCTATTTACAGGTAAACTTAATGAAGAGGAAGGAATACAAGTCCCCTTAGCATCTATGTCCTTAGCCAAAACTGTGTGATATACACTCACAAATTTATCTCGGAAAGCGATGAACCAAATATAAATTTTAGCATTGATCTCAACCGGTTAAGTACATGAGATAAAGAATACTCGGTTTTCTGATTTCTTAAAATTGTTAAAAGAAATGTTAAATGGGCTTTTAAGGATTTTAGGCCCGAATAACCAAATTCTGTAGCAATTTGTATTGTTTGGTCGTGGTTTGTGTGTCGTCGGAATTTGTTTTCTCAGAATCCAGGTGAAGATTGAGCTTTTCCCGAAACCCTTTCTCAAAAATAAAAATGACCCGCATGAGCCTCGTGCTCTCTTGCTTCACTTACACTGAAAAAAAAAATGTATTTGACAAAACTGGTAAGAGGAAAACGGGGTCCACTAGTCAATTTATAAATGTGTAATGGTCTTCTACATGAGGTGTGTATGCATTTATTACTCACTGGACCGACCCCCAAAACCTGATATTTTTCATTATTGTTATTTTATTTTGTCTAGATATGTGAATGACTGAAAGAGAGCGAGAAACTAATTTTGATTTTTATAGGTGCTGACTAAATATGGAATATAAATTGTGGAAAGGAAAATACATATAAACTTTGAAGTACCATACCATATTGGTCAGGATACGATGTTTTTTTTCTTTGGATAAACGGTCATACAACGTTGAAGATGCAACGCATACAAGAACCAGTAGAAAAAGTATCTAGATGAATGTAGAGAGATCGCTATATATACAAGCATGGCTGGCACTGAAACTTAGAGATGTATAAATATTTTAGTGTAAATATAAATAATTTTTTATAATTTAAAAACCATTAAACTTATGTAAAATTTGGGAGCTAGAGTCAATGTTTTATCCCACTTATCCAGGGTCAAGTCAGTAACAAGTTGAAAAACTGTTCAAATTGCTGAATTAATTAGAAAAAGTTAGATATCCAAAGTTTTGTTGTTATGTACGAGTTTATTCGAAGGAATACAAAGTTAATATTTTAAAATTAGATGTCATTGTTAGACGTTATAATTTCAGTTGGTTAGTGTAACGACTGTCTTTGACCGAGAAAAAAATTATAACGACTGTAATATGTGTTGGAGTCAAATCGTCAAAAGGTTAATTGGTGACCAAAAACGGTTATATTAGTATTAGCGAAAATGGTAAGCGGTTGAATAGTGCAAAACTGTAAGTGAAAGTGGTTAGTGAAAGTGGTTAACGAAAGCTGTAACAAAAAGTTGAAAATAACCGTTTTAACTGTAGCTTTGATAACGTTTTCATGATTGGTAACAATGAAAGTGGTATGGCTCTAATGTTTTTACTATTAAGTCACCAATCAAAACCATAATGAAGTGAATTTTTCGTGTTTTTTCAACCCTAACATAGTAAAAATGGTATTCTGGATTGAATAATTGTTTCTCGGACTACCAAATAAAACAATTTCGATACTATATATGTGATCATGCATTTTTTTCTTCGGGTTTACTTTTCTTGTTCTAGCGGTGATTTTGGATATTATGAACGGTCATTCAAGCTCTTTATCATTATTTTTTGTTTTTTCGTTACCAAATAGAAATTTAAAAATACCGTTTTGTGTTTTATTTCCATGTTATTTACTTCTTCTTTTTTTTTTTTGTTATGAGATCAAGCAATATAGGTCGAACAAATTATCAACTTATTTACAACATTTAAATTTCAGTTTTAATGATATTTTAATTTAGCAAAAAGAAATTGGCTTTGGAATTTAGAGGTTCCAAATCTTTGTGGAAATTATGTCTCTCTGGCGCCTTCTTTTTCTTGCTTGACCATGTTCTTAAGGGATCAAGTGCTTGTAAATTTTTTAGGTTTTAACATAACAAAGAAAATAAATGATGTCCCCCATTAAGAAAACAAACAAATGACCATATTCGTCGCATCACACGGTCCAACACGTATATAAAAACCAAGATGCTATCTGTAACATAATTTCACAATAGTCCACAGCGATTGCACAGCTTTCATAGCGTTGGCGACGACGTAGCGAGTCGGAATAGTGTGATTGGGAAACGACAAAATTATAGGACACGTGACTTTATCTTTGTCAACTAAAATGCTTTTTACAAAATCAAAAACAAATAGAAAAAAAAAGAGAGGTAAATGCTGTTGACAAAAAAAGGGAGAGAGGCAAATGCTAAGTGATTTTTAGAATCTCCATCTTGATCATTTAATCTTTTGATTAGCTGCTATACATCTATGATCTATCTAGTCGTCTAAATATCTAGTAATTAGTTAAGTTTCTCTCCGGTTACTTTCATGGTATACAAAACAAGAGTAGCTAGTATTATACCAAAAAATAGTTTTTATACATAATAACGGTTAATATTCATTGCAAATAAACTGTGAGTTTTATAAAGGTTTTGAATAATAATTGCGATCAGGGTTCGTAAGTAATCAAAACTATTTGTTTTTTTACTATTTGTAATTTTTGATCAAATCTATTGTGGACAAAAAATAATTAATGAAGTTTACTGTATACTAAATACAAACCATTTTTGTGAAAAATAAATTTAATTCACAACGGATTGTGTCTATCCAAAAAAGAAAATGTTTTAATCTATAAGTGATTTTGTCTATTTTAACCGCAATGATTATTCAAAACAAAAGAACAAAGACTTACATTCTTAAAATTATAACAAAAAAATTAAAAATAGAGAACGAAATGATCAGACCACAGATTTCGAAACACTTTTTAAAATTCTGTAGCTTTGTCCATCCATATGAGATAAAATATTTGCTAACCACAATTAAAACAATATTAGAAATATGGATAAATCCTTAATTTGAAAAAAAAAAAAACACAGTAAAGAAAGAAAATACACCATTAAAAAAAAAAAAGCAAAATGCGAGGGACCAACACAGTTTAGGAAAACATGCGTCGAACAAGAAGTCACTAAGGGCTCGACTGGTTCAAACGCGGCGGTTGTGGTTGCGGTTGCGAGAGTTTGCGGAAGCGGGCGGTTGCGGTTAGTAGCGTTTGTAAATGTTTTGTACGACTGGTTTAACAATTGGAAGCGACTGTGTTTGCGGAATATTCTTGACTGGTTAACAAGCGGTTGCGGTTAACAGCGGTTGAATGAAAATACTAAAGTAAAAATAATGTGTTAAATCAAATCAAGCTTGGGATGCTTCTCGAGAAAAAAATGAAACAATTCCATTTCTCAAAAAAGTTTGATCTCATATTCTATCTTGCCACTACAATAGAGCTGAAGTTGGGCGAGGAAGCTGCAGGACAATTCTAGAGGACAAGCATATTATTTCGACCAAAAGGAGCCACATGAATTAACTTTTCCAAAGACTTATTACTGTATCAAACACCCTCTAAACGTGTTGGAGAATAAGAAACAGAGATCGAAAAAATAAAATTAAAACTGATTCTCAAAGAAAAAGTCCAAAATAGATTTTCAAAAAACTAAATGAAAAATTCCAAAACACTAACATAGCTTCTTGTTTGAAAACACCAAAAGAAAAACGTGAGAAAAAGATCCAGCCATGTCTTCATGTACGATTCTTCTTTAACGAGCATCCCATATATTTCGCGCTATACCATCTCTAACGATTCTTCCTTTTTAAAAGCATCAAGCTTGTTCTTAATTTTATTCCAATTTAGAGTCAACGCATATTGTTTGTTTAATTCCGTGAGAACGTTTTGTTTTCTTGTTCTGACAAACTTTTGCATTTAGTATGTCCAGCTTGTTTCTCTAGGGTTATTAGTTCTAGTAAGAAATGAGTCATCTCGTTTGACCAAATGATTTTTTATTCAAAAATAAGTAAACACACAAGTACCAAACATAAGTATGAAACATAAACTTTATAACTCACGCAGAAAAGCATAAAAAAATCAACATAAACAAAACAATAATTTAACTACTAATAGAACAAAAAAGCTTACTTTTGATTCTTGACCATCTTTTGGTTGCGTAGAGACCATAATTTCACTGTTTTAGCGTTGTTTGTGGCCGTATAAATCTTAGGGCTATTCTTTTATGACTGCAGAAATCTTAGGGTTAATTACATAGAGAATATGTAGGATATAATGATATATATATATATATAATAATAATAAGATATTACGGGTGATTTAATATGATATGTATGTCATGCGATTTAAAATATATAGTGTTAAAGAATAAGATACATACGGGATGTGATAGTTATAGATAATGATATTAGTAGTTATACATACGTGATATGATGATAATAATTATCGTTTAAGATTTTAGAAAATTTTAGATTTATACGTATTTTTTTTGTAAACGCAACCGCCCGCAACCGCAAACGCTTGCGGGAAGAAGCTTTTGATTTCTAGTTGTAAGGAGCGATTCCAAACAGTACAAAGTGGTTGTAATGATTGTTTCTAAACGCTATCAACCGCAACCGCGCGCAAACGTAGCGTTTGCGGGTGGCAGCGGGTGAACCAATCAAACTCTAAGTCAGGCGCTCCGACACCACACTACCCTTGACTCTTCGAGTGTTCAGTGTTCTGTGTTCAAATTCTCTTCATCTATATAAATCCTCTGTAATATTTCTACATTAAAAATTTCCACCACCACTAATCAATATTTGTTAAAAATAACAGAGAGTAATAAACAAATTATAAATGGTTCCGTTTTAAAATTTGTGTCTTTACAGTTTCTCAACAAGAACATTGATATTTCACGAAACCTTGTACAAAATAAACCACTAATATTTTACATGAAAGATAAAACTTACGAGAAAATAAAAAATCTTATTAATGACTTTATAGAAGGCTTTATCACTCATCAAAGAAATAAAAAATACAAAATTTAGTTGTAACGTCCTCGTGATCTCCAAAATTACATTTGATCCATATTTAGTTAATTATCCTCTAAAAGAAACATATAGAGGCAGAAGATCATCAGCATTTTCGATATAAAACAAACGAAACTTATCTAGAACCACCTATAAACCATACTAATCTCTGCATGATCCCTAAAGTTAATGATCTTTAAACCATGTGTGATTATCGATCCATTAGTCTTTGTACTGTGGCTTACAAGCTTATCTCCAAGATCTTAGCCGAAAAGTTAAAAGGTATCCTTTCCCATATTATTTTTGAAAACCAATTGACTTTTATCTCGAGCAGACTGATCACTGATAATGTACTAATTGCACATGAACGTCTACATTCTCTCCATACACGCAAACGTAAATAATTTTTCTGGCTCTAAAGCTAGATACAACAAAAACGTTTGGTCGTGTAGAATGGAATTACTTAGAAGCTCTCATGCTCAAGCTTGGATTCTGTGCTCAATGGATCCGATGGATCACGAAATATATCACAACAGTCACTTATTAAGCCTTGCTCAATGGATCGTGTAACAAAAGTGTTTGGTCGTGTAGAATGGAACTACTTGGAAGCTCTCATGCTCAAGCTTGGCTTATGCGCTCAATGGATCCGCTGGATCACGAAATGTATCACAACAGTCACTTATTCAGCCTTGCTCAATGGGGAACCTACATGTACAATTACACTTTATCGTGGTATTAGACAAGATGATCCCATTTCACCTTATCTATATCTGATTTGTACTGAAGGTCTTTCTCAACTTCTTAACCACAATGTTCGGCTTCACACTCTACATGGGTTTAAAGCTGCTCGTTATGGACCTTTAATCTCTCATCTTTTCTTTGTAGATGATTCCTTGTTATTCTGCAAAGCATCAAAGCCGAGTGCTGCGCACACCTCAAATCACTCCAACAATATGAGTAAATCTCGGGTCAAGCAGTCAATTATCAGAAATATGCCATCATGTTTTCTAAAGGTACACCTCATTCTCTTCAAAC
This sequence comes from Orychophragmus violaceus, assembly GCA_030180135.1. NCBI lineage: Eukaryota > Viridiplantae > Streptophyta > Magnoliopsida > Brassicales > Brassicaceae > Orychophragmus > Orychophragmus violaceus. The sequence continues at coordinate 101,595,208 of CM058232.1, read as the reverse complement.
ATCTATAATGAAAGTTATAATAACGTTTCTGAACTTTTTCATAGAAGAAGAAAATTCCAGTCTTAACTCAAGTCGGCAAGGCGATGATTTTCGATTTTCTTAACGGCTTAGCAACATTAAACAACACTTGAACCTTGACGTAAGGAAGACTTTGAGCTTTTTCTGGGTCGAATGTCACAGTCTTCACTTCACCCGAGATCTTTCCAAGAAATGTAATCACATCGGTTCACAACTTTGAGCGGTTGAGGTAGTCCAACTGGTTGAGGGGCTCGTGGTGGCTAGAAACCACCCGGGTTCGAGCCCAGGCGGAAACAAAAATATCTCTTCTGCTCACCCACATGGATATGGGCCCATTGCTTACGGCCCATTTGAATACCCGGAGAGAGGGTCTATCCATGGGCTGCACCTCCCCTTGGGGATTAGTCTGGGCCCTTCCATAGGCCCGGGATACCCCCAGGTTAAACAAAAAAAAAAAAAAAAAAAAAAGAATTTTTTTTTTTTTTGCATCCAGATTGGTATAAATTGTAAATAATCAAGCCGAGAAAACTCCACCACCTTTCAATAACAATGGCCCATAACATTGAATGCCCTTATTCAAGATTTCAACCAGATCGTGTTCAAACTCAAAGATAAATTAAAACCTTTCGTTGCATAGAGCTACGTCGCAAATTTTTTAATACTTCTGCTATGTGTGGCATATCCATAATAATTAAGTTCACCAACTATAAATATTAAAAATACAAGTTCTTTTTTAATTAAATTCTCATTATTGTTAGAAACCAAAAGAAAAAAGATCAACAAAAGTCTTTTTTTTTTCCACTGGAAGATTATCATTTCATTACCGATGAAGGATGCGTTTTTCGGATACAGAGTGAGAAATCTAAAGCCGGCTATCACAGATCGATACCTGAGCCAAGAGCCGGCGGATTATAAGAGAATCCCCGGAGACACATTTAGCACAAGACAACAAAACGAAACAAATTTACAAACTTAAAACATAGACTGCTAGACTGAGAATGCTAACTCCAACAGATAAGCATCGTAGGTCAGATCAGAAGCAAGTAGAGAAGACATCGAAGAGGTAGCGTGCACCAAACACCGAGAGAGGAAAGGAGCGTGACATCTAAAGCCGAGATTATTAAGGTTTACCCACCGCCACTCATTATATTGCTCCACCAATAGGAGCCACGAGCAAAACGTCTGCAGATCAAACCAAGAAGGTCGAGGGACCAAACTGTTTACCACTTGCCTGCGAACGACTAGATGCGAAGAAGACCGAAGCCTCAATTCCTTAAAGATGAGCCGGAGAACCCTTGCCCGAGGTAGAAGACCCAAGGCAGAAAATAAGAAAAAGAACCACAAGAACTATACCGTTGCAGCAACAACAAGGAAAAGCACATTCCCAATGCAAGAAAACAACACCACCCGAAGCCTAAAAATCCTAAAGAACCGCAGCCACACAGAAACCATCAAACCCGATAAGCTACCCAAACCAGATAGCAAGAGAGCTCATAATCACCAGGCTGAACCACAACTAGAAAACCTAACCAGAGCCACATCAAAGTCAGAGCTTAACCCTTCCCTACCTAGCAGCACATCCACACATATACTAAACCAGAGCAACAATAAACCAAACAAAACCAAAAGACTCTAAACCAAGCTCCTAACCAATCCACAAGACATCAAAAACCAGTGCTAAGAGACCTACACGAAACTCCGCAAACCTGCGTTAACAAACTCCGGTCACAACCACCGGACACAAGCCACTGAGATCCCGGCAGAACCGCCTAACACCACGCCCGTGGATCTTCAGATCCACCGGAAAAAAACACGACGCTAGCAGGCAGATCCAACTTCTAACGACAGAGTCAAGAAAATCCATGACCGAGACCCACCGTGAGAAGAGGACATGCACCACTACGCCACCGGCAGGCAAGAGGAAGACCGGGACGCTACTGACGCTGTGGAACTGGAGGAGGAGGAAAGAGAGCCGCCGTAATCCATTAGAGACAAACAAGGAACCTCTCCCCGGCGTCGGTGAAGGAATCCGACCACCGGAGAGACATGGAAAACGAAGATCTGTAAACGGCCGCCGCTGCCTCGGATATCACGCCTGGGAGAGTTGATCAACAAAAGTCTTCAGTTACATACTTGGGTTGGATTTTTTAAAAAGAGGGAAATTAATTAGCTAATAAATAAAAAAGGATTATAGTGAGTGAAAGAGAGAGAAAAAGAAGCGTTTCGTTGACCAAAAAAAAAAAGAAGCGTTCGTCCTCTTCGTTTTCTTCTTCCATTAATACGAAACAATCCTACTTAGAAAGCTTTATTCATCTCTTACTTCAGTTTCTCTGTCCCAATTTTCCTCCTGAGGATTTCACCAAATTAAAAAGAGTAAAACTTTGAACAAAATTCGAGAGACCCCAGCTTTCTGATTCTCATTTTCTTTAAAGGCTCTCAAATTGAAAGTTTCGATTTTTTCGAAAGACCCAGAATTCCTTCTCGTTCTTTAGTGGGTTTGGGCTTTTTCGAAGGGAATTAAGAGAGTTTTTTGGGGAAGAATCTGGGTATTGGAATTCACAGAAGCTAAAGAGAGTTATTTGTGAATTATTAAACTACCATATTAATGGGATAAGACCAGATATTATCAAATTTTCCAAACTTCGTTTTCATTTCCGTTGACTGGGATAAAGATCTGGAATTACATATTAAGAGAAGAAGAAGAAGAGTAAGAAAAAGAAAAAGAGCTGAGAGAATGTGGTGGTGGTGTTCTTCATCAAAAGGCCGGTCGAATCTGGAGAGATTCCTCTTAGGAGTTACTCCTAAACCTCCGTCATTCTCTCTTCCTCAGGTAAATATTTTCTTTCTCATTTCTTCTCTTGAAAATCCAGGATTTGGGGATAATTAGCGTTTTAATTCTCAGTTATATCATTTTAAAAACGATTTGAATTGACTTTCTCCTCCTCAAAACTCGTCTATGATCCACAGATTTTCTAAAGGTCTTACTTTTAATCAACGGTGATGTATATCAGACAACCTAGAACCTTGTAATATTTTAATGATTTGGTGTGAATTTTTTAAGATGAAATTGGCAATAAGGACAAATAATTGCATGGTCCATCCCGGAAAATGAACTATGAAAAACTCTATCCTTTTTAATGGTCACGTCATTTTCTTGGATTATATATTACCACGTGGAAACGTGCGACAGAATTTGCTTTACTGAAATAAATATTACTATTATATAATTAATCCAATAGCTAAGTACTAAGATTTGGTTTGAATCTTCTTGATGCTGGGAATATGCTTTGGATCTGTCTCTTTAGTGGTCTGTCTTATTCACTAATCATGGTTGATGTATGTGATTAGGGAGTAAGAGCTTTATTGTTCAATACATGTCAATGCTAATGAATACTAAGACCATGTTAATCTTAAAACTAAAGATCATGTTGTTGCAGAGTTGCTTAAGATTATATGAACAACTTGATCACAATGATATATAGTTGCATTCAGTAATATATTGGAATTTATGTGTTGTTTGTATAGCAGTGTGAGTGATCTTTACTGTTTTGTGGCAGCAAACGGGGAAGGAGATAGAGTATTTCAGGCTTGGTGATCTCTGGGACTGGTACGATGGGATGAGCGCGTATGGCTTTGGATCACATGTCAATTTAAACAATGGGGAAACTGTTATGCAGTATTTTGTCCCGTATCTATCCGCCATCCAAATCCACACTAACAAACCAGCTGTGATGTCCAGGTTACTTTTCTATCTTCATTCTAAAACATTTTAATTATGATTTGATGAGTCTAGATTCATTAATGATCAGTTGTCTTGCGGTTTGACAATGGATGTTTTAGGACATGTCTCTAGATGTTTGATGTGCTTGGTTTCTTGGTTTCCGTACTGACAGGAACCAGAGTGAGGTGGTTGAATCTGAGAGTAGTGAGTGTTGGAGCGATAGTGAGAGCGAAAAGCTGTTGTCAAGATCTATGAGCAATGATTCGAGCAAAACATGGGATGTTGTCTCTGAAGATTCCGTTTTTGATCCGGATGGTACATTATTACTGCGAGATAGACTTGGTTACCTTGACTTTAAGTACATTGAAAGAGATCCTCCCTACCAGCGGGTTCCCTTAACTGACAAGGTTCTCTTCTCTCCCTTGATTTTCTTAGTAACAACACTCCTTTTTTGCCTTGATGAACTTTGGTTTTGAAGTAAAGACTATGTACTTGATTCTTCTTCAGATAAACGAATTGGCGGAGAAATATCCTGGACTGATGACCTTAAGGAGTGTCGATATGTCTCCTGCAAGTTGGATGACTGTTGCGTGGTAAGTAATCAATCGTTAGTTAATACAATCCTTCATGTTTTGGCATGTTGAACTATTGGATTGATAAGTTTGATGATTTGATGAATTAGGTACCCGATATATCACATCCCAACCTGCAAAAACGAAAAAGATTTGACGACATGCTTCCTAACTTATCATACTTTATCCTCGTCTTTTCAAGGTATGTGCCACTAATTTTCCTCGAGACCACTGCTCATTGACGCACCATTTCTGGGTTTTGTTAACGGCTTTGAGAGCTGCAGATAATGTGGTGGAAGGAGATCATAGCAACAACAAAGGCAAGGAAGAAACAGAGTGTTGTGAAGATTCTGTCATAAACAAGAGAATCCCATTGCCTCCATTTGGTTTAGCTACTTACAAAATGCAAGGAGATCTTTGGGGGATGACAGGTTTTGACCAGGATCGGTTGCGTTACCTTCAGAGCGCTGCAGATTCATGGCTGAAACAACTAAATGTTGATCACCATGACTATAACTTCTTCATAAACTCCAACTTTTAAAGATCGATCGGGGGTCATCTTACATTTACCCTTTTTCTAAACCTTGAAAATAAACCACAACCTTGAATTGTTCTTTGTTGTTTTAATCTCCTTTCTGTTTCTGTGTTTCTTTTGTTGTTGTTGTTGTTGTTGTCTGGCTCGTTGTGTTGTTTTAGGTAACAACCGCCATGGAAGTTCCTAAGAAGAAAACAGAGTTTGTTTCTCTTCTTGTTTTTAGGTGTTACAGTGATGAGAAAACAAGAATGTTTTTTCTTGAGTGAGACCATGTAAATGAAGTTCGTTACAGTGGATTTATGAACTGAGGACTCTGTTTTGTACTTTCTGTCTAAATATATAAATCTGTTTCTTTCTTGTATGTCGGTAAGAGATGAAAAAGAGAGATTTTTTTGTTGGGTAGATTTGATAGGTCATTTTGGTTGTTTTCTAGATTTTCTTTTGTATTGACGTTGAATGTTTGATGACGATGTTTTTTTCTTTACCATGTCTATTTGCATTATTTGGATACTTTTTCTTCGTCCTTTAGTGAATATCTTCTGACTCATTCTTATTCAAGGAATGAAAGACTTGTGTGAGATTGGAACTTTAAAGAATTAAGTCAAAATGAAACAGTCAAAACGTTCTAGTTCAACAACATTACTAGGGAGGCAGCCAATATTACAAGAGAAGCTTGTTTGGTTTTGCAATAGAGGCCATAAATAATCGGTCATATTTTCTTTGGTTTGAAACGGGTGAAAAGTCTCTATAGTCTATACTTTCAATATTGTTCTCTTTAAAAAAAATTGAGACACTAAAATTCTTTTTTTTCTTAGATTACTTATATGTTTCAAAAATTATTATTTTTCTTATTTTTAAAATTTTTTTATATGAAAAATTGCATTAGTGTAACAGATTAAATTCTTATTTCACATTAATGTATTTAATTTAAATTATGATTTTTTTTCCAACCACCAAATTTATTGTTACTTTATAAACTTTTCTAAAGTATTTGGGGTCAAATTTTCTCAATTTTTAATATAATAATCACTTGTCATTAAAGATTTAAGATTCGTTTCTTTGTTTAGCAGGATATTCTTTTGACAATGGTTTTTTTTTCCATGAAATAATTCTTTCTTTCTTTCTTTTTTGGCATCCATGAAATAATTCTTTTTGGGGCAAAATATTTGGTTGAAAGTTGGAGCTGCGAGAAAGTTGGACCACTCTCTCTGTAATTTTTTTCCCTCATCTCCTCTCCGTTCTAAACTGACATGAACTACAATCCACCACTACACGTCTTCTTCTCTTCTTGATTCCTTCGCAAGAAATCTTCTCCTCTTTCCCTCGTCACTAACTTGAAATCGATAAACTTTTTGCGTTCCTGGAGATGGTTTCTTTTACTGGTTTTGCATTCGTCACTGGATTTTTGCTGGGGATCCTTGCCATCGCAGCGGCGGAAGTTGCTGGGTTCTTGTATCTTCTGAAGCGATTGAATCGGAAGAGAAATCTCCAGGAATCGAGTTCTGATCCAACGCTAAAGGAATCTGATCCTCCCAAGTCAATTGATTTCAGTCTCAACAAACAGGTGACCCAAATTATGCTTCCCAAGTTTCAAGCTAGTCAACATTGAGTTTCTTGCGTTGAAAATTTACCCAATTAGTCTAGTTCCGAGGATTTAGTAGATAATCCCTAATTTTGATTTTGCTGAGAAGATAAAGAAATGTGTGTTAGCTTTGGTTGAAATTCGAATCTGTTTCTTGATTCTGTGATGAAAGATGTTTGATTTCATGATCTCAGGGAGCGATTTGGATTTTGGAATTGGATGAAAGTTTAAAGGATCGTATGAAGGAAAAGATACCAAAAGAGCAAAAGAAGAAGAAAGATCTATTGGAAGTACATCCAGTTAGGAAGTTTGCTCGTATCAAAGACCACAAACTGATCTTATCAGATGCAGATGGCACTCAGACCATTGTCACTTTGAAAGGTTGCTCCGTTGAGACTGTTTCAGGGTCTGAGCTCCCGACAAGGAAATGGTACTTCAAATCACTCAAGATCGCTAACACATTCAAGTTAATATAATAACCCTTTTTCGTTTATTTTATCTTAGGGCTAAAAGATTTCCTATCCAAGTAGAAAGCAAGACTTCTAACTTGTACAATGGAAACCGTGTGTTTTACATCTATCTCGAGACTTCATGGGAAAAGGAGTCATGGTGCAAAGCTCTTCGTCTTGCTGCTTGCAAGGATCAGCAAAGGTCTATTTGGCCCACCAAATTGAAAGAAGATTTCCGGAGCTACATGGCTTCCCTTAACGTTGCCTATCCTTCGTTTATGAAACAATCAGCTGAGTTTAGTTTTGAGTCATTGGACAAGGGGGTTAAAGTGGATGGTCCTTCATCAAAGGTTCGTTTAATGTGGAAGAAATTTTCGAAAAAGTGCTCAACCAAAGTGAATTTGGCTCAGCCGAACCGTGAAGACAAGAAGACTTCAACCCGTCCTTATCAAGATTCACAGTCTACCGGTGGCTCTGGAAGGAGCACACCAGCAAGAAAGATTCGAGATAACATCCCTGAGGAAACTGAGCAAAATTTCTCACGTTCTTGGAGCCATGGCAGTCATGTTTCGGATGTAGACTCGGAAGACAAGTTTTTTTCTGATGAAGGAACTTTGGCGTGGAACTTGCTAATCTCTCGGCTGTTTTTTGATCTTAAACAGAACACAGGGCTAAAGAATGCAGTGCACGAACGAATCCAGGTCTGTTCCATGAAAATGAAAACTTTCACTACATCAGGATTTGGTTGCGTTTATTTTTATGTAACTGTTGTTTTTGGTTTAACAGCGGGTGTTGTCCAACATGAGAATTCCCAGCTACATGGGCGATTTGATCTGCTGTGATGTAAAGATTGGAAGTCTCCCACCTTATATACATGGTACAAGGATTCTTCCAGTACAGATGAATGGTGTGTGGGCGTTCGAACTAGATATTGAATACAGTGGTGGTGCGGGTCTAGAAGTTGAGACTCGGGTTGATGCCCGAGAGGAAGATCTGCAGAAAGGCATAACTGAGGGGAAATTGCAGCCAAACTCTGCTGGGGATGTTCCCCCAGATCTCCTTGAAGACCTTAAAGATTTTGAAAGGCAGTTAGGTGTCCCCGAAGGAACTGTTGATGCCCAAGATGGGAAGACTGGAGGTAAAACTGGTTTGTACAGTATTTCGCTGATGGGTTTGTGTATTCATATAATCATTTTTGCTTGTGATCTTGCGTGATGTTTAGAAGCATGCATACCAAGGATGATCAACCAGATTCATTTTTTTATCTATGCAGATGAATCTAAGGGATCAAAAGGTATAAAATCAGGTTCGAACAATGGATCTAAGTGGAAGTCTATTCTGAAGAACATCGCTGAGCAAGTCTCCCAGGTTAATCTTTGTTTTTCTGTTTTGTCTGCAAGACGGTTTTCGTTTCTTGTTGCGTTCTTTTGCCTTCAATGCTTAGGCTCACGACCTTAAATCATGGTGTGATTAATAGACTCTGAAAGCAGAACTAGGAGCTCCTTTTTCTCAGCTCTTGTTTGTTTCTGTTTGTGAACTGCAGGTTCCAATTACTTTGTCAATAGGAGTCTCTTCGCTTCGAGGGACACTACGTGTATACATGAAACCGCCTCCATCTGATCAACTATGGTTTGGCTTCAAAAGCATGCCCGATATTGAATTCGACCTTGTCTCATCTGTTGGTGATCACAAAATCACAAACAGCCATGTTGCTATGTTTTTGATCAACCGGTTTAAGGTAAACACTTACTTCTTTGTTTCTAAATGTACTATGAAATAATTATAAGACAAAATCTCATTCTGCAGAATGGGATACGGGAGGTCATGGTGCTCCCCAACTGCGAAAGCGTCACCATTCCATGGATGATAGCTGAAAAGGATGATTGGGTCCAACGCAATGTCGCGCCATTCATGTGGCTGAATCAAGACTCAACTAGTGATCACGACACCTTCGAATCTGCAGAAGCGAAATCTAAAGCTGACAACAAGCCGTCGAGTGCTGAACAGACGAAGAAAACTACCAACAACATTCCCCAGAAGCCAAGAATTGAGGAACGACCTGTGACTGCACCATCAGCAGCTAATTCCACAGCTCCTATAGTAGAGAGTGACAAATCCTTGGAAGAACTCAAGACTCCCCTGCTGGATAGCAGCGATAAGCAGGATACAGTAGCACGAGGAGACGAGGAGATTATCCCGGTTAGTGTTCAGTCATCGTCCAGGTCGATTGTGTCAAGTGAAGATGATGATTCGAGTTCGAAGGGAAAGAAGATGGGAACAAAAGAGAGGATGTTTGATTTTAGGAAGAAGGTTGGGGAGAAGTTTGAAGAGAAGAAGCGTCATATGGAGGAGAGAAGTAGACAAATTGTTGAGAAGATGAGAGGACCCTGACGCTAGGGTTTAGAACAAGGAGAAGCTTCAGACACAAGAAAAGACTGAACAAGAAAGACAATTATAGAGTAGATTAGGATATTGCTACTTTTATCCGTATATGTTTTAGTGAAAATATCAAAAGAACTCATTGGTAATCTTTCTTTATTCTTATTATTACAACAAACAAAGAGTAGCATCAAAACAAAGATTCTATGCAAGTGATTTCAAACAGACAGAGAGCGATTGAACAGAGACCAGAAGCAGCGAGACCAAGAGGGAAGTTCCATCTAGTAATCTTCAGGAGCCAAGGGTTGGTGAATAGAGTCCCTAGGGTGCGCAGCTGGCTCAGTGGGGATGACCATGTACTCATATATAAGGGCAGCTAAAGCACCACCGATGAATGGTCCAACCCAATAGATCCAATGGTCATGCCATCTCCATCCAACCAATGCTGGACCAAAAGCTCTAGCTGGATTCATTGAAGCACCAGAGAATGGTCCACCCACCAAGATGTTTGCCCCAACTATGAGTCCGATTGCAAGCGGTCCTATAATCCCAAGGCTTCCACGTTTTGGATCAATCAAGGTTGAGTAGACGACGTAGACTAGGCCAAATGTTAATATTATCTCTAACACGAGTCCGTTAACTGCCCCAACACCTGATGCTACACGGAAACCGACTGGTCTCTGCATGAACACACACCTTTTTAAATACTTCAAATGGATCATCTCGTTCACATATTACTCTATCTAGAATCAAAAGGCAGGTTCCAAACTCAATTGCAACAGAAAATTTATATGACATTAATCAGTCTTACCATGCCCCCTGTGGCGAGCCTCAACAATAGACAAGCGAGGATGGCTCCAAGAAGCTGCGCTATCCAGTAGTAGATGGCACGGATCGCAGAGAGTCTGCCGCCAACAAGAGCACCAAAAGTGACGGCAGGGTTTACGTGTCCACCAGAGACATTGATGGCTGCAGAAACAGCCGCGAACAGAGCAAACGCATGAGCCAACGCGACTAATACCAGTCCTCCTGGTGTGTTTGTCCCCGCATGAGCCGCATGGTTCCAATACAACTTATCTGAGAAAGGAAACATAACTCACAACACATGTCACATATGCAAAGACTCAAAAACATAGAATGATCAGAACGGTGAGTGTACGAACCGAGAGAGAGGATAGAGCCTTCAGCTGCAAAGACGAAGACAAAAGTGGAGAGGAATTCAGCTAACGTGGCTCTAATGGAATCAGGGTGTGTAGCCTCGTCGGCTCTACCGAAACCGTACGCTCTACGAGCTGATGTTGCCATTATAATCGAACACTCTCTCTGAATTAACAAGGGTGTGTGGTGAAGAAAGGTAGAAGTAGGAAGAGAGAGATAGACAGACAGAAAGAGTTTAAAAGAAGCCAAAAAGGGACAGATGTGAGACTTGAGTGTCTTGAAATGGACACGTAGCTTTAAACTGCATGCATTTTACTTGGTCATGACCCTAATCTTATCTTCTCTTGGCAAGTTATTGGACGAACTTGAGGTTCGAGATTATAATTACATGTCGTCGTGCGCGTGTGCGCGTGTGTGTTGTTGTGTTGACTATGCATGCATGTGTGCCAAGTAGGTAAACAAGTAAGAATTCTCTAGTCATACCAACAACGGTTTACATTATACGTTTTCTGCCACTTCTATAGAATCTTTATTATCATCCAGGAATCTCAAAACTGTAATCTCTACTGAATTTGATACCTTGGGTGTGACTTCTTTAATCAGGCGTTGCTAGCCCCACAAGCAGCAGCCTCGGCCGCTTTCTTCTTCGTCTTGTTTTTAAGAGCGTTCTTGCTCATCTCTCTGTACGAACGAGTAACAGGGCATCCATCAATATAAGAGCGATGGTTCTAAAAATATGTATGTATTGCAAGGTAGAGACTTACCCTGTTTGGTTTCTCCAAGCAACTGCAGTTGCAAATCATGAAACTATCAGAGACATTGATATGTGCAGCCGTATGTTCAATCGAAAACGGTAGTAGTGGGGAAAAGTTAAGGCCATAACCTCCCATTGGAGAAATGAGTACGATTGAGATAATTAGCTACCACAATCATGACTGATTAGTTGGTAATTAGTATCATTGTGAGATCAAAGAAAAGTTCTTTTTGAGTACCTTGGCTTGAATGGAAGTAACAGCTTTCTTCTGAGTTGATCCTTGTCCTAAGATAATCGTTTAAGACCAAGTTTAAGTAATTTTTCTAAAACTTTCTTACAATATCAGACGCAAGTTTAAGAGTTAAAACCAAGAGACTCGAACCTTGCGATTTGCCCTCTTCGAGTTTCAATGATTCAACTGACTTGACAAGTTCACTGATCTTACTGAACCTGTCCAGAGACTCCGGGTCTCCATTCAGCCTGTAGGTTAATAAACATGACACCTTAGTAGGACAACTTGTAATTATGCTTTTCAAAGCCTGTGTACAGTATCTCAAACATCTTCTTGAAATAAAGCTTTCCGTCATAGTTAAAGATTATAATCCTTCAACCAAAACAAAGGGGATATTGAATACAAAACAGTCCATATCAGTGAGATATCACAATTCTGCATGACAGACCAATGAGAAACCATCTCTGACAACTTGCATATAACAGTGACTTGGTTCATACGTTAAAAGTTTTGGATTAAAATAGGCGGGCATGACAACAAACATAATGCACAGAATTCATTTCACCACTTGATCTGTTCGAATGAACTATGACCCACTCATCGCAGATAATACACCAAACTCAATAATGTCTCACGAAGATTTAACATACCCATTGTCAATTGGACGTCTTGGTGTTGTTGTGGCAGTCAGGAAATAACGCCCATCCGGAGACCATTCACTTGTTACACACCACTCGGCTTTATTACTTCCTAGCTGCTTCTTGCTGACAACGTCCCAGAATGCCTGAAATGTATAACTAAATTAACTGAGTAACCATTTAGAGAAGATCATGTGGACAACATAATGTGAACTTCTGACAAAGTGTTTACCATAATAATCATCAATAAACTGATAAGTCGTTACAGCTGATGGAAAAAAGGATACAGCCATATACAACTGCAAACTCTGAACCCGAGAAGGACCACTGAACATCATGAACTGGTCCTTCTGTACCTGTTTAAGCACCAAAGAGTCAGTATTTCAAAATAAAAAATGCATATAAGCAAAGCTTAGGACGTACGTATAGGAACTAAGCCTTCATGTGTGCCATCTACTGTAAAGTTGTGTAGCTTTGTTTCCCCATAATAACTTTGCTTGGTCTTGTACAACCACTAAGAGTCCGGTGGAACCATAATCCCAACTAAACTGCACAGAGAAACACCAGAAAAAATTGCCACGTCGAGCACTTGGCTGACTATGCGAATCTTTCCCACATTCAAATATCTGGACACTGCCTGGACTCCACTATCTATCTCCATGCATCACATATCCAATCACTTCGGGTAGTTAAGCAGTTAGACCAGCTTGCCATGTAGTTTTATTGATGAATTTTTGGTAATGACCGTGTGCAAGATCTCCTGTCTCAATTATCCAAAGGGATACGTTCTTCTCCTGTGGAATAGAGGGTTTCTGAAAGGTCTGAAGATAAATCCCACATGGAGATAACACAGCAGCCGTAACATTTGCTATTGTGAATGACCGCACTTCTCTCAAGGTGGTGGAATCATAGATACTGATGATTCCATCTGATTTCATCGCCATAAACTTGGATCCATCAGCGCTGAACTTGGTGTTGAAGCATGAAACTCGTTCAAGCTTGAGTGTAGGCTGACCATTGCTGAATGGAGGGACATTCCACACAGTGAAACCTTCAGCTTCTCTAACTGCAAAAAAAAAAAAAAATAGCGACTTTAGATGAGACATTTAGCCATAACCTCAGGATATACAGAAAGGAAGTTTCAAAGTTATGTACCTAAAATCTCCAACGACGTGAAGAACTCATTGCTTATTTGAGACACCTAAATTAAATCAATCCCAGAATTGGTTCATTGGTTAGACGATTATCCCAATTCACATACTGAAGTCAACAGAGAGCTCCTAAATTCCTACTAGAAACCTGGTCATAAATCTAATTTCGCAGACTAGTTACACATGAATCGCGATGAAATGACTAAAATTACTTTACTGGATAAAAGAAATGCACTGAGATTATTAAAGTAACCAACTTTTATATAACAACTTCTCCAGATGAATCGAAAGAAGGAGAACAACTGAAACTGAAGAAGAGGAATAAGAAGGCACCTGAAACGATCCGGCAATCGGCAAAAAAAAAAACTGCCGGTTGTGGCAGGGCTTAGCTCTGAACCGTGTAATCTGGAATCAAGAAGAACCTCTGAGTAAGCTAGAAGGTGATAGAGTGAAACCGTAACTTAGTTAACAAGTAACTTGGATAATCGGTGTTCATAAAACACAGAGTCTCCCACAAGAATGAACTCCAAATCAGGAACTCACACTGGCTAATATTGAACTCCAAAACACTGATGTGTTCTATAGAAGACATATCTTTCTATATAAATATCACATAACACCCACCTTAAAAATAAACCCGAAAGATAACACCAACAAGAAATAAAGATAACACATAAATAATATTCCAACAACTATAACGACTTAGCTGACGTGTCCGAGCTAGATAGTTAGCCGTTAGAGCTTCACCAATTCCCTGTATCAGATCTCCCTTCTTTAAAGAAACCTTGACTTCAAAGTTTAAAAGAAGGAAACTTCCTCTGCACCTCGAACAAATACTCCCAAGTTGCCTCATCTTCCGACTGATTGTTCCACTGGACTAGAACCATCGTTGCTGGTTTCCCTTGATGGTTGACCATTTTCCTCTCAAGCACTCGAACCGGTTCTTTGACTAGCACATCTTGAACCCGAGTAGGAAGCTGATGAGAGACATGTACATTGCCCACATAAAGCTTTAATTGTGAGACATGAAACACTGGATGAATTTGCGATGAAGCTGGCAGTTGGATCTTGTATGCCACTTTACCGCATTTGTCCACTATCTTATACGTCCCAAAATATTTTGGAGACAGCTTATGGTTTGTACGAACAACGGTTGATTGCTGCCGATATGGTTGCAGTTTAACGTATACACAATCGCCAATATTCAATGTTCGACCAGAGCGATGTTGGTCAGCGAACTGTTGCATACGGTGTTGGGCGCGTAACAAATGAAACGTCAGGATCATGGGCATGTTCTCTCTCTCCTCTAAATTCTTAGCAATAACAACCACTTTAGCTTCTCCGGGCAGGCAAGGCAAGTGCTGTGGAGGCGTCCGCCCATAAACTGCTTCAAACGGAGTCATCTGAATAGATGTGTGAAAATTGGTGTTGTACCAAAATTCAGCTAGTGTCAACCACTTACTCCATAGTTGAGGTATTTCACTACACATACACCTCAAGTATGTTTCCAAGCAACGATTTACGACCTCTGTTTGTCCATCGCTTTGCGGATGGTATGCGCTTGATAAATTTAAAGCCACCCCATGCAATGTAAACAACTCTTTTCAGAAGTCGCTAATGAATACTAAATCTATGTCACTGACTATTGATCTTGGTAGCCCGTGTAACTTAAACACATTGTAGAGAAAATCCTGTGCAACCGTCACTGTTGTATAAGGATGAGCCAATGCGATAAAGTGGGCTGCTTTGCTAAGCCTGTCGAGAATGACAAATATCACAGTTTTTCCGAAGGATGGTGGTAAGCCATCGATGAAATCCATCGATATATCCGTCCAGATTGTCTCTGGAATAGGTAATGGTTGAATCAGACCAGGGTATGAAGATGTATCATACTTACATTGCTGACAAACATTGCAACTGCGAATGTATGACTGAATATCTTTTGTCATTCCTTTCCAGTAAAACAGTCTCTTTACCCTCTGATGCGTGACCTCTCTCCCGAAATGTCCACCACTACCCGACGAGTGCAACTATTCCAATACCAAGTCTCGAATAGCCTGATCATGTGGCACGACGATTTGATCTTTTGGCGTAATATGTTTTGTGTCCAGGAGTAATGTTTCTTTGCCTTCGGATCCAACTTTAACTCGTCAATGATCTGTTTAACTGCCGAATCACTGTCGTACCCTACTTGAATCTGTTGCAACAAATTGCAGTCCAGGACTGACATGGCCATGTGCAATATTTCTGATCCCTCAACCCGTGACAAAGCACCTGCAACAATATTGTCCTTCCCTTAACGATATTGTATCTCATAGTTAAACTCCAATAGTTTTGGAAGCCATTGTTGCTGAATGGGTATATTCAATCTCTGCTCCAACAAATACTTCAAGCTCCTTTGATTAGTTTTGATTATAAAATGATCCATAAGCAAATAATGCCGCCATTTTTGCACTGCAAATACCACTGCGAGTAATTCCTTCTCATAGATTGAGAGATTCAACTGTTTTTCTTTCAAATGTCGACTAATATATGCTAGAGGGTGACCCTTTAGCATTAATACTGCGCCAATACCTTGTCCACATGCGTCTGTCTCTTCCACAAAAGGCTTGTCAAACCGCGGCAGTGCGAGAACAGGAGCTGCACATAAAGCGCGTTTAAGTTTTGTGAATGCTTGGCTTGCGTCATTGGACCAAAGAAAAGAGTCTTTCTTAGTAAGGGCCGTTAAAGGTCTTGCAATCGTACCAAATCCTCGTACAAACCTCCTATAATATCCAGCGAGCCCCAAAAGCCCTCGCAGCTGTTTAAGAGAGAGTGGTGTAGGCCAATCTGCAACCGCTTTGATCTTGTTTGGATCTGTCGAAATGCCCTCAGCCGTTATATATCGACCAAGATACTCGACCTTATTAGTTGCAAACGTGCACTTACTCATCTTGGCGTATAAACTATGTTCTCTCATCAGTTCAAAAACGCCCCGAAGATGTCCATATGAAGTTCCATTGACGAGCTGTAAATCAAAATATCATCAAAGAATACCAAAACGAACTTCCTTAACATGTCTCTGAATATCAAATTCATAAGCCCTTGGAACGTCGCAGGTGCATTAGTAAGGCCAAATGGCATTACAAGGTACCCGTAGTGGCCACTATGTGTTTTAAAGGCTGTCTTATGAATATCATTCTCTGCCATTCTTACTTGATGATAACAAGCCCTTAAATCAATTTTAGATCCACCGAGCTCGTTCCTCAGGTCCTCAATTAATGGAATAGGAAACCTGTCCTTCACTGTCATGTTATTCAAACCACGGTAATCAACACAAAGCCTCCAAGTTCCATCTTTTTTCTTGACGAGCAAGACATGTGACACAAAGGGGCTGGAGCTGTCTCGGATAGTGCCTGCTGCCAACAACTCTCGTATGATCTCATCTATCTCATCCTTTTGTTGCACAGTGTAATGATATGGCCTCTGGTTAATGGGATTCGATCCTTCTACCAGCGTAATTCGATGATCATGAGTAGGCCGTGATGGAGGTAAGGAAGTGGGTTCCACAAAAACGTCTTCGAAATCATGCAATACAGCCTGCAACTTTGAATTGTTCGTAGTAGAGACCTTGGCAGTTTCCTCGTTAGACATGCGCTTTTCATACCAATTGTACTCTTCAATTTCCTGTACTCGGATCATGGCTAATTGAACTTGTTCCTCTCTCAGTCTGTTTAGTTTACTTGCCTTAATCTCTCGTACGAACCCTTTATTAATTCCATGTAACAGAACCTTTTGTTGTCCCTATTAAAACTGCATTTTTAGCTTCTTGAAATCCCAAATGATGGATCCTAATGTGCCGAACCACTAGATTCCCAACACCATGTCGCAGCCACCCAAAGGTAGTACAAGCATGTCATCTCCCCAAGTAGCTCCTCCAAAACTCCATTGAAACTTCTCGATTTTAGAGCTTACTCCCAACTTTCTGCCGTAAGCTACTGCCACTCTCGCAATGTTTGTCGGCGATAATGTACAACCAAGTTTCTCCGCCACTTTTGCATCTACAAAATTGTGTGTAGATCCGAAGTCTATTAGGATAAACAATATTCATTTGCCATGTAGACCCTTAACCCTCATAGTTTGATAGCCTGTCATTCCAGAAACCGCATTAACCGAAATATGAGCACAACAGTGACTTCCTTCTTCTTTAGTCACATGTTCCTCTGTAATTCCGAGTTCCTCTTCGTCTTCGTCACCCGTTTCTAACATGAATAACGGCGTTTTCTTGTGCTTAAGATAGTGATCAGGTGTATACTTTTCGTCACAAAAGTAACATAACCCTTCAGCTCTCCTCTTACTCATCTCTTCTTTGGAGATAAATGGTCGTGGTTGGTTTGCCTTTTCCTTAGGCTTTTCTTGCGAACATGGATTCCCTGTAGCCTGATCGTATCCTTTTTTGTATTAAAGCAAACCCTTACCAGCATTGGCAGGCTTCGGATTCGACCAGACATGTACGGTTGCTTTCCTGGGATGCGCCCTCTCATACAATCTCGCGAGCATTAGACATTCACGCAAAGATTGTGGTTGGAACATGCGGACATGCATCTGTTGTCCGTTCTAAATACAGCAAGGTACGCACTCACGAGGTATTCCTTTGACATCTTCACTCGTGTTCGTATCAATTCGAATTGACGGTGGTATTCAACATATTTCGTCAGTTTCTTGTAACTGTTTTAAATCTGCTATAGGATCATCCAACAAATCCTCAAACCGCTCATGTAGTAGCACCTTCTAGTCTTCCCAAACCCGCAAGACATCCTATCCTGTATCCGATTCCACAATCGAACGATGCCACGCAGCTGCATCGCCATCAAAATGAATAGCAGCTATTCCGACCTTAAGATCATCTAGTGTCTTATCGATCTTGAAAAATTTCTCTACTTTGAATAACCATTCCTTGCTATCGTTCCCATCAAAACGCGGAAACTCGATCTTTGCCAACCTTGTAACAGCTGAATAGTTCGAGTTAGTGCCTCCCCTGTCACGCAAACGATCTTAGCTATCCTCATGCGATCCTTGGTGTGATGATTTGGTTTGCTTACCACTACTCATCTGACCTTCGCCTTGAAGTTTTAGCAAACATATTGCCTCAAACATCTCAGCAATACTGTTGGTCAGTCTCTCGTTTTGAGAATCGAGTTTTTCGTTCCGAGAAGCGAGCTGTGTAGCGAATGAGTCTCCCATATCATCCATACGCGATCCGACTACGCTCCCCACCTCCTTAACAATCACTTCCTTCTCCTTCAACGCCATCTATGCTCGTGTTTCAGTCATTGATTCCGAGAAACGACGATGCTCTGATACCTTTAATAGAGTAAAACCGTAACTTAGTTAACAAGTAACTTGGATAATCAGTGTTCGTAAAAAACAGAGTCTCCCACAAGAATGAACTCCAAATCAGGAACTCACACTGGCGAATATTGAACTAGAGAGAGAGAGAGAGAGATAGAAGAGAATAAGATTCTTTGATTAATAATTGATGTGTTCTATAGAAGACATATCCTTCTATATAAATATTACATAACACCTTAAAGATAAACCCGAAAGATAACACCAACAAGAAATAAAGATAACACCTAAATAATATCCCAACAACTATAACAACTTAGCTGACGTGTCCGAGCTACATAGTTAGCCGTTAGAGCTTCACCAATTCTCTGTATCAGAAGGTAACCCTAGTTATTAAAGGATATATAAAAACTCAAATTTTGTTAATATTGTGTGCACTGCTGCTGCTTTTCTCGTTCCATCGTCTCTACCAGGTGAATCTCTTGCAATTTTTCTGACTAATTTAATACAAGTAAGTTTTTTCGTATTGAGATCGTGTGTTTGTTTCAAAGGGTTGGATTAGATTTGGTTCGAATTTGACATCCGGTTCTCTTTATTAGTTTCGACGAATTTCCTCGATAGAACCCTAATCAAATTTTTTCTATCTCCGACGAAAGTATCCGTAGACTGTTTCAAATATCATGTATATATTAATCAATAGTATTCATTCATATTTCCCCGAACTCAAGAATTTGGATATCGAAAGTCTGTTCCTATTTGTTGTTTATGTGAGATCGCCAATGATTTGTATTTGTGAATTTGGACGTTTGTATAAGAAATAATGTAAATTTCTTAAGAATCAAAGATGTTATTAACACAATCGAACAAACAAAATCGAAAGAGAGTACAAAAGATGATTATCGAGCTATCTATTCGAACTGTTCTTGATTAGGGTTGGAATGATGTGAATAAATCTCCACTTGTCCTTTAAATAGCATTTGAACCTCAAATCTTCTTGTTCCGATCTTCTGGTCTCGCAATGGTAACGATCTCCCGGATTTGCGGAAGTCGCCTCGTCTGACAACAACTGGGTCTTTCTCCCTCGACATCGTCCTCTATCGAACTCGAGCTCAATCACTTGACGTTTCGTGCTACTTGGGCTTTTGGTCGGCTTATGACCGAATGGGCCTGGAGGCTATCGTCGAGCTCAATTGTACAATCACGGACTGGACTCATGATTATGAGCCTTTATTTTGTTAGTTTATGGGCCGGATTTTCTAGAGGGAAATCCAGCACCAACAATAGCCCCCCAGCCCATTAATTCGAGAAGACGAGGTTAAAGGGCGGTGGACATTCTCGGGAAGGCGCACGCGTGCCTTGGGCATCGAAGCCCTAATGATTACTTTGATCTCGTCCGTAGATATCGTTCTGATTGAGCGGTCGAGATCGAGCGCGTAGATCATACCGACCTTGGCGTAGCGCGTTGACGGCTACATGAAGTGATAAATAAAGGATATTATGATCTACCGTCGATCTGGTTGATCATTAACGGTAGAGATCTTCAGATGTTAGTAGATCTTATTGACCTCGATATACGCGGATGTGACTTAATCATCAACCGCTTGATCACAGCCGTTGATCTTGAATCAACGGTCGAGATTCCGAGAAGTCGAAGGATCCCAACTATCTTGATCTCTTCGTAATCATTACAAATTTGAAATCGTGCGGTTGAGATTCTGGGATACGAAAGATCCCGTCGATCTGGGATACGAATGCCCCTTTCCCATTCTCCGCTGACCGTCGAGCTGAGCGGCCAACAATCAAACAAGAACATGACCGATCGAACCCGAGCAAGTCGAACAGGAAAAGTTCGTCACAGGACGAAGCCAGAGATATATCGGTTTGAGACAAAGGCTCGCACTAACCCATCCTTGACTCCGCTATCCTCACTTCCATAGTACAAGTCGATCGCCTTGCACTACTTCTGTGAGTTGTGTCGGTTCGGACGAAACACAATATCAGGAAAGCATATTCATTTCTGAGTAAATCAAACGTTCAGCACAACGTTTAATCGTCACTTTACAAATCATTTTCATCAATAAACAATCAACACGCAAATCAATACAAAAGTGGCGCCAAGCCGAACCGAGAGAAAAACCCCAAAAACCATCGAATCAAAACCCCGCCACAAGCCATCCCGAAACTACACCGAGGACCTCCCGCGTCCGTCGCTGTTTAACCTCAAAACACAAAAAGAGTCTAATGATCGATCTAAGATCACCCAGTGTATCGGCTCCCCACTAAGGCTTCTAATCTATCTACCATCTATAGATTCCCGCCCGAAAACCCCAAAATAACAATCAGTCATAACAAATAGCCTATCACGCACTACCACGTCGTGTCGAGCCCACACACAATCAATTGCCAAAAGAAAAAGAAGGCGATTAGAGGAAATTGGGAGCACTGCAGCACATGTTCCCGATTGAGACTCGATCTATCTACCGCGCACTACCAACTATAACAAAACACCACGCTGGGCCCCTACGATCTTGGTAACTTCCACGGGTTTTCACCGTTACCGATATGGCAACTAACCTACGACTCCTAGCCGTCCACACAAGGCCTAACGGCTAGGACACCGTTCTCTGTCCATCGATACGCGGTGACTCAGGCTACCCCTAGATAACCCAAGTTTCCAAGCAGTCCGGCCCTAGGACATGACCCCATATTCTCCGGACTACACACCTACCGGCGTCACCCAGTAGGTTAAAACCATAACCAGAATCACCACGACCCGGTTAGGTAAATACCTGAGGATCCAATCGGGTCGGAAGTACCAGAACGTAATCAAATACCTTGACTTGCGGGATATAACGCACCCTAGAGTCCTAGTGCAGAAATGTAAACACGCAGACTCGCTTGGACTCTAACAATCAATCTCAATCAATAACATCAATTAACTCAACCCCGCATCCTGCAAGTCTTCTCACACACACCAACACCGCCCCCTGGCTCAGCACCGTACTGAGTCAGTGGTTACGACTTAACCTGTCCCGTGACCAGATTAAGTATCCAAATGGATCGCTCGGCCCAACACTGAGACGATCTAACAGGCCTGCACAGAAAGCTCAACAACAACCATACAACCAAACAATCAACACACACGATCTAACATCTTTTAACCAATTTACGCCCGCTACCTTGGATTAGCAGCTTGCTAACCCGTAGACGGTTCACCAATCACAACACTTCTCATTCTTACTCATCCTAAGTATCTTTTAACAATTCCCGATCCGTCGGTTTAGAGCTAGTAGCTTACTAGACTCCCCGATGTCTCATCTTTCATTACTTAATTCATTTATTCTCGGGAAATTCCGATATCGTTCCATACTCTATACGTTCGTTCAAGTTAATTCCGTATTTTAGGTCGTCTTAATTCCCGTATATAGATTCATTTATTACCATCCTTTACTTACATATATATGCATATACGGTCCTACTCATGCAACGGCTATATGAATGCATCACACAAAGATACTATCAACTTAACGGCACTCAATAGGTTTAATCCGTTTTAAGTCTAACATGCTTCTTTAACCCTAGACGGTTTAACGTTAATTCAGTCAATCAATTAATTCTCAATTCAATTCAATTCAAACGTGTATGCAATCCTATCTCTACGGTTTCCCATTTATCGTTCTATATGCAACTACGGTGTTTGAGCCGACTCACAGTGTTAGACGGAACGAACGGCACGGATGCGGATACGGATTCCCGAGACCCCTAACTAAACCCGAACCTCTCCGAATACCCGAACTCGAACTCGAACTCCCTAAGCTTCCCGAACACCCGTACACCAACCGCAACCCGAGAACCGGCCGGAGTCAACGCGTTGACCGGCGTTGACCGGCCGTTGACCGGCGTTGACCGGCCATTGACTTTGACTCCGGTTGACTGTTGACCACTCCGGTTAACCCCCTTGACCTTCTGAACCACCAATTGGACCGAACCAACTCCAAATCAACCGGTTTAGTTAAACCGGTTTAGGTCAAACCGTTGACCAGCGTTGACCGAGGCTTAACCGGTTTGACTAAACCGAATATTCCACTGAACCAAAGCCAAAACAACTCAACCACATCTCAAACCCACCCATGAAGAACCGCTTGAAGACTGACGGCGAGAATAGGTTTTCCGGCGACTCCTCCGGCGTTGACTGCGGCGGCTCCGGCGTTGACCGCGGCGGAGGTGGTTTATCCGGCGACTCAGAAGCTCTTCCACCCACCAAACTGCTCAGCTTGACAAGATCTATCCACCCATGGCTTCAAAGAGGCAAGAATTGATGAAGAGAGAGAGGTATCCCTACAAACCCTAACTGCGGCTGCTTCTTAGCCGGATTCCGGCGAGCTCCGGCGACAGAGACGATGGTCGCTGGCTGGAGATTGTAGAGGAGAGTGAGAAGAATCTACTGGACTTTGTAGAGGAGGATTTGAGTCTAGGATGAGAAAGTTATGCACTTTCTTGTGGAAGAAGGCATGAAGAACACCATAGCTTTTTGATGAAGAAGATTCTTGAAGATGCAATAAACTTGATGAATCTCTGGAAAAGGGAGATGATTCTGATGAATCTGAGAGAGAGGAGAGCTCGGCAGAGAGAGAGAGAGAGAGAGAGAGAGAGAGAGAGAGAGAGAGAGAGAGAGAGAGAGAGAGAGAGAGTAGAGAGAGAGAGAGAGTGAGATTCTTGCACCAAAAGGTGATTTGATACATTGTTCTCTTTTGGTGCATGAATCCTTTTCATGCAAAGCATGCACAAGGGATAGGTGGCGCCTCTAGGGAGAAAACACTTGTCATTCTTGTGTGCATATGAGCCAGCTAATCCAGTCCATAATCCCTTAATCACTCCTTAAATCCCCTTAATCATTCTTGTTCGGTTTGTTCGTTTTCCCAATAATTATTTTAATAAATACCAAACGATTCTCATAAATCTTCAAACTTCCATAAAATGATTCTCCTTGCTTTTAGATGAATTTAGAAATTTTAATCATCCCATTTGGAGTTTCCTGGCTCCCGTTATGATTTTTCGAAGTTTCATCTGTTTAGTCGGTTTTCCGACCGATACTCCGAAAATGCATTTCAGCTCCGTTTCTCCCAAATCTGGTCTTTAAATGTTCTTTATGGTTTAAAAAGAGAACATTTGGCCCGTCGCATCTTCCATCTCGAACTTTGGCAAAATTACCATATTGCCCCTGGGTTTGGCAAAATTACGGTTTTGCCCCTGTTGACTTTTCTTCTGCCCGTTGACCATATTTTTGGATACGGGGTATCACACTCACGGTCAAATGACATATTATATGTTGACAAGTTAAGCAAAATCAATTCAAGAAAGCAGTAAACAAAAAGCGAGTAAATAGGTAGGTGTTTTCAATAAGTGAAAGGCGTCAGATTTAGGAAGTTCTCGGAAATTATGCGATGCTAGAAACTTAACTAACAAGATTCAAATTAAACGCAGGTTCAAGAACTAGAAACACAATGCTAAATAATCCAACTCTCGCTGAGATTATTTCTATATCTAGCAACCTAGCGATCCAAATCTCTTTGTGATCCTAGAGTTCTAAACAAGCATTAAGAACAGGTTCTATCGGTTCAAAATTCTCCTAAACCAAATCTCTTTGTATCTAGTCAAATTTCTCACACTAAGTTTATTCAGATTATAACTCACACTCTCGTGCTATTATCAGTTATCTCAGATCTAAACCCTAGGTGATCAGTCCAGAATTCAGTGTTAAGCACAACTTATGTGATGAACAAACAAATGGTGAATCCTATTGAATCAGTTATAAAACAAGCATAAAACCTTTATGAGAATTCTTAAATCTAACTAGGTTACTACTCAGACATATTATCAATCAAACAATACATCATTGAATAGAAAACCAAAGATTGAATAGATAAAAGTAAAGGGGTTCGAAATCCTTCTCTCAAGGTTACAAGTAGCAAGAATCAGCCCCTAGCCAAAATCTCTCAATCTCCAAAAGAAAGAACAAAAGAACAAAAGTAGAAGATCCAATATTCTGAGTCTGCTCTCAAAAACCTAATTAAACTCTCTAAACACGTTTTGGGGATAAATTAGAATTAGGAAAACTTCTGGGTAATTTCTACAATTCTTCAAAACTATCTTCAACTCTCTGTCGCGCTCAGTGTCGACCGACATCAAGGTTAGTGTCGATCGACATCCAGTCATGGCCAAGACACCAACTTCAGAATGTTGCACAAGTCACCAGAAATGTCCTATAATCCCATCTTTTGCTCCAAACGAAAACCTACCTGTAGAAGACTCAATAGACTCGAAAAACAAGGTTAAAGACTCAATATATACAACTATATCATGGTTGAAAACCTATAAAAACCATGATATATCAATTGCCTTTCGTGACTCCCATTCGAACGGCTCTAGGGTTTCGATTGGCAGGAGTCGGGGTGGTTCTCTACCTCCCGCGTCGAAGCGTCAAAGAACCAATGCAGAAGTGATCTCGAGGAGATCGAGCCAAAACATCGAGGCGAGGCCTGCCTCTTCTGGGTCTTCTGGATCTTTCAACTGGCGCTTTAAAGAGAAGGAGTGCCCGATCGCTGATGATCCGTGGCCTACCTGCTAAGGCATTTTAAGCCTGCAGGCATTCAACTCCCGGTCGTCAGGGACATGCCCCTCGGTGAACCTTACACCGAGATGATGTCTGCGAATAGGTTCGTGGCCAGATCTGAGCATGAGATGTGCGATGTCCCGCAGGCAAGTGAGCTAGAGTCCGTCAAGAAGACGGTGATCGATCTAAACGCGCAGCTGCAGGAAGCCTTGGCCCGGGAAGAGGAGTTGAAGGAGAGCCAGAGGAAGGTTGTGACAAGCACTGAGATCAGGCTCGAAGAGGCCTTGGCCAACATCGAGCTTAACGCCGAGCTGGCTTCCGACGAGTTGGACCTAACCCAGGAAGTGCTGGCGTTGGCCGAGAAGAAACGAGTGGCGACAGAGGAGATGAACGCCGCGGAGGTATCTGAGTTCAGCATTAGCAAGCTGAATTTGCCGGGGATGTCGGATGATTCAGTGATCTTGGCGAACCCTCCGATGCTAACCGTTCATCGCCTCGATCAGTATGGATCGAACCTCACGACTGGGATTAGCTCAAGAGTGAGTGACGAGGTCAAGGGTCAGCTCAATGAGGAGGCGGCCGCTACCAGTGCCGCAAAACAATTCTAAGTATTTTGTTGCTGCCCGAAAGGGCTTTTAATTTCTTTTTTGAACCTTTGTTTTCCAAGGGGGCTTTTATTTATGTTGGTGTTGCTCTTAGTGGGCTTTCTTTTATGAACTCGAGGACATCGTGTCCTCTCTTTTTAATGAACTGTTTTCGTTTATTTTCGTGCCTTAGTCGAATTTTGACTGTCGTGATAGCTCGAGCCTGTATGAGGCAAGCAGCTCGCTTTGAATTGCCTTAGGAAATGGATTTCTAAGTAAACAATTACCGAACTCAAACCAGAATTGCTCGAGGTGTAATTCCTTCGTCTAGCTCGAAATCATCAATGAATCAAAGTAAATTTGTTCTAAGTGTGATGAATCGAAGTGTGCTTACTTGGATTTGACCTAGGAATATTTGTAAGTGTGCGAAACACATATCGGGCTCGAGATGAGTTTGATCTTGTTGCTTTGCTTAAGGGGGAGAGGCGGCCCCCAATTCTTATAATCTGTATAAGGTTAGAGGAATTTATTGGGGTTAGGAGGAGCTTCAGCATCGAGCTCGTTGTGCGGAGTTCTGATCGCTTATATCGATTGCTTCTGTAGTTCATTTCAGATCACCCGGTTTTGTTGGGACCATCTTAGATCGTTTAATTTAATGGACCATTTTAGGTCGCATGGTTCAGAGAGATCATTTCAGATCGCTTTTATTTCTAAGGAAGCATTTCAGATTACTTGTTGTTTTTTTTTAGGAGACCATTTCAGGTCACTTTATTTGGACGATCATTTCAGTTCGTTTCATTTTGAAGAGACCATTTCATGTCGCTTGATCCGAAGGGACCGTTTTAGGTCGCTTTTTTTAGGACGATCATTTCAGTTCAGTTCGTTCGATTTTGAAAAGACCATTTAAGGTTGCTTGATTTGAAGGGACCATTTTAAGTCGCTCGATCAAAAAGATGAAGTATTTTACTAAAATAACTTTAACTTTACAGAGGGAATAAAGATAGACTTTGATCAAGAGACCTATTTTGATTTGGAGAAGATAAGCTAGTTTGGCTTAGTCTGAGTTTGTTGGAATCGGTAGGAATGTAATTTGGGGGTGGGGCTGCGCTCGAAGTTTAGCTGCCTACATACATTTTTGAAGGGGATTAAGACATTTCGTAGTTCGATTACGGGGTGTACTTTTACTTAAGTACTTCTTGAGGTTGATGATGTTCCAAGGTCGTAGTTCAGGCTTCTGGGTTTCCACCGATTTGAGTCGGTAGACCCCGTCCTTCACGATGTCGGTGACCTGGTAGGGACCTTCCCACTTCACCCCTAACTTCCCAGCGTGCTCTTCCTTTTTATGGTCGAACACTTTTCTTAAGACAAGCTCTCCTACTTGAAACCTTCGGGCTAGTGCGAGGTTTCTCCTCTCGTCGGCGAGATCGAGCTCGTCTGTTATCATCTGAATGTTGAATTCCTCTTGATGTGGGCACTCTTTTTGGCGAATGCTGGACACGAGGATCTCTACTAGTACTACCGCCTCGATACCGTTAGCTAGCGAGAAGGGAGTTTCACCATTGGATTTGCGAGAGATAGTCCGGAGAGCCTAGAGTACGGCTGGGAGCTCGTCACTCCAGCTCGTCTTGCACTCGTCGAGTCTTTTCTTGAGATTTTTCATGATCGACTTGTTGGCTGCTTCTTCTAGGCCGTTCCCTTGGGGGTAACGGGGCGTTGAGTAAGTCAGCTTGATGTTCCACATTGTACAGAACGCTTTGAATGTGTTCGATATGAACTGAGATCCGTTGTCAGTGACGATCTCATGAGGTAGTCCATGGCGGCAGATTATGTTTCGCCAGACGAACTCCTTTACGTGGATGTCTTTGATTTTCTGATACGAATCTGCCTCGATCCACTTGGTGAAGTAGTCTCTCATGACCAGTATGTGCATAGCTTTCTTTTTGCCAGATGCTACTAAGGGTCCCACGATATCCATTCCCCACCGCATGAATGGATAATGCGATGAGATCGAAGAGAGTTTCTCCGACGGTTGATGGATAATTGGGGCGTGCTTATGGCACTTGTCACATTTGTTGGAAAAGGATTCGCATTCGGCGGCCATGGTCGGCCAGAAGTAGCCTTGCCTTTTGATTCGTATGGCCAGAGCTCGCCCTCCGGAATGGCTTCCATAGGATCCATCATGTGCATGTGCGATCACTGCTTGGGCTTGCTTACCATCGAGGCATTTGAGGTATGGTCCGGAGAGACTTCTTTTAAAAAGCTCTCCTTGTGTGATGCAGTACCTTGCACTCAGTGCTTTGAGTTTTCGTGCTTCCCATTTGTCATTCGGGACCTCACCATTGGTTATGTACTAGATGATCGGAGTTCTCCAATTCTTTGTAGCATTGGGCTCGGGTCCTTGACTAGTGGATGCGGTCTGGATGGGTTTGTCGGGCACGTTTGCTACATAGATAGCATTTTTGGGATCAATGTCGTCATCGATCTCGATGATATCATGGCTTGCCTTTTCGTCTGATGCCCATTGATCGACATCGTCTTTTTTGTATGATCATGCTCTTTTAACGAAAGAGCTTTCAGAGCTATGTCGATGCTTGGTTTGTCTATCCCTTCGACGGGTATGATCCTTTTGAGATTATGATATGATGTCGAGGTCGGTGCGGCGAGGGCGTCGGCTACGGTGTTCTCTCCTCATGGGATTTGTGTGAGGTCGAAGAACTTGATCTGATCGGTGAGGCTGCAAACTTCTCGCAAGTATGCTTCCATGCGTTCGTCTTTGGCTTCGTAGTCGCCATGGTATTGGCTTGTGACCAGTTGGGAATTACTGAAAGCGTCCACTTCCCGAACTCCTATTGCTATTGCTAGTATGATCCCGGCTATTAACGCTTCGTACTCTGCCTCATTGTTTGACACGGTGAAGCCTAGCCTGAATGATTGCTCTAATACTTCTCCTGCGGGAGACACTATTTTTACCCCAACCCCGGATCCTTGCCTCGAAGAGGTGCCGTCAACATGGAGTTTTCATCTCTTGGCGGAAGCCGTATCGAGGTCGATAGTTGGTGGGAGTTCAATTATGAAGACATCCAGCACTTGCGCTTTTAAGCATGTCCGAATCTTAAACTCTATGTCATACTCGCTAAGTTCAATAGCCCATTTGACCAGTCGACCTGACAGGCTTGGACTATGAAGAATGGTTCTTAGTAGTTGGGAGGTCATGACTATGATCGAGTGTAACTGAAATTATGGTCTAAGCTTCCGAGCCGATGTGACCAATGCAAACGCGAGTTTTTCCATCGCGGGGTATCTAATTTCAGCGTCGATTAGAGTCTTGCTGATGTAATAGACTGGTCGTTTATCGTTTTATTCTTTGCGAACCAAGACTCCGCTTACTGCTGCCGTAGAGACGGCTAATTAGAGGTAGAGGGGTTCCCCTTTACTGGTTTGGCTAGTATCGGCGGTTCGCTTAGGTACGTTTTGGGATGGGTGAATGCTTCTTCGCACTTCTCATCCCAAAATAACTTTTTGTTAGCTTTGAGTAAATGGTAGAAGGGTAGATATATCGGTCGACCTCGAGATGAAGCGGTTCAAAATAGCTATTTTGCCGATTAGACGCTGGACTTCCCGCGGTTTCTTGTGAGATTGCATCTCTAAGAATGTTGCGATCTGTTTGGGGTTTGCTTCAATCCCCCTTTCGGTTACTAAGTAACCCAGGAATTCCCCTGACACCCAGGAATTCCCCCGACGGGACCCCAAAAGTGCACTTCGCGGGATTGAGTTTCATCCCGTACTTATGATGAAGCATTCTTTTAGTTGGGGGATGTGATCCTCGTACCTAGAAGATTTGGCCAGCATATCGTCGATGTAAACTTCCATGGTTTTACCCAGGAGTCCTGGGAACATCTTGTTGACGAGGCATTGGTAAGTTGCTCCTGCGTCTTTCAGCCCGAAAGGCATGACTTTGTAGCAGTACGTGCCCCGATCAGTTATGAACGAGATCTTCTCTTGGTCCTCAGGGTTCATCAGTATCTGATTATACCCAGAGAATGCATCCATAAAGGATAGCAGTTGATGGCCTGCGGTAGCTTCGACCAAGCGGTCGATATGCGGGAGTGGAAATCTATCTTTTGGACATGCTTTGTTGAGGTCTGTAAAGTCAACGCAGACTATCCATTTCCCATTCTTTTTCTTGACCACTACGGGATTCCACCTCTGTGATCGATCTGAAAAGCGTTGAGAGCATTGAGAGGAGTGGTGAAGATACAAGCTTTAGTGAGAGGTTATTTAGTACGGAAGCAAGCGGCGGCTACTCTCCGGAGTATGGAGGCTCTTGTTAGAGTACATACAACTGTCAAGTTTCATAGAGCTCTTTGCCGTATCGGAAACGCTGCTCCGGCTAGAAAGTCGATGGTAACATTTATATACTACCATACCGTGTTTTATGCTTTTCAAAATCAGCTCGGTTAAATATCCGGTTTAGAATTGCATAATTTGATACCTCAAGATAAATCTTTATGTAAACTCATGTCAGAATTTCAAAAAGAACATTGGTATAAGCAGATGTCAACTTTTTATATCAAATTTATTAAAAAAAAACATAAAAACGTTTGAACCAATTTGTAAAAAGATGAATTTTTTGACTAAGTAAAAAAAGTTTGAACTTTTTACAAGAAAGATTCTCCGGATCTTTAGAAAACCGAAACAGTGGCAAAGAGACAGCTAAGATAGTAGAGATAGATACTGTAGGATTATGTGTGTTCATTGGTGTAATTGTCAGGTTACATCCTAGCACATAATCATCTAGGATCTAGGTGATTTGCAGATGAATCATAAACATATCAGGGGATTACCTTATGATTGCAGCGGAATGATCAAAGGAATATCGAGATCTGCAAGAGCTGATCGAGAAAGTGTTTTGATTGTTTGTGCTAGTCATAACTGAAATTTAGAGATAAATAGAGTTTTAGTTATTTAGTTCATAAAAGAGTAATCTTAATAACTTATAAGAAAACTCGCATTGCATTCAAAATTTCTTTGTTTAACCTCATAAGAATGCAATGATTCCGAGACCCATGTTCGGCTAAATCCAAAGTGGGCCACTGGCCGTCACCCAGAAGTAGCTTTACTTAGTAAGCATACTCACAGCTAGTTATGTCCAATAACTCTCGGTTGTGAATTGGGCCCAAGGCCCAATACACCAGATGTCTCAAGGCCCGGGACTCCCGATGGCCCAGTCAAGGAAACCAATCTCTTACAGCCAAATAATCACTTAAGTCTGGGACTCCCAATGAAATTAGTGACTATATACTACTTTACTTACGCAAAAACAGACACCTCACACTGTAAGCCATATCTGTAATTGAATAAGCGTTAAGTAGCTGACAAGATTGGGCAAGACATCCAAGCTTGATATTGGTTTTGAGGATTTTAGGTTTTATTTCCAAAAATAGAAGATTACTATTTTGGGAAACTTACTTATTTTAGAAACTTTCTAAATCTAGAAACATGCTAAAAATAGAAATTTTTAATTTAATATTTTATTAAAGTTTTCGGTTGGGTCACAAATTATAGGCCCAATTCTTGGCCCAAG
Organism: Orychophragmus violaceus; assembly: GCA_030180135.1. NCBI lineage: Eukaryota > Viridiplantae > Streptophyta > Magnoliopsida > Brassicales > Brassicaceae > Orychophragmus > Orychophragmus violaceus. Next base: position 101,563,910 of record CM058232.1, on the reverse strand, counting down.
ACCATAGAATTCCAATTGGCCCAATAATTTGACATAACCGAGTCGGTTCATTAATTCTGGTCCAAGACCAAATTAACTACTAATCCAACTGGTTATTTACTAAACCAGACCAGCTCTAAATTATTTGGTCCAACCAAATCAAACTTAGACCAGCCTTCGGTTTAGGTTAAAATTCAATTTTGAATTTAAATCCGGTTTAACCAGAAATTAAATAATACCAATTGTATTAAATAATTTCCAGCAAACCGCGATTTGGGTTAACCGCTTGAACCACCAATTAAATTGGATCGGTTCGGTTAAGTCCAAAATCAGGAAGAAATAGATTGGTCTAACCAATCAATTTTAGCTGATTTTGACCTAACTTGCGGGATAGGCTAAGCGATAAACGAAACCGATCAGCACAAACGGCTCGATCGAATCGCATCGCGGTTACTGTTCATCGAACACTGTTCATCGCGTCGCGGTTATAGTTGACAAAATATAAAGCATAATATATGATGCTTTTTTGGCTTACCTGAGGAGAAGAGAACAGCCAGACATAAGAACACAAGGAAGAAACATTTGCCTAATGAAACTATTTTCTTTGTTTTTTTGTTATATATAATATTTGCGGATAAAATTGAATTGTGCTCAAAATCTTCCACTAATCTTATTATATTTATAGATTATATTTTCTTTTTTGGTCAACTATATATATTTTATAAGATAAGATCATATTAACTTCTATTAAATTCTTTATAATTTTCTTTTTTTTTGGTCAACTATATATATTTTGTTAGATAAGATCGTATTAACTTCTATTAAATTCTTTATAATTTTCTATTTTTTTGGTCAACTATATATATTTTATTAGATAAGATTGTATTAACTTCTATTAAATTCTTTATAATTTGGTATAGATATGTTTTGTACTCTAACGTTATCGTCTTTATTATGCGTATATGGAAGTTTTAATTCATATGGGATAAGATGGATTTATTGTTGATTATAGGATCTGCATTAGCTTTTATATCATTATTTTCTTCTTTTGAATAACTTTTCTCTTAATATTCAATTTTTTTTGTATATGATCTATGAAAAGGTTTAGACTAATTTTTAAAAAGGGATACAACATATCGATAGACTCTCTTTTCGAATATTTAAATAGACCGAAAGCGTAAACTCATATATTTGTAAGTGTCCAAAAATGTGTTTTCGTTTCGCATAATAAGTGGATCGAACTTGTAACATGTTTCTTTATCACTTGACCACATACCACAAACCTTTGAAATGTATTCAGTTCTTAAGATTGAAACAAATTGATATTACATATCTACAATTATCATATTATCATGTAAGTTATGCTAGTTGTTGCTTCTACGTAGAGACGTAAAGTACAACCAGGGGCGGACCCAAAAATTTTGTTTACTGGGTTCAAGTCAAAACTAAAACATAGAACTATACTAAAAAAAATATTACAAACATTATTCTACAAAATCATCCTGCAATCTTTCATGTCTTGAAATCTTTTCATCACTGCCTCATTAGTAACAGTCTCAAATACATCTTTTTCAATATAACAAACTAAACAGTCATTAAGAAACTGATCTCCAATCCGATTCCGTCGATCTTTCTTCACGATCTTCATTGCTGAAAAACATCTCTCAACAGTTGCAGTTGCGACGGGCAAAAACAAACCTAACTTCAAAAGCCTATATACCAAAGGATGGGATATATGTTTTCGTGTATCCACAAGCGTACGAGCAAGATCTCCAAGACTCTTCAAATGGATAAATCTTTCATCACTTCGAACATTGTCAATGTATATAGATAACTGCTGCTCAAGAGATATGCATTATGTAGGACTAAAGTCGTATGGATAGAACTTGGCTAATTTCATCAACTTTGAGTGGTCAAACTCAGAAAATGAACCAATGGAAGATAATGAAGCAGCTTAAGCACATTGATGATAGGAGAAAATAACTCAACCAAACACAACAAAGTTTTGTAGTGAAAACCCCAACTAGTATATCCTGGTCTTTGAAGAGAAACCTCTTGAATTAACCCTTTTCTTGTCCTAATTTCACCATCAAGGATATCTTCATCTATCATTATCCTATGCTCTTCACCAATCATATACTTTCTTTTACATGAAGCTCCAACCAAATTCAACAATAGAGAAATCATTTCAAAGAATCCTCCAACCTCAAAATGCTTTTTTTGAAACTGCCACGACAACCAACTGAAGTTGATGAGCAAAACAATGGACATAATGTGCTGATGTGTTTTCCCTTAAAATCAGTAACTTAGTCAATTAAACTCACCCTTCATATTACTTGCTCTGTCGTAACCTTGTACTCTCAGTTTTTAATGCTCAATCCAAGTTTAGCGAAGAAAGAATCAATAGCAGATTTCAGATATGCTGAAGATGTCTCAGACACATGTGTAATGCCTCCCCCTTCGACTGAGCGGGAGACAGCTCCAGCTTGATTTAGGGAGCTTGCTTTGCGTGACTCCGAAGTGCGTGGCCTACCTGCAAAGGCATTTTAAGCCTGCAGGCGTCAGCTCCCGGCCGTCGGGACATGGCCCTCGGTGAACCTTACACCGAGATGATGTCGGCCATTGGAAAGGTAACAATTATGTACCCTTGCTCTTTATTTCTCTGTGGCGATGCTTTTTTTAACTTATCATTTATCATATGTGTTTTTTTTTTGTAGTCTCTGGAGGATATGAATAGGTTCGTGGCCAGATCTGAGTGTTAGCTGCACGATGTCCCGCAGGCAAGTGAGCTAGAGTTCGTCAAGAAGATGGTGAGCGATCTAAACGCGCAGCTGCAGGAAACCTTGGCCCGGGAAGAGGAGTTGAAGAAGAAGCTAGCTGGGTTCGAGGGGGTGGAAGCTCGACTAATGACACTCGAGAACCAGGAGGAGGATCTCACTCAGAAGTTGAACGTGGCCATAACTCAAACTCTGGCCGCGGAAGAGGCGAGCCAAACTTCGGATACGCGGGCTGTGCAGTGCCGAGCTGACTTGGAAAAGGTCCTCGCCGGTCGGGAGCTCGACATCAAATTCGCGGCTCACGAGGCAAAGAAGGAGCTGAATGGCTAGTACCTTGAGTTCCTCAAGGAAATTAAGGCAAAGGAGAGCAAGAGGAAGGTTGCGACAAGCGCTGAGATCAGACTCCAAGAGGCCTTGGCCAACATCGAGCTTATCGCTGAGCTGGCTTCCGGCGAGTTGGACCTGGCCCAGGAAGTGATTTGGCTGAGAAGAAATGAGTGGCGACGGAGGAGATGAACGCCGCGGCGGTATCTAACTTCAGCATTAGCATGCTGAAACTGCCGGCGATGTCGGATGATTCAGTGATCTTGGCGAACCCTCCGATGCTAACCGTTCATCGCCTCGATCATTACGGATCGAACCTCCCAACTGGGATTAGCTCAAGAGTGAGTGACGAGGTCGAGGGTCAGCTCAATGAGGAGGCGGCCGCTACCAGCGATCAGGCGGAGGATGGAGACGAAGCTTCTTCGCCGTCAAAACAATTCTAAGTATTTTGTTGCTGTCCGAAAGGGCTTTCAATTTCTTTTTTAAACATTTGTTTCCCAAGGGGGCTTTTTATTTACGTTGGTGTTGCCCTTAGTGGGCTTTCTTTTATGAACTCGAGGATATCGTGTCCTCTCTTTTTAATGAACTATTTTTGTGCCTTAGTCGAATTTTGACTGTCGTGATAGCTCGAGCTTGTATGAGGCAAGCAGCTCGGTTTGAATTGCCTTAGGAAATGGATTTCTAAAATAAACAATTACCAAACTCGAACCAGAATTGCTCGAGGTGTAATTCCTTCGTCTAGCTCGAAATCATCAATGAATCAAAGTAAATTTGTTCTAAGTATGATGAATCGAAGTGGGCTTACTTGGATTCGACCTAGGAATACTTGTAAGTGTGTGAAATACATATCGGGCTCGAGATGAGTTTGATCTTGTTGCTTTGCTTAAGGGGGAGAGGCGGCCCCCAATTCTTCTAATCTGTATAAGGTTAGAGGAATTTATTGGGGTTAGGAGGAGCTTCAGCTTCGAGTTCGTTATGCGGAGTTCTGATCGCTTATATCGATTGCTTTTGTAGTTCATTTCAGATCACCCGGTTTCGTCGGATCATCTTAGATCGTTTAATTTGAATGGACCATTTCAGGTCGCATGGTTCGGAGAGATCATTTCAGATCGCTTTTATTTCGAAGGAATCATTTCAGATTACTTGTTGTTTTTTTTAGGAGACCATTTCAGGTCACTTTATTTGGATGATCATTTCAGTTCGTTTCATTTTGAAGAGACCATTTCATGTCGCTTGATCCGAAGGGACCGTTTCAGGTCGCTTGTTTTAGAACGATCATTTCAGTTCGTTCGATTTTGAAGAGACCATTTAAGGTCGCTTGATTTGAAGGGACCATTTCAAGTCGCTCGATCAAAAAGATGAAGTATTTTATTAAAATAACTTTAACTTTACAGAGGGAATAAAGATAGACTTCGATCAAGAGACATATTTTGATTCGGAGAAGATAAGCTAGTTTAGCTTAGCCCGAGGTTGTTGGACTCGGTAGGAATGTAATTTGGGGGGGGGGGCTGCGCTCGAAGTCGAGCTGCCTACGTACATTTTTGAAGGGTATCAAGCCATTTTGTTGTTCGATTATGGGGTGTACTTTTAGTGGAAGTACTTCTTGAGATTGATGATGTTCTAGGGTAATAGTTCAGGCTTCTGGGTTTTCACCGATTTGAGTCGGTAGACCCCGTCCTTCACGATGTCGGTGACCTGGTAGGGACCTTCAGCCTTCACCCCTAACTTCCTAGCGTGCTCTTCCTTTTTATGGTCGAACACTTTCCTTAAGACGAGCTATCCTACTTGAAACCTTCAGGTTGTAATCCTGGAATCATAGTAGCGAGATGCGGCTTGTTGGTAGTTCTGGATTTGGGCTAGTGCGAGGTTTCTCCTCTCGTCGGCGAGATCGAGCTCGTCTGTTATCATCTGATTGTTGAGTTCCTCTTGTTGTGGGCACTCTTTTTGGCGAATGATGGACACGAGGATCTCTGCTGGTACTACCGCCTCGATACCGTTAGCTAGCGAGAAGGGAGTTTCACCAGTGTATTTGCGAGAGGTATTCCGGTGAGCCCAGAGTTCGACTGGGAGCTCGTCACTCCAGCTCGTCTTGCACTCGTCGAGTCTTTTATTGAGATTGTTCATGATTGACTTGTTGGCTGCTTCTGCTAGGCCGTTCCCTTGGGGGTAACGAGGCGTCGAGTAAGTCAGCTTGATGTTCCATGTTGTACAGAACGCTTTAAATGTGTTCGATATGAACTGAGGTCCGTTGTCGGTGACGATCTCATGAGGTAGTCCATGGCGGCATATTATGTTTCGCTAGAAAAACTCCTTTACGTGGACGTCTTTGATTTTCTGATACGACTTTGCCTCGATCCACTTGGTGAAGTAGTCTGTCATGACCAGTAGGTGCATAGCTTTCTTTTTGACGGATGCGACTAGGGGTCCCACGATGTCCATTCCCCACCGCATGAACAGATAAGGCGTTGAGATCGAAGAGAGTTTCTCCGACGGTTGATGGATAATCGGGGCGTGCTTTTGGCACTTGTCACATTTGTTGGAAAAGGATTCGCATTCGGCGGCCATGGTTGGCCTGAAGTAGCCTTGCCTTTTGATTCGTATGGCCAGAGCTCACCCTCCGGAATTGCTTCCGTAGGATCCATCATGTTCTTGTGCGATCACTGCTTGGGCTTGCTTGCCATCGAGGCATTTGAGGTATGATCCCGGCTATTAACGCTTCGTACTCTTCCTCATTGTTTGACGCGGCGAAGCCTAGCCTGAATGATTGCTCTAATACTTCTCCTGCGGGAGACACTATTTTTACCCCGACCCCGGATCCTTGCCTGGAAGAGGCGCCGTCAACATGGAGTTTTCATCTCTTGGCGGAAGCCGGATCGAGGTCGATGGTTGGTGGGAGTTCAATTATGAAGTCAGCCAGCACTTTCGCTTTTAAGCATGTCCGAATCTTAAACTCTATGCCATACTCGCTGAGTTCAATAGCCCATTTGACCAGTCGACCTGACTGGCTTGGACTATGAAGAATGGTTCTTAGTGGTTGGGAGGTCATGACTATGATTGAGTGTGACTGAAAGTATGGTCTAAGCTTCTGAGCCGATGTGACCAATGTCAACGCGAGTTTTTCCATCGCGGGGTATCTAGTTTCAGCGTCGATTAGAGTCTTGCTGATGTAATAGACTGGTCGTTGATCGTTTTGTTCTTCGCGAACCAAGTCTCTGCTTACTGCTGCCGTAGAGATGGCTAAGTAGAGGGAGAGGGGTTCCCCTTTACTGGTTTGGCTAGTATCGGCGGTTCGCTTAGGTACGTTTTAAGCTGGGTGAATGATTCTTCGCACTTCTCATCCCAAAGGAACTTTTTGTTCGCTTTGAGTAAATGGTAGAAGGGTAGATATTTATCGGTCGACCTCGAGATGAAGCGGTTCAAAACAGCTATTTTGCCGGTTAGACGCTGGACTTCCCGCGTTGTCTTGGGAGATTGCATCTCTAAGAATGTTGCGATCTGTTTGGGATTTGCTTCGATCCCCCTTTCGGTTACTAAATAACCCATGAATTCTCCCGAGGGGACCCCAAAAGTGTACTTCGCGGAGTTTCATCCCGTACTTATGATGAAGCATTCTTTTAGTTGGGGGATGTGATCCTCGTACCTAGAAGATTTGGCCAGCATATTGGCGATGTAAACTTCCATGGTTTTACCCAGGAGTCCTGAGAACATCTTGTTGATGAGGCGTTGGTAAGTTGCTCCTGCGTCTTTCAGCCTGAAAGGCATGAATTTGTAGAAGTATGTGCCCCGATCAGTTATGAACGAGGTCTTCTCTTGGTCCTCAGGGTTCATCAGTATCTTATTATACCCAGAGATTGCATCCATAAAGGATAGCAGTTGATGGCCTGCGGTAGCTTCGACCAAGCGGTCGATATGCGGGAGTGGAAATCTATCTTTTGGACATGCTTTGTTGAGGTCTGTAAAGTCAACGCAGACTCTCCATTTCCCATTCTTTTTCTTGACCACTACGGGATTCCACCTCTCTGATCGATCCGAAAAGCGTTGAGAGCGTTGAGAGGAGTGGTGAAGCTACAAGCTTTAGTCAGAGGTTATTTAGTACGGAAGCAAGCGGCGGCTACTCTCCAGAGTATGGAGGCTCTTGTTAGAGTTCAGGCCACTGTCAAGTTTCATAGAGCTCTTCGCCGTATCGGAAACGCTTCTCCGGATTAAAAGTCGATGGTAACATTTATATACTACCGTACCGTGTTTTATGCTTTTCAAAATCAGCTCAGTTAAGGATCCGGTTTAGAATTGCATAATTTGATACCTCAAGATAAATCTATATGTAAACTCTTCTCAGAATTTCAAAAAGAACCTTAGTATAAGCAGATGTCAACTTTTTATATCAAATTTATAAAAAAAACATAAAAACGTTTGAACCAATTTGACTAAGTAAAAAAGTTTGAACTTTTTACAAGAAAGATTCTCCGGATCTTTAGAAAACCGAAACAGCGGCGAAGAGACAGCTAAGATAGTAGAGGTAGATACAGGGACATGACATGGACATCATAGAATCCGAGTACTCGTTTTATCTGGTTCAGATTCTTTAGACAACTTGTTTCGATGCACTCTCTCTTCACCGCTCTCCGTATACACAAGAACCCTAATTATGAACCTATCGATCGATTAGATCACGAAGGATGGAGAAGATTCAAATACCTGATAAAATCTGGATTTCGATTAATGAAAATCTTTCCTTTTTTTGAAGTCTCAACGACTCATGTTCGTCGCCATATGACCATCACATTTTCCTTTTTTGAAGAAAATATACTTCATTTCGTCTTAGCCATTTGCATTTCTCTTGTCTTAACATGTCATGATCGTGTCTTAGCCATCATTGCAACCACCAGGGACATCATAGTCCCGAAGATTTCTGAGTGGAAAATCACGGTGGTCAATGGTCTAATTAGCAGTGAAACTCTCTTCATCCATTGCAAATCTAAAGAAGATATTTAGGCAAACAAAATTTGCGTCCGGGAGAGATTTTCTTGGAAATTTGGAGAAAATATACTTCACTCAACTTTGTTTTGGTGCAACTTGAGTAAAGATGATGGTCATATAAATGTAAAAGTGTTTTGGGATGATGTAATCTTGTTTCATAAATACGGTTGGAAACAATGCGTTTGGACCGCTAAAACTGATGGTCTTTATCTTAGGAATTATGCGATTGGTGAAGATTTATTGATGGAGAAATGGGAAGTTGGATGGTGAAAAAAACTGTTTTGTTCATTATATTGTTATAAATGAATGTCGTTGAGTTAAGCATAAAAACAAATACTAATTCCATAAATACAATAGCAATCGTAAACTTATAAGTTGAATCGACTACAATTATTTTCTAGAAGTTATGTTTTATCTATAAGTTTTACAATATTTGAGACTATATAAATCGAAATGTATTCTCATAAAAAAAAATTTATTTTGCGTTAATAATTTTATTTTAAATTATTAAATGTATTGTTGCAATATTTTATTTAAAATATTCTAACACTTGTTCCATGCCTTAACATATTCGTTTATGAGAATATTATATAAAACATACACATGCCAGATAAGTGAATTTGATGCATTTTCCACCACGTGGAAACTTGTTATCAATGCAATGTTGATTACAGTCTGGAAACTTCGAGCATGGACCCTGGATAAGCTCCCATATTCCTCTTCTATCTTCTGCTTGTGCTGATTCTGAAAAACATAAAGATTCTTTAGACACGAATCTCTTTCCGTCATTTACGATGCAATCTGGTAGCAATAACATTATACTATAAATATGAATAAATTATGTTTTCTTTTTGGTACCCATGAGGCCATGATCAAGAGAACAACGAGACTTAAGAACACAAAAGTTATTTTTTCTTGAAGCCATTCTGATATACTCTTTATGTTCTATTTTATTAGATGTTTTAATTAAAAGCACTCAAATTAAAATATCATAAATGTGTTTACTTTTAATATAAAAATTATTGTTTTGTATTTAATTAAAAACATTTTAACCAATAGCAAAACATATTGTAGAATACTAATAGTCTCAACATATTAAATAAGTAAAAAGTTTGCATAGGAACTTGTAAAAATCAAATAAAATAGAACAAAAAATTCTTCTAAAATATCATCTTACAAATTAGAACAGATGAAATATTTGTTTTAACTTGTTTTGTGTTTTCTTTTCTCCTGATTTCTTATGAAATTAATAGTTCAAAATCTTTGCCACTTATACATAAACACATTTGTTATTTTTTATTATGTCAGAAATGTCACAAAGTATCTATATTGGATTGAAATGATATATTTCTTTTATTACCAAAATTTGGAAGGAAATAAATAAATATCCTTTTCCATTTTTTCAAGTGTCTAATCCAAATCTAGTACGATGAAAGTTTCATTCCAAAGAGTCTTTTTATCAGAACTATCTGTAAAATAAATGTTATTTAAATAGAGAATTGTCATTTACAATTTTTGTCACAATCCTTTTACATCTTCAATCCAATGTTTTTTTAATACAAAATCCTAATTTAAAATAGGAAAAGAAATACTTTGAAAATTGACAAGTACCGTAAAAGAGTTCTTTGAAAAACAAATTGTCTTGTTTGGGAAAACATATAAAACAATATTAAAAAGAACAAATGTATACATGCTATAAACCCATACCAAAAACAGGTTATTATATATTTTATTATGTTTACTATTGTTGAAACATTAACTCAGCTCTTTTGGTTATCATGCAATGCTGCGTAACAAGGAAACAAATCATATAATGCGAATCAACTATACTTATAAACAGGCATACACAGAAAATATATAGTTGACAAAATATAAAGCATAATATATGATGCTTTTTTGGCTTACCTGAGGAGAAGAGAACAGCCAGACATAAGAACACAAGGAAGAAACATTTGCCTAATGAAACTATTTTCTTTGTTTTTTTGTTATATATAATATTTGCGGATAAAATTGAATTGTGCTCAAAATCTTCCACTAATCTTATTATATTTATAGATTATATTTTCTTTTTTGGTCAATTATATATATTTTATAAGATAAGATCGTATTAACTTCTATTAAATTCTTTATAATTTTCTTTTTTTTTGGTCAACTATATATATTTTGTTAGATAAGATCGTATTAACTTCTATTAAATTATTTATAATTTTCTATTTTTTTGGTCAACTATATATATTTTATTAGATAAGATTGTATTAAATTCTATTAAATTCTTTATAATTTGGTATAGATATGTTTTGTACTCTAACGTTATCGTCTTTATTATGCGTATATGGAAGTTTTAATTCATATGGGATAAGATGGATTTATTGTTGATTATAGGATCTGCATTAGCTTTTATATCATTATTTTTTTCTTTTGAATAACTTTTCTCTTAATATTCAATTTTTTTTGTATATGATCTATGAAAAGGTTTAGACTAATTTTTAAAAAGGGATACAACATATCGATAGACTCTCTTTTCGAATATTTAAATAGACCGAAAGCGTAAACTCATATATTTGTAAGTGTCCAAAAATGTGTTTTCGTTTCGCATAATAAGTGGATTGAACTTGTAACATGTTTCTTTATCACTTGACCACATACCACAAACCTTTGAAATGTATTCAGTTCTTAAGATTGAAACAAATTGATATTACATATCTACAATTATCATATTATCATGTAAGTTATGCTAGTTGTTGCTTCTACGTAGAGACGTAAAGTACAACCAGGGGCGGACCCAAAAATTTTGTTTACTGGGTTCAAGTCAAAACTAAAACATAGAACTATACTAAAAAAAATATTACAAACATTATTCTACAAAATCATCCTGCAATCTTTCATGTCTTGAAATCTTTTCATCACTGCCTCATTAGTAACAGTCTCAAATACATCTTTTTCAATATAACAAACTAAACAGTCATTAAGAAACTGATCTCCAATCCGATTCCGTCGATCTTTCTTCACGATCTTCATTGCTGAAAAACATCTCTCAACAGTTGCAGTTGCGACGGGCAAAAACAAACCTAACTTCAAAAGCCTATATACCAAAGGATGGGATATATGTTTTCGTGTATCCACAAGCGTACGAGCAAGATCTCCAAGACTCTTCAAATGGATAAATCTTTCATCACTTCGAACATTGTCAATGTATATAGATAACTGCTGCTCAAGAGATATGCATTATGTAGGACTAAAGTCGTATGGATAGAACTTGGCTAATTTCATCAACTTTGAGTGGTCAAACTCAGAAAATGAACCAATGGACACTACAAAAATTATGCTTATTGATAGCAGTATACAATAGCACGGATTTCCATTCTGCTATTGTAGATAATTTTCAGATTTTTTAACTTTTAATAGCAATGTTTAAAAGCTAAGATAAAGTTTTAATAAGCGGGAACACAATTAGCCCAATCCGCCAATACTTTGGCGAAATTTCATTTAACCCGCGAGCTTTCCCCTCTTTTCATTCATCTGAAAATCTAAGTACCGCGAACCCTAAAAAAAATTCCCCCCAAAACATTCAGCTCAATCTCAATGTCTCTCTCCTACAGACACAATTAACTCATAATTAAGACAGCTAAATCTCTGTCTCGAAAAACCCAGAGCTCGCGAAAGATTCTTCTTTTAGCCAAAGATTCTTCTTGACTTCGGTGAACAAAACCCAGAGAGAGCTCGACTTCGGTGAACAAAATCGAAGGTATTTAGCCTAAGATTCTTCTTGTGTTAGTCGGTACTATCAATTTCGTTTCGAAATTTTGTGGTTTTCGTGAAGATCTATCAGACTTAGGGTTCTTACACATCGATTGCAAAGAATTGAATTTTGTTTCATCTTACAAGTCTTTACTTCCTTGCATGCACAATTTCGTTGCTTGTGTATTTTCTGTGAATCAATTAGATTTAGGGTTCTTAAACACCGATTTACAGATTTATACTCTTGTTGTGCTTTACCCTTTCAACCCGAGAAGTACAAATTTCTACTGTGTTCTGACTCTCTATTTGTTTTCTGAGTGTTGGTGACAGGTTTTTCCACATCTAAAAGCTTCACATTTGTTCAGGCCAAAGTCCAGGTTCGACTCCTTTTGATATACTTTGTTTGTTGCACATTTCTTATGCTTCTGCTATTGTCTTCTTGATTGTGTGCGAGATGTTTTGTTTTGTGCTGCTTTATATTCAACCGTAGATTATCTAAAGTAGATTATTGAAACTGTGGTTGATTTTGTTCTTTGCTTTAACTTCTATGATTTATGTGATTTTATTATGGATAGTAGATTATTGAAACTGTTGTTGATTTATATCCTCTTGGCTTAACTGTTGATGATTTCCAACATCAACTTCTTTCTGTCTGACATAGTGTATGTTCTGGTTTACTTGTACGAGCATGAGTTTATGTGAAATACTAATCCTTTACATAGTGTATACCCAACTGATTTGTTTGTGTCATCGGTTTGATTTCTTGATCTTACGAATTAAATAAGGTTAGATCATATAAATGTTGGAGAAGAAATGGGTTCATCTTTGCAGGTATTGATCTAACATAAATATATTACTAAGTTTTTGTTTGTGGGTTTTGGACTTTAAGATTTTAAACTGACCTTTATCTCAAGACTCGATCCTGCATACGAGAGAGGTGCATGGGATTTTGTAAACTCTGTGGCTGCGGATAGAGGAGAAAGACAGCTGGTAATTTGCCCTTGCAAGGACTGCCGCAATGTAGATCGTCATTTAGGGAGTGATGTAGTAGACCACCTTATAACAAGAGGGATGGATGAGGATTATAAGCTGCGTAAAGACTGGTACCATCATGGAGAAGTCATCTCAGTAGCTGAAGGTGAAAGGAGATCAAATGTATGGAATGAAGAGATTATTGGGTTATATAGAGCTGCTGAGTATCTAGATGGAGACTTGGTTAGTCCGCCTGACTTCTCTGAGATGGCAGAGGGGGAGGACATGGAAGAAGATGAGTTCTTAGCTAAGCTAGCAGATGCAGAGACACCAATGTATCCAAACTGCACACACCATAGCAAGCTGTCTGCCATTGTGTCACTATTCAGATTGAAGACCCAGAATGGATGGTCTGATAAGAGTTTCAATGACCTCCTAGAGACTTTGCCGAAGATGTTACCACATGATAACGTACTACATACCTCCTTATATGATGTGAAGAAGTTTTTAAAGTCCTTTGACATGGGTTATGAAAAGATTCACGCATGTATCAATGATTGTTGTCTATTCAGGAAGACATTGAAGAAGCTCGACAACTGTCCTAAGTGCAAAGCTTCTAGGTGGAAAGTCAATATGAGCACTGGTGAGGTGAAGAAAGGTGTCCCACAGAAAGTTCTAAGGTACTTCCCAGTAATCCCAAGGCTGAAGAGGATGTTTAGGTCTGAGGAAATGGCCAAAAATCTTAGGTGGCATTTTACTAACAAGAGCAGTGATGGGAAACTTAGACATCCAGTAGATTATGTGACATGGGAGCAGATGAATGATAGGTATCCTGCTTTTGCTGCAGAAGAAAGGAACCTTCGACTTGGACTTTCAACAGATGGGTTTAATCCGTTTAATATGAAGAATAGTATGTATAGTTGTTGGCCCGTGTTGCTGGTGAACTACAATTTTCCACCTCATCTTTGTATGAAGAAGGAGAATATCATGCTAACTTTACTGATTCCCGGTCCACATCAACCTGGCAACGATATTGACGTCTACTTAGAACCCTTAATAGAGGATTTGAACCAGTTGTGGAGCATAGGAGAGCTAACATATGATGCCTTCAGTAAATCTGTGTTCACTCTCAAGGCCATGCTTCTCTGGACAATCTCAGACTTCCCTGCATATGGTAATTTAGCTGGATGCAAGGTGAATGGAAAAATGGGATGTCCCTTGTGCGGGAAACACACTGACAGTAGGTGGCTGAAGTATAGTAGGAAGCACGTGTATATGTCACATAGAAAGGGTTTGGGACCAATGCATAGGTTTTGGGTGAAGAAGGCTTGGTTTGATGGACACACTGAAAATGGCAAGAGAGCTAGGATATTATCTGGTCAAGAAATTTCTCACCAATTGAGAAACTATAAGAACAACTTTGGAAAGGTTAAAGAATCTGTGAAGAAGAGAAAAAGGACTGTTGTAGAAGAAACTGAGATTGACTCTGCCTCTAGTGAGTCTGAGGAAGAGGAAGAAATAGAAGTAGATGAAGAGGAAATGTCAAGATGGAAGAAAAGATCTGTATTCTTCAAGTTGCCTTATTGGGAGGTATGTTAAAAGTTCAACTATTAAGTATGCATTCATTGAACAAAAATCAGATTGCCTTGTCTAATTTTGGTTTGTTTATTGTGTTTGTTACTTAGGAGCTCCCTGTGAGGCATAACTTGGATGTTATGCATATTGAGAGAAATGTGGCTGCAAGCATTATATCAACATTACTCCATTGTGGCAAGTCAAAGGATGGGCTTAATACTCGTAAAGATCTGGAACATTTGGGTATTAGGAAGGATCTGCATCCTAGCATCAAAGGCAAAAGGACGTACCTTCCTGCAGCACCCTTGTCTTTGTCCAAGACTGAGAAGAAAGTGTTCTGCAAGCGGCTATATGACTTTAAAGGGCCTGATGGATATTGTTCTAATATATCAAGGGGAGTTTCTTTGGAAGACAGTAAGGTATCTGGTCTTAAATCACATGACTACCATGTCCTGATGCAGCAGTTCCTACCAGTTGCTCTTAGAGGTTTACTGCCTAAAGGTCCACGGATAGCAATTGCACGGTTATGTGCATTTTTCAACCGTTTGTGTCAAAGGGTGATTGATAGGGACCAGATTGCAGCAATGGAAGCACAGGTTGTGGAAACTATATGCATGTTTGAGAGATTTTTTCCTCCCACCTTCTTTGATATCATGGTCCACTTGACTGTTCATCTAGGAAGAGAAGCTAGATTAAGTGGACTAGTGCATTTCCGTTGGATGTACCCATTTGAAAGGTATACTTTCCACTATATCATACTTGTAATTCAATTACTTATTAATCTGGTATGATAGTAATACCCTTTTTTACTATGTCTAGGTACATGAAGGTGCTCAAAGACTTTGTCAGAAACCCTGCCAGCCCCGAGGGATGTATTGCTGAGTCCTATCTAGCAGAAGAATGCATGCAATTCTGTAGCGACTTTCTCAAAAGAACAACAAGTGTAGAGGAGAAACTGGACAAAAATACGGATTATGAGAGTCAATCCATATTAGAGGGTCGTCCAATATCTGCAGCCACAACAGTTAATCTATCTGAGATGGAGACGAGAATAGCCCACCTTGCAGTCATTCAGAATATGGTTGTGGTTGATCCATATGTGGAGTAAGTCTAAAGAATGTTTTAGATTTAATTAGTCATTGATTTGTTATGTATTTAGTCTGATATCTTCCTTTTTTACTCTTACAAGCATGCATCTACAACATCTACAAGATTCCAATGCAAGATGCAGTCGTGATGCTACATATTTATGGAGTCTTCATACTCAGAAGTTTGCTTCCTGGTTGAAAGAACAGGCAAGACTTATTAAACATTTTGGCTTTATGTTCTTTATATTAATGTGCAAGGAGTTGAACTTTTACTTGTGAATATTGCTAGGTGCCCATCGACTCGGAAACTCATGATGAAACACTAAAGTGGTTGGCATATGGTCCACGCAGTAGTGCTAGATCATATACAGGTTACATTGTGAATGGTCAGCGGTTTCACACCCACTCAGTCCATAAGGAAAGTCAAAACAGTGGTGTCTTTTATGAAGCAACTGCAATGTGTAGATCAAGTGCGAGAGACACATCTCAAGTTGCTGACCTTGTATCTTACTATGGGAGAGTGGTAGACATCATCTTACTGGATTACAATGTGTTCTACGTACATCTCTTCCGATGTCAGTGGGCAGTAAGGGGTAATGGTGTTAAGGTGGAGGATGGGTACACACTGGTCAACTTGAATCAGTGTCAAGTTTCCTTCATGAGGGATCCATATATATTGGCTTCACAGGCCAAGCAGGTTTTTTACTCCAGAGAGGATGACACATCAAATTGGTATGTTGTGCTAAGAGGTTCTTCAAGGAGATACAGTGAGGAAGAGGAAGGAGATGAGATTGCAGAGATTGGACCATTGCCGACAACTGTTGACTTTGACCTTGAAAATGAAGAAACTCAGAATGCCCGTAGTGATTGTGAAGGAATATATGTTTGATTGAATTGTGTGCTGATTGCTTTTTTGTGTGTGTGGCTGTTGTTTGAATTGTGTGTTGATTGCATTGTTTTGCCACATTGTGTCTTTTTTTTGGTTTTTTGGAAGTTGTATAGCAGTGTAGGTAATCACTCTGACAGTGTACTAATTAATTATATTGTTTGTTTCAGGTGAGCTAACATGGGACGCAAGAAGCACATTGCACAAAGGAAAAACAAGCAAGTCACTAAGGAGGTGCCGACCAAAGGAGATACAGACGAGGTGGAACATTTGGGAGTTGTGTATTACCAAACACATACCGAAGGTATACAACAGCCAGAAGAACAAGCTCAGGATGTTTCGGAAGAACCAAAGGATGATGAGCATCAGCAAGATGAAGCACAAGCTCAGGCAGATGATGGAGCAACACAGGCAGCACAATCTGAACAAGAAAACCATGATGACGGGATGGGAGGGCTTGATGGTGAAACACAAATGGAGAAAGAAGGAGAAGATGAGGAACCAGTCGTAGATGAAGAGCTTGATGGTGAGATGGAGATGTGTGACCATCCTGCAACTGGAGATCAACCAAAGCGTAAGAAACACAGAGGACCAACAAAGATGAAGAACATAGCCAAGGATCCAAATTTTAGAGAGAGAGTTGAGTTCACTGATATGGGAGATCCTGTTGGTGTGGGATCAATGAAATTATCATCATATCTTGGTCCTTTAGTTCGAGAACATGTTCCTGTCACAGTTGAAGATTGGAGAAAACTCAGTGAGGAAGTGGAAATTGTTCTGTGGAAATCTGTTCAGGTAACTTTTCCTTTTTAATAAGCCTATGTGTCTTTTTGTTTATGAATGTTTGATTGTAAGCTTTGTGTTTTGTTGGTGTTTGAATACAGGCTAGGTTTGAACTCGATGAAGAGTACCAAAAGACTGCAGTGTTGAAGCAAATGGGATGTCTGTGGAGGGCTTCTAAATCACGACTAGTCACACAGTTGAGAAGTAAAGCTACTACTAACCAAGAAAGGATGAAACTTAGACCGAAGAATGTCACACCAACAGATTGGCGCAAGTTTGTCAAACAAAAGATCAGCTCAATCTTTAAGGTATTGTCTTGCAATACACATGAGTTTCCATATTCAGTAATATCTTGCTAATATGATGGTGACAGGTTGTAAGTGATTCCTACAAAGAAAGGAGGAAGAAGCAAATACCTCACACTTGTAGCCGTAGAGGGATGGTCAGACTAGCTGAAGACATGGTACAAACCATTTAGTTATTTCTGCTAATACGGATATTTAGTGTAATGGCTTGTATCAATCATGACTTGTATTTTCACAGAAAAGAGAAAGTGGAGAGACAAGTCAAGTCACTAGGCTGAAGGTGTGGGTCAAGTCACGTACCAAAAAAAATGGTACACCAGTCAATACAACTGCAGCAGAGAAGATTGTAAGTATAGTAGTTATTAAGTATATTACTTAGTTCCTTGTCTGTTATCCAGTTTTTGCATCTGATTACTGACATGATTCTTTTGCAGAAAAAGGCAGCTGAGATCATTGACAATGAGCATGGCCCAGCAAATTCAACTGACCCTAGTATGGACCAGCTTTCCCAACTATTGGGACCTGATAATCCGGGCCGTTTGAGGGCTATGGGAAGAAACATAGGGAAGACCAAGTTACATTGTTTTGAGGTTAAGAAACATTTTATGGCTGATATGGAAGAGAAACAGAATCGATTGCAACACAAAGTGAAGGAGTTAGAAGATGAACTTGCAAAGTTTAAACATGTAAGGCATAACTTGGACTATGTTTTGATAAGATGGATGTTAATTTTACATTTTGACTATGTTACTCTGTCTGAGTGCAAGGAACCTGAAATGGGAGAAAATTCAGCTGCTGCTAGAGCCAAAGTAAGTCAAAAATACATTATGTTTATTCATGATGTTTTTGAAATGTATATGTCTGACATTTTCCAATTGAACAATTTGCAGAGTGTTAACAAACGTGCACATCCTAAGTGTGTGTTGGTAGACTGGTCTGGTTCTGATGCGAACGTCGCTGAGGGAAGAGTTTTGTCGACTGATCCAGAGGATGATATCAATGGCATCCCATTAGGCCCTCTAGCAGTTAAAGTGTTTGTGGACACTGCACTCAAGTCGGATGCCTTTCTCTGGAGACCTGCACCCGAGATGCATAATGTTGCGCAAGCCGTTGAGGAGATGATTGCATGGCCTGTAAGTAATTGCGTCGTTCTTGACCATGGACTCCTTTCAGATGACATTCCTCTTATGATAATGTTTCTTCTTTAGAACAATGTATTAGTTGTTTGCTTTATTGATATCTGTTGGAATGTTAAACTTGACAGATTCAAATGTTTTATGCATGTTTCTAATAGAGCCCAACACCCAATTCTGTGAACAAATGCAAACTTCTGAATTGGTGTGGCAATGATGAGGTAATTGCGGAAGGACGGTGGCAGTGTGAGGAACCAAAAGCATTGGTGAATGGTGTTCCTCTTGGACCCAATGCAGTGAAAGTGTTTGTTGATGTGGTACGTGAACCAGACACTTTCCTATGGAGGCCAACAGCAGAGATGATCTACATTCGAGACTCTTTGAAGACCTTTGTAGTCTGGCCTGCAAATAAGTGTGTGTTTCAAGATGATAACTCCACATTTCAGGGACCTCCTCAACAGAAGCAAGCTTCAGCTGCGAAGACATCAAGTGCGAAGCAGCATCAGCATCTCCAACTCAGAAATCTCCCACACAGAAATGTCCTACAGAGCAAACTCCAACTCAGAAATCTCCCAAAAAGATTTCTCCAAAGCCTAGTCCTAAGAAACCACAGGCAGTCCACTCCCCTCTTAGAAGATCTCAGGTAATTTTCTTAATCCTTGAAGTGAATTTGCTGCTAGAGTTTGTTTATTCCAGGGTAATGAGATCCTTGGTTTGTCTTTCTTTTGTTGTAGCGTCTCGGTCCAAATGAAACTGGTAGGGAAAATCAGAAGTGCAGGCTGTTGTCAATTGCTGGGAAGAAACAGGTGGTTGCTGAGGGACGTTGGGCTTCAGACAATCCAGACCAAAAGGTTCATTTTGTTCCTTTGGGGCCTAATGCAGTGAGAGTTTGGGTTGATATAGTGAAGGTCGGTGGTGCAGCAGTTTGGAGGCCTTCGTCTGAAATCGAGTGCATGGGAGATGCAATTGGTTCATCCATTGCATGGCCAAAGGAGAAAGTCATCTTGTGTTAAAGCTTATCAGGTTTCAAGTTTCATTAGCTAAAACTATGTGATGTGTTGTGTGTTAAGACTTGACTTATGTTTCGGATTGGTAATGTGTTGTTGGTATGAAACATGATTGATATTTTGTGTGGAATGAATTTGTGTTTCTAAGCAGGTTTTGGAAAATGATCATATATGCAATAGTATGCATATTAATATATAATGCCATCACAACAAATATAATGATATATATCTACTTGTTATAATTTCCTCTGAAATAGCACAATACAAGAGCTATAACTTTTAAAACAAAATATATGTGAATGCTATTACTAAATGTATTAGAGCATTGAAATAAAGCTATAACATATGTTTCAATGGCAAACAAAACTAAAGCTATGATAAGTTAACCAAATAATAGCATGAACAAACAATGCTATAATATATGTAAATTATTATAGCATTGACAAAAACGCTATCGTATCTGGCCTACGTATTATAGCTGGGGCAGACATAGCATTATCACAAACGCCATCATATACATACGATGGCATTTTTCGTGTGCTAAGAATAGAGCTTTTTCTTGTAGTGTGGAAGATAATGAAGCAGCTTAAGCACATTGATGATAGGAGAAAATAACTAAACCAAACACAACAAATTTTTGTAGTGAGAACCCCAACCAGTATATCCTGGTCTTTGAAGAGAAACCTCTTGATTTAACCCTTTTCTTGTCCTAATTTCACCATAAAGGATATCTTCATCTATCATTTTCCTATACTCTTCAAGAATCATATAATTTCTTTTACATGAAGCTCCAACCACATTCAACAATAGAGAAATCATATCAAAGAATCCTCCAACCTCAAAATGCTTGTTTGCAACTGCCACGACAACCAACTGAAGTTGATGAGCAAAACAATGGACATAATGTGCTGATGTGTTTTCCCTTAAAATCAGTGACCTTAGTCCATTAAACTCACCCTTAATATTACTTGCTCCGTCGTAACCTTGTCCTCTCAGTTTTTAATGCTCAATCCAAGTTTAGCGAACAAAGAATCAATAGCAGATTTCAGATATGCTAAGGATGTCTCAGACATATGTGTAATGCCAATGAATCTTTCTTTAACTATCCCATTTTTATCAACAAACCGAAATATACTACTGCCATTTGTTCCTTATCAGAAACATCTGCAGACTCATCCACTGGCAAGCCATAAACATCATGATCAATTCTTCAATAATTGACTTGATTACCTCTTCTGCGAAGCAATTCACCATATTTCTTTGAATCTTTGAAGACACCATATGATTATTTCCAGGAGCATTTTGTAAAACAACTTTACTCACAACTTCATTTTGTTCAGCAATGTATTTCAAAAGCTCCACAAATTTTCCTCTGTTAACAGATGTTTCTGACTCATCATAACCACGAAAAGGAGGACCTTGTCGCAATAAATATCTGGAAAAATCAATTGAAGCATTTAACCGAATCCGATACTCATTCTTTGTAATATCATTCTGCATATGCAAAGCATAATCAATAGACTGACTTTGCTTCATCAGGTTTCACACTTCATAACTACATTATTATGAAAACTATTTACTTGCCCCACATGCTCTGCAAGTCTACTAAACTTATTCCAGCTAGAAAACCCTTCGATGGTCCATGCGTCAGTTTTTCCACCTTTGTCGTTAGTATCTCTGAACAAATAACAACATAGACAAAAAGCTGCATCTTTCTTAACACTATATTCTAACCAGTTTCTATATTGATCAAACCAAGCTGGATTAAATCGCCACATTACACCTCCTATCGATTTTTTGTTTAAAATTATGGCCACGAGGTTGACAAGGACCTCTTATCCAATATCTACAAATTACCTCATCTCTTGGATTTGGGTGTTATTCAGATATATTTTTTCCGATCTGCCGGATCCCCTGGTAAATCTTCAGAATCACAATGAGATGAAGATTGCTCTTTTCTTTTCAAATATTTTTCCATTTGATTCAGCTGAAAAATATATAAAAATTAAGTATATTAATTAAACAATATATCATATGAACAAATAAAGATCAACATGTTGTTTAATTAATATTTTAAAATAATTTTTGTTTTTTAGTTCAGTGAGTTACATTATAAATCCTTGAAAGACTGAAATTTAATAATACACATACACATCATATACGATTTCAAAACAATCAATAAGGAGTTTTAACATTAATCTAATAGACTAATACACTAAATTTCATTCATCAATACAAGAAAGATAAAAAAATATACTCTACGCTTGGATTGTGGATTGATCATGGATTCATTGTGTAATTATTAAATTGTGAAACAAAAAACTGACAACAATTGCTAAATTAAACTATTGTTATATGTGTAGTTTGTGAGAAGTTATTGAATAAAAAAATAAAAACTGAGTTGCTAGTTCAAATCCGAAGAAGTTATCACGGATGAACCACATACAGGAAAACTTGTACGTGTGGTTCTGGCCGGACTTTCTTGAGGTATCTATTAACCTTGTTTCTGCTCGCCGCTGGCATACCTCTCCTAACTATTGTCTATTTATTCTGGAATAATCTTTTTAGGAGGAACAATTTTACTTGTATTAAATCGGAATCAAGCAGTTGGGCTATCACCTCTTTTTATTCTTATTCGCACGGGATTTAGAGTGCTTTCAAAGTTACTAAATATGAAATCTGAATTTACTTGTTAATCAAGAAGATTTGATGAACTCGGAGAAGAGAAAGGAAGATGAAAAGACGAGGCAATAAGAAGAAAAAAACTGTTTTAGAATCGTTTAGGAAAAAAATTAGGTAAATCATTGATTTATTTGTTTTGTTATTAATTGAATTTTAATTGAATAAACATTACTAAAAAATTTAGACTTTTTCGTGGATAAATCATAAAGTGGACTTTAGTTTGTGGGGTCCACGAGTAGAAAAAAGATTAAAAAGTTTTGAGCTAAATTTTTTTGTGAATTCATATAATTAAAATTGACTGGGTTCAAAAAAATAAGTTTATAATAATAACAAAGAAAAAAATAGATTTTTGTAAGTGGGTCCACCACTGAGTACAACTGTTGCAAATATTAAGGTTAACTAGACTACAAAGACTATTTGGTCTACCAGGGCCTATAGTGATAATGTTGGTCTGGTAACTATCCACAAATCCTAACAAAATTATGGATCGCTAATTAATTTAAATCCAAACATTCTCTTCAAATATATAAGACGATTATCACTAGACTACAAAGACTATTTGTTAATTTTAAAGTACTAGTTTCTCATGCTTCTACCAGGGCCGTTTATGCCATACTAATGTAGAGGTTGGATCTTTTCTGTCCCGACTTTAAACTCTTTTTGTATAAAGTATATGTAACGCCCCGTCCGCTCCTACCGGTGAGTCACCCATCCCTCTTCCGGGCTCGTGGGCCCCACCCCTGTCCGACGGTCGGTGCGTTATTTTTCGTAGGCCCGAACGATTAATTTACTGACCCTACAATCACCCGATGACCTTTTTCCATGTGTTTTGTCCTCACACACATGCTACCACGAGTCACTTCCCGGAAGGTCACCCATCCTGGGACTACTCTAGCCCAAGCACACTTAACTCTGGAGTTCTTTCAGGCAAGTGACCGGAAAAGGTAAATGCACTTGGTGACATAGGTAGCCAAATTAATTCATTTAAGCATTTCCACATATACCACAAACCGGGATGTTACAATTCACCCACTCTCACAGAGCGCAACACCCTCGTTGCGCACCAGGATCGTTATCCTTGATGGTGTGAGCCCTCACTGACTCCACACGCATCTTCGGATTCGGCTCTGATACCACTTTGTAACGCCCTGCCTGCCCCTACCGGTGAGTCACCCATCCCTCTATCGGGCTCGTGGGCCCCACCCCTGTCCGACGGTCGGTGCGTTATTTTTCGTAGGCTCGACCGATTAATTTACTGACTCTACAATCACCCCATGACCCTTTCCCATGTGTTTTATCCTCACACACATGCTACCACGAGTCACTTTACCGGAAGGTCACCCATCCTGGGACTACTCCAGCCCAAGCACACTTAACTCTGGAGTTCTTTCAGGCAAGTGACCGGAAAAGGTAAGTGCACTTGGTGATATAGGTAGCCAAATCAATTCATTTAAGCCTCTCTACATATACCACAAACCGGGATGTTACAGTATATTATTTATTAATTGACATCGACCCTTTGTTGTATAACACCATAATCCTCTGTTGAGTGCACGTGCGAGTGAATACTAATTTGATCTATAATGTATATCGTATAATATATCATCATGGTATTATGTAGAAAATAGGGCTGGGCAAAAAAAAATCGGAATCAAAATACCGAATCCGAACTAAAAAAGAGGAATCGAACTCGAAGTCAAACCGACAAAACATCCGAATGAGTTATAAACCTCAATATCTGAAGAACCGAAAATGAACCCGACCTGAACAGAGAACCGAATGGATATCCGGGATATCTTAACCACAATTATATACCCAAAATATTAATTATATTTAAATTTAATATAATATAATTATCCAAATTTATTATTATTACAAACCTAAATATATTGGTTAGTTTTAGACCAAAATAGCTAAAATGTTTAAAATAAATGAAATATATGAATTTTTTTGTTATATTTGTCTAAATTTAACAAATTTTTGTTCAAATTAACCAATTTTATTTTTATTTTATGATTTTCGGGTATCCGAAATCGAACCGAATCCGAATAGAACCGAACCAAACTCGAACCAACGACGTATCCGCCATAGAGCTTGAGTGAAAATCTAATTAGTTTCAACGCGCTATGTGACCTTAGCCAACATTTGCATTTCTCTTGTCTTAACATGTTATGATCGTGTCTTAGCCAGCATTGCAACCACCAGGGACATCATAGTCCCGAAGATTCTCAGTGGCAAATCACGGTGGTCAATGGTCTAATCAGCAGTGAAACTCTCTTCATCCGAGAGATAGATTTTCTTGGAAATTTGGATAAAATATACTTCACTCAACTTTGTTTTGGTGCAACTTTTTGAAGTTTCAACGACTCATGTTCTTCGCCCGTTATGGATGCGAACTGTGTTTGTGGTTGAATCGACGGTTGCCCCGATGAGATCGGGTCAATTAGATCGATCGTGGGGATCGGTCTTGTCATGTCGATTATAGGTGTTTGGAATGGCATTGGACTCGACCCTAGTGGGTATCCAAAGCTTAAAATGAAGGCCGAGCCTCCGAGCTGCCTCGGCTTAATGTCGGGATTATTCGGCAAGGGAGGTGGTCCAGGTAGTGGTCGGTTTCCTGACCCGCTTGGATATGTGACCAAGGAGCTTCAGCTGAAAGGGGTCGGTGTCACCGTAGGGGTCACGACAGGGCGGAAGCCGTTATTTGACGTGTCGGCGACATTTTCCGATGCCCCTGGAGGTGTTATCGCTGGAGAAAAATCCAGACATGTCCGAGGTGGAGGACTTATTGGAGACCGTTGATCATGCGATGATCGATCTCCTTGGTTTCGATTAGCGAGCTCTTCGAAATGAGCATTGATGCGTCGTTCTTGTTCATCGAACTGTGCGACCAAGGCGCGATTTGCAATCTCTTGGCCCAGGGCGTTAGCCTCATTACTTCTTGTTTGGCTTACCAACATGGTTAGCATCGAACGGATTTTGGCAAGATCGTCCAGGCTCTGTCGCGGCGGAGCAGGAGGCTGTGGCGGATTGAGCCTAAGTGTTCTTGATCCGCCTCCTGACGAGGGGGTGCAAGTTGAATCACTCCTCATCCATACCCAGTTTCTGCTGGGGTCATTGGTTCCTGAAAAAACGTGTGTCGGGGTCTGACTCGTCGCGATTGTTTGAGCGACTGAGTCGGCTGGTGCCAAAGTCGTGGAGACAGAGGCTGAGCTCGTCAACATGCCATCGGTCTGACCCATGATACTTACCCCGGCGGTGTTCTGAGGAACGTTTCCGACCATCTGCGGGTGGTCGACCGGTGGTGTGGCATTGGGAGAGTCGGGTTGGTCAGGATTCATCTCGATCTATCGAACCTTAGATCTGATTCTTTATATAGGAAAGGCTACGGAATATCCCCACAGTCGGCGCCAAATGTGAGATCGAAGATGCACACCAATGATTTATATTCGTGGATTTGGACGTTTGTATAAGAAATAATGTAGATTTCCTATGAATCTAGATGTTATTAAGATTGAATGCCGAGATCAAAATAACACAATCGAAAGAGAGTACAAAAAGATGATTATCGAGTTATCTATTCGAATTGTTCTTGATTAGGGTTGGAATGACGTGAATAAATCTCCACTTCTCCTTTAAATAGCCTTCGAACCTCAAATCTTCTTGTTTCGATCTTCCGGCCTCGCAATGGTAACGATCTTCCTGATTTGCAGAAGTCGCTTCGGCTGACAACAACTGGGTCTTTCTTCCTCGACATCATCCTCTATCGAGCTCGAGCTCGATCGCTTCACGTTTCGTGCCACATGGGCTTTTGATCGGCTTATGACCGAATGGGCCTAGAGGCTATCGTCGAGCTAAATTGTATAATCACGGACTGGACTCATGCTTATGAGCCTTTATTTTGTTAGTTTATTGGCCGGATTTCCTAGAGGGAAATCCAGCACCAGCAGTATATGGATCCTTTCTTAGGAAATCTTTTAGTTTCTCTTGCAGAATCCACTGGTTACTATTTACTTCAACAGACGAACTGTATATTTGTTACTTATCATCTGAGTTTTGAGCATTTTTCGTAGAAAATCTGAGGGATTCTGATGATAGAAGTAAGTCTTGGGTTGCTTATAGACATTGTGGACGAGGAGTGGATGAGGGAAACTCTGCCTAATGATGGTTACCCCCATTTTTCCCTTTCCACATTACACCTCAACATCATTGTATTTCCTCGAAAGTATCCATTTCATTTGTTGTGTTATATATAATTGTTTGCAGATCTCCCATTGCCTCCGGTGCTTGCTGTTAAGACTGATGATATTGAAGAAATCAGTATGTTTCCCTTCGTTGGTTTTGCTTTACTATACAGTGCTAGCTTGAATTCACAATGTTGATGCATATTAAAACACCCCAATTTTGAGATCTTGAAATGTCACTAGGAAACTGTAACATACTAGGCCCGGCCCATTTAAGAATGGTTTAAATGAATTAATTTGGCTACATATGTCACCAAAGTGCACTTACCTTTCGGTCACTTGTCCAGAGAGAACTCCAGAGTTAAGCGTGCTTGAGCTGGAGCAGTCAAAGGATGGGTGACCTACCGGAAAGTGACTCACGGTATCATGCAAGTGAGGACAAAACATGGGAAAAGGTCACGTGGTGATTGCAGGATCAGTAAATTACTCGGTCGGGCCTACGAAAATATAACGCATCGACCGTCAGACAGGGGTGGGGCCCACGAGCCCTATAGAGGGATGGGTGACTCACCGGTAGGGGCGGAGGGGGCGTTACAAGTGGTATCAGAGCTCAGGGAAGTCAAATTGGTTCTGTATCGGGAGACAATCTTGGGGTGTGAGGGTTATGGCTGCTCCAATTATGAGTCAGAAGGTCAGATATGGACCCTAACAAGATGCGGAATTCGGGGACGTTCCTGTTAAGTGGGGGAGAATTCTAACATACTGGGCCCAGCCCATTTGAGAATGGCTTAAATGAATTAATTTGGCAACCTATGTCACCAAAGTGCACTTACCTTTTCGATCACTTGTCCAGAGAGAACTCCAGAGTTAAGCGTGCTTGAGCTGGAGCAGTCAAAGGATGGGTGACCTACTGGAAAGTGACTCACGGTATCATGCGAGTGAGGACAAAACATGGGAAAGGTCACGTGGTGATTGCAGGATCAGTAAATTACTCGGTCGGGCCTACGAAAAAATAACGCATCGACCGTCAGACAGGGGTGGGGCCCATGAGCCTTATAGAGGGATGGGTGACTCACCTGTAGGGGTGGACGAGGCGTAACAAGTGGTATCAGAGCTCAGGGAAGTCAAACCGATTCTGTCTCGGGAGACAATCCTGGGGTTTGAGGGTTATGGCTGCTCCAGTTATGAGTCGGAGGGTCAGAGATGGACCCTAACAAGATGCGGAATTCGGGGACGAATTCCCGTTAAGTGGGGAGAATTGTAACATACCTGGCCCAACCCATTTGAGAATGGCTTAAATGAATTAATTTGGCTACCTATGTCACCAAAGTGCACATACTTTTTCGGTCACTTGTCCAGAGAGAACTCCAGAGTTAAGCGTGCTTGAGCTGGAGCAGTCAAAGGATGGATGATCTACCGGGAAGTGACTCATGGTATCATGCGAGTGAGGACAAAACATGGTAAAAGGTCACGTGGTGATTGCAAGGCCAGTAAATTACTCAGTCGGGCCTACGAAAAAATAACACACCGACCGTCGGACAAGGATGGGGCCCACAAGCCCGATAGAGGGATGGATGACTCACCGGTAGGGGAGGACGGAGGGTTACAGAAACCTTTGTGTATGTCTCAGACATAGTGAATCAAACATTGAAACTTTTTCGCTTTAAGGCTTTTGTTGAAATAACCACTTCATTGCGATTGTTTCAGATCAGGAAACTCAGGAAGAAGATGGAGAAGCTTGGCATGATCTTGCACTGGATATACAGTAAAAGCCTTACAGTGGGAACTTTTATACAAACTCTTGTTGTGTATAGTCAAAAAATTGAATTTGTGCCTTCACTTGTATTAATAAAACTTGGAGAGTAATGACATCGTCCAGCAGAAACTAGGCATGGGTTTCGGATATTCGGGTCGGGTCCGAGTCGGGTCCTTGCAGGTTCCGGGTTTAACGGGTATAGAATATAGGACTCATTTAAGAACCTGTGTACTTTCGGGTCGGGTTCGGGTCGGGTTCAGGTCGGGTCTTCTCGTGTTCGGGTCGGTTCGGGTCTGCTATTGCCATACCTGCAAAGACCCGAATTTTTACGGGTACTATTCGAAAATATCCAAAAAACCTATAAATACCCGAATAAACCTGTAAAAATATTCGTAAACTACATGTTCTTTCAGGTTTTTCGGTTACTAACAGGTTCGTAACAGATTACTAACAGGTTCTAATAGGTTCTAATAATTACTTAGTATAATATTTACAGGTTCCAACGGATACCCAAAAGACCCGCAGGTAAGACCCGGACCCAAACCTGTATCCGCGGGTCTTCGATTATCATACCCAACAGGTTCTAAACCTTGGACCCAGACCCGACTCGAACCTGACTTTTTCGGATCAGTTCAGGTTCGGGTCTTCGGGTCCGGATAAAAATGCCCAGACCTAGCAGAAACCATTTGTCACTTATCTCTAACTTGATTCCAACTAATTTTGTATTTTGTTCTTCGTGAAACTCGCTTGCATAACACAAATCAATTATTCATTTTTCTTTGTAGTATTGTACGAGTTTAAACTTAAGATAGTATGGCTTAGAGATGTCAGACGGGCTAATCCAAGTTCAAAAAGTCCAACCCAATGCGGTTTTAATTTTTTTTTGGATCTGGCAGATTGATCTGTGCGGGCTGCGGTCTCCACAATAGATCTATTTGGGCTCAACCCGCAAATTACAACCTATTTTGACATCTCTAGTATGGCTCAAAAAACAAAACAAAACTTAAGATGGTGATACAATAACAATACTAACATAAACTACTATGTTATATATACATCGTCAAATCAATTTCTAAATTGAAGCCATATTTTCTTATATTAAATTAAAAGATTATGTGCTTTTACCGAAGAGATTGAGCCGCCGCTGTGAATGTTTTTTCCTAGATTTTTTCCGCCATGCTTCTCATCCCCATAGCCCAAGCTTCCGTTCCCCAACCATGGTGATATCCTCTACTGCATCAATATGTTTCGCCGCCGCTCCTCCGCCGCCGTCGAGGCCGTCTAACTCGAATTTCGTCGTTTTTATGTTTCCTGAACCACCGGTTGTAATACCATGTCTCATATTACGTCAACGGACAGCTAACAAGTCAAAGAAATCTCACCAGAAGGCATTTTTGTAGTTTTTGGAAGTTCAAAGATATATTGACAATTTTATCAAAAATCGAACTAGAAAGCAACGGAAGGCAAACTAATCTGTTAATAATTACTAAAGATTATATAGAAGACGAAAATTGCACAAGACAGATTTTTAGACAGTTTTTAGGTTTATCGAAAAAAGAAACCGATAAGCCGTAAAATTTCCAAAAATCCTATTTTAAAGTTCTGAAAACTACGGGAGATCGAAACGGATTAATAAAATTATGAAAAATTATTTGTGGAGGTTCAGATAAAAAAATGACATCGGAGTATTTTTGCAAATTTTTCGAAAATTTATCGATTAGACGGGAATCGCGGATCAAGACGCGGAATAAAGTGGCTGGAGGAGGCCACATATCACTCCAGGGTGAATTGAATCTTGAAGCTTCAAAAAGAGGGATAGGTGTCACGCATCTATGTACTTTTTTATAAGAAAAGGACATATGTCCTTAAGAAACTTGGTGAGCAAGTTTTTCATGGCTATAAAAGAAGCCCTCATTCTTATCTCCAAACCACACAAAAAAAACCACAAACATCTCTTCCTCCTCTCCTCATCCAAGGCCACCAGCCTCTCCTCCTCCCCTTGGTTTCTTGCTTTATAAGAAAACCCCTAAATCCTTAAAAAAAATATCTCAAAATCTCTAACATAATTCTCAAAAATTCCTAAGCTTCCCAAATAATTCCTAAACATTTCCCAAGCAATAAATAGTACCTAAAAACCTAAATTATTCTAAACACTCTCCCTAAAACCTTGCTGGAGCTCCGCTGGATCGCTGGAATCTCGTCGGAGATTCGCTGGAGACTTGCCGGAGCCGCCCTTAGCCTCACTGTCCTCTCGCCGGTCTCCTCTTTAGTCATCGGAGGTTCACCGGAGTGTTGAACATTGAATAACCGCCGGAGTCAATGCGGTTAGACCGGTCAACTCAGGTGGTCAACACCGGTCAACGGCAATCAACGTTGGAGGTCTTGGCCAACCAGTCAGTCACTGTTCAAACTTGGTCAACGGTCAACTCAGTTGGGTCAATGGTCAATACTGGTAAACGCATGAGTCAACCTTAGTCAAAGTTCGGGTCAACAGTTTAAGGTTATCGAGGTTCGTCGGGTTCAGAGGTTCGTGGGTCTCGGAGTTTCGTTAGCCATTCTCGGGTCAAATATGTCATCTGTAAATCATTGTGAGTTGTCTAAAGCGTTGTGTGATGCATTTAGATTAGAATCATATAGATCCCGTAATTATGAAACCATAGTATTATAAGATTGCATACTCGGAATTGGAATATGATAAAACGGTTAGGTTGATTAAATAATTCGGTTAATTAATTAAACGGATAGGGAATATTACATGGCATGTTAGATAACATTTATCGGTGATTAGTTGATCGTATCGTTGTTTGTTTGATTGGTTGTTGCATTCATATAGAACGGAATGCTAGGGCTATATGTAAATATATATATATATATATATATATATAGTATACGAACGTAAATATATGAATCTATATACGGGAATTAAGAGTTAAATTAAAATACTGATAAAATACATAGCACACCATAGAATATGATAATCGGGTTGGGTTTAGTTAGAGGGGTTGTTTAAGTTAAATTAATTAACTAAAAATTAATTAGAAGTCCGGAGATTAATCTCAATCTAGCGGATTGAAAAAATTAACACAAAAGAATTTAAGAATTAAAATATATAATTTTGGGGCTGAGCCGTCTAAGGAGTTAGTAAGTTTACTAACTCTAATCTAGCGGTGAAATAATTGAATAATTGAATTTAAGGAATTAGATGAATAATTTGGGGCTAAAAGATTAGTAAGTTTACTAATACCATTGTAGCATATAAAATGAATTAGGGTTTAAACTAATAATTAAGATTAATTAAACCTAAGTAATTATCTGATTGGTGATGTGGTTAATGCTTGACTGTTTATCTACTCTGGTGTTGGGCCAGGTAGACTGTTGATTGTGTGATTATTATCTAATCCGGTGTTGGACCAGGTCGACTGTCGATTGTGTTATGATTTATCTACTACGGTGTTGGGTCGGGTAGACTCTGTTGGTGGATACTTACTTCGGTACGGGACCAAGTAAGTTTTGGTATGGTCACCTATTCTGGTACGGGAACAGGTAGTTCATGATGTGTTGATGAATGTGGTAGGACTTGCAAGATATAATGGGTACTGGGATTGAGTTAGTGTTACTATTTAACCTTACCGGTCTTGCGTGTTAGAGTCCCAACGAGTATGATTGTTTATATTACTGTTATTAGGACTCAATTGGGGGCGTTAGATCCCGCAAGTATAGAGATGGCGTTCTAGTACTTCCTTCTCGATTGGATCCTCGGGAGTTGAGTTCCTGGTTAGTTCATGTACCTTCGCGTAGTGGTCTGGTTAGGTGTTAACCTATGGAGCAACGTCGCTAGGTTTGTAGTCCGGAGACACGGGGTCGCGTCCTAGGGCTAGACTGCATGGAAACTTTGGCTATCTAGGGGTAGCCCAAGTCATCGCGTATCGATGGACATATAACAGTGTTCTAGTCGTAGGACTTTGTTTTTACGTCTAGGAGTCGTGGGAGGTTTTAGTTATAATGGAATATCTAAGTGTTCCCGTAGAAGTTTCCGAGTTTGTGTGTGGGGCCCATGATGTGAAGATTCTGTTAGTGATGCGTTAGTTAGATCGAGTCTAATCGAGGGCATGTGCCGTAGTGTTCTCGATTTCCTTAGTTGATGATTTGTGTCGTTGATTGTGTGTTGTATGGAGTCCATCACGTCTTGGTAGCAGGTGATCGGCTATTTTATTTTACTACTTGTTATTGATTGCTATTTTGAGTTTGGGTGGGAATATTATAGCGTTTAGCAGACTGTTTAGTTTGGAGCCAATTCACTGGGTAATCTTAGGTTGCTAATTAGACACATTTTGTGTTTTTCATGTTTGGCATAGCTCGGTGGACATGTAGGACACTCGGAGTAGTTTCGGGTTCGCATTTGGCTGTTGTTTGTTTTTGAATCATTTGGCTTTTCTTCGGTGTTGGATTTTCAGGGTATACCTGTTAAAATGATTTTAGAAAACATGTAGAATTAGTAAGAATATAATTTAAAATATTTATAATAATTAAAAACAGAACTATTCTCTGATTCGGTTAGTCCAAACCGAACACAACTCGTGGAAGCGGTACGGGTTGAAAAACTTTGTACCGTAGAAGCGAGGTAAACGGAGTCAAAATGGTTTGGTTTGAGCCATTGGCTCGAACTGGACCGTATATGGCTTTCGTATTGTGATGAACTCTTCTCGTTTGGCATGCGTATGTTCGATTGGTCATGTTCTTGTTTGATTTTTGGCCGGTCAGCTCGTCGGTCAGCGGATAATGAGAATGGGATATTACACAGGTTTCTCATGTTCCTCTGGAACCTCTTCCGTCAGGGGTCTCTCGCCCTTTGTCTATCACTCTTGTATTGTGAGTCATCGCCTTTTGCCGTCGCAGTTTGTCATCTTTCCAGCTGCCGGCTGCTGGGTTGGTTGTATCACATCGATATGCTCATTGGACAAGAGCGCATCCACATGTGGTCGTCAACCAGTCTTTGCTGCCGCATGGATGCTCCTCTCCGGAGCCTTTTACTCTTGCATGGAGATTTTCATGCGCCATTTCCGATTTTCATCTCGCGTCTCTTCGGCTGTCGATTCACACATGAGCTTTATGCATGAGGTCCTTTACTTTTTTAATGAGGATGTTACCAAACTTTTAATTTTTGTGTTTGTGAATTATTTTGTTCGGGCAATGAAATACCAAATGTGTCTCACGTTTCCGAAGATTTCATTTCACTGAATATTTTCGATGTTATAATCTCAAGTTGTTATAGTGTTATGTTTGTTCCTATCTTTTATGTAGATGTTTTTTGTTTTGTGTATGTTGCAGCCGTCGATTTAGTATGTTTGGCTTTTGTTTGTAGTCTTTTGAATAATTACTTTATGGATGGAGAGTAAGTTTTATAAAAGAATTTGATTTAACAAAAAGAAAATTAAAAAAAAAATTGTTTTGTTTTGTTTTATAACTTGTGTTAATATCGTTGATGCATCACGGATTCGAACTTTAAGGTGCAGGTTGTTGACAAAAATAAAACTAATATTACCTTTCTATAAAAAATAATTGACCTTACAAAAAGCACATTCGTTGGATTTTTGTAACAATTCTTTTTTCAGAGAAAAGAAAAAAGGTGGTAATAAAGTTGTGACTTGTGAGTGACTCTATGCATATCTAAACCGTCATTACAAATTTCTTTACCTTATCTTCAATTCAGCGATCGTGATCCATTTTTGGTTGTTATTTAACTCGAAAATATAAGCATATACACTAGACAAAAGAAATATGATAATTTATTTATAATTGGAGTTGAATGGAAGAAAAGGTTGTGGATAAAATAAGTTGAGCTGGAGTGGTTTACTTAAGAAAGTGCTGACCAGCTGAGTGAGGACCACGGTGGGAGACTGGGAGGTAGTTAGTTTAACCTTAATCACCTTGATCATCTGAACCCTTTTTACAACAAATAAAAAATAAAAATAAATAAATAACCTTGATCATCTGAGAGGACCGACTACACTTTATTTATTCAACCTCATTAAAAGTTCATTTTAAATTTGTTTACTATAGTTGGGTCTATATTATTATATACACACAGATTCTTATATTCTTTCTTTTTGTAAACAGATTCTTATATTCATAAGTATATTTTCTGTTAAACGTATTGATCAATAAAAGACATAAGTATTTGCAAAATTTGAATAGGTAGACATTTTTTTTTGGCAGCAATATTATATTTGATTAGGTCTAATGGACTAGTTCAGATAGTACAAGTCCGAAGCATTAGAATAAATACAAAGCAAAATGGGCTAAGGCCCAAACGGAATTGAGCAGAACAAACTCGGCGACAGATGCTTCGCAAACCACACGTGTCATTCCAGCGCGTCCACGTGGCGGGCATTCGGAAATTCAGTACATGCAACACCGGTAAAATTTTCCGACCACCGTGAAATCGCGAGTCACGCCTTCAGCTATACTACCTGCCAGTCTTTTCCATACAAACCATCAGTGAGCACCGCATATGAGATCTGATTCTTCATCTTTCGCTTCACGGCCAACTACTCTGTGCGCTCCGAAGAAGGTGAATCACAAAGAAGGATTGGCCTAGCTGCGATTAAGAACTTGTCGAGCCCGTTCAGCTCGATCGGGCCTTGGAACCAACGGCGGTGAGCGCGTAGCAGCACGGAAGAAGAAGAGGAAGGGTTCGAACAGCGTTGTGATGAGTAGCTCCGTGGAGAAAACTGGTGAAGTCCGGAATGAATCCGGGAGAAGAGGAAACCCGAGAAGGGTCGGGAGAAACTTCCGATATTAATCGGAATTATTAGACCCAGCAAAAACCGGGAGAAAAATACACACAAAACTAGAAAAGAGGAATATATACAACCCTAACCAACTGGCGCGACTAAAGAAGCCGGCGACCAGTGAGCGGGAAAGACAATTGGAGTTTTGTGTGGTGAAACGAGTAGAGAGAAGTTAGAGAAAAAATGAGAGAGAAGTCGAACCGTAAAAATATTTTAATAGGTAGACATTTTAATTTAAAAAAGGGTGGAGTCGAAATATTTATTTATTATTTTCTTTTTTTTTGTAAATAGTGAAAGTTTCAGGTTTTAGGCCTATAATTTTTCCTAGATTCGAAGACAACCTTTTGAAATTTCTATTTTAAAAGTAATTTTTTGTACCAAAAATAGTTTAAATCCGGGGCACAAAAGTACCAACCTCCTTAAACTATCACTAGGCTACCAATATCTTAGTAAAATATTTATTATATATGTGTTTGTTATATATGCATGTTTGTTATGAATTTGTATATGTGTTTGTTATGAATTTATGATATATATAAGTCATATGCAGATTCGGCCCTAAATCCATGTAGAGTAAACTCATGCTTATGACCCTAATTTTATAACTAAAATTTCGGTTTTTAATTTTAAATACCTAATGATAAAATATAAATTTCAACCGATGGCTATTTAATAAACCAAAAATAAAATAAAAATGAACAAATTTCATTTAAAATTGAATAAAAAGTAAGAAATCGTGTTTCTGTTCTTCATCAAATTTAAGAAGAAAAACATTATTTTTTCATTAGTTTTTAATATATAAAAGAGTGATTTTGAATCCATGTAATTTTTTTTCTATTAACTAGTAAAAAATATTCTCAAAACATGGTCACCAACGGAAGTCATAGTAATTTATATTATGGTATTGATCCAAGTGGTAAAGCGTTTGAATTTTTTTTTTTTTAAATGATGCATGGTTAAAATGCGACCAAGTTATAATGGTGTTATCGATGTGTTATCTTCCGCATAATGCATTATTATAGACTTATAGAGGAAGGTTTTTCTTTGTTAAAATGTTCCCACAAACATATGAAAATTTGAATTTAAGTTCCACTCATTAGTCACTCCGAAGGATTACATTCTACAATAACCAATAAAAAAACATTTGTTCAAATGTTCCACAAACACCCTATAAAAAAAAATGATTTTAAGTTCCACTCATTAGTCATTCCGTAGGATTACATTCTATAATAACCAAGTTAAATACATATTGACATAAAAGAACCCATCCATAACTATTTTGTAAGTTGAAAAAACTCCATCTTTTGATTACCCAATGGAAACAACATATATATGGAGTACAAGATGATCTTGAGAATCTAAACTAGTATTTGTATAAATCGTATCTGAAGTATAGATTGTCGTATATTCAAAGTAACATATTTGTTTTATAAACCCTTTATAATCCAAAATTAGGTAATTCTGTCAATACTGCTCTCTTTAATAGTTGGATTGAAGTTAGTGTTCAGTTCACTTTTTCTTTCAGCTTCTAATTGGTGCTTCACTTACTCTATAACCTAAAGTGCCGCGCTTGCATCCACAAACAGTCTTCAATTCGTAATTAATTAACCAAAGCAAAATAGAGTGATAAGCTTTGTCCTATTCTCGTTAATTTTAAAGAAAAACTGAGAAAGAAACTTTAGTGATTTGGACCTCGCTCATGAATATTCTCTAAGTTCTTTTATAATCTATAGTCAATACATGCGCACTGGTTATATAGAGATTCATAGTTGATTTTCTACTTGTTATTAATAGCACTATTTCTTTTGTTATTCAGTTGACATAATCAAATTTCAATCAAAAGACATTACTCAGATCCTTTACTTCGGATTTACGTTAGGTCACTCTCACATGGTCAGCTAATTAAAAGGCGGCAAAAGTCAGACACGTGGCTTTTATTGACTCTTTGCTACGACAATTTTTTTTTTAAAATTGCCCATTCACATTGTCTCCCATGTTTTCCTTTTTATATTATGAACTGGTTTAGATGGATTATCATTCAAATGCACTGGTTTATATGACTTTAACACATGTCATCTAAGCATTTTCACTCTTTTTTCTTCTTCTTAAAACTGTTACTTTTGGGTATATATTATATATGAATTTACAATCTAATTATAAAATATTTGCATTATTAGGAATTTTTTTTACACAATTCTTTTACATATCACACACAGATGACATGTGTTAAACCAAAACTAACAGTAACCTGATAATGTATAATATACATAGCTTATTTAAAATCATTATATGTTGACAAAAATAATATATATGGATTGTAAGTGCATGTGCTCTCGAACGAGCACTTTGCAGAAGTCAATTATAAATTGGCCTTTACGACCGCCCTCTATTTTTGATAATACATAGAAAAACTTATCATTTCAGTCAGATTCATGATCCCAATACCATTCTCTATATAAATGTATCAAGCATCTGATGAAATCACGCACACCATAGTATACCAGTTTGACATAAACATATAAACACCTTCCAAGGCTTCCATATTAAATTTGTCATTAGATAGCACTTAAACACATGGCTAACTTGAAATTTTTGATGTGTTTGTTCCTGATCTGCGTTTCGTTGTCTCGGTCATCAGCATCTCGGCCGCTGCAGCAGCGGTTTGCAAACGCAGTCGGAATTAAACGAGGGCGTATGATGAGAGAAGCAGAAAAAGTGTTGAAAGCTAATATGGAAAAGCTAATGGAGAGAGGTTTTGATGAGACCATGAGACTTAGCCCTGGAGGTCCCGATCCTCGTCATCACTGAGTACGAGCTCTCGTAGTTTAAAATTTGCTGAGATGTATATTTTTTTTTCTCGATCGAGAACCGGTTTAGAAGAAAACATATTGATCCGTTTGTATGTAGCCTTGTTTTGTTCGTTCGGTGTAACCAAAATAAATTGATGTATTTGTTCCTCACACATTTTATGAATTGTGCATGCTTTACGTTTATACGTTCTATTATAGTATATCAGTTTTGTACATGCAAGAGATGACCATGACATAAAATTCCACATCGGAAATTAGAAAAAAAATTTATATAACATATAAAATATGAGTTAATTTACGGGATAACAACATATTTATATCTAGACTTTGCTCAAATGTGACGATTACTACATGAATTTAATGACATGTATAAATATACATAGACTCATTTGTTTTTTCATTTACATATCTAAATTTTGAAGTTGTGTCTAATATATACGTCGATTAGGTCAAACTCATGACAATGATGAAGTAGATAATGAATCAATTGCTATATCATCTCTAACTGAAGAGTCATCTCACACATCAAATGCCACATCATATATTTTTAAAAAAAAATCAAAAAATTTCATAATTTTATATATAGTTTTTTGTAAAATGTCTAATTCTAATATTTTAGTTACATTTAGACTCAATATTTACCATTTTCATTTACTTCCCAAGAATCAAAGATTTTTTTTTTTTGGAAAAACATAAGTGGAAAATTGTGGTTTCTCTAAAAGCATGAGTTTTACCATGTCCTTCCGCTTATATTTTTCTAAAAATTTTCATTTAAATTCATCTAGAGTAAATAAAAACGTTAAAAGTAACTAAAATTATTAGAATCATATATATTTTTTTCAAAAATTATTTATAAAATTTTGAAATATTTAGAAATTTTAATTTTTAATAAATTTAGTTAAAAAAATAATAATGATGTGTCAGATAATGTGACATATGACTCAGCAATTAAAGATGATTTGTCAGCTAACTCATTATCCACCTCATTATTATCAATGGTTTAACTTGATCAATGTATATATTAGACATAGTTTCAAAGTTTAGGTATATAAATGAAAAATCAAATGAGTTCATGTATATTTATGCACGGTCATTAAATTTAGGTACTAATCATCATATACTTGAGCAAAGTTCATACATGAATATGTCGTTATCCCAGTTATTTTACTCATAACCAATTAATTTGAGTTAGAA
Organism: Orychophragmus violaceus; assembly: GCA_030180135.1. Lineage (NCBI taxonomy): Eukaryota > Viridiplantae > Streptophyta > Magnoliopsida > Brassicales > Brassicaceae > Orychophragmus > Orychophragmus violaceus. The sequence continues at coordinate 101,524,949 of CM058232.1, read as the reverse complement.
GTTTATAGAACTAATATGGTATTAGAATACAATCCACGTTATCCAATCGAATCCATAATCGATCCGATCAAAAATTTGAGTTATTGATCCTTATTAAATATTTCAATTTTTCTTTTTGACTACAAGATGGAAAAATAAAAGACCATATTTCTGTAACATTCATATTGGTGGCTCCGGATCAACATGAGCGCTTAATGATTGCCTGATTCGAGCACTACGTGCTAGTCTATCCGCCGTCTGGTTAATTGTGCAAGATATATGCTTGATTTCAAAAGACGTGAAAACATCTTCATTCTTTCAAACTCCTTCAAGTAAACTGCAATGGCTGACCAGTTCTTCGGTTAAGAAACTATCTTTACCACTTTGAAACAGTCCGTTGCAAATGTAATACGCCTTTGGTTAAAAAAACTTCATGCATTCCATAGCCCAAACCAATGCTTGAATTCCGCATGCAAGGGTGATGAACTATGTCTAATATTCATCGAGCCCATCATCACATTCACTCCTCTCTCATAACAGTTATACCATCCTTTTCCCGTAAAAACATTCTCTTTCTTCCAAGCTCCATCCGCGTAGCACCACTGACCTTTCTGGGAGTCACAATTCATGATCGTACATTTATTTTCAATGATCTTTGGAGCCTTGACAGCTACAGTTCTTTGTGCTCCTTCCCAGGTCATATACTTTGTTTCCACGAGCCGTAATGTTTCCTAGGGATCTCTATCAAACTGATTGTATACCATATTATTTATGCTTTTCCATATCTACCATAAGATCCATGGAAACTTATTATTTATCTCATGTGGTTGTAATTTCAAGAAAAAATAATCCATAATCCAATGTGTTTTCCTACCGAATATTTCAAAATTAATAAACAAAAAACTATATTATCTCGAAATGGCATTATTAGAATATAAAATCACATATCGAAAATATATCCTATACACTTCAGAAAATAACGTTTAAAAATGATTGTTTCGAAGAGAGAGAGGCGATTTTTTAGACGATCACACCTCTTGATCCGTAACTGCTCTTCTTCGGAAGTTACTCCGACTCGCCGGTTACCGGCGGTTTCTCCAGATCACCAATCCGACATAACTGCCGTTGCGGTTGATTCCCCATACCTATTTATACCCTTTTCAGACATCTCAATCCTTCTTGTTGACCAAAACTCAGAGAAACCATTTCCTCTGTTTTTGTTATTAATGGCTGGGAAATTGCGACGCAAGATGCAAGAGGTATCACTTGGCCTTGAAGATGAAATTGTTAGGTTACCTCCGGACCTAATCGAAGAAGCCCGCGAAGAGACGCGATTCTGCATCATTGCCAAACCGGTTAACCTACGGCGCCAGAATTTACGGGCCTTGATGTCGGCGTTGCCCAGGATCTGGGGCATCGGGGACGAAACGGTTGGTCGTTTGATTGAAGGCCAACGAATCCAGTACCTTTTCCAATCTGAAGACACTATGATGTCTGTCTTGCGCAGAGGACCTTGGTCCTTCAATGACTGGATGGTTGTGACTCAACAGTGGAGTCCAAATATCTCCGATGTCGATCTCCAACAGATTGCTTTCTGGGTCCAAGTCTGAGGAATCCCATCTCAATTCCTGACCCTACGCATGATTCGTCACATTGGCCATGTTATGGGCCAATTCATGGAGACTGATTTCCAGGCTGAAGCGGCAATGAATGTTGATTGTATCCGCATCCGACTTCTGTGCAACATTGCCAACCCTTTGAAATTTCAACGCATCTTCCAGTTTGGAGATGAGACGGCTATTCTCAAGTTCCGTTATGAAAAGCTCCGTGGATTTTGCTCAACATGCGGATGTATCACTCATGATACGGCGGACTGTCCGCGGTCCAACACGACGGGACCACAACTCCCACCACAGGATGATGACCATGATGATGATGACCCCAATGAAGGTGATGATATGCAACCAGATGCCGCTGACAATGAAGATATTGCTGAGAACGAAGGAGTGAATAACGTGGAGGAGGTCACTGAAGACACATCCGGTTCAGAACATGTGGTCAACAAGAAACGCAAAATTCCAGATTCTAGTGCTCCACTTTTGGTACCTTCTTGCTCTGAACTGAAAACGGTCTTGGTGGTTGATGAACTGTCAGAGAATTTGATATCAAGGAAGCGGAAGATACAAGCAGATGTACGTGAAAGTCGGACCAGTTACTGGATTCCTCGACAAGAAGCAGCAAGTGGATCACAGACAAGTAACGCATACGATCAACCAGAAAACAATGGAGATGGCACGGTGGGCCAGAAGCCACCGGAGCCGGAATGAATACAGCGTTTTGGAACTGTCGGGGCTTGAAAGGGTCCCTGACAGTTCGACGCCTAAAAGGGATTAAGGCATCTTATTCCCCGGACATACTCTTTCTTGTTGAAACGAAGAATCCTGATGATAGAATCCGTGATGTTGGTGCTCAGTTAGGTTATGAATTTGCCAAGTGTGTTTCTCCTCTGGGTATTGGGGGGGGTTTAGCTATGTTATGGAACAAGAATGTGGATGTTGTCTTTAATTATGTTGATGCAAGGATGATCGATTGTAAGATAAATAATAAAGGAATCTCCTTCTATTTGTCTTGTGTTTATGGCCATCCTATAAGAAGATTAAGACACGTTCTTTGGGAGAGATTGGAAAGAATTGCAATTAACAGGACTGGACCATGGCTACTCTGTGGTGATTTTAATGAAATACTACAACCTCATGAAAAGCAGGGTGGTCGATTACGAGATGCATCAAGTTTACAAGCTTTTCAAAATATGGTACAAACATGTAAAGTACGTGATTTACCTTACACTGGTAACAACATGACTTGGTGCAACAATCGTAAAGATAATCTTATACAAAGTTGGATAGACAGAGCCTTTGTCAACGATGAATGGATAGCAAAATTCCCTGCCTCAAGCGTAAGATACTTGGAAATGATCGAATCTGATCATCGTCCTGGCATTATTCATATACGTAAGGATAGAGATACAGGTCGTAAGAGCTTCATGTTTGATGATCGGCTGATTGAACATGAGGAATTGCGGTCTATAGTGACCACCGGATGGTCCTCTGTTTCTGATGATCAAAATACTTCGATATCAACTCGGATACGTCGATGCCGACACTCAATAGCTCAATGGAAAAAAACGGTAGCAACAAATTCGGCAAAACGAATAAAAGAGCTCATACAACAAATTGACTTGGCTCATACGGATCCTCATATCACCAAAGAAACCCTTGATAACATGAAATACCAGTTGTGCAAAGCGTACAGACATGAGGAAAGTTACTGGCACATTAAGAGTCGAGTCCGTTGGATGGGTAAAGGTGATCGCCATACTCGATTCTTCTTTGCCGCCACACGGAATAGAAGAGCTAGGAACAAGATCATAACAATCAAAGATGATCTAGGGACTGATATCAGTGGATCCAGAGATATTGGAAAGGAAGGAGTAAGATATTTCTCTCGACTTTTCACTACAACCACAACTGGTAACATTGATGCCGCTTTGGCAAATATACATCCTGTTGTTACGGAGGAGATGAATAACGAACTTACCAAGGATATTTCGGCTGAGGAAGTTAGGCGCAGTGTTTTCTCTATAGGAGCTAACCGTACCCCTGGGCCTGATGGTTTAACAGCTAAGTTCTACCAAACATATTGGGAGATAGTAGGACCGGCTATCGTTGATGAGGTACGTCGTTTCTTTACTACTGGTATGTTAACAGATAGTACCAATCATACAAACCTCTGCCTTATTCCGAAGATCACAACACCAAACAGTATGAAGGACTTTCGACCTATTGCTCTTTGTAATGTTATTTACAAAGTCATTTCAAAGATCATAATGTGGCGACTGAAAAAGGTACTAGCTCAAGTGGTTTCTGAGAATCAAGCAGCGTTTATCCCAGGACGGTATATTACTGATAATGTGATGATCGCTCATGAAGCTTTTCATGCACTCAACACGAGAAAACGATGCGCTAAGTCCTATATGGCGGTGAAAACGGATATTAGTAAAGCTTATGATCGTATTGAGTGGAAATTCTTAGAGTCGGTGATGCGGAAAAAAGGGTTTTGTGAACAATGAATTGCTTGGGTTATGGAATGTGTCTCGTCTGTATCATTCTCGGTACTTATTAATGGTAGCCCTTACGGACACTTTTCCGGAACACGAGGATTACGACAAGGAGACCCGTTATCCCCTTATCTGTTTATCCTCTGTGCAGATGTCCTCAGTTCTTTACTGCATCAGGCTGTATTACAACACAAATTACAACCGTTACGCATCTCCGTGGGTGGACCGAGTATATCACATCTTCTTTTTGCTGACGACTCCTTATTTTTTGTGCGGGCAGATCAGCATAACTGTAGAGAATTAGTTCGCATCTTTAACATGTACGAAGCAGCTTCCGGACAGCAGATCAACTATGAAAAGTCTTCGATAACTTTTGGCCGGAATGTCTTTCCCCACACACGCGAAGGGATAATGACCACGTTAAGTATTCCTAATTCAAGTGGAGCCGGAAAATATTTGGGACTTCCAGAACAGTTTGGACGAAAGAAAAAGGAAATGTTCCAGTACATTAAAGACCACATCAATAACAAGATTAATGGTTGGCAAAATCGGTTCCTCTCGCAAGCAGGAAAAGAAGTACTCATTAAATCAATAGCCTATGCTATGCCGGTGTTCTCAATGAACTGCTTTCAATTACCTCAAGAGCTATGTTCCGATATTGATAAACTTATTTCAAGTTACTGGTGGGGATCGAGTAATGGTAAGAAGAAAATGTCATGGGTTGCTTGGAAGAAGATGACGAAGTCAAAAAAATCGGGTGGTTTGGGTTTCAGAGAACTTTATTATTTCAATCAATCACTTCTGGGAAATCATTTCTGGAAGATTATTGGCAGACCCGACAGTATGGTTTTCAAAGTCCTTCAACATCTTTATTTCAAAAATGGCAACGTATGGACCACTGTTGCTGGGAACAGAGCATCATATGGCTGGAAATCTCTTCTTTTTGGAAGAGAACTTATTACCAAAGGATTACGACATGGTATTGGTAATGGACATAACACATTGCTCTCGGATAGTTGGTTACCAACGGACCCGCCTCGTTCACCTAAATTACTTCCATACACTAATCCTCTCCTACATGTCCGAATACTCATCAACCACCAAACAAAACAATGGGATGATGACATACTATCTGACCTCATAGATTGCAATGATCATCACTTGATCCGTAAGTTGTATATTCCTACCATGGAAACAGAGGACTATCCGGTATGGACCCACACCTCCACTGGTGACTTCTCCGTCAAATCCGGTTACTATATAGCAACTTCCTCAGGCCGAATATCAGAAAATGAGAAACCTCCATTAGCAAATGAACCGGAGCTGGCTCAAGCAATCTGGCAAGCGGATACTGTCCCAAAAATACACCACTTTCTTTGGAGGATAGGCTCACGAGCGTTAGGAATCAAGGACATCTTACAACGCCGAGGACTAGTTTTAGATACAGAGTGTGCAAGATGTTGTGCTCATGAAGAGAATAGTGATCATGTTTTCTTTACATGTAATTATGCACAAGCAGTTTGGCGACTATCCGGTATACCTACTTGCTTCCTTATGAATACGCAGAACTCTGTCCAAGCGAAGCTGCTATACTTATTGAGGATGGGAAACAACCAGCAATTGCCAAGAGACGTACGAATCCTTCCTTTTTGGATTCTCTGGAGACTTTGGAAAGCGCGAAACGAGCTTTTCTTCAACGCAAAAGCCTTGACAGCAGAAGACACTTATACTCGTGCGGGTGACGACGTCCGTGAATGGATAACGGGAACTCCTGATGCAAGTCAATCAACGAACTGTCGTCATGCCGTGGCTAACCCATTAAGGGCATCACGACATTGGACCCCGCCTCCTCGTGGATGGGTTAAGTGTAACTATGATGCAGCCCACCGTACGGGAAACACAAACTCTGGCATGGGTTGGATCATTCGGGACAGTTTTGGAACCTTCCTTGCATGTGGAATGGGTAAATACGAAGGTCGCATGACACCGACTGAATCCGAATTCTCAGCGTTAATTTGGGCTATGCAAGCATGCTACGCTCTACAATATTCAAACGTTATATTTGAAGGAGACAACCTTACCGTTAACAATAGTCTCAGTGTGATCTCTTCAATCCCTAAATTCAGGAACTATTTGTTAATGGTTCAAGCATGGAAAGCTATGTTCAGGGGAGCACTATTTCGACATGACTATCGTGAATGCAATCGATGTGCAGACTTGTTGGCCAAGAAAGCAGTTTTGACTGATTCCTATTGGCAAATATTTCATTGTTGTCCTCAATTCCTTAACAACTATCTTGTAACAGACTATGATTATTAATATATGTTAGCTGATAAAAAAAAAAAAAAATATATCCTATATAATATATACTCCCTCCGTATAAAATTAAACTAAGTTTAAGAGATTTTTTTTTGTCTAAATATAAATCATCTTTTCAGTTTTCAATGTAAAATTAATGACATGTTTTAGTCTTTTGACTATTTATATTCTGCAGATTAGTTTATGATTGGTTAATTTTTTTTTCAAACTAGTAATAAATGATAGTTTAGTTTAGAAAAATACAAAATTTAATGATTTCTTAATATGTGTGCAAAAACCTTAAATCTAGTTTATTTTTATACAGAGGGAGTAATGAATATGATAAGGCTAAAAGACCATATAATAGATTTCGTTTTATATAACAAGAAAATGGTAAGTAAATTATATGAAAAGTGAGACTGAAATAGTTTAGTTTATCCTGTCCTAATTCTCTAATGGCTCGTGTGGATATATGATTTAAAACTATGTTTGAAAAGTATACATTCTTTATGGACTTTCTCCTCATCTTCCACCAATAAAACGTATACATAAAAAAAAAAGAGATAGTGACTGAAGTAAAAAAGAAACTATTAAATCGATTAGACCAGCTGATACACTAACCAATACTTTTAATTTGGTTTACAAGATCCACCAAAACTTGTGTGTATTGTGTATATGAAGAGTATGAAACTGTGTAATGCAAGAGATCAAGTAACTTGTTACAAAAGAAATGATTCAAAGTAACTTACAAAATCAATGAAAAGATATATCAACTATCTATAGGAAGAGGGTACCTACAATATCTCTCATTCTTCATACACATAAAGAATCTCTCATAAGCCGAAGTCATTTGAGTCGCTGTAAACATCGAAAGTGCGTAATCCTTACAAGCTTTTCCCTTCATCTCCAAAACCCTAGACCCATCTTTTACAACAGAATCCAACGTCTCAACAAGAGATCTCACGTTTGGAGAAAACGTATACCCAAAACGCTCATCCACAACCACCGTCCCAACAATGCTCGGGTAATTCGGCGCCACAACTGGTTTCCCACACTGCATTGCCTCAATGATCGTCAAATCAAGCCCTTGAGGTCTCAGAGTTGGATTCACAAACACATCTAAAGCATTATAGAAACCAGAGAGCTCTTCTGGTTCTAAAGAACCTAAAACCCTAACGTTTTCACCAAGTTCCGCGTATCTTTTCCCCCAAGGACCAGATCCAGCCACAAGTAAAAACACTTGCGGGTGCGTTTTAGTGATCAAAGCAAACGCTTCGTACAGAAGTGGATGTCCTTTGTCTCTCACCAAACGTCCAGAGACACCCATCACAATAACTTTCCCATTACCATCAGGAACACCGTGTTTCGCCCTGAACCTAGCTCCAGATTCAAGGGAGTCCTTGAACTTTGTCTGGTCAACGCCGTTGACTATAACGTGAACGTTTCTCTTAGGAAGCTGATAGATGTTAACGAGAACTTCACGCGCGCTGTTGCTTATGCAAATGTGATGTTTATACTTCGGGAAGAATCTGATTTCATCGACTAGTCTAGGCATCGTTTGTTGAAGATCAGAGCTAGAATGATCATTCAAGTGATAAAGATCTTGGAAAAGCTTGGAATGCATAATCTCGTACCAAATACCATGCCATGTCACAGCCACGTTACCGTTAGGGACCATTTTGATTCGCCAATGAGGCAGAGAAACACTCTCAGTGTGAACATAATCGAAAGGATGATCTCCACCGTTGATTCTGTGGAAGATCTCGAAGGCATGAGAGATGTTATGTGCGCCGTTTTCGTTTGGAGAAAAGTAGATGTGTAGATCTCCTTTGTTGTAATACTCTTCTTGGTTATTATGGTTGCTTCTGTCGGAAGAAACCGTGAAGACATGAATCTCGTGGCCTCTTGAGGCAAGGGAAGTGTAGAGAGTGTATGCGTGACGCTCCATTCCTCCAGGGATTGAACCAACGGGCCATGATTTGCAGAAGACGGCGAGTTTTAGCTTCTCAGAGATTGGTCCGAGAGAGAGTTTGTTCCAAGGGAATGTTAGGTCTCGAAGATCTCCGGCGAAGGGAGGATACTGCGGCGAAAAGGTCACCGGATAGTAATCCAACTGAGAGAAGAAGATGTAGTAAGAAGAACAGAAGATGAGTGCTAAGGTTATGATTGTTGTGAATCTGAATGGAAGTGAAGTGGAACAAGAAGAAGAAGAAGGAACTGTTCTTGCAGGATGATTCTTGAAGGCCATTTTCTTGGTTTCTATTTTTTTTTGTGAATTTGATTGCAACTATTGAAGATGATTTTTTTGCTTAAAATTCGGATCTTTCTCGAATTTTTATTTCAGAGTTCGATTCTCAATGGAATTGCACATGGCTTAGGTAGTTTTATATGCTCTCTACATTCAATTAAGTCAACTCTCTTTGAATTAACAGGGATATGTTGACCCCAAAAAAAAACTGGGATATGCGACTGAACCGGGGACATTCGTCTGAATTAGTTCCGGTTTGGTATTTTGTCCGGGACACGTAGGCGTTATTACACAGTCACACACTTTTACACACGTGTTATTCCCCTAATTTCTCGGGTTCTTTAGGCGCGTGACCGACCTCAAGCGCGTGTGTTTACGCTAATCTCGCGACGCCGCGGCTCACAATCGCTTCCTAGGGTTTCGTTATTGCAATCCCAGTCAACGTTCATGAACCACGGATCCTAACCCCATTCTGATTATCTCACCGATCTTCAATTCCTTGTTTCGAATCCCCAATATTGGCTCTGTGGGCAAGAAACCCTAGAGAAACCCTAAATTTTCCGTTCAGAGTCAACGAGGGAATGGCGTCTGGTGCTATAGCTGGTGGTGGACTTTCGAAAACGAAGCATAAATTGAGCGACAGTGGCAACAAAAGCCAAAAACGATCGAAGCCCACGTTGGCGGCGAGACAGGAGAGGCCAGTTCCGCTTGTGTCTTCGTCGAATTCGCTTTGGTCGGAGGATAATCATCATCAGATGGTGAAGATAAGTCTGAGCTCAATTTCGAAGCTTGAAGTCAAGAACTTGAAGCGGAAACTAATGGCTGAGCTGGAAGAAGTTAGGAGCTTGATCAAGCGGTTCGAACCTCGAGCTAACAACAACGTCGGAGATTTTGGGCACGGGCCCAACAAGAAGCTCAAAACAGCTAACGGTGGTAAGAAGGGTGGACATGGAACTGCTGATAAAGATACTGTTCAGATTTTGAAGAACTGCAACAATTTGCTTACGAAATTGATGAAGCATAAGTTTGGATGGGTTTTCAATACGCCAGTGGATGCAACTAGGCTTGGTTTACATGATTATCACACTATTGTTATGAAGCCTATGGATTTGGGTACAGTGAAGACTAGGTTGAGTAAGAGTTATTATAAGTCACCCTTGGAGTTTGCTCAGGACGTGAGACTTACTTTTAACAATGCATTGCTGTATAATCCTGTGGGGCATGATGTGCATAGTATGGCTGAGTTCTTGTTGAAAATGTTTGAAGAGAAATGGACTCCGCTTGAAACACAGTACGAGTCTCTTAACATGAGGCAACAACCAGCCCGTGATATCGAGCCATTACCATTACGAGCTCCTACACCTTCCTCGTCTCCTCCTCCTCGTCCTCCTCCCACAGTAGTTGAGAATAGGACTTCTGAGAGAGCAGAATCTATGACAAACGTAGTGGAACCTGCAGCTCTAACAGTTTCCCCTGAGAAGCGTGAAGAGGAAGAGGCATCTGGAAATAGGGACTTGACGTTTGACGAGAAGCGGAGACTTAGTGAAGACCTTCAGGATTTGCCTTTCGACAAGTTAGAGGAAGTTGTTCAGATTATAAAGAAGAGGAATCCAGAACTCGCTCAACAAGACGATGAGATTGAGTTAGATATTGATAGTCTTGACCTCAAAACGCTTCGGGAGCTTTACAGATTCGTGACCGAATATAAGGAGAGCTCGAGCAAGAAAAAGGAAGAACAGGGATTGAGCTCGGAAAGAGATGCTGAATATGTCCACAATAGTGTCCAAGAACCGGTGAGAGCAAATAACTAGTTGCCATTCTATTCTCTTGCTTTTCTCGTATCTAGACTCTAATGATATCATGTTTTCTCTTTCGTGCTCACAGAACACTCTAGTAACTGGCCCTGAATCGCCAAAAGTTGCAGAATTAGGTGAGACTTTAGTTCATAAGTGCTATATTAGTCTTTTAGTCCCACTGCAATAACTCTTACTTTAATTTTGTTTATGACATTTTAGGCCATGCTGGTGGATCAAGTAGTTCTAACAGTTCTAGTAGTGGATCAGGCTCGTGTTCTAGTGGTAAGTGTTGAAACTTGTTTACCATTCTTCTCTCTTATCGGCATCTCATTTCCAAACCAGTTGACTTACATTCCTCTTTCCTTATGCAGATTCTGACAGTGATAGCTCAGGGCATGGATCTGATACCGGGAAATAACCAAGATTGTGAAAGTATTTAGCATAGGTGAGAGCCATCGTGTTGTCAATTTCAAACTTGGTGCATCCTTTTTTCTCCAACTTCCCTGTCAGATTGTTTCTGTATTAGGGTTCTTGTTAACTGTACATCAAATTGAACATTTCAAGTTTTGTTTCGGCCTTGTCATCAATCGAACAGGCTTGTTCTGTACTGAATTGTTTTGCTGTCTTATGTGTTCATAATTGCTCTCCTATGGCCGTTACTGGATTCTCTCCACTGACCAGCCTTGCAGGGCCAGATCGGAGAAAGTTCACGAACTGGTGGTTACATGGAACAAAGTCAATTTTATGCTTGTATGTGAAGATATTTGATTCTTTCAAACACCCAACTTAGATCCATCTGCAGATTCTAAATGAGCTAATTCTTAAGTCTGTTTTCAGATGTGGAAACAAACATGTGCAGATTCAAGGATTATTCAATCCATCTTTCAAGTTGTGCTTGATAGTCTTCTGGTTTTAGGATCGGTAAGATGGACCTTTGATGAGCTCAGGAGCAACGAGAGTCGGATATCCCAACTCTATGGCTTCAGACAGAAACAGGCAGTGTTCGTTACCAAAGAGGATCAGCTTGATGAACGCTGCAATGTCTTTTGAAGGACAATGTCTCTTACCCTCTTTATACAGAGAAGATCTGTCCTTATTTGATCAAACAAACATGTCAACGAAACGGACGGCCTGATTCTTATTACCAGAACTGAAGATGGCAAACGAAATCCTCTATGCATATCATCGAGATCCCTTCTCAGGGAGTGTTGAGCTCAAGAACATGAAGTTCTACCATCAATGGTTTTTAGACCGAATGTTTTTATAGCAAGCCAAGATATGCTAAATTTATGGTTATTCATTGTCAAAAAAAAGTTTGCATTAAGAGCAGATTAGCTCGTTTATGTTTAATAAATCATCAAAATGATTCTCACTATACACCACCAACGAATTTTAACTATTACTAAATGATGCGAGCATAACTCTCACAATAGCTCCCACTGAGAATCTTCTGATTTAAGTACCTGTGAGTCGATGGCTCCCTCCTCGTGCTCAGGGTCTTCACTGGCCAGATCAGAACCCATATCTGCATCGCCGAACCAAATTGCAAGCTGCTCATACTCCTCCTCTCTTCTTCTTTTCGTATTTAAAGCATCCAAGATCTTTCTCTGTTGGTGATAGAAATAGGTAAACTTAAGCAATGGGAGAAGAAAGGGGTGCGATAATATACGATGATGTAAGCCAAATCCAAAGTCTAAAATCAGTCAAAGTTGATCTGTAATCTAGACTAGTATTCATTGGCGAGAAACAAGATTTTAGGTTTATGACAACAGACATATCTAAGAGACAGAAGGAGAACACAAGCAACCTTTAATGATCTGAGCTTCTTGGTCCTAACATGCAGTGCATAGAGTGCATTGTCATCAACATACAAGGGGTCTTCTCCAAATGTCATGCTGGACAATGCTTTGGTATCCAGTGGAGCAACATCAGATTTGCCATTAATCACATCATCTGGACTATCTAAAGAAACAAAATGTGTTGCACATGTTACAAATAATAAAACAATACCATAACCAGAGATGAGTATAACTAAAAAACTAGAGAAAAGAGTCAGTGAAGCACCAACCCTCATTAGAGATTCTCATGTTTGCCAGATTATCTTGAACAAGTGCATCTGGAATCTTTGTCTCGGTTGGATTTAGAGTTAAAGTGTTAGAGATCTTAGACTCTTCATCGGTAGTTATTGGTTCTTCTTCACCGCCATGTGTAGACCCTGATGTCAGATTACCATTACGGTACTCATGGAGCAATGGAGCTACAGAGAGTGTTTCTCCATCAGACAACGATGAAGAGGCTGGTAAATTCTCCATCTTTATATCCTCTTCCACTTGTTCAACAACCTTAACATTTCCTGAAATGTCAAAGTTCTGATGTGATGGTGGATCAGAAGCAAGCCTATCATGGTGTTGGTGCAAATCAGAAGAATGGTCCTCTGCAGATTCACCTGGTTCACCTCTTACCGATTCCCATTCCGAAGGATCACTTGATTGTAAACAGAGAGTGCTCTGTCCAAATATAGAAACAATCACCCATTCCATTACACTCTATAGTCTATAACATCATTTTATTAGATTGAATATGACAAGAATCAACAATGGAATACCTGGGAAGCGAAAGTGTCCACCTCCACAAGTATCGTTTCAAGCTTGTTGCAGATCTTACCAAACCATGCCCTTCCTTTGGATTCTGCAGGACCCATGGTTTACACTACAGAATTATGCAGAAAGACAGCAAAAAGGTACAAACTTTGGTTAGGTAACAACATCATCTCAATAAGGAAAGAAGATGAAACAGTTGTGATAATTCAAACGCGAATGGATGATAAGAACATGAAAGTGTTAAACTTAGAAACAGCTAAAAAACCCTGAAGATTTTGCCATCATCAATAGGTTTAAAATTTACCCAAACTTTTGCTATTTTCTCGGAAAAGTGAGTATGTAGAAATACTATAGACAACTCTCTGGAGTTTGTGATCAAAGCACGAAGATCGCTGAGAAAGAGAAACTCATAGACGCATCGAATTACATAAAAAAACGAGACTTTCAGATGAAAAATTCAGAAAGATATGGAAAGGAAATAAACCCTACAATTGAAACTGAGCATCGATAGAAAGACGGAAGGAAAGAGATAAGAATTACCTGAGAAAGTAAGGAGGAGGAGACTACAACATAACATAGGACTATGATCAAACGAGAAAATAACCTGAACATAATCATCGCTTTTATTTATATACTAGGATTTTAAGGGAAGATTTTTTCATTTACTTTTGTTTGTGAATAAATCTATTTCGGGTCATATATGGGCCTCATATGGGCTTCTGTTGAGTATTTTTAATAGGCTTTATATTTAAAGCCCAGTAGAACTCTTACGTGTATGCATACGTCTGTGAATGATCCAACGTGGATCTTGCCACGTGGAGGAGATGACCAAAGAGAGGCATGGGTCTGGCGATAATCTACTTTGGAAGATGTGAGTATGGATTATCCCACTCTATATCGTCCCATTCCAACTTTTATTTTATTTTATGTTTGTTAAATTCCATTCACATTTGATGATGATGTGTGTATATAAATGCAACTCTCTCAATACACACATACACATCATACTGTATATTTTATAATTACATCTCATATACACATTCTTGTAAGAGATCATAGAGATTGACATGGCGACTTCCACCTTCTCATCTCGTGGTGCACAAACGATGAACACTATGTTCGTTAAGTAAGTCCACCTACTTGCATGCCATATTGATAATGCAGATCATATACAAGATCGTAAAAATTGTGTTTATTTTACACATGTAATATATATATATATATATATATATATATATAGGCCGATGCTTAGAAAATCGATCCACAAGAAGACCGCGTCCCACGACATTGTGAGGGAGACGGTGAAGACTGATGGCGCCGGCGCCGGAGATGAGATGAAGACTATGAGAGGTTTCTCAGTCGCCGGAGAAACGTCGTCTTCAGCGGCTAGTTGGATCCCACATGAAGGCACTGGAATATACTATCCAAAGGGACAAGAGAAGGTAATGCAAGACGTGCCTCCACCGCTAACTGGTTCTCTTGATCACACTCTCTTATCACCTCGATCTCATGATCACAAAATTGTTCTCTCTGTCTAAGTCTAATTATTGTGGTATGATAATGAAACATCATATGTGTGTAATTATAAGTGGATATGTATGGTCATATAACCCATGATAATGAATAATAATGATGATGATAGATAAATGAAATGGGTTAACTTACTTAAGTACTAATGCATGTAGCAGAAACCGCTGTTTTATGCATGTTTTCATTAATTTGTTTGATGATTACTTTGTAAGGACTAACCCTTTAACTAGTGTCCAGCCTTATTTAAACATTTTGTTTAGTCCATTTATAATACCGAATTTTTTATTTTTATACTGATATTTACATCTTTAGAATATTAATCCAATTGAAATTAGTTTTTATCATTACTAAAAATGCGATTTTATAAGAATTTTATCAATAAAAAAAAAATTGCAGAATAAAAGAACGTGAAAACACAAAGTTATTAAGTGAAAAAGTGAATTTTAGATAAATTTGTGGAATCTTTATATTCTATTATTCCGCAAAAGTTTCAATCAAACAAAATTTATTCCACAATTTTTATTCAGCAAATTTTAAATTATTTTCACAACTTAATTTTATTTTCTACGATTTTGTAATTTCTTAAGTATTATCAATTGAAGCCTAAGTAGTAATTAGAACGGCAAGTAGTCTTAACAGAGAAGACAATTGAACGTGGGACAAAAACTAGTCTTTGTCCTCAAGAACCACAGGATTACTTCTACTATCAGACAAGAAACAAAGGTGGCTTTTTCTTCTTCTTCTTTCAGTGAGATCCTTTGAACAAATGGCTCTTCTTCATTAAAATCCTATCTTGGGGAGAAAATAAAATTACAAAAAACAATGTCAGAAAATATGTTTCTTTCTGTAAAGGTAGAAGCTTTGATTGTGTTGTGATTTGGGTGGTTTAATGGCGCTTGCAAACATATGTTTGTGTTTCAAGTTTCCGCTACTACAATCTTCTTCTTCTTCCTCTTCCACATTCAACACTTTAGTCTCACTTGGGAAACCTTCTTCGATCGGAGCAGTCTTCATGGGAAGTAACAGATTCCAAAGGGAATGATTATCTCTATAGGCTTGGCATGGGACGTATTCATCGGAGATTTCCTTGGGAAAAATTGTTAAGTCTCTCTTCTTCTTCTTTCTGGACTTTGGAAATTGGGTAAGTCCTAAGAAACTAATGTATTCTTCATGTTGATAGATAGTGTCGCTGCTTGTGGAGTTATATATCTGTTAACTTGCAGCTGGTATTGTGTTTGATTACCGTCAGAAGGCCACAAGGTCCTTTGAACATCTCCAAGGAGATTATTACATTCATGGTAAATTTGGTAAAAGGTCAATTCCAAATAACTTTAAGATATGTTGTGACTTCTCTGCTTTTATACCGCATAGATGATCTTAACTGAGTTTAGTGCTCTTTGTTTAAGAGGGAACACAAATGACAGTGAACAACTAGATAGTTGTCTGTACTCTGATGAAACTTGCGGATAATCCTACAAGGGTAAGTGTGGGACAAGACTGGAGAGAAGCTGACATTTGTAAACAGAGTTCCTCTCATTCATCCGACTCTCTACGTTTCGTCATTTGGAATTGAATTACGGAAAGGAAAAGATAAACCTTGGGGCTTCATCTCGCAAGCGTATCTAGTGTTGCTAACAAGTGCACCGGCATGGCTACAAAGGCTCACGATAGCAGGGGCATGTCCGTAATAATTTCGCCCTTCGTTCACAAGAACTACCGGGTCCTGAGGTCTCCGGTGCCACACGACTTTCTCGGGAACCAAATCGTTCACACCGGCTTTTTCCCAGTAATGAGTGCCCTGATAGCTCTCGTATTTGAACAAACCACATAGACGAGCTTTATGACCGCTCGGTCCCACGTGAACCTCTTTGCAACGTTTACAAACTTTTGAAGGATAAACAAGCAATAGTTTCTTCAGACCAGCTCTCACTTTCTCCCACGCCATCAGAGCGTTTGCTCCAACATATTTGAGATCTTCAGTCCTGATATCTTCTTCATCCAAGATTTGCGGAAGTTTCGAATATTGCAGGATTTCTTCGGGATGGATGGCTCCTGCTTGACAACATAGTTCCAAGATAGCGGGAACACGGTCATAATCAAACCTCTGTTGGTGTCTGATTACACCTTGATACATGTTGTGTAAGTGGAAGGATTCGACAGGGACAAGTACATCGTTTATGGAGCCTGGAACCCATTCGTGTAGCCTGTTGTTTCCACGCCTTATATAACTACGGCACGTTTCAATCAAATGTCCTTCTTTGCCTACAAATACTTCAGAGCAGAATCTGAAGTCATTTATCAAACAGAGTTCTTGATTTAATAGAGCATATGAAATAATTTTAAACGCTTACTTGCATGTCAAGACAGGAAACACTTTAAGAAGCAGGGTGAGGTTAGTGAGTAGATTTCGTCTGGCTTTAAGGATTTCTTTAGCAACAGGAACAATCTCTTGAATAGGATAATCTTTTGCTCGGTTTTCGATTCTTCTTTGGATCATTGGTCGGATTCTTCTAAGGTTGTTGAGCATCGATTTGTTGATTCTTGAAGGCGTAGTTGAGAAACTAGCTGAGCTCAAATGTTGCCACACTTTATGTCTCCAATTCGCCATAGCCATATTAATCTAGCAATAAGTACAATGAATTAACAGACATGAAAGTGGAACTCAGATCCTATAATCATATGAATCTTATATCAATTCGAGATTAATCTAAGTGTGGCAGTGCAGATTGATAACAACAGAATCGATTTGAACAGATTAAAGACAAAGAAGTCCGATGGGTCATAAACATCGAAAAAACGAACGAAACATTTCGTCGAGCACCTTATGATCAAGTTCAAGGTAAAGCTAGCACCATATTCGGGTTCGTATCGTAGA
Source organism: Orychophragmus violaceus (assembly GCA_030180135.1). Taxonomy (NCBI): domain Eukaryota; kingdom Viridiplantae; phylum Streptophyta; class Magnoliopsida; order Brassicales; family Brassicaceae; genus Orychophragmus; species Orychophragmus violaceus. Next base: position 101,507,506 of record CM058232.1, on the reverse strand, counting down.
AACAACAAAAGGGATAGGATGCAATCAGAGTAAGCTCTGCATCGTATACCTGATTTCCCAAGCGAAACGATTAACTGAAAACAAGTATTCTGAAAATTGATTTAAGCCGAGCGACGGCGACGAAAAGGATTCACTCGTCGGAACAATGGATCTGGAACCTCAGCCATAAATGTATAATACACATTGAATGGCCCTATTGCAGTACATTTTGGGCCTATAGTTCTAACAAATTAGTAAAATGGGCCGGACCATCTCTAAACAGGCAGCCAACTCGTGAAGATGTGTTAACATTGTTAGCAGAATGTATGAGAAAGATGGGATATCGCGAATAGATGTTGATAAGTTTCCAAATCAAGGTAATATCTCTGTCTTACTCTTACAAATTTTTCAAGATATGAAGGGTTTGTTTCATGACGATGGTAATGGTATGAACAGCAAACGGTGGTAGCGTTGCTGGAATCAGATTACCCGCCCATTAAGGAACAAAAACTCATCACGGAAACAAAGCTTTCCAAGGAGTACATGAAGAACATTGACGTTTAATACCAAATACACACAGATTTTTTATATTGTTCTCACTGCTAAAGTCTACAGATAAAACATAACTAAATCGCTCTATAGAGTTTACCAAACCCATGAGCATGGAACCTAAAGCCGCTGTGGTGCCAATACAATACATTATATGTTTATGCATTGCTACAGAACATGCACAGTTTACAGAAACATATCAACCCTTTTAACATTAAGAACAAGAACCGCATACAACAAAAGCAACCCCCTTTGTACTTTACTACACACGTTGGGTTCTTCTGCCCTGTGATAACAGAAATGGTTTCAGACAGATTGTGTCAGAACTACTCAGATTATCCGAATGAACCACGGCAATTCACAGAACCACAGTTACATTCCCTCTTTCCATGTAAAAAGCTCCCATCTCTGGCCTCGGATGTTGGGGAGACCCCATAATCATATGTCAATTCCGCCATTGGAGGAATGTGTCGAATGGCAAAGAAAGCAATGTGGACAACAGATTCACCGTTTCCTTCACAAATAACTGGCTGCCACAGAACGTTGGGGGAGCAACTGTGGTTCATGAACCGAGCCACATTACCAAAATTCTTGGCACTGATCAGGAGTGGTGATGGGAGATTAAAGTCCTCAGGTAATTCATCTAAAGGGTCCTCATCTACTAATGCAGGCTCATAATTCCACTTAAATGAGTTATAAACACGCGATGTGTCGAAGACAAACTCATCCTCTTCTTGGTCCATTCTTGGATCACCTTTGTCTTTGACCTCACCAGTATACTCACAATGAAAGAACCCGCACGGATGGGTTCCCACGAACGTAAACCCCAACCACGATTGGATGTCTTAAACACTTCCAGGCGGAATTTCAGTCCTGTCTGAATCACTTTGTTTTTGCAACTGGCATGGCAAGGACAGGTTGGGCCACATTCATATATCATTGGCCTCCGAGAAACAAGCATAATACCATTAAGGTAAGGGAGATCCCCACCATTCTTTCGGATGCAAGAGCAGTCAAGATTTCCCGGTGTACATGAGCCATGACAGGAACAACCGTTTGTGGGCTGAGTTAGTTTAAAGGCTTCAGAGTCTTTGAGAGTCGAAATGTAAGTAAAATAAGAAGGCCCCTTCTCATCATCCACATCATTCACAAGTGAAACAGGTTTACTTTCAACTCCTGAAGTGAGATCTGAAAGGATAACACCTGTTCTTGCAGTCAAACCTTCTTTCCATTTATGAACAGATTTCCAGAAGCCAAAAGCAGGTGGTTGACCAGGTTGTCTGACCAGTTTATATTTAAATGTGTTGCAACCAGATTTACCTTTCTCTACCCATGACTCTGAGATTGAATACAGTCCATCATAAATATAAATCTTTCCTGTTTTACTAGCTGGATCCTCCTCTCCTCTTATCACTCTTACTCCATTTCCCTTCCTCAAGCTTTTCTCTAATGCAAGATTACCCCTTTCAAGTTTCTGATCAGATGCTTGTCCGTTCTTGTCAGCATTTCCGCCTTGTCCACTATAAATCAAAGACTCAGGATCCTGGGCTTCACCATCATAACGTCCAGATGAAACAATGCTAGTAGCTAAAGGCTCTTCATCTGCCCCAACCTTACCTGTTATATAGTCAATGCCAGCCATAGTCTGCATGTGAAGACCTACTAAACACATCTCAACCCGGGAAAAGAAGATATCCCCAACCTCGATTCCGGGAACCGTCCCAACTCTCTTCTTCATGTTTGTCCTCACCCCATTGCTCATCAAAGTACCTGCTGCTTTCGATGTTGCGGATTTTGCATACTCTACTTGGCTAAGACGCCTCCTAACTGCATCAAAACGTATCAATACACTACTTACTAAGTCCCCATTTCCATCTTCTCGCTCTGCTACACTGATCCCGCTGTCAAAATCGAATCTTTTCACTACCAGAACATCCTGTTTAGGCTCTTTGGGAACAGTCTTGTCTTTTTTCTTTGCACTACTAGTTCCCTTAGGACGACCAACTCCTCTTTTAGTTCCAGTTGAGCTACTAGGCCCATTTGATACAGTAGGTGTTGTATATGATCTAAGAGGTGGAACAAATTGTGGAGGAGGCGTGTCCAGGGTTTGGTTGAGATCTGGAGTATCTTGAGTTGGTTGTTGTGCTCCAAATGGGAAGAAAGGTGGATACTCAGTTGAAGAAGAAGAAGGGGCAAAAGGTGGACATCCAACAAATGGTGGACCTTGATTACCATTTGGAAAAACAGGTTTCAAACTTCGCAGCGGTTTTACATTTAGTACTATTGACTTGTCATAATAGTTGGGATTTGGAACAGTGCTGACCCCTGGAACTCCTTCCATTGCAAAAATCCTGTCACAGCAAGCACCATCATTTGGAGTAAGACCATTAACTAATCTTAGGTCAGTATGAAAGATATGAAACTACAAACGTTTTCTCCCACAAACCTAATTCAAAGCTGTCAAAAGCAGTCGTTTATTTCTGAAGAGCTTCATACGATAGAAACTATTTACGAGCAAGCTTAAGCTTCAACTAAAATATCTAACAATCAATTTCCAAAATGCAAACTTGCTAACAGACTGTTAAACGTAAAAAGGGCCTTGTTCATGCACTTTTTTCCCAAAATGTACAAATTCAACAACACCACCAGATCTTTCGTACCTAGGGCTATTTAATGAAAGAAAAAAAAGAAAAACCTTCCTTTTTTAGATCAAGATCCGTAAGAGAATAAACCGAAATCTAAAGCAGCATGCATGACGCAACTAGACCAACCCTTAATCGAACACCAAACCATACTAATTTCAGATTCACCAATGAAAAAACGGGAACTTTATTCATAGTGAAAGATTAATTTATTCATATTCTAGATTTCAACTTAACCAAAGAAGAAGAAATTAGATTGTCACCAACCTCAGGAAGATGAGAAATTGAAGTTAGGGCTCCGAATTCGAAGAATGGTGAAAGAGCAGAGACGAACTTTGACGACAGAGAGAGTGAGAAAAAGCAAAGTGAAGAGAGACGGCTTTCTTTAAAGCATTTTCAGATTTGACTATTTGCTCAGATGAAGTAAGCAAAAGATGTTGGTGTTACAGAGAATGTAGTCCGTTAGATTCGCGTTTACGTCATCCGTACCGTCCAAATAATGCAGCTCCTTGGAAAAGAAACTATTTATTTATTTACCTTTCCCTTTTTGTGGTCAAGATTTACCTTTCCTATTCTAACGTTCGTCATTGACAAATAACAAAAAAATATCTAACGTTCATCATGTCTGTAGCCATTTTATAAAAAAAATTATATCCACAAAATCCACCAGTTAATTTGGATAGTTCGGTTTCGGGTGATTTCGTTTTTCCAAATTTGTGTTCAGTTAGTTTTTATAATATTTCGTTTTCTAAAAATTCTGCAGAATTAAACTAAAGTTTTTGATCTTCGGTTAAATTTTGGTAAATTTCGGATAATTTTGATTAAATTCGATTATTTTGGATCATTTATTTAACTTGTTTCGACATTTTCATCATGGTTTGGTTTATTTGGTAAATCGATACAATTTTAGTTTTCAAATAAAAAAATAAATTAACCAAATTAATCGATTACCAAACTGATAATCAGATTATTTTTTAAATCTACCGAATCGAATCAAATTTATAACTGTTATTTAAATCAAAAATCGAAAATTTTGATTCGGTTTTATTCGGTAAACTAGATTATGACCCGTGCTATCAGCGCGTGATATTTTTTTTAATAAAATATTGTTAGTAAAATATTTTTGTATGATTTTTTCAAAATTTATATTTGTATGTACACATTCTCATATAGTATATATTTATGTATCCATGTCTTAGTGATAGGTTCATATTTATTCTATTGAAATATATGTTTTTCGGTAAAATGTTTTGGATCTATATAAAAACCGCTAGAGTTCCGGTCGGATTTTTCGAAGGGAAATTTGGCTAATGGGGTCAAAAAAAATTGGATATTATCCCATTAGTATTTTTGTATATAAATAATGTCTACTTAGGAAAATATTTTTTTTGAAATCCGAGTTTAACCTTCTAATATATAAAAAGTTAAAAATTTATTTTTGCAAAATCCCATTCTTCTCTCTTTCTTCAGCTTCCCGACGTTTCCTCCATTAGCTCCTCTGAAACCTTACCTGCGGTTCTGCTCCACCGCCTCTCATCTCCGCCTCTGCTCGTCCTTCTCGGTGTCTTTATCTCTCCCTTTTATTTTCTTTTTGTTATCTAATTTTTATATAGGTCGAAAAGGATGAGGTTTCATTCATTCGCCATCACAAACCCTCCTAAATCCTCAAACTTGGTGAGGTCTAACCGGAGAGAATGTTGTCTTCCAACGCCACCGCCGACGCAGCAGCCACCGTGGATTCGGATTTAACGTCTCCGTCTCCCCATCCATGGCCAGAGTGGATTAATTTCGTCGATCGGGTAAAGACGAAGGGCTATTTCACCAAAGACATCGAAGATGACACTGTTTACCAAGAAATGAACATAGTTAAAATATCTAAAATTCAAAAACATATGAAAACCGTGAAAATATCTGTAAAATATAATATAACCGAAATATATAAAATATATTTCAAATTTTAAAAACTAAAAAGTCCAATTTACTAAAATAATTATCGTAATACTTAAAAATAAATAATATATTTAATATTTTTGGGTCATTTGGATATCCAAACGGGTCTCCGGTAGGAACTAAAACCGATCTAGACCCGTTGGTGAATATAAACTATTAGTTTACCTTGAACTTTTAAATTATAAATATATTCAGTTAAAATTTTGATTTCAATTTCAATTGTTTGATTTATTAAATCTACACAAATAACAGTAGTTATACTTAACAACAAAAAATCTAAATTGTTAGTAAAACATTTTTTATGATTTTTTCAAAATTTTATATTTGTATGTACACATTTTCACATAGTGTATATTTATGCATTCATGTCTTAGTGATAAGTTGATATTGATTCTATTGAAATATATGTTTTTCTCGTAAAATATTTTGGATCTATATAAAAACCGCTAGAGTTCGGTCGGATTTTTTGAATCAATTCCATCTAGTTCCATGTTAGTTCACTCTTAATACTAAAAATCTTTAAATGTCCAAAAAATAGGAGTCAATTTGGGTTCGAGTATTACCCGAACACATGAAAAATATCTAAAATCCAAAACACATGAAAGCCTAAAAATACTTGAAATCCATGAAAATATCTGCAAACTATAATATACCTGAAATATATAAAATATATTTAAATTTTGAAAACGATAAAATAATACCCGTAAAACTCAAAAATAAATAATATATTCAGTTAAAATTTAATTTCAATTGTTTGATTTATTAAATCTACGCAAATAATAATAGTTATACTTAACAATAAAAAATCGAATATATGAATCTTACATTAAAAGTTCAGATATTACTAACAATATAGCTGGGAAGTGGGTCAAACCAACCCATTGATCCACCTGCTACGATTTGTTTTCGATCATCAAAACCCGTCTCGTATAATCCGTTAAATAAAGACATTATTTACGCATAAATCTCACATAAATTTGCAGGTTATTCGCCAGATCCACACATGTTGTTTAATATATATGTAAATAACCTATAAAAATAAAATATGTATGTAAAATATAATTTGGTTTATTAATATGTAAATCCCATTTATGATATTAATATTTTAAATATTAATTAATATAATAATTATTTATTTAATTAATATAAAACTATTTATGTAAAAATATATTTTGATTTATTAATATGTAAATCTCATTTATGATATTAAAATTTTGAATATTAAATAACTAAAACTTTATGAAATTGAATAATAGTAATTGATATCTTAAAAAAAATTTGATTTCAAGATTAAATATTTTCTAAAAATAAATAGTATTTATTAATATTATTAGTTAATTTTGAATTAATTAATTTCTAAAAATAAATTTATAATGATTAGCCAAAATATTTTAACTATAAATATTTTTTAAAATAATTTGGCATTTAGTTTTTAAAAAAAATGTAAGATTTTTTTACCAAAATTGAATGGCAATAAACGACTTTTCTTTTAAATAGCTCAAAATTATTTAGTTTTAAAACTAAGAAAAAAACCAATGACATTGCTTGTAAATAAACTAAAAAGAGTGGATAATTTTTATTTTATACTTTTGCTTTAATAGTATAGATTCAGTTTGGTTCAAATTTCCACGGTTAAATTTAGGGCAAATCGTATTAATAGCACAAAAACATGATTTGTCAAAAATATAGCACCAAGGAAGAAAATCATAAAAATAGCACAAAAACATGTTTTGTCACTAAATTAGCCCTAACCCTAAATCTTAAATACTAAACCCTAAACCCTAAATACTAAACCCTAACCTTGAATAATAAACCCGAAACCCTAAATACTAAACCCTAAACCCTAAATACTAAACCCTAAACCTTAAATAATAAACCCTAAACCCTAAATAATTAACCTTAAACCCTAAATTATATAATGCTATAAAGTTTTGTAATTAAAATAATGCTAAAAATTTCCTTGGTGCTATATTTATGATAAGGTATGTTTTTTGGTGTTATTTTATGACTTTTCTCTTAAATTTACCAAGAGCACAATAATCGATAATATCAAACTGTTCTTGTTTTTATTTTAGTGTAGTTTCCCCTATTTTTGTTTTTCTTTTAAATCACTACAAATTCGGATTAATCGAATCTGTCTTTGATGATGTAAGAAGATTGAGTCTTGTACTAAAGCTACTAACGAAATCAATTTTTTCTATTCTTGGTCTTAAACGGGTGTACATTTTATTGCCAAATCGGGATTAGTAACAAAAAGGGTTTAGCACTTTCAAACAGCCGTACATGTTTAAAGCTTCTAATACAAGTTAACAAAAAGCTGTCCAAGCTAATGTGAAAATTGAAAAAAGCTTGCAATCTAAATTAACAAAAGCCTCCTTAAAATTCAATTGTATTGTTTGACCATAAGAATGTCGGAGCATAATCTTTGAGGAACCTGTTGCAGTTCTTTACCTTCTTGCCATGCCTGTCCTACGCATACACCTGGACCTACATGTCGTATGTATATGACCACGCTGTCGTTGAATGGATACGGATGCTTCGCTGCAACATCAAGTGAAAGAAAAAAAACATATGAAGCTACAAGTTTAGAGACACTTTTGTGTATGTTATTCTCAAACCTGAGATGTGATTACTACGTTTCTCGTTTTGCTTACTAAAAGATGTTCAATTGCTATATATAGAGGGAAGGAAATGAGGGGATAAAGGGTTTAGGGTTACGATTTCCAAGCTGATCGATCTTTCGACAAAAACGCTGGATTTATGTAAAGGATTTCTACACAAATGATCAGAATTGTAGATATGGTCATAGCAATATATTGTAATTCCGCACATGAAGAACTGTTTTCTTAGCTAGCTTAATGGTGTGTGAATCATTGGATTAAGCTCTCTAGGCTAGCGTAGCGCAAGTGAAGACTAATAGTGCGTCTCTGTGAGGAAAGTGTAAACGGCTAATCTAAGCAATGGTTCTTACTTGGTCGAGGGAAGCCTTGTGGGTAATCTTCAATAGGAAGAAGCCCATCACCAAATTTGCATGCTATGTCACATGGTTCTTCTGTGGCCATAACTTCCATAGCTTCTACGACCTCAAAGTATAGCGGACTGAAAGCATTGGCAAGGGTTGAAACTATCGGTCCACCTGCATGATAACAGTTCTAGAGATATTAGTTGAACATATATAGCAACAGATAGTCATAAAGATGCAAACAAATCTGTTAATCTCTTAAAGTCGCATATGTTCTATAAATCATTGCAGGCAGATGAGCAAAAAAGCCTAAACAACAAGCCATATTGAAAATCATTTGTTGAACTTACTATATCAATTCCAAAGATAAAGCTCATACATGATCAGTCCATTGTTAAATAGAGTTCCACGTCAACTTAACTATGCCTTAAATGTTGCATTAATTGGATAAGGACTTACCACAAACACGCCCATATATTTGGCCGTTGTTGGAGGAAAACACAGCCTACCAAAGAACATATAATTTATGTCAACAAAGATAGGACATGATAGATGCTTCTGATTGAAAAGGCATGGAAGTGATATCAGTCCGACTTACCATCTTGAAGGAATTTATCCAAGATATGATTAGTGGACCTAAACAATAAGAGAAGAGTATCTTAGACGCTGTCAAGAACATAAACATCAACATACAAAACCATACATCGATGACGTACAGATTCATTTATATTTGTAGGGACTCAGACCTAAAATAGATTACCCTGACTTGTTCGGCAGTTGAAGTATTCAAGTGAAATTTCCGCATCTCCAGTAGAGAACAACTTGGATACAGTCATTTTAGCTAACTTTGGATCTTCATACCGAGCGCCTGCTATTTCCCACGCTCTTGATATAAGCCTGCGTACATAACTCTCATGAAAACCACATACAGGCACTAAGTGTTCATTCCACGTCTTCATCAAAACAATTTGGCATATGAATCCAATCTATTCCAAGAGATGTATGACAACCACATAACACAAAAGCTAAATATTGATCAGAATCCATCAAGAATAACCTTGGCTCTAAAAATTGCAGCAAGCGGTGGCGCCTCTCTTCGGGGATATCTTCAATCTTTTTCCTGTATAGTATCATCTCTATCAAATAATTGTCTTTTTATACAAGATACCAAATGAAATCTAACAGATAAATGCATGATTAGATGTACTATAACTCTAATTGATGGAGCCATTTTATCCTCTTACTCCGAGATATACAAGTATAGAACATCATTTATCAATCAGTAATTGAATATAGTATAAACATAATTTATCATTAATTATCCACATATCTTCTTGGAAAAAGTTTTCCCCTCGAAGAAATATCTGGATAAATCAAATAATTCCTCGCCGCCAAGTGAGTAAAAACAGTAAACTGAAACTGCAGCATATACCTATTTCAAATCCAGTTCTATGTCATATAGCTATCACTAGTGTACTGTAGTGACTACTTAAGATACGCAAGCCATCTGCTTAGACTGAATCAATTATGGATCTTCAATCAACTAAACCAGACTAACCAGAGATAAGCAGCTGGGTTATATGAAGTAGGGTCCAATGGAATCAACTCCTTAGGAGGATCAAGAAACGTTACAACATCAGATTCATCAACGTAAACCTTTTTGCCATTGGGAAGAGTGTCATAGGGTTTTTCATCCCATGGAGACTCATATGCTCTCCCTTCATGAACCTTCATAACCACACCACGAGACAACCCTGCAAAATCCAACGCCTTTTTATCAGACGCATTTTTTTTTCCGGTTCTTTTTCTCTTTGGAAACCCACAAAACTCACAACAAACTGTAAAGAAGCTATAGATGGAGTAAATTTTTTGAAAGAAATAACTGAACTTTATCTTCTATCATCACTAAACTGACATAGAAAGAACATTCTCATCTAAAAATGTTTCGTTAATGACGAAACCCATTTTCTTACTCTTCATTTTACCATAGTCATCTAAATTTCTATATCGACCAAGTGTACAGTATGGGTCCCGAGGAAAAATACATTATAAATGAAAGAGAAGAGTAGCTCACTGTTCGAGAGAGGAAACCCGAGTTGCGAGTTTCCGTTCCGGCGAAATATGCCGCGAACCGCCGGAGAAATTACCGGAGTCTGTGCAAGCCAGCTCTCCCGAACGGCCCCTATCTTCATCTCCGGCGAGACAAAACAAAATTCCAAAACAGTTCTTCCAACTCTTAATATATTGATTGACGAATCGAATTACAAACATGGTTACAGAAAACGGGCCTTCATTGTTGGGCCTTATTTAAGCCCGTATTACATTTTGGGCCGAATTACAGTGCTTCTAGTTAGCCGAAACACAACGCACTAACCAGTAGTAAATATAACTAATAACGTCCCGTTCCTTTGTGTAGTATATTACCGAACTGAATCAGAGCATCTTACAAGACCTTGCGCATCACACAACACTTTCACCACATCTCTCATCGCCGGTCTCTTTGCCGGATCTCTCTCCGTACAACTCAATGCCAATTCAGTCACCTTAATCACATGTTCCCTAAGATTCGAATCAAGAAGCTCGTCCACCAGAATCGTATCGACGATCGTTGTCACAATGTCGTCCACACTGTTGTTGCTGCTGCTCAACACAAATATCACCCAGCCTACTATATCAGTACTGTCCGGGAAGGATTTTTCCACTGCTCTCTTCCTCGTAACCAGCTCAAGCAACACAACTCCATAACTGTAAACATCTGATTCTCTTCCCCTCATGGTTTTGAAAGCGTTTTCTGCAGAGTTTCATGGGTGAAATTTAGCTAATGATCCAGAGAAAGAAGAAACAGAGAACATATTTACAACAAACCCATTTGTTTAACCAAGTCCTAACAGACTTTAAACCGGTAACAAACTCGGTTAAACTCTAAACCGGATTATACCAAGTCTAGATGATGTATTTACCTGGTGCAATGTACCCGGTGGTGCCTGTAACAGTGGCAGTTGAGACCGTTGAGCCATCAAGAAGGCGAGCCAAGCCGAAATCACCAATGTGAGGCTCCAAATATGAGTCCATGAGTATGTTCTCTGGTTTAATATCACGGTGAAAGATCGGAGGATGACAGTCATAGTGTAGATAAGCCAGTCCGTGAGCGACCCCGAGGGCTATGTTGTACCGTGCAGACCACTCCACCTCGTTTTCTTTTGGGTTAACACCGTGAAGAACGTCATATAAGCTTCCTTTCGGCATGCATCTATATAGCATCAAACCATCTTCTTTCCTCAGCCAAAACCCTTCTAACTTGATCAGATTCCTGTGCCTGACTTTCCCTATAGTATCGATCTCCCTCATCATACTCTGGTTTGCCCGGATGTGAGATGCGAAGACGAGTCTCTTAACGGCGTAGACCTTACCCGAGCCTAAAGATGCTCTGTACACAATGCCGTGAGCTCCTCTTCCAATGATGTATTTTTCGTTTAGATTGTCAGTTGCTGCAAGAACTTCGTTCAGCAGCAAAGACGGGCCTTCCTTGGTGAAGACATAAGCATCTTGCTGCGGTCTTCCTTTGTGACAGCGTAGGAAAATGAAAACAAAAACAAGAACCAAAACCAAGACGAATAAAGAGGACAAGACCGCTATAAGGGTGAGTTTCCAGGTGCTGAGACCACTTTTAGATTGATCATCGCAGTGATTTAACTCACTGTTGTTAACGGGGAAGGAACGTGGAATGCAGAGGTTGGGATTTCCTGAAAACGACAACGGGTCAGAGCTCAACTGACCCTTCAAGTTTTCTGGTATTGGACCGGTGAACTGATTGTTTGAGACATCTGCGTGTAACAATGAGGTAAGATCTTCAAGAACCAATAAAGAACCTGTCAACTTATTGTTAGATATGTTGAGTCGTGTTAGTCTGTCAAGATTCCTCAACTTGTCTGGAATTTCACCTGTTAATCCGTTCCCACTCATGTCCAAACCATAGATTAGGTTCTGTAATGAACCAAGCGACAAAGGAATCTCACCACCAAAAGCATTTCGAGCAATCTGTAGATCTGACAGCTTTACAAGCTCAGCCAAGAACGGTGGAATACCTCCGGAAAACCGGTTTTCGCTGAGAACCAAATATGCCAAACCTTTCCAGGCACTAAAGTTTGAGGGAATTGAACCGTTTAACGAGTTGAACCCAACATCAAAACGCTCGAGACTCCTGCAGTTAGACAGCTGAGATGGTAGAGAGCCTTCCAGAAGATTATGCGAAAGATTCAGGTATCCGAGGCTTAGTAGGTTCCCAAGCTCTGGAGGTATCTGTCCCGTGAGTTTGTTTCGAGACAAGTTGATGCTTGAGAGATTCCTAGAGCTTCCGAGGCTTTGTGGGATTAGTCCTTGGAAGTTGTTGCTGTTGAAATCGAGAAACGAAAGACTATGATCATGAGAAAACTCAGGAAGAAGACCTGAAAGGTTTGTAATAACAGAACTCTTAAAGTGTTTTGATTCTGAAAACTTCTACTCTTTATTCATTATAATCGAGTGGCCTTTTATAGCCTTTACATCAGAAACTACTTCCTAGACTTAAGCTTAAGAATAGCTAACAACTTGATAGAAACAGAACCGATTTACTCGGTCTTCTTATTGACCAAATCCAACTACTTGAGTGCTTCAATTCTTCAGTGAGCAACGGCTCTTTATTTGAAAGCTGAGACTCCAACAAACCCTCCCTAAACTAAACTTGGTCCACCAAGTTTAGCTTATCTGCAACTGAACACATTCCAAGCTTGCTCCTTAGTACTTCAAAGGTTTCTCTCTTCAGTGGCTTTGTGAATATGTCCGCCACTTGCTCTTGTGAACCACAATGCTCGAGACTGATTTCTCCTTCATTAACCAAATCTCTCAAGAAATGAAAACGAACTCCGATATGTTTGCATCTTCCATGAAAGACTGGATTTCTTGAAAGTTTGATTGTTGAAGTATTGTCACACAAGATCACCGTGCTTCCTTTTACATTGTAACCCAACTCTTGCAGAATTCTCTTGAACCATATCGCTTGACAGGCACACACTGAGGCTGCAACATACTCTGCTTCCGTCGTAGAAAGTGTTACGATTGGTTGCTTCTTTGAAGACCAAGCAACAGCACCATTGTTTAATAAGAAAACATAACCCGAAGTGCTCTTCCTGCTGTCGATATCTCCAGCGAAATCGCTGTCAGTGTAGACCACCACTTCTCCATTTCCTTCTTTCTTGTACCATATACCATAGTCCTTTGTGTCACTCAAGTACCTCAGAACTCTATTGGCAGCCTGTAAGTACATCTGAGTAGGCTTAGCCATAAAGCGACTGAGTAAACTTACAGAGAATTGTAAGTCTGGCCTTGTAGTGGTGATGTACATGAGACTTCCAAATATCTGTTTGAAATAAGTCTCATCTACTCTTTCTCCTCCTTCATCCATGTCAAGCTTGAAACCAGGGACCATCAGATTTTTAACTCCATTGCAGTTGTCCATACCAAAGCGCTTCAACACCTCTAGAGCATATTTAGCTTGACATATATGGATTCCTCTTGTTGTCTGCAACACTTCAATTCCTAGGAAATACCTCATTTTCCCAAGGTCTGTCATATCAAACTCTGTTTGCATTGAGTGCTTGAACTCCATCATCATTGCAGCATTGTCTCCAGTGTATATAAGATCATCAACGTATACACTCACAATTAAGATGTTACCTGATTCATTTGCTTTAAGGAATAGGGTCTCCTCGTTTTGAGACTTCAAGAAGCCCTCCCTGATGAAGTACTCTTCAATCCGGATGAACCAGGCCCTAGGGGCTTGCTTTAGTCCATACAAAGCCTTGTGAAGCTTGTACACTTTGTCTTCTTCTCCTCTAATCACATATCCTTTTGGTTGTTGGATATATACATCTTCAAGCAGTATTCCATGGAGAAAAGCTGACTTGACGTCCAACTGATGGATGTCCCAACCTCTTTGTGCTGCAGTTGAGAGAATGGTTCTTATTGTGTCCATTCTTGCCACTGGCGCATAGACTTCAGTGTAATCAATCCCATGCTCCTGTGAGTATCCTTTGGCTACTAACCGAGCTTTGTACTTGCTCACATCTCCTTGCTCGTTAAGTTTTGTCTTATAAATCCACTTGACCCCAATACACTTTGCTCCTCGTGGTAGTTCAGTGAGTTTCCATGTCTGATTTCTCTCAATTGAGCTCATTTCCTCATTCATAGCTTCTCTCCACCTTAAGCTCTTCTCTGCCTCCTCGAAAGTGGCTGGATCAGAAGCATTTGTCTCCACCATATAAGCAACATATTCATTACTGATTATGTTTCCTGTGACATAATCATTTAAGTATGGTGGAGGTCTTGTTGCTCGAGGTTCCCTGATTTCTGCGGCTTGCTCATCTTGAGCTTCTTCTTCTTCTGCAGTTTCTGCAGGTTCCTCGTCTTCATTTTTTGTGGCTTCTTCTTCTTCATTCTCACTTTCCTCCCAGGTAATGTCGTCATCGTTCCAGGTAAGCTCAGAACTTGTTTGATCTTCTTCCCAGTTCCACCCCTTAGTTTCTTCAAACACCACATCTCCACTTATGATCACCTTCTTTGTCTTTGGATCATATAACCTGTAGCCTTTTGATTCTTCTGAGAAGCCAAGTAAGATACATGTGGTGCTTTTGTCATCAAGTTTACCTTGTTGGATCTCCTAGGATCTAGGGTTTGATATATTGAATTAAACCAACCTCGTTCTTACCTTTGAACTGGCAGCGGAATGAGAATGGTGAACGAGATCAGTGGAGCAATACAGATGCCTTGCCTCTACCAGATACACACGCACACAAGCTGGAAACGGGATGCTAGTGCCGGATCAACGGGAATCCAATCTATATGGTGTTTCTACTCTTTCTGTCAAGAAAAGTCGACGGCTCACAGTTTAGGTCGAAACTCTCAAGTTTTATTCGACCTCAACATAATTAACAGGCCAGACTTAATTAAGTCTTAATTTGGAAAGCCTTTCCGAAAACCCTAACTGTGTCGACCGACACACAAGCTGTGTCGATCGACACAACACCATTATATCGTTTATAATGTGCATCCAATACACATTAATATGATCATTACCATAATGATCATTCCCATGTCGTAGCTTCCAGTTTGCTTAGGTGTGTGACCCTATAGGATCATATAATACTGGCAGTAAGTATACAACTTACAGATTGCAAGAGGCTTCTAACAAAACATTGCAACCGCCCAGTATTATATGAATGTCTGATCTCGACACACAAATATCATCAGGATTGAGTACAAGTGTGATTTCAGGACACTATCCCAACATACCTCGCTTTTGATCAGGGATGTGGACATGTCCTATGCTTCCCCAAACTCTGAAATGCTCAACAGTGGGCTTGACTCCACTTCAAGCCTCTTGAGGCGTAACATCTTTGACTGCAAGGGTGGGACACCGATTGAGAACATAGAAGGTCCAGCTGACTGCTTCAGCCCAGAAGCTTTTTGGCATTTTCCTTGTGGAGAGCATGGACCTAACCATGTTCATCACGGTTCGATTCTTTCTCTCCGCAATGCCATTCTGCTGTGGTGTATAGGCTGTGGTCAACTGCCTGCGTATGCCTTGCTCCTTGCAGTAATTAGAGAACTCCAGAGATGTATACTCCCCACCTCGATCAGTTCTAAGACACTTGATGACCTTTTCTGTCTCGGTTTCCACTTTCCTTTTGAATATTTTGAACTGGTTGAAAGCTTCAGATTTCTCCTTTAGAAGATACACCCATCCTTTTCTGCTATAGTCATCTATGAAGCACAAAGCATATCTCTTACCACTAGTAGAAGCAGGAGTGATCGGCCCACAGATATCAGAGTGCACTAGTTCAAGAATTCCTTGAGCTCTCCATGAGCTCTTCTTGGGGATTGAGTTCCTCGACTGTTTCCCTATTAGACAGACAGAGCAAGTGTATCTTTGAGCATCAAATACAGGAAGGCCGCGTACCATCTTCTTGCTCTCCAGTGTCTTCATGCCTCGGTGGCTGAGATGACCGTATCTCTCATGCCATAACTTTGGCATTCTTCAGAGATCGTCTGTAAACATTTCTGTTGCTCAAGTTTGACTTCCTTCCTTGATTGATCCACCAACACAAACATCCGGTTCAGACTCATTTTACTTTCAGCTATTAACCCCTTCTCATCATGGTATTTTGCATACACCCTTCTTTATGATGATGGTTATGTCTTTCTCCTGAAGCTGGCCAAGACTTAATAGGTTGTTCATGAGATCCGAGACATAGTATACATCGCTTATCACATATACTGTATCCTTTAGCTCCAACTTCACACTTCCTTTCCCTACAACTTCCATCTTCTTGTCATTACCCAATTTGACTGAGTGTTTGAAACTCTCATTCATGTTTGTGAACAGCTCCTTGTCTCCACTCATGTGGTTTGAACAGCCTGAGTCAAGAAACCAAACCTTCTTTCTCTGATCCTCTTGCCTTTCACAATGCGCCATTAGAAGCATTTCTTCCTTTACTTCATAATCTGCATAGTTTGCTTCTTCCTCCCACAGTGGGCATTCATTTTTGAAATGGCCAAGTTTGTGACACTTGAAACATTCCACTGTGCTCTTGTCTGGAAATGACCTTCCTCGGCCACGTCCTCTACCTCTTCCATAGGATCCCCTTCCTCTGGTTCCCATGCCTCTTCCATAAGCTACCTTCAGGACTTGATCATCACCTTTATCTTGTCTTCTGAATTTTTGTTCATGGACTGCAAGGGAGCTCTGTAGTTCATCAAGAGAAATGCTCTCAATGTCCTTAGACTCCTCTATGGACACCACCACATAGGTAAACTTTTCACTGAGAGTCCTCAAGATCTTCTGCCCCACCTTTGATTCACTCATGATTTCTCCATTGCTCCTCATTTGGTTAGTGATGGCCAAGACCCGTTTGAAGTACTCCTCTATCTTCTCTGATTCATTCATCTCCAGCAGTTCAAAATCTCTTCGCAGCTTCTGCAACAGAGACCTCTTGACTCTATCATTGCCTCCGAACTTCCTCTTCATTGATTCCCATATGATATTTGATGTCTTCCGGTCAAGAATCTGTTCAAACGTCTCTCTATCTATTGATTGATAGAGATAATGCTTGACTTTGTGATCATTCGTCTTAGCATCATCAAGCTGCTGTCTTTGTTCTGCAGTGAGCACCGTCGTGGTTGGCGGTTCCTCGAATCTGATCTCTATCATGCTCCATAGCCCTCTTGCCCTGAAGAAATTCTCCATAACCTCACTCCAATGATCCCATTGGCCATCAAACTGAGGTAGCTTCATCTTCTCATCTCCCATTTTCTTCACTCTTTTGAGAAAGCTGCGGTTTCTCTTCTGAAGTTTTCAAAGAAATCTAACAAAGCTCTGATACCAATTTGTAATAACAAAACTCTTAAAGTGTTTTGATTCTGAAAACTTCTACTCTTTATTCATTATAATCGAGTGGCCTTTTATAGCCTTTACATCAGAAACTACTTCCTAGACTTAAGCTTAAGAATAGCTAACAACTTAATAGAAACAGAACCGATTTACTCGGTCTTCTTATTGACCAAATCCAACTACTTGACTGCTTCAATTCTTCAGTGAGCAATGGCTCTTTATTTGAAAGCTGAGACTCCAACAAGGTTATTCTCTCTAAGGATGAATCTTCTGATGCTATTACAGTGACCAATAGATGTCGGAATTGTACTGTGAAGCTGATTAGAACCCAAATTGAGCACTGTCAACTTCTTTCCATGACAAAGATTTGGTGGTATCTCTCATGTAAGTTTGTTACCAATAAAGTCAATCTCTTCTAAGCTGCTGTTCAAACCGAAACCCAATGGTATCGGTCCGTGAAAGTTGTTGTCGAAGAGCGTAACGATCTTTAGATGCTTCAGCTCAGTCATTTCCAGAGGTATTTCACCTGTGAGATTGTTTTGATAAACCAGCAACTGCGCAAGACTCTGAATCTTCCATATCTCAATAGGAATCTCACCCGAAAACCGGTTCTCGAAAAGCTCAAGACTTTCTAGCTTCTTGAGCTTACCCAATGTTCTTGGTATCTCGCCTCCAAGCTGGTTGTTGTTCAGCTTCAACAACTTCAAGCTACTGCAGTTACCGAGCTCCGGAGGGATACTCCCAGAGAGACGATTCTCGGAAAGATTGATCTTTTTAAGACTCTTTAACATACCCAACGATGAAGGGATCGTACCTGACAAGTTACCACTCACGATGACTAGAACTTCAAGGCTACTGCAATCCCCTAACTCAGGAGGGACACCGCCTTCGAATTCATTGTAAGACAAATCTAAAGTCTGCAGGTTCTTGCAATTGGTACGAATTGGCCCGCTTAGGCTGTTGTTAGCAACAAACATGTCAGTGAGATTCTCCAGCATGTTGAAACTTTCAGGCAATGATCCGTCTAACTTGTTCTTGTGCAAATACAGAACCCCTAGCTTACTGCAGTTCCCAATCGACTCAGGGATGTTACCAGAAAACTGATTCTCAAAGAGACGCAGATCCAAGATTTCTTTAGCTTCACCAATACTTTGAGGAATCGGACCGGTTAGATTGTTATACTCAACATTAAAAGTCTGCAACCCCGGAATTCGAAACAATGATTCAGGTGTAAAGTATTGAATTCAACTTATTTCATTACAATGAGAAGAGTACAAATATATACACAGAGACCTCGTAGGGCTACAACACAATCAACAATTAATGTGAGATATATTTACATTAAGTGCTGAATATGTGAACGAGTGATTGTAGCAATCAAGAATATTTGACATATCCTTAATACACCCCCTCAAGATGGAGGAGGTTGAGCTACTCCAATCTTGTTTGTAAATGGAGTGAAGAGTCCCCGGGAGAGTGGCTTTGTAAGTGTATCCGCAAGTTGATCTCTAGTGGAGACATGAATAACCCGCAGCTTGCCCGTTTGCACTTGATTTCGGATGAAATGATAATCTAAAGCCAAGTGTTTCATCTTGGAGTGGAAGAGTGGATTTGCACACAAGTATGTTGCACCTACATTGTCACAATAGATGACGGGTATGTCAGGTAGGTACACACCAAGTTCCTTGAGCAGAGAGCATATCCATTGTAGTTCAGCTGATGTGTTAGCCACAGATCGATATTCGGCTTCAGTGGAAGAGCGAGCTACACCTCTCTGTTTCTTGGAAGACCATGAAATTAGATGCTTCCCTAGGTAAATAATGTAGCCGTTTGTGGAGATAAAATCATCAGGATCCCCTGCCCAGTCTTCATCAGAATAGCCATGCAAGCGATAGGTGTTACCTTGAGTAAGGAAGATACCATGAGACGGAGTACCAGCAAGGTAGCGCAACACTCGTTTTGCCGCAGTCAAGTGATCCGATGTTGGGGCGTGCATGAACTGAGACAGACGGTTGACAGCATACGAAACATCTGGGCGCGTGAATGCTAAGTATTGGAGACTGCCCACAATTTTTTTATACTCAGCTGGATCAGAGAGACGAGTCTCAGTATGAAGCGAGAGCTTTGGAGCAGATGCCATCGGTGTAGAGACAGGCTTCACAGCAAGCATGTTGGTCCGAGCTAGGAGATCCAAAATGTACCGACGTTGGCACAAGTGTAGTCCAGTTGTTGTACGTTTAACTTCTACACCCAGGAAGTAATGTATATCTTCGTGGTCTTTGATAGAGAACCGAGTGGCGAGCGAATGAAGTGTTGATTGCATGAGTGAGTCGTCATTACTTGTAACAAGAATATCATCAACATATATCAGCATGTAGAGAATCGACCTGTCCTTCTTGAGAATAAATAGGGATGTATCGGACACAGAATTATGAAATCCAGAGGACACGAGGAAGTTACGGAGCTCAATATACCAGGCTCTGGGTGCCTGTTTTAAACCGTATAATGCTTTCCGTAGACGACATACATGATCAGGGTGGTCAGTATCAATGAATCCAGGAGGCTGCACCATATAAACTTCGTCAGTGAGCGTACCTTGAAGGAAGGCGTTATTCACATCCAATTGTCGGATTGGCCAAGAGCGATCAACTGCTATTCCGAGGACAAGGCGAATAGTTGTAGACTTGATGACATGACTGAAAGTTTCGGTGTAATCAAGTCCGGGTCGTTGGTTGTAGCCCTTGGCGATGAGTCGAGCTTTGTATCGACTGATACAACCATCCGGATGATACTTGGTGGTAAAGATCCAACGACAGCCTACAATTGTATGATCAGATGATGGCTTTGGAACAATGTCCCATGTGTGGTTGGCGAGTTGAGCATTAATCTCAGAGTTCATCGCTTCCCGCCACCGTTCATCTTGAAGAGCTTGCTTCGATGTCTGAGGTTCAGCCTGATGTAGAAGAGTGGCCAAGGCATATTTTGGATTCGGTTTCACCACACCTTCCTTGGCCCGAGTGTACATCGTATGCCTATTCTCCGGAATGGGGCGAGGATTTGTGAGAGGCGGAAGTGAGTGAGCATCTGGTGGAGTCGGATTGGGTAATGATGGTGGTGGTATTATGGAAGACGTTGGCAGTGTGTCGATTTGGTGAGGTGAAGAAGATTGGTTTGTGTTTTGGTTATCAATGGAATTTGGAGTGGTTAAGGGAGGATTTAATGGTTGGGAATTAATATCTCGGTTAGGCTGGTTTTCGTTGACATAGGGATTGTTGGTTTGATTTATTGGTTTGGGTCTTCTTTGGTATGTGAGGAGTGGTGAAGATGGGCCATGGGAATGGATATTTAGTGGTGGTTGTTGATGGGCCGTGGGTGTCGGCCCATGTATAATTGGAGCAGTGGGCTCAGAAATAGAGAGAGTAGAAGGAGTTTGAGAGATAGAAGGCAATACCTGCGACGTCAGAGAAGAAGATGTCGCCGGCTCTGTGGATTCCGGCGGGTGAAGGATCAAGTCCGGGGGTGCTGTTGCCGGCGGAGATAGCGGAAGATACGAGACAATACTGAGTGGCCCTGTGTAAACCATTTCATCATCGGCCTTGTTGGATTCAACGTCCGACAAAACTGGTGTCGCAAAGGGAAAATCAATTTCGTCGAAGCGGACATGTCTAGAGACATAAATCCGAGCAGAAGGAATATGATAGCAAAGGAAAGCACTTTGGGTATTCGAGTAGCCAAAGAAAACACACTTCAGAGACCGGTCCTGCATTTTATTTTGCGTGTATGGCCTTAACCATGGGAAGCAGGCACATCCAAAAACTCTCATCTTGTCATAGTTTGTAGACTGGTTAAAGAGTTTCTGATATGGAGAGACCATCGACAACACCGGTGTAGGCAAACGATTAATGAGATAAATCGCTGTTTGAAAAGCATACGGCCAGAACTGACGAGGTACCGATGCTTGAGAGAGCAAAGTGAGCCCAACTTCCACAATGTGTCGATGCTTTCTCTCCGAAATTCCGTTGTGCTCCGGAGTGTGTGGTGGAGAGGTAAGATGTGAGATTCCTTGGCTTGATAGAAATTGTCTTAAAGCGACAAATTCCCCTCCATTATCGGTGTAAAGTGTGTCAATCTTTTGCTGGAAGTGATTTTCAACCAGAGTTTTGAAAGTGGTGAAGGTTTCTTTGACCTGTGATTTTTGTCGTAAAGGATAAATCCAAGAGTAACGAGTGTAATGATCAACAATGAGGAGGTAATATTTAAAGTTGTCTGTGGACAGAATTGGAGAGGACCAAACATCAGAGAAGAGATATTGTAAGGGTCGAGTTGAGTGAATAGTGGATTGAGAGAATGGAAGTTTATGAGATTTATTGATAAGACAATCATGACAAGAGAAGGAAGTGCGAGAAGATGAAGCAACAAGAAGAGAAAACTGAGATAAAACATTTGATAAGGTAGACATATTTGGGTGACCAAGGCGAGAGTGCCAGAATGCGAGCGAAGCTTTTGAAGATGGAGAAGTGAGCATAGCAATAGGCTGCGATGAAGGTGGTTTTCCTGGCCACTCATAAAGATCGTTCTTAGTTCGGCCTTGGAGTACGGGACCCCCGAAGCTAGATCCTTCACCTGAAAACATGATGGAAAGAATTCCACACACACGGTTAGCATTACATAGTCGATACACAGAAATCAAGTTTTTGTGTACACTCGGAACATATATGACATTATGCAGGCTGATATTGTGAGATTGAGTTGGAAGAGATGCAAAACCAGTGTGTTGTATAGGCATAGTCGAGCCATCAGCAATGACCACTTCATCGCCTCCATGATATGGCTGGTGTAGGCTCAGATTCTAAAGATCTGATGTAAGGTGGTGCATTGCTCTACTGTCCAAGAGCCAGGAGTTAGGATTGTACTTTGATCCCACAGCCAGATTTGCCCTTGGACTCCATGGTGTGAATGGGCTTGACGTCTACGAGAGATTTGTTTGCTGAAAGGATTGGAGTTGCGAGCAACGTTTAGCACTATGACCATGCACTCCACAAATCTGGCAGCGGCCTAAGTAAGGCCTCAGAGCTCTGTTTTCACCTCTGTTATGTGGGTTAGATTGTTGCCAGTTTGCTGTTGTGTTCCTCCAGTTGTTGTTGTTGTTTTGTCGATTGCGATTCTGCTGGAAATTGTTGTTTGGAGAGGTGCGATTTTGAACAAGATTCGCAGTGGTGGGTGTGGGCAGAATAGCAGCATCTGTTGCCATGAGAAGCTTGGCTTCATGGTTGAGGAGTCGCTCATGGAGCTCAGTGATGGAAGGTGGTGTATCTCGGCCAGCAATCTGATCCACCACGAGCTTGTATTCTTCTGGGAGCCCGTCGAGAATAGTTTCGATTTGATCCTCATGATCATAAGGCTTGCCAAGAATAGCCAGCTGATCAAGTCGAGTGGTGACTCCTTGGACATAAACATTTATTGTTTTGTTGTCCTTTTTCCAGAACTTGAGTTGATTCTTCAGTTGGAGGATGTGGCCGCGACTAGGCTTGACGTAAGTCGAAGCAAGCGTCTGCCAAATCTCAGCAGATGTAGTGGACCGCGCAACAAGTGGCTGGATTGATGCGGTCATGGTGCCAATAAGAGCACTGAAAATCAACTTATCTTGTCTTTGCCACAAGATGAAGCTGGGATTGGGTGTTGTGCCATCATCAGTGGCAACAGTTGGTGATGGTGTTGATGTAGATCCATCGAGGTAATCCGAGAGTGCGTAGCCATCGAGGAGAGAGTGAGCTTGAAGCTTCCACATGAGGTAGTTTGTGGCAGAAAGCTTGGAAACGTTGGTCATGTTGATGGTCAACAAGGTTGTGTTGTTAAGAGGAATGGTGTCTGTTACAATCGTTGGGATAGAGCCATTGGCAGTAGACATGTTTTTGTAGAGAAAAAAAGAAAAAGAGGTAACGAAGAGAAGAAAAAAAAAAAATTGGATCGAAAGGCTCTGTATACCATGTAAAGTATTGAATTCAACTTATTTCATTACAATGAGAAGAGTACAAATATATACACAGAGACCTCGTAGGGCTACAACACAATCAACAATTAATGTGAGATATATTTACAGTAAGTGCTGAATATGTGAACGAGTGATTGTAGCAATCAAGAATATTTGACATATCCTTAATATCAGGTAACTCACCTGTGAGGTAGTTTGTGTCAAGGTAAAGATCTGTCAAGCTCTTCAAGTTACCGAAAGTATCTGGGATCTTACCAGTAAACTCGTTTTCAGACAGATCCAGATAAACGAGTTTAGTACAGTTTCCTAAACTGGAAGGTATTGTACCCGAGAAACTGTTGGTACTGAGATCCAAAATCTGCAAGCTTTTGAGCTGTCCAATTTCAGGACCCAACTGGCCTGAAACACTGTAGCCGGTGAAGTTGAGAGACGTAACCTTCTTGGATTCATCATAGACGATACCAAACCATTTACATGGAGTGGCTTCAGTTGCGTTTATCTTCCATGTCGAAGTTGCTTCTTTTGGTACTTCTTCCAAATGCTTCAGAAGTGAGAGTAGAGTTAACCCATCTGAGTTTAGACAAGAAACATAATCTATACGGGTCGAGACAAAGAGACAGAAAAGCAGAAGAATTTCGAACAACCCGAGATTCTTCATCTGAGACTTTAAGATTCAAGAATCATGCCAAGGCCATTTAAGATTCAAGAATCATGCCAATGCCAATCAAGATCGAATTTTGAAGCTCTCGCCTCAGCAAAGTGAAGGTTGCATGAGTGAGAGAGAAAAGGAGAATAAAAAAAGGACAGAACTTGATTGATGGGTAATAACTGACAGTTGATCTTCTGATTCTTTCAGTTTCTTATGACGAGATGTTTGGTTTGTATCAAGTATCAACGACTGTGAACAACATTCAACGCGTTTTCTTTGTGAACGCCCTTTCACATTCAGTCTTCTTCTTCCCATTTTCAGACACACGTGTTCTAGAAAAGAAGTCTTCTCTGTTTCTTGGATTCTCTCTATTTGAGAAACGTGAATCATTTTTGGATACTTTACAACGCTGTCGTTTTACATCCGTCTGAGATGAAGCCAAAGAAAGTAAGAGCATATACATTGAGGGTTTTAGGGGAGTTCTTAACACGGATTTTTAGGCAAAACGATTAAAAAAATATTATTCTTAAGAATTCCCCTAAGAACCGATCCTTAGTTAAGAACCCCTGCTTAATTATTCACGCTGACGTGGCAACGTGTGATTGATTCATTTTTTTCCTACTTTGCATTGAAACGGAAATAAATACGCGGAAACGAAAAATGTGAATATTGCTAGTTTATTATTAAGTTCCGAGAAATTATTGTTTTCTTTTTCTCTAAGAGCCGCGGTCCGGCGGAACAATTCCTGAAAACCGGTTTCCGGAGAGAACCAAAGTGGTCAACTCTTTCCAGTTACTAAACTTTGGAGGCACTGAACCGTCTAACAAGTTAGACCCAAGATTCAAGTATCTAAGCTTCTTTAGATTCTCAAGTACTTGAGGAATATGACCCGTGAGCTTGTTTCGTGACAGATTGATGGTCTTGAGTTTCCTACACCATCCGAGGCCACGAGGGATTGGTCCTGAGAAGTTGTTGCTGTTAAGATCGAGAAACGAAAGATCATGATTCCGAGAAAACTCAGGAAGACGACCTGAAAGGTTGTTATCTCTAAGGACGAGCCTGCTCAGAGTCTTGCACTGACCAATAGAGGCCGATATGTTACCGTGGAGCCGGTTTGATCCCAAGTTAAACACTGTCAACTTATTTCCATGGCAGAGATTTGGTGGTATCTCTCCGGTAAGATTGTTACCACTGAAATCCAAAATCTCTAAATTGCTGTTCAGACCTAAACCAGGGGGTATTACTCCACTGAAGCTGTTGTTGAAGATCGTAACGATCCGTAGATTCTTGAGCTTGGCTATTTCCACAGGGAGCTGTCCTGTGAGATTGTTTTGATAAACTAGCAACTGCCTAAGTCTCTGAATCTTCCATATCTCAATAGGAATCTCACCGGAAAACCGGTTTTCGAAAAGCTCAAGACTTTCTAGCTTCTTTAGCTTACCTAATGCACTTGGTATCCCACCTCCGAGCTGGTTGTTGTTGAGCTTCAGCGTGCTCAAACTGCGGCAATTGCCTAATTCAGGAGGGACACCACCTTCGAACTGATTGTATGAGAAATCTAAAGTCACCAACTTCCTGCATTTGTTTGAACCAAACCGAATTGTTCCACTGAGGCTGTTGTTACCAACATGTAGGTCAGCGAGATTCTCCAGCATGTTGAAACTTTCAGGCAGTGATCCAACTAACTTGTTCTTGTGCAAATCCAGAACCTCTAGCTTACTGCAGTTCCCAATCGACTCAGGGATGTTACCAGAAAACCTGTTCTCAGACAGAGTCAGATACAAGATTTCCTTAGCTTCACCAATACTCTTAGGAATCGGACCGGTTAGATTGTTATACTCAACATGAAATATCTGCAACCCCGGAATTCGAAACAACGATTCAGGTAACTCACCAGTGAGGTAGTTTATGTACAGATAGAGATATGTCAAGCTCTTCAAGTTACCCAGAGTATATGGGATCTTACCAGTAAACTCGTTTTCAGACAGATCCAGATAAACGAGCTTAGTACAGTTTCCTAAACTGAAAGGTATTGTACCCGAGAAACTGTTGGTTTCGAGATCCAAAATCTGCAAGCTTCTGAGCTGCCCAATTTCCGGACCCAATTGGCCTGAAACCCTTGAACGAGTGAAGTTGAGAGACGCAACATTCTTAGAATCGTCACAAGTGACACCAAACCATTTACACGGAGTGGCTTCAGTTGAGTTTATCTTCCATGTCGAAGTTACTTCTTTTGGTACTTTATCCAAATGCTTCAGAAGTGAGAGTAGAGTTAACCCATCTGAGTTCAGACAAGAAACAGAAACTATGCGGAAGGAGACAGAGAGATGGAAAAGCAGAAGAATTTCGAACAACCCGAGATTCTTCATCTGAGACTTTAAGATTCAAGAAACACTCCCAGTCTCAATCAAGATCGAAATTTGAAGCTTCGCCTCAGCAAAAGTGAAGCTTGCTTGAGAGAGAAAATGAGAATAAAAAGGACAAAACTTGATGGGTAATAACTAATCAATCTGATGTTTGGTCGGATTGTGAACTTAACCTTCTTTTTGGACGCCGTTTCCCATTTCAGTCTTCTTTTTTCCATTTTCAGACACACGTGTTTTCGAAAGAAGTCTTCTCTGTTTGCCAATGAAAGTAAGAAACCGTTAACAACATTTCATTTATTAATTAATTGGACTATGTTATCCATTGACAGCTTTATTCGGTGAGTAGTCAATTAGTGGAGCCACAACCCATGATCAAACATTAAATTTGTCTGCAAAACCATTATCATCGTTTCACTATCTAATTACAAGTATCATAAGATTGTACAAGTATTATAAGATTGTATTTGATAATTGATATGACCATCTAAACTTTAATAGCAGAATAATTTGACTAGTAATTGTGATAGGTAAGACCTGGAAATAAACATGGCATTTTTACTTCGATCCGAAGATTTGATCCGAAAATGACCCAACAAATCTGGTTAGGATTAGGTCCGTATCCTAAAAATTAACTTTTTGGATATTTTGGTCGAGGATCCACAAATATCGGGTCGGATCCGAATCTTACCATGATTCGTTCAGATACCTAATGAAACATGTTAGTATATACTAAGTGTTTAATAGAACATATTAGTATATATTAAGTGCGCGATAGAACCTGCTAATATATATTAAGTATCCAATATAACTTGTTGTACCGATCTGATAAGATCTAATAAAACCTAATATGATTTGATAGAACCTGAAAAGATCTGGCAGGATATGTAGTTTTTGGATATTAATATAGGTTTTCCAAGAATTTTACAGGTTTTCAGATAGGGTTGACTGCTTATAGCCCCCTTTATAATGCCGCTTTTGCATTATTTCACCTGAACTCTTAAGCTACTAATTTTCCTCCCAATATGTAAAATTTATGTTTAATTCCATCCGAATTATTTTTCTCTGCTTAATTACACATATGCAATTAAAAGTTATAAACTACGATTAAAATTAACAAATTCACGTTTTAACTAAACTGGTTATCCAAAACCCAATTCGACCCACACTCTAACCTAAACCGACCCAACCCGAAAACTTAGTAAAACCCAACCGACTACCTAATCAAACCATCCCAACCCTACTTAAAGCAAAAAAAAATATATATGGTTCATTGCTTTTCCCCAAATCGCCATCTTCTCCTTCGTGCATCACAGAAAGCGACTTTATGAGAGAGAGAGTTCGAAATCGGCTAGAATGGAGATAGAAAACGACATTGAAGTCAACAATAGAGCCATTATTCTCAGGTTAGAGAGTTCATTGTCGAAAATTGTATCTGAAATAAGATTTTATGTGTCTCTGTAATCTGATTTTTTTTGTGATGCTTTAAGGAAATTGCTGAAGAAGAGGATAATGTCGATAAAAACAAGGAACCGAAGATAATGTAGAGGAATACATGGAACCATAGGAGAATGTAGAGGAAGATTTAGCGGATCGTTATGTGAAGCTCAGTTGGGTTGCATATTTTCTATTGAAGTTTTATTGGTGTTTAGGTTCTATTATAATGAAACACTTAACAGAATGATGGACACAAAGTAGTACTACACAGTCTATGATGCACGAAGGAGAAGATGGCTATTTGGGGAAAAGCTATGAACCTTAATTTTTTTTTTTTTTTGCTTAACTCGAGTTGGTATGGTTCGATTAGATAGTCGGGTCGGGTTTTATTAACTCTTAGGGTGTGGGTCGAACTGGGTTTGGATAATCAGTTTAGTTAAAACGCGAATTTGTTAATTTTAATCGCAATTTATAAAATTTAATCGCACAAGTGTAATTAAGCAGAGAAAAATAATTCGGGTGGAATTAAGCATAAATTTTACAGATTGGGGGAAGGGGAATCAGTAGCTTAAGAGTTTGGGTGGAATATTGCAGAAGCGGCACTATATGGGGAGGCAATAAAAAGTCAACCCTTTCAGATATTTTAGAGTATTTTCGAATATTTTAAATCCAAAAATACTTAAAAATATCTGAACCAAATGGTAACTGAAATAATCATGTTTTTTAGTTTTGCCACTATTTTAGACCCGGACAAATCTGGATCTGAGTAGATCCGAACTAATTCGAACCGATCCAAAAATAATATAATCTTTATATGGGTCTTTAATTCTTGTATTTGTTGGATCTGATACCTGTAAAGACGTGATCCGAACTCAACCCTAGATCCGAATGTCAAAATCTACTAGTTTGAAACAATGAATAGAAACAAAATATTAAATGTAATGAATTGATCAAAAGTTAAGACGTTCGGCAAAAATAGAAAAGTTTGATAATCGTTTAGTCATTTTACAATTCATATTCCTAAATGCATGCAACACCATAAAATAAAATAGCTTTGGGTGGAATCAAAACCGAAGGGAACCGGTTTACTTTACGTCTCTTTTTTTTGTCTAAACATGTCCCAAGATCCTTTTAACACCACCACTTGCATGTAAAATTTCAATTCTGATACTTCGATATAATGCCACTGAATAATGGTACAGTAGACACTTACATTATACATTTTTATTGTAGTAAAACATTATGGCAAAGGTTAACGCACGATAAAAGTCTGAATTTTGTCTAGTTTATTATTAAGTTCCGATCAATTATTGTTTTCTTTTACACTAATAACCGCGGTCGGGCGGAACAACTCCTGAAAACCGGTTTCCGGAGAGAACCAAAGTGGTCAACTCTTTCCAGTTAAAAAACTTTGGAGGCACAAAACCGTCTAATAAGTTAGACCCAAGATTCAAGGATCTAAGGTTCTGTAGATTCCCAAGTACTTGAGGAATTTGCCCCGTGAGCTTGTTTCGTGACAGATTGATGGTCGTCAGTTTCCTACAGCTTCCAAGGCCACTAGGGATTGGTCCTGAGAATTTGTTGCTATTGAGATCAAGAAACGAAAGATCAAGATTCTGAGAAAACTCAGGAAGAGGACCTGAAAGGTTGCTATCTCTAAGGATGAGTCTGCTTAGAGTCTTGCACTGACCAACAGATGCCGGTATGTTACCGTGGAGCGGATTTGATCCCAAGTTAAACACTGTCAACTTATTTCCGTGGCAGAGATTTGGCGGTATCTCTCCGGTTAAATTGTTACCAATGAAATCCAAAATCTCTAAGTTGCTGTTCAGACCTAAACCAGGTGGTATCACTCCACTGAATCTGTTGTTGAAGATAGTAACGATCCGTAGATTCTTGAGCTCGGTCATTTCCACAGGGAGAGTTCCTATGAGATTGTTTCGGTAAACTAACAACTGCGTAAGACTCTGAATCTTCCATATCTCAATAGGAATCTCACCCGAAAACCGGTTTTCGAAAAGCTCCAAACTTTCCAGCTTCTTTAGCTTTCCTAATGAACTTGGTATCCCACCTCCGAGTTGATTATTGTTGAGCTTTAGCGTGCTTAAGCTGGTGCAGTCTCCGATTTCCGCAGGGATATTTTCAGAGAGACGATTCTCTGAAAGGTTAAGAACCGTAAGATTCTTCAACATACCCAATGATGATGGGATTTTACCTGACAAGTTGCCTTTCACAATGACTAAAGCGTCAAGACTAGTGCACATGCCTAGTTCAGGAGGGACACCACCTTCGAAGTGATTGTATGAGAAATCTAAAGTCACCAACTTCCTGCATTTGTTTGAACCGAACCGAACTGGTCCACTGAGACTGTTGTTAGCAACAAACAGGTCTGTAAGATTCTCCAGAAGATTAAGACTTTCAGGCAATGAACCAACTAACTTGTTCTTGTGCAAATACAGAACCTCTAGCTTACTGCATTTCCCAATAGACTCAGGGATTGAACCGGAAAACTGATTGGCAAACAAACGGAGTTCCAGAAGCTCCTTAGCCTCACCAACATTTTGAGGGATTAAACCGGTCAGGTTGTTATTCTCAACATGCAGATAATTCAACACCGGAATTCGAAACAAAGATTCAGGCAATTCACCGGTGAGGAAGTTGTTGTAAAGATACAGATCAGCCAAGTTCTTCAAGCTACCTAAAGTGTCTGGGATCTTACCAGAGAAACTATTTTCAGACACATCGATATACTGGAGTGAGCTACAGTTACCTAAACTGGAAGGTATGATTCCAGAGAGATTGTTTGAACTCACATCCAAAACCTCCAAGCTTTTGATCTGTCCGATTTCAGGACCTAATTGGCCTGAAACCCCTGAACCGGTGAAGTTGAGAGTCGTAACCTTCTTGGATTTATCACAGGTGATACCAAACCAATTACATGGAGTGTCTTCAGATGTCTTTGTCTTCCATGTCGAGGCTAATTCTGGTGGCACTTTGTCCAAATGTTTCCGGAGGGAGAGTAGAGTTAAACCATCAGAATTTAGACAGGAAATAGACACTACATGTGTCGAGACAATGAGACAGAAAACCAAAAGAATTTCGGACATCACAAGATTCTTCATCTAAGACTTTTAGATCAAGAAACATGCACAATATCAATCAGTATCATCAGAATTTAAAGGCTCTCACCAAGGGCAAGAGGAGAAAGATTTGATAGCTTTAAATTTCGTGTGACTAATATTAAAATATCCTTTTCAGTAATATTAAAAGATTGAGAGTTAAATAGAGGAATATCAGTCAATACTCTTCAATCAAGTTTTAAAAAGGATAGAACTTGATTGGATATTGACTAATATTACTCGACCTGATAATGCCATTATTAGAAGGCAATCTAAGTGAATGCTTATTAGATGCCAAAAAAAGAAGCAAATCTCGTCGGAGGAAAGATATATTTAGTTTAGAAACTATATATATTCTAGATTAAATTGTAGATATTTTCCAAAACCACCATTTATGATAGGATGACATGTGTTATATATAGAATTTTTTTTCTTTTTATTAAATTTTTCATTTATTTAAAATAAAATAATGATTATTAAACATACCTGTATAATCTACAATAATTAAATATAATAAAATAAGGTATCTTATAGTAAGGTTTTCCACCACAATTTTTGATATGATGGCATGTGTCACATTTACACTTGATTTTATTTTTCTCTTTCTATTAGACTTTTTTTTATCAACCTCTTTCTATTAGACTACTTATACAATAGCTTAGTTGAATTTTTTTTCCAACGGTTTAATGCTTACAATAAGATATTGAAAATACAAAAAAATTGATGTAGATTCACACTAGTTAAATTAATTCAGCGGCTTGAAAGCAAAAAAACTGAGTCCACTCTTGCAATATGTTTTCTTTCCATTGGGTGTTAATAATACATTTTTTAATTCATCCTAACTATTTTAACTCAACTATTTTATATTAATTTAAATTTTATTTTAATATTTTATATCAAAATTAATTATTTTTTGTGCTCTACTAATAGAAAGTTGGTTCATTTCATTTGGACATATATATATAAAAAAATATTACATTTTTAGTTATTTTTTAATAAATATTTTGTATACCTTTAAAAACTATACAAAATTATAAAAAGTTAATTTTAATAAATAAGATTACTAATTTTTAATTATAAAAATGTAATAAGAAAATTAAAATGTAAAACAAAAATAATAATTAATGTGTTGAACTTTATTAAACATAAACTATTGTAGAAAAAAAATTGTATGGATGTTAAATTGTTAGGTGGAGGAAAGAAAATATAATGTGGAGTGTTAAAAAAAATAGGGTGTTGAATTTACAAACCATTGAACATAGTGTTAGTTTTTTTTTATTTGTTTAAAATAAAATAATGATTATTAAATACGTATTTGTAATCTAAAATGACTAATAAATATAATAAAGAAGTTTATCATTGAGTAAAAAAAGTTAAAGTGTTCTCTATAAATTTAGACTTAATATAATAAAATAAGGCTTTCCAAAACCACAATTACTAAGAGATGTCATATGTCATGTATATTCTATAAATTTACATTTACCTTTATTTTTCTTTCTCTATTTAGTTTTTTATTATTTATTCAAAATAAGACAATTATTGTTAAATATATATATATAATCTAAAATAACTAAATAAAAGTAACATTTTAATTTTCAGTTGTAAATTTATCATAAATATATTGCAAAATAGTTACATTACAACACAAGTAATGTAAAGGTTTTGAAGAAGTTGTATTTCATTGAGAAGAAGATGTTATAATATATACACACGTATGTGACCGTAATGACATTAATTACAAGATATTCTAATAGCTATATCTATGCAGTCAAGAATATTGTGATTGGCAATCAAGGATGTGATGATATCCTTAATACACCCCTCAAGATGGAGGAGCTTGAGTGACTCCAATCTTGGTAGTGAAAGGTGTGAACAGTGCACGTGCAAGAGGTTTCGTTAAAGTGTCTGCCAATTGATCTCGAGTAGAGACATGTACCACACGTAGATTACCGGACTGAACTTGATTGCGGATGAAGTGATAATCTAATGCAATGTGCTTCATCTTGGAGTGGAATACCGGGTTTGCACATAAGTAAGTCGCTCCTACATAGTCGCAGTAGATTACTGGTGTCTCTTGGAGTGAAATGCCTAGCTCAGTTAATAGTGAGCTGATCCATTGTAGTTCCGCAGAAGTATTTGCAACTGATCTATACTCAGCTTCTGTAGAAGAGCGCGCTATACCTCTCTGTTTCTTCGACGACCAGGATATTGGATGTTTACCAAGGTAAACAATATAGCCATTTGTTGAGACGAAGTCGTCGGGATCTCCCGCCCAATCAGCATCAGAGTAAGCGTGGAGTCGAGGCGTGTTGTTACAAGTAAGAAATATGCCATGACCCGGTGTACCTGATAAGTAGCGTAGGACGCGTTTAGCAGCCACGAGATGGTCTGTTGTCGGGTTGTGCATAAACTGTGATAGCCTGTTAACTGCGTAGGACACATCAGGACGTGTGAAGGACAAATATTGCAGGCTCCCAACAATTGTCCTGAAATCTGCAGGGTCTTGTAGGCGAGTGCCATTATGCAGTGTGAGCTTTGGAGAAGCAGCCATTGGTGTTGTCACAGGTTTGGCAGTAAGCATGTTTGTTCTGGACAGAAGATCAAGAATGTATCTGCGTTGACATAAGTGAAGGCCCGATGGTACTCGCTTAGCTTCTATACCCAAGAAGTAATGTAAATCCTCATGTTCTTTAACCGAGAATCTGGAAGCGAGTGCATTGAGTGTGTGCTGAAGGAGATGATCATCATTACTGGTGACGAGTATATCGTCGACGTAGATGAGCATATAGAGAACTGAGCGACCCTGGCGCAGGATGAAAAGTGAAGTATCTGATACTGAATTGAAGAAGCCAGAGTTGAGAAGGTAGGTTCGGAGTTCAACATACCAGGCGCGAGGAGCTTGTTTGAGACCATAAACTGCTTTCCGAAGACGACAAACATGTTTGGGACGATCTGTATCGACGAACCCTGGTGGTTGCATCATGTATACTTCATCCGTTAATGTACCTTGCAGAAAAGCGTTGTTGACGTCCAATTGGCGTATTGGCCAGGAACGAGCAACGGCAACTCCAAGAACCAGACGAATTGTTGTTGATTTTATAACTGGGCTGAAGGTTTCTGCGTAGTCAAGACCAGGGCGTTGGTTATAACCTTTCGCAACGAGACGGGCCTTGTAGCGACTTACTCGTCCGTCAGGATGATATTTGATCGTGAATATCCAGCGACAACCGACGATAGTATGATCGGAAGTAGGTTTGGGAACTAGATCCCAAGTGTGGTTTGAGAGCTGAGCATTGATCTCGGAGTCCATTGCGTGCCGCCATCGCTCATCCTGAAGAGCTTGGTTTGCAGTACGAGGTTCAATTTCCAGGAGTTTTGTTGCAAGCCCATACTTCGGATTCGGTTTCACAACTCCCAATTTCGCCTGTGTGGACATCTTATGAGAATTTGATGGCTTTGGAGGTATTCGTTTCGGAGGTGGTGGTGGTACAGGGATTGATTGTCGTGTTTGAGTTTGTGTGGTTTGACTTTGTAATTGGGAAGGAGATTGATTTTGGTTAACAATGGTTTGATTTGGTTCGGTGGTTATGGGGTTATCCGACAAATCGTAGGTAGCTGGTGTTGGTATGGGGTTTTGTGTTTGGGCCATTTGTGGTTGAATGGGGTTGGATAAGGTTTGTGATATTGTGTTTGGGAGCTGGGCCGTGGGTTGCGGCCCATGTATATTTGGAGCAGTGGGCTCAGAAGTGTGAGAGGAAGAAGAAGAAGTGGAGATATCGTTAGAAGTCAATACCTGAGTGTTCGTCGGAGGTGCTGCCGGCGGTGGACTGAGTGTGGTGGACGACGGAGTGTGAAGGATCGAGATCGGGGGTTGCTGAAATGGCACAAGCATATGATGAGGAGGAAGAGTCGAGTGAGCCGGCGTGATTGTTGCAGACGAATTGGCAATCTTTGTTGCAAGATGTTGGGCGGAAGGAAATTGAAATGGGAAATGTTGTTCATCAAATTGAACATGACGGGACACATATAAGCGAGCAGTTGGGATATGGTAACACAAATAGGCACTCTGTGTTACCGAATAACCCAGGAAGACACACATCTCAGACCGGTTTTGCAGCTTATTCTTGTTGTACGGTCGCAACCATGGAAAGCACGCGCAGCCAAACACGCGTAGCTTGTCGTAGTTGGGATTTTGTTTGAATATTGTCTGAAATGGTGAGGACATTGATAGAACCGGTGTTGGTAGTCGGTTGATCAAGTAAACCGCTGTCTGAAAAGCATATGGCCAGAACTCCTTTGGCATTGAAGCTTGGGAGAGCAGTGTGAGGCCTACTTCAACAACATGGCGATGTTTCCGTTCAGATATGCCGTTGTGTTCCGGAGTGTGTGGCGGAGAGGTAAGATGTGATATCCCATTGGTTGCTAGGAATTGTTTTAGAGCCACATATTCCCCCACCATTATCTGTGTAGAAAGTATCAATCTTGGTCTGAAAATGGTTTTCAACCAAACTTTTGAAGGCAATGAATGTGTCTTTGACCTGTGATTTCTGTCGCAGGGGATACAACCATGAGTAGCGGGAATAGTGATCAACAATTATCAGATAATACTTATAGTTTTGGTGTGAGAGGATTGGAGAAGTCCAGACATCAGAAAAGAGATATTGAAGAGGTCTTTGAGAGGTAATAGTTGAATGAGAAAATTGAAGTTTATGAGCTTTATTGATAAAACAATCATGACATGATAAGAGATTGTTTGATTTTGTAGCAACAAGTAAAGAAAAATGAGAGAGAACTGTCTTTAGAGTAGGAAGAGATGGGTGACCGAGACGAGAATGCCAAGAAGATAATGATGCTTTGGAAGATGGAGATGCAGACATAGCAGTGATTGGTGATGAGGCAGACAGCGTAACCGGCCACTCGTAAAGCTCATTCCTCGCTTGGCCGCATAGCAACGGGACTCCCGAACTGAGATCCTTCACCTGAAAAGTGTTTGGGAAGAATTCAACAGAGACTTGGTTAGTGTTACACAACCGAAACACATACACCAGGTCTTTGTGAGCAGTAGGAACATATAAAACATTGTTTAAAGCAAGTTTGCGAGTTGGAGTGAGAAGAGATGCAGAACCAGTTTGAGTGATGGGCATGGTAGTACCATCTGCGATCATCACTTGATCAGCTCCACTGTACGGCTTGTGGAGCGCAAGATTGTTGAGGTCCAATGTGAGATGGTGAGTTGCACCACTGTCTAATAACCAGTTATTAGCCGAGTATTGAGATCCAACAGCCATGTTTACACGAGGGTTCCAAGGAGTGAAAGGACTCGCCGGTTGTGTTTGGATGGATGATTGAAAACTCTGAAGTTGAGAGCATCTCTTGGCGCTATGACTGTGCACGCCACAGATCTGACAACGGCCTAAGTAAGGTCTGGGACCACGGTAATCACCTCTGTTTTGTGGCTGAGAGAATTGCCCGTGGCTTTGGTTGCTCTTCCAATTGTTGGTATTGTTGTTGTTGTGTCGTGAGCGGTTTTGTTGTTGATTGCCGTGACTGTTGTTACGATGTTGAGCCAGATTTGCAGTCACTGGTGTCGTCAGAATTGCAGAGTCCACAGAAGAGAGGAGCTTTGCTTCATGGTTGAGCAGTCGCTCATGAAGCTCGGTGATGGATGGTGGTGTGTCACGACCAGCAATTTGATCTACCAGGGTTTTGTACTCGTCTGGTAGACCATCAAGGATCGTCTCAATTTGGTCCTCATGATCATATGGCTTTCCCAAAATCGCAAGCTGATCGAGACGAGTTGTGATTCCTTGGACGTATACATCGATGGTTTTGCTTTCCTTCTTCCAGTGTTTAAGTTGATTCTTCAACTGGAGGATGTGACCTCGGCTGGGCTTGGCGTAGGTGGAAGCAAGGATGTTCCAGATTTCAGCAGATGTGGTGGCTCGAGAGACAAGCGGCTGTAGAGAAGTAGTCATGGTGCCGATGAGAGCACTGAAGATCAACTGATCTTGACGTTTCCATAGGACGAAGCTTGGATTCGGTGTTGCGACATCATCTTGATTGACCGTCGCTGGTGGAGCTTCTGTGGATCCATCCAGATAACCGGATAGCGCATATCCATTGAGGAGAGAGTGAACCTGAAGTTTCCACATGAGGTAGTTTGTAGATGTGAGTTTGGTGACATTGACCATGTTAATGGTGAGCAAGGTTTGTTTGTCGACAGGAATGGTGTCGTTGACCAATGTGGGAATCGATCCGTTAATGGTACTCATGATTTAGAGTGTGATGACCGAATAAAAAGAAAGAAGAGAATTGAGATCGACAGGAAAAAATTTTAGGATCTGTCTGCTCTTGATACCATGTAAAGGTTTTGAAGAAGTTGTATTTCATTGAGAAGAAGATGTTACAATATATACACACGTATGTGACCGTAATGACATTAATTACAAGATATTCTAATAGCTATATCTATGCAGTCAAGAATATTGTGATTGGCAATCAAGGATGTGATGATATCCTTAATAAGTAATTCATATTATAAAAAAGGAAATTAGGATTGGAAGCTAAAACTCATACCAACATTAAAAAAAAAAAAGCTTTTTAAGGTAGAGGAAAGTTTAATATTGATCATCACCATCTCATGGTCACACGCGATTTCATGTCCGAAAATGCCGTAAACTTTTGCAGTTGGTCTGACATTGTATGTTTTGACTGAACGTATCACACAACTTGTCTTAACCTTTCTTTTGTCCTATTTAAAAATATGTATCTTCTACATATGAATAGTTTATAAGTTCTCCACATTGAAGTTTCTTCGCCAAAGAACATCTGTCTGCTTCGAACCCCGACGTACGTTTCGAATACTCCGACGCTTCTATAATTGCAGTGACACCGATTAGCGTAGGTTTGATTAACTTTACATTTTGCTGTTTTTTTGCCAATCTGGAACTTTTAAGAAAATCTCATAGCTATTTAATATGGGTTTTCATGCTAAATAGTCGCCCACATTCGTCAAATCAGCTACACTTATACTCATTCGAAACAAAATAATCTTTGTTTCAATTTTGGTTTTGAGAAATAGATATGCATCAGTAGTTGTCTTTCAAAATGGGTTTTGAGAAATAGATATTCATCGTTAAATCAGCTACGCTTATACTCATTTGAAACAAAATAATGTTTCAAACTGAGTTTTGAGAAATAGATATGCATTGTAATGAGTTTCGGCTTTGAGAAAGTAGTCATATATGTGTTTTTATGTTACTTTCTTTTTGGTTAGTAGTTATCTACATTTTTCGAAATAGTAATCGTACATGCGTTGTAGTAGGTTTCGACTTTGATAAAGTTGTCGTATATATGTTCTTGTGTTACTTTCTTTTTGGTCAGTAGTTGTCTACATTTTTTCGAAATAGTAGTTGTATGTGTTCTTTTGTTATTTTCATGTTTATCGGTAGTCGTCTACATTCAAATCTGATAGTAAAAATGTATGTAGATTTATACTTGCGTTATGCTAAGGCAATATGTTTTTCCTTGAAGGTAGACATGGCGCCACTTTCCCTTAAAGATTTGAAGGACCTACTACTTAATCTACTAACCTTGATTGGTAGATCATCGGCAAATGATGAGTGTCGTCTAGGATGGGCCTCCAAACTTCTCTATCGAGCATTTAAAGAACTATCAGTCATATATGTACTTGACATTGAAGAATTTTTATATGACCCATAACTGATTGACAGCTGCCCGGACTTCTTCAGCTTAGCAGTTGAGTAAAATAACCCCAAAGCTAACTACTTAACCGGTTTGCATAGGTTGCTAGTTGAGGGTGAAATCTGCATTGTTGTTCCGTTTTTGCGCACTACATCGAAAGGTGAGATTGTGCACTTCATGTATGCTATTCTATGTGTAGCATTTGGTCATCCTCAATATCGGAAAAGTATTCATTATTATAGAAAAACTGATCTAACACTTAAAACAACTTCCGATAATAAAATAATATTTTATTTTTTTGAAAAATAAAGAATTTTCATTATTTTAAAATTAGAAAAATAAAAAGAATTCATTTCTCACTATTGAAATTTAAATTAATTAGAACGAGTAAAAATAAACTCAGTAAAATATATTTTAAATGTTTTTAAATAGTGAAACTAATAAAACCATATATTATTATTTTTTAGTAAACTATTTTTATTTAATGATAAAGTTAAAGTAAACGTTTCGTTTACAATAGGTAAATTATATATTTACATTTTTAAAATATAATAACAAATAAATTTAATTAAATAAAAACAAAACATTAAAAATTAAGAAATATGAATTTACAAAATCCACAATTGCGTGGGAGTATCCCTAGTTCCTTATATATATATATATATATATATATATATATATATATATATATATATTGTTTGCAATTTCCTTTGATTAGTCATGGTTTAAGATTGAAACAGGCATCCAGACAATGGTACTTGAAATTTGCAGAAACATTGAAGAGTCTTGGTTTCACAAAACAAAGATCAGATCATACTCTATTCACCAAGGTGATGGATTCAAAGATACTCATAGTCTTGGTTTATGTCGATGACATAGTAATTGCAAGCAATGATGATGAGTCTGCATCTCAGTTAAAGAGTCAATTGAAGACATTCTTCAAACTACGAGATCTAGGTGCACTGCGATATTTTCTTGGTTTAGAAATAGCAAGATCATCAGCTGGAATTGCTATTTCTCAACGTAAATACGCACTGGAACTTGTGGATTCTGCTGGATTACTTGCAAGCAAACCATCCTCCATTCCTATGGAACCGAGTATGAAGTTATCAAAGGATGAGGGTGACACAATAGAGAATCCAGAGACATATCGAAGATTAATAGGGAAGTTGATATACTTAACAATAACACGCCCTGATATATGCTTTGCTGTACAAAAGCTAGCTCAATACACTCATACACCGAGAGCTCCACACTACAAAGCATTGTTCAAGTTACTACAATACATCAAAGGAACCGTTGGACAGGGTCTATTCTACTCAGCTAAGTCTAATCTCCAGCTTAAAGCGTTTGCAGACGCAGATTGGGGCTCTTGTCCAGATACAAGGCGATCAGTTTCTGGTTATTGCATGTTCCTTGGTGATTCACTAATATCCTGGAAGTCTAAGAAACAAAAGGTTGTTTCTCATTCCTCTGCTGAAGCAGAGTACAGGAGCATGGCCATGGCAGTAAAAGAGATCCTCTGGTTACGTAACCTGCTCTCTGATCTTCACATTGACGTTACAACACCAACAACACTCTACTGCGACAACATGGCGGCTATACACATTGGAAACAATCCCGTCTTCCACGAGAGAACAAAACACGTCGAAATGGATTGTCACTCTGTCCGAGATCGTGTTGAAGATGGAAGTTTAAAGCTTCTTCATGTTCGAACCGACTGTCAACTCGCTGACTTGCTCACCAAGCCACTATATCCTGCTCAGTTTAATCATCTTACTAGCAAGCTTGGAGTTTCGAAACTCTACTCTCCAGCTTGAGGGGGGATATCAACATATAACAAGTCAACAGTCAACACTCTCAGTCAACACTTCTAACTAGCTATTTACAGATACACGTGTACAGCTTATACATTGACATACAGAACTCTATATATACTCTGTAAACACATTCGATAATATTAATGGAAATCTGTATTCACTCATAGATTGAATAGTATAGGAGTGTCATCTCCAAACTATCGTTTATCATTCTCATCAATGTTGCACATATACATGTGTAAATATAGCGATCTTGGGAGATTTTGTAAAACTTACTAAAGGTGTGAACCCATGACTTGGCCACCATTTAGCTACGCCAATTAGATGATAACTCAAGTTCCACATCTTCTTCCCACCAAGTTGCCGCCTGCGACATCATCAGTTCCAGACCAGTTTAAGCTACTCTGTTCACACTCAAGAATAAAGCAATCTAGACCAATGTGCAAAAACATTGTAGCCGAACTCAAGTGAGCTTCCTTTCTCTTCTTGTAGTCCTAGAACTTGCAACAGCTCTTCCTTCGTCTGTTCGTATCCACATCAATCAGAGTTTGTTAACTTTATTCAGAGGTATGGTTAAAACGACCAAACACAAAAGGTTAATGCACATACTTCTCCCAGGGTGAAACGAGTTGGGCTTTCTGCAACACACGCAAATGAGCCATCAGATTGCTTAAGCATCACCTGCCATGGCCCTGCATTATTTTTTCCATATCAGTCATGGATAGAGTCAGTGCTCTCTAAATTCAAGTCACTAATATAAAGAATTGTTCCACATATCTAATAGAGAGTGGACTGAGAGAAGCATCACATCGTGTTCAGTGTTCAAGGAAGTCACAATACAGATAGGTACAACACAAATGGTAACACTGTATACTTTTAGTCCAGAGAGTATATTTTCGCATTTACCAGGATATTGTCGAAAAAGTGCTCCGTTGTAGTTCAACACATATGGAGCCACTGCCACTGTCTTAGCCAAGCAAACACAAACAACTATTAGACTGCTTCATTTATGCAAGTCGTTAAGAAAGATCTGCTGAGAAATTATCACCGTAATTGGCAAGTACCTTTGAATACTCTCTGATTCGAATATAAAATACGGGAATAAATTGAGAAAGAAACCGGTAGTGCAGATCTTTAGGGGGAAAGCCAAGTAGCCCTAGGTCAGCACTGCACTAAAGTTCAGTTGTTACCAGAAGTGAGGAAACCGGGTGATATTGAGTTACACATGAAGTTGAGGTCTCAATAGAGGCAATACCGTAAGGTATCTAGCTCGAGATTAAAGAGAAGAGCTGGGGTTGAGCTGGCAAAGCTTTCCTGCAAATATACACCAACAACTTACAGATTCCGATTGAATAAGAAGGAAGAACAAATCAAAATTACTATAGCTAGTGAACGTATCTAGTCCAAGTTCTAAGTTAAGATAAGAAAGGATAAAAGATTCAAATACCACAAACTTCTCTATAACACCGAGTTCTCGAGTGCTGCAATTGATAAACATATAAAGGGTCGGTGGCTCCTTGGGCTCCCAACTACCAGTAAGAACACATAATCCTCATGAAATATGCAATAACCGATCTGTTTACATAAGCAAACCCACATTGGGGAAAGGAAACTTGTTTAGATGAAAGAATTGAAGTTTTAGCTAGACCTTCGTTTTCATCTTCAAAATCAAAGTCCAGGGTACTCCTTATGGACCTGAAGAAGTTGGTGACAGAAGTTCCAGGTACATCATCTAGAGAACCGATACTTATGCCATCAATCTGATGAGAAAAACAGAAGAAATCAAGCCGTTATTAATCATATCAAGTGTTCAATATCTCAGATGGCAATCCTAACATATGCAAAATGCAGTAAAACGGAAGTTCCATTGATACCGAATCAAACGCGGCCTTGAAGAGTTACGAAGCTCTGCGTTTCTCAGGCTTGTCAGGAAAAACCTTAAACGTGATTGATGTAACATAGGTCAGAAGAAACAAATAAGAAGGATGACTAATCAATAAAGAAATGAGGGAGATAGATTACAATGCAAGCTCTAGTCTCTATTTTCTCCTGAAGCTTCCGGACAACAGACAAGGCCAATTGTATGTTGGCATCAATGAAATCGTCTGAAGAACCCTAGACAACGTTTGACAGCCCACACAATTAGACAATAAAATACAATAAGTCTCAACGATAATAAGAAAAAATAGAACCTTGTATGAAGAAATGCTGCTGGGCAAAGGCCTACAAAAGATCAGAAGAGCAAAAGGCACGATTATTACGACGAGCCAATAACACAAATTGTACAATTCAGATGAAAGTAGAAGAAGATAATTACGGAAAATCGATTTCTAAACGAGATTTGGATTCCTGGAGAGCGAAGGCAAGAGAATTGGCGGCGTCAGAGACCAGAACCTCGTACGACTTAGGCTTATAAACGGAGACACCTCTCCTAGGGTCGGAGTCAGGCGAGGCAGATGAGAGTGCGCCGCCACTGTTTGTGGTTGCTCCGCATCTGATTCTGGTGGACAGAATCGAGGGAGAAGAGAAGAGCGCCGGTAACATCGCCATCGCCATCGCCATTTATTGCTCTCCCTCTGCTTTGACGGTTAAGGAAGGTGTCACCGTGTCAGTGATAACACTTGCTTAACGCAACAGTCTAATCCGCAGAACTTCATGACACGTGGTTAGATCCTGTTATCTTTCATAACCGGATTGAACCGGGTTTTGATTAGCGGCCATCAACCGGCACATAACTGACAGTTATCAACTGTTGCTAACGGCCGTGAAATATATGGAAAGTTATTATCCACTGTGGTTGAGCTCATGATTACTGCTCTTGGGAACCGTTGATCTCTACACGATCTAGTTGTCATCGATGGCTATTAGTGCTTTTATATCGTAGATACGCCGATAAGCTGGAGAGCTGAGAAACACTTGAGTCTTTCTGCTAACGGGGTCTGCTAACTGAGAAAATTCTTTTTCCCGGGAAAATTTAATTTTCTTTCTGCTCTGAGAAGATCTTCTCCCGAAGAGCGAAAATGAGTAAGCGGATGGATTGTTATCTTCTGAACTCGGTTCTAGTGGTACTTCTTCTTCTTGGAGTAGTTTCTTTGTCTAATGCAAGGCCACGCGCTAATCGACGTAAGTTTCCCGAGAAACCATGAGAAACTCTAGCTATGCTTGAATCTTTAGCCTCGATTGATGAGGTTTTCGTTGATTTTATAGAAATATAGGCACTGATAATTTCGATTTTTCTCTGATTCGCTTATGAGTATTTGCAAGAAAGCGATTCGTCGCTGTTCTTACTGTTAGAATCTTCGTTGCAGCTCCCAGTTTCATGCGATTCGTGACGAACGCAACCGATTTTGCGTCGGAGGATTACTACGACTACATAATCGTCGGAGGAGGAACGGCGGGATGCCCACTAGCCGCCACACTGTCGCAATCTTTCCGAGTTCTTCTGCTCGAACGCGGCGGTTTCCCGTACAATAGACCTAACGTGATGTCACACGACGGTTTCTTGACCACTCTCACGGACGTCAACAACTTCGACTCGCCGGCTGAGTCCTTCATCTCTGAGGAAGGAATTCCTAACGCTAGAGGCCGTATTCTTGGAGGAAGTAGCGCAATCAATGCTGGGTTCTATAGCCGAGCTGATAAACAATTCTTCGATAATTCAGGTCTCAATTGGGATCTGACTACTGTGAATCAGTCTTATGAATGGGTGGAGAGAGCTATTGTGTTTAGACCTCAGCTTAGGACTTGGCAATCTGCGATTAGGGATGCGTTGATTGAGGTTGGTGTACATCCGTTTAATGGCTTTACATTGGAGCATAAAGTGGGGACTAAGATCGGAGGTTCCACGTTCGATCGTACTGGGAGGAGACACAGCTCTGCAGATCTCCTCAAATATTCAAGAAATTCCAACATTAGAGTTGCGGTTTACGCAACTGTGGAGAGAATATTGC
Source organism: Orychophragmus violaceus (assembly GCA_030180135.1). Taxonomy (NCBI): domain Eukaryota; kingdom Viridiplantae; phylum Streptophyta; class Magnoliopsida; order Brassicales; family Brassicaceae; genus Orychophragmus; species Orychophragmus violaceus. The sequence goes on along the minus strand of CM058232.1, from coordinate 101,462,966 downwards.
TGGCTTCATCTCCGAGTGATTCTAGTTCCAATGTCTCTGCAATTGGAGTTGTTTATCGTGATCAGCTTGGAGGTTACCATCACGCGATGATTCGGGATAGAGGAGAGGTGATACTATCAGCTGGTTCACTCGGTACTCCACAGTTGATGCTTCTTAGTGGGATTGGTCCAAGGAGTTACCTTTCGACTTGGGGGATCCCAGTGGCTCTTGACCAGCCTCATGTGGGAGACTTTGTGTATGATAACCCGAGGAACGGTATCTCCATTGTTCCTCCGGTTCCAATGGAGAACTCGCTGATACAAGTAGTGGGTATTACTGAGGACGGTGCTTTTCTGGAGGCTGCTTCAAATGTGATCCCGTTTGCGTCGCCTCTACATTCTGTTTTCATCAGAGCTCCAGCTTCTCCTTTGTACGTCCCTGTGACATCTATAATGGAGAAGATCCTAGGTCCAGTGTCTATTGGTTCACTGAGGTTGGCCTCAACGGATGTGAGGATAAACCCAATTGTTAGGTTCAACTACTTTAGTGATCCACAGGATCTGGAGAGATGTGTTAATGGGACTAGGAAGATTGGAGAAATACTCAGGAGCCGAGCTATGCAGGACTTCATGTTCAGGGAATGGTTTGGGAGCAGGTTCAGGTTCGTTGGAGTTCCATTACCTTTGGACCAATCAAATGATCTGGTGATGGCAGAATTCTGCAGACGAACTGTGAGCACAATCTGGCACTATCATGGTGGCTGCGTTGTGGGAAAAGTAGTGAACTCTGATCTCAAAGTCAATGGTGTTGATTCTCTAAGAATCGTGGATGGGTCAACCTTTAATATCTCTCCAGGGACTAATCCACAAGCTACCTTGATGATGCTTGGAAGGTAAAAAAAACTGTCAAAGTTTATACTTTTTGATGTATTACTAATGCTTTCTGGTCAGACTAGAAACAATTTTCCTTATGACTATAATTGCAGGTACATGGGGCTGCAGATTCTGAAAGAGAGGATGAGATACAAGTGACTCTCCACATGAGCTTAATGGAATTTTCTGGATTGGTTGACTGATTCTTTTGCTGTGTGTTCACCTGTAGCTCTCTATTAGGTGCTTCTACAGTTGTTCGTTCTTTCACTGGACTCCTCTAGTTAATTGATGTAATGATCAATAGCTGATCTTGCTCAGAGTAGCTATTATAGTCATACTGTGTCAGAAAGAACATGACATATTCATATTGTATATACATACTAGAGTCAATTTGAATCATGGTAATGTGAAAAGTGAAAACAAGTGACAATATTCTTCTTATCTTCTTCCGGCACTATGATGAACACTTTTGGAATATGTTCCATGTAAATGTTTCTTCTTGAAGTTTTCTGGAATCTACCAGCTCCTTCGGTGAAGGATGATAGGACAATCAAACGTAGCACCTATCATCCTCACGTAGTGCTGTCTTGGAATCCAATACCTTCCCGTGAAGCTGTCTTGTCTCTTCCTCGTTTTGCCCTCTTTTTATATGCGTTGTTGCAAATAAGAAGTTTGGTTCTTCATAGATGGTATCAGATTAATAGCAGCTTCCTCTTTATTGTAAGACTTTGGTTTCTTAGCATCTTCCGTTGCATCGTGTTTACAAAGTAAGATGTCAATTAAACAGCAGGACAGACACATGGATCAACAGCAACAGGGTGATAAGAATCTGACTGTGTTCGTAGGACCCTGGGGAGGAAATGGAGGAATCGTTTGGGATGACGGGATCTATCACGGTGTCCGTGAGATCAAACTTGCTTATGATCACTGCATCGACTCCATCTCTCTGGTCTACGATAAGAATGGTAAACCTGTGAGATCAGCGAAGCATGGAGGTCAGGGAGGCAACAAAACAACAGAGGTAATGTTCCTTTCTCACTTTGGACTCTGTTTCTGTAACATTCCTCTCTTAGATTTTAGTTTCCTTTACATGAACCAAGTTTGGACAGATAAAGCTGCAATACCCAGAAGAGTATCTGACTGGCGTGAGTGGTTACTACTGTCCAGTAGTTCACGGTGGCACTCCTGTGATCAGATCAATGACCTTCAAGAGCAATAAACAAGTGTATGGACCTTATGGAGTTGAACAAGGAACACCTTTCACTTTCTCAGTCAATGGAGGACGCATTGTTGGCATCAACGGTAGGAGCGGCTGGTACCTTGACTCCATTGGCTTCCATCTCTCACGTCCTAAATCAACCAAGATGATCCACAAGCTTCGGAAGAAGATTAACTGGTTCACAAGAATAGTAGCATGATACGGTCTTTTGCATAGAACATAACATTTCTTCATAAAATGTAACATTAGAAACTTTGTAATGCACAACTCAAAACGAAAGCATATCATTGAAATGGTAAAAACTAAAAACACTTGAAGGTTTTTTTAATATAAAGTTAATCAACAAAGCATGTATCTCAAAGTAAGCAATATACACAAATGACCAGTGTTGGCAGATAATAGCTGTAACATTTCGATAAGGATCTCGTCCTAAGTGGAAGATACTCCCAGCATGGTTGTTGGTTCGATGATTCATCCTCTGGCCTTCAGCTCAGCAAGCCTCCTGGACAAATCATCCTCATCGACTTTCTCCTCTGTGGCAGTAGGGATGGCATGACCAGCAGGCTGAGGTAGGCCAACAGAGACTTCAAGACCATAGTCATCTGCTACCTGCTGCATCAGGCTGTTGACTTCGCCTTCAGGAGTGGACAATGATGTTGAACCAGCCATAGCGTTCTCCATGAACTCAGCTTGGACCTCCATGTTCACAAACTGCTTCTCAAATGAATCCATCGTCTCTGACATCTTCTGTAGATTGCCTGTTGAAAGAAACAGAGAACAGATAAGAACCCTAAGTTGTATACAACACAATGAATCTACTCGTGCTATTCATTCTATACTCTTCATGCTAATTTCCATAAAAACAAAAACTTTTTGTCTACCCAGAAAGAATCCAGCAATTCTACTAAATCCTATAACGCCATAACTAAATCTTAACCAATATGCATAAACTAAGACCTAATCAATGATTAGCAGCACATCAACAGGTAGAACCAAAACTTAAAACTCGGAATTTCAATCATTGCTCCAACCAGTATGAGATAAAGCGCCTAATTGACGATGATATACCTGTGGCAAGTGTAGACTCAAGGGATTTGACGATGTTAGTCATGGATTTGGTAATGGTGGTCATCTTGGCCTGGGTGTCTAGGCGAGCAACAACAGCGTCGAGGCGAGAAGCGAGACGGAGATAGTTCATCTGCTCGCTACGCTTACGAATGGCGTTCTCGGCGTAGATCCGAGCACCATCCATGTTCCCCTTCTCGATCGCCTTCTTCACCTTGAGTTTCTCTGCCTTCTCTTCCTTCTCGCACTTCCTTGACTGCCTTTGCAGAGACTTGGACGTGAATTTCAGGTCGAATATCTGATTCATCAGCTTATCAGTGTTACCCATGTTGATCGATTCCTCTACACTTCCTCCTGAATTCGATTAAGATCTATCGGTAGAAATTCCTAAAACAGAGAATTAGGGTTTCTACGAATTTGAGAATATCTCGACGCGTTAATTTTACTCTTTCGTAGAAGAGAGAGATGGAAGAAGAAGAACAAAGGAGAAGAAATCTATTAAAGTGGGCCCCTAATAAAGTAATGATAACGTTGAAGTCAACTTTGGTTTTCTTAATTCAGATCCGACTTGGCCGGTTCAATTTGAACTGCGGTTTAGTGATTGTCGGTAGTGTCCGGTTTAAATAAACGGCAATTTCTAAAGAAAAAGGCACACGTGTCAGGAATGACTCAGCACCGTCCGATGTGTCACTCTTTCTACGATAATCATCTGCGCGCCAACTCAAAACGAGCTTCTTTAGGAATTTTGCATGTAATTTTTTTCAATTTCAAACCAAAGCTTGTCTTTTCCCTTTCCAGAAACGTTTTTTTTTTTGAAGTAACGCAAGAATCAAGAAGCCGAGCCAAACCACAAGGAAATCGCATGAGATGTGTAGTCAGATCTTGTAAAAAAAAGGTGGAAGCTTCAGCTACTGCTAAGCTAAATATAATGAAGCTGAGAAATAAATCTTAAATCTTTCTTGTGGGATTGGTTTTGGAGATGGATGGGAGCAATGGAGAGGAGAGAATCCTTCACGAGGGTTGCATTGGTGGTTCCTAAGAGGATTCGAGAAGAAGAAGGAGACTGTGTTGAGGTTTTGGTGACTGAACTAAAGAAGAGAGGGGATGGTTGTTGATAGACTCGTTGGTCTCGCAGATGAGTTTCTCAAGGTCGTTTTTTTCAGTTGTGAAAGTCTCTATGTTGATTTTTCCTGGGTGTTTCCTCAATTATTCCTATTTTCATACAAAAGTACTGGTTTGGAAGTTAGAGGAGTGTCCCTGGAAGAATGAATTTTTGAAGACATCAACAAATTGTTTGATAAAGTTGCTAAGTATGTCTAATGGTGTCTAGGATTCAACAGATTGATTGATGACTTATTTAGCTCTAATTCTGTAGAATATATTTTGTAGGCTTTTTTGCTATCAAGAGACCTTGGGTAATGCAGCAGCAGAGCTTTATATACGTAAACATACTCGTCTTGGTAAATACTGGTTCCTTTGTGTATAATAGCTTAAAGTGATAAATGAACATCTGCTAAGTAGCAGCATCACATATCTTTCCTCGTTTTATCATCTTCACAAGTTTTAATGTTTAATGGTTATCTCTACTTTCAGGAATTGATCTGCCCTTTGAGATGCAAGGGGTCTGAGGCGTCCTTGTGCACACAAAAAAATGTGCGATATTTTAGAAGATGTGTATAGACAGATCTATATCTCTTATTTCGTCAGAAATTTGATTACTGATAGCATAACCAGATAGCGTTTTTGATGTTTATGCTATCTTTGACTGAACCGTGAATTAAAGATAGCGTTTGGTTATATCTAAACGCTATTAATGTTTTGAGCAGGACAAAAAATTTACGCGGACCAAATTTTTATTACTTGGTGCCAATAGATTAACTCTAAACCGCTATGAATTCGTTAAGCAGCAAAAATATACTAAACACACATCGACCTCTATACCCCAATTACTAATCTCTTTGTCTAATTTGTTCATGAGCTTGAAATCTTTATATCCCTCTCGATTTCTCACTCTGACACTCAATTTCGGGTACTGCCACGATTTAGCATCTTCTTTAACCCAATTTAGCTTAAAATCTCAAATCACCTTCTTTGATTAATCTTGGCCACTATCTCTTCTTCGTTCTTGCATGTGTTGGGATTATGTCCTGAAATCATATTGTACTTACTCTGCATGATAGTTGTATAGTCGAGATCGGACAATTCATGTGATACTAGGTGGTCATAATGTTTTGCTAGAAGCCGCTTATGACAAATGAGTTGTAACTCATTGCTAGTATTATGTGAACCTACAGGGTCACACACCTAAGCAAGCTGGATACACTTTGTATGGGATTGATCATTGGCATATGGTCTGGTCAATGTGTATTGGATACACATTGATATCGAGTTTTAAGAGGTGTGTCGATCGACACAGTAGTGTGTCGATCGACACAGGCCGGGTTTCGAAACTGATGTTTCGATTTGATGATTTAAACGAATTGGAATTAGTCCAATGATCGGTTTAGTCATTCCAGGTCTATATATAGGTTTATAGGAACGACCTGGAACCCTAGTCGTTGATTTTGGCAGCCACCTCTCTAAACACAGTTTTCCCAGGAGATCCGATTTCCGGCACTAGCATCCCGGCGGATTCCAGCTTGTGTGCGTGTGGACTGCAGTAGAGGCGCAGCATCTGAGGCGTTGGAGATCTCGTTTATCTGACCATGTTCCGCTGCAAATCTCCAGGTAAACACGAGATCATCGGTAAGGATTCAATTAAATAAACCCTAGATCCTAGGCATAAGGAACTCGTGAGGATTCTATAAGCTGTTAGAATGGCTCGAGTTCCAACAGTGGTATCAGAGCCTTAGGGTTTTTCCATTGAATCAACCTGCTTGATTGAATTTGATAAATTAAATTCGCTCATATGATTTGTATGAAAAGAACTTCTTAGATCGATTTTGATGAAAACGAATTCTGAGTTTTTCGTCTTGTGTCGATCGACACACAAAAGTGTGTCAGTCGATGCTGCATAGAAAATCGTATAGAATTAAGGTTTATTTGAAATCGGCGGCTAGGGTTTTCGCGAAGTGTCGACCGACACCAAGCTGGTGTCGATCGACACATGAAGAAAACCTAATTAAAATTTTAGGGTTCGATCAAAGGTAATTCATGTTGCCCAACTGTGTCGATCGACACAGGTTGAGTGTCGGTCGACACAGGCCTTGCGATTGGTTGATCGGTTCAATTGGATTGAACTGGTTATCATGCTTGGTTAAGTTAGATCAGATCGGTTTAAATTGAATGAATTGATTCAATTGGATTGAACTGGTTATCTCAATTAGTATAAACCGATTTGATTGGTTAAGATCAGTTTGATTGGATAAGCCGGTTCAGTTGGATTGGACCGGTTATCGCGATTGGTTAAAACTGGTTAAATTGGTTCAATTGGATTTACCGGTTATCGAAATTGTCTCTGGTTTAGGTCTATGTCGATCGACACACATTGGTTGTGTCGATCGACATGACCGGTTCAATGAACCAAGTTAATTGGATTAACCGGTTATTGAAGTCCGGTTTGTTTGGTGGTGTCGATCGACAGACATGGTCTGTGTCGATCGACACAATGCTCACAATTCTGGTTATTGAGCCTTAAATTTGCAAAACCAAACTCGACTTAAACCTATTCTATTAGAACAATTAAAACTCAATTGAAATTAGAAGTTAAAAATTGTTCTAAATCCATTTGGATACACATTGGATGTGTATTAGATCAAAGCTTAGTTTTCAATATGGTCAACTGTCAAGACTCATTTCGTTGTTGTGATACTCTTGCCAAGAGCTTGGTGTCCACAATTACATGAGTAAGGCAGGTAATCGTGTTGATGGACTTGCAGTGCTTGACATCAACAATTACATGACCTAAGAGATTGATTTACTAACCTTTTAGAGTTCTGTTTCCTCACCTAAATATCAAGTGACCTTGATGTCTTGCCCGACCTTGTCTACTGTCAAGACTCGTTTCGTTGTTGGATAGTCTTGGAGTCCTTGGTATCCACAATTACATGAATAAGGCAGGTGATCATTGATAGACTTGCAGTGCGACTGTCAATGATCACAAGACAAAAGAGATTGGTTTACTTGACTGGGCTATCAGAAGTTCTGGGCCCAGAGACGTCAGAGTGGATGAGACATGGATTGTCTTGTTTGCGACCAAGAGTTGTACTGGGTACAATTAGCAATGATTTGCTTACCTAGATAACTAAATTTTGGGTGATGGCGAGTCGTCCACTCAGATTTTGGTGAAGTATGGGTCTTGGATCATTACATTCAAAGAGGAAACATTGTTTGAATATAATGCGAGTTTTCTTATTAGATAAGATTTCTCATTTCCTGAACTTCATAACTAAAATTTTCTTTTCTTAGATTTCAGCCTATGTCTAAAACTACTTTCTCGTTGCGATCCGTCCTTGAGAAGGACAAATTAAATGGATCAAATTTCCTGGATTGGTATCGGAACTTGAGATTTATTCTCAAGCAAGAGAGTAAGGATTATGTCCTTGAGAAAGCTCTCCCCGAGAGGCTTGGGACCAATGCCTCGCATGCAGTATATGATGCTTGGAATAAGCATTATATTGATGTGGTAGATGTGTGTGGTCTGATGTTGGCTACCATGATCTCGGACTTAAAGAGTCAACACGAGAACATGGAGTCGCCAATAGAGATGATCACCAGCCTGAAACTGATGTTTCAGGATCAGGCACGAGTTGAGAGATACCAGATGGTTAAATCTGTCATTGGGTGCAAGCTACCAAAGGATGCTCCAATGAGTCCTCATGTCATTAAAATGATGGGTTACATTGATAACCCGGGGAAACTGGATTGTCCTGTTAGCCTAGAGTTGGCTACTGAGATCATTCTGCAGTTACTGCCGTCGTTATGATAAGTTTATCAAGAACTACATCAAGAATGGTTTGACGAAGACGTTGACTGAGCTGCATGGCATGCTCAAGACAGCTGAGCAAAACATCATAAAGGGTAAAAGGTTTGAGAAATCTTGTATAGACAAGGGTGGAGGCAAGGCCGTCCAGATTTGGAATCAGGATAAGCATGTGTCATCTTATAAGCCCAAGTCTGGCCCATCTGATGTTGGTAAGTGCTGCTACTGTGAAGAGCTTGGGCATTGGAAGAGAAATTGCATTAAATTCTTGGAAGATTCACAAGATATGAAGGAGATGTACGGAACTTCTTCTTCAGGTATTGTGTTATTACTTCAAGTTCTACGTAGGTATTGGATACTGGTTGTGGTACTGATATTTTTGAAATATGCAGGGCCTAAGCAACAGTAGAACGTTGAAGAAATGACAAGTGGAACTACGCGTCTGGAATGGAGCAATGGTTGCTGCATTAGCCGTAGAAATTCTCCACTTGCAGGAGCCTTTCAAGCGTGGTTTTAGAATTAAGTAATTGCTGCTATATACCTGCTTTAAGCAGAGATGTCTTTCATTTTCTTGTAAGAATTTGGATGTTTTTCATTTTGATAAAAGACAAGTTTTGCTCTTTTGATCTTGATGAAATATTCTATGGTAGCACTCCTTTTTGAAAAATGGGTTTTGTATCTTAAACCAATGTTCGCCAGTATATAACATAAATACCAAACGGTTTAAGTCTGATGACTCGAACTCGATTTTTCTTTGGCATAGTCGTTTCAACCACATAGAGTGGAGCGGATTCAGAAGTTCCATAGTTATGAGCTTTTGGGCTCATTTGATTATAAATCATATGAAATATGAATTCTGCTTACTGGGCCAAATGACTAAGGCTTCTTTAGCAGAGCTAAAGAAAAAGGGCCAGAGGCTTATTGGGCCTTGCACCTACTGATGTATGTGGCCCGATGAGCATTGGTGCCAGAGGAAACCTTCTGTACTTCATTACCTTTATTGATGACTTCAGTAAGTATGGATGTGTTCATTTGATGAGACACGATTCGTAATCTTTTGAAATGGTCAAAGGAGTTCCAGAATGAAGTATAGAACCGATTTGACATAAGTATTAAAGATCCTCGATCAGATCGCGGAAGAAAATACTTGAGTCAAGAATTGAGTGATCATCTAAGTGAGTGTGAAGTCGTCTCACAACTCATTTCTCCTGGAAGACCTGAATGGTGTTTCTGAGAGAATGAATCGGACCTTATTGGATATGCTCCGATTAATGATGAGTCACACGAATCTTCCATTATCCTTTTAGGAATACACTCTAGAAATGTATGTATTTACGCCAAATAGGTTTCTATCAGAGTCAGTTGAAAGACACCACATTGGATGTGGACTGGGAGTTTTCCAAGTATGTCTTCCTGATTAATTGGGATTACAAGGTTTATGTTAAGTAGTGGTCAACATACAACCTTGAACCCAAATCTGATAAGCGCTGCTTCGCTGGTTGTCCTAGGGAAACCGAGGCTTATTACTTTTGCAACCAATCCGAGAACAACGTTTTGTTGTTCGGGTTCTGTTTTTCTAGATAGAAAGTTTCTTTCCAAGAAAAACAGTGGGAGTAGAAGTACAGCTCGAAGAAATTCGAGAAACACAGATGGCTGCTACACCTGTTAAGGGAGAGCAGCGGTTGGATCTACAAAGTGCTGTAGGACCTACACATGTGGAGCCTGAAGTTCGCAGATCCGAATGGATTCGTCACTAACCCGAGAGTGATTTCTCGTAACCAATTGCCGTGATCTGTTGATCATTGAAAAGTGACGAGCTTGCGAAATTCAAGGAGCGATGGTGAGCCCCAACTCCGATAATTTGCTAGGTATGCATGTTAGCTTCACCGATCCATTTCTGGATTGAAGCAAACATCTTGGAGTTGGAACCTACGTTCTGTTAAAACGGTCAAAAGTTTTGACTTGATCAGGAACGAATAGAAACCGTGCATTTACAAGTATACTAGTGGGAGCGTAGTTGCATTTCTCACACTGTATGTATATAACATACTTATTCTCATAAACGACGTTCCGTCGCTTAAGTCTTATGTGACTTAGGTCGGAAGTCATTTTCAACGATAGACATGGGAGGAGCCGCGTGAGTTCTTGGAATAAGGATCTATTGAAATAGATTGGGTAGGCTAATTGGATCGTGTCATAATCCTTATGTTGATAAGGTATTGGACAGTTCCAATATGCATGATTCCAAGAATGGCTTCACACCAAAGGTCTTATGGCAACAATCTTAGCAAGATGAAGTGTCTTGGACACTGGCTGAGCTAGTATGTATGAGTGTGATTCCTTATGCTTCTGCAATAGAATCCATCATGAATTCCATATTTTGCGCTCGTCTAGATGCAGCTTACGCTTAAAGTATGACGAGAAGATACCAATATGTTCCGGTAAAAGTCACTGGACAATTGTAAGGAATATCCCCAAGTGTTTAAGGAACACTAAGGATAGGTTCTTGTTCAACTGAGGAAGTGACGAGTCTGTTAAGAGTAGTTAGACGGACAAAGACGACTTCCGGTTCCCACCTGGTTATGTCTCTTTGTCTGTGTAGCGGTGCTATCTGTTAGAAGGGATCCAAGCAGAGGACCATAGAATAGTGCTTATTAATGAATGGCGGTGTGGTTTGTTGGAATGGTTCCAAGCAAGAACACCGCAGCCTCTCTCACAACCTAAGCACGAGTTTTAAACTGTTGCTGTAGGTATTAGATATCTGAAGACGTGGTCTTGATTCTAGTGGGAGTTATGTTAGTTATGATGTTCACATAGACATGCTATGGTCATGTTTATGAAAAACTGACATCAGCATTATTTGATTATTGGATAATTAAATAATGGTCCCAAAGTATTTATGTTCATTTTATAGGTCATCAAGTTGAGGACTTGATCATGAAACCCTATAAGTGAAAGATGACATAAAATTATGTTTATCCCTGGTCATAGGTTGTTAAAGTGGGACACTAACAACCGTTAAGACTGGTATGTGAGGTGACGTATGACTAAGTTTCATGGAGTCATTGATATGAGTATCAACGTCAATCACATAGATATATGTTGGTGAACATATGATCGGATATGACCCGCTAATGAGAACTCTACAGGATAGTTATATCAGTGTTATAAGAGGTTCTCATTACGACTATAGAGTATAGTCCTTAGACCTGAGTTCATCATGCTTTTCTAGCATGTGAATTGGTGCGCTTTGACCTTGTCAAACGTCGTTCCGTAACTGGCGGCTATAACGGCATTGCTTAGGCGTATCATGAAGTGTGTGTAGAAACATGGATGGAACAAGAAGGGATTTGTCCCTCCTATATAACAGGAGATAAATATCTCAGGGTCCATCGAAGATTTGATACTGAGAAAAATGCATGGCCGTGCTCAAACGAGGTGATTGTCAGTCGTTTGTTTTATCAGTATAGATCAGGAGTTCGATGAACATGATGTTGGCTATAATAAGGATGACACAGTTTCTTGCCTAATGCCATATCGAGATATAGTGATAAAGGGATTATGGGAATAGATGATTCCAGTACAAGTGGGAGATTGTTGGGATTATGTCCTGAAATCATATTGTACGTACTCCGCATGATAGTTGTATAGTCGAGATCGGACAATTCATGTGATACTAGGTGGTCATAATGTTTTGCTAGAAGCCGCTTATGACAAATGAGTTGTAACTCATTGCTAGTATTATGTGAACCTACAGGGTCACACACCTAAGCAAGCTGGATACACTTTGTATGGGATTGATCATTGGCATATGGTCTGGTCAATGTGTATTGGATACACATTGATATCGAGTTTTAAGAGGTGTGTCGATCGACACAGTAGTGTGTCGATCGACACAGGCCGGGTTTCGAAACTGATGTTTCGATTTGATGACTTAAACGAGTTGGAATTAGTCCAATGATCGGTTTAGTCATTCCAGGTCTATATATAGGTTTATATGAACGACCTGGAACCCTAGTCGTTGATTTTGGCAGCTACCTCTCTAAACACAGTTTTCCCAGGAGATCCGATTTTCGGCACTAGCATCCCGGCGGATTCTAGCTTGTGTGCGTGTGGACTGCAGTAGAGGCGCAGCATCTGAGGCGCTGGAGATCTCGTTTATCTGACCTTGTTCCGCTGCAAATCTCCAGGTAAACACGAGATCATCGGTAAGGATTCAACTAAATAAACCCTAGATCCTAGGCATAAGGAACTCGTGAGGATTCTATAAGCTGTTAGAATGGCTCGAGTTCCAACAGCATGTTCATCATCTTGGCTCGATTTCGCACTTTTCACTCAATTACTCAGTGTTATCGCCAAATCAAAAACCTAATTTGACTCTTAGTTGCCTAGAAATATTGGGTTCTCGATAATTTCTCAAACGAAGCAAAATCAGATATCAAAGGTAAATCTGAGTTATAATATGTATTGATACGAAGTAGATAAATATAGATTATGCTGACTCTATTCGTTTATTTTGTTGTTTTACAGCGAGATATCACGGCTGAAATCTGCTAAAGGTATGTGAAATTTAAAGGGTAGTACTTTGAATTTGTGTTTGGTTATATTGTTTACAATCTTAAATCGAAGCTGGGTTTTTTGCAGAGAACTTTGGGGTTCAGAACTTGAGATCGTAAAAAACGCAAGTGATACGGATTGAACAGAACATATTGACTGATATTGTTGAATCATGGGAGTCTTTGACTGCTGGAATGATGCAGCTTCTTAAAGGGGCATCAATCTACATTGTTGGAGATTCAACTGAGATTAACCAAAAGGTGTCTCGGGAGCTAGCGGATGGACTCAGGTATTTTGCTATTCAGACTTGTGATCAAGAGCTCAATATGAATGTTATTATGAAAGCTTTTTAAGAGTCTTATACAGTTGATATGATCTGCAGGTATAGTCCTCTAGACTCCAAGGAGTTGCTGGAGAGCTTTTACAAGCAAACAATCGATTCTTGTGAGTCTCTGCTTTTGGAACATGATTCATCTAACAAGAAATCTTCCTCACTTCTCAGGACTCTGATTTTGTAGCTGAAGCAGAGAACAGACAACAGTTGGACTGAGAAAACCAATCCGCATAACCTTATCCAGGTTAGATACATATGAAACAGAAAACTAAAGACAAAACATAAATTTAAAACAAACATCCATACATAATTAAAGATCTAAAACAAGAAAATAAAAGAGATAAGTTCAACAACACATCGAGTTTAAGTTAAAGAGACATAGAAGAGACATAGGGCATATAAACTCAGGTCTTAGAGAGGCACAATAGCACCATATCTGGCAACATACGGGTCACTATTTGCTAGCTCTCTCCTAAAATTATCAACCTCTACCATCCTGGGGTTGAATCTGTAATCAGATAAGCCTCTATGATTTTCCAGCCATGCCTCATCATCACCTCTTAAGTGTTTATGGATCCTCCACATCTTTAACACCACAATCACCACTCCAAGACCCTTAGTGTTTTCCCACTCATCCCTGAATGCAAAAACAGTGTCCCCATTTGCAACACATTTAATTTGATGGTCTCTGTCATGCAAAAAAAACTTCTGTCATAACAGTCTTGTGAATATAATAAACTTGTGATTATAAACTCTCTTGACTTACATGTTGTCTCTTATGTGGAACACCAGCTGTGACCTTTTACGGTCTGCCCAACAGACAGTAAGGGGTTCCACGTTGAAGACCACGCCCATTATATCTACAAGATAAGTTTTCAAATATGGTTACTTATATTTATTCATGATTTAGGATTATGTGTTGGTTAGTGTTAAGCAATCATACCTATAGGAGTGTCGATGTTGACGTGAGGGATATGCCCCATACACTTGAAATCCATGTAGTGATAGTTGTTGAGAGGGTCAATGCGTTTGATGATAGTCCCGTCCATGACACTATGTCTGAATGGAGAGTTTATAGGCTTGAAACCTACATACGCCTTCTCAACATGAACCCTGAAAATCTCGACCCACTTGCCCTCTTGTTCCTCAAGTCCTTTAAATATGCTTGCTTCTGATGGATAAATTACCATCTCAGTCTTAGTTCCCTGCAAATTAAGAAATGGTATGATGTGTTAGTTGCATGTATGATGTGTTCAGTCCAAGAATTAGAGTTTAAACTTACAGTCTCGTCTGCCAATATGTAACTCCAGAACGGTCCATCTTCGAAAATCTGATATGAGTGGATCCTGATTATCTTCACTCTAAAACGCCAAGCTCTGAGTTTGTCGTTAACCTCCAAGTCCAAAAGCTTGTTGCACCACGACATGATGTTATTGAATGGCTTTTGATTTCTTTTTTTTTTTTGTGGTTTTGCAGAGAAAATAGATGAGAAAGGGGAGAAAGAAGGCGACCTAACTGCCTCTATTTATGTTTCAAAATAACCGTGAGAAACCAAACAGTTTCTAATGTTTTTTATTATTTTACTAGTTAATTTGATTTGAAATGACTTGCAGAGAGGTGTAATGATGGTTTCCTCTGAAGAGATGCAACCTTTAATTCTCATTCATTGCATTTGGTTAAAAGCTTTTCGGTCTGCTTGCATGCATTTGGTTTAACTTCTCATTCATTACATTTGGTAAGAGATGGTTCAATCAATTAAGATTTAATTTTATAAAATCGAGTTGCCAAGGCAAGCATGAATGTATAATCGAAAGATTTTTCTGATATGGTTGCAGGTGAAAGAAATTCTGATTGAGGAGTCAAACGTACAACTTGTCCTTGTCTTGTGTTCTTGCTTTGAACATTGTTGTGGGAGTAACGAGAACAGTACAATTAAGCTTATGGGTCGTCACAGTGGTAAGTTATCCTTGTCTTCTATTTTTGCTTTGAACATTACAGTTAAAAACCTATCGAGTTATTACTGAGTAAAGGCTATTCTACAGGATTCATAGCGATGTATGCTACATTAGCCAACAAAGATGTTGATTGATGCTTGATTCCCGAGTCACCATTTTACCTCGAAGGAGAAGGTGGACTCTTGGAGTACATAGAGAAACGGCTCAAGGAGAGTGGTCACATGGTGATTGTTCTTGCTGAAGGAGCATGACAAGATCCATTGTCTTCTATTGGATTGTGTATATATATAAGTTTTTTAACTTTGGTTTTGCGTCTAAATAGATGTATACTTTTAATTTAGTGGAGAAATGAGATGAGACATTCTACTAAGGATTTATATCCATCCTAAAAAGTCCAATTTGCTAAAAAATTACTAGGGTATGAAATCAAAACCACATCTATACCCTAAACCCCAAAACTTCTTTTTATTTCTCACTTATATTATTATACTTGTTGTATAGACAAACTAATGATAATTTCTTTTAGAGTATAAATAAGGTTTAGGGTTTGAACCCTAATCATATACCCCAAAACAATAAATCTAGGCTATAAACGCAGACCTTAAAGACTTAAATCCTACATTTGTAACATTAAACCCTAAATCGAAAACCTTAATTCCTCACTAAACACAAACCCTAAACCCTAAATTTTTAATCCTTAATCATAAACACTAGATTTGAAATTTTAAAACTTTATCTCTATATCCTAAACCTTAAACTTTTAACCCTTAATCATAAACACTAGATTTTAAATTTAAAAATCTTATCTCTCTTCCCTAAACCCTAAAATTTTAACCCTTAATCATTTAACACTAATTTTTAAACATTGAATAATATAACAAAAATTTAATACTTTGAATAATATAACAAAACGTTGAATAATATATAATTTATTTTTATTGAGTTACCACATATTGTAAAAATAACACACTAATTAAAAAAAGTAATTGACAAAAAAAAATAAAAGGAATAAAATAACAGAAATGTTAAACTTGAAACTGTAATAAGAAAATCTGGTCTTAACAAAAACAACAAATAAAAAACTGGTTTTTCATTGGTTAAGACATAGAAATAAGGATCACACTTGTTTCATTATCCACCGTTAGATCATAATAAAATCAACGGACATAACTCATTGTCTTCAATTCCTCTTCTCACCTTTTTCACGAAAGCTCTTTCTCATCAGTCTCCCATCTCTTCCATGGTTTCTGATTTAGGGTTTCGAGTTTTGCATTTAGGGCTCCATGGTTTCACGAAAGCCCCTTCTCATCGCTTTCCAGGTCTCACTTTATTTTGAATTAAGGTTTCTTCTTTTGTGTGTTTTGGGTTGATTTTGCGGGTTTCGGTTTTAAATTGAGCGTAGTTTTTCAATAATCCGCTTCTGTGTTTGGATTCTCCGAAGATTTCTGTCACCGTATCTTCTCTCCGACCACATCGTCGCCGCGTCACCCAAGAATAGCATGTTGTTCGACGGTAGTCACGTTTGCCTAATCGCTGATTACAATTAAAATCGGCTCCTTTTATTTACAGTTGATTACATACAACTGTTCTTATTAACTTTTTTGGCTATGTAGGTGTTTGCAATCTCTGTAATGGAGGCGTGAAGTTTTTTATAGACCATGATATTGTGTTCAGGAGCATAAGGTTTGAATCTAACTTAGTATTTTCAATGGGTGAGTTCATACACCTTTGTTTTCAGCTGTGGCTTGTTAAAGTTTTACGAATCTAACTTAGTATTTTCATTTATTTTAGGTATCAGTCTTTGCACACAGTAGTGATGGACAATGGACGAAACAGTTGGAACTGACTCCACCAATTCCTGATGAGTCTCTGACTGAATACGAAGGAGAGATTCAACGGATGTATGATCGAGGATTCTCGTTTTCTCGCCCTGGGACCATAGTCGGTTGGGGAAGCTGTTTTTTTCTTTGGTTTGGATCATTGGTTTAATTGTAATCAAAAACTGATAATCGGTTTAAGTTTATTAATAAAGTATTTAATTATTTTAATATCATTTTCATTTTTATTTAATTCATTCAATTTATGATTTTATAATTAATTGTGTAATTTAATTTTTTATTAATTTCATATATATTCATTATTAATAGCTTATCAATCAAACATATGTATAGATGATATTTGCGTAATGCTATTATATAGCTAATTCATAATATTGAGTAAATGCTATTGTATTTTAATCTATTGCAGATATTAAAACGCTATTGTAGTTTTTTTTTTTTTTTTTTTAATATTTATATAATATATTGAAATAAACCGGATTAAACCGGGAATAACCGACTTACAAACCGAGCACAAAAACCAGGAGGCAAAATAAACCAAACCCTAACCTAGAGAGACTCATCGCCGCAGACAAGATCGGAGAGACGTCGGCGACATGTTTAAGGGGCAATCCGGTGACGACGCCTCCGATACTCAATGGTTACGAGTACGGCGTCACCGGCCACGGACCGAACGGTGACCCTTGCCGGAACAGGGATCCTTCGTCAACGCCTCCGGTGACGCCGCCTCCGATACACCATGGTTACGAGTACGGCGTCTCCGGTCTCTTCTCTCTCCAACGACGCCCCAAGGTATCTCCCTCGATCTTTCGCTAGATTTCTCCTCGCCGGACAAGAAAGCAACAAACTGATGACACCGCCGGACGAAAGGGCTAGCACCAGTCGCCGTACGCCGACTCCAGCCGAGCTATGGACAGAGCCACCGCTAAGCTTCCTCTTCACGCAGCTCTAACCCGCCATTCTTCGCGACGACTTCCGCCCAAGAGAAAGCCAGATCTACTTTTCCTCTCCGTCTCTCCGCGCACGAACCACTCCGCCGCAGTCCTCAAGCAGCCAATAGATCGGCGACTTAACAAGATCCTTCGAATTTGGATTCACCAGCCACCTCTTGCTCCGTCGCTAAGAACCCTCGCCACGCTCCGGGAAGAGACTCAATCCGCTACACCTCTGGCCTTGATCGGAGTTCGCCGGTCGCCTTGAAGCACTAAGAGGTCACGGGAGACCTCTCACGACACCGACGTGACCGTCGATGACCGGAGAGGTCTCCAAATCGGAACAAATCTGTAAACGAAGCTCTTTGGGAGTCGAGAGAATTTCCGGACGATCGCGTGTAACTCCACGCGTGCGTCCGTTTTCTTTCAAACGCTATTGTAGTTTAATATATTGTAGACAGTAAAACGCTATCTTAAAAATATAGTTTAAAGCATTTACAAAAAACGCTATCTAAAATGTCAGGTTTTTTATCGCGGTCGATGATATAGCGGTAACACAACACTATCGTATCGATACATAGCGTTTTTCGACAGCTATTAATACGTGAATTTCTTATAGTGCGTTTGTAATAGGTTGAACTATGAGAAATCAATTTAGTAGTTGTGTTATAATCATGGGTCGACACTAGAGAAGGACAGCCCTGACATTTTTAAATGTGTATGTTTCACATCATCAACAACAAGTGTTCTCTTGTAAATGTTCATTACCGTCGATACACTTGGGAGAAAAAAACTGTTGTGAAGATTCAAGTAAATTCTAGAAAAAGAAGCGATTTTTGCAAAAAAAAAAAAAAAAAAAAAAAAAATTAGAGAAAAAAAAATATTAATCCAAATATTGGCTAGGGTTTTTGTATTAGTGTGTATTAATTACAAATTTTAGATCTTTTTATATAAGTTTCAATTCCGAATTGTCATCTATAACCGTCTATTATATTATATCGTCATGTGTGTCATTTTTAAATTCACTTAAGAAAAGTTCCATCGTAGATTTTAAGTCATTTAAGACAACAAAAACTCTAGAAAACATGGTGAGAATCCCTTTCCTCCTTCATATTTGATCAGAAGTATTGACAAGACTGTTCGTAACTATATTTCATCTCCAGTTTCGATCGAAAAATCAAAATATTCAGGAACAATGAAGGTTTGGTTTGCTTAACAAGCTACATTCTTTGTAAAAAAGAATTTTTTTTGTTTTATAATTAATTTAACATGTATTCATAAAAAGAAAAAAACATTTCGTGTACTCCACCATGAATGGTTGCAGACTCGGAGTATTAATTAGGAAACTTTCTCATTTATGATCAAAAGTCATGTAAAGATGAAATTATTAGACCAATAATTTGCTCTTTTGGGTCAAAGATATGTTTTTTCTTTTCATTAAAAGATGATTTTTTGGTGTTGTCAATATTTCCTTTTTGGATTAGTGGAAATTTCCTTTTCGAGTGGTGAGCTTACAGATATTTTTCACCTAATCAGACTATCAAACTATCAAATGTCTTTTTATGTCTGATTGTAGTTTCAACGGTTTTATTTATGACGCAATATATAAAAAACTTATATAATTCCTTTTTTTTGGCATCTAAAAACTTATATAATTCCTAAAGAATATCAAAGAGAGTAATCAAGCGGCTGATATGCTATCAAATAAGTCTATGATAAAGAATCAATATTTTTGCAAAAAAAAAAAAAAAAGAATCAATATTTTTTTTTGTATAATTGTCCGCCTGAATGGCTTATTAACTATTTCACTACGGAAAAAACATAGCAATAACCAACACAATTATCGACGAAAATAAATTTGTTGGAATTTTCGACGATAGACCGACGGATAATCGACATGATAAACATCGTTGGAATTTTGTCGGTAAATTCTGACGGCTAGACTTCCCGTCGGGATTTTTCCGACGGATTATCGAAGACAACCGGTTCCCGTCGGGATTCCGTCAGAAAATTATCGGTTCAATGTTACCGTTAATAAATACGTTAAAATAGCCTTTAGGCATCCGTGGGACCAACCCAAAACTGAGTGATATCCGATGGATAATAGCTATATCTGTCGCATTTTCATCGATTTTTCGTCAGTATATTTTCTACAAATACCAAACATGTTCTCCCTTCTCCTCCACACCAATCTCTCTCTCTCTCTCTCTCTCTCTCTCTCTCTCTCTCTCTCTCTCTCTCTCTCTCTCTCTCTCTCTCTCTCTCTCTCTCTAATATTATTGATTACCGAAAAAATGTCTTCCTCTAATTATTACAGATCGTGGATGGACGGACCGAGGGTTGATGAGGCGACGAACTTAGTGCACACCCAATATACACTCGGGATTATGGAATTCATGAGGCTAGCTTGCAATCAACCACATATGCAGAAAACCGGTAAGTTAAAATGCCCATGTACTCAGGGCCGAAATGTTAGAAATCCTACGATTGACGAAGTATGACATCACTTGTATTCAATTGAGTTCATGGCGGGTTATAAGATTTGGTATCTTCACGGGAAACATCGGATTATACAAGTAGTAGTCGAGAACCTTTTGGTAGTACTAGTAGGTAGGAACCTAATGTTAGTTCTGTGAACCTTATAGTGCGGATGTAGATTTTGGTGTAGGTACCGTTCAGATGGTTAATGATGCACATCGAGAAAATATTCAGGAAGTAGGTGAATATCAAATTCCTAGGGTAGATGAGGATCCTAATGTAGAAGCTATGAGATTTTTTGATATGTTAGATGCAGCGAAGCGGTCGCTTTATGATGATTGCAAAAAGAATCATTCGTCATTATCATCTGCAACTAGATTAATGGGCATAATGACGGATTACAATTTGGCGGAGGAATGTGCGGATGCTATTTGCAATTTTGTTAAAGATATTCTTCCTGAAAACAATATTGCGCCATATTCATATAACAAGGTCGAGAAACTTGGTAAAGGACTTGGATTACCGTATCAGATGATAGATGTGTTCACCGCTAACTGTATGATATACTGGGGAGAAGATGAATACCATATGGGTTGTAAATTTTGTAAGCATTTGCGCTATCAGGATGCAAGGGGAAGAGCTAAGGTTCCGTTCAAACGAATGTGGTATTTGCCGTTAACTGATAGGTTGAAGCGATTATACCAATCTGAACGAACTGCGGGGGAAATGAGACGGCATGCAAAACATAGAAGAGGAGAAGAAATTGCACATCCGTCAGATGCTGAAGCGTGGCAACATTTTCATAGAGTATATCCGGATTTTGCGTATGATCCATGTAATGTTTACCTCAGATTATGCACAAATGGTTTCAACCTATTTGGGTGGCATGGGATACCTTATTCGTTGTGGCCATTTATTCTTACTCCTTATAACCTACTGCCATCTATGTGCATGCGTAGAGAGTTTCTTTTCCTCTCCGTACTCGTTCTCGGACCTGAGCATCCAAGAAGATCACTTGACGTATTCTTACAACCATTGATATATGAGTTTCAAATGTTATGGGTGTCCGGTGTAAAAGCATATGATGTATCACGCAAGGAAAATTTTCTGATGAGGGTTGTACTAATGTGGACCATTAGCGATTTCCCAGTTTATGGTATGTTGTCCGGATGGACAACGCATTGGAGGTTAGTATGTCTGTATTGTCAGGAAAAGACTGATGTATTCAAGTTTAAGAATGGACGCAAATCGTGTTGGTTTGACTGTAATAGAAGATTTTACCGCATGATTATTCATATAGGAGAAACAATAAATATTTTAAGAAGGCGAGAAAAGTGTTTGATGATCCTATTATCCAAGACAGCGGTTCGGTTACTTTGGGGCTCTTAGAAAGCTTTGGTGGACTAAGAACTCATAAATGTGGTGGAAATAGGCATGAGAATGTATACGCAACTGTTTATCCCACAACTGGTACAAGCTCATTATCTTCTGGGATTTACCATATTGAAAGGACCAACTACTAAGGCATAATCTTGAAGTCGTGCACATTGAGAAAAACTTCTTTGATAACATCATGAACACAGTTCTGAATGTGCAAGGGAAGACGAAAGATAAGGTCAAGTCTAGGATTGATTTGCGAGACATTTATGCTCAACATGAACTTCATCTTCAGAAGAACGGGAAACCTTCAATTCCAGCGTATTGGTTAGACCCACAACGTATTGCCAGTCCAATTAACATTAGACTTTTTTTAGCAAGAATATACTTGGGATAAGAAATATACGGCGCTTGTGGAGAAGGAGTTCAACCTGAAGGCGAAGAACCACTATTCTTACGTCCTCAACGAGTGGAAGCAGAAGTGGGTTGCAGAAGAAGAACCGAAGGGAGTGAACCCCACATTGTTTGTCGGGTTCATCCGTCATTGGTCCAAGCCTACTACAGCAGCGAACTCTTCGACGCATTCCTAGAACCGCAAGAGTGAGAGAGACGGTCAAGGGATGGTGACCCATAACGCGGGAGCGAAGAGAACTGTACAGCGGAAGATTGGCTTTGTAAGTATCTTTTTTAAAAAATTAATATTTTAGTTAATTAAAACTAATGACCCTTTTAAAATGTGCAGAAACAACGGACATGACGAAACCCGACGTTTGTTGAGCTCACCGAGGACGACCATAAGAACAAGACTACCAGCGAGATCCAAGATCCGATCGCTCATCGAATTGTAGAGTCGGCAAAGAGGCGGGTGGAGGAGGTCCAAACTCGGCAACCCGAGGAATTTAGCTCAACGGATGAGGTATCGCCGGAAAGTATCAACAAGCTTTTTCTCGAGGTAAGTTTGTATGTTTACTAAAATTTGATATAATTCTTAATTACTTGATTTCTAACTAATATTTTTTAAATAACTTTGTAGAAAATGCAACAGAGGAAATGCCATGTTTTTGGTTAACGAAACTTGCTTGGCGAAGAAAGTCTTGACTCCGTTTTCCCGCTTTTGTCCTGAAAACGATTCCTTCGTTGAAGCCTCGAGGGAGAAAGACGAGGAAATTGCAGTTTTGAAGGTGAATCAAGCGCGGATTGAAACTCATATGCGAGAGAAAAAGGCGCAGATTGAAGTTCAGATGCAGGCGGAAAAGGCAGAAACCAAAAAGAAGATGAAGGCGATGCAAAATCAGTTTATAAACTACATCAAGTACGACACTATTCCAGAAGGATCGGAAGCGGCAACTCCTGGAGCGGCACCAAAAGTGGGAACGAGAGCTTTGGGGATGGGAACGGGTATGGATACAGTCTGTGTAGAGGAAATGGAGACGAGACTGGGATCCGCTGTGGATCTCGGTCTTATGTAATTTAAAAAAAAAGTTATGAATATTTTTAATTGATTTTATAATAAATTTTCAGTTATTATATAATTTTTATTTTTAATATTAAATAAATTATTATATAAATATCAAATAAATAATATTTAAAAAAAAATTAATTTAAGAACTGTCGGTTATAAACCATCAGTTATATTCCGTTGGTAAACCATTAATTATATTTCGTCGGCATACCGTCAATTAATTTCCGTTGGTATATATATGTAAGAAAATTATCTTGAAACAATATCTGTAAAGTAACGAAGGATATATGAATTCGTGTGGTACTTGGTTTTTTTTATATATCTTGAAAATTTCGAATTTTTTTATTTATAATTTCTTCCGGTATTTGAAAGCAGGTGTTGTTAATACTATGTTTAAGACGTAAATTATTCTTTCTAAGTAGATTTGAACTACTGACATTTTTGTCAAAAGAAACCACTAGACCAAGAGTTATTGTAGTGCTTCGTAGCGGTCCAAATACAAATATCAACGGCTTAGCGTTGTTGTGTTGTTGATATATGCTGTTCATCTAAACACTCAAAGTTCTCCACAGAACACACCTCGAATGTACGTGTACGTAAAATGTAACTTTGTATTATATAATAATAATAATTATTAGACCTAGATCACTGGACCTGCACGATACTTGGGAACTTTAAGAGCATGTTTAGTAGTGAACCCCCATTTGGGGTTCTTAACAATATTTTAATAATATTTTTGTTATTTATGAATAGTTAAGAGATTGTGTTTGTTTTTAGTCTCCATTGGTGAACCTTAGTTAAGGTTCTAAAAAATAAAAATATTTATTTTCATAAACAGAAGAAATAATGTACATACAAGAGCCACTTTGACTTTCTAACTTTGGGTGGCACCAACGGAGGAGATCCGGAACAAGCTCGATGGTGTTTTGGAGTATCATGTGTAGGTCCAAAAGCATCAGAATCCTCTGCAAAGCGAACCTGCTGAAGGAACTAATACACCTGCAACCGAATGACTGAATGTTATATCATAAAAACAGTAATAGAGGAAAAGAAAACACCCTGCACACAACGATATATTTGCTAAGCCAACACCCAGCACACAACGAAAAGCTAGAGAGGAAAAGAAAAGCAAATGTCCAGAAGATGGTTAAACGTTAAGTGTGTACCATATCGAAGGTCACAAAATTTAATGGTCTCGAATCATGAGATCCGGTAACAACTTGTGCGTCCTGCAAGATTACACACACCATCAGCTCCCATATTCCAAGTTCAAATGACTTTGAAAGGAAAAAAAATATGACAATATGATAACCTATCCAAGCCAAATTCCAAAAACATTGCACATGAGAAGTTAAGAACAGGAAGACAAGTAATATATTTACAGATGAACTGAAGTCCATCATCATGTTTAGACCTTATTCTGCTCAAGGTCCCAGAATATGACTTGCTTGTCCATCACCAGCAGATAGTATATAGGTATGTTTGTTGCTTACAGTGAGGCCTGTTGAAACAATAATTTAACAAATTTTGAGCCGGAGATAAAGAGCTTGGATTTAGAGTTATTTTGTTACCTAGAATCTTCGTCTCACAAGAAGGCGCTGCTGTCTGCGTTGTTGGAATCCTCTATCATAAGCACTCTCATGCTTGAAATCACCTGTTCATCAACATTAGAAGTAGTTGTCATCCCAGTACAGTGTACATATTCTATATAGTTGCTGGACACTAAGGATCTGCAATATTGACCACAACATTCAAATTCACAAGCAAATTCTTATGCATGTATGTGCATAACATCCGTCTATTAACAATCAAAAGGGACAGGTCGATAGAGGGACTCACGGGGCATAAATCATGTGCGATGTCATCGTACAAGATTCTGCAACCGAATGATCTTTGGATTCTGGAGCAGCAGCAGTTTCCTGTTGAAGGAAGCTAATCAAATAGCTGCAACAATCATCAACCAACCATAGAAAATTACACATCGAAAGAGTGATCGAACCGCAGCAGAATCAAGGCAAATTTCACTAATCCAAGATTGAATCTCTCATCACCTGAAATACCATTTTTGGGCAACTATCAGACTCAATCCCGGAATCTCGAAGAACCCAGACAATTGATTGCGTCATTAACAAAGATGTACCGGCGATAGAGAGAGAAGCAGAGTTGCCATTATACGAAACTCACAACGAAACGGAGAAGAAGAGGTAAAGAGTACTTACAGCGTAGCAGCGGACACAACGATCGATCAAGAGATGAAGGCCAGAAACTAATCCTCCGGAAGCCATTTTCTCCGACGACTGTGTTCTCTCACCCGAATCAAAAAATTTCTTGGTGAGACAGAGGGTTTCGAGGACAAACACACAAAAAAAAAAGCGAATAGGCTACTGACACGTGGTAAGATACCGCCTCTTACAGACTCCTAATTAAGAGTCGGTTCTTAACAATAAGCCAATATTTCTTTTTTTTTAAATACTCAAATGCATATGATTTCGAGCCCAAACCCATTAAGAGCTCCTGATGGACATGCTCTAACAGCTTTGTTAAGTGGTGGGATTCAGGTGTTTAATGGGACACGCGTGACATGTCACACAAACAGAAAAGGACGAATCTTATTCACAACTTTTAAGTCTTTTTGATTATTGGACAAGAATATAACTTTGATTAATAATAGAGAAAGACATAAAATAAAATAGCACAAAAAACATATCTTATCATAAATATAGTACCAAAAAAATAATTCACATTTTAACATTATTTTAATTATAAATTTTTTTATAACATTATATAATTTAGAGTTTACGGTTAATTATTTAGAATTTAGGGTTTATTATTTAGGATTTAGGGTTTAGTATTTAGGGTTTAGTATTTAAGGTTGAGGGTTAGGGCTAATTTAGTGACAAAACATGTTTTTGTGATATTTTTATAATTTTTCTTTCTTGTTGGTATATTTGTGACAAAACATGTTTTTTGTACCATTTTTGCGATTTGCCCTTAATAATATTATAAATCTCTCCGTTTTTTGAATACAAATTCGTTAAACATTTTAGGTTAGAGATGAGTTTAGCACAAGGGTGCATAGAAAAATTAAAGATTAGTTCAAAATAGAAAACCAATTAAAAAGAGTTCAGCAACAAAAGAAAAAAAAATAAGTGACAACTAAAAAATAGCAATGACGATTTTTAGAGATAAAAACAAAATAAAATCTTGTGATGATTATGAAAAAAGTTAATTGTATATGAAAAAATAAAAGATTTATTTTGATCTAGAAATTTTTATAAAAATAACATATTCATCATATTCTATACACATAATCAATATGATTATTTTTTTATTTTTTTTGAAAAAATATGATTATTTTTTCATACAATTTTGAAAGGTGTTTTTAGAAATCCTTTTGAGAGTTTTTTTCTGACGATCCAAAAGTTCTTTTCTTTGGAGATCCTCTTTTTGGTGATGTATTTTCATCATCTCTGTCAAGGTATGTTTTTTTTATAAATTAAATCTGTCAAACTATGTTAAAAAAAAAAGATTTGTCATAGCTCAAATAAATATAAATTAATTTTATCTTTCAGATATATAAAATTAGAATATTACGGTTTAAAATTGACATATATGTCGGTAACGCTTAGTCATACGATGCACCGCGCTTGTAGTGATCCTGATTCTCGAATAACGCGAGTGTTGTTAGTTTACTGAATCAACACACTAATAGAGCTAATGTCTCTCAAGGTGTTGACACCTCAGCTCTCTTAAGCCCTATGGTGTTGACACATCAATAAATGAAAAAACTTGAAGACCCAATTAAATTATAACATCCCTCCACGTAAGTTTCCAGATTTTTTTTTTCTATCCCCAAATTACCTTTTCCTGTAAACCTAAGAATTTCATTCGTCCTAAATCGCTTGGATCCTTCTTTTAAAAAGATCGATTTTAATGTTATCGGTAACCCAGAATCTCTTGGCCGACATGAATCATCTAGCAAGAGGAATAGATTTCTCGCGGAAGGTCTCTGTGAGTGTTCGAGGAGATGGTTGCCGTATCTGCCATGGAAAGAGACAAGTCCACGGGTGTGACGAACAACGGTTATCAGATTCCGACGAGTACGATGCTTTCTTACACGAATAACGGTGGCCGGCTTGTCAGGCAAATTGGGAAGAGGCAAGCCTTCGTATTAAACCTGGCCGCGGCTTGAATTTAGATTGGTTGCAGATAGATTTTGGTGTAAATAATTGATGGTTTTCACCGGATTTTCATTTGGATTTTCGGCGTTTTTGGGCAGATGGGAAACATTTGGTTCAGTCTAGCTCATTTCGTTTTGTTTCTCCGTCAAGTGGTGATAACGAAGAAAACCTGTTCAAGGAGCTGGAGCTGTAGTCTCTCCTGGTGTAAGTGCGAATTCAAACCCATTCATGTCACAATCTTTAGCCATGGTTCCTCCTGAAACTTGGCTTCAGGTACATGTGGCTTATTTTGGTCTTCCACGTAACTAATTTGTTCCATTTTCCCTTACAAGTACGTAATCCATTTTTGTTCTCCAGAACGAGAGAAAAGTGAAACGAGAGGGAAGGAAACAGTCTAATAGAGAATCTGCTAGAAGGTCAAGATTAAGGATACATGTTTGGTTATAAAAGAGAAAGTGAAGCTCTTTTTATATTCTTATTCATGGTGTGAATCTCACCAAAACACCATTCGTATTCTCTTGTGTTAAAGGCTGAGACTGAAGAACTTGCTCGGAAAGTTGAAGCCTTGACAACCGAAAACATGGTGTCGAGATCTGAACTAACCAACTTAATGACAAATCTGATAAACTAAGAGGAGCAAATGCAACAATACTGGTAAGTAAGCATTGACTAACCAATAATGATCATTTCTCAATGCAACGCATTGATGGCGGTTTTCTTTGTTGGGTTGTAGGACAAGCTGAAAATTTCAGACCCGAAAAGAAAGTCTTGGGGAATATGTTGTCCAGAGTTAAGAACTCAGGAGATGGAGACGACAAGAACAAGAACCAATGAGACAATGAGTCTAACTCTACTAGCAAACTGCATCAATTGCTCGATACGAAGCCTCGAGTTGATGTAGTAGTTGTGCGCTAACGAATGTTCGATCATAACACACGGGTATTGATTGCTACTTCAATAGTCAACTTCATTTGTCAACTAAAACAAAGGAAATAAGTGTTGCTAATTCCAGAAAACTTGGTAGATAGTATAGAAGAGAGGGAGATGATTTGAGATATATAGATTTTCACAGAGAGATGAAAATTTGGTGTTGTGATGGTTGTCAATATAGAGAGGCTTTGTTTTTTATATATGGCTTCCTTTGTTGCATTTAGTAGACCTGGTATATTTTTATGAGAGAGAGATCTCAGATCGTTGTTGTTTCTTTGTGTAAGCTCTCTTATAATTGGGTTTCTCTATCCGACATGGAAGTCAACTGCCATAATTTAAGAGTTTCATACATAGTGCACAACTCTGAAGCAAAAAGGTATAAGAGAAAGAAGGGAACACATACGACATGCAACTTTGTTTAGTGAACCTGGAAGGAAATGAGAATCATCAGCTACTTAGAGAGCGATGTAATGGTCTTCCTGTGACCCACTTCCTCATCTGATTCCTTGAACAATTTCCCAGTCTAGCAACAATGGCTGCAGCACCAGACATAAGTTTAAAGCTAATCATATTGACTTGGGTGAAATTGATACACACAGAAAGCCACCTTATAAGTCTACCCCAGCATCCAAGATTCTGATTACGGCATCTTCACCACCGCTAACAATATTTGAAATTATGAAACACCAAGAGCTTTATGTCATGATATTCTAAGTAGATAGATTGTTTTAGTAAAATATAAAAACCAATATGAACAAAAAAATACACATCATATTAACACATTAATAAATAATTTTTTAAAAAAAATCTGAAAACCCAATTAAAATAAACTTGAGTACACATCAAAACTTAAATGTAATTCATAAGATTAAGTTATTGGGTTTATGTCTGGTTCGGCAAGGCATTCAACTATTCGGTTTGGTTTAGTTTTTTGGTATCTCAGGTTTAGAAAACAAATCCATTTGTAATTACTATAATTCGGTTTGATTCAGATTTTTAGTGTCGCGGATTTTTCAGGTTTTAAAAAATAAGTCCCATTGGAAATCAAATTATATATTTTTTGTTTGATTCAATTCAAGATAGTAGAACATAAATTTAAATTCATTCGAGTAATTTTACAATTTAGTTTTGTTTGGGTTTGTAAAATTCAGTTAGGGAGGTTTTACGAGTTTATAAATATATCTCATTCATGATCAAAATATAATTTTGTTCAGTTAGGTTCAAGTTTCTTGGATTTCAGATTTTTCAGGTTCTAAAAATAAGTCTTATTCGAGATCAAATTATATTTTGTTTTTAACAAAAATAAGAAAGCGTATAATTTACTAATTATTTTAATATTTTAATATATTTTCTATATTTGTAATTCAAATTTAATTTTACATAAATTTTGGTCAGTTCGGTTTTGATACAGTTCGGTTCAGTTTGAAATCAATTATTATAAAATTTCATCATTTTTGGTTATTTTATAATTCAATTTGATTTAAGTTTGAGAAATTCGGTTTGAATTCAGAAATATTGTCTCAGTTCATAAACTTTCTCAGCCCTAATGAAGTTTATGAAATTTTGATTTTGTTTCAAAAATCGAAGAAATTGAAATATGCAACAATGGTGTTAACAAAAACCTTCAACTAATTAGAATAACAGCAACTGAAAAAAAAACAAGAGAAATAAAATAAATGATATAATATGAGATATTGTTATATATTGAAAGTATAAATGACACTATTAGATGTAAAAATGAAAGAAGAATAAAAAGTTATAATAAGAGTTTGCATCAGACCAAGGTTGAGATGATAGACAATATACGTGAGAAGTTATCCAAATTTATTTTGCACTAAATATCAACCCAAAATAAATAAATTATATAGCATTTTAGATTAAAATAAAATAATGAGTGATGAAACCATATTTAACTATTTATCATACATATAAAGATTAAAAAAGAGAAGTTGTGTTTGAATGAATGGTGAGATTTGTTTTTTTATTAGTCTGATGGAACTACGGAGAATTTAAATTAGTAAGAGAACACAAATAAAATAAATTAAAGAACTTCTTTAAAAGTATAAATTCGGATGAGATATTTCAATTAATTATAGTAAATATATAAACATGGCATAATATACATGAAAGGATTTTAAATTTAGTGTGACTTATAAATTGTAAAACTTGAAAGTAAAACAATAATATTATTTTATTTGAAATATATGAGTTGTAAGGAAATTAAGCTATTTATAAAAGTTGAGACAATATAAAAAATAACACAAACATGTACTTGGTCGTGTTATAAAACACATATTTACTTTTATTTATGTTTTGTTTTATCCATTTTTAATTATTTATTTTCAAAATAAATATCACATTAGAATTATTTATTTATATCGATTTTTGTTTCATCAAAATATGACACCAAAATAATAATTAAAAAGATATAAAATATATCAATTTTTTCTTAAAAATATGTTATATCATAAAATCAAATTTTAATAAAGGGTCCGATTGGTGACCAAAAGCGGAACGGTTATATTAGCGGTTAGCGGAAGTGGTAAGCGATTGAATAGTGCAAAACTGTAAGTGAAAGCGGTTAGTGAAAGTTGTTAGCGAAAACGGTAACAAAAAGCTGAGAGTAACCATTTTTTACTGTAGTTTTGATAATGTTTTCGTGATTGGTAACAAAGAAAGTGGTATACCTTTAACGCTTTTACTGTTCATACACCAATCATACCCAAAAACAATCAGAAAATGACATATGAAAAGAAAGTCACATGGACTTAGGTGACCGACATAAATTTTGAAAGTGGAACACATAAATGAAGAAAAAATGGAAGAACCTAATAAATCTGAAATACATACATTTAGATTTGACTTTTCTTCTAACTTTTATTACTAAATAAAAATATGGTAAATAATATTACTTTAATTTCTTTTCTTTGTATTTCTACTATAAAAGAAAAATTTCATAAACAAAAAAAAAATTTAAAAACCTTTAAAAAATAAAATATTTTGAATAAATTCGCGGCGTAGCGCGGGCAGATACCTAGTAAGTATTAATGTGGAGATACTGATCTCATGTGAAAACATGTGTAAAAGATACTCCTCAACGTGGAAATCATTGCAAGGCATATATACTTATTCAATGTATCATGTATATCTTATAGAGTATTGATGCTAAAACACAGTGTTGTTAGTTTACTGAATAAGTATTAATGTGGAGATACTGATCTCATGTGAAAACATGTGTAAAAGATATTCCTCAACGTGGAAATCATTGCAAGGCATATATACTTATTCAATGTATCATGTATATCTTATAGAGTATTGATGCTAAAACACCTCTAGCCTTTATCAAATTAGGTGAATAAGCATGCCTTCCTCTCTTTTATACCATGGGTGACACACGTGGGTTTATGTGACAAAGAATCAAACGGGATACTATTTTATTCATGTATTAGATTTGGAAAAATAATTAATTCAAAATGTGATTTAAAATCAATTCTATAGGTTTTGTAATCCATTGTTATTTAATTAATGATTCTAAATCATGCTTTAAAATATAGTGTTATTGGATCTCTTATTTGTAAATCATACATAAAAGATTTTAAAATTTGGTGTTATTCAATTAAGATTTCAAATACTCTTTTAAAATCTAATGTTATTCAAAACTAAATTATTTTTAAAATCTTTGTATATAGAGTCATTTGAAATCAATTTTAATGGATTTTTATGAGTAAATGAATAAAAACAAAATCTAAGCTATATTGTAGAGATTTTAGAATCTAAACACATGAATTCTTAAAACTAATATCAAAAATTTTAAATTTTGAAGATTTAAAATTTTATAGAATTGAGTTTAAATATATGATTGAATAATATCTCCTTAGAGAAATTTGCATGCAATTTAGTCATGCTATTTTATGTGATACTAAATGATTTGATAAAATAGTGTTATTCAATCATATATTTAAACTCAATTCTATAAAAAATTAAATTTTGAAGATTTAAATTTTCTGATATTAGTTTTAAGAATTCATGTGCGTAGATTCTAAAATCTCTACAATATAGCTTAGATTTTGTTTCTATTCATTTAGTCATAAAAATCTATTATAATTGATTTCAAATTACTCTATGTACAAAGATTTTTAAAATCATTTAGCTTTGAATAACAATGGATTTTAAAAAAGTATTTGAAATCTTAATTGAATAACACCAAATTTTAAAATCTTTTAGGTATGATTTACAAATAAGAGATCTAATAACACCAGATTTTAAAGCATGATTTAGAATCATTAATTGAATAACAATGGATTACAAAACCTATAGAATTGATTTTAGGATTTTGATACTCGTTGTATTATATTTGAAGATTTTTGTGATGTTTGCGTTCAAGCTAAACAAACGGTGAGTCTTTTTTTCTGTAAATCATAATAAAGCTGAAGATTGTTTTACTATGATTTATTGTGACATTTGGGGGCTAGACAAAATAGCCTCATCTTCTAGTGCTTATTACTTTCTCACCATTGTCGATGATCACTCACGAGCGGTTTGGATATTTCTGTTAAAAAACAAAAGCGAAGTGACAAATGTTCTTAAGAAATTTGTTGCTATAGTCACACGACAATTCAACAAAACAATCAAGGTCATACGTAGCGATAACGGGACTGAGTTCCTTGCGTTTAAACAGTTTTTCAGTGACAATGAGATTAGCCATCAAACGTTTTGCCCTTACACGCCACAACAAAACGGTCGTGTTGAGCGCAAGCATCGTCATATCCTTAATATGGCACGGTCTGTTATTTCAAGCTAATCCACCAATCAAATTATGGGGAGAGACTTACTACAAGAAAACTGCCCCGTGCCTATGGAGCTTATTTCGTGGCTATTTCAGCCATAGCCATGAAAAAATTTTGTGGCCATGAGCTGGTTGCTATCGGCTATTTGTGGCAATTTCGTGGCTACGCTTCCACGGATAGCCACAAATAGCAGGAAAAATTTTGTGGCTGATATAGCCACAAATAGCCACAATGAAGTCGTGATTCGTGCATCTCTATATCATGATCTGATAAAAAATGAAGAGGAAAATGAATGTTTCATTGTTCGGCGGATGGAGGTAAAGGTGGTGAAGAGGTTAGGTTAAAGAGTATATTTTAATTTATAACCATTAGATCTAAGATTAATCAATGGTTGATATTAAAGGAGACCCCAATCCTTATCTTTCTCAAACAACCAATAGAAATTAAGATATTTAAAAAATCATTTTACAAAATCATTTTATAATCAATATAAATTAATTTTATGTTTTAATGTAAAATTTAAGATTAAGTTTATAATGTATAACTTTTCAAATAAATTATCAAACTAATTAATATATAAGTAAGAGGATTTGAGTTTATAAATATAAAGTTTACAATTTAAGGTTAGAGTTTGGGATATAGGGTTTGTGATTTATACTTAAGAGTTTAAAGTAATTAGAGGTTTATTATTTAGATTCTTGTTTATAATTTAGGTTTTGTTTAGATTATTGTTTATAATAATAATTCCATATAATATAAATTGCGGTTTGGAGGGTAATAGTTTAATTTTACAGTTTATGATTAAGAATTTAAAGTTTAGAGTTTGATTATGGTTTAGAGTATAGGATTTGAAGGTTTTATAAGTGTTGAATATTAGTTTTGAATATGTTATAATATTTAAAATGTTATTAATAAGAGTTTTGGCTATACTTTAGAGTTTTGGGGTTTGTTTAGGGTTTAGGGTTTTATGTATTAGTTTTGTTTTATTTATACTAATTAATAATATTTATTTTGGATATGTTATAGTAATTGGAATATTATATTTTGTTTATATTTTAAGGGTTGGGGTTTCCTTAGGGTTAGGGTTTAGGTTTTATATTATACATGTTAGACAATTGTGGTATTGAATTTGAAAATAATAGTTTTATGGATATATAATTAATGGTTTGTATTTTGATTTTATAGTTTATAATTAAGAGTTTAAGGTTTAAAGTTTGGGGTATATGTAGGGTTTAAGGTTTAGAATAGCCACTGATAAAATCGTGGCTAGCTGTTGCTATTTAGCAATTTGTGGCTAAATATCCACAGATAGCCACGAAAATATTTGTGGCTAAGATAACCACGAATAATGTCGTAACAGTTCATGGTTAAACCCTTCCACGATAATTTCATGGCTAAATTAGCCACAAATAGCCACAAAAAATATTTGTGGTTAAGATAGCCACGAATAATGTCGTAGTAGTTCGTGGCTAAACCCTTTCACGACTATTTCATGGCTATTCATGGCTAAATATCCACAGATAACCATTCGTGGCTGAAAAAAATAGACACGACCAATATGTGGCTTGGTCGTGGCTATTTTCAGTTTTTCTTATAGTGAATATTCTTACGGCATCTTACCTTATCAACTGCACACCTACTCCACTGCTTGATGCCCATACTCCTTGTGAAGTGTTATACTCCACTCCTCCGTCTTCTGCTCATCTCTATGTATTTGGATGTCTCTGTTTCGCAAAGCGGCATACATCACATTATGACAAGTTTCACGAACGCAGCCGTCGCTGTCTATTCGTTGGCTATACTCAAAACCAAAAATCTTGGCGCGTATACAATCTCAAAAAGGATGATTTCTTTGTATCACATGACGAGGTGTTCAAGGAAACCTAATTTTTGTTTGCTTCTACAATGGAAATTCCATCTCCACCTATACAACCTCCAAAAATCTCCATGATGATGATGATGAGATCATTGATATATCTGTTTCTGCACCGCAAAACAGGGGGAGCTCGTCACTTACTCAGACCGAGGAAATCCCATCATCATCTCATGAATCTGGAATTTTGGTTGATCCCACACCTTTGGCTGTCTCTCCGGATAATACAACGCACACTCCCGAGGATGACATAGATATGCTTGGTTGAGGTCAGAGATTCAAACGCCCCTTTGTTCGTCATAAGCCTTATGTTACTTATCAACTTGTCTCGAAAATGATCTTCTCTCTCTCTCTCTCTCTCTCTCTCTCTCTCTCTCTCTCTCTCTCTCTCTCTCTCTCTCTCTCTCTCTCTCTCTCTCTCTCTCTCTCTCTCTCTCTCTCTCTCTCTCATCTATTAGCTCCCCATCATCTTCAGGTAAGTGCGTCTATCCTCTCGCTAATTTCGTGTCTTGTGATCGATTCAGCCCTGCTCTTCAGAAGTTCCTTGCTAATATCATTCTCTTCGATGAGCTTATATCGTATAAGCATGCTTTTCAAATTGCGGAATAGCGCAAGGCTATGAGAGCTGAAATTGATGCATTGGAGTTGAATGAGACTTGGTCACTTGAACACTTACCATCTGGTGTAAAGGCTCTTGGGTCGAAATAGGTCTACCATCTTAAGTTCAACTCTGACAGGACACTTGAACGACGCGAAGCTCGTCTTGTCGCGCTTGGCAATCATCATAAAGAGGGAGCAGATTTTAACAAAACCTTCGCACTTGTGGCTAAAATGGACACGATACGACTTCTTCTCAGTGTTGATTCGGTCAAGAACTGGGAACTTCAAAAAATGGACGTCCACAACGCATTTTTATATGAAACCACCTCCCGCATTTCATAACGATAATACGAAACTTGTTTGCAAACTCAAGAAATCAATTTATGGTCTTCGACAATCTCCACGTTGCTGGTTCTCGAAACTATATATATCACTACTCGCTTATGGTTTTATCAAATCCCGCAAGGATAACTCGCTCTTCTCTTATCAATGTGGGTCGACAGTGTTGCACGTTCTGGTATACGTCGAGGACTTGATTGTTTGAGGAAGTCACTCACTCTGATGTTTCAAATGAAAGATCTAGGCCTACTTAAATACTTTCTCGGCCTTGAAGTATCTCGCGGACCAGACGGTATTTTTCTTTCTCCACTGAAATACTGCCTTTGATATCATTGAGGAATGTGGTATGTCTGGTTCTCGCCCATGTGAGACAGCTCTTGAGCAAAACACACACTACTCTCATCCACAAGTGCCCGATTCACCTCTTCTGATCGTTACTATAGATTGATTAGCAGACTCGTCTATCTCACTCATACGAAGTCCGAGATAAGTTATGCTTTAAATATACTTGCTCAGTTTATGCAAACACCACTGGTCGATCACTGGGAATCTGCTTTGAGAGTGGTTCATTATCTCAAGTCTTCTCCCCGCCAAGGTATTGTCTTGTCATCTAAATCATCTCTTCAGATCAATGCCTATTGTGACTTCGATTTCAACACCTGTCCAAATACTTGTCGCTCTCTCACCGGTTACGTAGTTCTCCTTGGTGATTCTCCTGTCTCCTGGAAGACAAAGAAGCAACCTCGTGTGTCTCTATCATCTGTTGAGGCCGAGTATCGATATATGTCAATGACCTGCAAGGAATTACTCTGGATCAAAGAAGTTATATCTTTCTTTGGTGTCGATCATTCACATCTTATGCGTCTTTACTGTGACAGCTAAGTTGTCCTTCACATAGCTGCGAATCCAGTCTTCTATAAGCGCACGAAATGCATTGAAAGTGATTGTCACTTTATCCGCGAGGAGATACAAGCTGTGTATTATCCATTGCATACGTGTTTACGCATCAACAACCTGCTGACATATTCACTAAAACGCTTGGTTGTGATCAGTTTCAGTATCTTTGGTCCAAACTAGAATTTCAAAATTTTCACGCTCCATCTTGAAGGTGAGTGTTACGAATTACGATATACAATTTTCAGTATATTTCATATGTGTCGTATAATATCTTTTGAGTATCTTTGTATAATTACATGTATATCTTTAAACTTGTACTATATATTCTGAGGCAAATCATCAATAAACCCTAAGGCATTATAATCTAAACCTAAGTTTTGGCAATATATATGACTATTTAACAAGCTAGAGTTTTACGGCTAAATTATTTATCTAAAAAAAAAATCAATGTTTTACTTATAATTTAGATAATCTGGTTTAAGAGATACCATAAGTTAAGAGCAAAGTTGTGGGAGCATTTACTCTTTAACTAGTTTTCGGATTAACAGACTATTGTGATTTAGTTTTGAAAAAGGTTCGAATGGTTAGTTATACATTTTATAGGCAATGTTTATGCGAATGGTTTGTTGGTATGTTCCAAACGCCGACGCGTCTTGTAAATCACACATTACAAATTACAAGGCAGCGTGTTTCTAATAAATCTTATTTGCTGGCAGCTTCTTCGCTTGCCATTGCTTTAGTGTCACGGATCCAACTTTAAAATGCGCAATAAGTATTCAAACACGTCTCAAATGCTTTATTCTTAATCTTAACTATGTACGTGTTTATAAGTTCAGTCAAATTGTTGAAGCTAAGGATATGTAACTCAAGTCTTAAATTGTGGATCGTCGGTCTTTTCTTGTTCAAGTTTGATCGTCGGGTTTTCGTAAAGTACACAATTAATTAGAAAATGATTGTTGATAACGGAAGAAAATATAAGTAGATGAATACAACGATTGCTGAAGCCACCAAATAAGGCTGCTTAATTACTTAATTAGGATATCCTATTTTGTTGTTAAGCTTTGTCCCTCACGATTCCCTCTCTTTCTAATTTTTTTGCTAGTGGCTTCCTATGTATATCCAATTTATTTAAACAACATCACATTAAAAAAATGGAAATCTGAAAGTACCATATAATTTTGATTTTAGACTCTTTTTGTTTAATGTATTTAAGTATGAACTGACTAGTGTTAAAATTTTAAAAGAATATCAGAATATACTATATATTAAATTGATAAATTTTAATATAATCTTCAAAATATTAATTAAGATAAATAATATAATTATATCAAACTTGAGATGAAAAAGAAAAAAATAAACCAAATCTGATTTTTCTTTTCAACAAAATATGAATTTTATCAATCTTCATTAAAAACATTTAATGCACAATCTAGAATTTCAAATGATATGCCAATATGTTTTTTTGGTTTTCAATGTTAAGAATATGCCAATATGTTATTCAATATGTTTTACACGTTTTATCTTGGACACCGTTTTATAAAATCATATATCACAGCTTTACCTTTAATTTTAGTTATGTATTTCCCTCCATATTTATTTGAAGGATATATTTCTATTTTCATTACCGAATATTCTACTCTTATTCCCGCGTTACCTCCTCCTCATCTTTATGAAAACCCACCCGGAAACATCTAAAAAGGCAAAAACAAAATCAATCAAGAGCTCTCATAACCGTTGGATCAAGACCCATGTTTGACCCGTAAACGTCATCAAATCCAACGGTTCAAAAACGAAATAAAAAAGGATAGTAATTTCTTCTTCACGCTTGAGGTAATATTCCAATGGCATCTCCAAGAAAATCCTCCATTGTTTTGTATAAATACCAAACCACATTTCTCTTCTCCTCAATCCACAAACCAACGAAGAACTCAAAGATCCAATCAAATTTAAAACACTAATTTCTTCAGATTTTCTCGAGAAATTTTGTTGAGAAATGGCTTTCAATAGCAATAACAAGAACAACATTGTTGTTGTGTTCGACTTTGACAAGACAATCGTCGACGTTGATAGCGACAATTGGGTAATCGATGAACTTGGCTTCACTGATTTGTTCAATCAACTTCTCCCCACCATGCCTTGGAACACACTCATGGTTTGTTCTTGATACCTCTGTTTTTTATTTCCCTTTTTTTTTTTAATTTCGATTTTAAAGAAAAAAATTGTTCAGTTTTACCCAGATAACCGGTTTTTTGATTCGCTTATACACATAAATCGCAAGATTTTCCTCAAATTCCTTTAAAGACACACATTTTAATTTTTGTTAATTTGTAGTTTTGTTCATATATCATTCCTGAATTTTGAATTAAAAAAAAAATCTAAATTAAACTAGTGGAATTTGTTTTTACAAAACAGGACCATATGATGAAGGAGCTTCATGATCAAGGTAAAACAATTGAGGAGATCAAACAAGCCCTAAGAACAATCCCTATCCATCCACGAGTTGTCCCTGCCATCAAATCTGCACATGAGTTAGGGTAAATCACTTTTTTTTATTTTGTTTTTATGTTATTAAAAAATATGTCTAATGTTAGACAAAAAAAACCACCGTTTCTAATCCGACATTTACGGTTCGGTTTCCAGGTGTGAGCTTAGGATAGTGAGCGACGCGAACATGTTCTTCATCGAAACCATCGTGGAGCATCTAGGGATTAGTGAACTCTTCTCTGAAATCAACTCGAACCCTGGATTCGTCGATGAGCAAGACACATTGAGAATTTCTCCTTACCACGATTTCACTAACTCCTCTCATGGTTGCTCTCATTGCACTTGCCCTCCTAACATGTGCAAGGTACATTTTATTACACATCAGTCAAAACATGTCTATGGTCCCACTTTGGTCGTGTCTGAATATTAAACCATAATTTTAATCATTATATATGGTTGCATTTTTTAGGGCTTGATCATTGAGAGGATTCAAGAATCTCTAGCTAAAGAAGAAGGGAAGATGAAGAAGATGATCTATTTAGGAGATGGAGCTGGTGATTACTGTCCAAGTTTAAAACTAAAAGCTGAAGATTACGTCATGCCACGTAAGAATTTCCCGGTTTGGGATCTGATTAGTCAAAATCCGATGGTGGTTAAAGCAGCGATTAGAGAATGGACCGATGGTGAAAGCTTGGAGATGATATTAATGGGAACAATCGAGGAGATTAGATTGGAGGAAGAGAATGAGATGAAGATGTTGACTAGTGCTGTGGAGAATAACTGCAAGATGCAGACAATCTCGGTCGGGATTGAGCCAATATTGCCTCGTGCTCTTCGAGTTTCTCAGTCTGGTTAGATGTTTTTTACATAACGGAGGAAGAAGAATATTATCTGTGGTCACTCTTCTTCTTTTTCTCCTCCGTAGTTCGTAGTATTCCAAACATATTGGACTTTATCCTATTAAGTATGATGTGGTGACCATGAAGTTGTATGATTGTAACAAGTACTTGTTTGGTTCTTTCTCAAAAAAAAAACACAAGTACTTGTGTGGTTGATGTATATTTTCCATTTAATCGCATATATTAATTACTTACATTACTGTAGGCCTGGGCGTTCGGGTACCCGTTCAGGTTCGGTTCGGGTCTTTCAGGTCTTTCGGGTTTTCGGGTCTAGAGATATAAGACCCATTCGAGTATTTTAGAATTTCGGTTCGGGTTCGGTTCGGTTCTATTCGGGTTCGGTTCAGGTTCGGGTACCCGAAAAACATAAAACAAAAATAAAAATTAGTTATATTTAAATAAAAATTTGTTAAATTTTGATAAATATAACAAAACCCTTCATATATTTTGTTTATTTTTGATAATTTAGTTATTTTAGCCTAAAAATAACTAATATATTTAAGTTTATAATTGTAATTTTGGATAATTTTGTTATATTAAGTCTAAATATAATTAATATTTTAGGTATATAATTGTAATTCGGATATTTCAGGTACTCATTCGGTTTTTGGTTCGGGTCGGGTTCAGGTTCGGTTCTTCGAATATAGGAGTTTAGGACCCGTTCGGATATTTTGT
This sequence comes from Orychophragmus violaceus, assembly GCA_030180135.1. NCBI lineage: Eukaryota > Viridiplantae > Streptophyta > Magnoliopsida > Brassicales > Brassicaceae > Orychophragmus > Orychophragmus violaceus. Next base: position 101,422,312 of record CM058232.1, on the reverse strand, counting down.
CGGTTCGGGTTTGGGTTCGGTTCGGGTTCGATTCGGTATTTCGGGTTCGAGTATTATGCCCAGCCCTACATTACTGTATCGAGATGGTTGTTATTACCAACGCAGAAACGCGATTTTTCCGAATAAAAATAAGAACTATGAAATGAATTCCGCTGTTTTGTCATACATCATTCATCACATGTATATATTTTTGTCTTACCTTTAAAAATAGTCACACATTTTCTTGAGATTCCAAATTTATAGATTCCACGTAAACCATGCGGTCCCAAGTTTCTAAATATAGAATTGTACTTCGAATCATTTTACACGAATATTCATCATACGTGGTATTCGTTTTCTTCATTGTTTCAAGAAATCGTCTCACAAATTAAATGCCAAAACCAATAAATCTTCATGTTAACCGAACCGACGACCGGTAGTTTCTTAACCCGGTGTTCTCCTCTAAGAATACGAAAACTCAAGATTTAATTCTCTTCCGCTAGAACTTCGAGTAACCCAGCGCGCTTGTTGACGCTGGAAAACCAGACACCACTAACAATATCCTATGTTCTCGTAGAAGCTAATCACTTTGACATTGTTATCTCTGATGGTGGAGCTCTTGATGAACTATCTGTAACTTTTTTTGGATTTGTGAAGTCTCAGATGAATCTACATATATATGTTCCAGTGTGTGTACACGGTGGTTAATATGTATGTATTTGACGATTTTGGAAATGTGTGGTGTGTTCGGATGTGGAGTGACTTGAGAAGTCATCCCTTGGTTAGGACACATATGGTGTGTTGATGATGATACGTAGATGGGAGCAAGACTTGATATCATGGTTTTGGGAATACTTTTGAGATGAAAAGCTTGACTCTCTTGACACATACATACACATACATATAGATATATTAGTGTGTTAACAAATTATATTGTTTTGTTTAATAAGTGTAAAATGTAGGGGGAAACAATAATCAAGGGATAATTTCAACACTTTTAATACATTCGGGAATCTACCGAAAATAGTATATAGTTGTCCGGTATGAATTTCTATGAGCTTTCCTTGTGAGGATAATTCAACTCAATACAACTTATAAGTTATATATATATATATATATATATATATATATATATATATATAACTCACATTCCACACATACACATCACTGATGAAATCAACACATTTATATAGCCCAATATCAATGAATATACATACAACATTTTCAACACACATAAATTTATGTCGGAGAAACTGTGGAAACACTGGTGAAATTATGTAAGTCTGTTTTGACGATAGTGTCCAAAAACATTCTTGTATCTTCTTGCATATTACATTTTGGTATAACAATTTAAGACTCCAACATCACATTGTACACTTTCATGATCTTAGCATTGTCCAAGATGATGAATTCACTAACTGATGTAATAGAAACAAAAAATCTTATTTTTTTAATTCAATTAAGCGAATTTATGTTCACTTTTTGTGCATTTTTTTGTTCATCACGCTGTTACTAATCGAAGAGTAACTAAAAAATCATCTCTTCAAAACAATAACCATCATTTTGGAGTAAGAAATATCATTAAAATGTCAAAACATAACGAAGATAACTATCTCAAAGTTTCAGAACATACAAGTGATCTATGTGCAAACGCCTCAACAAACAAAGCACAGAGAAATTCAATCATTATCATGACATTTAGTTACTCTCCAAGACTATAATATAACTGTATCAGTACCACTACCACACAAAGCAAATGACCACTGTATTTTACCTTCAAACTCCTGAGCTACTTGCCATCTTTGAAGCATCTTTGTTACCATCATCAAAATAATCTTCAATATCACCACCTGAAATATGAAGTTATAAGTTAGTCAAACAAAATAACTTAAATACAAAACATAGATCTATTCTTGATATCTTACCTTCAAATTCTGCAAAACCTCGCAACCAATTACGAGTGCAAAGCAACGCTTGAACGTTTTTAGGAAGCAGACGATTTCTGTAAGGAGTCAACACTCGTCCTCCAACACTAAATGCGGACTCTGATGCCACAGTAGTGATTGGGATACTAAGCAAAATAGATGCTAAAGAAGCTAAATCCCCATAGCGCTGCCCGCTGTTTTTCCAGTAACTTAAAACCTCTACATCTGTAAAAGTCCTCAAGTCTAGCCTTGGTTCCTCCAAGTAAAGATCCAAATTCGACTTAGTACTATTTAAACCAGGACGAATGCTCCTCTCAAGCTCAAAGAGATCCTATAATAGAGACGTACACTAAGTTAGATAAATATGACATTTATGATATGAACTTGTAGTGTAAGAAGGGAAAAGTACTTACAAAATTTGGGTCATCTTCTAATGGTGATTCATTAAGAAGATCAAGTGGTGTTGGTGTTGTTGATGCGTAGGAAGAAGAGGAAGTCCAAGATTTGGTCCTAAAAACTTCATAAAGAGCCTTCAAGTTCTTCTTAACTACTTCAATTTTTTTCTTAGAAGTAGTCGGATCAACCTTGTCATAAGCAGATTCAAGTATTTGTGTCTTCAACCTTGGATCTAAAACAGCTCCCATTGCTAATATAAGACTGTATTCATCCCAATACTTTGCAAACTTAGACTGCATAGGCTTTGCCATCTCTAAAGTATAATCTCAGTAATCTTTTCACGATCTACTTTGGGATCATACTGATATTCAACTTGCCCAGGAGGCTTTTTTGGGCAACATTCTAAATGACGTTTCATAGATGTTGTTCCTTGACTGATAAGCAGTAAATCAGTTCCTCTTCACTTACTTCAGTTGCAAGTATACAACCTAGTCATTGTAGTTTTGAGGTGTCAATCCACTTGGGGCAATCAAACACACTAAGAATGCAAGCGTTTTCTTAATCTAAGCGCAACCAATTTGTTTGTGGGTTTTGTTCCTAAAAACTAACAATAGAGCCAAATTCCAAACATGATTAACTTGATAAGATAACAATTGTGAGATTAAAACAGAGCAAGAACAGAGCATAAACAAAGCAATGAGTTGATTGAAAACAATTGATTAAAAGCTAAGTTCCTTGGGTTGAGTTTCGGTTCGGGTGATCATTATTCAGTTCAGAAGCATTTAGTAAGCAATGTGTGATTTCTTAGGCTAAGAACAACGATTTCTGGTTAATCCACTCTCGTGATAATAACCCTATACCTATCAAGCATTAACATCAACTCTCGTTGGCAATTTCAAGATAGCTATGCAATAAGATCAAGTTCTTACTACCACTAAACACCTTAAACATCAACTCTCGTTGGCTAAGAATGTAAAGCACTTGACAGAGATTCAAACATAAACTACACCTCTCGGTGCTAGCAAAATTTAGGGTCAAGGAAACTTGATGAGGTCATCAGAACCAAACCAAACCAGGCGCTGACTGACTCAATCACTGACTCAACCACTACGTCAAGCAGCGCAAGGAGATCAAGAGAAATCATAGCCACGATGAGTTCTGATCCAATACAAGGCATAGGATTGGTTATACATCCAACAATCAATCCTAAGAAGACATATGACCCAGGAGGAATCATAACACATGGAGAAGAGATTATGGAGCCGAGAAGATCTAACAAGACTTATGAGCTTATCTTAGCTCAAGTGGAGACCAAGGTCCAGACATCTAGCTCAGCTCATCATCAGCATGCCACTAAGAAGAGTCATCCCCAAAAGATGACACAAGAAGAAGATACCGAAAAGGAGCTAACCATATGTAGCATCGCAGCTAGCTCAGGAAGTAACATCACGACTAGCTCAGCAGACTTGCCATATATGGAAGCATTCACATTTGGAAGGTCAATTCAGCACCAAACCTTTACCTATCAAAGCTACAGTGTTTTGAGGTCCTTTCCATCAAGTCCAGACGTCCTCAGCTGCACAAGACCACACAAGATTCTCCATAACTTCAACAAGTCACACTTACCATTTTTGGAGAAGAAAGAGATCAAACACCAACGGCTTCTTTCCAAGAATGAAAGCCACAAATTGTTTGTCAATCAAGCTGTCCCAAGGATCCTCACTTATCCCTTGAAACCATCCAGATACAAAGGAACAATCAAAAGCATGGATCCTTGCCAAAATCGGCCTAACGGCTAGTTTCCTTTAAAATAGCGATTTCTTGTTCAAGGTCAATATGACCGTTAGTCTTAAGTCCTATAAAGTCTCATTGTATTGTTCATTTGTAAATCACCTTTCAACCTTCAATCAAAGTATTATTCAGTTTCTTCAAAGAGTGTTCTTTGTTAAGATCTTTTGTCTTAGGATTCTTTTGAGTGATTCAATTGTCTCCGAAGATTATTGGATTAGGATTGCTTGTGTGACTCAAGCAGAACTAGTTCACCACCGATTGAGAGAGTCAATCAACACCCACCGGTTGAGAGAGTCAATCATCTTCCATCTATTCCACCCATCTCGGTCAAGTAAGAGAGCTTTTAAGCCAGTGCTTGTCCTCCATCAATCCATCGCTCAAGCTTCCGCCTTGGGGCTACATCATCTGGTATCAGAGCCGAAAGGTTCCTAAATCAGGTGTTATCTATCTTTATCCTTTCGGTTTTTATTATATCTAGTTTTTGTTTCATTTCTTCTCAAAGAAAAACCATAAAATCCTTTTTGTTTTAAGCTCAATTTGTTTGCATCTTTAAAATCCAAAACCCCCATAAAAAGAGTCTTTGTTTTGTGTTTCTTTTGATTTCTATTTCTTTGTTCTTAGTTTGTTTCAAAAAGTTCAAAAAGAAAAAAAAAAAAGTTTGTTATTTCCATATTAGTTTTTGTGTCAATTCAAAATTTTAAAAAAAAAGTTTACATTTAAGTTTTTGTTCCATAAACACCTAGTTTCCATTTTTTACTCTTGCATTTCGAATTTCAAAAAAAGACAAAAAAAGTTTCCTTAATTCTTTGTGTCATAAATCTTGTTTCCATTTATTTTGTGCAGAATTTTATTTCCATATTAGCACCAAATCGTGTGGAATCTCTCTAACTAAAGAAAGTTTGAAATTTTCTGAATTTTACTTCTTTGTGTTAGAATCCATTGATACACTTTTGAGTTTATTGTGTCAGGTACTGAATCAGTAACATGAAGGAAGAAGAATCAGATAATTGGAGTGAGGATGAAGAAAGCTTACTCTGCTCAGATGAGGAGACAGAGTATGAGACACCACCATGGCCAGGAGATGATGCCTCTGAATATGGGTATGATTCAGATGGTGACTCAGGCTGTGATCATGAGCCGCAGCACAAGGAGCTACACACTACAACCTCATCTTGGATTCAGCTTTGCATGGAAACCAGTGAGGAAAGTGAAGATTCAGAAGCAGACATGTATGGAGAGTACCACCCACCTAGGCACAAGAGTGCATTCAAAAACCATGGAGTTACTTCATACCATGTACTAGCTCAACGTCAGCTCACTGATACAAGGAAAGCTACAACCCAACAAGCAAGTACAAGGCAGCCAACCACCAGAACAAGAGGTTCCCTAATCTTCTCAGGAACTAGCAAAGATCCTGAAGTATACTTGCAGTGGAAAAGCAACATGGAGCAGTGGTTACAAGTTAACAAAGTTCCAAAAGAAAGGAGGCTAGTACAAGCTGTCTCAGCCTTCACAGAAAAGGCTTATGAATGGTGGCTAAAGGAGAGCACACCAACCATCCTTAAGAAGCCAGTACTGGATTGGAGAGATCTCAAGTCCAGGATGAAAAAGGAATTTGTGGAGAAGCTTCAAACCACCACCAAGAGAGTGAAGATTGCATCTGAAGCACAAGCTGCTCCAAAGCCCAAGTCTGTTTTCCATCCAGAAGCTAAGAAGACTCCTCAAGCAAGCCGGAACCAGCAATGGCAGGAGATCATGGAGATTTTGTACCCAAAGAAGCAAGAGCAGAAGCGGAGCCACAAGGCTTCACCCAATGCAACCGGACCTAGCTTTGATGCCTCACTCAAGTTGCGAGACACGCCAACACAAGGTAAGTGTTCTAACCTTGTAAATTCCAAAGAGCCAACCTGTTATAGGTGCCATAAAAGAGGGCATTTTGCTGCAAATTGTCCATCTAAGAAGTTGCTCAATGATATAACATCAGAGTTGAAATTGGAAGTAACTGACACAAATGATAGCTTTGTGCAACCTGATAATTTAATTTCCAATTCAAGAATCATGCACTTGTCTTTTCCCAAGAGTTTTGATCCAGGAATAAGACAAGAAGAAGAGCACACAAGTCAAGAAGACATCAAGCGTGAGGTGAAAGCAAACAAGGAGAATATCATGTTCCAAGTCACCAAGGAAATCACTGTGAGTTTAAGTTTCAATAAATCTGTTCCTATAGTTCTAAACTCAGATATAATCCACTTGCTCTTTCCCTTAAGAGTTGACTTAGGTATAGGTCTGATAAAGATCAAGAAGCCAAAGGCAGAAGGAGTCTTGAAAGAGAGACCAAAACCGAGCCATGTTTCCACACATGAGCCACAAGCAAATCAAAGGCTTGAGTTATATCATGCTTCAACCAAACATGAGGATAAGGCCAAATGGGAGATCAAGGAAGAGCCACCAGACCAAAGCGAGGACACTACATCAAATAACATTGTGAGTCTTTATTTGATCCACTTCATTTCCCATGACTCAACAGCTGTGTTAAAGGATTTTTTAAGCTTACAAGATGATGAGATATCAGTAGCACATGAAGATGAATCTAAGGAAAATGATTCAAACCGATACTTATTTGATAAGAAGCCCATAATGCACTTGTCTCTTTGCCAAAGTGTCGAACATATTTCAGGTCTTAAAGAGAGAAGAAGCAAGATCAGCAAAGGAGACGTCACACCAGCTCAAAGAAGAGGAGCATTGCTATCCTATTTGCTCAAAAAAGAGCCACCGGATGCTCCACAACTCAACCGGAATCAAAATGATTCCCAAGGTAATCTTCTAAACCCTCATTCACTTCACTGGACTAACTTGACTTATCTATGTGCAGGTTATCAAGTTTTGAGGTCAAAACTTCTTGAAGAGGGAGGGTATGATGAGTTCATCAGAACCAAACCAAACCAGGCGCTGACTGACTCAATCACTGACTCAATCACTACGTCAAGCAGCGCAAGGAGATCAAGAGAAATCATAGCCACGATGATTTCTGATCCAATACAAGGCATAGGATTGTTTATACATCCAACAATCAATCCTAAGAAGACATATGACCCAGGAGGAATCATAACACATGGAGAAGAGATTATGGAGCTGAGAAGATCTAACAAGACTTATGAGCTTATCTTAGCTCAAGTGGAGACCAAGGTCCAGACATCTAGCTCAGCTCATCATCAGCATGCCACTAAGAAGAGTCATCCCCAAAAGATGACACAAGAAGAAGATACCGAAAAGGAGCTAACCATATGTAGCATCGCAGCTAGCTCAGGAAGTAACATCACGACTAGCTCAGCAGACTTGCCATATATGGAAGCATTCACATTTGGAAGGTAAATTCAGCACCAAACCTTTACCTATCAAAGCTACAGTGTTTTGAGGTCCTTTCCAGCAAGTCCAGACGTCCTCAGCTGCACAAGACCACACAAGATTCTCCATAACTTCAACAAGTCACACTTACCATTTTTGGAGAAGAAAGAGATCAAACACCAACGGCTTCTTTCCAAGAATGAAAGCCACAAATTGTTTGTCAATCAAGCTGTCCCAAGGATCCTCACTTATCCCTTGAAACCATCCAGATACAAAGGAACAATCAAGAGCATGGATCCTTGCCAAAATCGGCCTAACGGCTAGTTTCCTTTAAAATAGAGATTTCTTGTTCAAGGTCAATATGACCGTTAGTCTTAAGTCCTATAAAGTCTCATTGTATTGTTCATTTGTAAATCACCTTTCAACCTTCAATCAAAGTATTATTCAGTTTCTTCAAAGAGTGTTCTTTGTTAAGATCTTTTGTCTTAGGATTCTTTTGAGTGATTCAATTGTCTCCGAAGATTATTGGATTAGGATTGCTTGTTTGACTCAAGCAGAACTAGTTCACCACCGATTGAGAGAGTCAATCAACACCCACCGGTTGAGAGAGTCAATCATCTTCCATCTATTCCACCCATCTCGGTCAAGTAAGAGAGCTTTTAAGCCAGTGCTTGTCCTCCATCAATCCATCGCTCAAGCTTCCGCCTTGGGGCTACATCAAAACTATTCACTAGCCATAGCAATAACCAAACAAGACATGATTTAACAAGACAAATAAGAAGAACTCAAAGAACACAACTCAAATTGCATAAAAGATCAAGAAAACTAAATTGTTTGAAGTAATTGTTTACAAGAAGTGATATGGCTCTTCATACACACTAAGAGCCTTTAAATAGATCATAAAAACGTGCATTGGTCGACCACAAACACATGGGGTGGTCTACAAGCCGAAAGCAAAAAGTAAAAGAGCATGTGGTGAAAAGTTGATCGCACATCGACCTGTGGACGTCGCTGCACGACGTCGCTGTGCATGATTTCGTTCCACAGCGACATGTGGACGTCGCTGTACACGTCGCTGTGGTACACGATTGTTTTTCGTCATTAGGCTCACAGCGACATGTTGACCCCGCTTCACGACGTCGCTGTGAGTGTTTTCGTTCCATAGCGACTTGTGGACGTCGTTGTGGTACACAATTTTTCTCCTTAATCTCACAGCGACATTGGGACGTCGCTGTGAGAACCCGTTGTGCGCCTTCTATCTCTGCAGCGACGTCGTCACCCCGCTGTGGCACGTCGCTGTGGATCCCTGGTCCGATCCTTAGCTGTTTTTCCACTCCTTCTTGGTTGTTCTTAGGCCCTACCTCCTCCTTTGCTTTTTAGTGCATCTTTGGGTCATCCACCACCTACAAAAAGAAAGAAACAAAGCAAATCAAGCCTAATGATGCCTAAATGCACTAACCTAAAGCTAAGACACAATAATGTTGTCTAAATGCTTTTCCTAAAGCTAAATCTCACTCTTAAACATGCCTAAAAACACTCAAAAACACAACACATCATTGACCTTTCTCTGTCACTATCTTTTTGCTACAGTGGATGCAACGACTCCTCCTTTTACCATCTAACTCTACTCCTATCGAAACAAATTCCTTCCAAACATGAGACTTAAGGCGTTTGTTAGAATCGTGTACCGTTTCAATCTCTTGAGTTGCACTTTCTGATGCTCCTTGAGTTTCATCCTCCTCATTCGGTGCTTCCATGTTTTCATTCTCAGCATCAAGTTGTGCAAGTAACCGAATTGACTACTCATCCATTCTACAAGACACACATAAAAATGAGACATATGTAGGTTAATAAAATGTTAAACTCTACAACTAAAGAAGCTAACGCTACCTAAGTGAACATATAGAGCGTCCAAATGAAAAAACTGGTGATCAAAACAAATGAAAAAAAAAAAACAGACAAATGAAAATCTGTTGAATTCAGCAATAACAGTATATAGGGTTATTGTTCTCAATTAGTAGCATGATGTATCATTCAATGATCCATGTAGCTAGAGCATATCAAGTATCAAGAACAGCAAATCAGATTCCGTACACACAGTAATACAATACTAGGAGGAGATGATCAAATCAGCTTACATAGTTAGACTCAGAGAGGAGAGAAGTGTTCTCGGGACTCAATCTGACCAAACACGTCTTCAAAAACCGAGTAGATTCGCACAGTTCCTACTGTTATGCTGATTCAGTTCTGAGAAAAGAGAGAACTTTTCCAATTAGATATGACAATAAGTAACATCATCCTGTTGAGAATTTGACTCAAAATCAAACCCACAAACCTTTTTCAATACGAAGACGATCTAAACGAAACAAGCCGGAGAGCTACGAAGACGACGATGATTTTTGTTAGCCGGAGAGATTGCTGTACGAAAGATTGAAGAAGAAGAATTAGGGATTTCATTTTGCATTAGTACGGTGTCGTTTTGCACAAAATGTTTATTAAAAAAAAAATCTATGGGTACCCTAACCCTTTAGAGTAAACCCGTTAGGGTATTTAGTAATAAAGGACCCGCCCGTTTACAACCCTTAATCTTTTTTAGTGAAAAGGGTAGGGTTTGGGACTTCAAAAAAAAACAGGGTTAAGGGTACCCCACGGGTAAAAACCCTTTTTAACATCCCTACTTATATCTAGTTGATGGAGTTTACAAGATCATGTGTGATCTTAGCACAATAGTTGAGTGTTTGCAGTTTGTGTTTTTTTTTAACTAAAATTTTCATAAAAAAAAAGAAAAAAAACAAACTACAACAATAACAAGCGAAAATTAATTTTGTGTGGTGGATAACTTAAACTAAAAGTTTTTAAAAATATAAAAGAAAAGAAGAAAAGAAAAAGATGTGAAAAGCAAAATATTGAAAAACATAATTTCATGTGTCCCTACACCATGGTCCACCGCCCGAGTTTCCTTAATTCTGATCAGACCACGTCGCTCCACCTTGGTCCACCAGTCGAGTTTTCTGATCAGAAGGTAGTTCTTGCTCCATATCATTAGTAGTAGTTGTTGGTTGCGGTGACACATACTCACGTCGAAGTCTAAAGAACACTTGAGCAAATCTAATCACACTCAAAACACCTAATACAACTGCTAGCACAATCCCAAACTGTGAATTGTATTTGAAGGCAAGCAAGACTAAAAACAGAAATACCAAATCAACTAAAATCTTATCAAGAATCAATCAAACTACATATTCACGCTTATCCACTAAAAAATATACAATGAATACACTAATGTATAGTGCAACGACTACATTAAGGAAAGTGATACCAAGAGTTTTTTACGGCGCATGAGACGGTTATTTTGCGGCAATCTCTGATGAATGAAAGGACACATAGTTTTGAAAAATTACATAAAGTGATCATGTTATAACCACAATTGCCGAACGAACATCGTTTGTTAGCCAAGGTTCACCCGATCATGGGTTCTCACCGACATGCTTCTGGCGACGGCTTTTGGTCTCGGATCTTGCGTTCTAACGGGTAAGGCTCTGGCGGTGGCTTCCACCATGACAATAACTTCTCTTGCGGTCAGATCTGTCTTTACAACTTCGCATTTCCTCACCGTTTCTGGAAACTCCTACCCATGAGACCTTATCGCACCCACCTCGGTGCCATAAATGACTGAGTTATGACGGTGGAGTGAACTTGAACCTTGCTCGCAAGAATGATTCAATGCATGTAATTTTCAGTCGAAGTAGCTCATTTTTTGGATTTTTTGGGAGAGATAGAGTAGAGTGGAATGGAGAGAAACGCAGAGAGTGGAATGAAAAGAGAGACTCAGAGAGTCACTAGACCAGGTTGTTTTTATCTTAGTTCATCAGCAACTTACTGTGTATCGCTCTCTAACTATGTTGCACCGAGACGGATACGGGTATAGAAACGGGTACGGAAACGAGGACAGAAAACGACAAAACTAAAAATTTATAGATACGGGTACGGCAAAGATACGTCTATAAATATACATACAAATATCCATAGATTTAATGTATACTTAATTATACCTTATAAAAATGTAGTTAAAAGTTGAAAAATATAAAAATGTGAAGAAATATAACGATAAAACATACTTTATTCAAGTGTAATGGAAGATCTACAAACTCATTAGAGTAGAATAAGTTAATTATTAACAAAAATTCAAATTTTTATGTTTTGGAAATGTCCTATAGTATCATTTTTATATCACATAATAGCTAGTGTTCTCAATTTATTTTCGATTTTCTGGAAACATGAGAGAGACGTCCCCATGCCGTCCATGCCGTCCCCACGAAGTACCCGTCCCCGAAACGTTTCGGGTACGGGTACGGACAGCAAAATGTTGTCCCCGTGCTACATAGCTCTCTAACTCACCAATAGTAAATGTAAAAGCAAATACAAAATCTTAACTTTAGCTGCTATTCTTTTGACCCAAAAAAAAGCTGCTATTCTTATGAGATCTATTAGAACAATGATAAGAATACGTTAGTCGATGTTCATGATCACCAAAACAACAACAACACCAAGAGATAATGAATCAACATAGCCCATTGAACTACAAGATGTTTTCAAAGATATTTGAAGATAGTAGCAAAGCTTGATAAGAAATGAATCTCTCATTCGAAATAAAAGAATTTTAAGAGTTTTTAAGTCTTTTTGGTTTTTAGCCTTCTGTGTTTCTGAACACACAAAGTTTTAGTTTTAGTCTTTTTCTTCTTAAAGTTGCTACTGTTTCTCAAAATGTTCAAAGGTAATTCAGTACGAGCAATATGCTTTACTTGTTTGTTCACAGTTTTAGTTTCTCGTATATTTGGATAGATTAAATGATAATATGTAAATAATAAATTTGCTTTTAGGTTGAGTAATCGACAGTGAATCTGAAAACAAAATCAGGTCAGGGAATTGCAACATATTAATCAAACAGAAATTATGACTAACTTTTCACGCAAGCAACAACGCCGATTCCCCAAAAGGGGTTACACAGTTCATTGGACAAATGATCCTATATTTCAATCAATCGAATATCAAAATAACCAGAGATATATTATCCAATACAATTCCACAACCGATTTATCTGCCACGAATCTGTTTACATTTAGATAGTACGAGTTATACTGCTCTAAACTAAACACCTGCCTTGTTTCCAAGTCTCTCTCGAAGAATCTTGACTCCCATGTATCTGCAAAGATTGACAGTTCTTCTGTTTATATATTGAAATTTTAAAGAGCTCTGATTCATTATGTTGGTATTGATTTCGATTTACCTTCCCATCATCATGACCGTGGCTTGCGGGTTGGTTCCCGGAGACTCGCTAAATGTCGAACCATCAATAACTCTGAGCCTGTTCACACCGAGAACTTTGCGGTCAGGGCTCACAACTTTACCCACAAGACAACCACCATGATAGTGCCAGATTGTGACCACAGTGTCTTTGCAGAACTGAGCCATTGATTTGGTATCGTTCACTTGCTTTGGTCTTAGATTGATGTTTGCCTTGACACTTAAGCTAAGCATCTTGTGGACGTTTTGCTTGTCGCACTGCGTGTAGTTTAGGAACCGCTTAGACGTCACCACTTTTGAAACCAGACGGATGGCTTCAACACAGCGTTGGAGATCCACCGGGTGTTTGAAGTAGTTGAAGGTGACTGACGGGTTGTCATCTACATTTGTGTTGACCAAACTCAAATGCCCTCTAGAGATTGGGTAAGCTAGTTTCTCCAAAATGAAACTTCCATTGAATGCTTCGTGAAGTTGGTATTTGTTTCTTGTGGTATAAGCTTCTGGTCTTCTCTGCTTTGCAGGTTTCGTGGAAAACAATTCATTCTGCAGAAAAATTTAGAGACCATTCTCTACTTCATCAAACTGCATTCTCATACAAATAAGATCGAAGTTCTGTAGTTTATGGTTACCTTGTCCGACATAACTCCATAGTGAGTATGAATGCTCTCAGGGGATTGTCCAAATCCAGTACTGGCTTCAACATACACACCCATCTTTGTAATTCCAACAGTCTGGATAAGTGACTGCTCTATAGGCTGCTTTGAAGGCACCAAGATGGTGTTCATCGGATTATCAGCCATTCCTTTCCCCACATACTCATTCTCAAGAACCAAAGGAATCTTCAGCCTCTGAAGCTCTCTCTTAGGTCCAATTCCACTTAACATCAGCATCTGTGGTGACCCCATAGCTCCACTCGACAAGATCACTTCACTTCCCTTTCTATTCGAAAGTAAAGCCTGGTGTTGATTACCCTTCTCGTCTTTGAATATCACTCCTGTTACTCTAGGTCTTTTACCTGCATCCGAAACCAAAAACGTAAACTTTTGAATTTCGTCGAACACTTGGAAGGCACACTAAAATACATCAGTACCAGATGTGTCAAAGACGATCTTTTGCACGGTGGCGTAGATCAAGACTCTAAGCTTCTGAGGGTTAGCGTAAGCGAGAAGCTCCGCCGCGGTGTGACGACGGCCGAATCTATCGAAAATTGTGCCACCGACTTTGGTGCCGGAGACATGATCGTAAGTAAACCCATTGAAAGGTCTGACTCCAACCTCTAAAAGACTGTCTCTGAGAGCTTTCTGCCATAACGTCAACTTCGGCTGATGAACGACTACTCGCTCCACCCATGGATACGACTCCTTCACCAGCTTCGGATCCCATCCCTGTCGCTTCACGAACCTACACCAAACCAGTCAAATTAATCTTTCAATTATTTCTATTTTTGTAGAAAACGCATTTAATTAAGATTTGTTGACATGTGATGGTGATGGGCCGTGGCCCATTATTACACAACATCCTCGATCGGTGCGTTTTCATAAATGTGTAACACTTAGCATTACGACACGACCAATTATGATTTCTTTATAAACAACAACTATTTCAATGTTCACAAATCACAATCTTGTTTTCTTGTTTCTTTCTAAAAAAAATCTAAAGGTATTAAATTTTTTTAAAGGTATTAATTACTTACGCAGCATCGGCTCTGGAGTAGAAACCGGCGTTAATACAAGAACCGCCGCCGAGAACTCTAGCACGAGCATTGTAAACGCCGTCAGTAGAAACAAACGCCTGAGACGCGGAGGAAGGTGACGTGTCAGCAAGTCCGATATGGAAATTCCTGAGGAAAGAGACGTTTGCGTTTGTAAACGGAACGCCACCTCTCTCTAAAACAAGAACGCTGAAATTCCGCGATAGAGTTGCGGCTAGGGGACAGCCTGCGGTTCCTCCTCCGATGACTATGTAGTCGTAGGTGGAATCTCGACCGTTCGATGAAAAAGAAGACGAGGAAGATGATGCGAATGAGCTGGCTTTATCGATGAACGTGTATCGATAAGAATTAAACTTACCTACAAAAAATGTAAAAGTAAATAAACAATTATGGGTAGTTTTTTTTTTAACATTACAATTATGGGTAGTTGGTAAAAGTAATTACACCATTAATGTCGTTGGCAGAGCATAACTCAACAAAAAAAAACAGAACAGTTACGCGTAAAAAAGACTGCACTGTTAGTGTCCTAATCACTCCAGATTCAGTCATGATGAGTCAAGAAACAGAGTTTCTCCTTCGAGTAACTCATGGTAGAGTGATTAAATTAAACTATATATATACACATAAATATGTGTATGTATATATGATATATCTGTAAACAAGTTCGGACATGAAAACAGAGCTCCACAACTACACAGAATCGCCAACGAACGAGAGAGAGAGAGAGCGAGAGAGAGAGTAAAATAATGTAGTTTGCTTCAAACACAACACTAAGAAGAAAACAGAAGATAAAAACTATGTAATGAGGAATGTGTTAAGAGAGAGAGTAACCTTTAGAAGCAGTGGAGGAGAGAGAAGTTGGAAGACAGAGGAGAAGAGCAAAGAGAAAGAGCTTGAGAGCCATTGGAGACTGAAGAAACCAAAACATAGAGATTTTTTTTTTAATGTTTCTTTTTATTTTTTTGGTGTTTTGGTTCTGCTTCAACTTCTTATGTGGCTTTTCATGAATGGCCTTGTTTAGTGTGTACCTTCTCCTATAAATAACACTTGTGATCCAACATAGCAACTATATTAATTACACCTACATGTGTCTCTACATATTGTGTAACAATATGTAAACATTTATACGAATTAGTGAATTACATGCACAGTGACATCGAATTTAGCTAGACAACATTTCGGTAAAAAATATTTAGTTAAAAAAGGTTAATAAATAGATGTTGGTGGGCTACACACAAACGAAAATCGGATCTTGAGTGTGTCCTATTATTGTCGAAAATAGCAAATGAAAAGGACAAATGCATAATCTTACCTATCAGTTGTTTCATCTTTAATTATAATTAGTCACCTAATTTAAATAATATTAGCTAGTAAATTATTGTTTTCTTTGTTTCTCATATTATGACTTATTGGTACATAATTATATTAGAATAGTTGTTACATAATTGTTTCTCAACTGAAAATCAGTGATAAGTACATCTACTTCACTCTAGGGGTTGAAATGATTATTTGGGATCTGAAATCTAAAATAAGATTTGTTCCAATTCGCTCAAAAAAAATTGGATATTCGAACGGGACGGATTTAGATAGTAAAATTTCGTATCCGTATAAATTAAATATGAATCCACATATCTTGATTTTGAGGTCGGGTCCGGATCCATACCATTATATATATATATATATATATATATATATATTTAAATATTTTAAATATATATTTTCTTTTGTATATATATATTATGTAATTATTTATAATATATAATTTAGTTATGGTTTATAATATATTTGATTTATTTTCAAAGAATTATATAAAATATTATTTTTTATAATTATATTTTATAAAAATAAAATAAAAACTATTTGTATTATTTTTTACGGATCCACATCCAGATACGGATATCCAAGTTCAGATATTCGAAAACCACAAATCTAGATTCAATTAATAATTTTATTTATTAGGTAGATACGAATTCATGTTTGTATATCTTTAAATTTTCGGATATCGGCATCCGTCCCAACTTTACATTATTAGGTCATGATCAAATTAGATTTTCGTTTTTAAAAAAAAAAATCAGAAACAGAGGATTAAAGTCGTTGGTTTCACCATTTTACCATGGTGATACATAACTCATTATTTGTCCCACCACGATTCTGTTTTGACTTCTGGGACCAGCTGTAAAAATAACTTATTAGTAGTAATGGTATAATGTAGTAGAGGTGTTCAATCCGGTATAACCGAACCAAACAGAAATTGACATTTGAAGTCAACTTTATTAGTTTATTACTTTGTGTTAAGTCAAGATTTATTTTGTTTTCTTCTTTGAGTTTATGACTTTTTGTTTTGTGCTGATAACTTAATAGTATTTTTTATGTTAAATCTTATTTATTCTAATATTGAAGTTATCAGTAGTCTTATTCTAATTATAGATCAATAATTTTGTTCCTGTTATTAATAATTTTTGTTATCTTAATAGTTGAATAAAAAGAGACAAATATGCTATTTAAATTAGAACATGATATTACTATTTTCTATGTTTTAGTGACTCCGATTTTAACTATAAAAAAAAAAACGAACTAAATCACAGTAGATATGGTTTCAATATGGTACCTAGTTTTTATAAACCAGAAAACCGAACGGGACCAAAATCAAAATTGAACACACTAGCTATAGTAGTAGTGTATAGTATCATATAAAAAAATCACGATAAAAAGGAGAATTATACAGGTTGTCTGTCATTAATGGCGATATGAAACGGTTGAAGTAGGAGGTCTGGTAGCCGTTGGATCAAGACTTCATAGATTCATAGTGTTGACATTAATCATCTTCACCTACCAGAACACAAAAAATAATAATATGCGGAGCCATGTTTTATCTAGTAGCAGATCAATAAACTTATCGTAAATATGATCACAATCATAAATGTACGTAGTTACTTTACAATATCATCACGGGTCATGTTTTTGACAACTAATCTTATTGATTATCTACACCTAACCAAAAACAGTACCTTCAGTTTTATATGGTTGAGCATGTGATCATTTGGTTACTAGCAATTTTACAATCACCCTTGGATGAGTTAGTTGCCAATTTTATTCAAACAATCAAACTTTTTAATGTTAAATTTAGAGTACGAGTATTGATTATGAATGTCACATCGTCCCACGTACGGTGGTCACATGGATCACATGAGGTTTTCTCTTCACTTCCAACCAGTCACAATTATAACGACATAATTTGATGTAGCCACCACAAATACAATTTGATGACTAATTTACTAGTGAATCTTGGGAGGGAAAATCGATCTCATATAATATACAACAAAAGCATTTAGATCTTACTATTTTTGTGTGTGTTAATACTCATTTCTTAATAGGTAAACTCATTTTTTAAATACTATGGTGATTTGAGGTGTATGGTATTTGACAGAATTATTGGTGGTGGGATAAGCAAAGAAATGATGATAATAATAAATACACACACCAATCCATGAGTTGGATTCTGAATATATGGTTACAAAACTTCACTACTCGGCAGTTAATGTAAAGATTAATTTCTCCTCTCTTTTCATGCATGGTATCCCATGCTTCAACTTTCAGGAAACGAGTTATTGAGATCGTACGTATACATTTATAGTCCGACTCAAATCTTGCCACAACACTTAAGTCACTTGTTGTGTATAAAGTAAAAGTTCTAGATCAAAGCAAAAAGTCCTAAAACGCAGCGTTTTGCACCATAAGTAAGTGAACAAAAACACAAAAGTATTGGAGATCAAACCTTTGGAGAGTAAGAAGATTCTTTGTTAATCTCCTCTCTTAATCCGTCTTTGAGCCACTTTTGTGCTCTAGTGTATTGTCTGATGAGGAAGCATCTGAAGAAGTGTTGTTGCTCGGACGACGGTTCTCTGGATTATCTGCTGGAGGTTCTTGGCCTTGGGTGGCAAGGTTCTTGAGAAGGTTCATGACCGTGGGAACAAACTTTGCGGATATCGATATGAGCCCTGGAAGCTGAAGAAACAATAGGTAGTAATATCATAAGAGTCTCATTTATCAAGAATTCTTGAATATTGATCTTTCAAGTCCATGATTCATGAAAAAGCTACTACTACTTTAATAGGGTTTGAGAAGAATGGTAGAACACTTACTGCACCATTGCGGAATTCACCAGGGATATCCAACTGCGTCCAGAGTGCTTTCACGAGAAGGAAACCGACAAATAAGACACCGAGATAGAGAGGGTTTCTGTTAAAGTAATTAAGAAGCAAAGATATTTCAGAATCTACATGCCATTCATCGTTACGAAACAACAAATACTAGCATTGATGAACCTTAGAAGAGTCATGAACTCGTTGAATCCAAGTATGACCAATGCAAGAATTGCCCATGGAGGGGGTAACCAGTTACCTCCACCCCTGTTTGCCATCTAAATTATAGTGTAAACGTTTTAGTATTACCACTATTAAAAAAAACAGTATAGAGATAAACTATGAGTGAAGTAATCATACCTGTGCAGATATGGCTTGAGTCACTGTATACTCTGTTTCTGTCTTGAACTGTCTCCATATAGATTTACACTGGACCGGTGTGATCAAAGTTCTTGTTGATGGAACCTACATAAACAATGGGAGATCAAGAATCAACTGAAGTTAAAACACATTGAAGTAGAGTCATACATACCTCATCCCAAGTGCTTGAAGCCAATGGATCAGATGTTGTAATGCTTTTCTTAGACGTTTCATTCTTTGTTGAATCCAAAAGAGCAACAGCTAATGTCTTCTCGATGTTATCGGTTTCATCACCCAATCTGATTACAGCCAGTACTGAGAGCAACTTCAAGGACTACAACAAGAAACCATAACAAAGTGTTTAGACTTTCTCAAGACTTGTAAACAAAACGTTTAAGAGGAATACAAATCGTACAGCTGATCGAGCTGATTTAGTAATTGCTCGAAGATCCTCCTTTCCGGTCCAAACACGCGGCATTGAATCAGAATCATGGCTGAAGATTGTACCAAACCTGAAGGGAAAGAAAAGAAAAACAGATTAAAAATTAAGTGTTGTTTTAAAACTGGTCTTGAAAGGCTTGCTATATACTTCTCATTCCGTTTCTCAAAGAATGTCGTTCTATAACTTTATTTTTATTTAACAAAAAGTGTCGTTTCGTGTTTTCAATGCAGATTTTTAAACTAAATCTCAGATTTTTAAACTAAATCTCAGATTTTTATACCTTTCCTTCATACGCATCAACACTCTTCCTGCTTCTTCCTTTGCCTTAGATTCTATGACACCTCTTGAATAATTCTGAAGGCTCTTCAACATATTGTCTCTTATTTCTTCTTCAATGTCAAAACCAGCTAATGCACTACTGAGACCAGAAACAGCAGATTCAGTTTCACGCCGATGAAGCTTCTTAACTGTTGTCCAAGTTTCATCATTTGCTCCTTCCAACAGAGCTTCCACCGGTTCTGATAATGCTTCATGAAGCTTAGACTGCAAATAAGAGGCTAAACCAGTTTAAAAAAAACTAGACTTCCCCCACAAGCTTTCTTTATTCGTTTTGTTACCTCGTATTGACTGGTAAGTTCAGATAACTTGGAAGTCCGCACAGAGGAAATGTGAGCCTCGATGTCACGGACTAACTTGTCCCTTACTTTTGTTGTGTCCCAATTTGCTTGTTCAATGATGGCACCTGCACACTCTTCATCGAATTGGGCCATGCAAGACTTGAACCAAGTAGTGGAAGCTGATGAAAACCCTTCACCAATGTCTAAAGCTTTATCAAAAGAAGCCTTAAACTTTTCAAGCATTCCCCATCTTATGTGTCCCAATACATCTTGAAAGGCTGGATTCACAAGCTGTAAGTTAAAACAACGGTGAGGAATGCATATAATATCCATCTTTGAGCGTGACAGAAACAAGTAAGATGACACATCTGCATATAAGGTTAAACAACATGTTCAAGAAATCCAAGATTGTATTTATTACTTGGAGAAGCTTTTCTTCAAGTTGATGTCTCTTTGAAGATCTAACACCTTCATCAAAGAATGTAGCCTCCCCATCATATCTAATACAACAAAGGCATGTGAAGATCGAATTGAATACAAGAGAATCAACATATAACCTCGCATCTCATAAACCAAATTAGCTTAAAAATATAGAAAGTTGCTTGGTGTGAGTAGCTTGACTAAAATCGATGTGCTTACTCTGATAAGCAAGAACCAAGAATAGAAGTAAGCCTCTTTCCAAAACCAGAAACTGGACCAGCTTGCACCTCTTTATCAAGTTGGCGCCAGTCCTGTAAACAATAGCAGAAAGGTTGGTTAGTGACCATGGGGCTCACCAAGACGCTTCAAACTATGAAGAAGAGTGAAAGTCAAGATTTGCAGAAACATAACCTCGTTTGTAATGAAATGGGCAAACTTTTCATTTGCTATTTCTTCGCACCGCACAGTAGCCACCATGACCTGCAAGAAGAATGAGCTCAGAGGGTGTATAAAACAAAGTCTAAAGCAATCACTATAAGCTACCTTGTGGGCAGGAAGGTCAAGATCTTTATTCTCTTTGATGACTCTCCAGATTTGATCTGCACTAAATGCAAAACCTGAGGCTGGTATCACTCCTCTTCTGTCTCCAGCAAGACCACCCGGTGCAATAGAATGCATGAACCGTTGTCTCAAACTAGCAACCTAAGTTTCAAAAAGAAGAATCTGTCTATAAAACCATGCCAAGTTTGAACACTCATTTATTAAAAAAAAAAAAAACTTGGCCTCACACACATACACACCTGCTCTTTAAACTGATCTTCCTTTTCCTCATAACTGGAAAGAGCAACAACTTCAACCTAACCATCCAAAAACAGAGAAACAGCATGAAATTTATGAAATATGGAACCCATTCTTGCTAATAGGTCTAGCTGTAGCATAACATACATTGAAGAAGTCACTCATAGGAGTTTCTTTGTGTGCTTCAGGCTTTGGAACAGAATCCCATATCTGCCACAACGATGAACAAATCGTTGATCAGCTGTCTTGCTATGAATATCAATCTGGAATTATCTGAAAATCACTTCTTTTTTACCTTCTGAATATCTTCTCTTAAGACAGGCTCTAAATTTTCCAATGGCGTCTGCAGCCAAAATCATTTTTAGCAGTTACAGACTTGCAATGTAAAAATAATGACAAAGAAAAGAAGAGTGTGTACCCGGGTTTTATCTCGTATTACAAACAGCATTGTTGTTTTACGTGGACTAAACAATCGCATCATAACCTGTCAAACACAACTCCAAAGATTCAAACCCAAGTGAAAGAAGATATCTTTTGATATCACAAACAAATACCTGAAAGACAGTTTTCAAGAGAGGTTTATTAGCAGCTTGTTCACGACCAATATCGTGGCACCACCTAAAGAACAGAACACAAGCGTTAAGAATAGGTAATGAAAATACTTTCCTTTCAACATAAGTTCAAGTTCATATACAAGAACGTTTCTACTACAATCTTACATGTTGATCAAGACGATATCTGAGATAGCAAGAGCGAACAGAGCACTCTGTTTCTCGAATGCAGTATCATCCTGGATGGACATAATAGGACATGATCTTATATAAAAGAATTCAATCAATGTCGAACACTAAACCAAAACTGTGATTTGAAAAAGATAACCTCTCCTCGCTCCCTTCCATCAGTGCCTTCCAAATCCATTACAAGAGTGCAAGGCTCTATACCGGCACATCTTGCAAGCCAGATACCTTTTGTGGTCTGAGACCTATACACAGTTCTTAATCAGACGACAAACTTTTACACAGTAGTCAAAACATCAAATGATTATCATACCTTCCCTTAAATGCATCCATCTCCATAAAGTTTGTTCCAAACAAATTATTCAATAGTGTACTCTTCCCTGCCAAGCAACCACAAATGTTCTGTAAACTAAGTAGCGGCTTCCAAATATTACAGAACTCTCTCCTCTCTAAAAAAGATTCATACCGCTGCTTTGAGGACCCATAATGGAGACGACAGCATAAGAGAGGCCACACTCTCCAAGTTTCACCTCTTTAATGAAATGATCAATGCCAGAGACATTGTATATACCATCTCCATCAATAAGCTGTACAGAACAACATCCCTCGCTCTTATCATCTGCAACCAATATGGAATAGGTAGCTCGTCACAATCAAGGGGCAACAACTCGGTCTTAAACTGGATCTAGGGATGCAGAGCCCTTTATGAAACCGATAGCAACAACATTCTTTCTTTAAAAAAACAGAGAAACAGGACTCCTATATATCAGATTACATGGATCTACAAGATGATATGTTGGTAAAACAACGAAAATTTTATATTCATTAGATGAAAAAGCGTCATAACCAACCAAGAATAAGGAATCAATCAATAAAGCATTAATCGGACAATGGAAATTTTCAGACAGAGAGAGAAGTAGTACCCATTGTTGGTCTTTCTGAGACAGAAAGTGACAGTGAGAGAAAGAAAAAGATCAGATCTTTCACGCTTGGTGATCTTCCTCTTCAAAAGCTTCCCTGTCTCAATTCTTCATGTTAGTCATTTACGTTCGAACTTGAAACTCTATTTTAGATCTCCTCAACAATCTGTTGGGAATATGGAAACACATCAAAAGCCAATCTTGAAAAAGAATTTGTATATCATTTAATCCAATAAAGAATAATAATTCTTCTATACACCAGCAATCCCTTCCAAAAATAGACAAAAGCATCCTATTTCTAAGCCACATCTTACTAAGTTTAGTCATACTTAATGTATACATGAAAATGGATTTAACTTTATAAATTGATTCTCACACTTTCCTCTAACCACCTGATCTAACAGGTAGACATCCTAACCATTCCATGACAAGATTTGTTCCCCTACACAAAACCGACTCGAACGCAGCAGAAGTCTCTCTTTCTCTCTGAAGGCTAACTGTCGAAAGAGTTCACGCACTTTCTTGAATTTCTTGAATCTCAAAAGCTCTACTTCGTAGACAAGGTTTATGCCGGCGGAGTAAAGCAACTGCTTGTCTTGTGTAGTGATGATAACTATACTTCCTGGACCAAAACAGTTGAAATCCTCTGCAAGAGCATCTATATGTTCAAGTTTACTAACATCATCTGCCACAAGCAGAACCTTTTGGTTCTCGAGCTCTGGTCTTCTCGAGCATTCTCCTTGGATCCTGACCAGAAACTCTTCATGTAGATGCGACATGTGGCGATCCTGAGATATCCTTTTCACGTTGCCCAGGAAACAATGGCTTTCAAAGTGTTGACAGATGTTCTGATAAACGAATTTAGCGAGAGCCGATCTAGCACTGCCTCCCAATGCCCAAATCCCAACCATTCTCACACGTTTCTTAGAATTCAAATCTAATAACAGTGAAAGGGCTTTCATGTGCGCATCAATCTCAACTAGGTCGCTTCCATTGCTTGTCGTTGTTGTTGTACCAATAAACATCGATATTCTCTCAGTAATTCCGTCGACCATCATCGAGTCATTTTCCCTAAAGACACAAAAAATGATATTAACAATCAAAATTTGACCTTTATAGTGAAACTAAGACATCATTCCTGAAACACGATAACTCAAAATGTTCATCATCAAGTTAGGAAAATTTTACCATTTCCATGAACAATAGCCGGAAATACTCGCCAAATCGGTCAATGCTTGCCTCCATAAAAGCACGTTCTTGTGCTTTTCTCTCGTTTCGTGCTTCTCAAAGTGTACGGCAACTTGTCCGATCTGACACCTCACATCACACGGTTTCACGTCGTAGAAGATGGGCATCACTGTGAGCGAGCCCTTTTTCTCCAAATCCATAATCTTGACGAGCTCATCGAGGCACCAAGTCGAAGCTGCGTAATTCCGGGAGATCACAACGATGGCAAATTTGGACTCCTCGATGGCGTGTACGAGATCCGGCGAAATCCTCCGACCACACTCCAGTTCATTGTCGTCTTTGTAGGTTCGGATGTTCCTTCGAACCAATTCTTTGTAGAGAAAACTGATGAAGTTGCGGCGAGTGTCGAGTCCTCTGAAACTCAGAAAGACATCGAACTTCGGGAGGTTAGTTGCTGTAGTAGAAGGCATCTTGTTGATTCTCTCTGAGAAATCTCCTGAGAAAGAGAGCACTAACACTCGAGGATTATATAGAAAACCTGTGTTCGTGTAGCCATGGCCCATGGGAGGAGTTTCAAGAGAGACTCGCTCTTACTCGGGAAAAAGTACATTTCCTCGAAAATTCTTTTCCTTTTTTTTTTTGACATATTCTTTTCCTTTTCTTTTTATAATTTATATGTTTTGTCAACTTTATTCTATCAATTGTAAACCGAGGGAACTTATTTATGAGTGTGTTGTAAAAGTTGTAAATTTTTGAAATGGCAAGACAAAATGTTTTATAGCTTATTTGTTGACAAAAAAATGTTTATAACTTAATTTCTGTAATATTAAAAATACATTTAGTTAAGTTATTGTAAAAATATTTAAAAAACCACTCTAAAAAGAAAACATTTAAACTTTTTACACTAACTACTTTAAAATACCACTAATTAAATATCAAATTAATCGGAGTAAATAAATACTTTTATTTATGCTATAAAAGCAAAAAAAAAACAAAAAACAGAAAAAGACAATGAATTCTCAACACACACATTTCATCCGTACTAAATTTTTACTTTTTTTTTTTTTTTTGATTAACCTGGGGGTATCCCGAGCCTATGGAAGAGCTCAGACTAATCCCCAAGGGGAGGTGCAGCCCATGGATAGACCCTCTCTCCGGGTATTCAAATGGGCCCCTAAAGCAAGGCCCATATCCATGTGGGTGTCCTTAAACAAATGTGACTTAGTTTCGCATGGAAGGAGGATCGAACCCGGAACGTGTTAGCGTCCAAGACCCGTCCCCAACCACTTGACCACAAGAGCTTGGACTACTAAATTTTTACTTGTTTAGTACTAGTTTTTATAAAAAAAAAATTTGAAGTCTTTGATAGTAAATATCGTGATCCTCTATGTTTTGCCCTTAAACGAGAGTCTAGCCAGATTTTTGCATGTCTTAAAAACCATTTAAATTTTGTTTTGTACAACAAATTCGGTCATTTAATAATTTATATTCACAAATTTTGACAGTTGCAGTTTCTTCTAAATATATATCTATATATTAAAAATCATAATAAATTAAAATATATAATATTAAATCATAAACTATCGATCTACATAACATAATCGTTTAAAGTTCTTTAAATTCACTTTTATGACATAAAATATTAAATATATATTTTGGCAATAAAAATTAACAATATAATTAAAAATAAATAAAATAATAATCGACCTCTATACCAATTAATAGGTCTCAACCGAAAACACCTTTAGAGATGTCAAAATGGGATGTAACCCGCAGATTGAGCCCAAATAGATCTGCTGCGGGGCGGGCTTGGGTCATAAGATTTTAGACCGCAACCCGCGCGGATCAACCCGCCAAATCCGAGAAAAAATTAAAACCGCATTGGGTTGGGCTATTTGAGCTTGGGTTAGCCCGCAGACATTTCTAAATTTATTGGAAAACATTCATGTTCAACCTTCTAGTGTTCTTTAGTCCTTATTATAATTGTTTTGTTTAAGAACATTAACAACATATTTGTCAATCATTAACCCTAATTCTCTCTCGTTCTCTCTCACATCCGCCTAACAAGTTTCTGAGATTCTCTTGCCGGATGGCGTGCATCGACTTTGTTAGCGCTGGCGCCGTCCCCTCTCTCTCTCTCTTCCTTTTATCCTTTTTTATTTTTTCTCAGCTTGGGTTTTGTATCTGTGACGGTGGTCGTTGGAGATCTCTAGCGATAACAATAACTCCGGCGTATATCTCCTCCTTTTTCTCCGGCAGAGACGCTCGGTGGTTTGGATGGGAGATCTTGGCTTTTTACTTAGTTGTGCTTTCTCTGGTTTGATCTAGAATGTCAGGATCTTCTCGGTGATGGGTGATGCAACGGTTTGGGGTAGCGTAGCGGTACCCTTCTTTGTCGTTGGGTCCGTCGTTGGTAACGACATCTTTTCATCTCTCCCGTTCTACTCTGTTTGTTAAAAGTCATAGCCTTGGTTGAGTTCGAATTGGCGTCCCTTCCAATAGCGTCTCCTTCCGGCGTTGCTTTCAAAACCGGCTGTTCTTTTTGCTTGCTTTGCAACCGTCTTAAAGTGACAGTATAATATTTTATGGAGATCTTTTTTTTTTTAGTTTGTGCTTTGCGTTTTAATGGGAAGTGTTGTCAATCCTACATATCTATGGTTTGTAATTGTTGTTCAAGCTTTTCCGACGGTTGTTCTAAAGAAGCTAATCTGAAGAAAGTTGATAAAGACGATTGAAGAAGAAAACTTATCTGACTTGCGAGAATTCTTACTGATAAAGGTATTGGAAGTAAAGGTATTGGAAGGCCGTCTGCTAGTGTAAAATCGGGAACATCCTAATTTTACTTTGTCTCAAAAATCCTTTATGTACGGTATCGCTATTGTGTCATGGTGTTGTCTTCACCTATTTGGTGTTTGTTGCTATTTTAATAATAATTTCGGATTTTTTTTGCTTTTCTTACCACTAGTAAAAATATACCGTATAGCCACGTTTTAGTCACGATAAATCGTGGCTATTTTATAAATAGTCACGAATTAGTCACGATTTGTTACGTGACAAAAAAACATGGCTAAATCGTATCCAAAACGTGGCTGTTAGTCACGTTTTGGTCACGATATATAGCGTGACTTAGTATAGCCACGTTTTGTCACGAACTAATTGTGGCAAATATATACACGTAAAATATCGTGGCTAAATCGTGTCTAATTAGTCACGATTTGGCCACGTTTATTTCGTGGCCAAGGTCTGTCCAATCAAAATTTTACAAACCTACCCTCTAAACCCTAAAACATTATCATATTATAAATTATACTCTTAATCATAAACTATTAAATCAAAATATAAACATTAATTATAAAAAATTATTATTTCTAAATCTAAAATTTCCGAACTATACCCTCCAAACCCTAAACTCTAAACTATTATCATACTATAAATCATACTCTTAATCATAAATTATTAAATCAAAATATAAACATTACTTATAAAATGAATTATTATTTCCAAATCTAAAATTTTACCTTAATTTAAAATTTTACCCTCCAAACCCTATACCCTAACAAAATTTCAATTACTATAACATATTCAAACCTAAGATTAACACTTATACAAATTGTTTTTTTCAATATTTTAAATCACTTTTTAAAATTGTGAGACTTTTTAGAAAGTTTTTATATATTATATTTTTAAACTTAAAACATTTTTTTAAAACAATTTATTTTATTTTTATGTCTTTTTGTAATTTTATATTAATTAAATTCCAGAAACCTAATTTAACCTTAAACCCTAAATATACCCTAAAATCCCAAACTCTAAACTTTAAACTCTTAATCATAAACTATAAAATCAAAATACAAACCTTTAATTATATGTACATAAAACTATTATTTATAAATCCAATACCACAATTGTATAACATGTATATAAAACATAAACCCCAATCCTAAATAAACCCTAATCCTAAATAAACCCTAAGCTCTAAAATATAACCAAAACTCTTATTAATAACATTTTAAATATTATAACATTTTCAAAACTAATATTTCACATTTATAAACCTTCAAACCCATATAATCTAAACCATAATCAAACTATAAACTTTAAATTTTTAATCATAAACTATAAAATTCAACTCTTACCCTTCAAACCCCAATTAGACATAAAACTCTTAATCATAACTATAAATTAAAATACAACCATTACTTATACATACAAAATCAAACTCTAAACCTTAAACTATTAAAAATTAAAAGTATAATTCTTATAACATGTTCATACTAAATTCAATATTTATAAAAAAATATATTTTTTCAAATATATTATTCAAACCCTAAATCCTAATTTAAATTTTATATTATAAACTTTAATCTTTAATTTTACATTAAAACATAATATTTATTCTATTGGTTGTAAAATAATTTGTAAAACAATTTTATAAATAGCTTAAATCCTATTGGTTGTTAGAGAGAGACAAGGATTGAGATCTCTTTTAATTTCAACCATTGATTAATTTCAGATCTAATGGAGATAAATTGATCCTCCATAAACCTAATCTCTTGATCTCTTCATCTTCTTCAACACAGCCGTCGTTCATCTCTCATGAACCTTCCTCTTCCTCATCATTTTTTCTGTAATCAAATCTTGAAGATTTACGAATCTACAACGGCTGCAGCAGCAGCAGAACCCGGCGGCAACAGCAGCAGAACCGGCGGCAGCAGCAGAAATCGACCACAACGGCGGCAGCAGCTGCATGAGAATCGATGCCGAGCCTGTGTTATTCCGACGATGCCGAGCCGAGCTCTTATTTCTCGAGCTTTGTTACCAATCTGCGCCGAGCTTTGGAGACAGAATCGATCGAAGAATTCTCAGGCGCGGAGGTGTGAAACGGAGGTGCGGTGGATTTGATTTTCTCTCGTGGTCTAGCTCCAGCGGTGAAGATTTGAGACGACGACGACGATTCCGATTCTACTCGCCTAAGAAACGATGGTCCATGGTCCGAAACGATGATGCTTGAAGACGACCATTCGGCGAAGTTGGATTCGTCGTGTTGCGGTGGATTCACGATGCTACGGAGGCGCGGTCCATGGTGCCATGGCGGTAGTGCAGAGCCCGTGTCGTGGCGGTGGTGCAGAGGCGGTGTGTCGGAAGACGGCGGAGAGGTGCATCAGAAGGATTTTTATATATATATATTGTATTTCTTTTGTATTTTTATATTTTGTTTATAAATAAAAACATTAATAGTTTTTTCTGTGTTTGTTTTTTTTTTGTTTTTTTTTGAAAAGCCATGAAGACAAAACATGGCTAATTTTGTCACGAAATATTCGTGAAAAACGTGACTAATTTAGTCACGAATATTTCGTGACAAAAACGTGGCTTTTCGTCACGATTTGGACACGAAAAAAATTAGTCACGATCGTATATCCACATTTTTTTCGTGTTTTTTCGTGGCTAAAACTGCTTATAGCCACGAAATATTAGCTATAGCCACGAAAAAAACGTGGCTATACGATATATTTTTACTAGTGTACCTTTTAGGATTGTCCAATAGTAAAATTATTTCTTTAAGATTTTTTTTTTTTATTGTTGAATGTTGTTTTAAAATTTTATTTGTTTTATCAATGTTTTTAATATAATTTTTTTAGAATATGTAGTAAAAACTTAGGAAACAAGTCTGAGTCAATTATAAAGCTGAAATCAGAATGAAACAAGTTTGTATAGGAACCCGCGGGCCAGTCCGCTAATTCGTAAAATACATGCGGGTTGGGCTTAGGCCATTGGATTTTAGTCCGCAGCACGCACGGGCCAACCTGTCAGATCCGTGAAAAAATTGAAACATCATTGAGTTGGGCTATTTGAGCTTGGGTTAGCTCGTCTGACATCTCTAAACACCTTAATTTTTGGTTTGGCAATCTTTTATTAATTTTAAAATAGACATTGAAAGTTTGACAAGGCAAATGCAGAAAAAGATGATTTATAAGTGGGGTCAACTACATTAACTTTACCATTCAATGCTTTATACTTCCTTTGTATTTCAAAAATTGATATTTTAGATTTTTCTCTTGTAATTGATGTTTTAGACTTTAATTAATATATTTAACTAAAAGTTAAAATAAAAACTAAAATATATAAGTATGATTGGTGAAATATTTATTGGAAAACAAAAAAAACATAAAGTAAACAATAAAAACAAATAATTATGATTTCTTAATATGTGTGAAAAACTCAAAACATCAAGGAGAGTATAAAATACTGGAGAAACGTGTGTGCAGATTGCACATACTGTTACTAAACAGAAAATATATCATGCAGTGGTTGCATAAGTTTCATCCAGTTCATCCAAAAAATCATTTTTACCAGTTTTTTTTATTTTTTTAATAACAAAATTTGCTATAAATATAAACTACACTTTCTCGCTCTCATTATTTACATTCTTTTTACATTCTTTTTCCAAAAGTTTCATATCCTTTTTTAAAATAAGGTGTATATATAATTCTTTTATACATCTTTAGAAGAATAAGCTGCATTCTTTCATACATTATTACAAAAATTATGTTTTGAAAACTTTTTTAAAAAAATAATTAAGCTTTGTCTTGTTTTTGTTTTGTATATAGTTTAAAATAAAAAAATATTGTTAATCAGATATAGATGATAATAGAGAATAGATTTCCCAAAATTTAAAAAATTAATTCTTATGAAAACTTATTATTTAATATTTTAAAGGTAAAACCGTATCATTTTAATTTAGATTCACATTTTTATTTTATATTGTTGTTTTTTATTTTTATATTTTATTCAAAATTATTTATTAATTTATGTTATTTTTATAAAAACAAATATTATAAATTAAAGTCATAAAAATTATAAATAATTTTGAATAAAATATAAAAATAAAAACAACAATATAAAATAATTTGTACTTTAAAGATAATAACTATTACATATATATATATTTGTGATTATTATTCATTGCTATTACTTATTTTGGATGAAGTAATATTATTCTAGTTTGTGGAATGTTTAGATATATTTGATGTTTTATTAGGTAAGATTTGCCAGTACATTAGTGTTATTTATTAGAAAAGACATATTATATATAATAGTAAAATATTATGACTAATATTGATAGGATTTGATCAGAATGATATAGATATTTCTATAAATTGTTATCATATTAATTATTGTGTGTAATTTTAAAAAATCTAAAGTGTAGTTCTAAATATAAAAACGTTTTATATTGTTTTTTGTTTCAAATATACTCGAAAATTTAGAGAAAAATTGGTAAAATAACTTAGTATGAAATTATATTTTTAAAATTACACCATTATTTATTTTGACAACTATACTTATCTACAAGTGAAATGACCAAATTATCCAATTTAAATGTTTACAATTATTCTAATATCTAAACTAAAACTTTAATAAAACAAAATAACTTTAGAAATTAGGTATTTAAAAAGTTGTTCTAAAAATAAATTCAACAACAATGGGATTTTCTTTATTTTGTTTTTTAAATAATAATCCCAAAATAATATCTTATTTGCTGTTATTGGTTAAAGCCTTACTAAAAAAATCGATGACACAATGTTTTACCATCTCTTCTGTATTATTTTGCTAATTCAAAAGATTGCTCTCTTTTATCATCATTAGAAACTATTAGACCAAATAATATAGAAGAAAAGAATCTGACAAATAATTAATACAGACGAGAACGTATTAGTCCATTCTAGGTGATTAACAAATTTTAAGACCTTAAGAAGAAAGAAAATAAAATCAACAATACAGAATTTGTCCAAGACTTGTGGTCAAATGGTATAAGTAGAGAGACTTGTGACGCCAATACGTTTCAAGTTCGATTCACTTGCTATGCGAAACTAAAACACATTTTTTTTGGATATCCACATGGATATTGACTTTTACTTTCGGTCTATTTGAATACCAAAAAAAAAAGTATATCCATGGGCTGTATCTCTTCTTCGAAATTGGTATGAATCCTTACATAGATTCGGGATATCCCGATTAATAAAAAAACAATACATAATTTGAAAAAGTAGAAAAGGCTCGACTATCTCCACTCGTTGCTTTCCAAGCAAAATGCTCTTCAGTTTTTCAACGCAATTCATTTCGTTCTTGTTCTTAGTATCTTTTAAAAACTAAATCCAATCGGTCAATGATACAAAAACGTCTTTAGAAAATAACTAAATGATTTCTTATTGTGATATGAAGTTTTTGTCTTAATATGAAACCAGAGATGGTAAAACATTAAATGTATTTTTCAAAATTTAAATCATAAATCGATTATTTTTCAAATTATCCTAAAATTTTATGTGATCAAAACGAATAATACTTTAAAATTTGCATATATAACGTCGAATCGTGGATGGAACGCAAATTCTTTCACGCATAGAAATACTATTCGTCACACCAAAACATCAGCACGGATAAAAATAATAATTATTTATTTTTAAAAGTCATAGTATAGTTAAAATTTTAGTAACAAAACAGATTTGTGTATTTTAAAAATTTGTAGAACGGAGATAATTTCAAATGGACCCCTAATCGAGAAAGAATATTTCTTGAGATGTACGACCAATCCATTGCCATAAATATTTACCGTTTAAAAGACCCAAAATAATTTGTTAAAGAGTTTATAGTTAAAAGGTTCAACCAAGAGCTCAATCTTACTATAACCTACAAGTTCTTCAGAAAAAAAAGAAAGTACAAGATGTATTCAAGTCTTATTAAAAACTCAACGGACATCTCGGTTGATCCTATTATATATGTGATATTTGCATCTGATTTATGGTGGAAAGAGCGCGAAGTAAGCACTTACATATCTCTAACACCCAAAATAAGTAAATTAAAAATTAAAAAATTGTTAACTAAAAATTTTAATTTTTGTGGACAGGTATGTAAAATTATAAAATCATTTAAACGAAAACCACCAGATCTTTGAGATGTGATGCAACGTTGTTTTATATTATATGACGGTCAATCGCAATCTCATTACTTCGTGAAACAAAGAAGAGATGATATGATGAATGATGGTTTAGCTAATGAGGAAGATCATGTGTACTCGGAATCCTGTGGTGGTGATCTCCCACAAACTCAAGTTCCCGAGATACAAGAAAATGATGAGGTGTATCGCGTTAACATTGACGATGAAACACAACCTTTACATGAGTTTTTTTTTCGTGAATCGATGCGTCAGCTCTCCACCAGCTGATCCATTTCATATTCCTGCTTCTAGAGCTCAACAACAAGTAAGAGTAAGACGTGAAACTGCTTCAAAGAGAGTTGCTGAAAATTCATGACTTTCAAAGAGAACTATTTCACGAGGAAATCATAGAAAGCAATCATTTGAGGCAACCCTAACAGATACAATTGATAGTTTTAGAGAGTTTCAATGCTAAGTCTACAACAGATGAGTCCAACTTGTTTTGATCAAGATGATTACGTTGAGTGTAATATGGCTGTAAAGATATTTGAATCGATGAATGTTCCCAAGAACACTAATTTTTACTGGGCATGCATTCATGCACTCAAAGATGAAAGATTTTTGCGTAAGTATTTCATTGATAGAGTTGAAAACACCACTGAAGATAAGCTATAATTTTTACAAGCTCTTATTGGATACACTCGAGACAAAGAATTTGTGGGAAAGCGGTTAAGCTCTGGTCAAAATTGTGGAAGTCCAAATTTAGGCGGTTTTTCGGCTGGTAGTCCATCTTATGGCGGTAATAACTCATGGGGTCAAAATTCAGGTGGATAATGGAGTCATGGTTTTCAGCAGGGGGTACACTTCCAAATGCTCCACAATAGGGTACACTACCAAATGCCCAGCAATAGGGTTCATCGTTAAATGTTCCACAGTGGGGTACACCGCCAAATGCTAAACAATGGGGTTCATCGTCAATTGTTCCACAATGGGGTACACCGCCAAAGGCTAAACAAAGGGGTTCATCGTCAAATGTTCTACAATGGGGGCACACCACCAAATGCTCAATAATGGAGTTCATCGTCAAATGTTCCACAATGGGCTACACCGCCAAATACTCAACAATGGGTCCATCATCAAATGTTCCACAAAGAATCACCCCTACACATGTTCAACGTGGATTATCAGTGGGAGCTGAAGGAGAAACTACAACAAATGCTCAACAAAGAAAATTAGAAGAACCTGAAGACATACTCAAATCAACGCTCATAGGGGAGTATCACCAGAATTTGGTTTCACGGATTATTATTCGGCGGGACAATTACCAAGAACACATAGAGTTGGAGGATTGTTAAACATTTGGAGA
The DNA here is from genome assembly GCA_030180135.1 of Orychophragmus violaceus. Classification (NCBI taxonomy): domain Eukaryota; kingdom Viridiplantae; phylum Streptophyta; class Magnoliopsida; order Brassicales; family Brassicaceae; genus Orychophragmus; species Orychophragmus violaceus. The sequence continues at coordinate 101,387,939 of CM058232.1, read as the reverse complement.
AATAAATGAGGACCAAATTTAAATGAAAGTTATCAAAATGATTCTGAAACTGAGGATTAGTTTACTAGTGCTTGTGTTTTGTTATTAGCATTTATCTTATGTTTGTATAATATTATTAATGAACAATTGCATTTTATCAATTTGATTTATCTTATATCTCGTGTTTACAATATTTTAGGCATTTCGTATATGCCACAAGGTGTCTAACATCTAAATTACGAGGAGAAAATTGAGTTATGGAATTTGGAAAACGAACAATTTGAATAGTTAATAATTCAACCATCATTGAGTTACTATCATCAATATTTTGAAAGGGGACCAGTCCAAATTGATGGTGGTTTGGGCTGGATGAATATTTGGCATCGATTACAAGAAGATAATGCTGATTTTCTTCAGTTACTACTAATGTCACTAGATTGTTTCAAAACATTATGTGGTGAACTACAAACGAGTTATGGTTTACAACCAACATTGAATATAAGCATTGAAGAGAGTGTGGCCATGTTCTTATGAATATGTGGGCACAACGAGGTTCAGAGAGATGTTGGGTTGCGATTTGGACAAACGCAAGAGACAGTGAATAGGAAAATTTTTGAAATACTTAGAGCGACTGAGTTACTTGCTTGTGATTATATCAAGACTCCCACGAGACAAGAACTAAGACGGATAACTGAACGACGGTTAATGAAGTGAAAATATTGGCCTTATTTTAGTGGATTTATTGGAGCAATGGATGGAGTTCACGTTTGAGTTAAAGTCAAGCCTGAAATACAAGGAATGTACTGGAATCGGCTGTAACACCCCTTTCCCGTTATCCGCTAGCCGACGAGCTGACCGGTCAAAAATCAAACAAGAACATGACCGATCGAACCCGATCAGGCCAAACGAGAAAGGTTCATCACAATACGAAGCTATAGACAGCCCGGTTTGAGACAAAGGCTCGCACCAAACCGTCATTGATCCTGTTTACCTCGCTTCCACAATACAAGGCTCAACCAGTATTGCTTCCACGAGTTGTGTCGGTTCGGACTAAACCAAATATCAGGGAAGATATTTCATTTCTAAGTGTTTTAAGTCTTTTAAATCTTTTAGCCTATTTAAATCTAATTCCAAACCAATCAGAAAACAAATAGGCGCCATAAAACCCGAACCAAAATAAACCCAAACAATAAATCGAATCAAACAGTGGCCCAAAAGCTATCCCGAGACTACACCGAGGACCTCCCACGTCCGTCGAGCTAAGCCAAACTTGAAAACAACAAAAATAATCTAATGAGTGATCTAAGATCACCCAGCGAGTCGGTCCCCACTAAAAGGCTTCTAGAATTTACTAAAGATAAATCCTGCCCCAAAACCCAAAATAACAATCGAAAGAAAACATATAGCTGATCATGTGCTACCATGACGTGATGAGCTCCACAACACACAAGAATTCTCTAACAAATAAGGGAAGCACGGTGATCGAGACCACTACGGTACATGATCTCGATCGGACTCGATCTATCTAACGCGAAACAACACTAACACCACTGGGCCCACTACGCGGACTCGGTAACTTCCACGGGAACACCTAGCTACCGCCATGGTAACTAAAAACTCCCCACGACTCCTAGACGTAAACACGAAGTCCTACGACCTAGGAACTGTTCTCTGTATATCGATACACATCGACTCGGGCTACCCCTAGATAGCCTAAGCTGCCATGCATTCCAGACCTAGAACACGACCCCGTATTCTCCGGACCACACACCTACCGGCGTCACTCAGTAGGTTAACACCATAACCAGATTCACCACCTAAAGGCATGTGAACCGACAAGGCAACTACCCAAGGATCCAATCGGGTCGGAAGTACCGAAACGCTTTCATTCGACTTGCGGGAACTAATGCACCCTAAAGTCCTGAGAACAATAAATAATCATGTAGACTCTCTGGGACTCTACACAACAAGAAAGACCGACAAGGTCAAACATAAATAAATACAAAACCCGATCTATCCCGCAAGTCCTACTCATCCACCACCACGCCACCAACCTTGTCCGGTTCTATACCGGATTAGGTATCTACCAAACTTACATGGTCCCGTGACCGAGGTAAGTATAACACAACATGTCTATCAGGCCCAACACCGGAGTAGTCCAATAAACAAGCATGCACACAATCACACAACACCAAATCCAAAAACACACAAACGATTACTTAAGATAACATGCTTATGGTTCAATCTCATCTTTTAATTCACTTAGTCTGCTACCTTGGGATTAGGGGTTTGCTAACCCCGTAGACGGCTCAAATCCGAATTAACAACTTTTAATTCATCTTCCTGGATATCTTTTATAAACTCTTTGATCTGTCGGTTTAAGATTAGTAAACTTACTAATCTCCCGACATCTCATTGTTGTTTAATTAAGTCCAATTAACCCATTAACCCGACTATTATCTATTAACCCACCCGTTATTATATTTTATGGTTCGTTATTTATTTTAACCATATTTTAATTAAGTCATAATTTCTCGTATATAGATTCATTTAATTATGGTCGTACTATCATATATATGCATATATGTCCTAATCATGCCAATCTACATAAATGCATCAAACAGTAATCAAGCAACAGTACAATAGATCTATACGAGCTATCTAGCATGCATATACAACCTAACCAATTCATTAATTAAACTGATATCAATCAATTAATCAATCAAACAAATCATTCACATGCATGCAAAACTAGAGCTACGGTTTAGGGATTCATGGGTCTACATGTCTTAACTAAATGAAATTTAACCGACAGTGTGATAGAAGTGACGGATGATGGTGTGGCGGACTACGAACTCTCGAGACTGAATCGCTACTGCTCTCGAACCCTTCACGAACCACTAAACCGATCCAAATGCAACTTTGATCTAGAACCGTTCCAATCAGAACCATTGACCAAACCAAACCGGTTTGACCATGCATTGACCGAGGCTGAACAGGCGTTGACCAAGCGTTGACCGTTGACCAGACTTGAACCTATTTGACCAATGCCTAAACCGGGTTGAACCGGTTGTTGACCAACCCTAGCTAAACCGGCAAGAAGAGACCGCGTTGTCCGGCGGCTAAGATAGCTTTTCCGTCATTGACCACGGCGAAGGAGGGTTGACCGGCGGTTGATGAGATTCCTCCGGTGAAGGCTTCTCCGGTGAGATGGATGGAGATGAGAGAATCAGCAAGAGAAAGTCACGGCAGGAGGCAGAAGCTCATGGTGAGTGATCTCCAACGTTGACCAAGGGCTCCGCGTTGACCGCAGTGGAGCTCCGACGATGATGCGGCGTGGATGAACTCCGGTGAGAGAGGAGAGACCAGGGGAGTGGATTAACCGGCTGTGGGTGAGAGGAGAAGCTGAGCAGCGGAGGAGAAATGGTGGAGATCGCCGGCGGCGACTTCTCCGGCGGTGGTTCCAGCGAGTCCTGGAAGCGGCAGTGAATCTGATCGGCGGCGATTGACGAGAAGAAGATGGAGACTCTGACTATCCAAGTGGTTTCTGGAGATTTGATCTGGTTTTTGAGTTATTTTGGTAACTTGTAACTAAAGTATTCAAGAACTTATGAACATACTTTGAAGATCTTCAAGGGGGGATGAATGTTCATGCATTTTTGATGAAGATGGTGAGAGAAAGAAAGAGGGATCGTGGGTGGTGATAGGAGAGAGATCAGAGAGGATTTTTGGTGAGGTGAAGTGAATGAGACAGTTAGAGTGGTGATGGGATGGAAACATGCAAAGAACAAAGAAGGTTCTTTCAATGTAGAAGAGTGAGAGGTGGCGCCATTTTGTAGGGTTTTTGTGACACTTGTAACACCAGGAAGCATTCTGAGATTCTGAAAAATGAATCTCCACACTTAAAATTCCTCCAATTCTCTGTTCCATCCGATCGGGTCAAAGTAACCAATTCCGCCTAACAATCTCCAAAACCACCAATGCCTCTGAACCAAAATTCAATCTTCTTTTTAAAATACTACTCAATAATAGTCATTTAGCAAGTCTTTTCACCTCAATCGGACTCCAGTAGCTCTTGTACCGGAATTTACAAGTTTTATCGGTTTTATCGGTTTCCATCATGTGGATAATCCGTAAAACCGTTGTAAAGGTCCAATTCCACCACTTCCAGTATTTTAAATGATTTATTTAATTAAAAAGAGAATCATTTTATCCGTCTTAGCTTTCATTTCGTATTTTGGTAAAATTACCAAAATGCTTCTCAAGTCTTAGAAATTACGAAAATACCCATGTTGCCTTTTCTGCTGCACATTGACCCATTTTTTTGTGAGACAAGGTATTACACCGGCACAGTACAACATCCTTTTATATAATGGCTATATGTGATTTGAATATATTATTCACATATGTTTGAAATGGAGCACATGGTTAATGTCATGATACAACAGTTCTCACACTGGCGCAAGAGAATGATTCTGAATTTTCTGTCTCTGGAAGACAAATATTATCTAATTGATTATGGCTATCCAAATAAACAAGATTTTGGCGCTCTTTAAATCTTCACGAAACTCGGTTGGCCTGTATCATATGGCACAATTCGACAATGGTCCTCCTCCTATAAATAAATAAGAATTGTTTAATCGATATCATGCATCTTTACACTCTATTATTGAGAGAACATTTGGAGTTTGGAAGAAAAAATGTAAGATTCTTTGTGAATTTCCTAGATATGATTTTCATGTTCAAAAAGACTCGTAATGGCTACAATGTGAATACATAATTTTATTAAAATTTCAAACGTTTCAGATGAGGATTTTCCCGAAGTAATGAGACGTAAAGAGGGTGATAACACAAATTTTGAGACTGCAGTAAGTGATATGGACGCCACAAAAATAGGAGAAGGAAATCTCATGACAAACATCAGAGAAATATTGCAAATTTGTTATGGGAAGATCAAAATACTCCATATTATTATTTTTAAGTTTTTTAATATGGTGTTGTTTGTAATATGTGAAATTTAAACATATTTATAATTATGAATACTTTTAATGTATTCCTATTATTATATTTTTCTATTTTTTACTTTTTAATCTTGTGATTTGTATTGTTTTATGTGTGTTTATTATTCAAACAAATATTATAAATTGCTAAATTAGTTTGATATGCATTTGTTCTGCATGATCTACTTGACTTGCATTTGTTCTGCTTGATCTGCATTATTTGATACATGTTTACCATTCAAAACCATAGTTGGGACGATTTCATTAGATTTCAATTTTGTCAAAGTGTATCCTTTCACTAAAGAAAGGAGAACAATCATAATGCAAGTACCAAATAGCTGATGAATATAGAGAAATTAGGTGTGGTAGCATCTTTTGAACTCAAAACTAAGTCATAAAAAGCAAACGTTGACTATTTCTTAGAGCATGTCAAAAGACATTCTTATCTTTCATACTATAAAAATTTTATCCAAAAATCTGACAATATGTTTCTCTCTCATCTGCAATAGTCTCAACTCTCAACTAAATGTAGACAACTATTTCATCACTAAATAATTTTCTAAAACAAATAAATCAAGTATGTGACTATAAATAAAGATAGACATATTAAGATAGATGAATATTTTCACATGTTCGATTATCATACGTAAATCATGAAACTCGAATACTTAAGTTTTCTCAAGAACAAATTTTATATAAAAGAAAGTCATCTACGTTTGAAGGAATATCTTTGTCGATAGTCACCTACGCAATCACCTATGGTTTATGTAGATGAAGTCATCTACGTTTTCCCTTTTTCAAAAAAAAAAAAAAAGTCATCTACGTTTGAAAGAATATATTTGTCGATAGTCACCTATGCAATCACCTCTGGAACAAAAATAACACAAATATATAACTACATATAAAGATATATACATCAAGATAGATGAATATTGTCACCTACTCAGTTATCTTATGTAAACCATAGTACTTGAATGTTTAAGTTTTCCCCCAAAACAAGCTTATAATTAAATAGTCATCTACATTCCAAAGACTATTGTGTCAATATTCACCTACGCAATTACCTAACATAAACAATGATGTTTATGTAGATAGTGAAATAGTCATCTATATTTAGATAACTATCTTTTAAAGTATTTGCAAACTAACACTAAGTTCTGGAATAAAGAAATCGAGTATATGATTACAAATAAAGATATATACATCAACATTGATGAATAGTCTCACATATTCGGTTATTTTACGTAAATATGATACTTGACTGTTTAAGTTTTCATCAATAATGAATTTTTAATAAAATAATCATCTATATTTTAAGGAATATATTTTATCAATATTAATGTACTCAATTATCTAATATAATCTATGTTCCAACAAAATAGACGATCAAATAGTTAATTATATTGATGACATATAAAAATAAAAAAACAATAGTTTCCACTGAATAAAAAAATTAATTATATATATTAAGTAATTATCAGATTGTAGAGAAGCGTTTTTGTCAAAAAAATATATTTCCTTTTTATTACTTACTTAATTTTAAAATCAAAAGCATGGATTTGATTCTTGTGCAAAAATATAATATTCACCTAATGCATCCATAAATATAAGGCTTCTTTGGTAGCTAGAAAATTAGCACATTGGTTACAATTTCGTTTCCTAAAAAAAAAGAAAGCAGAAGTAAAAAAATTCTACCAAAGTTAAATGGTTTGAATGTAGCCATTAAGTGGCAAACATCTTTAGTTGATAATTTCTTACATAATTATCTCACAATTACCGTCAGCTTCTTTCTCTCACAGGCTATTAAAAGGTGATAACATAAAAAAACAATTTTTTGCCATAGTTTCCGCCAACCGACGTCGACTCCAGCGTTGGTCGTACTCTTCCTTTATCTATTCTAGTTATTAGATTTCTATTTCTTGTGAGTTTGGATGGAAATCGTGAGAAAATCTGAAACGGTGCTTTCAGATTTCAGATGTGTTATCATCAGTAACTGCTTTTTCTCTATGCGATTGGCTTTCATTTTATGTGTTAGCTTTCAATTGGAGAGTTCAGCCTCTCTTTCCTTCTCTTATGCCTCTGTTTACATTACTTTCACACTGTTTTGTTCATTATTCAATTTACCACGGTTACAACACATACAATTATGTGTTGTTGTTCTTTTGTTTCGGATTATTGTTTCAAGAGCCCCTTATGAGAGATTTTAAATCTCTAATGCCCCATAGTAATCTCTAATGCCCCTCACTTAAATGAAAGAACGAAAATATCTCTTAGCTTTTTGAAATGAAAATTCACCGCTTTTATTAATACCAATATTATCAGTATTACCTCCAGTAGTACTGGTATTACCAGTATTACCATATGACCAGTATTACTGGTTGTACCAGTATTACCAGGTAATAGTGGTACAACTAGAGGTAGTACTGGCATAACTGGTACCAGTATTACCAGATAATACTTGTCATATGGTAATACCGGTAATATCAGTATTACTGGTACCAGTATTACCACGCCTAAGGGATTTGAACCCTGGACGCGCTTCGCACACATGTACGCGCGTGGAGCTCCCAACCATTGAACTACTGTGTTTTTCAACAAACACTTTCCGATGTAATTATATTTAACCCCTTACAACCATTCATTAAGGGTAAAATTGTCATTTCGACATTAAAAATATAACAGGGGCATCCGAAATTTATATTTCCCTCTGAGGGGTATATAAGATTTGGACCCCTTTTGTTTCCTCCATTAGAATCCAAATTGAGACTTCCCAATCACACCAATAAGTTAGTAAATATATCGGAGGAGAATAGGATAGTAGTGAGATCTAATCTGGGCTTGTATTATGATAGTCTTGGGTTGATCAAACATTGTGTCTCTCAATTGGGGAGGATTGTTCTGGTGGTAATGATCACCAGTTTCTTTCCGTTGCCGATGTTTTCTAGTGGAATATTTATATCGGCATCGGTTTCACGTTTTAAACCCATGAAACCCCCATGGAATTATAGTTGGTCAATCAAGAATTGTTATTGTTACAGTCTCTGGTGTGCATTAGTTTATTTGTTGTGTCAAAATCTCCTACACGATGATGCATTTGATGAACAAAGCTGAGAATCTCAAACTATTATACTTTGTGGTACGTTTGGGGCAGATGAACAACAAAATATTGATTTTTGGAGTTTAAATTGGAGGTATTCAAAGTTAAATTTATTTAAAATGACTATAATACAAAAATATTGGTATCAATTAAGTCGAAATTTTGGAACTATTCTCAAAAACATCGGGTTTTATTTTGTGGTGTGCAATTCGACGGTTCAGCCAAGAGATGCTATTTACGCACATTTTTCGCATTAGAGCAAGATCGAATACATAGAGGAAAATAACGAATCGAATGATCTGTTAGCGAGTAAAGCTTATCTACGGAGAGCATCGTCAAATTCACTTCATTTGTGGCATTTTTTCATTATATGACGTATATATTTATTTATGCAATAACTCTCTATATTGACTATGTAATCTCAATTTGAAATCAATGTAATATTTGTTGTAAAAAAAAATTATCTCACAACTAGACAAAAATAATACTAATATTATTATTATATTGAATGGACACGGCACTTAAGCAACCGCTACTTACAAGACTACATTAATTCAGACAGCACGGTAGTCAACAACGATACATTCGTCTTTTTCAAAAAAAAAAAAAAAACAAGGATGTTTTTTATTTTGGTCAACCACATTCGTTGTTTTTTTTTGTCAACCACATTGGTTGTTTTTCTCCGCGGTGCGACTTTGCATCCATTATTGTGTGTAAATAAGAAAAAAACAGGGAAATAAATACTTCCTCTGTTCCATTTTATTTAATGTTTTGATTAAAAATATTTATAAATCTATATTTTTATTATAAAAAATTATTAATTATATAAATTAAAAATAATCCAACCAATTATAAATAAACATGTAAAATGCAATTAGTCACACAGTTTTCAATAAAATTAAAGTTTATCTAGAAATATGAAAACATCAAATATTTTAAAACCAAAAAAATCCTCTAAAACATCAAATAAAATGGAAAAGAGGGAGTAATTGTTATTTAACAATATCAAAAAGTAATACCGAGAACTTTTTTTCGGTTAAGCGAGATAATGCATAAGCGATTTGAGTGATATACATACACTTTTTTTTTTTGAGCAAAGGGTTTACTAATATACATATACACTTACAAGAACAAATGACACGTTTTCATTTTGTAACGATGTCTAATTTCTTATGATTAGAAATATTAATCAAAATGAGCATATTAATGACATTGTGACGTATAACTACTCCCACGCTTACTCGGGTTGAGACAAAACCATAACCACAAACTAAGCAATAACGAGTAGATGTAGACGATATAAATAGATATCAAGTTTGATCGGCTTGGTTTGAAAGAAATGTGATCGAATTTAAAAAGAATTAAAATACTTCTTTGTCCATTTGGTTCATTCTTTTTTGAATGAATATAAAATTTATTCATCAAAAAACATTTAGTACATCAAATGCATCATTGTTTAAAATTTCTAGTTCTGCTTATACAAATGAATACTAAAGTTTTGTACCAAACCAAAGAATGAAAAGATTTTCATAGTTTTTGTTGTCTAATCCTACCAAAAGACTAAGCTTGTTTCCTATTATTTTGTCAACGATCCTTTTTAACCTATGAATAGGAATAGTTAGTGTTAGTGTTAGAATCTATCTCGTATCCAACCCATATATGTCCACAAAAACCGTCAACAGTAAGACGAGTACTACGGGGCAAGTCTCTGGACCCAAGTCAAAGTCCATCATACCTTTATTTCGACTACGTCAAAACGGCTTCGTTTTGAGCAAAAGATTATTGACATGGAAATCGTGAAACGTCTTAATATCAGTCAAACAATCCGAAGATTCAAGAGGTCGTTGAAGTGTGAACATTCTGAAATATGTGGGATATGAAGCTCGGCATATGACTTTAAAAGGAGTTGGCAGCCTTAGTTCTATAGGCCTTCTTTTTCACTCATCTTTTACACTGTAATCGTTCTACGAGCTCTTGTAATTCATCTCATTCGATATCTCCTTGTAAACACTTGTTCAGTCAATACAATATAAAAACTCAGTTCATTTGGATAGCTAGTTTTTAGTGCATTGTGTGACTTAACCTCTGCTTATTTTCCTAACTAATTACAAATATCTAGTGTTTCCTCTTCATGCCTTCTATTGTTCATTTCCCTCTAAACTGCATGTATCGTTTACTTGGAGTGTTGTTAGGATCCCACATCGGAAATATGAAGGGACCAACACTAATATATAAAGGTTTAGGGCCAATCCACTCATCGCCAATTGGTTTTGAGTTGGAAGCCCATAATTAAGCCCAAATTAACATGGTATCAGAGCCTCGTTTAACCCAAGTAGAGTGGCCCAAAAAGGGTTTATTACCGGTCCTAAAGTGGGATTCGGTTCGAGATGGGCCGATAAGAGCCATCATCTCGAGGGGGCGTGTTAGGATCCCACATCGGAAATATGAAGGGACCAACACTAATATATAAAGGTTTAGGACCAATCCACTCATCGCCAATTGATTTTGAGTTGGAAGCCCATAATTAAGCCCAAATTAACAAGTGCATATCTGAGCAAAAAGTTTACTTGGTAATCTCGAGATGTATCAGATATCAACGAAGTGATCAGCTGCCAAAGAAATATGTGGCGATTTCCCTATAAACCTTTTGTGAGATGATTCCATAGATGCTTAGTAAATGAGCACTCAAAATTTAAGTGATCTCTTCATGTCCAGTTTTCATTCATATTTATTCAGTTATTTCAATTCAGCTTTATTCAGATTTAAACCAAGTAATTAGTTACATATAATCTGTGACTCTGTGAGTTTATAAAAACATACATAAGACAAAACGCATGAGACTAGAGAGAGTAAGAAGAGAATTAGAAAAAAGCAAAAAGTTTGTCATTGGCTCAAAACTTTTAATGCTTTATGACCAGTATTGATCACATTGGATCATGATGATCCGATTAGGAACTTTTTATGCCACCTTTATTTATTTGTTGGAACTGTACAGACAAACCTTTAAAAAATGGTGTTCTTTATTCCTTATAACAGTATTACATACAACAAATAAATTCAGAACCAAATAATGGTTTAACACCATTATCACTAAAGTCATTAAAGAACAAACAAACACATCAATGTAATATTCCTGAATCTAAACAATAGTATAGCCAACAACAACAACAAAAATAACTATTCCACCTAAACCTACACTTTGTATATATCTATGGAAGCTTTGCCTATCCTTTTTTTTATAATCAAAGGAAACTAAAGACTATATATTATATCATTTAGTCTTTCCCTAATGTTAGAGTCAAGTTTAGCACTTTTCTGAAAAGGCCTATTCATGATTGTAGGTCGGCCCATAATGGAAAGTCGGTAAAAGGCCCGAGACGGTAAAACTTAGGTTAAACCGGACTTAAGGCAACCGGCTTACATTAGGGTTTTGGAAGGAGCAAAATTAAGAGGATCAAGGCGGCGCCAACTATGTCGATAATATGGAAATATTCCATATCTCGATAAAGGCGGGATATTAGGAAATCTTAATGTTTAGATATTTTTCCTTATTTATAAACCGACTTGTAACCCTATAAAAGGGACCTCATCGATCAATAATATTTCACGCTTTTCTTATTACTTTTCGGCTTGAGAGACTTTTAGAGCAACTTTAACCTAAAATTCTCTCCGGCGACTTTCATAACATTCTTTACCGGCTTCCACCTCGGAAATACCGGCTTTAAACCCTAAATTCCCAAATCTCACCGCGTTCCTAAATTCTTCTTTTAGAATCCCTAATTTACAAACCCTAAAACTCTTTCTATCTTTGGATAGACCGAGTTGAGATCTTACAATTGGCGCCGACTGTGGGGATTTCTAAGAGAAATTTCTGAAACGAGATGTCGGAAACGGTAACGAAACAGATTCGGAAAACCCTAAGGTTGACCTAAGCGACCATGAGGGAAGTGATTACAACCAAAGTGATCACGAAGACGATGCGGACAAAGGCGGCAAGCAGCCGCGAAACACCGCCAAGACAAACAAAGCTCGAGATGACGGCAAACACGCCCCGTCACTCAGCGAATTAGAGGCTCAAATCGAGCAAGACAAGGTTTTAGCCACTCTAATGGCCAAGATCGACTCGCAGAACGACCTGATCAAAACATTCTCGGAGAAAATTGACCTGCTGCAAACAGAGCAAGCAAAGATCCTTTCAGGACAACAGTCCAGAAAACCCAGTAGAGAGGTGCCGTCAAAGGTGAAAGACAAAGTCGCCAGACGACTGGTCTATAACACATCTGAGGAAAGCCACCATGAACAGAGCCATAGCAGCGAGTCCAGGAGCAACCCGCGTAAGGAAAGGAACAAGGATACTCGCGAGCATAGCTCGCATCGGAAGGAGGGTTCTGAAAGACCCAAACGGAGCGAAAGTAGACATAACAACCGAAGTGATGAGAGGTATTCACCCGACAGGGAGGAACATACCAGTCACCAGACACGAGACGAGCACCACAGACGAAATTCGCGACGTGAGAATGGCTCGCACCGAGACAACTATCGCCGCGAGAGAGGTATGTCGTACGAGAAAACTCACGGAGCGTCTATTCGCGGAGCAAGTCGCAACCATGTCGAGAAACAACTGATTGAGCTCAAAGACACCCTAAAAGAATTAAAAGGGTAGGTCCATGGCGTGAAGGGGTCCGCACCCGAGATAGACCGAATCATCGAGGAAACTCGTAGGACTCCCTTCACCTCGCGCATCACGAACACGTATATCAGGCAAAGAGAGAAGCTCAGGCTACCGATGTACGACGGCACCAAATATCCAGCAACCCATCTCACAACGTTCAAAATCATGGCGGCAAAGGCGCGGTTCTCATCAAGTGAGGAGCGTGACATCGGCTTTTGCCAACTATTCACCGAAACCCTGGAAGGAGACGCGCTAAACTGGTTCTCCCGACTTCCATCCAAGTCAATCGATAGCTTCTCGGACCTCACATGGGCATTCGTAAGGCATCACTTTGCCTACATTCGTAAAGACACTTCGCTAAGCGCGTTGATGTCGATGACGCAAGAGAAGAAGGAAACCTTGAAAGATTTCGTAGAAAGATTCAGGGCGGTAATGACACGAGCTGAGGCACCAGATAAGTTCACTATCGCAGCCCTGACAAACGCCGTCTGGCACGAATCGCCATTTTACCAAGATTTAGTCATCAACCCGCCACTAACCATCGAGGACGCACTCCATCGGGCAAACAAATTCGTGGAATTGGAGGAGAAGAAGGTCGCATTGGCAAAGAGATTCGGTTCTGGCAAACAGGCAGATAAGAAGGAGGAAAGAGAACCCAGGCAGCATTACGACGGTAAAAGCGCCAAAACAATGGTTGTGGACGGCGCCGACAAGTCCCGGTCATCAAAGCCGTGGAATAAAAGAGGAAAAGAGGCGAAGAAGGCGCAAGCAGCCTCCGCTACGGGGGACAAGTACTGTGAATACCATCAAGCTACGTCGCACGACACAGCCGAATGTCGGAATCTCAGAAACGCACTCTACTCCCGACTTTCCAATGAAGAAATCAAGGCGGCCATCGAAAGGTTGAAGAAGGAAGAATCGGGACAGAAGAAGGAAGATAAAACCGACGAGCAGGCTCCCAAGCAAGATAAACCGCCACGGCGTATCAAAAGCATAGCTCTGAAACGTAACCGTGAAGAAGAAGAGGAGGAGGACGAAGAAGAAACCCCCAAGACCATCCGAAGAATCAACATGATCATGGGTGGTCTAATCTCCGTAAATGTATCGGTCCGGTCAATCAAGGTCTATGAACGCCTAGCCTTGGCCGCGCAAAAGGCGCCCCAACCAATCCTATCAGATGATCCGCCCGTCTTCTTTACCGACCAGGACCTCTATGGAACTCACTACCCTCATAACGACCCGCTGGTGGTTGAGCTTCTGATCGGAAGTTGCCAAGTATCTCGAATACTGGTGGACACCGGGAGCTCGATAGACTTAATTTTCCTAGATACACTCAAGAAGATGGACATTAAGTAGGAGGATATCAAGCAGAAGGCCAAGCCGCTCACCGGGTTCACAAGTGAGACGACGTACACAATTGGAACAATCAAGTTGCTTGTCTGTGCATGAGGAGTTAACAGATTGGTGAGGTTTCACGTCATTGACAAGCCAACCATCTATAATGTGATCCTTGGAACTCCATGGCTGTATAGCATGAAGGCGGTATCCTCGACGTACCATCAATGTCTGAAATTCCCGACACCTAAAGGAATCCAGACAGTCAAAGGATGCCAGAGCGCATGTCGGTCGTGTTTCGCGAGAGAACATAAGATCAGGGTGCCTTCCTGCATGATCAACACAGAACACGGAAGAAAAGGACCGGAGAAAGAACTAATCCAGCAAGTCATCATTGACGAATCAGATGCAAGCAAGTGTGTAGGCATTGGCGCAGGATTACCGGACGACATCAAAGAGGAACTGATCACCTTCCTACAGCAAAACGTTACAACGTTTGCGTGGACAATGAAGGATATGAAGGGTATCAACCCAACCATTACAACTCACGAGTTGAATGTCGATCCGACTTACAAGCCAGTCAAGCAAAAGAGGCGAAAACTCGGCCCAGAAAGAGCTAAAGCAGAACGATGAAGTGGAGAAACTACTCGAAGCCGGTTCAATCCAAGAAGTCAAATATCCTGACTGGCTGGCCAATCCAGTGGTCGTGAAGAAGAAAAACGGGAAGTGGAGAGTATGTGTCGACTTCACGGATCTCAACAAAGCTTGCCCCAAGGATAGTTTCCCGCTGCCGCACATCGACCGACTTGTTGAGGCGACGGCCGGGAACGAACTGCTATCATTCATGGATGCGTTCTCAGGGTATAACCAAATCCTCATGAACCCAGACGACAGAGAAAAGACGGCCTTCATCACTGAACGAGGCACATATTGCTACAAGTCATGCCTTTCGGCCTCAAAAACGCTGGCGCCACCTACCAGCGGCTGGTAAACCGGATGTTTGCAGGACAACTTGGTGCAACAATGGAAGTTTATATCGACGACATGCTAGTCAAGTCTCTGATTGCCTCTCAGCATGTCGTCCATCTAAAGGAATGTTTCAACATCCTTAACCGGTACGGCATGAAACTTAATCCAACTAAGTGTACGTTTGGGGTGACATCGGGAGAGTTCCTAGGATACGTGGTAACTCAGAGAGGAATAGAAGCCAATCCAAAGCATATCACAGCCATAATCGACTTACCATCTCCCAAGAACGCTCGAGAGGTACAACGCCTCACTGGCCGCATAGCCGCCTTGAACAGGTTTATATCCCGGTCAACGGATAAATGTCTGCCTTTTTACGAGCTCCTACGAGGGAACAAAAGATTCGTGTGGGAAGAGAAATGTCAAGAAGCCTTCATCCAACTCAAGGACTACTTGTCGAACCCGCCGATACTGTCTAAACCCGAGAATGGTGAGACATTGCTGCTTTACATCGCCGTTTCAACAACAGCAGTGAGTGGCGTGCTAGTTCAGGAAGATCGAGGAGAACAGAAGCCGATCTTCTACGTCAGCAAAACAATGAACGGAGCCGAAACCAGGTATCCTGCAATGGAAAAACTGGCTTTCGCGGTCGTCATCTCGGCACGGAAGCTGCGACCATATTTTCAGTCACATCCGATTGATGTATTAAGCAGTCAACCTCTTCGAACGATACTTCATAGCCCGGGACAGTCTGGTCGTCTAGCCAAGTGGGCAATAGAGTTAAGTGAGTACGACATCGAGTACAGGAACAGGACAACCGCCAAATCGCAGGTAATAGCTGATTTCCTTGTCGAATTATCACCTGAATTGGATGTCGGTACCGAGACAGAAGACAAAAATTGGAAACTGTTCGTTGACGGAGCTTCATCTAAAAAAGGAGCCGGGATAGGGATACGTCTAATATCACCAACCGGCGATATATTAGAGCAGTCATTCAAACTAGGTTTCACGGCTTCTAACAACACAGCCGAGTACGAAGCTTTGTTAGCCGGTCTCAGACTAGCCAGGGAAATCGGAGTACGACATCTCCTGGCCCACTGTGATTCCATGCTTGTAGCCAACCAGATCAACGGCGACTACGCAGCTAAAAACGAACGAATGGAGGCTTACCGAAAGAGGGCGTTGGAACTCACCAGTTCCTTCGAATTCTTCGACATTGTCCAGATACCAAGAAAGGAGAATGCCCCGGCAGATGCACTTGCGTCGCTGGCATCTAATCCCAATCTCTGTCGACGGATCCCGGTGGAAACGATCCACGAACCAAGCATCCCGCCCCCTGAGGGCAATCAAGAAGAAACCGAAGAAATGATCCCAAATGATAACGACGACATGTGCTACAATATTCAAGCAAAGGGCATAGACCTCATCGCTGTCCTAACCGGCGACAATAAAGACTGGCGACTTCCGATAAGAGCATACCTGACAGAAGGGAAGCTCCCAGAAGATAAATGGGAAGCACGACGACTTAAAGTCAAAAGCGCGCGATACACTATACATGAAGGTATCCTTTACAAGTATTCTGCTAACAAGATCCTCCTCAGATGCATAAACGGAGATGAAGTAAGTCGGGTTCTCGGAGAAACGCACTCTGGAGCATGCGGAAACCACTCCGGAGGCAGATCTCTCGCCCTCAAAATCAAGTTGAATGGTCACTATTGGCCGACTATGATAACCGACTGCGAGACCTATTCTAACAAGTGTGAAAAGTGTCAGCGACATGCGCCATTCATACATCGACCTACAGAGCTACTCACAACGTCAACTGCGGCTTACCCATTTATGAGATGGGCAATGGACATCGTTGGACCATTACCGTTATCCAATCAAAGACGTTTTCTGCTCATTATGACCGACTACTTCACAAAGTGGGTAGAGGCCAAGGCTTACGTCGCCATCCACGATGTCCAGGTTCAAAATTTCGTCTGGAAATATATAATATGTCGTTTTGGGCTACCTTATGAGATCGTCACAGACAACGGATCACAATTCATCTCGAAAGTATTCGAAGGATTCTGCAAGAAGTGGGATATACGCCTTAGCAAGTCGACACCAAGGTATCCTCAGGGGAATGGCCAAGCCGAAGCTACAAATAAAACCATCATTGCCGGCATCAAAAAACGCTTTGAAAGCAAAAAAGGAGTTTGGGCAGATGAGTTAGACGGAGTCCTCTGGTCGCATAGAACGACACCCCGCAGTGCAACAGGAGCCACCCCATTTTCCTTAGCCTTTGGCGTAGAAGAAATGGTACCGGCAGAAGCTAACATTTACACTCTCCGCCGCTCTCTCATGCCGCACCATACTGAAATCAACGAAAAGATGCTAATCCAGGCTCTCGACACCTTAGAGGAAGAACGGGATCGAGCCCTACTCAGAATTCAAAACTACCAACAGTTAGCAGCTCGGTACTACAACCAGAAAGTCAAAGAACGCCATTTTCAAGTCGGTGACTTCGTCCTCCGCAAAGTTTACGAAAACACCAAGGAGCGAAGAGCAGGGAAACTCGGGGCGAAATGGGAAGGACCCTACAAAGTCACCAAAGTCGTCAAACCAGGAGTCTACGAGCTTGAGTCAACAAAAGGCAAGGCTTTACCTCGATCCTGGAACTCGGCAAGCCTGAAGGAGTACCACTAAGACGGCAAGTCCAAAAAAAAAAAAAAAAAAAAAAAAAAAAAAAAAAGAGATTATGTACTATGAACTACGAGTGACTTGATTCTTCCTCGGGAGATACGTAGGCAGCCTTTACCGGCACAGTCACAAATCTAATAAAACCTTTATTTTTTCAGATAAAATTACCGTCTTGAAAGTCAAGCAAGACCAAAAAACAGGTAAGTCTTTTCAATAAAATATTTAATATTGATTATACTAAGCACTGCAGAAAGACGAGCAACGACTCGCAGGAAGACGAGCAATGACTCGCAGAAAGACGAGCAATAACTCGCGAAAAGACGAGCAATGACTCGCAGAAAGACGAACTTCTTAGTTCGCAAAAGCCGAGTCCAAGTAACTCGCAGAAAGCCGAGTAAAAACTCGCACTAGCATCACGCCTCCTGGCCAGGGGCGTGGTCTTCCTTGCGCATGAAGTGCACATCGTGGCAAAGAAAGCCGGGATCCGTCCCGCAAATTCTTCGTGGTAGGAGATAACAAATAAGTCGAGCATAAAAGACTCGCACATTCTCCCGCCCTTAGAACTAAGCCGAGCAACCGTAAGTCTCGCAAACCGCCTTATAGCAAGAAGTCGCTAAATTGATTAAGTTGACAGTTCAACACGAGATCAGTACGACTATTCCAAAAAGTCGACGAAATCGCTTGAAATTCGACGAAACTTAATACAAGATTAGTCCGACTACTTGTTTATAAGAATACGACTTAATACTAAATTGTTTAAGTTTAACGGTGAAAGCGCCTTGATTTGACTACAAGCGCAAGGCCAACAAACTCGATCGCTACTACTTGGTTAAAAATTAAGACCAAGAGTAGATATGCTTGGCTAAAAACTTGAACCGCCATTAAATTAAGTTTATAAATTCAAAAGATTATAGCAAAACTTAAAAGGCAAAAGGTTCACAGAGTCAAAAGAAAAATACTGTTACAAAATAAAACAGATAAATTAACTAGCCACGACCGACGACTTCTCAGTCTTTCCTCCATCCTGCGCCTCAGAAGCACTCTCTAAAGTCGCAACCTCCGAACGAACAGATTGGACGAGACCGGCAGGAACCGCTTCTGGAATTATCCCATGATTGGTCCCAAATTGGTCGACTTGGGCTGGGACAGGAGGAGGAGAGTCACGGAAGCGATTGATAAGAGGATGATGCACGGGGGAAAGGACGAATGTGAGTTCTTCCTTGGTCACCACCTCTACCTCGTCAAGTTTGGCATTCACTGCGACCTCGTCAGCAGCAACTTGATCCAGAAGAGTTTGTGGAAACGACATCCCTTCATCACTGAGTTTTACCAAGCAGTTCCTCAGACCGGAAACTTGAGCTTGCTCGACTTGAAGAGCAACGGCGACATCCTGGTCTTTCACAAATCGTTGAAAAAGGTCAAAATGCGTCTGCGCCTTCGCCCTAACAGCGGCCTCAACTCTCTCTCGCTCGCTCCGCACCATGTCGGAATAGAACTTCTGTTGGCCTTCCACCTTCTTCTGGAATTTAAGAAGATTGGCCTCCGACCTCTTTGAAACAAGGGCCAACTCCTCTTCGACTCCACGAAGCTTGTCTTTAAGCGCCGCGTTCTCCGCCACCAAAGCCTTCTTCTCCTCTTTAGCCTTCTTGAGAAGCTCGTCCCGCTTGGTTACCGCGTCGGCCATCTTTTTGGCACTCCAAGAACTCTCCAAGGCCACGCGATTCGACGCGGCAATCATCTGGAAACAAAAGGAAGAGATCTTAGTCAAAAAAAAAAAACAAGGAAGAAGAACAAGCAAGGTTCAGTAATAGAGACTTACGGTTGCTTCAGCATGTTTAAGCTTGAGAATAGCATCTGAGTGCGGAAGCTCCTGAAGAATCGGCCAATCTCTTTCATTCCCTCGGACGCAGGTCAGCATGTCGAAGCACGCCCTTGGGTTATCGATAAATGGAACCTCGCTCTCATACTGATAAGCGAAGTTGTGGATCGAAGGGCGAGCATCTCCTTCCTTTATAGGAGCACGGGGACGCACATGAACAATCTCCTTACGAGAGGTAAACGGTTTCATATTACCGTATGCGTCGACAACGTCCCCGGTTTCTTGGTAAAAGCGTTGCCACGGATCCAAGATCTTCTCGGGATCAGTGGCGGCCGCCTTATCAGAGCCATCAGCTTTACCAGCTACAGTGGCTTTATTGGCTGCGGCGGCCTTCTTAGCCGACTTCTCCTGGTCCGCTCTACCTTCCGCTGACCGCTTCCTAGACGGAACCTTATTCAGTGTTCGTCAGGGACGTCCTGATAAGCTCCCTAGGACGATATCTACCATATTCAGTGTTCCAAGACGTCCTGATAAGCTCCCTATGCTCGTCAGGGACGACTAAAGAAGACAATTCGACGAAAAAGTAAGACCGTTGCCAATTGTTGATCTTACTAGGCGCATCCGTCAAAACCCGATTACCGCTTTTAAATTTAACCGCAAAACATCATGGGTTCGTCGCCTTCATGCGATTTATGGATGTCATTTCTTCGAAAATCTGCGCGGTTATCGTTATACCGGCTTCGGCTCCCAGCACTAAGAGACCAACCATGTGGCGAACCGCGACGGCTGAGAGCTGAGAAATGGCAATCTCGCGGCGATGACAATACGAGATCAGCAAGTCGGGCAAGGGGAACCAGCAACGACTACCCCCAGTATCAGTATTGACGAAATACGACTCGTAAAGAGTTATGTATCCCGGGGGAGGGGTCCATGGACGGTCAAGCGGGAAAGGGATAATAACCTTGATCCTTGGATCAGCCCCGCAATCCTGGAGTAAAGACTTTACCGAAGTCGCATTCGATTTGGTCCCAGCGACATTGCCGAAAAACTCAGAAGGGAAGACATCCTCGGAGTCATCTTGACCAGTGGCGGTATCGTCCTCATTGTCGTCAGAATCTCGTAGTTGAGGAATGACTAAGTCTCCCCGACCCGAGCTCTCAGCGGCATCATTTAGGCGAGACGCTTCACGACGATGTCTTAGCTCTTCAATAGCAGAATGAGCTGGGTGATTCTTTAAGTCGGAAGAAGTGTCCGACGAAGAAACATGAGAACCGGGTTGACGACTTAGCGAATCATCCGCGGACGAGACTGAAACAACTTCCTTGTCCTTACTCGATGAACAACGGATCAAAGACATGGGTTCGATGAAGAACGGATGAAGAACACAGGAGAAAAATAAACTTTGATCTTAAAGCCTATAAAATCTGAGGCGGAGCAACGGCGGAGGAAGGATCGGAAAATAAATACCGAGAGAGAGAAATTACCTTTAGAGCTTCTTCACTTGGACCAAATGAGGAAGGGAATAGTGAGAAGGAACTATTTATAAGGAAAATGGCGGCGTGGAACTCGAGGCGTACATTTACCTAGGCAACTCTTCGTATCCCGTACCTACCCGACGATAAAACCAAGAATCAATTCCGGTATAGCCAGATAACGCCATCGGTTTAGAATCAAGTACACGGTTATCTCCGGCCAGAGCAGCCTAATGAAATACGGGCCTAAAAGACGAAATATGGGCCTGGAGGACGAATGTGGACCAAACCCAAATCATCTCTCAAACCTTAGGTTAACTCCTCGCAATGCCGACTTGGATACAAGTCGCCACACTGGGGGGGGGGGGGGGGGGCTTATTGTTAGAGTCAAGTTTAGCACTTTCCTGAAAAGGCCTATTCATGATTGTAGGTCGGCCCATAATGGAAAGTTGGTAAAAGGCCCGAGACGGTAAAACTTAGGTTAAACCGGACTTAAGGCAACCGGCTTACATTAGGGTTTTGGAAGGAGCAAAATTAAGAGGATCAAGGCGGCGCCAACTATGTCGATAATATGGAAATATTTCATATCTCGATAAAGGCGGGATATTAGGAAATCTTAATGTTTAGATATTTTTCCTTATTTATAAACCGACTTGTAACCCTATAAAAGGGACCTCATCGATCAATAATATTTCACGCTTTTCTTATTACTTTTCGGCTTGAGAGACTTTTAGAGCAACTTTAACCTAAAATTCTCTCCGGCGACTTTCATAACATTTTTTACCGGCTTCCACCTCGGAAATACCGGCTTTAAACCCTAAATTCCCAAATCTCACCGCGTTCCTAAATTCTTCTTTTAGAATCCCTAATTTACAAACCCTAAAACTCTTTCTATCTTTGGATAGACCGAGTTGAGATCTTACACCTAAGCTGGCCTCTATCAAACAACAAAGCCACTAAATATTTCAGGGCTGAGAAAAAGTGAATACCAAGAAGATTCATGGGTCGATATGTAGACCCCTCGAAACCAACAGGATCGTCTCTCTGTCTGAATGCTACTGACCTAAACAGCTTGCGACCCTCATAGCATCTCAAGAGTTCAACTTCATAGACACTCTTCACACCCGACGAATTAAGCAATTGCCTATCTTGAGTGGTGATGATGATTCTGCTCCCTGGACCAAACCAGCTAAACTCCTCAGCAAGTGCATCTAACTGTTCGATCTTGTCTACGTCGTTAGCCACAAGCAGGATCTTCTTGTTTCTTATAACCTGCTTACCATATATATTTTCCACTATATAAATGTTTATTTCTTATATAATTATATATATATATATATATTAATTATCCAGACGGATAGTCGGTTATTTTGGGTAACTACCCGACCTTTATTCTTATTCGGAAAAAAATTCACTATCCAGACATATAATTTTAGTGACGGATATAGATAAGAGTCGGATAATTCGGATCGGATAAAGGTCGGACCTATTTGTATATTTATATTTCTGTTAATACATGTAGGTTTGTTTGAATAATAGATTTTTAAGAAATTAATCATTTTCATACTGACATATAATTTTCTGTTTAGCTAGATTCTATCTTTTATAATACATAAACTTAATCCAGCCGCCAACTATTACATGCTACTTAGCCAACAAGAAGTTGAGTTAGTTTTCTGTGGTGTATGTGTATCTTAAACATTTCATGGAAACTTACAAAAAAAAAATTATGATTTTGGGATATTCTACTTAGAAATAAAATCTGACAAACAATAATATAATAATTAAATAAATGTCCATTATATATATATATTTTCATGGCCTGAAATCTTTTCGGCGGCATGGTCCTTCACCGTACGTCCTTCTAGACACCGTGAAATCGACGATTAGAAGTAAAAAACGAGTTATCCTAAATCGCCAGAGAATTGTTCTAGCTTAGAACATGTTTACGTGTAAATAGCAATATAATAGCCATCCTAACGTTGAAACATGTTAAATTAACATGTTTTTTTAATCAAATGTGTGGTGGTCTATATAATACAAATGATTGCTTTTTTTACGACCCTGATTGAAATTTCATTTCGTACAAAATGTATTATTTAACTTAAAATATGTAGATGCTAATTTTACACTCGTGAAAAATTATATGTCTAAAATCCATAACTTCTATAACATTGAAAAAATGTGTTAATTTTCCACACAAAAAGATCTTGGCATTGTTTGTTGTCCATATAAAGAGATGTCGCAGTCATATATTCCAAAGTAGTAATTTAATTTATGTCCAACCCATGCAACGTCACAGAGATGCTGGAGATCTGGATACTTTTTTTTTTTGATAAAATGTGTTTGCTAATATAATTGTGGTTGAAAATTTCTAACTTATCCAACCCTTGTTTTAAAACGCGGCCGCCGACCACCGCTGCGATTAAAGGCGAGTCGGGCACAAAACTCGGGTAGCCGAAATTTGAAGAAAATCGTCCGCATAATTTATAACTCGGCCGTATATTTTCAAGTCGGCCGCCTAATTAATTAAAACGGAATGAGTTCTCTTTCTCCGAGAAAGATCTCTGAGAGTCTTCCCTATCTCTTCTTCTCAGATTCAATCTTTCAGAAGAGGAGGATTTATGTTCCACTTTTAGCGGATATTATAGTATTTATATCGGTGTTGAATAATTTCAGAAGTTATATTCCGACTTTTGCTTTTCCGATTATAAATCAGATGTCTCTTTGGACTCTACCTCCGCCGCTCTTACTCTCGCATGGACGTCGTTGTTTCCTTAAGCTTGACGGGAATCTCTATTGCTTTAGGAGTAATATCTTCTTTGCTTCCACTTCTCCTTTGATTGGAGTCTAGATGGTGGATCATGGCATGACCAGTACATTGGGTCTTGCCGGCAAGAAGCTTCCTGGAGGGCAAGCTTTCATCGGACGGTATGGTCGGCAAACGGGTTGGAACATCAAAGAATTTCAATGGAGTCGGTGGCTTCATTTGGAGTTCGATTTGGAGGTTGTTGGTGCCGGAAAACGTTGCCGGAGACTTTCCTCTGCTTTGCTCTTGCATGCTGACCACGTATCCAATTACGTGTCTTTTGGTTTTATCCTTTCGTTTGGGTTTAGACTTGTGGATGGGGTTTTATATTATATCGTAAGCTTTTGTTTCACATCTGTTTGTAACCTGATTATCCATTTGGACCTTTGATATAAAAACAAATAGCGTTAAAAAAAAAATTAATTAAAACGTGGCCCAATTTTTTTCTTTTAAATTAGTTATTGGGTTTTTGGCCCATATTGGGTTAATAAATAATTTAGTACCTAGACCCCACGAGTAGTTAATAGATGGAAAACAGTGCAGATTAGTTCATTCCATTTCCCAGGCGATCTCACTTCGTAAGAGAAAAGAAGGACGCGCGAGCAAAACAATTTTGGCTATTAAATTATTTGAAAACCCGACAAGCAAGAGTTTTGTCAACATTTGTTGAATGATTAAAAATAAATAAATCAAGGGTCCCTTGTTATTTCACACAAAATTGGAGTAGAACCAGTGTTTTTTTTTTTGACCAATCAAAGTAATCCAATTTTCAGCTAAATAACCACTTGCTGTTAGTCCATCACTTACAAAATAATAATATTGCAGTTTTTTTTTGTTTGTATTAGATGTGAATTAGAAGTAATAACACCAGATTCTTTTATTTAATTTGGATTTCTATAAAATATTAGACAAATACATGCATAACAACTTAAAGTTTATTATATTATATATAAAATTTCTAAAATCTGTAGTATTATATATAAAAATGTCTAAAAAATTTCGCTCCGCGTACTCCCTGAGTTTATCCTGAATTTTTGTTAACTCGCTAAATCAAAGTCGGTCGTGCGTATAGCGTCTAGCGCGTTTCCCAACAAAATTATATGACATTGTCGTGCAGTCACTAAGTTCGTAACGTAAGTAACGTATGGTAGTACTATACTTTGCCGAGTCATACATTCGTTAGCCCTGTCAAGCGGGTCGAATCCGCGACCCGCGACCCGCCCCGCGGCGGGTTAAGCTAATTTTCGATCCGCCCCAACCCGACCCGCCAAACCGCAAAACAAAAACAGTTGACCCGCATCCGCCCCGCTTAAATTTGCGGGTACCCGCGGGTAACCCGCAAAAATTTAAATATTATTTAAAATTTTAAATTATAGATAATTTTAATTAAAATAATATTTATTAATAAAATTTAATATAAAAAATGTAAAATAGCATTTTTATTCTTTTAAAAAACTTTTTTTTTGAAAAACATATTTATTTTATTGTATTTTATTCATAAAATTCTTAAATTAATAATAAAATATTTATTTTTTAAAAAATAAATAAATTTTGCGGATACTCGCAAACCCGCGGTTTTCAACCCGCCCTGCCCCGCATTTTAAAATCCTAACCCGCATCCGCCCCGCTAATTTAAAAAACATATTTTTTTGACCCGCACCCGCCCCGCGGCGGGTCAACCCGCGTCCGACCCGCGGGTTCTGACTCAAATTGACAGGGCTAACATTCGTCGACAATTTTTTTTCAACATTCTGTTCATCTTTAAATTCTACCCTTTTCTTTTTATCGAGTTTGGGAGCAGTTGCGCAATGTTTGCCAAAAAGTTTGAGATCATTTATTTTATAGAAGAAGAGAAACAGTTAAATAACGGTACTGAAATTACCATTAAATTTCCAAGAAACATTTTATAAATTCCATATACACTCTGACTTTTTAATTAGGGTATGATTATAAAAGAATATCTCCATTTTGTTCGATAGATACTCCCATTTTTATGTGAAGCTTTCAATGAAAATGGACTGAAATGTCGAATGTTAAAATAAATACTCCCTATGTTCCTAATTGATTGATGTTTTAGGATTTTCACACATATTAAGAAACAATTAATATTTAGTTATAAATACACAGAATTCTTTCATTAAAACACTTTCCAATGACTATAAACCAATAGTAATTCAATATAATTCTTGGGATTCACATTTTGTAAGCATTAATTAATAAATGTTGCATAGAAAACTTAAAACATCAATCTTTTTGAAACAAATTTTTTTTCTAAAACATCAATCTATAAGGAACGGAGGGAGTAATCTTTATTTATCTTTGAAACTTAAAAAAAAAATATTTATTGCAGTAAAATGTAAAGATCTGGTGATCAGTTTTTGTTGTTAAATAATACTCCCTCTGTTTCACAAAGAATGTCGTTTAGCATTTTTCACGTATATTAAGGAAACAATTAAATTTTCTGTTTTATCATTAATTAATTACACTATATAATGTGTTCACACTTATTAATAAACTAAAGGACAAAGATAAAATTGAGAATGTATTTAAAATTTTGCATTGAAAATGTAAAACAACACTTATTTTGAAACAAAATTTAGTTTTAAAATCATATTCTTTGTGAAACGGAGGGAGTATGAATTATAGGAAATCAATATATTGTATTCTTAAAATATTTACGTGTTCTAACTTTCTATCTATTTTAAAACTTCATCATAATATTGGTCCTATTAGATAATATCAATAATAATTATCTATATAACATATTTTATATTTTTCTAACGTCGGTTAAGTTACACCGACTTAATACTCCTATAAATAGGATGTGTACCTTGGAGACAATTAATAAAGAGACACAACGTTTACATTTTTTTCTCTTGCTACTATACGAACTATAATAGTACATATATATAAACACATATACATATATTTCATATATTATAATAATAAATTTACAATATATTATCAGTACGAACGTCTTTCGATCCGGTCATATACTAAAAAGATGAAGTTTAATTATGATCAATCTACTTTACAAAAAAGAGTTATGTCTTTTATATTTCCGTTTATATATTATTTCGGAAAGATATGCACTGCCTTCTCCGCACCGATCGTTATGGTAGGCTATGCCTTCACGATCATTATCACATGGTAGACTATGTCACCTCAGATCATATTTATGGAGTAGTAGGTTAAGCCTTCTCCTTATCATTTTGGAAGGCTATGCCTCCACGATTGGATCATATGGTAAATTATGTCACCTTAGATCATATTTATGGAGTGAGAGATAATGCCTCCTTTTTGAATTTATGGTAGGCGCTGCCTCCTCAATTATTATAATCTAACTTTTTAATTATGCATTTAAATTTCGCATTTATATTTATGCGTTTAAATTTATGCCTTTAAATTATGCATTTAAATTTATCGTATTTCTTGAAAAGAAAAAAAAAATCACATGGATGTCGTCGTCCTGAGATGATTTTTTAAATTTTGTTTATGTTGAATTATTTTCGGAATGGGAGGTTTTGCTTCCTCCTGAATCGAGTCATAGGTTATGCCTCCTCTAAAACGACATGTAATGAAATGATATTTTACGTCACCACTTACATGATGGTTTGAAAGATAATGAACCATCATGCTCGTCCAACTGGATTGACTCCACTCTCAAAAGTTTCATTATCAAAAATGAATGTCGTAGCAACCAGTAATTGTAATAATTTTCGATGACAAGAATGCAGACACGGTAGAGTCCGTGATCGCTTATGAATAAGGTGGTAGACATGGACGTGGAAAGAGATTCCAGTCTCACAAATTAAACGAAAAATTATGTAATGAAAACACAAACGAGAATGTTTGTTACATTTTTGGCATAACATAAAATTGGATATGTCGTATGCCAAAATGTTCAGCCAATCTGTATGAAAATTACATAAGACAGGAGGAACGATATTAAACCGATGGTATACAAGCTTGGTTTGGCTCTCGCCAACCTAGCTAACTCACTGATTACGCTATTCTTTATTCATTTAGTCTTTGATACAAACATTCTTATGCACTTGATGTAAAAGGGTTTTTGGATTGAATATAATTTTACGTTCATTCAAAAAAAAAGAATATTTGTTTAATGGCCTATGTAATAATAATCATATTGATGTCACAAGTTTCTTGTTGATAGGATAAACGCAGAACTTAAATCATTATGACATGATGTCATGAATTGGGATTCATGATGAAGATATTGGCCGCCTGGCAGACAATGTTAAAATACGCATTGTAGACGATATTTCTCTTGTCTCAGAAAAATAAAGGACTCCGCCGAAAGCGTGAGTGCCATACTGGTAATGCAAAAATCATGATAGGCCTGGATGAGTTGGTTTTCAATGCTAAAGAAAACCAAATCTTATATTCCCCTAAAATCTACAGAATTTTGTTAAATTTCGGAGATATATGCCGGGATAGATAATAAATGACATTGAAAATATTTGCATTACATCGGAGGGGAAACATGCGTTGGAAGAATGCCAATGATGTCCTCTGAATTATAAATATGATTGAATTATATGGTTTTTTTGGCCAAATCACTATTTTTGGTTGAAATAGCTCATTGTGTATGATGGTTTGATGAAAGTGAATTCCCTGCGTTAGGGGGAGGATTGAGAGAATCACCAAATGATAACACCTAATGTATACACTCTTTGGCTTATCTTGATACTCCTACTAATCACGCGATATGGAAGTTCATGACCAATGTTGGTTATGTTATTGATCCTAGAATGGTATTCATTCGATATGGTTATATTGTACGAGTTATCATCTCGAGGGGGAGAATTAACGAATCCCACATCGACAGTAAGTTGATAATATTGGTAAAATGAAATCCTAGATTTGATCACTCTGGTGAGTTCATGTTATTCAATTTGTCACTTATTATCAATGAGATAAATTTATGGTTATGTTCACCCTCAAAATGAGCTTATTTATAAGGCAAATTCAAGGTATTGCAATGACCAAATATTGTGAAATTTAATCTCCATGTTTCAGCATGGGTGTAAGATATATGCTTTCCACACCGCATATAAGTAACATCCAAAGAGTATGAAACGTAAGAGTTGGAGATGAATCTCGCTCTAATAATGTTGAGCTATCACTCGGTGATGTGCTCGTTATAAGATTTGCATATTATCATTGTGGTGAGAATTTTATCCCATTATAAAGAGAATCGTGAATATTTGGAATCCTTGAACAAATGAATGTGAACTTGAGGTTCAAAGTTTCAAAGGATCATTATTCTGATATATTGCAAATCTAATGCTGATGGATGAGATTTCATTGTGATCTTTGCATAAATGAATAATGAACTTGAAGTTCAACGAAATCTCATATTCCAGCTGAGAATGCTCCTATAATAATAGTATGTCTATGACACGTGAGGAACGTGATAGACCCCTTTGGTTCCAAAGCTAAAGTAAATCCTCTTAAGAAAAAGGAGCAAATGACTATTGAAAAGAGGATTATAAACTCCCGAAAAGGAGTAATGAGACCATTGTCATGGTTAATAATAAGATCAGGTACCTGAATGAAATCAATGATATTGATAAAGAGATCTCGATTAACCATGTAATTACGGGGAAAATATGGACCAAAGACATATATGATTGTCCACAAAAATGAATGAAATAGCACGCATGAATCTCGGATCTGCAGTTAAGCGTAGAGAGAAAATAAGGATCACGAGTCTCCGCTCCGAAGATGAGTGCATAGATAAAAATATTGGCCAAATAAAATATGTTTCCGGAAACTCTATCAGAGCGAAACTTATGAAAAGTTGTCGCAAGTTAATAAAGATAATTAGGGGGAGAAAAGGCTGAAGAGACAAGATTGTCCTCTGATGTGTTGTGTTTTAAGTGAATTTAATCATGATTTGAGGTATGTTTTAGCTTTAGGAAAAGCATTTAGACATTATTAGGAGTGCATATGCATTGTTTTCTCTTTTTTTGTAGGTGGTGGATGACTTTATGATGCACCTAAATGATATGGAGGAGGTAGGGACTGAAAAATACCCCAAAAAGAGTGGAAAAACAGCTAAGGGTCATGATAGGAACTCCCAGCGAGGTGCCACAGCGGCCTGGGTAGGCCGCTGTGAAGTATTTGCGGATGGCCTGTTCTCACAGCGGTCTGTGCAGCGAGGTCCTCCGGCCGCTGTGAAATTTACCCTTGAAAGATTGAGTTATTTGAAGAGCTTGCGTTCATATTTACCTTTGGATCTTCAAACCAAAGTTGTAGGCAATTGAGTTAGCTTTCCAATGGAGGTAGTTTGGAGTCATTTTCAGCTATACACAAATAGTTATGACCGATTTACTGGACACATATCAATTATGTCGTGGTGAGACCAACTTTTGCCCACATGCCACTTTTTCTCTTTTTCTTTTGGCTTGTAGACCCTCCCATGTTATGAGGTCGACCAAGACACTTTGTTTTCTATTATTTAAGACCTCTTGGTGTATGTGGAGAGGCATGATCTACTTCTTGATCCATTTATGGATCTAGATCATAACTTTATTTTCTTTCATCTTGTTTTGAAGTTTGTTGGTTTGATTTTCTTGTGTTGTTCTTGTTGATTTATCTATTTCTCTCATCTTATATCATCTCAGCTATGTCTTTTTGTATTTCTATGAATATTAGTGAGTAGTTTCTTTATAAGTTTCTGGGTTTGAGTAAGGTGAGGGTGATCTAGTAATGGTTTAGGATGTTTAAAACTTGGAAAATATTGCTTTCTTACTTGTTAGAAACTCTTAATGCTAGGATTGAAGTAGCTAATCAATTCATTGATCTTGAATATTGCTAGCACCGAGAGGTGTAGTTAATGTTTGAAACTCTATCAAGTGCTTTACATACTTAACCAATGAGAATTGATGTTTAAGGTGTTTAGTGGTAATAAGAACTTGTTCATAATGCATATCTATCTTGAAATTGCTAACGAGAGTTGATGTTAATGCTTGATAGGTGTAGGGCTATTATCATGAGAGTGGAGTATCTTGATATGTTGTTCTTAGCCTAAGAAACCATTCTATTGTTCTTAAACACTTCTAGATTAATTGTTGATCACCCAAACCGAAATCTGAACCCAAGGAACTTAGTCTTTTATCATCTCTGTTTTTACTCTGTTTTTGTGAATCTTAGTATCTTGTTTAGTGAATGGTTTGTTCTGTTTTTATTTCATTTTTGTTATCTGTATCATTTGTATATTAGTTTCTTTGCTTTTATCTCACTTAGGTTGTTAGTATAAAACCAAATCTCTTGTATTTGCTTAAATTAAGGAACTTTGTGTATTCTTGGTGTTATAGGTCACTAGCTCCCTGTGGATTCGATCCTAAAGTGCTACATCGACATACCATTCAATTGTCGTAGCGTGCACATTAGGTTAATTGGTGTGTAAAACACAAACATCAATTTGGCACCGTTGCCGGGGAGCTAGGCGATTTATCATTAGAATTTCAAATTTTCTTGAGACTAAGCTCTTTTTTGTTTTTGTTTGTTTTGTTACTGATTTTCTTTCAAGTGTTTGCTCTTTTTGCAGGGCATAATCACAAGAGAGAAAGTTCAAGAGAGAGGGATGGCTTGGAACCCTACAAGCTACCAAAGTTTTAAATGCCCATCCACTTATCAAGAAGATCTTTCACATGGAAACTTTTCTCAAGAACACCAATATGGAGATGCTGAGAGATACCAATCTTGGGACCCCACAAGCTACCAAAGTTTTGAAAGTTCACCTACTTATCAAGAAGATCCTCCATATGAAAACTTTGTTTAAGAGTACTATGGATATAATGAAGGATGTCAATCTTGGGATCCTACAAGCCACAATGGTTTTGAAAGCTCACCTACCTATCAAGAAGACATCTCATATGGAAATTATTCTCAAGAGCATCAATATGGACATGATGAGGTCTATCAATCTTGGGACATGGAGTATGAGCATGGAATGGATTATTTCTCCCCAAATGAAGAAGAAATTCTCAACAGTCAAGGTTTTTATCAAAACCAAGGAGACCAACATTTCCAAGATCAAGGGAGTTTTTCAAACCAACAATACAAGGAGGACACAATGCAACAGCTTCGGAAAGAATTTATGGAGACTACCAACAAATTTATCATAGACATGACAGCAAAATTGGACAGCCTAGTATCGGAGCTTGCAACTCTCAAACAGCACTCCACACAAGGTAGGGAGATGGACTTTGAACCTGAGAAGGAAACCATTGATGAAGCTCTTGAAATAAGTTATGAAGAACAAGTTTATGTTGGAACACTCATGATTCATCCAGCAAAGAGCACAAAGGAAGAAGTAGACATGGTGGTAAGGACTATTGAAGTACCTCATGAAGATGGCTTGGTTTTTGAATGCATGGAGAGCATAAAGGAAAGCTCAATGGATGATGAATTCTCAACCAAGGAAGAAATGCATATCTAACCCAACTCCAAGCAAGAGACAAAGAGTGAAGTGCCTAAAGAGAAACAAGAGAGTCTCACTGAAGAAATCTCCATGGATGGTGAAGAAGAAAAATTTCAAATGGTACAACTCTTTAACAAGCATCTTGGAATAACTTCCTTCACAACAATGAGCATTGATGGTCCAAAGAAGATATTTTTTGAGGAGATTAGGATGAACGAGTTTAGGGGATGGTTCTATGATGAATATGATCCTGGTGATCCAAAGCCATGTCACATTCCCAACCAGAAAAAGTGAAGGGATAGTCAAGCTAGAGACTTTAAACAAGCTCACTTGGGAGAAAGTCCCATGGTATCCTCTTTGTATATATTGTGTGAATTTTCTTTCTTTGAATTGATTTTTGTGTGTTTGTGTGAATTAATGTGTGTTTGAGTTTTGAGTGTATGTTTCAGCATGTGGGAACAAGAAGGAGCACAAGAGGAAGAGTCACATAACAAAATGCAGGTGAAGGAGTCCACAGCGGCACCTCACAGCGGCTACGCCAAGCCGCTGTGAGTAGGAGGACCACATAGCGGCATCTGACAGCGGCTACGCCAAGCCGCTGTGCAATAAAGCAGAAAATAGCGGTTTCTCCAGCGGCATGCGCAGCGGCTACATCAAGCCGCTACAGGTGAGTCGCGGCATTGCGCAGCGACTATGCCAAGCCGCTGTGAGGGAATTTTGTGAGTACCTTCTCTCTTTCACAACAAGTTCCTATCCTTGGGAGAAGACGAAGACGACACCCCACCTCCTAACTACTAAAGTACCACCACCAATTTGTATATAGTTTTTAGTTTGTTTTATTTTTCATTTAACCATCTTGTAACCCCCCTCGATTTATTTTCACACCGAGTCGGTGTGAAGTAAGTTTGGTGGGGGGGGTGATCAATTAACCATCATATATAAGTTTTAGCGAGTCTTTTATTAATATATATAAGTTTTCAAAAAAAAAAAACCAAAAAATTGAAAAATTAAAACATAAAAAGGCATGTAGTTTCATATTTGTTTCACTTTTAAGATCAAGTCTAGTAACATTATAGGTTGAATTTGCATAGGAGAAAATGATTTAATTGCCTTGTAAGAAATTTAGATTTAGAACTTAACATGATGCCCTTGATAATCATACTATGTTGCTTAAACAACTCTTGAAACACTTGCACATTTCAAGTTTTGATCACACCACTCCAATCTATTTGTCAAGTTTGATACTCTCAACTTTGAAACCAACTCATCTATATGGACTTAAATGAACTTAATCTTCTCACTTATGGGATTTTGATGCTTGATCATGGTCACTATATACACACTTGGATTATCTTTACCATATTTTACCACTCTTTGTTAATCCAAGTGGTCATTCTCACTCTTAGGATGGTTACCACACCATAGAACCCTTCCCTTTCCTTTTAAACCTTCATTTGATTGATCGAGTGGGGCCTCTTTTTGATAATTCTAACATGTGTAAAAGGGTTAAAAGTATAAAAACGACAATGATTAGCTCTCATAAGCTAGTCTAGGAGTTCATTTTGTTGATTGGCATTTGGAGTATAAGCACTTGAAATTGGGAATGGGAATGAAAGGAAAGAAAGGGTGAAATAGGAAGTAAAAGAAAAAGAAAAAACCAAGGGGCTTGTGAAGGGAAACACTTGGGAAGTTGAGATAAAATTGGAAAAACTCTAAGTTTGAAATGAGAAGAAATCAAAAGAAAAAGAGTCTTAGTAAATGAAAAGAATAACTTCTCAAGACCCAAATATGAAAAAGTCAAATGGTTAAAGTTTGTGAAAGATTGTAGATTGGTTAAACTAGTGATGGGATTTGGAAACACAATTGGGTAAGGCAATGGGAGTTAAGAATTGTATGCATAAATTGTTCTTGTCTTGCCACATTTTACATAATGTCTAGCATTCCTTTTCCTTGAGAGTTAGCCACCAAATATAAAGTCATAACCCTCCTTCAGACACTATTTGAAGCCTTTTTACACCATGCCAATTGATTAAGATCAAACCCCCATTTGTGAGATTGCACTTTGATAAGATATATGAATGTAAGATTTGGTGAAATGTTGAGTTGGTTGAATCTTGACAATTTGCTTAAGAGAAATAAAAGTTGGTGTGTTGATAAGCCTAGAGAAATTAGAGTGGATTAGAGTGTTTGTTCATGCAACATATTATCATTTTCTAAGGACATCATGTTGAGGGCTTGTTAAATTTCTTTGGCTATGAGTCTCCAATTTCAAACATCTTCCCCTTTGTTCTCTTTGTTGTTTGCTTGAGGGCAAGCAAGGAAACAAGTTTGGGGGAGTTGATGTGTTGTGTTTTTAAGTGAATTTAATCATGATTTGAGGTGTGTTTTAGCTTTAGGAAAAGAATTTAGACATCATTAGGAGTGCATATGCATTGTTTTCTCTTTTTGTAGGTGGTGGATGACTTTATGATGCACCTAAATGATATTGAGAAGGTAGGGACTGAAAAACACCCAAAAAAAGAGTGGAAAAACAACTAAGGTTCGTGATAAGAACTCCCAGCGAGGTGCCACAGCGGCCTACCCAGGCCGCTGTGAAGTATTTGCGGATGGCCTGTTCTCACAGCGGCTTGTGCAGCGAGGTCCTCCGGCCGCTGTGAAATTTACCCTTGAAAGATAGAGTTATTTGAAGAGCTTGCGTTCATATTTACCTTTGGAGCTTCAAACCAAAGTTGTAGGCAATTGAGTTAGCTTTCCAATGGAGGTGGTTTGGAGTCATTTTCAGCTATACCCAAAGATTTATGACCGATTTACTGGACACATATCAATTATGTCGTGGTGAGACCAACTTTTGCCCACATGCCACTTTTTCTCTTTTTCTTTTGGCTTGTAGACCCTCCCATGTTATGAGGTCGACCAAGACACTTTGTTTTCTATTATTTAAGACCTCTTGGTGTATGTGGAGAGGCATGATCTACTTCTTGATCCATTTATGGATCTAGATCATAACTTTATTTTCTTTCATCTTGTTTTGAAGTTGGTTGGTTTGATTTTCTTGTGTTGTTCTTGTTGATTTATCTATTTCTCTCATCTTATATCATCTCAGCTATGTCTTTTTGTGTTTCTATGAATATTAGTGAGTAGTTTCTTTATAAGTTTTTGGGTTTGAGTAAGGTGAGGGTGATCTAGTAATGGTTTAAGATGTTTAAAACTTGGAAAATATTGCTTTCTTACTTGTTAGAAACTCTTAATGCTAGGATTGAAGTAGCTAATCAATTTCTTGATCTTGAATATTGCTAGCACCGAGAGGTGTAGTTAATGTTTGAAACTCTATCAAGTGCTTTACATACTTAACCAATGAGAATTGATGTTTAAAGTGTTTAGTGATAATAAGAATTTGTTCATAATGCATATCTATCTTGAAATTGCCAACGAGAGTTGATTTTAATGCTTGATAGGTGTAGGGCTATTATCATGAGAGTGGAGTAGCTTGATATGTTGTTCTTAGCCTAAGAAACCATTCTATTGTTCTTAAACACTTCTAGATTAATTGTTGATCACCCAAACCGAAATCTCAACCCAAGGAACTTAGTCTTTTATCATCTCTGTTTTTACTCTGTTTTTGTGAATCTTAGTATCTTGTTTAGTGAATGGTTTGTTCTGTTTTTATTTCATTTTCGTTATCTGTATCATTTGTATATTATTTTCTTTGCTTTCATCTCACTTAGGTTGTTAGTATAAAATCAAATCTCTTGTATTTGCTTAAATTAAGGAACTTTGTGTATTCTTGCTGTTATAGGTCACTAGCTCTCTGTGGATTCGATCCTAAAGTGCCACATCGACATACCATTCGATTGTGGTAGCGTGCACATTAGGTTAATTGGTGTGTAAAACGCAAACATCATCCTCAAGCATTTGAAGTTATAAACCTCGTGAAAGGTGAGTTATTTTAAATACAGCATCCCAAGTTATAAACCTCGTGAAAGAGGAATATTTTTTAAATAAAAAGAATTCGTCTTGAAGACGAATATAATGCAGAAAAGTATGAAAATTTCATTAACTTCGCCCAACGTGAAAAAAAATTATGGGTTAGAAATGAAATAGAAGATAATGATGGAATGTTCTCCTTTTCTATATCCAAAGATCTTGAAAATGAAAATGATCCAGAACCAATGTCCATATCGGAGTACCAAAACAGGCCCGATTGGGAGAAACGACGAATAGCCATTAAGAATGAATTACTCTCCCTCGATAAAAGAAGTGTGTTTGGATCTGTGGTTATTACACCTAAAGATGTAATACTTGTCGGGTGTAAATGGGTTGTGGATGCAATCACATTCAGGTACTTCATGAGCCGGGAATTGTGGAAAAATAATGAGAAAACGAAGTCACAAGATATGAAACACGACTTGTGGCACAAGGGTTTTCTCAAAGACCGGGAATTGATTATGATAAGACATATTCCCTGGTTATGGATGCAATCACATTCAAGTACTTCATGAGCCTAACGACATCAAAAAATCATTTATAAAAATCATCGAATTAGAACCGATCTGAATACCCAAATGCCCATACCTAAAATCATTTATGTGATTCTCTTTATTTGATTTTGTAGATGAAGGAACTGTTCTAAGTTCTTTTATAAAAGTATTCGAAATTTATAACTTAATAATCGATAAACTAATTAGTAAGTTTGTGATTGAAATTGGTATAAGATAAAATAAAGAACATTAACATAAAAATATTATTACAAACATTTAAGTAAATATATAGTCCTGTTAATATTATAAATTAATAACTAATATATATAAATAGATCGGCTTGGTTTGGAACGAATTTAAAAAAGAATTAAAATATTTATTTGTTCATTTGGTTCATTCTCTTTTGAATGAATATAAAATCTATTACTAATAAAAATTAATGTTATATGTATTTAAAAGTCTCCACATATAAATTTTTAAAATCAGTTCGAGTAGTCCACATTGACATTTCAAATTAAGATAGTTTATAAATTCTAATTAATGTTATTGTTAATAATAATCTAATTCTATAATTGAGAAGTGAAACACACCAGATTCATTCTCACGAGGTTAATGACCAGAATATCCTTAATGAAAATTTTAATGAAAAGTCTCACATCGATAGTTAAAAAAATAATTAACTAATATATATATAGGGTAAGATAAGAATAAAATGAATATAGAAGAACTTAGAGAGAGAGAGAGAGAGAGAGAGAGAGAGAGAGAGAGAGAGAGAGAGAGAGAGAGAGAGAGAGAGAGAGACCAAGCTGCGACGGCAGAGGAGAGCCAATCCCGAGACTCGAAAGAGAAAAGATGAAGTTAGTTCTACATTGAATTCGAAAGAACAAAAGGTCGATCCTCTCTTAATTTAGAAACCCATAGAACTTAATAGAAGAAGAAGAAAAAGAAAAAGCGGAAGAAGAACAAGACAGTGAACTTGAGTGATTGTGACAATAATGTTCCAAAAAAGCCAAGCAACAAGTATCTATTGAGCTCCGGCGATTGCTAATTATAATGCTTCCGCGATATAAAGATCGAGATTTTGGAATTATGATGGTCTACGAAAAAAGCATAAGTCGCTCTAAAAAGTCAGTCAACCATATATTTTGTCGGGGTCTAAATCTCATAAATCTAAAATATTTCATAATGAAAATAACTTCCAATTTTTTTACTCTAACAAAATACCGCTATGTGCGCACAGGGTGCGGACACCCAACCTAGTATAACTAACAAAATTATCTATAAATTACCTCTAAAAAAACAAAAATCAATATGGAATAAAATATGACACTACTTTATTGGTCAATATCAACATTCAAAATCTAGAAATTTTACAAATTTAAAGAGTTTTGTTAATAAAGTACAAAATATAAGGAAATTATTGATTCCATATTCCACTTTTATACCCGTGAATATCGGTTCATTTCCATATTTATCAGGTACCCGTTCGGATATCTAAAATGACTTGAAATATTAAATATATTAGTTATTTTTGGGTATTATAAGCATAATTTCAGTATTACAAATATTTTTAAAAAAGTTTTTTTCGGGGTTTCAGATATGCTTCAATATTTCAGATAAAATTTTTAAAATTTTCTCAAGTTCTGAGTAGTTTTCTGATTTTTTATATATTTGTTGGGTTTTCGGATAAATATTGGATTTTGGGTTAATTACAAATACGAATGGATAATCATACACAGCCCGATTAATACTTAATTTTTTTCTCGGGTTTCTATCGGTTCTGAAAAATTATATTTGAATCGGCCAGAAATCAATAGGACCTGAACCAAAACTGAATTGAAAATTATAAAATTATCATTAACAAAGATACAGAAAATTGGAAATTTTCTTAATTTAAAATAGGGTCTCAATTAAAATAAAAAAATAAAAATAAAATAGTGATTTTTCACATGTGTGTATATGGATACATATGCATAGCATTTTGTCATTATATTAATATAATTATACCAATTTAATACAAAATATATTATCTATATGCATATAAAGGCATCCATATAGAATTTTTAAAACTCAATTTTGTTGGTTTACATCAACATTTAAAATTAAGAAATTTTGAATTTTTATATTATTGTTAATAAAATATATATATTAAAACAAGAAAAGTTTGCATAAAATTTCCACTGAAACAGAAATTCAAAATAATATAAATTTATCACTAATGAAAGTTGGTGCTGTTGGTCCATATCAACATTCAAAATTAAAAAAAAAAATTTATAAATTTTAAGATTTTTGTTAATAAAATATAACTATGAAGAAATTATGTAAAAAAATGCTACTAAATAAACATGATATAATACTATAAAATTTATTAATTTAAATAGTAGCTAGTCTCAGTTAAATAACAAAGAAACACAAATAGAATAGTAAAAGTTTTCAGGTGTGCCTATATGCATACATTTAAAGAGCATTTTGTTTATTTTAAAACAAAAATTAATTGATCATTTATAAAAATATGTATGTTACCATTTATATTAAATTTATAATTTTTAAGATTATTGATAATGAAGTTTAAAACATCATAAAATTATGTATAAAATTTTCATCAATAACCAAAGATCAGCATGATATAAAATTATGATTTTTTTAAAGTGAATTGTAGATATCAAAGTTTACTAAAAACGTATCGAAAATATAATATTCTATTTTAACATATTTGACTTAAGACAAAAAATCATAATTTAATAAAATAAATAAAAATACATTTTGTAAAAATTTAATAACTGATTTACCAAAATACAAACATGTAACTAATTGTTCTTGTCATGTTATTGATTTTACGAAATTGAATACATAAACAACAAAATTAATTTACAAAAGGAGAAAAATAAAAATATACACAAAAATTTAAAATTTTTAGAAATGTAATTTCATCGAGGTGACTCTACGAAGTTAAATCCATTTTAGAAATAATATAGTTGCAAATAAGTAAAAATAACATAACTAACCTGTTTGTCTTTTTGGTAAATCAATTATGAAATTTTATCAAAATGTATTTTTATTTGTGTCATCATCCTGTAAAAGCTAAAAATGTTTTTATTTGTTATGTCCACTTTATTTATTTGTTGGACATGTCCAAACATCAAGAAACCCAATTGTACACAAATCTTATTAAAAATGGTGTTACTTTATTCCTTATAAAAGTATTAGATACAACAAATAAATTCAGAACCAAATAATGGCTTAACATCATTATGACTAAAGTCATTAAAGAACAAACAAACACATCAATTTAATATTCCTGAATCTAAACAATAGTATACCAACAACAACAAAAATTATTCCACCTAAACCTACACTTTGTATATATCTATAGAAGCTTTGCCCCTTTTTGTTAATCAAAGGAAACTAAAGACTATATATTATTTCATTTAGTCTTTCCCTAAGCTGACCTCTGTCACACAACAAAGCCACTAAATATTTCAAGGTCGAGAACAAATGAATACCAGGAAGAAGATTCATAGATCGATATGTAGACTCCTCGAAACCAACATGATCGTCTCTCTGTTTGAATGCTACTGACCTAAACAGCTTACGGACTTCGTAGCATCTCAAGAGCTCAACTTCGTACACACTCTTCACACCCGACGAATTAAGCAATTGTCTATCTTGTGTGGTGATGATGATTCTGCTCCCTGGACCAAACCAGCTAAACTCCTCAGCAAGTGCATCTAACTGTTCAATCTTGTCTACATCGTTAGCCACAAGCAGAATCTTCTTGTTCCTGAGCCTTGCTTTGATCGCGTTAAGACACCTATGAGAGATCTTTGTGGTCAAGCCTTCTCCTTGCATCTTGGAAAGAAGAGTTTCTTGTAGATGAGATTTACGGCAATGAAGTGAGATCCTTCTCACATCTTCGAGGAAACAATGAGCTTCAAAGTGATGTGAGATGTTTTCGTAGACGTGTCGGGCGAGTGCTGATCTGCCGCTGCTTCCTCTTCCCCAGATCCCAATGACTCGTACTCCTTGAGTTGAATGTAGATCCATCAATGGATACAACTCGTTCATGTGTTCTTCGATTCCAATTAGGTTGTTTTCATTGCTTGGTGTTGTTGAGAACAACATCTTTGATATTTTCTCTGTGATTCCATCGACCAGCTTCGAGTCATCATCCCTGCAAAAAGAAAACAGAGTAAAAAAAGATTTGAGAAACAATCTTTACCAATTCAAGATTCAAGATTCAAGATTTTACCAATTCTTTGAACATTCGCCGGAGAGATTAGCCAAATAAGTCAACGCATCTCTCCACGATTTGACCCTCTCTCTACTTTCTCTCTTCTCATGTTTCTTGAACTGTTTTGCGACTTCTCCAATCTGTCTCCTCACGTGACAAGGATCAACCTCGTAGAAGATCGGAACCACTTTGAGCAAACCCTTTTTCTCGAGTTTCAGAATCTTCACGAGCTCTTCGAGACACCAGAAGGAAGCCGTGTAAGTCGCAGAGACCACCACGACAGCGATTCTCGACCCTTTGATGGCTTGGATAAGCTCGGGTGAGATCGGACGGCCTCTCTCCAGTTCCTTGTCGTCTATGAAAGTTCGAATTTCTTTGGCCTCTAAATCTTTGTAAAGGAAACTGACGAAGTTCTTGCGAGTATCTTTGCCTCTAAAGCTTAGAAAGACGTCGAATTTCTGAGGAGTGAAAGAGCAAGAAGACAGTGATGACCTGGATTCGAATAGGCGCAAAGATTTCACTTTTGTCTTAAAACACGATAATTTTTTCAAGATTCTGTTCATTTTTGCTTGCTCTTTTGGGAGTTTTCAGTTAGTTAAGAACCCTAATTTGGCAGTGTGTACTAAGATGGAGTACTTTATTTATAGGAATGGAACAAAGAGAAACACTTTACGGTAACGAAAATTACCATTGAGATTCCGAGAAATATTATCAGTTTTGATGATAATGATAACATAATAAAATACTAATAATAAAGTATGAATTTGCAATTAGGGTCAGCTGATTTGACAAAAAGAAAAGAAAAGAACATTAGGGCCAGCTTAAAGAATATTTAATTTTATTAGCTAGATGCTCATTTTATTTGAAGAGTAATTAATTAATGGAAATGGCGAGATACTTAAATTAAACTGTATTGAATTCAGAAATTTGTTTTTGGCATCCAGAATATAAAAGATTTAGTGATTGTATATTTGTATTTCTGTTAAGATATGTAGGTTTGTTTGAAAAGTAGATTTATAAGAAATTAATCATCGGGAAAAATGCCATAAAAAGCCTGAATTTTTCCATTCTGGCCAAAAAATACCTGGATTGTATTGCTGGCCAAACAATACCTCATCTATAGTTGACTTTTGAAAATACTATAAAACTCTGAGTTGACTCGGCCAAATTAGCACGCCGTTATCAGACATAACATAATCTTTAGAAGGCGTTAATTACTCAGTTTACTATTCCGTTTAAACAAAACTAGGTCGTATTTATAATTGTCAGAAATTAAAAAAAATACCCACAACAAGGGCTCGAACTAGGGTCTTGTTTGAAATGGGGTAGGTTTGTTGCCACTGAGATAGTGTCTTTTCATCTATTATATTAGAAGCGTTATGTAGGTCGTCTTCTTTAAAGCCTCACTTGGAGATTTTGTCGAACAGCTTGAATGCTATGCAAGAGAATTCCGGCCAATTGCAAACGCCGCAGCGAGCAGATAGGTTAAATTCGAACGAAACGACGTCGTCTCTGGAGTCTCGAACTCGAGAACATGCCGGAGCAGATGCTTCGGCGACGCCGTCGTCTATGCTCGACGAACGTCTTTCTATGGTAATTAGGGTTTTTTACCCATTCAATTAGAAATGAATTTGCTTCGTTTTTGACATGCAAATGGTTGTACATGTTTGAATTCGATGTAGAATGTTGTTCTATGGATTTGTTTCTGAAAATTTTGCAGGAAGAAGCACAAGAAGCGATAATCAACGATGTGTCAAACCTGTGCGAAGTTGCAGAAAACATATGTAGAGTGGTAGAAGAAGAAGAGTCACTCTTTGTGCTGATTAAACCCTAAATTCTACTTCTCTTTTGTGGTTCCTCTATGTACATTGTTGTGTTTTTGAATTGTAGCGTATCTGTGTGGGTTAGTCTCAACAGTGTACTTAGTTTAGACTTTATTTAAGTAAAATATTCAAATCCTTATTCGATTGTGCACGGGTAACATCTAACTATATCATCTCATATTGAATACGTTTCCGGTATCAGAACATAGAAACTTGGGGACAATTCGGATTTCGGAAACTTGGGGACAATTGGGAATTTGGGGCTTTAAAGAAGACGACCTACATAACGCTTCTAATATAATTAGTGTTGATCATTAATCGACGAAAAGACACTATCTCAGTGGCAACAAACCTACCCCATTTCGAACAAGGCCCTAGTTCGAGCCCTTGTTGTGGGTATTTTTTTAATTTCTGACAATTATAAATACGACGTAGTTTTGTTTAAACGGAATAGTAAACTGAGTAATTAACGCCTTCTAAAAATTCTGTTATGTCCGATAACGACGTGCTAATTTGGCCGAGTCAACTCAGAGTTTTGTAGTATTTTCAAAAGTCAACTATAGATGAGGTATTGTTTGACCAGCAATACAATCCAGGTATTTTTTGACCAGAATGGAAAAGTTCAGGCTTTTTATGGCATTTTTCCCATTTTTATACTGAAATAAATTTCTGTTTAGCTAGATTCCATCTGTTATCATATACTCCCTCCGTTTCATAATGTTTCATGTTTTAGACATTTCACACAAATTATAAAATAATTAATATCTAACTATAAATGCATATTTCTCTTTCATAAAAACACTTTCCAATAACTATTAACCAATAATAATTCAATATAAATTTTGGAACTCACAGTTTATAAACATTAATTAGTAAAAATTGCATAGAAAACCTAAAACATATATTTTTATGAAACACATTTTTTTTCTAAAACATAAAACATTATGAAACGGAGGGAGTATAAACTTATGGCTTGATTGGTTATTGTTTTAGATGCTTTACAAAGCAATATTTATATTTACAATCTTAAATCTATACCAATCATGATTTATGTCTCTGTCTCTGTCTACATCAATATTTATGTCTCTGTCTCTAATACACATCAATCATGTTTTATTAAAAAAATTAAAGTTCACAATATTTTTTAGTTTCAATCTTCGTAAATGCTATAGAAGCCAAATATTTATGGCCTAATTTTATGAGCTCTACAAAATCATACAATCAAATTATAAAGCAATAAATTGGTATTTAAGACTGAGCATTCGGGTATCCGTTCGGATTTGGATCGAATTTTTCGGGTTTTTAGATTTTTAAGTTTAGGACTAGAGAACTCATTCGGGTATTTTATATATTAAGTCGGATTCGGTTCGAAACTTATCGGGTTCAGATCGGGTTCAGATACCCGAAATCACCATAAAATTTCTAAAAACTCGAAAAGAATATTTGAAAATATTTAAAAATATTTGAATTACTCAAAAATCTCCCAAAAATATATTCAAATTCCCTAAAAGCATTCAAAATTACTAAAAATATAAGTATTATTCAGAATTTAAAAATAAAAACTACTCAAACTACTCAAAAAGATTCAAAAGTATTAGAACTCACCAAAATTAGATAAAACTTTGGATTATTTTGAGTACCTGTTGGGATTCGGTTCGGGTTCAGGTATTATCCAGTACCCGAAATACCTTAACTTAAAGTCCCTATTTGGATATTTTTTTTTTAATTGGTTCGGATCAGAATCGGATTTTTCAGATCGGATTTGGTTTTGGATTCAGGTTTCATGTAAAATGGGCAGCCCTATCTGTATCTACAATAGCAATTCTACAACTTTAATTCCACATCAAACGTATAAAGCTAGTCCTTAGAGCATATACAACGGGCGTTTCTTAACGCCAGGTTCTT
The DNA here is from genome assembly GCA_030180135.1 of Orychophragmus violaceus. Taxonomy (NCBI): domain Eukaryota; kingdom Viridiplantae; phylum Streptophyta; class Magnoliopsida; order Brassicales; family Brassicaceae; genus Orychophragmus; species Orychophragmus violaceus. The sequence goes on along the minus strand of CM058232.1, from coordinate 101,343,216 downwards.
AAAAAAAAATTGTTAAAATAATGTGGGTCCCACGTGGGGTCCATATGAATAGTTTAAGTACAGGATACAAAAATCCTTATATAAGAACTGTATCTTGACTGTTCTGGCTGACGTGTCACAACATGATTCGTCCTTTTTTTTAATTTTTTTTTTTGCATCTGAAAAAAAAAAAAATATTAAATTTTTTTTGTTAAGAACCTGTCGGCGATAACACCGCTGGACTTGGTCTTACCAATCCTATCTTTAATCTGACCGACCAATATTAAATGCTACTTAGCCAACAAGAAGTAGAGTTGTGGTGTATGTGTATCTTAAACATTTCACGGAAACTTAAAAAACAATCGAATATTATATATATGTGATTTGGGATATTCTACTAAGAAATATAATCTGACAAACAATAACATAATAATTAAATAAATGTCTTTTATATATATTTTCATGGCCTGATATCATTTCGACATCATGGTACTTCACCGACCGTACGTCCATCTTTTTTTTTGTCGACTTTCAGACCGTACGTCCATCTAGACACCGTGAAATTGACGCTTAAAAGTAAAAACCGAGTTATCCTAAATCGCCAGAGAATTGTTCTACCTTAGAACATGTTTACGTGTAAATAGCAATATAATAACCATTCTAAAGTTTTTTTTTTTTTTTTTTTTTTTTTTTTTTTTTTTTTTTTTTGTAACAAGGATTTTCAAATTTAAAAAGCATAAGACCCAAAAGTTTACAAGCCTAGCCAAGGCTAGTGGGTAAATACCCTAGGGCCAAGCCCATTAACAAAATACAAACCAAATTGAAATAGGGATCATTAGTTAACCATTAGCAGACGCTAGAAGGATTGCAGAATTAACGCAGCGTGAAGCAATGATCGAGACAGAGATAGCCCGAGCGTTTGATCAATCAATTGCAGAAGCAAACCAGATCTGTAACAGAGCAGAGGATAAGGCAGGGTTTTGATCTTTGAAGGAGCTAAGTCTGTTTCGGATTGTTCTATCCAATTGAACCAACAGGGAGTCAGTCGAGCGAAAGGTTGATCGATGGAGTCTGTGATTCCTCTCTGTCCATATCAGATGGATCACCGCTTGCCAGACGATTAAGGTAAGCCGTCTTCTTTCCTTCCCCGAGTTAAGGTTCTGGAGATTGACGAGTTGAGCTTCCCAATTCCTGTCAGGGATGATCCCACAACGAGTTGCTGCTAAGGACCAAATACACCAGGTGAAGGAGCAGTCAAATAGTAGATGGTTCCTGGATTCAGCGCCCGCATTACACAACAGGCAGTCTATCGGTGATTGCAATCCCCATGACACCAATCTATCTCTGGTTGGGCATCGGTTCAAGGTAAATAGCCAAGTGATGAACTTGTGTTTAGGAATTCCTCCACTTATCCAAACTAATTTAGTCCATGGCAATATCTGTCCCTCACCTCTCAGTTTTTGGTACACACATCCAATTGAATAGCTCTCACTAGTTTTCCCATCAATCTCCCATTCATAGTAGTCCTCCAGAGCACTAAGATTGATTGTAGTTAAGTGTACCTGAAGTGCTAGTTGTGTTTCAGAACGCGCAGGTGGGAGCAACCATCGACTGTTATTGGAGATATCAGCCACAGTAGAGTTCCTTCGTATGCCAAGAGAGGAGCCAGCCGAGGTTTGAAGATAGATTTCCAGAGCCCCATACGGAGTCCAGTTATCTGTCCAGAAGCGACAGCTCCTTCCATTTTCCAGTCTCAATTCTAAAGTTGAAACATGTTTATTATTCACATAAAATTTGGAATTGTTTGTTGCCCATATGGCCATATAGTCATAGAGATGTCCCAATCATATATTCCAAAGTAATCTTATTATTTAGACGAAAAATTCCAAAGTAATAATTTAATTTATGTCCAACCCATGCAACGTCAGAGATGCTGGAGATCTGGAAACTTTCTTTTCCGTACCTTATAATTAATATAATTTGTTTGCCATATAATCATCGTTGAAAAATTATAACATATGTTATACAATATTGTCGTGCAGTCACTGAGTTCCTAACGTAAGTTACGTATGCTACTACTTTGCCAAGTCATACTTTGCTATAGTATTTGTTTTACTCAATATAGTAGTCAAATAGACATACTATTTTTCTTATACGTCATGCGGTCATGGTATTCTGTGTTCAGAATTAAGAACTAAAGTCAGAGACTCAGAGCTATTACAGATTTTTAAATACGAAAGAGTCATAAGCTAAACATTGATCATCTGAAATTTTCAGTTTGAAAAGTCGATAAAATTGTAAACTATTTATGTGATTTTTTTCTTATTTTAAATTTGTAGATGGAAAGACTTGTTCAAAGGTAAAAAAGAAAGAATCGTTCAAAGGTAAAAAAAAGAAAAAATCGTTCAAAGTATATGACTTGCAGTCCAATCCGTATGGGCCTTTTTAAGTTTAGTAATATGTAACCTCAGATGATATGTTCGGGCCACTAATGAGTTAGGTAGGCCCAATACTTTCTCCTACCAATGTATAAATTGGAAAACGAATCAAGCAAGAGTCCACTTGAATGTATCATGTTCATTATCACTGAGAATAGATATACTAGTATCATGTTCATTAGCAAGAGTCCACTTGAATGTATCATGTTCATTGTTGACAAAAAAAAAGAAGATATACTAGGTATTATCCCCTCACTAGTAGGTCCCCACCTTTGTTCCTTCTTTAAGCCTTCATTTGCTTTTCCTTTTTTTTTTTTTTAACTGTGAGTGAACTAAGAGCATGACCATCAATGAACCCCCTTTGGGGGTTCTTAAAAAAATTTTTTTTTTTTTTTTTTTGGGAAAAGTGTAAAAAAAAAAAAAAAATTCGAAAAAAAAAATTAGACGAATGATAAACCGCCACGTGTCATGAACAGTGTAAGAACCGGTTCTTAACTATTCACGTGGGACCCACGTGAATAGTTAAGAACCCGGGCCTTAAGATACCTCAATGGCCATGCTCTAAGCACCAATCAGAAAGCCTAGCGCGCTTGCCGCTCTTTCTTCTGCATTGCAGCTTATGTCAGCCTTGCACCTCTATTGAGTAATGCCTGGGTCGCAACATGAAGGGCTGGACCAACATCCAGCCGAGAGGGCCAATCCGCGTTCTAATCATTTTTGAAAGAGTTAAATGGAGAGATATTTATACCTACGCTCCGTTTCGTTTTTTCTTCTCAGTTTTCCACTACCATTGAACGACACCTTTGATCTCTTGAGCCAAAACCCTTCCATACATGACTCATGGATCACTATGGCCGATGTTTGTCTCTGTTCGACCCCATTCTTAACCGGGACTCAGGTTGAGTTCTGTCTAGATTATCCATATCAACCTTTTTTTTTTTGTCAGCATCCATATCAACCTTAATGTGGACTCTACTATTTATTATCATGATCAGTTTTATTTATATTTAACATCATTTAGAAAAAAAACAAAAAAACAAAACCATGCATTTAAATATCTATCCAAATAGGCTAAGATAAGCTTGTCAAGGCAACTCTCAATGGATCCCAAATGTAATGGGCTCGGGCCCTGCTTTTCTCTTAATTATGAATGAGTTTGTTGATTTATAAAAGATAACAAATGTGCCATTTTTGTCGTTCTTAGTTTTTGAATTTTGATTATTTAGCAATTACAGATTTTTATTTCTGTCTGTAAAGTTCATAAAATGTGTTCGTAGCCAACTGTTTAAAGATCTAAAGAGTAAAGCCTAAAGAGAGCCCAAAACTTGGGAGAAAAGTATAAAGTTTTTGAATTTGTTAAGCGGACAATGGATAAGGGGAAAAAAAGAGATTCATTTCGTTATACACTTTACAACAGTACATGTTTTCTTTGAATTTTATTAATATAAAATCAATATTATTTACTCGCATAATAATCACGACGTGACGGTCACACTATTCCAATTATCAAAAATTAAGGAGGTAGCTAACCTTTGACATTTTATGATTAGGGAGACATAATCACAGGACCCTCGTATTGATACATTTTCTAATTCGTTTGTTGACCTTGAGACCCTACAATATGTTGCTATTCATAATTATTTTAAAATTATTAATTATTAATAGTATGCAACCCTAACTAACAAAATCAATTATTAGCTGGAACAAGCTACCAAATTTACAAATTTAGAAATGCTAGTTAGTTTTAATGTAAATTGTACCCAATTCAGTAATAAAGCATTAGTGACATAGGGCAGCTAAAATTAATTAAATCAAAAGGCTATTTTTGATGTAATAAAAAAATCTCAGTAGCATATGATCTACCAACAATTAACAATTTTAATTTTCAACCAACATGGTACTATAATGTTGTCGGTTCAACTTATTTTTTTTCCAATTACTTTTAATGTATGTCTGATATGAAATATTTATGGAATTTATATAAGATATATATGTTTATATATCTTGAGAGAGAAAATGATCTTAAGAGATTAAGAGAGATAAAATGAGAGAGAGATTCTTATTGATTTTTGGAGTGAGTTTTACAATGAAGAACATCACATATTTATAGTAAAACAATAATAGTAAAATATTGTGATGGTGGTAAGATTTGGTAAAGAGAGTGGAGAGAGTTGGTAAAATGGAGTGGAGGAAGTTGGTAATTGAAGTGGAGGAAGTTTGGTAAATGGATGGATAATTATCCATAATTTAACACTCCCCCTTAATTATCCATTTTGAATTATGTACTGCCTCGTTAAAAACCTTATCATGGAAAAACCCAATGGGATAAAAACCATGAAAAAGGGAAAAAGAGTACAGTAACATAATCTCCCCCTGGAAATGATAAGTCTTCATAAATCACGTAGATGACGCATTCCGATATTATTAACATGTTTCTTGAACGTTGAGGTAGGAAGTGCCTTTGTGAAGAGGTCTGCTGCATTATCACATGAACGGACGTACTCAATGTTGACTTCTTGATTTTTCACGAGTTCTTGAATGTATGAGTAATATCTTGGAGGAATATGCTTTGTTCGGTCGCTCTTGATATATCCTTCCTTCAATTGGGTGACACATGCAGAATTATCTTCGAACAAAATTGTTGGTTCTTTCTTTGTAGCTATTCCGCTTGATTCTTGAATATGATGAGTTATGGATCTCAACCATACACATTCTCTACATGCTTCGCGGAGCGCAATAGTTTCTGCGTGATTTGATGAAGTTGCAACCAAGGTTTGTTTTTGGGAACGCCAAGATATTGCAGTTCCGCCAATTGTGAAAACGTATCCAGTTTGCGATCGAGCTTTATGAGGGTCTGATAAGTAACCTGCATCTGCAAAACCAACAAGACCAACCTCGGATTTTCTTGGATAAAATAAACCTAAATCAATCGTACCTTGGAGGTAACGAAAAATATGTTTTATTCCGTTCCAATGTCTACGAGTGGGAGATGAGCTGTGTCTTGCGAGTAAATTTGTGGCAAACGATATATCTGGCCGAGTACAATTTGCAAGATACATGAGCCCACCGATAGCACTCATATAAGGTATGTCAGGACCTAATATATCTTCGTTATTTTCGCAAGGTCTAAATGGATCCTTATCAACGTCAAGTGATCTATTTACCATTGGAGTACTCAAAGGATTTGCTTTATCCATATAAAAACGTTTTAAGAGCTTTTTGGTATAATTTGATTGATGTACAAATATTCCATCTCGGAGGTGTTCTATCTGTAGTCCAAGACAAAGTTTTGTCTCTCCGAGATCTTTCATTTCAAACTCTTCTTTCATATGATTTCTTGCATCATTAATCTCCTTTTGAGTTCCAATCATGTTCAAGTCATCAACATATACAGCAATGATCACAAATCCTGACAAGGATTTCTTAATAAACACACAAGGGCATATCGCATTATTGATGTAACCTTTATTTAACAAGTATTCACTCAATCGATTATACCACATGCGTCCGGATTGTTTTAATCCATAAAGAGATCGCTGTAATTTGATCGAACATATTTCTTTAGATTTGGAATTTAATGCTTCAGGCATTTTCATTCCTTCTGGAATTTTCATGTATATATCATTATCAAGTGATCCATATAGATATGCTGTCACAACATCCATTAGGTACATTTCAAGATTTCTAGATGCCGTTAGGCTTATTAAGTACCTGAATGTGATTGCATCCATAACCGGAGAATACGTTTCTTCGTAATCAATTCCTGGTCTTTGAGAAAATCCTTGAGCAACTAGTCGGGCTTTGTATCTTGTGATTTCATCTTTCTCATTTCTCTTTCTCACAAATACCCATTTGTATCCAACTGGTTTTACACCTTTAGGAGTTGTGACAATAGGTCCAAAGACATTTCTTTTATTGAGGGAGAGTAATTCAGTTTCTATGGCCATCTTCCATTTTTCCCAATCATGTCTTTTCTGACATTCTATTATAGACGTTGGATCCAAATCATCATTTTCATGTTCAAATTCCTTAGATACAGAAAATGAGAATACTCCATCCAAATCATCAATTTCATGTCTGACCCATACTTTTCCGTCTTGGGCATAATTAATGGAAACTTCACATTTTTCTGTATCATTCTCGACTTCGAGGTTTTCATTTTTATCTGGTTTTTCGAGATATTTTTCACAAATATCTTCTGGACTTTTTTCCAGATGTGGTTCAACATGAACCTTTTCATTTTGTTCTCCCAACTTCTTTTTCTTTCGGGGATTTTTATCTTTTGAACCCATTGGCCTCCCCCTTTTCAATTGAATCTTAGGTTCATTAACAATGCTCCCATCAGTTCGTTCTTTTGGAATTTCAATTCTAGATGGGGCATTCGCAGCGGGTATATATGACTTCGTCACTCTTTTTGTATTTGTAAATGCATCTGGTAACTGGTTTGCTATATTTTGTAAATGCACAATTTTCTGAACTTCCATCTCGCGTTGATTTGTAGGAGGGTCAAGATAAGCCAAAGATTGTGTACACCATGTGATATCTTTTGGTGATTCTCTTAATCCTCCCCCTAACGCGGGGAATTCATCTTCATTAAAATGACAATCGGCAAAACGTGCCGTAAACATATCACCAGTTCGCGGTTCAAGGTACCTAATTATACTCGGTGACGTATACCCAATATATATTCCCAGTCTCCGTTGTGGACCCATTTTTGTTCTCTGCGGTGGAGCTATTGGAACATAAACCGCACATCCAAAAACACGGAGATGAGATATATTTGGCTCTCTGCCAAATGCTAATTGTAACGGAGAATGGTTATGATACGCACTTGGTCTTATCTGAAGTAGTGCTGCAGCATGCAAAATAGCATGACCCCATACTGAAATTGGGAGTTTTGTTCTTAATATTAATGGTCTAGCAATGAGTTGCAACCGTTTTATCAAGGACTCAGCCATGCCGTTTTGTGTATGAACGTGTGGAACCGGATGTTCGACATCAATTCCCAATGAAATACAATAGTCATTAAAAGTCGCTGAAGTGAATTCTCCAGCGTTATCAAGCCTTACTTTCTTTATTGTATAATCAGGAAATTGTGCTCTCAATCTGACTATCTGAGAAATAAATTTTGCAAAAGCCGTGTTTCTTGTGGTCAAAAGACACACATGTGACCATCTACTGGATGCGTCAATTAACACCATAAAATATCGAAACGGTCCGCAAGGTGGGTGAATCGGCCCACATATATCACCATGTATACGTTCCAAAAATATTGGTGATTCATTCCCAACTTTAGTTGGTGATGGCCGAGTTATAAGTTTTCCTTGAGAGCATGCATCACATAAAAGCTCATTCGATTGCAAAATTTTCTCGTTCCTTAACGGATGGCCATTAGAATTTTGCACAATTTTTCTCATCATGATTGAACCAGGATGTCCCAGCCTGTCATGCCAAACTTTGAATGTATTTGCAAGCTTCGGGTTTATTGTAACATATGATTCAGTTGTATTTATTTTTGTGGAGTATAATCCGGAGGATAACATTTCTAATTCTTCTAATACATGTTTCCTCTCTGATGTAATGCAAAGATATTCAATACCGTTTTTACTCATAGTCTCAACATGATACCCATTTCTGCGGATATCTCGAAAACTTGATAAATTTCGTTGAGATTTTGGGGAATATAATGCATCATGTATTTCAAACTTTGTTCCCCTTGGCATTGAAAAATTCACTTTTCCGGAGCCCATTATAATTTTTGCATTACCAGAGATCGTACTCACGCTTCCAGCGGAGTCGTTTATTTTGAGACTGGAGAAATACTTTTTATCACTGATTATTGTATGAGTTGTAGCACTGTCTGCCAGACATATATCTCCATCATGAATTCCGATTTGTGACATTCTGTTTCATAATATTCATATAGATGTATTAATAAAGTAAGATAAATATATAAAAGTTATTTTTATTTTTATTACAGTGAAAAACACACATTCACACAGGCACACAAGACAAACATATTATACAAATGCAAACATTTATTTTAAGCCTCATTGGCAGTTTATTTGGTCTCATCGATCATAGCCATTTTAGTTTTCGGAATTCACTAGGAAATCCGTGATATCAAGAGAAGCATCATCATTCGGGCCACTGAAGGAAGGTCCGGCTTCATTATTGTTGTAGTTGGTTTCAACATTATTAACTATGGCCTTTTGAGACGCTTGATATAGATTGACAAAGTGCTTTGGTGTGCGACATGTTCGTTCCCAATGTCCTTTCATGCCACATCTTTGACAAGCGTTTTCGGTCGGTTTCTTTATTTCGCGACCACCTTCATTTATCTGGAAGTAATTGTTTCTTCTGGGGTTGAAACCACCTTCATTACTTCGGAAATTATTGTTTCGCCTGGCGTTGAAACCACCTTCATTGGCTCGGAAGTTATTGTTTCTTCCGGTGTTAAAGTTCCTTCCACGTCCATGATATCGTCCATAATTTCGACCACGGCTTCTGCCGCGTCCACGACCTCGCCCACGATAGTTATTATTGGTGTTGGATGCTACGACATTCGCTTCAGGGAATGGAGCCGATCCAGCTGGACGACCTTGATGGTTCATCATCAAGAGCTCATTGTTTTGCTCTGCAACAAGAAGCACTTGCATTAAATCAGAGTAGCGAGTGTACTCTTTGGCTCGATATTGTTGCGATAAGACCTCATTTCCAGAATGAAATGTCGTAAGCGTCTTTTCAATCATGTCATAGTCGCTTATCGTTTCGCCACACAATGCCATTCTGGCAGTAATTCCGAACAACGCCGAATTATAATCTTCGACGCTTTTGTAGTCCATGAAACGAATGTGGACCCAATCATATCTCGCTTTTGGTAAGATTAAATATTTCTGGTGATCGAAACGATCTTTAAGCGATTGCCAAAGATCTGCTGGATCCTTTTTGGCGATGTATTCATTTTTTAAATTTACGTGGATATGGTGGCGTAGAAACACCATGGCCTTAGCCTTGCTCTCTGCTGACGTCGTTTCCGACGGATCGATGGTTTTAACAAGACCATTTGAGCTTAAGTGCCAAACTGCATCTGATGCCCACGACATGTAATTGCTTCCACCGGCATCAAGGGCAATGATATCGAGACTTGTTAATTTTGCCATGATAACTGTATCATAATATAACTGATAATTAATTTCATAATTAACAAAATTTCAATTCATAATTGAAATTATTATAAAAACAGTAAATAACCGTTAAACTTTAATTTGATGATAATATATTAATATGAACCATTAACATAAATGATCAAAGAAATCAAAAGAAAAATCGAAGCATAGAAGATTAGTGCAACAACTATGATGAATTCTTCGGGAGTAAATTCTCCAACAATAATACCATAAATGGAAGCAAAAATTGAAACCGTACATAAACTTAACAACAAGAGAATCATTTTTTTAAAAAAAATCTTTGGGAGATTTTATGAAAAGATGAAATATTTGAGTGAAAAAAAAATGAGTGAAAGATAAGTGTATTTATAGATTGAAAATACTGTTCATAGCCGTTTGAAAATATGAAAATTTTTGAAATTTTTGAATTTTTTTTTTTGAATTTTTTTTTTTTTTTTTTTTTTATGACGGTTGGAGATAAAGCAAAAAAATTGATTGCTATTATTTATTCTTTCACTAATATTAACATTCATAATATAATTAATATTAATATTATAATAAAAATATTCATATCAGAACATTAAATAAATAATAGTCATTTAAAATTTTTTTATTTTTAAACTTAAATAAATTGTGGTGACTTATATCATTTTTAGTATAACAAGAATGATAATTTAGCATGAATAAAACATGAAATTTAAAAGCATAAATTGAGATAGTTGAGAAAGCATCACTTACCTTTTGATAAAATTTAAAAATAATTTTAACGTTAATTTAAAAATAATTTCATTTTCTCTGGTAGTGAATAGTAAAATTAAAACGTAAGTCGGTGGTTGATCGGACGGTAAGGCGGTGGTTGATCGGACGGTAAGTCGGTGGTTGATCGGATCGGTAGAGCGTCGTGCTGATAACGTGATATGAAATATTTATGGAATTTATATAAGATATATATGTTTATATATCTTGAGAGAGAAAATGATCTTAAGAGATTAAGAGAGATAAAATGAGAGAGAGATTCTTATTGATTTTTGGAGTGAGTTTTACAATGAAGAACATCACATATTTATAGTAAAACAATAATAGTAAAATATTGTGATGGTGGTAAGATTTGGTAAAGAGAGTGGAGAGAGTTGGTAAAATGGAGTGGAGGAAGTTGGTAATTGAAGTGGAGGAAGTTTGGTAAATGGATGGATAATTATCCATAATTTAACAATGTCATAATTCTTCTTATGACATCTGATAGAATAATTATTAGCTGTGGACCATTTGTAACATGTATCATCCTTTTGACCGTAGTTAAAAGAATTATGTGTCTTAGTGTATAATTAAAAAATTAAAATTTTACTAAGGAAAAAAACTATTTACTTTGAAAATATCAATTGTTTTTAATAATAGAGAGCCTTTAATAGTACTAAATTAATAGAGTATATACTATATTTTTGTGTGGAAAAAATTGCGCGTCACTGTTCTTCTTCTTCTACTATCTAAGCGGAAACCAATTTGTTACAGTTCACAAGTAATTTCTCCCTCAAGCTTTCTCTCTCTACCAATTAAAGCATCTCTCTTTCCTCTATCTACGTCAACTCCGTTAGACCCGCTCTCTGTCCAATTTTCTTCTTCGTCTTCCCCTTCTCCTTAGGGTTTTGATTTATTCAACACAGACCCACATCATCTGCGTTTATTCTCTCTCTCTCTCTACGATGACCTCGACTTCCGCGAAGAACAACGGTTTGTCAGCCGCGCTGGTCTCCAATCTCCAGGATGTGCTTTCGAAGAGAAAAGGAGGGAACGAGGAAAAAGTTGTGAGCGATGGATCGGCGGAGGAGGCTCCGTCTACTTCTGATTCCGTCGATGTTGCGGCGAAGGAGGAAGAGGAGATTGATGACTCCAAGCCCATCGTTTTAGTTACGAATGGAGATGGGATTGATTCGCCTGGACTCGTCTCTCTCGTTGAGGCTTTGGTTGGCGAAGGACTCTACAATGTCCATGTGTGTGCTCCTCAAACGTACGGTTTCCCCCCTTTTGATTGCGAATATCTACTGTTTTCGATTCTTGATTTGGTTTTGATTTGTTCATCTTCTTGTTAAACTTTGGTGACTCACATGGCCTGTGAATTGGAATGTGCAGGGATAAATCGGCTTCTTCTCATTCTGTGACTCCTGGAGAAACCATTGCTGCGAGTTCTGTTAATATCAAAGGTGCCACAGCCTTTGAAGTTTCAGGTGTGCAGATTTGACTGAATGATTATTTATGCAGTTTCCTAAAATGTCCATAAGCTTGACAAATTAACATTTCTATCTGAATTCCGAAAGTTGGAGTCTTTGTTGAAACAAGATCCATTGATTCTCATAGGTTTGAGTACCTTCTCTGTTCATAGGCTTTAAGATTATTGTTGTCTCAGGGACTCCTGTGGACTGCATCTCGATAGGATTATCCGGAGCGCTTTTTGCTTGGTCAAAACCAATACTGGTTAGGACTATAATCATCTCATCATATATGATATTATGGTATCTTGTACTTTCTGGATCCTTATCGTTGCTTATTTTCTTCAGGTAATTAGTGGAATCAATCAGGGATCAAGCTGTGGGCATCAAATGTATGTGCTTTTGTCTTTTATATAACTGGTTATTCCTTGACTGCCCATCTGTTTTGTGTTTCCTGATGTGAGAATCCTCCAGGTTCTATTCCGGTGCAGTGGCTGGAGCCAGGGAAGCTTTGATTTCTGGAGTACCCTCTTTGTCAATATCATTGAACTGGTGAGTATATCATGTGAATTCGTGCTGATATGTATGTGGACGTATTGGCCATAAAAAATTTTCGTGTCGACTATAGGAAGAAAGATGAAAGCCAAGAAAGTGACTTCAAGGATGCTGTTGGTGTCTGTTTACCTTTGATAAACGCAACCATCAGAGACATTGAGAAAGGAGTCTTCCCCAAAGATTGCTCTCTCAACGTAGAAATTCCAACGTCACCCTCATCAAACAAGGTTTTTATTTCTAACAAAACTCGTCTCAGAAACTGATTTTTGTTTCAACTTTGTATTTTAAGAACATGATTTATGCGTTGCAATGGTTACCTTGTTCTTATATGTTTTGAAATCAGAGCCTCACTGATCAATGATTTAAGGAAATTGACGTTTGATGTATAAATGAATAGGGTTTCAAGGTAACAAAACAAAGCATGTGGAGGAAGAGTCCTAGTTGGCAAGCTGTTTCAGCTAACCGTCACCCTAGTGCTGGAAATTTCATGTCCAACCAACAAAGCCTAGGAGCTCAACTTGCCCAGCTTGGCAGAGATGCTTCAGCTGCTGTGAGTTAACTCCTATTCAAATGTTTAAACCTCAACTTTGTTATTTCTATATTAGTTGTTGGTTCAGAAGGTCAAAGATTAGTTAATTAGATACTGAGATTAAGATATCTGGCAATCTCAGGGGGCGGCTCGCCGTTTTACCACGCAGAAGAAAAGTATTGTGGAGATCGAGTCGGTTGGTGTTGCTGGTAAAACTGATAGCCGTGTTAAGAAATACTTCCGCCTAGAGGTAGATATAATTTGAACCGCTCTCCCCATAATTCCTTTGGATATTTAGTATGTAGGTCCTGAGTCCTTACTATGTTTATGTGCAGTTTGTGGCTAAAGAACAAGAGCATACAGATGAAGATCTGGATATTAAGGCTCTAGAAGATGGTTTTGTAAGTTGGCATGATCATTCTCTTTTCTGTATCATTCATCAATCCTCCTTTTCTGTGTTATGCTCATTTCTGAATCAACCTTTCAGCTCACCATGATACAAAATTTGTCATAGTTAAATCCTTGAATCTCTAGATATTTCTTAGCACATATATCTTGATTCTAAAGTATTTCCGTTTTGATATACACTTTTGGGTAATAACAGATTTCTGTGACTCCATTGTCTCTACGTCCAAATTTGGATTCGGAAACCCAAGCTGCGGCAGCTGAATGGATCTCCACAGCCCTTAACGCTGATCAATGAAAAAGTTCATATTCGTAAATGATGTTACATGATTTGGACAAAACTCTGCCAACAAATTTGGTAACTCGATTCTGCATTTGTTTGTTCTTGTGATCTTGTTGTCGTTTTAACCCTTCTTTTTGTATCATCTTTACAAGTCTCGTGGGTTGTTTTTGTTGGCTTGTTTGTTTGTTAGTACTCGGTAGATATTTGGGAACGCTTACCTTTGTAATTGGAAACAGGGTCGCTCTGCTTTTTCTCTATTCCAATTTTCATAAACATTGTATTCTGTTTTGTATACCTCTTGGTTGAGAAGAACGGTCTTTTGCCCAATGCTATGGCTGATACAACAGGGACAACGTCACTTTCTTTCCAGTTAAGTCTTATTGAATGCTATCAACAGATATAACAGAACCATCACTTTCATTGTATCCGGCACGTTGACCAAATGTTTTGAGTAAGCTTAGAACATGATCCTCACTTAAATTGTCAGAGCAACATGTGAAAATATGGAGCAACTTCCAGATCTTTCAATGGCCGTTAATTTGGAGGAATTAATAACTCAAGGCTGCAAGAAGCTGAAGAGAATTCCAGAGTCCATCAGTAATCTTACTAGACTGACGAAGCTTGATGTCTCGTACTGTGAGTGATGAGCTTAATAGTTACCACATCACTATAAGGGAACTGACTGGGTGCTACCGTCAGATTGCTCTGCATTTCTCGGGTAAAGAAGTGGAAATGGAGTTCAGTGAAAATCTATCTATTGGTTGGATGATGCAGAGGGACAAGCAAATACCTCATGTTCATGCAGTGCCAGAATAGAATTTCGTGGTCATGAATCGATGAAGAAAGCAGAGCAGAAACCTCGAGCTACATCGGATTTAGTTCGATAGAGATCGTCAGGTTTAACTACAAGAGTGATGGTGCAAGTTTCCTCCTTTCCATGTTCCCCTGCTTAAGAGAGTAAAACCTTATCAACTTAAACATCGAAGTGATCCCAGATGACGTATGAAGCTTGCAACTCTTAGAGAAAGTGGACTGGAGCGGAAATGATTTCAAGACTTTACCAGAAACCGTGAAGCAACTCCCAGGTTGTAACTGCAGCAGACTTAAAGCATTGCCAGAACTAGTTCAATTGGAGACAGTCAAACTCTATGGCTGTATGTACCTCCAATCATTGTTGGAAATTTCTCATGCTGAAAAATATTGGGGCTGATTCCGTTGGCTTGAGCTTTGGATTGACGACTTGAAGAACATTCAATCAATTTCAGATCAGCTTGGACATTTTATCAAGCTATCATATGTAGATCTTAGAAGCAATGACTTTGAGACAGTGCCATCAAGCATCCGAGACCTTTCCTCGTTGCGAACTCTTTGTCTCAATAAGTGCAAGAAACTCAAATCGATATAAGGATTCCCTTTGTGCCTCGAGTATCTCTACGCACATGGCTGCGAATCCCTGGAAACTATTTTTTTTCCTTTGAACCATTCTATAAAACACCTTGATCTTAGCCATTGCTTCTGCTTAAAACAGGATGCACATCTGATCACTCAGTTTAAGGAGGGAATAAATGAAGAGGTATGTTTTCAAGATTTTGGTCCCATTCCTCAATCTGATAGACACCATGAGCTTGATCATTCTCTTTCCTTTTTGTTGTTGCTGTAAAAACTTTATCTCTACAAATTTGAAAAGTTGAAGAACACTTGAAAAACTCTTTAGTTAGGTCGATCAAAAGACTCAAAACCCAGCCTGGTTACATGTTGTTTTTAAAGTTCGGTTTAAATGTGATTCTGTGAATTCGGTTCAAATGTGATTCTGTGAATTCGGTTCAAATGTGATTCTGTGAAAGCATACATCATGACAATTCATAAGCCACTTGATATTGTCTGCTTTTGTCAGTACCTTTGGATTTTTGTTTCTATGCTGTATTACTATAGTTTCTTTTTACCCAATTTACGCTATGCAATATTCTGTTTCTCAAACTAGCTTTGCCCTTTTGTTTTTCACGGGTCCATAAACGTGTGCTTCATTAGCTATGCTAAAGATTTGATAAGAAAATTTCAAACAAACACAAAAGAGACCAGTTCATAGTTGAAAATATGAAAGCATACATCATGACAATTCATAAGCCACTTGATATTGTTAAATCCCCATTTGGAACACCAAAGCCTTTCGACACAAACATAACAACATGCAAGTAAATATTCTTGATCAATTCACCTACTCATCGTCTTCTCTTGTGTAGCTTTTCTTCATTACTTCCATTATAGTTTTCTCTTGGTCTCCTAGTTTTTGCAGCTCATCCTCCCAAGCACTTTCATCCTTGCCTTGTAAAGACGAACCGAGGATTTTAAGACTCAAAGGAAGGAAACTGGCAATCTGGACGGCACGAAGGGAGAGTAATTCAAAACTAGTAGGAGGGAGTTGCTGTTTGAAGGCAAATTGGGAAAAGAGTTGAAGAGCTTCATCGTATCTTAGAGACTGGAGTTCATAGATATGCTCCACACCAAATTCATCTAACAATTTCTTTTCCTGTGTAACAAAGATGACTTTACTCCCTGAACCAAACCAGACAGAGATCTCTGCTATGTCTTTTAACTGCTGGAGGTTATCCACGCAATCAATCACAAGCAGACCTTTACGGTGTCCGAGCGCTGATTTGATGACATCACAGCCCACGTTTGTGCTCATTGTCATCGTTTGATCTCCTTCTTGAACCTCTCTTGATGTGAATTTTTCTACATGGTGTTGGTTATAGTTATTTTCAGAGTTGTCTACAAACATATGGGCATGGAAACTAACAGACATCTCTTTGTACGCGTATCTCGCTAGTGTTGTCTTGCCAATGCCTCCTGGACCAGAAATTCCGACCAAGCGAACCCCTTTGTTGGATTTTAAATCCAGCAACTCATATAACGCTTGCATATGACGATCCAACGCGACTAGTCCATCCGCTTTCGATGTTGATGGACTGTTAGGCTTATTTGAAATCATAAGCGATATTTCATTTGTTATCAGATCGACCATCTTTACTTCTTCGCTCCTGTGATTGAATAAAAGGGGGAAAAGTTCTTAGCGTACTGG
This sequence comes from Orychophragmus violaceus, assembly GCA_030180135.1. Classification (NCBI taxonomy): domain Eukaryota; kingdom Viridiplantae; phylum Streptophyta; class Magnoliopsida; order Brassicales; family Brassicaceae; genus Orychophragmus; species Orychophragmus violaceus. The sequence continues at coordinate 101,326,575 of CM058232.1, read as the reverse complement.
TCGGGCTCGGGCATAAATTATAATTATCTATGAAAGAAAACACAGTTACCAAAAACGTGAATCCAGGCCGGGTATACTGGTGAGTTTGGTAAGAGCCCTTCTCCATGATTGAACCTTCTCAGCTGAATATTGTTCACCTAGTTTTATGAAAGGTTTGAAAGTGCAAGGCTATTGTAGTTTTCAGAAAGATGTAACACAACTCAAAACGATTCTGAAAACTTGCGCTTTATTAGATTGACAATATGATCTTACAAGAACACTATCTCTCAATCTAATCTCTCAAACTCAATGATCTATACTTGATCACTTGAGTTCTCACAAATTCTCTCTCTTTTAAAGCTTGCCTATACACGGCGCAAAACTCTCCCATTTATACTCAATGGGATTGCTAACCTAGTTAGCTCGAAACCACTTAAGAGATAAACCTTATCTCTTACGGCATCTTCAAGAATCCTAACAACCCTAACAACTTTAGGATCTTAGGAGATTCTTCTTATTCGCATTGGATATTTGTCTTGAATATCCTCCAAGATATATGTCCAGCTCATCACATATCTTGGGTAGTCCACCTCAGCTCCAGTACGCGGTTTCAAGTTAATCCGCTATGTCCTTGTTTGTTCTTCAAATGTTTCCCGCCTGTGTCACTTCTTGAGCTACTCCTTGACTGATACACGAAGTGACTCAACTGCATCTTCAATCTCCCCCTTTTTAAAATTGTGTGTCTCTCAAGTATCTGCAAAAGGTCAAGAATACTATACACAAGCAAAGACAAGTCGCATTCTGAAAATCTGTCATCGAAAACACTTGTTCTAGGAAAACATAACGAAAACATAACCAGAGTTTTACATCCAAGGTTTTTGCAATCCGTCATACAAAATGATAAGGTCTTAGTAAGACAGAGACTTAGACAAACTCCCCCATAACATCCGACTTGTTTCTTAGTGAAGGGAAAAACTAGACAACAAACGAAAACAAAACGGTTTTTCCCTCACTCCCCCACAATCTGGTAACACACTCTAGCCACTATCCTCTTCTCCCCCTGCTTGAGAGCACACAAGATTAAAAACACAGTGTCAGTAGCTAAGATGATTAACAGTTTGAAGAGACTTTACCTGGCATGACACGAAGAAGTCGCTGGATCACCTCAGAGAACGTCTGGAGAGCTTTGGCGGTATCCTCAACGGCTTCTCTTGCTGCTCGTGGGCTGCAGCTTCCAACTGGTACACGAACTGATCCAAGATTCACTACCTCTTGCATTGTGTGAGTTGAGGCTTTCGGAGCTGATGCGCTGGAGCTGGTACGTCTCGGTGTCTGTGTCTTTGGACTGGCTCTGATAGCTTTCTTCTTGGCAGACTTGGAATCCTCGATCTTGACAAATGCTTCACCAGAGCGTATGTCCTTCTTGTAGAAGATCGGATCAACGACTTTCTCTCCCTTAAGAGTCGTAGGTGCATGCTGAGCCTTCATAAGTCCTGTGATTATCCTTGGAAACATTAACCACCGTGAATCTGAATCCTTAGTGACTCTGAGGGATATAATCTGCTTGAAGATCATTCTTCCAACATCAGTTTTTATTCCTTGAGCAACCTTGTAAATCAGCCTAGCTCTTTGTTCTGAGAGATGGTGCTTATGAGTTGATGGAATCCAGTTGTATGCTGAAAGCACACTCAAGGCTGCATAACACGGTGGGAGTCCTGTGGCAGTGAGATCTTCCCATTCAGTCTTTCCTTCACTGAGAACCGTGGCCACTGTTTCCATACTCTCGGTGTCAGCTTCAATGTCTGCTCTGATTTCATCTTCAGTCAGTTCTGAAAGTCCCAATGACTCGTTGATTGCAGTCGGAGAGAGTTCATACGGGTGTCCTCTGAACCAGACAACTATCTTCTCTACTGAGTCTTCTACTTTCACCCCAGGCAATGCAGCATAGAATTCACAGACATGTTCCTTGATGTATCCCATCAATCCAGTCACAGTTGATACTAAATCACTATCCTTGATCAGTTTCAGATACCCCCATTCATCCTCTTTACTCATATCTACCAATCTTTCAGGCAATATTCCCCTATTCTTAAAGAGTTTGTACCTTTCCTGATCCAATGTTTTTGAGACTTTGATCTTCTTGGGTATCATCGGAGTTCCGAAGGATGTTCTGACTTGGGTCTTCCTTTGCTCTGGTGCACGCTTCCTCTTTCTTGACTGTGAGCGTGTCGCTTTCTCTGTCTGTTCATGAACCGAGATTCCAGTTGCTGACTCGTATCCATCAGATTCTGTTTCTTCATCAGAGATGTCAATCACCTTCTCCTTCTCTTGGCTTTTTGATCTTTCTCCTGTTGTCACACTGCTCCTTTCCGACTTCTTTCTGCTCTTCGATCTTGTAAGCCTGGACGGGTTGTTCTTCTTTTCTTTCTTTGCAACATCCCCACGAGTCTTCTGAGCCTCGTTCACTATCGACTCAAGTTCTTAGATAGTTACACCGATTTTGGTCCTTTCTTGCTCAGGTGCTTCGGTTACGACTTCAGAGTCGGTATCTTTCGTAGATACCTTTTCTCCCTCGGTTGTCCCACGAATTTCAGTTGAAGCTTCAATCTTGTTAAAAGGATTCCACTCCTTGTACGCGATGATCGCAAGAGAATCGAGCTTTTCTTGGGTTGCAGATTGAGTTGATTGAGCTTCAATCTCGGTTGCATGTTCCATCTGAGACTCGATTTGAGCTGGATTGTTCTTCTCGAAACTCATGGAGCCACGGATTGAGTTTTCGGTTTTGGTTTCTCTTAGGGTTTTTCTTCGGTGATGAGCAAGAAGTGTGTAAAGTCTTTTGCCGCGAACATAAGACCCTTCAATCTTTCATCTTTTGTCTTCTAGTGCTCTTCCGGTTTGGTTTTGGACCGTCTCGATTTTGGGTTGAACCTGATTTCTTTTGTACCAACTGGTTTACTGCAACAGACCATATTATTCTTTCACAAGACACAATGTAGTCTAACACATACCAAATCAACTGCATCCACTGCTTGTTCCAGAGTTAAAGTGGGAATTTTTCACAGAGTATGATGATCACTATTTTTCACAAGAATCAACTGGCTTTTGAAAAGAAACAATATTGACAAACCTTTTTGAATTATTTTGTACCTTTTTGACCCAGTGCTTGTACCAGAATGCACACTAGCTTTTCTTGATTCATGCATTTGGCCATCTACAGATCCATGGCTAGCTTTCACACTCCTATTCCTTTATCTTGTCTTGCCAGTTTTCAACCTTTATCCTGTAGGAGAGAGCAAATCCCTTTTTTTTTCCTTTTTTTTTTTTTTTTTTTTTTGGTTGTATTACTTGTTGAGCTAGTTTTAAGGCTTGACTGGCTCAGTCTGATTCTTCCTGATCTTTTTGCTCTCTCTTTCTACGAAACCTGTACTGGAGTTTGACAAGACGGAATAGTAGGTAGCTCTTTTCCACTTCACGTATGACTCCAAACTAAATCTGAGCGAGATGTACATCCTGAGTTACAGCCTGTACTAGTTCTGCACACTTCCACAAACCATCATATTTCACAAATACCAAGTGCATTTCTTAAGGTGATAAATCGAGTAAAATCAAGTGGTTTTGTGAAGAAATCAGCCAGTTGAGACTCAGTGACAATGTGTTCGATCATTACCTGTTTTTCCTCCACTAACTCCCGAATGAAGTGGTGCCTTATGTCAATGTGCTTGGTTCTAGAGTGTTGTACTGGATTCTTTGAAATACTTATGGCACTTTTGTTGTCACAATAAACCAGTAGTACTCCAGACTCCATTCCAAAATCTGCAGACATTTGTTTCATCCAAAGGAGTTGTGCACAACAACTTCCCATTGAGATGTACTCTGCTTCAGCTGTAGATAGGGATACTGAGTTCTGCTTCTTGCTCATCCATGCAATAAGATTGTTCCCCAAGAAGAAACACCCGCCACTTGTGCTCTTCCTGTCGTCCACACTCCCAGCCCAGTCAGCATCACAGTATCCAACTAGACTTTTGTTTGATCCTTTAGAATACCAGATTCCCAAGCCCACTGATCCTTTAACATATCTGATGATTCTCTTGACAGCTTCAAGATGTGACTGCTTGGGCTTGGCTTGAAACCGTGCACATACTCCAACACTGAACGTTAGATCCGGCCTGCTTGCAGTGAGATAAAGCAGACTTCCTATCATTCCTCTGTAGGTCCTGACATCCACATATTTTCCTTCATCATCTTTTGTCATCTTGACCGTAGTACTCATAGGTGTTTTGGCCTCCTTGCAGTGTTCCATCTTGAACTTAGTGAGCAGATTCTTTGCATAGGTTGTCTGTGATATGAATATTCCTTCTCTGGATTGCGTAATCTGTAGCCCTAGGAAATACTTCAACTCACCAACCATGCTCATCTCGAACTCCTTTGTCATACTTGAGACAAACTCATCAACCAGTTTTTGTGATGTGCCACCAAAGATGATATCATCTACATATATTTTCACCATCAGAATCTCCTTGCTTTGTTCAAGAATAAACAACGTCTTGTCCACACTTCCCCTATTGTAACCTTGATCCAACAGGAAACTCGTCAACCTTTCATACCATGCTCTGGGTGCTTGTTTGAGACCATAGAGAGCTTTGTTTAGCTTGTATACGTGCTTAGGATTTAGTGCATCTTCAAATCCTTTTGGCTGCTCTACATATACTTCTTCTTGAAGGAATCCGTTTAAGAAGGCACTTTTCACATCCATTTGATAGACTGTAAAGTTCATGATACATGCCATTCCTAAAAACAATCTGATTGACTCAAGTCTTGCGACAGGAGCAAACGTTTCTTCAAAGTCCACACCTTCGATTTGAGAATATCCCTGAGCAACCAATCTAGCTTTGTTCCTGACCACAACTCCTTCTTCATCAATCTTGTTTTTGAAGATCCACTTAGTTCCAACGATGTTCCCTTGCTCTGGTCTTGGAACTAGCTCCCAAACATCATTACGGACAAATTGTTCCAGCTCTTGTTGCATAGCCACGATCCAGAATTCATCATCGATTGCCTGCACATGAGTTTTAGGTTCAATAGTGGAAACAAAACAAGCAAACCTTACCATTTCTTTAAAGTCAAGTTTGACTCCTCTGGTTTTTCTTTCTTCTTCTGCGTTTCCGATTATGTCTTCGACAGAGTGATTGCGAGGAACATGCAGTTCTTTGCTCACTTTTACCGGTTCTGGGGATTGCTCTTTGACTTTCATAGGTGTCTTCAACTTGTTCTTGAGTTTCATCAGTCCTCCTCTAGTCTTTCTTTCCTCTTCTGCTTCTCCAATGATGTCTTTGGCAGAATGATTCCGCGGAACTTGTAACTCCTTCTTGGGTTGAGTTACATTCTGCTTCAGATCAGCTTGTGTCACATGCCTCATCTCTTTAGTCACTTCATTCCTTCCTTCGTTATCAGAGTCCCCTTCATGGTTTCCTTCTTGGCACTGTGTCAGTGAGTAGTCATCAAATACCACATTAACTGACTCCATTATAAGGCATGTTCTGTTGTTGTACACCCTGAATGCTGTACTATTCCCTGAGTAACCCAGAAACATTCCTTCATCGCTTCTTGAATCAAACTTCCCAAGGTGATCTTTATCATTTAGGATGTAGCATTTGCACCCAAACACATGGAAGTAACTCAGGTTTGGTGTTTTTCCTTTCCACAGTTCATATGGTGTCTTTGTGGATCCTTTCCGAACATACACTCTATTGATGACGTAACACGCAGTGTTGATTGCTTCAGCCCAGAATTTTGTTGGTACATCATTCCCATGCAGCATAGCTCTAGCCATCTCTTGAAGTGTCCTGTTCTTTCTTTCCACCACACCATTTTGTTGTGGTGTTCTTGGTGCTGAAAACTGATGACTTATCCCATGGTTTTCGCAGAACATCCTCATTGTATCATTTTGGAATTCTCCTCCATGATCACTCCTAATTCGTTTCACACCTCCTCTTTCATTGATCAACTGAAGTGCCCAGATCCTGAAGCTACTCGCTGTATCTGACTTTTCTCTGATGAACATTACCCATGTGAACCTTGTGTAGTCATCCACCAATACAAACACATATCGTTTTCCTGCCACACTCTCGGTTTGCATTGGTCCCATTAGATCCATGTGTACCAAGTCAAGGGCTGCCTTAGACTGAATGTCAGGAACCTTCTTGTGTTGCACCTTAACCTGCTTCCCCTGGTTGCATGGACCACACACCATCTTGTCACATCCTTTTATCTGAGGAACTCCACGCACCATTTCCTTGTTAACAAGGGTGGTCAAGTTTCGGACATTCATATGTCCTAGTCTTTGATGCCACAGATTCAACTCATCTCTTGCATTGAAGCACTTCATGGTATTTCTCCACATGTAGCAATTGTTGCCGGTTCTGACTCCTTGAATGACAGTTTCTTGATGTTCATTGATCCCCTTGCATTCAGTGCGTGTGAACATTACCATCAATCCTTCATCACATAACTGGCTGACGCTTATGAGATTCGCTTTGAGTCCCTGCACCAAGTAAACATTCATCAGTTGTGGTACCTCAGTTTCACTGGTTTGCCCTTTACCTAGGATGTTTCCGTGACCTCCATCTCCAAAGGTAACTTTTCCTCCTTTGATTGACTTGACCTTTTGAAGATTCTTTTGATCTCCAGTCATGTGTCTGGAGCATCCACTATCAAAATACCATGGAGTTGTTTCTTCCTGTTCATCCGAGACAAAGGCCATGTTGCACCTGAATCCGAGACCAACTTTTGTAGATGCATCCCTTGATGTCTGATGTAGATCAGTTCTCTTGATCCAAATTTGATTCTTGTAGCCATTCCAGTAGTACATTCCTTGTCTTCTCAGCCAACTTACTCTTTCCCTGAATCTTCTGCAGTATGCTTTGATATGTCCTGGTTTTCCACAGTACCAGCATCCATCTGTCCTGTCGTAAGCTTCCTTGCATTCTTGATTCATGTAGCCTCCTGAAACAAAGTTGATATTCTCGGCTTCCTTCATTCCCCTTCCTGAGTATCCGAGTCCTCTATACCCTCTTTCAGTCCTTCCTGCACTTAAGATCTTGTCTAGTTGCTTACTTCCCGTAAGCATGTGAATCTTCTTGTGATGTTGAGTTAGTTCTGCTTGCAAACGAGCTGTTGTTTCTTTTTCCTCCTTTAACTCTTGTTCAAGTCTGTCGGCCTTTACAGCAAGATTCAGCTTTTCCTTCATCAGGGTCACACTCTCATCACTTAGTCTCTTTACGGTCATGAGTTCAAGATTTAGAGACTCTACAATGGCTTCAAGACATAACTTTTCCTTAATCAATTCTCCATTTTCCTTTCCAATCTTGATTAGAGTGTCTCTTACCTCTTCCAGATCTATGTCAGGTTCTGAATCAGATCCTGACTCATCTTCTCCTTCGTCAAACTCAGTGATTCCAACAAACGCTACAAAGTTGTTCAACTCATCTTCACTTTCAGTGCTGTCTTCATCAGTGTCTTCCTCAGCCAGAAGAGATTTTTCTTTCCTTTTCTTTTGATCATTCACGCATTCTAGTTGAGTATGTCCAAGACCTTGACACCCAAAGCACTTAATTTCTCTCCTCTTGACTGTTGGACATTCAGTTCGATAGTGTCCAAAGCCTTTGCATTCATGACACTGGATATCTGCACGTCTAGTAGACTTGTCTCCTTCGGTTTGTTTTCTGAAGTTGTTTGGCTTCTTCTGAGATGACCCTTGTCCTTGCTCTATTCTTTTCAAGGCTCGATCAAATCGTCTAACCAACAAGCTCAGTGGATCTTCTTCATTAACCGCAGATTTGCTTGTTTCATTCACCGTCAGAGCTAAGCTGCGTGGTTTCTTAATCCCTTCTAGTTCCAATTCATGAGCTTGCAACATACCTACCACTTCTCCGAAGGTAAGTTCTTCTGTGTTTTGAGACACACTTAGAGCTGATTTGTATGGCATGTATTTTGCTGGAAGACACCTTAGAAACTTTTTGACAAGTTTCTTGTCCTTGTATTTCTTCCCAAGGGTTGCAGCTTCTTGAGCTAGTGAACTTAGCTTAGCGCTGAAATCGGCAATAGACTCATGCTCATCCATCTTCAGATTTTCAAACCGTGAGGCCAGAAGATCTTTCCTTGAGTTCTGGACCTTTTGAGTTCCTTCAAAGTGTGTTTGTAGAATGTCCCATGCATCTTTTGCGGTTTCACAGCCTTGAATTAACTCAAAAGTCTTTTTGGAGACACTGCAATGAATTGCACTCAGAGCCTTAGAGTTGTATTTGGATTTCTTTATTTCTTCTTCCGTCCAACTCTCTTCTGGTTTGGGTGTTTCCACGCCTTTTTCGTCTTTGATCATGGGCTCCTTCCACGTCTCCATCACTGCCTTCCATGCTAATGGATTGATTCCCCTGATCTGTGACCTCATCCTTGACTTCCAAAACCCATAGTTTCCAGCATCAAGAATGATTCTTGTGCTGTTCAAGAGTTCTTGATAGCCTTCCATCTTTCTCCTCAGGATCTCACCCGAATAGATAGCTACGAGTGGTAGCTTTGATACCAAATGAAAGTGCAAGGCTATTGTAGTTTTCAGAAAGATGTAACACAACTCAAAACGATTCTGAAAACTTGCGCTTTATTAGATTGACAATATGATCTTACAAGAACACTATCTCTCAATCTAATCTCTCAAACTCAATGATCTATACTTGATCACTTGAGTTCTCACAAATTCTCTCTCTTTTAAAGCTTGCCTATACACGGCGCAAAACTCTCCCATTTATACTCAATGGGATTGCTAACCTAGTTAGCTCGAAACCACTTAAGAGATAAACCTTATCTCTTACGGCATCTTCAAGAATCCTAACAACCCTAACAACTTTAGGATCTTAGGAGATTCTTCTTATTCGCATTGGATATTTGTCTTGAATATCCTCCAAGATATATGTCCAGCTCATCACATATCTTGGGTAGTCCACCTCAGCTCCAGTACGCGGTTTCAAGTTAATCCGCTATGTCCTTGTTTGTTCTTCAAATGTTTCCCGCCTGTGTCACTTCTTGAGCTACTCCTTGACTGATACACGAAGTGACTCAACTGCATCTTCAAGGTTGTGCGTATTCTCCAGTCTGCTTTCTTATATTCGAAGTATCCACTCCGTAGAAGATGACTAGGACTGAGAGTTGACCATAGCCGTGCAAGTTTAGTATTGTTTGTAGCTCGTTCAGGCACAAAGCAGAGGTTGGATAGCTTTCCGAGACCACCAAAACTGCGAGTTTTGACTCTGTGATACATTTCTTTAGGTCAAAACCCAAAGATGAGACCCTCTCCTCCAACTTGTCATCTTTATCATCTTTGTAATAAGTTGTAATGCCTTTTTCTGACAAGGAACAGTAAAGATCTGATACAAAAGTTTTGGTGGTGTCTTCTTCTGCGCTGAAACTTAGGAAGACATCAAACTTGGGGATAGAAGATGAAGAAGAGGCAGACATTGAGCAAAGTGTATTGAGATTGTCTTTTGCTAAAGAGATGGGAGTTGCTGGAAACTCAAACGAGAAGAGACGCAGGTTGGAGTCGAGGAAAGTCACTACTTGCACATAGTAAACGTTGTTTTCAAGTTGCTGGCGACAGGATGTTATTTAATTACAAATACAGGTGAATACGACGTTGGGAGCATGGCAAAGTCCATAAAAGGTTGCTCTATTAGTCTTACTACCTTATCCTAATAGATATCAGAATGAAGGTCCCCTCCCTGTACAAGTGGTTATATTTAAATAAAGGTGAATACGACGTTTGTCGCCTTGTATAATTCATAATTGTAATGCCGTTGGGAGCATGGCAAAGTCCATAAAAGGTTGCTCTCTGAGTCTTACTACCTTATCCTAATAGATATCACAATGAAGGTCCCCTCCCTCTACAAGTCGTTATATTTAAATAAATTCCAACAACAATAAAAAGAAAAATGGTTGTTATATTCATGAATTCAGTTGCCAACCAAATTGGAACAATAATAATAATAATAATAATAATTCAAGTAACCAAGAAAGAAAAGACTAATTTTCCTTTCTTGGATAGCCTTGTTCTAATCGGCCTATGGCTTCCTCGTCAACTCGTGTCAGGAACTATGATGTGTTTCTCAGCTTTCGAGGGGAAGACACTCGGCACAACATCGTCAGCTTTTTGTATGAATCCCTTTGTCTCAAGGGAATCTATACTTTCAAAGACGATCGGAGGCTCCAGGCAGGTGAAACTATTACCGACCAACTCATCGAAGCCATAAAAACTTCGAGGTTTGCTGTTGTAGTCATCTCGAAGAACTATGCTACCTCGAGATGGTGTTTAGATGAGCTTCAGTTGATAATGGAGCTTCACGGAAAAAATCAGATTCAAGTGGTTCCCATCTTCTACGAAGTCGAACCTTCCGACGTGAAATACCAGACAGGAAGCTTCGAGGCTGCATTTCAAAAGCATGAAAATCGTGATACGGCGCCTGAGAGGGTTTCCAAATGGAAAATAGCTCTCAACGAAGTCAGTCATTTGTCAGGCTTTCATTCTAGGACGAGGTAATCTATCTTTATTTTGCTCTGCTTTATTTTGTTAACTACTTCATGATTTTTGTTTTTGTTTTCAAACATGAGCGTAAAAAAAAGAGAACAATAGCTCTCTCTTAGGGAAATCGGCTTATTCATACCTCAACATATCACCGCGGTCCCAATCGATACATGAACTTTCGACCTGTGCGAAATTATACACCAACTCGATTTTAGTTCAAATTTCATACATGTATTACGAAAATTATGCCAATTCATACATTGACCGTATTTCCGTTAGTCAAACGTTAACATATGATGACATGGCCGTTATGACGTATGACGTGTAAATCCAGTCACGCATAGTTATGCTAAACGACGTCGTTTTGAAAGCAAAAAAAAAATCTTTAAAAAAACAAATCGTACATTTTTTTTTGTTAATGTAAAATTAAAACCTCTTCTTCCTCTTTCATAACTCATTACATTTGACCAAATCTTAGCCTCCTTCGAAGAAAGTACAAAAAATGCAATTACGTAAGGGTGAGACGAAGGTTGCAAACGATGTAACAACCAATGGTCTCGTTCATCAAAGGAGCATCCGCTGGAGGAAGTGTTTTAAACCTCTTGTCCAGACTGTCATATTTTGCCCAAAGAAATGATAACGTCATATTTTTCAATTTGAGAATGGCGTTCAACAGTCTATTGAAATCTAAAATGGAAGGGAAGGGATGAAGAACAGTCTAAAATCAATTTTTGTAATCCAATCTAAGAAAACCAAGCTAAGGAATAGATGTAGTATGTGATCTATAATTATCAAAGGTTAAAGAAGGAATCGTTTCTAGGAACTCTCACATATTATTGTAATCAAAGCTAATCAATCAAAAAGCTCAATGTTAGACATTTTGTAAGCTAGTCCTGCTAACAAAAGCTCAGAAGTCAAGTTCCAGACTTCCATTAATCATCTAAAGCAAGAGCTCCAACATCTGAAAATTTGAAAAACATGAATACCATTGTCTGTGGCAGCGCAAGGCTGAAGAATGTGACCAAGATGAGACCTTTCAACGGCGACGTGAACCATAACTCCTCTATTCCTTTCCTGAGTAGTCCAATTTCACGAAATCTCGGCTCGATCACTATATCGTTCTCCACCATCATCTTCCTCATTTTACACAACTTCCTCCCCAAATCCAAATACACCAGCCGATTTCTTTAAAACCCCCCATTAACAACCACCAAAATAATCAAACTCGCACAGATTAAATTCGAAGTCAGATAAGTGCTCTCCCAGAAGTTCCGATTTCAATTGGAAACAGATACTTAGGTTTTTGAAACTGCTTTCTTAGAAACCCAATTTCTACTTCTTAATCCTCGCATTTTAACGAGATTTTTATGCTAAAGCTAACCCATTCTCTTAATTTTCACCATGAATTCTCTTAGTCGTTGCGTCGAAGTTCGAATCATGATTCACGCAATTCACAGAGACAGAGACTTTGTTTAATTTTTTTTTTTTAATCCAAATTGCAAAACGACGTCATTTAGTCTACTATACTCAAAAATAATTTTTTTTAATGAATTGACTAGATTACCACGTAATACTCCATAATTTACACGTCAAACTTCGTAACGGTCATGTCATCATATGTTAACGTTTGACTAACGGACATACGGTCAATGTAATGTATGAATTGACATAATTTTGTAACACATGTATGAAATTTGAACTAAAATCGAGTCAGTGTATAATTTCGCACAGGTCGAAAGTTCATGTATTGATTGGGACCGCGGTGATATGTTGAGATATGAATAAGCCGATTTCCCCTCTCTCTTATCTCTTTTTATTTAGTCAGAAGTCTTTCACTATTAAAAAATTAAAATAATATAATGTTAAGCTATAGAACGAATAAATAGAAACTCAGAGAAGGCAAGAAAATAATGTTTGGGAGGGTGATGCAGCTGAGGATCTAGGAATTATTTTCACTCTGATCAATATTATATTATAAATTAAATGCAAAATTACATTATATAAATTTAGTATATTATATATAATTTTGAATATTAAAATTTTATATGTAATTTAAAAATAAATAAAAACATTTAATTCTTATATATACTTTTAAGTTTAAAATTCTCTATTAGCAAATATATATATTTTTAAATAATTTATTTTTATTATAATTTAATTATTTTTACCTAAATATTATATAAAGACTTCTATATAAGTTATGTCATTAACCATTTTCTACTTAGTGTTTTGAAGATAAAATTAGTTGATAATTATTTTAGTATATGTGGAGAATGTTTAAAATATATAATACTTTATCCAAAATGATATAACAATGAAAAGAATAATTACCATTTTTTAATTTTCATTATAAAAATCAGTAAATTCTTTTAAAAAATATAGCATGATTTGCAACTTGTATATAATTCTTTTTTCACAGAAAAACAGATTACATATTGGGTATAGACACAAATACATGTTTTTTTTTGTTTTAACTGTAAGCCCATTTTATAATACCTAAATTACTGATATGGATTTGAACTAAATTTGAAATGATCAAATAGTTTGTTCATTTAGAGTAAATTGAATTTCAAATACATAAGGGTCAATACAAATTTTCAATATTAAAAATTGTTAGAAAACATTACTAATTACTAGAATCAGCTGACCCCCCCCCCCCCCCCCCCCCCCCCCCCCCGGGGGTGGCATACCATACCTGGTTGATGTATACCTTTCGTTTCCTTTGGGAGAACTAAGTTTGTTTTCATGATAGCCTGGATGAGGCAGCGATGATATCCAATACAGTTCGAAGTATCTCAAGTCAGCTGCTGGAGATGAGGCAACCCAGTGGGGTCGATTATGTTGGGATGGAGGCGCAAATGGTGAAGATGCATTTCCTTCTTCAGAATATGGGGTCTGAAAATGAAGTTCTCAAGTTAGGAATATGGGGCTATGAGACACATAAAGACAATTTAAGGAGTGAGTAAATCTTCACATCACAGAAACAAATTACACGCCCAAACGAATCGGAACAGAGCATGCTGATTTAAGTTATAGAAAAGAAAGAAAAAAAACTGGCTAGCTCAGCTGGTTGTTTCACGCCCCAGAATTGTGGCTGCAAATTGCTGTTTCAGCTAAACTAGGAACAAACCAATGACTTGTTGGCTTTTAGACATTAAATCAGACAGAGAAACAGAATTTATGAACTTGGTCACATAATAAGACCATTAGTTTACACAGCTGAGGAAGCTCAGATACAACCTAATTGGGTCTTAGGTTCGAGAAATAGCAAAACTCTATCATAAGGTGGAAACAGGAAGACGACATAGAACTGAGATCTATAACAAAATCGAGGAAGACCACCATTGCCAAGTGTCTCTATGAACGATTTTCAAGTCAATTTCCATGTCATTATTTCATAGAAGATATTAAGAAGATCTATAAGGACAAGAGCCCCTCCTACTTACAGGAAACATTCTTCTTCAAGATCCTCGGGGGTCAACGTATTGATTTTCTAAGCGATGTAGCAGGATCCCAGCAGATAAAGGCACGACTCGGACACCAAAAAGTACTTGTTGTGCTTGATGGTGTAGATAAAGCAGAGCAGGTACATGCACTGGCAAAAGAGACTAGCTGGTTTGGTCCAGGGAGCCGAATCATCATAACCACACGAGACATGGGTCTTCTCAATTCATGTGGGGTAAACAATGTACATGAGGTTAAGTGCTTGGATGATAAGGATGCCCTCCAGGTTTTTAAAAAGTTAGCTTTTGGAGGAGGACCGACTCCTGATGGATTTGAGCAACTTTTCATCAGAGCTTCTCGGCTGGCTCACGGCCTTCCCTCTGCCCTTGTAGTTTACGCATCGTATCTCAGTGAAAAAAAAACCACAAAGATGTGGGAAGCTGAATTGAATATACTTGAAGAGACTCCTCATGAAAATGTCGAGAAGATTCTAAGATATAGCTATGATGGTTTAGATAACCAAGACAAGATTGCTTTCCTTCAAGTTGCATGTCTCTTTAACGGATACCCTTTCAACCATGTCACTTCCCTTCTTGACGCTGGTCTTCCGAGGTTGAATCATTTAACTTTGAAGTCTCTCATCAGCATAACACCAGATGAATGCATAAACATGCACTTCTTGGTCGTACAAACAGGAAGGGAAATTGTGCGCCAAGAATGTGAGAGGAAACCTTTCAAACAAAGGTTCCTATGGGATTCTAACGAGATATATAAAGTCCTGGAATACGAAACGGTAAGTTGATCCCAATGATTTGTCGTAAGCCGGACTCATCTAAAAATTTGCTTCTAATTTTAACGCCTAATGACTTTGACGTTTCTATCAACAGGGTACGGACGAAATTGAAGGTGTGACACTGGAGATGTCTAAGATGCCTGATACATTATCTATGAGCAATGAAGTATTTAAAGTGATGCGTAGTATCAAGTTTCTCAAGTTCTTCCAGCAGCATTCGGGTGATATGAAGTCCAACGTGCAGCTCAGGTCAAATGATTTTTATTTTCCCCCAGATCTTAGGCTACTACATTGGGATGCCTATCCGTTGAGAACCTTGCCATCTAAGTTCCGACACTACGACCTTGTTGAAGTCAATCTACGATACAGCAACCTCGAGAGCCTTTGGGATGAGAGCGTGGTATGCTATCTTTAGAAATATGTTTGGTTCACTATATTCAAATACATCAATAATGAGTAATGACGCCACATCCGCCACAAAATCAATCTCTTTTTGTTTTCCTTGATTTATTTGTATTGTTTCAGAAGCTTCAGAGTCTACGGCGACTAGATGTAACATGCTCAAGGAATCTGAGAAAACTTCCAAACCTTTCAATCTACTTTAAGGAGTTAATCATAGAAGGCTGCTTGCTGCTACAGCAAATCCCAGAGTCTCTGGGGAGGCTAACACACCTCAACAAACTCAATGCAAGCCATTGTGTTCCCCTTCGGCATATTAGAATTTGGGTCACCGAACTTAAACTCGGATTTGGAGATATGTCATTATTTATTCCTAGAGATCTATCTATCGAGGGCCAAATAAGTGTACAATGGAAGGGCATTTACGGATGTGCAGATCACTTGTCCATTAGTAAAAAGAAAGATACACATCATGAATTGGTGCTGAGCGAAGACATAATAGGCTTACATTCACTCAACATCAAGAAATTCAGGGACATGTACAGAGAGTTCAATGGTCCTTTCACCTGTAAAAGCTTTGTAGCCTTTCCCAGTTTAACAGAGCTAAAGCTGGTCAACTTGAACATTCAAGAAATACCAGACGACATAGGTGGCTTGCTATTCCTAGAGAAACTGGACCTCAGCGGAAATGATTTCGTGTATCTACCCAAAACTTTGGGAAAAGTTCCCAAGTTGAAGTATCTCAGTCTTCATAACTGTCGCAAAATCATATCACTGCCACAACTTACTCAGGTGGAGACGCTCAGACTTTCCGACTGTGTGAGCCTACAAGAACTTCAAGAATTTGTACCCAAAAAAAAAGAACTTCAAGGTTGGACAGTGAGGGAGTACTATTTGAAACTTCAAGGTTCAGAACCGGCAGAGTACTGCTTGCTCGAGCTTTGGCTTGACAACTGCAACAATGTCCTAAACTTGTCATATCAACTGCCTCGTTTCACCAAGTTAACATATTTAGACCTCAGCAGGCATGACTTTGTGACACTGCCTCAAGGTATCAGTGAGGTTTCATCCTTGGGAACTCTCTACCTCAATAACTGCAAGAAGCTCATATCAGTGGATGGGCTTCCACTAAACGTCGAGTATCTCTATGCACACGGCTGCGATTCCCTGGAGAAGGTTTCCCTTTCCCAAAATCACTCGATCAAACACCTCGATCTTATCCATTGCCCCAGCCTGAAGCGAGAAGAACACGAGCATCTAAAGGATCTGTTTATATATGATGGACATAGTCAAGAGGTAAGCTCACTGCCATCAACCTCTTCTATTCTTTTCCAATCCATCTTTTGTGAATGTACACTCCTTTTTTTTGGTAGGGTTCAGAGCGATGTGCTTGCTTATCTGAAACTGGAGTGTCCAGTGACTCTGGTTATGAAACCAGTGAGACATCCACGAAGGTTAGCCGGGCTGGAAGGTTTTCTCGGTCCCTCCAATCAGTGTTTTTCTTTTCTTTTCTTTTATTCTTTTTTGTCTTTTTAAGATGGTAAAAAGTCCAACTCTTTCTTTCATAATCAAAGAGTGTTTGCACCCGAAACACAAAAAAGATCAACCCCTTGTACCTTTAGGCCACCAAGTCTTCGGTAAATCAGTTGATCAATTCTGTTCAGTTTGAAGGTAGATGATGATGAGTCAAAACAAAGTTTTCAACTTTTCTGCAAATGTAAATAAAAGTGAATATGATGTGCTCTCCATTTTTATTTGTTGATATGAACGAACGAACGTGCTCGCAAGCTCTTCTCCTTTTAGTTTGGGAAATATGACTTATTGACACTTTCTGAATTGCTATTATCAGTGGTAACACTTTTTCACAAGTGTCATGAAGAAAATAACATTTTTGACAGTGTAATGTCCTCGGTACACTTGTCTCTCACACTCTCCTTAAGTACTGCGCATGGATTAGTTTTTTTTTTCAAATTGATTTAACTGATTACAATTGAAAATAGAAAATAACTAATTAGAAAAAATAAAAGTAAATCTCATTTGTGATCCATCAGCTAGGAAAACCCAAACTATAAAGTCTATTTTCCCGAATAAAAGAGGAATAATTGCACCCACTATATCATTTTGGGAAAGTAATAGCAAAGATGTATCTTTCAAAAGCTTGTTTCAATTTTGTATCTTTTTTTGTCTTTTAGTTAAGTTAAAATGTCTATTTTACCTTTCCTTTTACAGTCAATTTACCAATCTAATTACTTAGTTCATCTAACTATTTACTCTTATTAATTATACATTTGCTTCTAATTTAGTTTGTTGTGAACTAGTTTTAACTTAACTAAGTAATTCAAACACATTGTACAATATGAATATATTTCGGACCTGTTTAGAATTTTTGATATATTTGCTCCCAACTCATGGATACCGAAGCTTATCCAGACGAAAATATGAAATGTGTTGTGGTTTGTGGCTCTTGGTTCGTCACCGGCGATGGAGAATGGAAATTCATCGTGGACATGGAAAGGGTCTCTCGGGTCGTCCCAATGAACATGAGCATGAAGATGAAAGAGGTCGTCGCTGCTGTTATGGCCGAGTTTGGTTTGGAATGTGCTTCGAAGTTAAAGCTCAGTTACACGCCTTCTCTTACTTTGTCCTCTGTTTGCAATGACAGCTCGCCGCCTATCATCGTCACAACAGATTTCGGGCTTTCATGTTTTCTAGATATACTGTCATCTGACCGGTCAACGAAGCTATTTTTGTCACAGGGTAAAATAGTTAGGAAAGAAGGCGACTCTGTAAAGAAAAAGGCTTCCAAGTTAGTTCACCGAGTGGGGTCCATAACTCCTAGGAATCTATTTGGTGATGCAACTTCCTCTGGTAGCAGAGACTCTCCTGTCATGCTCGACGATGACACTGTTGAAGCGCTTGACTTGATGTTTCGTTCATGTTCACCTCCAGTCAAACGTTCTGATGGATTAATAGTTCCATGTGTAAGGCCATTCGTTAAACAAGAATTTGTTGATAAGGTTTCAAATTCTCGAAACGATTCACCGGTTCAATGTGGTAAGGTCATTTCTTGTTTTCTGATAACTTCGATCCCGATAAAATTCCCACTTTAACAACTTTATTTGTCTTCGGTTTCAGAGTATCCATCCAACGCTGATTTAACGGACAGAAGTGAGAAACGTTTGGGAAACAACAGGCCACCATTCAGCTTTGAATTTTTGGACAACGATAGTCAAGAAGATGGCCTCCTCAACGAGAATATAATAACAAAAGCGCTACCAAACATTCCACCTAGCGACGATTTAGTGGATATAGAAGTTAATTACGTTTCGGGTATGAAAGAGAATGTCTCCAATGACTGCGGGAGAAATAAAATAATGCTCCCCAACCCCCCAAATCCCACTGCATTAGTGGATAGTTCTGTTGAGCACGCTCCAGACAAGAGGGACCCATTCAGTTTCAATTTGTTAGATAGCCAAGAAGATGTATCCACCGATATCGCAACTGTTAATCACCCGGTGCCTGACCATTCTGATATGGTAGTAGGAGGTGAAGAAGATAACTGTACGCCTGATAGTGATGATTATGGATCGTCAGACGAGGTACCAGTGGATGTTGGCAATGTGGATCGTGAGTTTTGGTCCAACCTCATCGATGATGAGTATGGAGGCTCCAACGCCCTGGATGTGATGTCTGAAATCTCCGTTGGAATAGGTAATACATCGAAACGTAAGGCTGTTGAATCCCGTCCTGTACAGCAAGAATACATGTTTAGGTGGCGCGGTACTGAATCTGGTGGCACTTCATACCCTACCGACGAAGAACCAGCTGATATCCCGCCATTGGTGGATGACAACAGTTATCAACGAGATCCCGTCCCTGACTTAGATTTAGACTCAATGGGTGATGATCTTTACAAGGGTAAACTATTCAAGAGCAAAGACGATTGTTTGGTATGGTTAGCAATCCATGCCATAAGGAACAAGTTTCATTACATAAAACCTGTGTCCACTCTTCACAAGGTTGTTATCCATTGCCCGGATAATAGTTGCAACTGGCGTGTTATGGTTCATGAGTCGAAGGACACATGCTTTTGGGAGGTACGCAAGGCAGAGTTACATCACTCTTGCTGTACTGATACTAGGAATAAGTACCGGAAACTTGGGACGACAAAGGTCATTGCCACTGTTTTCAAAGATAAATATTCAGATCCCGCATCTGGTCCGAAACCGACTGGACTCAAAGCCTTATTGATGAAGGAACTGCGTATCGATTCATCTTATAACAAGTGTTGGCGCGCACAGTCGAAGGCAATCATGATGCTACGAGGTACAGATGATGGATCGTATAGGAAGTTGCCAGAGTTTTTACATATGCTAAAACTCGCTAACCCTGGCACGATTGCTGATCTCGAAACCGAGGTAGATGCATTAGGCTGCGAGCGGTTCCTCTATCTGTTCTTAGCATTTGGCGCATCCATTAAAGGTTTTGCGAAGGTTCGCAGAATGATTATAGTGGATGGTACACATTTGAGTGGTAGATACGGGGGGGGGGGGGGGTTCTGCTTACTGCAAGTGAACAAGATGCAAATTTCCAAGTCTTTCCACTGGCGTTCTGTATCGTGGACAAAGAGAATGAGGAGTCCTGGACGTATTTCTTTTTCAAGCTTGAAAAGATTATTGCTGACAGCCCCACATTAACCTTTATCTCTGACAGATGCCAGTCAATATACAAAGCAAAAGGTAGGATTTTCCCGCGATCTCACTATGGAGCATGTCTTGAGCACGTCAAAAGGAATGTTAAAGCAAGGTTTAAATCTGGAGGTCTCGCGCAACTGGTCAATTTGGCTGGGAATTCATACAGAATTGGTACCTACCGTGAAACGTACAATCGTATACGCAACAACAATGCAGAATGCGCAAAGTATCTTGACAATATAGGCGTTGGACACTGGACCAGAGCATATTTCAAAGGTGAACGTTACAATCTTATGACAAGCAATATAGCCGAGACATTGAACAAAGCTCTACTTGATGGTAGGAGCGAACCTATTGTAGATCTTGTCAAGTGTATACGGTCTATGTTTACTAGGTGGTTCAGTTGTAGACGAAAGAAATCAGCGGCACACAAAGAAGAAGTTTCCATCGAGGTTGATAAGCTAATGGATGAACATATGCAGTCAGTCCACGGTTCTAAGATAGCTAGTGTTACGAACTGGAATTTCGAAATTGTCGGCCAGTTTGGGGGGGAATCGTTTCATGTTCTTCTGGAGGACAAGCGATTCCCATGCAGGTTATTTGACAAGCTTAAAATCCCATGCGGCCACGCCTTAATAGCCGCGGACAGTCATGACATATCCTACGCGTATCTATGCGATTCTCATTATAAGACATCCACTTGGAGGGCGACTTATGAAGGAGTGGTCAACCCAGGTGGGAATCCTAACGACATCGATATACCGGCTGATGTTCGCAACCGATACCTTTATCCACCAGACGTTAACAGACCCTCTGGTAGACCTAAGGAAGGAAGGTATCCATCCATCGGTGAATCCCAGGCAATACCCTTACCCTTTGATGTTTATATACATTTACTCTTTATAATTTGATAATTTTCTCATTTTTATCTCTGCAATATTGTATTCAGAAGGAGAAAACCCCTCGATCAACCCCAAATCGATGTTCCAAATGCGGAGGAGTTAATCACAACCGTGCTACTTGCAAAACCTAATAACAAACTCTTTATAACGAGCCATGTATTTTGTTTGATTAAGAATGGCTACTTAAAACGCTCTTCATCTTGGATGGCACCTTTTATTGTTTAGCTGTCCATCATTTTCGATGGATACCTGTTGCATTACTTTGTTTTGATTTGACTTGATGTTGACTATTTTTGAAACTATTGATGTGGGTTTTGTTTTCCCCCATAAAGCTACTACTACGATTTACTAAGCAGGCGGCCAAAACTTTTTCTTTTGACCGAAATCTAAGTATATTAAACTTAGCTTCAACTATACTTGATTTACCCATACTTACTTACTTCTTTCGGTTCACTTCAAATTATCCATTTAACATACCTGTCGTGGATGGTTCTTTTTATTTAATTTTCGTAGCTACATCACTTTCCTTATATATTGAACATGTTTCAGAATACTTTGGACCTCCTACCACACGAGTTATACCACTGAGACCCCCTGTTACGTATTAACAACTTTTCACAAAATGAGTTTCGCTTCTGTTTCTACTGTTCCCACTTCTGATGAACCATTACCCTGCAGATCGGTAGGCATCGCAGCCCCAACCATGTGTTGGTGTGGGGAACGCATTGAAGTAGGATATGCTAGAAATCGTGCTAACCTTCATCGAAGGTAGTTCAAATGCCCACAAGCTAGCCGGGTTAGCTCAGAATAAGATTTCTCTTCTATTCTACTCAATTATTTTCCCATCCTTTCTTTAGAAATCCACTTTCATTTTTCTTAACAGTTCCCAATCGAAGGTCATTTTCGCGATTGGGTTGACGACGCGATTATGAAAGAGGTAGACAGGGTTTCAAAGGATTTCAAGAAAATACAACAGGACGTTAGTCTTTTACAAAATTGGTCAAACGAAGTTCGAGACGAATTAGCGTTCAAAATTGCTAGAAAGATCTCCGTCAAGGTCGCAAAGAACAACAACTCTTTTCCTACAAAGAAGCATGTGGAGGAAAAGATGACCAGGTTGTGTTTTATATGGGTTACCGCAGTGTCTTCTTGTGCAGTTGTTTGGGCTTTTGCCCAGTTGAAGGAGCACCTATATCCCGGCTGATTGTAGTGATTTTATAATAAGCGAGGATTCGACGCCAGTAGCTTTTTGTTGTACACTTTGCCATCTTCTATACCCCCTACCTTATTCAATCAACTTAAACTCATTTTCTTCGTTTTGTCTTTCTTTTGCCACTTTTCGTTATGTAATTGAGCTGGATACACTCTTTATCATATTTAACGCACAAAAATGGATACAAATCTGAACTAGTTGTTAAAAACTACAACTACATATATGGATACTCAAGTTCTATTTCAACTTTTTTCTATGTCCATGGATACTCAAGTTATATTTGACCTTCTATATATGGCCATGGATACTCACTCACTGTATTATCAAATAGGGCTCATATTTTATACCCATTAAGTTGTTTAAATTGTCATTTTCCCTATTTACTTATATTTCGTTTATGTACTCCTACACTGTTTTGCTTGTCATAATCATTTAATGAGTTGTTTTAGTATTATTTTAAGGTCTAAAGCAATATATAAATATGTTATGTCTGCTCACATACCCATCTGTCCACACTTGCCCTTCGCATTACCCAAGATGAGCTCAATGAACCCCTCCCCTTTCATCGTTCCCTCTCCGACTCTACTCGACTTGCCAGCTGCATTAAGGAGGTCTATACTTGCAATAAATGCTAGTGAGAACATACTCGAGCATTTCAAAATCCGAGCTGTCTGCAAGACACTTCGCGACGATGCTGATCACATGGATACCTTGTTTGAGGTTGACCTTATCAAGACGCACCACGATTATCAAGGGATACTCCATCTTGAACGCGCATGTCTAGATGCGAAGAATCCAACCGCAATTTTTTTGAAAGCGATATCGGATTTTTTGTACACAGATGGAAGAGCTAATGCCTTTGCACGCCTTAAGCAATGCGCGGTCCTGGGAATCAAGCCCGCCTTATATTGTTACGAAGTCATACGCCGTTCCATCTTTCCTGAGCTGGATTCAGGTTCAACGATTCCTTTTCTTTCTCGTTTTGCTATCCGTAACCTTAGAAAGCATGTCCGCAAATTTCAGCGCATAACTTGGCCCATGAACATCTCCGCGCATCTAACCGCGATATCTGACTCTACTAACCATGGTAGAATTGCATCATGCCCGTGCTCTGTCCATCGCTATTGGCTTGACTTTCTAGACGAAAAAGTTAAAGGTCTCGGTATGTGCGACCTCTGCTTTTGGTCTATTGAAACTTCTGTTTTCTTCCGTGTAATCCCGGGTACTTTTTTCAAATGGGTGGACCTCATTGACTGGGAAGCAAATGCCGAACTATATGAAGCACCCGCCCTAAACGACGCTGTTGTTTGGGCCGCTTTTGTTGATGGTGTTGTTGATCATGAGCAAGGCGCCGCCGTGTTGGTCGGCGTTAATGGGCAAATCACCATTCCTGCGGTTCAGGGCGTTTAGATATAACCGTTTTTAACGCTTTCTTAGTTATTCGCGAACAGTATTGTAACTTTTTGTTATTCTATCCATTCATCTATGGTGGATATGTAGACCCTTTAGTATTGTAACTTTTTGTTATTCTATCCATTCATCTATGGTGGATATGTAAACCATTCTTCTTCTTGTCCTATCAATTATATCATTAGTTTAGTATCAATTGTACCCAAAAAAACGTTATAATTATCAATCTGTCATTACTTTAGGTTGTTTTGGCATTTTAATAATAAAATTTGTACTTTACTATCCATTTTAAAACTTATCTTTCCTATTTATCCATCCATTGAAACAGACTAGCCACTACCTCCCCCATATATTTAATAACATTGGTCAATCTCACAACTTTTTCATTATGATTGTCATTCCGGTGTTTACTTGGGAAATCGGGGACTTAAACACTCTTCATTAATTAATGTCTACTTTATGTGTCAGCATGTCTGCGTCATTTCTTTTCAGCCACTTAACTTGTCTAATCATAGCTTTTGTACTCAACCCAATACCAACGAAGGATAGTAATTAGTTAAATCGCTTTACTGTTTACAAACAGTAAACCAGTCTCCACCTTTCTAGTTACACGCCAATTTGTCTACAGTTAGTTTATATCAACGACTGACTATATTGGTTATTGTTACACAATCCATTTTACGTCCATTTACAACAAGGTATTACCCCAAAACTAATGTTATGCCTTTCTCTTCTCGACTTTTATATCCATTATCATGGATACACATCATTATCATTAAATATATTACATGGATAATACTTACGACATCTTCCAAATTTTAATGAATAAGAAATAGAAGAAACAGTTCTCGCACCTATCCCCACTATTCTCACCCATCATCGTGTGAACCCACCAACAATCATCCAAATCGCTGCAGCTCCAAGAATCATGCCAACTGTCAACTTCTTTTGGCATAACCGCACGCACGTGGTACACCAGCATCTCACCAATAGCCATTGCCTCATCATATGATCGTTTAGATCTGAAAACCTTATACTCAGCGTTGCAGCTTCTACCTGCGCACCAATTAAGAATAATATACATTAGCTCCGCATGGGGATACGCTTCCCTCACCCCATGTAAAATTGCTATAGCTTTCTCTAGATCGCCCAAATTGAATGCAGTGCGCAGACTTTCGGTGTACATCGCAAACGGATTTTTGTGCTCTACGCACTTCCTGTAGAATTTGTAATACCACGATAAATCTTCGTCTGCAAACCAAGTGAAGTCATGCCGCCTGTCCAGTCGGACTCATGAATACACCTCCGGTGAACAAACCGCATTCAAGCCCTCAGGGCCTGCCTTAAGTAGATCCGTACAAGCATCAACGCCATCTTCTGCGACCCTAGCTGCGATTTCGGCTAGTAGCGAACTTGGTAACCACATTGCTTGTTTTTACTCTCGGCTAATGCCTACTTTTGGACCTTCTTTGTTTTTGTTTTTTAACTACAACTCTATCTTCTCTCCTTCTCTTTTAAGTTAATGTCTCTTTCCTTTAGTCAAATCCTATTTCTTTCGCTTTGACCAGTTTCGTCATTAAGTTTGAACTATCTACATGGATAGACGTATTCTCTATTTCACTATCCGTGTATAAGACAATTAACATCCTTTTTACCCATCTATCCATCCAATTAGTACTTGTTAAATAGAAACACTGTACCCAATCTTTTTAACGTTCACTTTATCTTTATTTTTGTTTTCACAGTCCAACATTTCTATTCTTGCTATAAGTAGTCTACCCAAAGAAGAAAATCACCACTCAACCTACTCCGTTTCCCCATCTTTTGGTTTCCTTCTTACAGTATGAGTGATACAGCTAACAAAATTAGCTACAAATGGGGACAGCCTGTCTCTATAAGGCCAATTATTCAAACCACTCATCAATTAGGTATTCCTACGATCTGCGATTGCAAGGCTTCCTTGTTCCTAACGACCTCTACATTACCTGAGAGTAAAGTAAGGCGCCTCTATACATGTCTTTACGATCTATCGGATGTATAACTTTTTACTAAATTACATAGTGCTAATGCATTTCTATATTTTCTTTTTACCCATTATCAATTCGTAGGGTCCAGGTCATGGATGTGCATTCAAAAAGTGGTGGGACGACGCAGTTACTGAAGAAATTGAAAAGCTTAAAGTTGAGGCTCTCCTGAAAGAAGAATCAAACAAGTCTCAAATGGCAGGTTTAATTGATAGGGTCGACTTTCTCCTTTCAAAGATTGAAGACCTTGAAACCAAACTAACAGATATGAGTCATTTACTCTACTGACTTTTAAAGTTATCTACTTCTTCGATTTCCGATTCCACATATATTGCTGTGTCTATCTATGCTTTAGAATCTGCTTCTGTATCCATGTATAATATAACAAACTGCAGATTTTATTTCAATCTAATCTTATCTATTAGTAAATGAATATCATTAAAACATATCCCCTTTACACATCCAACTACGTGAATTATTTATCCCAAACTTAATGCGGCCTCAAATTCACGAATTATTTTTTATCGCTTAATGTTTATTGGCAATCTCAATTACCATCCATTCTCACTTATTCTCTTCCATTCATAGATGTTACTCGATATAAGACATGGTATTCCCCTAAGTATCCATCAGTTAACCAGTTTATATTCAACAATCACCTATCCATATGTCTTTCCCTTTAGCTATAATACCTATACATAATATGAGCAATATAATTAAATAAAATTGAAACGTGTTTTAAAATAAAATTGAGCAATATGAGCAATATAAAATGGATACGTGTTTGTCTTACGGAATTTATATTCACGTTGGAAACTGAAACGTGGCCACCTTCTGGCTTCCATGAAAACAATATTTGTCTATCCATCTTTCGCAGCCCCATGTCTCTCCATCAGTTAACCAGTTTATATTTAACAATCACCTATCCATATGTCTTTCCCTTTAGCTATAATACCTATACATAATATGAGCAATATAATAAAATAAAATTAATTTTCAATTTTACTTGTTTTGCAATTCGGATTCCGCGTCCAATCAAATTAACAGTTTTATGGATACGTGTTTGTCTTACGGAATTTATATTCACGTTGGAAACTGAAACGTGGCGACCTTCTGGCATCCATAAAAACAATATTTCTCTACGCATTCACTCTCTCCATAGTCCCAAATCTGTTCATTCAGAATGACTTGTGCTAACCTTCTAAACCTGCCGCCCGAAGTAAGAAGAATAATCCTTGCGAAGAATGCAAGTGATCATATTCGAGAACACTTCAAAATCCGCGCTGTCTGCAAAACTCTTTCTCAAGACGCCGATCACGTGGATACTATTTCTCGAATTAACCTTATCCAGGAGGGCCAATCCGAAGGAGACCAAAGAGGCATCACGCTTTTGTACAATGCTTGCTTGGATGCCAAAAACGTATCTGCTTTGTTTTTGAAGGGAATTTCCGACTTCATGTACACATACGATGGAAGATTAGAAGCTTTTCAAAAGATTAAATCTTCTGCCATCGCCGGTTGCAAATCCGCCATGTATTGTTTCGAAGTCATCCGGCGATCTATTTACCCATCCTTTGACTCAGGTTCGACTATCCCATTTCTTTCCCGTTCCGCTATCCGTGCTCTTAGGAAGGACGTTAGGAAATTCGAGCGCTACTCCTGGCCTATCGGAATAGCCGTCGACCTCGCTCTCATAAGGGATGAAACTGATGTTGGAAGTTTAAGATCATGCCCTTGCTCCGTTTTTAATTATTGGCTTAGTATCACCGCCGAGGATATCAAAGGTTGCGGCATGTGCAATGCTTGTTTTTGGACTATCGAGCAAACTGTTTTCTTCCAAATAATCCCGCAGACTTTTCTTGAATGGCCTGTGCTACCCCCTAATCCCCTCGACGGTGTTTGGCCTGATTTTGAGTAAAACGTTGGTGGTTGGGGTCATGATGACAACGGAGGCGGTTTGGGCCAGGTCGTAGTGCACAATGGTGGGGGACAAAACCACGGTCATGAAAACGGCGGACAGGAAAACGCAGGCGGCTGGGAAGGCGGTGGCGGTTGGGCCAACGTCGCAATGTAAAACGCGTCTGTTTATGCCGTTTCACACAATTAAAATTTTATATTTTGTTATTATTTTGCGTAAACATGTTTAATATTATTTATAACTATGACTTACTTTTCTGTTACATTATCCACCAATACATCAAACTATCCATCCAGTATTAATTTAGCCTTCCCTCTATCCACTAAACTTTTGAAATGCCTATAAATCTTACAAAATATATTCATGTACATATACCCATTTTAACTTGTCTCAAATCCCCAACTTTAAACCCCTCAACCCAGCTTCTCGAGACGCTGACCCTTCAAACCGTCATCATTTCTGTGTCTCGTCAAATCACTTTTACGACTTCCAAGACGTCATTATAACTGACTCCAATTTTATAATATACTTTCTCGCCATTGCCGCCAATCTTATCGACCAGTGTATTATTAGATCAATCAAATCATCTCACGTCTACCTCACGAAACTATCCATGAATCTGTACTTTTTCTTTGTCTTTCATTTTACCTTTTTTGCAAATGAAAAAAATAAAATCAAATACCTACGTTAATATCACAGGCCTCGAGGCTACAACATTTACCCCCGTCATTATTACCCTCTATTACAGTCAATAACAAGGAAACCAATAAATTACTTCTTTCTTTAATAAATCAAAACTCTCGGCGTATAATCTTCCCCGAATATGGATACGTTGCTCTTATTACCCTCCACGCTATCCATTTGTTTTACTCTACATTATCCCCTATTTTCATATATTATATTCCCATCCATTATTTACATACAAATAATAATATCAACAACGTTATAAACTCAACATGCTGTCTATCAACGCACTTTCTAGGTTCAAACATGTAAGATGCTAGCCACATAGCTTTCTTAGATATATCCACTCATTAATATTCCTCTCAGTTATTAACTATCTATATCGTCCCTATATCTATTTCATTTATCATTTTAAGTCCAACGTCAATTCATACCTTCAGCAATATCGCTATCCGTCCTAATTTGCATATTTACCATTTCATAAATATTGCTAAGTATGAATCCATAGACTAACTTCATATCACCTGTCCACCCACACTTATCTTCAATTTGTCTATCCACCCATATTCGAATTCATACCTATCAAAATAGCAACACGTAATTTATGTTATCACACATAAACCAAATACTCCAAGTTCGGAAAGACAAACATTTCCTCACGTCTCAAACACATAACTCACAATCCATGAATGTTACAAATCACACAGAATAGATAAAAGTTCATTCGTAAATTTGTGGTACTATCCACTTCTTATATATCTCCATGGCATACTCCTGCCTAAACTGGTCCACAAATTCATCTGTCATCGCTTCTATTCCATCTGATCTAGCTAGGGCATTCAGCTCAAGAAACTTCATTGTAACAGGTCCGCAATCACCTACTCGATCATTCGTGTACACTGTCTTTAACCGACTCCATGAATAAGGCGGTAAATTCCCTTTCAGTTCCTGTTTTCCCGGCTTCGTTTTCTCCCTTGGCTTCATACTGTTACTCTCTGGGTCGAGCTTGAAGAATGCCTCCACAATGTAAGGAATCATTTCAACAATTGGCGCAATGTTTGTAGCAGCTTTGGCACCACTGTTATGGATTGGCAACGGGTCTAGTAGTTCAACGGTCTCTAAATCTAAATTAATAACAACCCCAACCCAGTGATCGCCGTCCCAATTCATGGGAACGTAAGCTGTTGAGACATCTTCAAACCACCTTGCCTTTGCCCGGCCGTGCGTCCACTCCCCGTATACATACTCCTTCATGCGTTCGTCCCAATGGTACTCTCGCGGTTTTTTTGACTTCATAAAGCTCCTATGTCGCCCTTGCAAATGGTTGGAAAACCAAGGTGGAAGGAACACCACCCTCTCTATTGCGAAGTACCTAGCATGTTTCAAGTATATGTATTCTGCAAGTACCTGCATATGCTGAAGTACCCAGATACCATACATGTTACTCTTCTATTCCATTATATTTAACAAACTTTCAAAATACTTACTGTTGTGTTCCAAAATTTCTTCGGCTCAGCAATGTCAAGCAAGAATTGGTTATTGATAGCCACCTCCCCAAACATCAAGTTCTTCAGATCGTATTTCCTACAAATTGCACGGCATGTAAGTACATCTATCATACTATCCTCTTCTATAAGCACAGTTATTTATTACCTCGTTGGGAATAGTTTCAGCGTTTCTTCCCAGGCGTCCTTGTGGTCAAAATACATATCTTCACTTTCCCTTAACCCTACAAATACCCGAGCTAGCTCAATCTCATCATTCGATGGACTTTCTTTAACACGCTTTGGTGGGGGAGAAGAATCGCTTAGCTCAACCGGTTCTTCAGTCCTTCCACTCAATATTTTCATTTTCCCCGCCTTCTTTTTGCGGCCGTGGTTCTTATTTTTAGGCTTGTTCCTTGTTAAGCTAACTCCTTCATTAAAGGGTACACCTACTGTTTCCTGTCACACACATAAATTAATTTCTTTACTTTGTAGTCCAAATTTTTTATAAACATTTACTAAACTACCTTCGCTGGTTCCTTTGTCGTCTGTCCATCTACCTTTTTGTTCTCCTTACAGGAACTGTCCACCTTGCCTTCCATGGGTATCTCCTCATCTTTTTGTTCACAAACAACTTCAGACTCTCTTCCCGTTGCCTGTTCTTCATCACACACAGACTTCGGTCCATCTATCATTCTTCCGAGATCGCAGCAGATGGATACTCCCTCCTAATTTCCTTCAACATGAGTCCCTGGATCGCTCTGCCCAAAAAAATTACACTAACCTTGTTATTCCCTTTAATAAGGACATTTATACAAAAGCTTATCTTCAACAGCCTCTATTAAGCGTTACAAACCTCCATCGCAGTACACACTTGATCGTCAGTGGATACTTTCTTACTATCTTTCTCCAGTTCTCCATCTCCCGCGGAATCCTGACTTAATGAACTCTCAATTTGGCTTTGCATCTGTCCATTTGTTTGTTAAAGCCCGGCAGCAGCATTATCACTTTTGTTTCCAATGGATGCACCGTCAATTATTTCTTCACGCTCTTCTCTATTAACCTGCCAAACATCCATACAAAACTTATATCTACCAAATCTAGCAAAATGGATAATACTCCAATTAATCCAAGGTTTCAAATGTATCCATAAAGGTAGTACACACTTCACTATCCATCGATACTCTCTCGCCAGCTAACTCCTCTTGTCCTTCTTCGTCATTGTCCCTGGAAATATCCACTGCGATTTCCATGCGTATGTCATCAGATTTTGTTTGCAATGGAAGCTCCGAGTCCTTCTGTACCTTAAAGCATGCGAACGTATCCATAAATATCTATCTACTTAAAGCATGCAATCGTCTCCATAATTACCTGATGCTGAATGACTTCCCTTTCTTCTGTATCACAAATTTCACTCTTGGCCAACACATCGCCTTCATATCCCTCCACAGGGCTGCCTGTTTTGGACTCGCCATGCTAAATCCCAAAGATTTAAGACCACCGCAAAGTAAACATTATGTACAATTAGTCAAATACCATAACTTATTGATGCAAACTCAGCATATCAGCATATCACCTGGTTTGATGGATTCAACATAGCACTGTTTACAACCCCACCTTTTCCTAGGTTTTCTAAACTTTGAGCTGCATACAAAACATCTTTCGAGTGCTTTTCCTCCTCCCCATCTTTGATCATTCCCATATGCTGCATCGCCCTACCAACAATTGATTCATCCCTTGTTTTACAAGGATCAATTGTGTCATCCAGCTGAGTACAAAAGTTGCCAATGTTAAATTCAGATCCCAGATTTTCTTGATCGAAAAAAGTTTCATCAACACTGTTGATAACTTGAGAAATAATAGAATTCACATTATCCCGATTAGTGCCCTCGTCTGTCGCATGACTTCCAACACCTTGATCACCAACTCCAGTATTAACATTCTCCGCCCCTTTGGAATTACATTTATCCTTCTTCCCCTTTTCTCTTTCACCTAAGAAAATTCTCTTCATCCCTGTCAACGTACACTTCTGGCCTGGGCTGTTCAGACGTTTGATTCCACGCAACCTACAATCCTTTGACGTCTTTCTTCGCTTCAACCACGCCACCTCTTTTTCCAAATTCTCGATTTTCTTCTCCACCCAACTCTTGAATTTATCATCACCAACAGAACTTGTCTCTGTTATACTTCCATATTCAATAGCAAGTAACGGTAGCTTTCTCTTCTTGTTCTCCCCAACAGTCTTTGATACGTGTTCAATGCCATCTTCAATAGCGACTAATGAAGGTTTTTTTTTTGTTCTCTACAATAGCCTTTCGGACGTATTTAATGAGCTTCTGCGAAGAATCTCCCCCAGGCCACTCCTCCTTCTTAAAGTTGTGATCACTATCCACCAGATTTTCAAGATACACCAACTTCTTATCTTTAATCTCGTCTATCCACTCCCCCCAGCCCTCTCCAAATGGTCCCATTGGTTTTAAATACGGTACCACTTTTACCTGTACATAGAAAAATACCACATCTGTATGGATACACAGATTTGTTTTAATATTCACAATACGGAACTACACATACCTCAGATCCAAACTCTACGTCTATTACAGTCTCACTACTAATCCAGTTGTTTTTCGGGATCCTTTCGAAAGAAGTATCCATGAAGCTCATAGTTGATTCATGGTCAGGCATCCTCTCCAAGAATCCGGGAATACATCGGAAAACTAGAAGTTGGAATGCAAGCGGGAATCCATAGACGACCTTTGTTTGCTGCTGCAGCTGAGTTCTGAATGTTTTAACCGGATCTTCACCAATTTTTCCCGTTCTCGGGCCAGGTTTCATTGAATTAATTGTTTTAAGAAACGACACTCTTCCCCATGGATAGCTCAAAAAATTATCAACATCGCTAAGCATCTCAACAAACTCCGGCGTTGCTTTTGCAACCTGGTTGCTACAAATAAGCACTCCATCAACAATACATATCAGCGCAAGCTTCAACCTTTTTGTTCCATCCATGTCTCCATCCTCAAGCATTTGAAGTATGTCTGAAATCTTAACCCCTTGGTCCCCCTTCTTCATGGTCTTACTCATCTGTCCAAATAAATCTTCCCATTCCGAAGTACTTCTCACCACCACTATACTCCGATCTTCTGTGTCTTCTTCTTCCGGGAACTCGCAACAATTCAAGCCTGTTATCATTCCAAACTCAACTAATGAGAATCGCAGTGGTTGCCCTGCAAAAACTGTACTCAACTCGTACTTCTTTTTCGTAATTAGTTGTCTCCCCAGTAGCCCATGTATCAATTTCCCTGAAATTGAACACTGCTTTACCGGGAGCCTAAACAAATCTCCAAAACTAGAATCCCGTAATCTCTCCCACTCCGGCGTATCCTTCAATAGCTGCCAAACTTTGTTTAGTATCTCCGGTTTGGAGTATATATTCAGTCTACCATCTGGATATCGATCTGTTTTGTACAATCTGCTCGGTAGTTCTTTGTCCACCATTGCCTGAAAAATACAAAATCAATCGCATGAGTTTCATTCTCAGATTGGGGGTCGAAACAAAATTGGTTATTTCTAATCGTGTCAAGCTTACCTTACTGTTGATGTAGAAGAGAGAAGATCGAAAGAGACCAGCTTTTTTTTTCCCTTTTTGTTTTAGCCCTAAATTAAAAGCCTCTGATCAATTATTAAATTACCCCAACTATAAAATTTCTAGTTAGCAATTGAGTAATTGCTCAGGTCATTTAGTCTTAAGGGCATTTTTAACTTTTCATTGTCTCTCTCATCACAAAAAGATACACAATTGAACAAACATTTAAGAAGATACCAATTTGCAAGAAAAAGATATAAAAGATACACTCAGTGCAATTCACCCAATAAAAGATGAGTCATTTAGGAGTGAATTGCAAGATTAATTGCACCTAGTGTATCTTTTTTAAACAATAATTGCAAAATTGTATCTTTTGTGAATAGTGTGTGCTTTTTTTTTTATTTTTTTTTTGTATTTTAGTGATGTACAAAGACAAAAACACCCTTATAACAAAAGGACTCTCTTTGATTGATGCTAGGTCCCACTTATATATATATATATATATATATATTTTTTTTTTAAATCCCACGCATGAACAGTGCACCCGAATGAACAATGTCCATAACATGTTGTTTTCTGAATGGATAGTAGAAACATCAAACTTTTGTATCCACATATCACAATAATTTAAACTTGTAGATTAACAATGTCCATAAAATGTTGCTTTTTCGATGGACAGTTGAACCAACATACTTTTTGTGTCCACGGATCACAATAAAGTTAACTTTTTGGATAAACAGTGTCCATAAAATGTTGTTTTTTCGATGGATAGTGAAACCAACATACTTTTGAGTCCACGGATCACAATAATGTGATTTTTTCGGATAAACAATGACCATAAAATATTGTTTTCCGATGGACAGTGGAACCAACATACTTTTTTGTCCACGGATCACAATAATGTGAACTTTTTGGATAAACATTGTCCATAAAAATGTTTATTTTTGGATGGACAGTGGAACCAACATACGTTTATGTCCACGGATCACAATAATGTGAACTCTTGACCACTTATTTGTCCATCAGAAGCGTTCGTTATGTGATATAATCATGGTAGTGTGCACGAATAATCGACATCGTCCACCTAAGCCTCAACATCGTCCACCTAAGCTTTTAAAATTGTGTTTACCAGTACATTGGGAAAACGGCCAAAACCTACCCGATGTATAACCATATGTTCAACTTATAAATAAAGTATACTACCGTGCAAATCAATACCTCAACTTTCAAAAATTCAAATAACATACACTATGTTTGTTTTTTTTGGCAAATGCATACATTTTCTAACACGTGGTTAACGGTCCGTTAACTCCCGCTGACGTGGATGCCACATATTAAACGACTTATTTTTTTAGTAAACTTCATGTATAAATTGATTATTTAGTTATTGTTTGGGTATATTTTGGCCGTTTTCTTTTGCCAAGATTAAAACTACAATTTTATACCTAGAAAATATAACAAAACATTGAATTCTAAAAATAAATATATTTGATTATAACAAATATCTAATTTGAACAATATACATACAATAATAATAATAATAATAAATTACATAATATATTGACACAAGAAAATGGCCAAATTATATATATCAAATAATAGATAATTTTGTGTGGAACCCAATTATATATATATCACATTTTAGAAACAACAATTAAGAAATAAATTCTTCTTTTCAAAATATTTTTAAAAATAGATAATTTTGTGTGGAACCTAATTATATATATCAAATTTGAGAAACAACAATTAAGAAATAAACTCTTCTTTTCAAAATGTTTTTAAAATAGATAATTTATGTGGAACCCAATTATATATATATATATATATATATATATATATATATATAATTGGGTTCCACATAAAATTATCTATTTTAAAGACATTTTGAAAAGAAGAGTTTATTTCTTAAAAAAATCGACATCAACAATATAATTGCATATAAATATATTATGTAATTTATTATTATTATTATTATTGTATTTATATTGTTCAAATTAGATATTTGTTATAATAAAATATATTTATTTTTAAAATTCAATGTTTTGTTATATTTTCTAGGTATAAAATTGTAGTTTTACTCTTGACAAAAGAAAACGGCCAAAATATACCCAAACAATAACTAAATAATCAATTTATACATGAAGTTTACTAAAAAAAAACAAGTCGTTTAATATGTGGCATCCACGTCAGCGGGAGTTAACGGACCGTTAGCCACGTGTCAGAAAATGTATGCATTTGCTAAAAAAACAAACATAGTGTATGTTATTTGAATTTTTGAAAGTTGAGGTATTGATTTGCACGGTAATATACTTCATGTATAAGTTGAACATATGGTTATACTTCGGATAGATTTTGGCCGTTTTCCCCCAGTACATTTCACGATTATGTAAACTCTTGGCCACCTTCTGTCCATAAGACCGTCTAGTATGTGAGAAGATCATGGCAGTGTCTACGAATAGTCGATATTGTCTGCCATATCCGTAGAAAGCATTTAACATGCGATGTTTATTTTGTGTGGTTAAGAATCATAATGTGAACTCTTGACCACCTATTGTCCATCAAAGCGTTTATTATGTGATATAATCATGGTAGTGTCCACGAATAATCGACATCGTCTGCCTGAGCTTTTAAAATTGCGTTTACGAGTTACATTTCACGATCATATAAACTCTTGGTCGCCTTCTGTCCATCAGACTCGTCTAGTATGTGAGGAGATCGTGATAGTGTCTACGAATAGTCGATATTGTCCGCCATATCCATATAAAGCATTTAACATGTGGTGTTTATTTGTGTGGTTAGGAATCATAAAAAACTTTGTTTCTAGTGGATAACGTACTTGGTTCAATAGTTCAGATGATTGTGAATCCGTGGACACAAGGGTTTGTTGCGCCCACCATCCACCCAAAAAGAAATATTTCCCTTGTCCGCTTTTTATCCACATGAAGCGCATAGATGGATAGTGTAGACGAGCTGTCCACGTGGATGTATATTGTGGACAGCTAGTCTAGACTATCCACTCGAAACTTCTGAATTAACTCCGTTTTTTTTTAATTCCGGTACATCGACCAATTATATCTTCATTCCGGTGGTTTATATTGCCGGAAATCTCACATCCGCAATGATATCCACCGTCAAAAAAATGAAGGGGTAAAAAGAAAGATAAAGTAAGAAAGAGAAGAAGAGGAAAATAAAGAACAGAAAAAAACAAAATAGAAAAGAGAAAGATGGGATGGGCATGGTTATTTTTGTCATTTTAACATTGAAATTGAACAAAAAAAACACAAAATTGCAAAGAGTTTTCAAAAGATACAAGAAAAGTGTAAAAAAAAAAGATACGCTGGGTGAAATACACCTACTATATCTTTTATATCTTTTTATTGCAATTTGTTATCTTTCCAAAATAGTTTGCATTAATGTATCTTTTTTGTAGGGTCCACTATCAAAAAGACCATTTTATCCCTTACACTCTCTTTCTTACTCTTTTCTTAATCATCTCATCCACCGAAAACCTATCCATTCTTTTTTTTTTTCATTTTCCTTCTCTTTCTTACTTTTACATTTATTCACCCCACAATTTTTGAACGGTAGATATCATGCAATCGGTGAGGTTTCCGGTCATATAGACCGCCAGAATGGAGTAAGAACTGGCCGATCTGCCGGAATTCAAAAAAAAAAACGGACTTAATACGGAAATTACGAATGGATAGTTGAGGCTAGCTGTCCATAATATTCATCCATGTGGATACTACAATGATCATATCATATGTAAGATGCTTACCATGGGTAGGAAGTGTTGGTACTGGATTTCCCTCTAGGAAATCCGGCCCATTAACAAATAAAACAAAGGCCCATAGTCATGAGCCCGTTCCAATATAAAGACAGAGAGAGATCGACCGTTATCCTCTGTTGGGCCTATACGATTGACTTCTCAACAAGGCTCAAGCAATGCCGAAGTGGGAAGCGATCGAGCTCGAGCTCGGCAGGAGACGACATGGAGATAAAGCAACCCGGTCTTCGTCAGTTCAACTGATCCACGCAAATCTCGGAGATCGTTATGACGGCGAGGCCAAAATATCAGAACAAGAAGATCAAAGTCGAGAGTATTTAAAGAAGAAGTGGCGATTCATTCAGGACATTCCAACCCTAGCTAAGAACACTTCGACTAGATAGCTCGATCGTTATACTTTGTACTCTCTTTTCGATTGTGTTTGTTCTATCTCGACGATCAATCTCAATAAAGTCTTTGATTAATAGGAAATCTATACCATTTCTATTTACAAAAGTCCAAATCCACGAATACAAATTCTTAGTGTGAATCCCAGATCTCACATTTGGCGCCGACTGTGGGGACTATCTATAGTTTTTCCTGTCTTAAGAATCAGATCCTAGATCCGATAGATCGAGATGAATCCCGACCAATCTGGCTCTCCCAGCGCCACACCACCAGTCGACCACCCTCAAACAGTCGACAACGTTCCTCAGAACACTATCGGGGTAAGAATCATGGGTCAGACCGATGGCGTGTTGACGAGTTCTGCCTCAGTCTCCATGACTTCGGCACCACCCGGCTCGGTCGCTCAAACAATCGTGAGGAGCCAGACTCCGACAAATGTTTTGTCAGGAACTAATGATCCGAGCAGGAACTGGGTATGGATGAGGAATTATTCCATTTTCGCCCCCACCTCAGGAGGAGGATCTGGAATAACCAGACCTAATTCGCCTCTGCCTTCTGCTCTGCATCGACAAGGCCCAGAAGACCTCGCTGAAATCCATTCGATGTTAAGCCTGTTGGTAAACCGAACGAGAAACAACGAGGCAAGCTCACGGGCCCAAGAGATCGCAAACCGTTCTCTGGCCGTACAGCTCAATGAACAAGAATGGCGCATTAACGCCCGTCTTGAAGAGCTCGCCAGCCAAAACCAGGGGGGCAGATCAACACGAGATCCACGAACCCCCATAAGTCCTCCACCGTGTACACGATTGGACTTCTCCCAGGTAGTAACTCCATCGGGAGCATCGGGAAATTTCGCAAATACGTCAAGTAGCGGCTTCCGCCCTATAATGACACCCATCGCAATACCGACTCTATTCGGTTCGAGTTCAATGGTCAAAGATCCGACCGGATTGGGAAACCGACCATTACCCGGGCCACCACCTTTCTCGAACAATTCTAATATCCGGCCGAGGCAACTAGGAGGCTCTGCTTTCGCCTCGAGCACAGGACACCTTAACGGGTCGAATACGATAAGTTCCAAACGCCGCAGGTCGACCAGACGAGGTCGATTCCAGCAATCGATCTCCTCGACCCTGTTTTCCCGGAATAAACATCCAATCAGGCGCAAGCCCAGTTCGCGCCTATGGTAGGCGATGAACACGATATGCTTAGACAGTACATTGAACAAGCTAAGGCCCAGTTCATAAGTCTGAGCTCTGATATATCATGGTTTTTACTAGTTTTAGGCCATGATATAAGTGTGTTTTAGTGTCTTTTTGTGTTCTTTTAGAGTCCTTTACAGGTATAATCAGGTTTGGAGCTGAATTGGAGATAATGGAGCATTTTGGAGATTTTTGGAGTGATTGGCCGAGAGATAGAGTTCACTGTCCGAAACAGACAGATGCGTCGATCGTTGCACACCTGCAACGGTCGTTGCACCAGCGAGATGGGCCAAAACTCGGCGGTTTATGAAGAGTCAAGAATTTGCACTTTGATCCAGAAGTTCCTGATATTTACAAAGAAGCCCCTGGCCGAGATTAGACCTATATAATTGAGTTTTTGGTGTTTTAATTAGATACGTTTTACATTACGCTTTGATAATTAAGAGCAGAGGATTTCTAGAGCTTTTGGGGCTAATCTGAACCTATTACTTCATCTGTATTTGGAGAAGATTTCGAACCCCTTTTACTCTTTATCTTTTATGCAATTTATTCATCATATGATCATGTTTTCATTATCTATGTCTGAGTAGATTCCTAGTTAGGTTTAGGGTTTCTCACATAGGATTTCATGGCTTGCTAGACTTGTTCAAATTCAGTTAAGGATTCATAACTATATCTGTTCTTCAATCTAATTGTGCTTAAAGCTAGTTCTAACCTGATCAATTAGAATCTAGATCTTAGGTTGCTAAATACGTCACGGAAGTGGGGTTTAGGAATCTGAACTAATTAGGTTGAGCAATTAAACTACTCGCAAACGAAAGTTTGGTTTAGGTTAATTGTGAACATATCAAACTTGGAATTAATGCTAGTTTAATCTGTTAGTTCTCGCAAACGAAAGTTTGGTTTGCTGCACTTAGACTTAGAGAATTATCGCAAAGGAATTTGGTTAGTTCTATATCTGTGTTTTGAGTTCTAGAACTGTGCTTAATTAGATCCTTACTGAATGAACTGTCTGCTTGTCTGATTTCCTGAGAACACCCTAGGCTTGACGCTTTTAGTTTATTGCTTTCACAACCAACTTGGTACTGTTTACTTTCTTGCCTTGCTTTTAATTCATCCACCACTTGCTTTAATTCTAGTATTAATCTCTACGTTTCTGATTCTATTGAGACCAAGTGTCCCTGTGGATTCGATAACCCTATATACTACAACTACTGAACTGTGCACTTGCAGTTAGACAATAGGGATAAAATATTAGACCTATCAAGTTTTTGGCGCCGTTGCCGGGGGCTCTTAGAGTCTTCGATAGGACCGAACTTAGGGTTTTACTAGGATTTTTTTCGTTTTCTTTTCGTTTTTGTTTTCGTTTTTTATTTTACTGATTTTTCTCTCTGTTTTCTCTCTGTCGCAGGTACCGATTTCGCATTGCGTCGATCGTTGCACCCTTGCATCAATCGTCACTAGGCGATTTTGAGATTTGAATCGATCGTTGCACTGATAGCAGCGATCGTTGCTGGACGATTACAGACAGTTTATGCAGACGCAGAAAACTAGAAGTAATCCGAACTCGAGCTTAATTAATCTCGGACTTGAAGAACTTGGACGTCTAGAGAGAACCAACAGGAGAGAAATAAGAGAAAGGATGGTACGTGAGCGTTTGATTTTTATACCAGATGCTGAAGGTACCCTGAGGGATCCGTAAAACAATCCTTACAATGCTGCTGGGCAAAGGATTGATGCTGAGGGACGAGTGATCCCTGATGTCGAGGGAGCTGAGCCACCAGGACAGATGGTTGTCCATGAGAGGACTTTAGCTGACTACAACAGACCGGATGAGTTTCATAGGAACCGGTCAGCTTTAGTACTTCCTGGTTTTGAGAGAGATGACTTTGAGATCAAGACTATCTATTACTCGCTGATGAGACAGAATGCGTTCCATGGACATCCGACGGAGCAGCCTATGGATCATATTGATCAGTTTGAGGACATAGTCACTGGCATGAAGTATAATGGAGTCTGCCCGGATTATCTGTTCCTCAAACTCTTTCCCTACAGTCTCGCTGGAGACGCTGCTGCATGGCTGAAGCAACTACCACCTGGGCAGTTTACTACTTGGGCAGACCTGAAGAGTGAGTTCCTGCGTCATTTCTATGATGATGCGCGTTCAGACCAGTCCAGACAGGACATACTCACATTTTCCCAAGGAGCTGTGGAGCCTTTGAAAGCTGCTTGGATGAGATTCAAGAAGTACCAACGTGACTGCCCACACCATGGATTCACTGAAGTCCAGTTACTTGGTATCTTCTTCAGAGGCATAGATCTGCCGTATCAGTCTGCGCTGGATAACTCCAGTAATGCAAACTTCAACACCATGACTCCTGCGCAAGCTAAGCAGTTGATTGAGAACCTAGTTGGCAGCAACAGTTGGAAGACTATGGATGAGAGGAGGAAGAAATCTGGTGGAAGTATAGACAATACCGAGATGACTGAGTTGAAATCTAGGATGGACACAATCTACAACCTCCTGACTAATAAGAAGACTGTCCATTTTGCTCAAGATGTTGAGGTAATTCAGACTGAGGAGGACACTCAGGAAGAAGATGTGAATTACATTGGAGGATCTGGTTTCCAAGGTAACAGATTTGGCAATCAGCAGGGTAACAGATTCTTCAACCAAGGACAGAAGAGTGCCTTCACAGGTAATCAAAACTCTTTTGGACAGACTAGTGGTTTTCAGAAGCCCTTTGGACAAGGTGCTCAGAGAACCTATGGATCTTCATCTTATCAGACTCCTCCTGCGCCTACAGCTTATGAGAGTAGGGTTGAATCAATGTTTGAACAGATTATGGAGAGTCAGACCAAGAGTACTGTGGAAAGCAACAAGAAGATAGATGCTGTCTATGAGAACCTCAATGGAAAGTTTGAGACGCTGAACACTCACATGAAGCAGTTAGATACTCAGGTGAGTCAGATTTCCAGCTCTATGAAGGGAAAAGGAGTAGCAGACACTCATATTAAAGCCTGGTCTGTGTGCATTAATGATGGATCTCACCTAGGTGAAAAATTTGAGCTAAGTACAGCTGAATTGGTGAAGGAAGAAGAAATTTCAGATTTTGGTGAAAAACTCTCGGGTGGAAACTGCAGCATTGCAACGATCGACGCACACCTAGCATCGATCGTTGCATGTCGTGAACAGACACACTCACCGAGTGAGGATGGTATTGATGCAGATTTAGAGCTTGATGGCTTATTCTCTGGAGTCTCTGAGATCTCTCAACAGGAGATTTATGCGCAAATCGTTAGACAACACTCCTCAGTGTCTGAGGTGATTAAGCAGGAAATTGAAGAACTTAAGAAGCTAGAGGAGATTGGTGAAGAGTTGGAAGAAATTCCATCTTCTGATGATCCACCTTATCACCCATGTGTGCAGAGGTATTTGAACAAGATGCTGCCTCTAGATGAAGAGCTGAGAGACTGGGTGATTGTAGTTCCTCAGCATATTAGTGATGTTCTGCTGACTAAGGTCCCGAAGAAGCTGCCAGACCCTGGAGTCTTTGTGCTTGATTGTTCTGTCTTTGAGGATAGTTTTAGGCGTTCTCTATATGACTTAGGAGCTGCTGGAAGTTTGATGCCATACTCTGTGGCAGAGAAGTTGGGTGTGTTGGATTTTAAGCCTACTAGGACCTCTCTTGTCCTAGCTGATCAGTCTATAAGAGTTCCGGAAGGGCTTCTTGAGGACATCCCGGTGAGAGTTGGGAACTACTTGGTTCCTACAGATTTCTTAGTGCTGAAATACGACTGTGATCCGGATGAAGGATTGTTACTTGGAAGACCATTTTTGGCTACAGCAGGAGCAGTGATCGATGTTAGGAACAGCCTGATAGACCTCCATCTGGGAGATGAGCCGCTGCGTTATGAGATGGATAAGCTGCGAGGACCACTGATAGATGGGCAGACATTCACCATAAGGAATGCAGATGATGAGCAGCCTGATAACACTGTGATTATAGATCCTGGAGCACATTTTACTCCATCTTTTCTTGGACGTGAGCATTCCGTAACAGCCTACTCGCCACCTTGGATGAGGAGACTTGGACAGAGACAGAAAAAGTCTCTGTTGGGATCTCCTGGTGCCTGAAAATTCTTGTCCGTCCGGTCAAGCTATTGACCTTAAACAAGCGCTGGGTGGGAGGCAACCCACCATTAGGTACTGGTGTTTTTCTACTTAATTTTTGGTGTTTTTGTTAGGATTTTACGTTTTTGTTCTTTGTTTCTGGTGAGTTTATGTTGCAGGTCTCGGGCAAATTCGCAGTGCGTCGAACGACGCACTTCTGTGTCGATCGTCACAACACGATCGGAATCGCATTGCAGCGATCGTTGCAGTCACAAGCAACGATCGATCATACACGAAAAATCGCCGAGCAACGGTCGATGCACCTAGTGCAACGATCGGTGCATGTGCGACAGAGGTAAACCCGACAGAACTCAACAAAACCTTAACCATTTTTCTTTCTTTTTACCAATCTTTCGCTTGACACTACTGGGGACAGTGTGTCTTAAGTGTGGGGGAGGTGCTACTGAATTTTGTTTTCTGTTTTCTTAAGAGTCAGTCCG
This sequence comes from Orychophragmus violaceus, assembly GCA_030180135.1. Taxonomy (NCBI): domain Eukaryota; kingdom Viridiplantae; phylum Streptophyta; class Magnoliopsida; order Brassicales; family Brassicaceae; genus Orychophragmus; species Orychophragmus violaceus. The sequence continues at coordinate 101,283,488 of CM058232.1, read as the reverse complement.
TTTTTCAAAATTTTTTGTTTTATTGAGTCAAAATTGTTTAAGTAAGAAACTATGATTTTCTGAGAAGATTTACAAGACTTGCAGGAACTTAAGTAACCATTGGGATGAAGTTGCAGGATCTATCTCTGACTATTAGAAAACTCAGACACAGATCAACCTACTGGGGACACCCATATCACTTCAGGTATCAGAGGATCCTTTTACCGACTTCAAATTAATACTGACTTAGAATTTCTCACTTAAGGGCTTGGTATACTTTGTGTCGGATCCCCTTGTTAGTTCTGACACAGCCTGTAAACCTGTCCTATTTAGTTCCCTTCTCCCCTTCCATAAAGTAAAAAAAAAAGATAATAAACTGAGGATGAGTTAGTAACTCCGAAGTGGTCATGGGAGTGGTAGCAACCACTATTATCTCCTATGCATCCATGGAATGTGTCCAAAGTACACCCCATAACGGGAAGAACACTGATAAAAAAAATAAAATGATACCCAATGTGGGAAAAATCAGTTGTTAAGGAAGGGAAAGAGAAGAAGGGGCTAGAGAAAGATAGTAGGGTGGTCTAGAGCTGATAAGGTAAGAATCCATGTGCCCTTGATCGATACTCCTTAGGTGAGACCGCACTTAAATACTTGTAGAAGTCAGTAGGGAGAATTTGAATGCTTGAATGTGATTGTGGAGTTTACTTAGGACAGTTGCTAAGTGTGGGGGGAAGTACATGTTGGTCTTGATATCCTGTGATTTATTCTTTCAGTGGTTTACTAAGGGGAATCTGAGTATTGTAGCTTCTAAGATGAAATGAGTTTCTGAAGAGTTTTCAAACCTCTTCACCATGTTTTAGTTCTCTGTTTTGCTTGAGGGCAAACAAAGGCTAAGTGTGGGGGAGTTGATATATCATGGTTTTTACTAGTTTTAGGCCATGATATAAGTGTGTTTTAGTGTCTTTTTGTGTTCTTTTAGAGTCCTTTACATGTATAATCAGGTTTGGAGCTGAATTGGAGATAATGGAGCATTTTGGAGATTTTTGGAGTGATTGGCCGAGAGATAGAGTTCACTGTCCGAAACAGACAGATGCGTCGATCGTTGCACACCTGCAACGGTCGTTGCACCAGCGAGATGGGCCAAAACTCGGCGGTTTATGAAGAGTCAAGAATTTGCACTTTGATCCAGAAGTTCCTGATATTTACAAAGAAGCCCCTGGCCGAGATTAGACCTATATAATTGAGTTTTTGGTGTTTTAATTAGATACGTTTTACATTACGCTTTGATAATTAAGAGCAGAGGATTTCTAGAGCTTTTGGGGCTAATCTGAACCTATTACTTCATCTGTATTTGGAGAAGATTTCGAACCCCTTTTACTCTTTATCTTTTATGCAATTTATTCATCATATGATCATGTTTTCATTATCTATGTCTGAGTAGATTCCTAGTTAGGTTTAGGGTTTCTCACATAGGATTTCATGGCTTGCTAGACTTGTTCAAATTCAGTTAAGGATTCATAACTATATCTGTTCTTCAATCTAATTGTGTTTAAAGCTAGTTCTTACCTGATCAATTAGAATCTAGATCTTAGGTTGCTAAATACGTCACGGAAGTGGGGTTTAGGAATCTGAACTAATTAGGTTGAGCAATTAAACTACTCGCAAACGAAAGTTTGGTTTAGGTTAATTGTGAACATATCAAACTTGGAATTAATGCTAGTTTAATCTGTTGGTTCTCGCAAACGAAAGTTTGGTTTGCTGCACTTAGACTTAGAGAATTATCGCAAAGGAATTTGGTTAGTTCTATATCTGTGTTTTGAGTTCTAGAACTGTGCTTAATTAGATCCTTACTGAATGAACTGTCTGCTTGTCTGATTTTCTGAGAACACCCTAGGCTTGACGCTTTTAGTTTATTGCTTTCACAACCAACTTGCTACTGTTTACTTTCTTGCCTTGCTTTTAATTCATCCACCACTTGCTTTAATTCTAGTATTAATCTCTACGTTTCTGATTCTATTGAGACCAAGTGTCCCTGTGGATTCGATAACCCTATATACTACAACTACTGAACTGTGCACTTGCAGTTAGACAATAGGGATAAAACATTAGACCTATCAAGCTCCAAAGTTCACATGGCAACAAGCGCGACGCCCGACATCGATCGAGTGATCGAAGAAATGCGACAAACGCCGTTCACAGACCAGATCGCCTTTGCAAGAATCCGGGAAATCAAGAAAATGAGATTTCTGGAATTCTCTGGAAAATAGGACCCGAAAGCCCACATCAGGGCATTCCGACTAGCGATGGCAAGGGTATACCTTACCGATGAGGAGAGAGAGCCGGCTTTCTGCAGGCTCTTCGCGGAAAACCTATTGGGCTCCGCCCTAGAATGGTTTGCCGGACTGGAAGAAAGGTCCATTGACAACTTCACCAGTTCATGACGGCTTTCCTCAAACAATATTCCGTCTTTATCGAGGAAATGACTACTGAGGCAGCTCTATTTGGCGTCTCCCAGAAACCCGACGAGACACTTCGCTCGTACATCGACCGATTTAAGGAAATAAAATCCAAAATCGCAAACCCACATGACGAAGTAGCAATAGAAGCACTGAGACGCGGACTATGGTTTTCGACCAGATTCCGCGAGGAAATAACAGTCCGCGAACCTCAAACGCTTGATGACGCCCTTCATCGCGCATCGGCCTTCGCTCGCCTCGAGGACAAAACCACATCCCTCAGAGAAAAGCATCGAAAAGAAAAGAACCCGTCGGGCTCGCAGAACTCGAACTCGAAAAAGGATTCCCGTAAATTAGGAAACGTCAATGCGGTCGAGAGCCTGAAGAGCTCGAAGAAATTCGAGTTCGACAAGGAAAAATTCTGTGATTTTCACAACAAAAGAGGACATTCGACTGAAGAGTGCTACACTCGAGATAAAGCCGAAGTTCAAAAGCAAGAGTCCGAAAACAAACAAGAGTCAGAAGTCGAGGAGGAAACTCCATCTGACAAAAAGGAAAGAAAACAGACCAAAGAGTCAAACACCAAGAAGACTTCTCAAAACAAACGAGAGCGGTCTAAGGAGCCGAAATCTCCCGAAACCCTCCCCCAGGGGTCGCGAAAGCGAGTCGAGGTCATTCTCGGCGAACTCAGTCTGTGCGGCACCCCGGGAGGCTCGGCACTATCTCCACCTCCAGCTCCTAGTAAGATTTTACGCTCACGAATCAATCTCCCTCGTCTCTGCGGGGGGAGGGGGGGTGTACGGGCTATACCCCCTAAACGAATTGACTTCATCTTCGGCGGCTCCAAGCTATGTCGAGACTCGATCAATTCAATCAAAGCCCTTCAAAGAAGAGTCGAGACCGACAAAGGAGGGAAAATCCCAATGTTAGTTCCAGACCACGAAATCACCTTCCACGAGAGCGAGACAAGAAATCTCGATAAACCACACGACGACGCTCTCCTCATTTTTCTAGTAGTGGGAGATGTCGAACTCTCGAGGATAATGATCGACACAGGAAGTTCGGTGGATGTCCTCTTTTACGATGCATTCCAAAAGATGGAGTTTAACGACTCCGAGATCGCCGAGGAAAAGACACCACTAGTAGGGTTCGCTGGCGAAACAACATACTCAATGGGCTCTGTATTCGCCCCAGTAATAGCTGGAAGAGTTCGAAGAAGGACATAGTTCATCGTAGTAGATCTACCAGCTCCCTACAACGCAATTCTAGGTTGACCATGGATATATGACATGAAAGCGGTACCGTCGACCTACCATCAATGCGTAAAATTTCCAACTCCCAAAGGAGTAAAAACCGTTTACGGAAGTCAAAAGATTTTCCGCCATTGCTACATGAACAGATACAAACAGATTGAGAAATCCCCCACGTGTTGGTACTGGATTTCCCTCTAGGAAATCCGACCCATTAACAAATAAAACAAAGGCCCATCATTATGAGCCCCCTTCAATATCAAGGCAGAGAGAGAGCGACCGTTATTCTCTGTTGGGCCTATACAATTGACTTCTTGACAAGGCCCAAGCAATGCCAAAGTAGGAAGCAGTCGAGTTCGAGCTCGGCAGGAGACGACGTGGAGATAGAGCAACCCGGTCTTCGTCAGTTCAACTGATCCACACAAATCTCGGAGATCGTTACGATGGCGAGGCCGAAATATCGGAACAAGGAGATCAAAGTCGAGAGTATTTAAAGGAGAAGTGGCGATTCATTCAAGACATTCCAACCCTAGCTAAGAACACTTCGACTAGATAGCTCGATCAATTCTCTTTGTACTCTCTTTTCGACTGTGTTTGTTCTATCTCGACGATCAATCTCAATAAAGTCTTTGATTCATAGAAAATCTATACCATTTCTATATCCTAAAAGTCCAAATCCACGAATACAAATTCTTAGTGTGAATCTCAGATCTCACATTTGGCGCCGACTGTGGGGACTATCTACAGTTTTTCCTATCTTAAGAATCAGATCCTAGATCCGATAGATCGAGATGAATCCCGACCAATCTGGCTCTCCCAGCGCCACACCACCAGTCGACCACCCTCAGACGGTTGACAACGTTCCTGTTGGGATTGTGTCCTGAAATCACATTGTACTTACTCTAAAGATAGTTGTATTGTCGAGATCGGACAATTCATGTGATACTAGGTAGTCATAATGTTTTGCTAGAAGCCGCTTATGACAAATGAGATGTAGCTCATTTCTAGTATCGTGTGAACCTACAAGGTCACACACCTAAGCAAGCTGGATTTACTTTGTATGGGATTGATCATTGGCATATGATCCGATCAATGTGTATTGGATACACATTGAATTGAGTTATGAAGAGATGTGTCGATCGATGCAATGAGTGTGTCGATCGACACATGTTTTTCGAAAGGGTGTGTCGATCGATACAGTAAGTGTGTCGATCGATGCACATTGGGCCTCGAGACTGACGTTTTGAGTTATTGACTTAAATGAGTCGGGTCTGATCCGACGGTCGTTTTCGGTCATCCCAGGTCGATATATAAAGTCTTAGATGATCGACCTGAGTCCTAGCGGTCATTGTCGCTTCTCAGAGAGAAAGCAGAGACATAGAAACTCATAGCATCCCAGGAGTCCGATCACCGGAACTAGCAACCCGGTGGATTCCAGCTTGTGTGCGTGTGGACTGCGGTAGAGGCGCAACATTTGAGGCGCTCTAGATCTCGTTTACCTGCTCCAATTTCCGCTGCCAATCTCCAGGTAAAGACGAGGTCAGTTCTTAGATTCAATCACCTAGACCCTTGATCCTAGGCTTTCCAACAGTGGTATCAGAGCCATAGGGTTTAATCCATTGAATCTGTAGCATGGAATTCGATTAATGCAGTATTTGATTGAATTGATGTTAATTAGTTTTCGTTTTGGTAAAAGAATCTCGGATTTGTTAATATCGAAAACGAAGAACTGTGTTTTCGCACTGTATCGATCGACACAAGTTTGTATCGGTCGACACACCGCGAAAACGGCAAAAAATATTTTAGGGTTTTCGCATAGCATCGATCGATGCACTGAGTGTGTCGGTCGATGCACCGCGAAAATGCAAAAGATCTTGTGTTTTTGCATAGTGTCGATCGACACAAGTTTGTGTCGGTCGATGCACCGCGAATTCGCTATTGAAAATTTGGGTTTCGATTTAGAAATCGCATTGTGTCGATCGACACACTGGGTGCATCGACCGACACAGGCTGTGCGAATGGTTAATCGGTTCAATTGGATCGAACCGGTTATCTCGCATGGTTATGTCGGTTTAATTCGATTTAAATTCCCTAATACCCTACTGTATCGATCGACACAGGTTTAGTGTCGGTCGACACAGGCCTTGCGATTGGTTAATCGGTTCAATTTGATTGAACTGGTTATCATGCTTGGTTAAAAGCAGATCAGATCGGTTTAAATTGGATGAATTAATTCAATTGGATTGAATTGGTTATCTCAATTGGTATAAACCGATTTGATTGGTTAAGATCAGTATGATCGGATAAGTCGGTTCAATTAGATTGGACCGATTATCGCGATTGGTTAAAACTGGTAGAATCGGTTCAATTGGATTGACCGGTTATAGGGTTGGTTATGGTTGCATATCAAGTGTCGACCAAGTGTGTCAGTCGATGCATATGGTGACGATGCAAACAGAACCGAACCAAATGTCATAACCCGCTTAAATAAGAACAATTAAAACTTAATTAAAATTAGAAGTAAATGTGTTCTAAACCTATCTAATACACATTGGATGTGTATTAGATCAAAGATTAGTATTCAATATGGTCAACTGTCAAGACGCATTTCGTTGTTGTGATACTCTTGCCAAGAGCTTGGTGTCCACAATTACATGAGTAAGGCAGGTAGTTGTGTTGATGGTCTTGCAGTGCTTGACATCAACAATTACATGACCTAAGAGATTGATTTACTAACCCTTTAAAGGTCCGTTTCCTCAACCAAATATCAAGTGACCTTGATGTCTTTCCCAATCTTGTCTACTGTCAAGACTCATTTCGTTGTTGGATAGTCTTGGAGTCCTTGGTATCCACAACTACATGAGTAAGGCAGGTGATCATTGATAATCTTGCAGTGCGACTGTCAATGATCACAAGACTGAAGAGATTGGTTTAACTTGACTGGGCTATCAGAAGTTCTGGGCCCAGAGACATCAGAGTGGATGAGACATGGATTGTCTTATCTGCGACCAAGAGTTGTACTGGGTACAATTAGCAATGATTTGCTTACCTAGATGACTAAACTCTGGGTGATGACGAGTCGTCCACTCAGGTTTTAGTGATGTATGGGTCTTGGATCATTATATTCATAGAGGAAACATTGTTTGAATATAATGCGAGTTTTCTTATTAGATAAGATTTCTCATTTCCTGAGCTTCATAACTAAAATTTTCCTTTATTAAAATTTCAGCCTATGTCTAAAACTACTTTCTCGTTACGATCCGTCCTAAAGAAGGACAAGTTAAATGGATCAAATTTCCTGGATTGGTATCGCAATTTGAGATTAATCCTCAAGCAGGAGAGCAAGGACTATGTCCTTGAGAAAGCTCTTCCAGAAAGGCTTGGGACCAATCGCTCGAATGCAGTATATGATGCTTGGAATAAGCATTATATTGATGTGGTAGATGTGCGTGGTCTGATGTTGGCCACCATGAAATCGAACTTGAAGAGTCAATACGAGAACATGGAGTCGCCAATAGAGATGATCACCAGCCTGAAACTGAAGTTTCAGGATCTGACACGAGTTGAGAGATTCCAGATGGTGAAGTATCTCACTGGGTGCAAGCTACCAGAGGATGCTCCAGTGAGTCCTCATGTCATTAAAATGATGGGTTACATTGATAACCTGGGGAAACTGGATTGTCCTGTCAGCTTAGAGTTGGCTACTGACATTATTCTGCAGTCACTGCCGTCTAGTTATGATAAGTTTGTCAAAAGCTATATCAAGAATGACTTGACGAAGACGTTGACTGATCTGCATGGCATGCTCAAAACAGCAGAACAAGACATCAAAAGGGGTAAAAGATTTGAGAAATCTTGTGTTGACGAGGGTAGAGGCAGGGCCGTCCAGATTTGGAATCAGGATAAGCCTGTGTCATCATATAAGCCCAAGTCCGGCCCATCTGATGTTAGAAAGTGCTTCTACTATGATGAGTTAGGGCATTGGAAGAGAGATTGCATAAAATTCTTGGAAGATTCACAAGAGATGAAGGAGATGTATGGTACTTCTTCTTCAGGTATTGTGTTATTACTTCAAGTTCTACGTATGTATTGGATACTAGTTGTGGTACTAATATTTTGGAAATATGCAGGGCATAAGCAACAGTAGAACGTTGAAGAAAGGACAAGTGGAACTGCGAGTCTGGTATGGAGCAATGGTTGCTACATGAGCCGTAGAGATTCTCCACTTGTAGGAGCCTTTCAATCTTGGTTTTTGAATTAAGTAATTGCTACTATGTACCTGCTTTAAGCAGAGATGTCTTTCATTTTCTTGTAAGAATTTGGATGTTTTTCATTTTGATAAAGGACAAGTTTTGCTCTTTTGATCTTAATGAAATATTATATGGTAGCACCCCTTTTGATAATGGGTTTTATATCTTAAACCAATGTACGCTTGTACATATAACATAAATACCAAACGGTTTAAGTCTGATAACTTGAACTCGATTTTTCCTTAGCATAGTCGTTTTGACCACATAGAGTGAAGCGGATTCAGAAGTTCCATTGTTATGGGCTTTAGGCTCATTTGATTATAAATCATTTGAGATATGAATTCTGCTTGCTGGGCCAAATGACTAAGGCTTCTTTAGCAGAGCTAAAGAAAAGGGCCCGATGCTTATTGGGCCTTACACATACTGGTATATGTGGCCCGATGAGCATCAATGCCAAAGAAAATATTCAGTACTTCATTACCTTATTGATGGCATCAATAAGTATGGCTGTGTTCTTTTGATGAGACACGAGTAGGAATCCTTTGAGGGTTTCCAAAATGAAGTATATAACCGATTTGACAGAAGTATTGAGATCCTCGATTAGATCGCGAAGGAAAATACTTGAGTCAAGAATTGGGTGATCATCTAGGTGAGTGTGAAGTCATATCACAGCTCTTTTCTCCTGAAAACCTAAATGGTGTTTCTGAGAGAACGAATCGGACCTTATTAGATATGCTCCGATTAATGATGAGTCACAGGAATCTTCCATTATCCATTTAAAATACGCTCTAAAACGAATATGTTTACGCCAAATAGTTTTCTATCAGAATCAGTTGAAAGACACCACATTGTATGTGGACTGGGTGATTTCCAAGTATGTTTTTCTGATTAATTGGGATTGCAAGGTTTGTGTAAGGCGGTTGTCAACGAACAAACTTGAACCCAAATCTGAATTCATATCTTCGCCGGTTGTCCTAGGAAAACCGAGGCTTAGTACTTTTGCAACCAATCCAAGAACAAAGCCTTGTTATTCGGAACTCTGTTTTTCCAAGAAGAACAGTGGGAGTAAAACTACAGCTCGAAGAAATTCGAGAAACACAGGAGGCTGTTTGACCTGTTGAGGGAGAGCAGCAGTTTTGTGATACCCCGTATCCAAAATACGGTCAACGGGCAGAAGAAAAGTCAACAGGGGCAAAATTGTAATTTTGCCAAACCCAGGGGCAAAATGGTAATTTTGCCGAAGTTCGAGACGGAAGACGAGACGGGCCAAATGTTCTCTTTATTAATCAAAAAGAACATTTACAAGATCGGAATTCGAAGAAACGGAGCATAAATGCATTTTTTCGGAGTATCGGGTGAAAACCGAGCTAAACCGGGAAAACTTCGGAAAATCATAACGGAAGCTAGGAAACTCCAAACGAGGTGATTCAAATTTCCAAATTCATCTAAACGCAAGGAGAATCAGATTATGAAGGTTTGGGGATTTATGGGAATCATCTACTATTTACTAAAACAATTATCGGGGAAATGATCAAACCGAGTTCAAGGAAGCAAACAAGTTAAGGGAAGGATTTTTGTGGTTTGGGCCAGTGAAATGGGCCTTAGTGGGCTTCAGAAACTTACCAGAGACAGGTGTGAGCTCCCCAGGTCGACAGCTTTTGGAGGATAGGTGTCACCACCATATTTGGTGCATGAATGAAAAGGATACATGCAAGGAATCTCTACTATTCATTCCCTTTGGATCATTTGGTGATTTGCATCTTCACTCTACTCTCTCTCTGTCGAAACTCTCTCCAACTCTCTCCAGAAACATGTTGGGAATGTCCTGAAATCTACTGTGCTATCTCTAGAAAGTATGATAAGTGTCGAGATCAGACATAAGTCATAAATACTGGGTGGTCATGATGACTTGCTAGAGCCCGCTCTTGATCTATAAGTTTAGTACTTATTACCAGTATTGTATGATCCCTAAGGGTCACACACCATAGCTAACGGGAAAGTTAAAAGGAATTAATACAGTAAGATGCAAGACATTTACTGTATTTGTACAGAGAATTGGGCCAGACAAAATACAGTCTTTTGTCTAGTTTGGGCCTTGGGACCAAAATCCCAATAGGCCATTAGGTTAATTCCTTGGGCCTATATAAGTGAGGAGGGGACGCAGTTTAGGGCACCACCTCTGCGATTTCTAGGCCCAGCCGTCCCTCCTTGTTCTCTCTGTTGTTCCAGCTTGGTCTAGCAGCCTGATCCAGAAGCTTGTAAGAGTGTGGATACCTGAGGAGGAGCCGTTTCATCATCTGCTCTCATTGATCTCTTCATTACCAACCCGCTGCGCTAATCATAAGGTAATGATCTCGATCTGTCTATGATTCAACTGCAAATCACCTAGATCCTAGTTGATTATGTGATAGGTTGTAATCTGATAATTAAACCTATGAACAAACATAATCCTCCAGTGGTATCAGAGCCAGGTTGTTAGGTTTTTGCTGTTTGGATCATATTTAGGTTGTTTTAAATGTTTAGAATCGAATTTGTGTTAAGAAATTTGATTAGAAAACTTAAAAAACCTAATATGTAAATCGCATGAACCGAATGAAACCCATCGGTATGCGAATTAGCCGACACGATCATGCTTCGGTGCGTTGATCAATCCGATCTCGTGAACTGATCATGGATCGACCGGCTTGGACGCGAGTATCGATCGACGAGGGAGCGTGAGCAATGCGATCGCGAATCGATATCGATCGGATCGATTGCTTCTCGCTGTCCCGATGACCCGATCGCAACGAGCTGATGCGGGATTGATCGCGTAACTGGCGCGAATCGATACGTCCCGATCAGCTTCTCGTCGTCGTCCCGCATGCGCCTGTCCCGATCGTATCGCGCGAGGTCCCGAAAGCGAGCTTGGCTCGTCTTCTCGATCCGGCGATGCGTGATCCGGCTGGCGAGGCATACGTTCCGCGAGTAGCCAATCGGTTCAGCCGAGCTTCGCGGTTCGTCCTTCCCGAACCCGCGACAATGAACCGATCAAACCGATTGTGTTTCATTGTTAGCTTTAGCTTAACCCGCAAGTTAGGTCAAAATTGGCTAAAACGCAAGGCGTTTCTTCCCGATTTTTGGACTTAACCGAACCGATCCAATTTAATTGGTGGTTCAAGCGGTTAACCAAATCGCGGTTTTCTGGAAATTATTTAATACAATTGGTATTATTTAATTTCTGGTTAAACCGGATTTAAATTCAAAATTGAATTTCAACCTAAACCGAAGGCTGGTCTAAGTTTGATTTGGTTGGACCAAATAATTTAGAGCTGGTCTAGTTTAGTAAATAACCAGTTGGATTTAGTAGTTAATTTGGTCTTGGACCAGAATTAATGAACCGACTCGGTTATGTCAAATTATTGGGCCAATTGGAATTCTGTGGTTTTGGGCCAAGAATTGGGCCTATAATTTGTGACCCAACCGAAAACTTTAATAAAACATTAAATTAGAAAGTTTCTAATATTAGAAATTTCTAATTTTAGCATGTTTCTAGATTTAGAAAGTTTCTAAAATAAGTAAGTTTCCCAAAATAGTAATCTTCTATTTTTGGAAAGAAAACCTAAAATCCTCAAAACCAATATCAAGCTTGGATGTCTTGCCCAATCTTGTCAGCTACTTAACGCTTATTCAATTACAGATATGGCTTACAATGTGAGGTGTCTGTTTTTGCGTAAGTAAAGTAGTATATAGTCACTAATTTCATTGGGAGTCCCAGACTTTAGTGATTATTTGGCTGTAAGAGATTGGTTTCCTTGACTGGGCCATCGGGAGTCCCGGGCCTTGAGACATCTGGTGAATTGGGCCTTGGGCCCAATCCACAGCCGAGAGTTATATGGATATAACTAGCTGTATGTATGCTTACCAAGTAAAGCTAATTCTGGGTGACGGCCAGTGGCCCACTTTGGTTTTAGTTGAACATGGGTCTCAGAATCATTGCATGCTTATGAGGTTAAACAAAGAAATTTTGAATGCAATGCGAGTTTTCTTATAAGTTATTAAGATTACTCTTTTATGAACTAAATAACTAAAACTCTATTGTCTCATAATCATAAGCTATGTCAAGCACAACAACACAAAACACTTTCTCGATCCGGTCTGCCCTTGAGAAGGACAAACTGAACGGATCAAACTTCCTGAACTGGTCCAGGAACCTGAGACTTGTGCTCAGGCAGAAGAAGAAGGCTTATGTCCTTGAAAGAGTTCTCCCCCTAGACCTGCGAATAATGCCTCGCAAGCTGTGAAGAATACTTGGGATACGCATTCTTCAGATGCTAATGACGTGGTTTGCCTAATGTTGGCGACAATGGCTCCCGATCTGCAGATGCAGTGGGAAGGCCTGACTTGTCCCATGGAACTGATGGCAAACCTGAAAGCGTTGTTTCAGGAGCAGGCTCGTACAGAGAGATTCCAAACTGTAAAGAATCTCTTGGACTGTAAAATGGCTAAGGATGCAGCAGTGAGTCCACATGTTCTGAAAATGATGGGTTATCTCGATCATTTGACTAGACTCGACTGTCCTATAAGCCAAGAGCTTGCTTGTGATATCGTTCTGCAGTCTCTTACTCCTGCATATGACCAGTTCATCTTGAACTATAATATGCATGGGTTGACAAAGACTTTGCCTGAGCTACATGGTATGCTCAAGACTGCAGAACCTAATCTGAAGAAGGCCAAGGAGCCGTCTGTACTCATGGTGCAGAAGGGCAAGGGTTTCAAGAAATCCGCCGCAGACAAGGGAAAGGGCAAGGCAGTCCACAACGAAAAGGCCAAGCCCAAGCCCGTGTCTAAAGCTGGGCCCTCTGATATCTGCCACTTTTGCAAAGAGGCAGGGCATTATCGCAGGGACTGTAAGAAATACCAGGAAAGTCTGAAGGAGAAGAAGAAGTCCTTGGCGACTACTGCTTCAGGTATTTTTGTTATTGAAGTAAATACTACTACTTCTGATAATACCACTTGGGTATTAGATACTGGATGTGGGGCTCATATTTGTACTAATATGCAGGCGCTCACCAACAGTAGAAGGTTGAAGCAAGGGCAAGTAGAGTTGCGGGTTGGCAATGGAGCGAAGGTTCCAGCACTGGCCGTTGGCACTTACTTGTTGTCTTTACCTTCTGGATTGATTTTAGAACTTGAGAATTGTTATTTTGTACATGCTATAAGCAGAAATATCATTTCAGTTTCATTATTGGATTTACAAGGATTTGATTTTTCTATTAAGAATAAATTGTGTTCCTTTAATCTCAATGATATGCTCTATGGCTGTGCCCCTCTTATTAATGGGCTGTACATGCTGGATCAATCTACTCCAGTATATAACATTAATACAAAACGGTTCAAATCTAACGAAGAAAATGAAACGTTTCTCTGGCATTGTCGTTTGGGGCACATTAGTGAGAAACACGTCAAGAGGCTCCATTCAAATGGACTCTTGGGCTCATTTGACTTTGAGTCTTGTGAGCAATGCGAATCTTTCCTAATGGGCAAAATGACACGGGCCCCTTTTAATAAACCCACAGAAAGGGCCAGTGAACTATTGGGCCTGATACATACTGACGTGTGTGGCCCAATGTCCACAAATGCTAGAGGAAACTATCAGTACTTCATTACATTCACTGATGATTTCAGTAGATATGGATATGTCTACTTGATGAAACATAAGTCGGAAACCTTTGAGAAGTTCAAAGAATTCCAGAATGAAGTACAGAACCAGCTTGGTAAAAGTATTAAGGCTCTTCGGTCGGACCGAGGAGGAGAATACTTGAGCCAGGAATTCCGTGATCATCTGAGTGAGTGTGGGATCATCTCCCAACTCACACCTCCTGGAACACCTCAGTGGAATGGTGTGTCTGAGAGAAGGAATCGGACATTGTTAGATATGGTCCGATCCATGATGAGTCACACAGACCTTCCTATATCCCTTTGGGGATATGCTTTGCTAACCGCAACGTTCACACTGAACAGAGTGCCATCAAAAGCAGTAGCAAAGACACCATATGAGTTATGGACTGGAAAGGCTCCAGTAATGTCTTTTCTCAGAATTTGGGGTTGTGAAGCCTATGTCAAAAGATTAATCTCAGACAAGCTTACACCAAAATCTGACAAGTGCTACTTCATTGGTTATCCTAAGGATACCAAGGCTTATTACTTCTATCTGCGATCCGAGAACAAGATCTTTGTTGCTCGGGATTGTACTTTTCTTGAGAGGGAATTTCTCTCTAAGAAAGATAGTGGGAGTAAGGTACAACTTGATGAAATTCAAGAAGGATAGGAACCTGTTCAACCTAATGAGGAAGAACAGCAGGATGAATTGCATGAAGTTGTAGTAGCACCTGAACCTGTAGTACCTGAAGTTCGAAGATCCGGAAGGATCCGTCACGAACCCGATAGATATCAGGGATTCCTCGTGACTAATTGCCATGATCTTTTGATCATTGACGGTGATGAAACCTCGAACTTTGCAGAAGCCATGATAGGCCCTGACTCCTTAAAGTGGCGTGAAGCCACTGAATCCGAGATGGACTCCATGTCTGTCAACCGAGTGTTTTCACTGGTTGACTTACCCGCTGGTGCTAAAGCCATCGAGTGTAAATGGATCTTCAAGAAGAAGATTGACATGGATGGAAATGTCCAGATTTACAAGGCCAGGTTGGTGGCAAAAGGTTTCAAGCAAATTCATGGTATAGACTATGATGAAACCTATTCACTAGTGGCCATGATGAAATCAATTCGGATTCTCCTAGCAACTGCCGCTTATTATGATTATGAGATTTGGCAGATGGATGTGAAAACCGCCTTCCTGAATGGAATCTTGGAGGAGGATGTGTATATGACACAGCCTGACGGTTACATTGATCCTAAGAGTGCTGGGAAAGTATGCAAACTTCATAAATCCATTTATGGATTGAAGCAAGCATCCAGGAGTTGGAATCTTCGTTTTGATGAGGCAATAAAGAATTTTGACTTCATCAGAAACAAGGAAGAACAATGTGTGTATAAGAAAACTAGTGGGAGCAAAGTGGCGTTTCTTATCCTATATGTCGATGACATATTGCTTCTTGGAAATGATATTCCAATGCTGAAGTCTGTTAAAGACTGGCTGGGAAGTTGTTTTTCCATGAAGGACATGGGTGAAGCCGCGTATGTTCTTGGAATCCGAATCTTTAGAGACAGATCTAAAAGGCTGATTGGACTTTGTCAAGATTCTTATATAGACAAAGTCCTGCATCGATTCGGAATGGATAAATCCAAGAAGGGATTCACGCCAATGATACATGGTGCTACACTAAGCAAGACTCAGTGTCCTAAAACACCTGATGAGCTTAAGTGCATGAGTAGGATTCCTTATGCTTCGGCTATAGGATCTATCATGTATGCCATGATCTGTATTCGTCCTGATGTTGCTTATGCACTAAGCATGACGAGTAGGTACCAGTCTAATCCAGGTGAGAATCACTGGATTGCCGTAAAGAATATCCTGAAGTATTTGAGGAATACTAAGGATAAGTTCTTGGTTTACGGAGGAAGTGAAGTGCTTGAAATGAGTGGATTCACGGATGCAAGTTTTCAGACAGATAAAGATGATTTCCGGTCACAGTCTGGTTACATCTTCTGTCTGAATGGCGGTGCAGTAAGTTGGAAGAGCTCCAAGCAGAGCACCGTGGCAGATTCCACAACTGAAGCTGAATACATCGCTGCTTCAGAAGCTGCGAAGGAAGGAGTTTGGATTAGGAACTTCATGATTGAACTCGGTGTATTCCCAAATGCCACTGAGTCTCTAACACTGTATTGTGACAACAATGGTGCAATTGCTCAAGCTAAGGAACCGAGACATCATCAGAAATCAAAACATATTATGAGAAGGTATCACCTGATTCGTGATATAGTGAATAGAGGTGAAGTGATGGTCAGCAGAGTTCCCACTGATGAGAACGTGGCTGACCCGTTGACAAAGCCACTCCCGAAACCTAAGCACGAGTTGCATACTGCTGCTGTAGGAATTAGAGATATTCAAATGTAATCTCTTTTTGAGTGGGAGTTATGAGGGCTTTATTTTAGTTATTTTGATTGGTTCATGTAAACATTTTAATGTTAATGAAATTTTATTTCTGGATTATTTTAACTGTGATATAAAATAATCGTTCCAAAATGATTCATGTCATTATATATGGGCCATCGAAGTACATGAGAAAGACTTGGTCATGAAACCCCATATTTAACGAAATGACATAAATCATAGTGTCCATAATCGAAGGTTGTTGAAATTGGAACACCAACAACCACTTGAGACTAGAGTGTGTTGAGACTTATGACCAAGTTTCATGGGTCATGGATGCGCGGCATCAAAGTCAACACATAGGTATATGTAGGGGAGCATATGACCGGACATGGCCCGCTGATGAGAACTCTTCAAGATATTGATATCTGTATCATAAAAGGTTCTCATTTACGACTATAGAGTATAGTCCTTAGACCTGAGTTCGCATGCATGTGGCTGCACATGGATTGATGCGCTTTGATCATTGTCTAACGCTGTTTCGTAACTGGGAGCTATAAGGACCTTGGTTGGGTGTATTATAAAGTGTGTAGTTCATAGTGATGGAACAAGATGGGATTTGTCCCTGCCGTTTAACGGAGGTAATATCTCTAGGCCAATCGGAGACTTGATAGCTGGTAAGAGAGTGGCCACTCCCAAACGGACTTGCCCAAGTCGTTTGCATTGTCAGTATCAAATCTGGTCCGATGAACATGGTCTGGCTATATAAGGATGACACGCATCTTGCCTTATGCCAGATCGAGATATTGAGACAAAAGGATTAGGGAATGTAAGATTCCAGTACAAGTGGGAGATTGTTGGGAATGTCCTGAAATCTACTGTGCTATCTCTAGAAAGTATGATAAGTGTCGAGATCAGACATAAGTCATAAATACTGGGTGGTCATGATAACTTGCTAGAGCCCGCTCTTGATCTATAAGTTTAGTACTTATTACCAGTATTGTATGATCCCTAAGGATCACACACCATAGCTAACGGAAAAGTTAAAAGGAATTAATACAGTAAGATGCAAGACATTTACTGTATTTGTACAGAGAATTGGGCCAGACAAAATACAGTCTTTTGTCTAGTTTGGGCCTTGGGCCCAAAATCCCAATAGGCCATTAGGTTAATTCCTTGGGCCTATATAAGTGAGGAGGGGACGCAGTTTAGGGCACCACCTCTGCGATTTCTAGGCCCAGCCGTCCCTCCTTGTTCTCTCTGTTGTTCCAGCTTGGTCTAGCAGCCTGATCCAGAAGCTTGTAAGAGTGTGGATACCTGAGGAGGAGCCGTTTCATCATCTGCTCTCATTGATCTCTTCATTACCAACCCGCTGCGCTAATCATAAGGTAATGATCTCGATCTGTCTATGATTCAACTGCAAATCACCTAGATCCTAGTTGATTATGTGATAGGTTGTAATCTGATAATTAAACCTATGAACAAACATAATCCTCCAAAACATTCAACAAAATCATCCCAAGCTTCTTGAATCTTCAATAGTTCTTCAAGGTTTCTATGGTGTTCTTCATGCCTTCTCTCACAAGAAAGAGCATAACTTCTTCATCTTAAACTAAAATCCGGTGCTTCCAAGACCAGTAGCTTCATCTTGATCTCCTCTTCAAGTTTCAGCCAGCCGCCGTCGTCAGAAGTCACCGGAGCTCGCCGGAAAACAGGAGAGAAGCAGCCGCGGTTTAGGGTTTGTGGGATAACTCTTTCTCTTCATCAGATCTGTGTAATTAAAGGCCATGGGTGGATAGATCTCATCAAAAGGAGCATATTGGTGTGTGGTTCGCCGTCGGAAGTCGCCGGATAAGTCATTGCCGCCGCGGTCAACGCCGGAGCCGCCGCGGTCAACGCCGGAGGGGTCGCCGGAAAACCTTCTCCGCCTTCAAATCTTCAGCCGGTTCATCCAGGGGTTGGTTCAGAGGTGTTGGTGCAAGAATGGGGCTGATTTGGTTGGGTTTAGATCGGTTTAGGTAACCGGTCAACTCTTGGTCAACATTTTGACTTTGACCCGGTTTACCTAAACCGGTCAATTGGAATTCGGTTCAATTGGTCAACCGGTTCAGAGGAGTGGTCAACCGGTTTAGTTGGGTCAACGGTCAGCCTCGGTCAACGGTCGGTCAACGCCGGTCAACGGCCGGTCAACGCTGTGGTCAACGCCGGTCAACGCGTTGACTCCGGCCGGTTTGTGTGTGCAGTTCATCCTTGGGTGTTCGGGAAGTCTCGGGGTTCGTGTTCGTGTATTCGGAGAGGTTCGGGTTTAGTTCGGGGTCTCGGGAATCTGCATCCGCATCCGTGCCGTTCATTCCGCGAAATCACTGTGAGTCGGCTCAAACACCGTAGCATTCATATAGATCGATAAATGGGAAACCGTAGAGATAGGAATGCATACCCGATCGTGTTAAACCGAATTGAATTGTGAAATGATTGATTGATTGAATTGACAATAAACCGGCTAGGGTTAAAGAAGCATGTTAGTGTAAATGGATTAAACCTGTTGAGTGCCATTAGGTTGATAGTAATATTGCGTGATGCATTCATATAGTCGTGGCATGAGTAGGACCGTATATGCATATATATGTAAGTAAAGGACGATATTGAATGAATCTATATACGGGAATTAAGACGAGTTAAAATACGGTTTAACCTTGAACACGCGTATAGAGTATGGAACGGTATCGGGGTTTCCCAAGGTAAATGAATTAAGTAATAAATGATGAGACGTCGGGGAGTATAGTAAGCTACTAGCTCTAAACTGACGGATCGAGGAGTTATTAAAAGATGATTAGGATTGGTTAAGTAAAGAGAAGTGTTGTGGTTGGTAAACCGTCTACGGGTTAGTAAGCGGCTAACCCAAGGTAGCGGGCGTGAATTGGTTAAAAGACGATAGAAACCCTAATAGGCCTGTTGTGTGTTGTTGTGTGTTGATTGCGTGGTTGTTTGTTGTGTGGTTGTGATTGACTTTTGTGCAGGCCTTTAGATCGTCTCGGTGTTGGGCCGAGCGATCCTTGTTGTTACTTAACTCGGTCATGGGACCGGTTAAGTGGTGGTGCTGGCTCAGTACGGTGCTGAGTCAGAGCGGTGGTGTGAGTGAGTTGACTTGCGGGATGCGGGGTTGATTGTCGTTATTGATTGAGATTGATTGCTAGAGTCCAAGCGAGTCTGCGTGTTTACATTTCTGCACTAGGACTCTAGGGTGCGTTAGATCCCGCAAGTCTAGGTATTTGATTACGTTCTGGTACTTCCGACCCGATAGGATCCTCGGGTAGTTACCTAACCGGACCGTGGTGATTCTGGTTATGGTGTTAACCTATGGAGTGACGTCTGTAGGTGTGTGGTCCGGAGAATACGGGGTCATGTCCTAGGGCCGGACTGCATGGAAACTCAGGCTATCTAGGGGTAGTCAGAGTCACCGCGTATCGATGGACATAGAACGGTGTCCTAGTCGTTGTGTGAGCGGCTAGGAGTCGTGGGTTAGTTACCATATCGATAGCAGTAGAAACCCGTGGAAGTTACCAAGATCGTAGGGGCCCAGCGTTGTGTTTTGGTGTAGTTGGTGTTGCGCGGTAGATAGATCGAGTCTCAATCGGGGACATGTGCCGCAGTGCTCCCGATTTCCTCTAATCGCCTTCTCTTTCGTTTGGCAACTGATTGTGTGTGGGCTCGACACGACGTGGTTGTGCGTGATCGGCTATTTTGTTCTGCTTGATTGTTATTTTGGGTTTCGGGCGGGAATCTATAGTTGATAGATAGATTAGAAGCCTTAGTGGGGAGCCGATTCACTGGGTGATCTTAGATAGCTCATTAGACTCTTTTTTTGTGTTTTTCAGGTTAAGCAGCGACGGACGCGGGAGGTCCTCGGTGTAGTTCGAGATGGCTTGTGGCGGGGTTTTGATTCGATGATTTTGGGGTTTTCTCTCGGTTCGGCTTGACGCCACTCTTTGTATTGATTTGTGTGTTGATTCTTTGTTGATGAAAATGATTTGTAACGTGACGATTAAACGTTGTGCTGAACGTTTGATTTACTCAGAAATGAATATGCTTTCCTGATATTGTGTTTCGTCCGAACCGACACAACTCGCAAAAGTAGTGCAAGACGGCCGACTTGTGCTATGGAAGCGAGGATAGCGGAGTCGGAGTTGGGTTGGTGCGAGCCTTTGTCTCAAACCGATCTGTCTCTGGCTTCGTCCTATGACGAACTTTTCCTGTTCGACTTGCTCGGGTTCGATCGGTCATGTTCTTGTTTGATTGTTGACCGGTCAGCTCGACGGTCAGCGGAGAATGGGAAAGGGACGTTACAAGTTTGATCTACAGAGTGCTGTAGGATCTACACCTGTGGAGCCTGAAGTTCGCTGATCCTAATGGATCCGTCACTAAACCGAGGGTGATTCCTCATGACCGATTACTGTGATCTGTTGATCATTGAAAAGGTGACGAGCCTGCGAAATTCAAAGAAGCGAAGGTGAGCCCCAACTCCGAAAATTAACTAGGAATGTATGTTAGCTTCACCGATCTATTTCTAGATTGAAGCAAACACCTTGGATTTGGAATCTATGTTCTGTTAAAACGGTCAAAGGTTTTGACTTAATCAGGAACGTATAGAAACCGTGCGTTTACAAATAAACTAATGGAAGCGTAGTTGCAATTCTCACACCGTATGTATATCACGTACTTAATCTCATAAACGACGTTCCGACGCTAAAGTCTTGTCAAGATTTGGGTCGGAAGTCAAATTTAACGATGGACATGGGAGAAGCCGCGAAAGTTCTTGGAATAAGGATCCATTGAAATGGATTGTAAAGGACAATTATTTCGTGTCAGAATCCTTATGGTGATAAGGTATTGGACAGTTCAAATGTACTTAATTCCAAGAATGGCTTCACACCAAAGGTTTTATGGCAATAATCTTAGCAAAAAGGAGTGTCTTGGACACTGGCTGAGCTAGTATCTATGAGTGTGATTCCTTTTGCTTATGCAATATAATCCATCATGAATGCCATATTTTGCACTCGTCTGATGTAGCTGACGCACAAAGCATGACGAGAAGATGCCAATTTGTTCCGGTAAAAGTCACTGGTCAGTTGTAAGGAATATCCCCAAGTGTTTGAGAAACACTAAGGATAGTTTCTTGTTCAACTGAGAAAATAACGAATCTGTTATGAGTAGTTAGACGGACAAAGATGATTCCCGGTTTCCACCCGGTTATGTCTCTTTGTCTGTGTAGCGATGCTATCTGTTGGAAAGGTTTCCAAGCATAGGACCGCAGAGTAGTGCTTATTAAAGGAATAGCGGTGTAGTTTGTTGGAATGGTTCCAAGCAAGAACACTGCAGCCTCCCTCACAAACTAAGCACGAGTTTCGTACTATTGCTGTAGGTACTAGATATCTGAAGACGTAGTCTTGATTCTAGTGGGAGTTAAGTTAGTTATGATGTTCAGATAGACATGATGTAGTCATGTTTATGAAAAACTGACATCAGCATTATTTGATTATTGGATAATTAAATAATGGTCCCAAGTATTTTATGTTCATTTTATAGGTCATCAAGTTGAGGACTTGATCATGAAACCCTATAAGTAAATGATGACATAAAATTATGTTTGTCCCTAGTCGTAGGTTGTTAAAATGGGACACTAACAACCGCGCGAGACTAGCATGTGAGGTGACTGTTGGACTAAGTTTCATGGAGTCAATGATATGATTATCGCAGTCAATCACATAGATATATGTTGGTGAACATATGATCGGACATGACCCGCTAATGAAAACTCTACAGGATAGTTATATCTGTGTCATGAGAGGTTCTCATTACGACTATAGAGTATAGTCCTTAGACCTTAGTTCATCATGCTTTCTAGCATGTGAATTGGTACGCTTTGACCTTGTCAAACGTCGTTCCGTAACTGGGGGCTATAAAGGCATTGCTTAGGCGTATCATGAAATGTGCGTAGAAACAGGGATGGAACAAGAAGGGATTTGTCCCTCCTATATAACAGGAGATAAATATCTCAGGGCCCATCGAAGATTTGATACTGAGAAAATGCATGGCCGTGCTCAAACCAGGTGATTGTCAGTCGTTTGTTTTATCAGTATAGACCAGGAGTTCGATGAACATGATATTGGCTATAATAAGGATGACACAGTTTCTTGCCTTATGCCATATCGAGATATAGCGACAAAGGGATTATGGGAATAGATGATTCCAGTACAAGTGGGAGATTGTTGGGATTGTGTCCTGAAATCACATTGTACTTACTCTAAAGATAGTTGTATTGTCGAGATCGGACAATTCATGTGATACTAGGTAGTCATAATGTTTTGCTAGAAGCCGCTTATGACAAATGAGATGTAGCTCATTTCTAGTATCGTGTGAACCTACAGGGTCACACACCTAAGCAAGCTGGATTTACTTTGTATGGGATTGATCATTGGCATATGATCCGATCAATGTGTATTGGATAGACATTGAATTGAGTTATGAAGAGATGTGTCGATCGATGCAATGAGTGTGTCGATCGACACAGGTTTTACGAAAGGGTGTGTCGATCGATACAGTAAGTTTGTCGATCGATGCACATTGGGCCTCGAGACTGACGTTTCAAGTTAATGACTTAAATGAGTCGGGTCTGATCCGACGGTCGTTTTCGGTCATCCCATGTCGATATATAAAGTCTTAGATGATCGACCTGAGCCCTAGCGGTCATTGTCGCTTCTCAGATAGAAAGCAGAGACATAGAAACTCATAGCATCCCAGGAGATCCGATCACCGGAACTAGCAACCCGGCGGATTCCAGCTTGTGTGCGTGTGGACTGCGGTAGAGGTGCAGCATTTGAGGCGCTCTAGATCTCGTTTACCTGCTCCAATTTCCGATGCCAATCTCCAGGTAAAGACGAGGTCAATTCTTAGATTCAATCACCTAGACCCTTGATCCTAGGCTTTCCAAAAGTTCCTCAGAACACCACCGGGGTAAGAATCATGGGTCAGACCGATGGCGTGTTGACGAGCTCTGCCTCAGTCTCCACAACTTCGGCACCAACCGGCTCAGTCGCTCAAACAGTTGCGACGAGCCAGACTCCGACAAATGTTTTCTCAGGAACTAATGATCCGAGCAGAAACTGGGTGTGGATGAGGAATGATTCCATTTCCGTCCCCGCTTCAGGAGGTGGATCTGGAACAACCAGACCAAATTCGCCACTCCCTTCTGCTCCACAGCGATAAGGCCCGAATGACCTCGCTGAAATCCGTTCGATGTTAAGCCTGTTGGTAAACCGAACGAGAAACAACGAGGCAAGCGCACGAGCCCAAGAGATCGCAAACCGCTCTCTGGCCGCGCAGCTCGATGAACAGGAACGGCGCATTAATGCCCGTTTTGAAGATCTCGCCAACCAAAACCAGGGGGGTAGATCAACACATGATCCACGAAGCCCCATAAGTCCTCCACCGTGTACACGCTTGGACTTCTCCCAGGTAGTAACTCCCCCGGGAGCGTCGGGAAATTTCGCTAATACGCCAAGTAGCGGCTTCCGTCCAATAATGACGCCTATCGCGACTCCGACTCCATTCGGTTCGAATTCAATGGTCACAGATCCAACCGGATCGGGAAACCGACCATTATCCGGGCCACCACCTTTCCCGAATAGCTCGAATATCCGGCCGAGGACCCTAGGAGGCTCCGCTTTCGCCTCGAGCTCGGGACATCATAATGGATCAAATACGGTACAGTTCCGAACGCCGCAGGTCGACCAGATGGGATCGGTTCCAATAATCGATCTTCTCGACCCCATTTTCCGGGGACAAACTTCCAATCAAGCACAAGCCCAGTTCGCGCCTACAGCAGGCGATGAACACGATATGCTTAGACAGTATATTGAACAAGCTAAGGCCCAGTTCGTCAGTCTGAGCTCCAAAGTTCACATGGCAACAAGCGCGGCGCCCGACGTCGATCGAGTGATCGAAGAAACACGACAAACGCCGTTCACAGACCGGATCGCCTTTGCACGAATCCGGGAAATAAAGAAAACAAAGTTTCTGGAGTTCTCTGGAAAATCGGATCCGAAAGCCCATATCAGGGCATTCCGACTGGCAATGGAAAAGGTATACCTTACTGATGAGGAGAGAGAGCCGGCTTTCTGCAGGCTCTTCGCCGAAAACCTATCAGGCTCCGCCCTAGAATTGTTTTCCGGACTGGAGGAAAAGTCCATTGACAACTTCACCCAGTTCATGACGGCTTTCCTCAAACAATATTCCGTCTTTATCGAAGAAAAGACTACTGAGGCAGCTCTATTTAGCGTCTCCCAGAAATCCGACGAGCCACTTCGCTCGTACATCGACCGATTTAAGGAAATAAAATCCAAAATCGCAAACCCACGAGACGAAGTAGCAATAGAAGCACTGAGACACGGACTATGGTTTTCGACCAGATTCCACGAGGAAATAACGGTCCGCGAGCCTCAAACGCTCGATGACGCCCTTCATCGCGCATCAGCCTTCGCTCGCCTCGAGGACGAAAATACGGCCCTCAGAGAAAAGCATCGAAAAGAAAAGAACCCGTCGGGTTCGCAGAACTCGAACTTAAAAAAGGATTCCCGTAAATCAGGAAACGTCAATGCAGTCAAGAGCCCGAAGAGCTCGAAGAAATTCGAGTTTGACAAGGAAAATTCTGTGATTTTCACAACAAAAGAGGACATTCGACTGAAGAGTGCTACACTCGAGCTAAAGCCGAGGCCTAAAAGCGAGAGTCCGAAAACAAACAAGAGTCATAAGTCGAGGAGGAAACTCCACCTGACAAAAAGGAAAATAAACAGACCAAAGAGTCAAACACCAAGAAGACTTCTCAAAACAAACGAGAGCGGTCTAAGGATCCGGAATCTCCTGAAACCCTCCCCCAGGGGTCGCAAAAGCGAGTCGAGGTCATCCTCGGCGAACTCAGCCTGTGCGGCACCCCGGGAGGCTCGGCACTATCTCCACCTCCAGCTCCTAGTAAGAGTTTACGCTCATGAATCAATCTCCCTCGTCTCTGCGGGGGGGGGGGGGGTGTACGGGCTATACCCCCCCTCGTCTCCCGCGGCTCCAAGCTTTGCCGAGACTCGGTCAATTCAATCAAAGCCCTTCAAAGAAGATTCGAGACCGACAAAGGGGGAAAATCCCAATGTTAGGTCCAGACCATGAAATCACTTTCCACGAGAGCGAGACAAGTAATCTCGACAAACCACACGACGACGCTCTCCTCTTCTGTCTAGTAGTGGGAGATTTTGAACTCTCGAGAATAATGATCGACACATGAAGTTCGGTGGACGTCCTCTTTTACGATGCGTTCAAAAAGATGGAGTTCAACGACTCCGAAATCGTCGAGGAAAAGACACCACTAGTAGGTTTCGCTGGCGAAACAACATACTCAATGGGCTCTGTATTCGCCCCAGTAATAGCTGGAGGAGTTCTAAGAATGACATAGTTCGTCGTAGTAGATCGACCAGCTCCCTACAACGCAATTCTAGGTCGACCATGGATATATGACATGAAAGCGGTGTCATCGACCTACTATCAATGCGTAAAATTTCCAACTCCCAAAGGAGTAAAAACCGTTTACGGAAGTCAAAAGATTTCCCGCCATTGCTACATGAACGGATACAAGCAAATTGAGAAATCCCCCGCGTAGCAATTACGGAAAGAGGACGAGCTCGCCACCATGCAGACCAAAAGGTCGAACGACCCAAGTCAAATAGGACCCCCCAAAGGACCTCACGACCCAAGTTTGCATAGACGATGCACATCCCCAAAGACTTGTTGGCATTGGAATCGACCTATCGGAGCCAGTCAAAAAGGAATTAGTCTCTTTTCTTAAACAGAACGTCGACTCCTTTGCCTGGTCTTCCGCAGACATGAAAGGGATCAACATCGACGTAACCAGCCACGAGCTGAATGTCAACCCAACCTACAAACCGGTAAGACAAAAGCTTCCGAAACTAGGCCCGGAACGAGCTCGAGCCGTCAACGACAAGGTCGATCGGTTATTAAAAATCGGATCGATCATAGAGGTCAAGTACCCCGACTGGCTTGCGAACCCCGTAGTGGTCAAGAAAAAATACGGGAAGTGGAGAGTCTGCGTAGATTTCACAGATCTCAACAAAGCATGTCCGAAGGACAGCTTCCCACTCCCGCACATCAACCGACTGGTCGAAGCTACCGCTGGACACCAACTGCTATCCTTCATGGATGCCTTCTCGGGGTATAACCAAATACTAATGAACCCTGAGGACCAAGAAAAGACTTCGTTCATAACTGATCGAGGAACGTACTGCTACAAAGTCATGCCCTTCGGGTTGAAAAATGCAGGAGCAACTTACCAACGCCTCGTCAACAAGATGTTTTCATGACTCCTGGGTAAAACCATGGAAGTCTACATCGACGATATGTTGGTCAAATCTTCCAGGTATGAGGACCATATCCTCAGCTAAAAGAATGCTTTATCATTCTCAATAAATACGGGATGAAACTCAACCCTGCAAAGTGCACATTCGGGGTCCCCTCAGGAGAATTCCTTGGTTACCTAGTGACCGAAAGAGGGATCGAAGCGAACCCCAAACAGATCGCGACATTTATAGAGATGAATTCTCCCAGAACAATGCGAGAAGTCCAGTGCCTGACTGGCAAAATAGCCGCTTTGAACCGCTTCATCTCGAGGTCGACTGATAAATGTCTACCCTTCTATCACTTGCTCAAAGTGAACAAGAAGTTCCTCTGGGACGAAAAGTGCGAAGAAGCATTCACCCAGCAAAAGTCTTATCTAAGCGAACCACCCATACTGGCGAAACCAGTGGAAGGGGAGCCCCTCTACCTTTACCTAGCTGTTTCCACGGCAGCAGTAAGTGGAGTCCTGGTTCGCGAAGAACAAAACGAGCAACGACCGGTGTACTACATCAGTAAGACCTTAATCGATGCTGAAACCATGTACCCCGCCATGGAAAAACTCGCTTTAGCGCTAGTCACATCGGCTCGGAAACTCTAACCATACTTCCAATCGCACTCAATTATAGTGATGACCTCTCAGCCACTGAGAACCATCCTTCACAGTCCAAGCCAGTCAGGTCGACTGGTCAAATGGGCTATCAAACTCAGCGAGTATGACATAGAATATAAAGCTCGGACGTGCCTAAAAGCGCAAGTGCTGGCAGATTTCATAATCGAGCTCCCCCCGACCATAGAACTTGACCCGACCTCCGCCAAGAAATGGAAACTCTACGTCGATGGAGCTTCCTCGAGGCAAGGATCCGGAGTCGAAGTAAAACTGGTCTCCCCCACTGGCGAAGTACTTGTTGGGAATATCCTGAAATCTATTTGTACTTACTCTGAGAGAAAGTCGTGTTGTCGAGATGAGACAATCATATGACACTAGGTACTCGTAATGCTTTGCTAGAAGCCACTTATGATCAATGAGTTTAGAACTCATTGCTAGTGTTATATGATCCTACAGGGTCACACACCTAAGCAAACTGGACATTGAATGTGAGGTTTATCATTAATGTAATGATCGGATGAATGCATATTTGATATGCATTCGATGTCATCTTTTCTGGGCAGTGTCGATCGACGCACTATGTGTATCGGTCGACACGGATCGACTATGTCGATCGACACAAAGAGTGTGTCGGTCGACACAACTCGCGGATTAGCAGATTAAATCGGTTTAATCATTAGTTAATCCCGTTGCGGTTTAAGTCGACATATATAAGATATATGGTCGACCTAAACTCGATTATAACCTAATTGACAGCCACCAGAAACAGAAAAGAAACCTCTCTGGAGATCATATCTCTGATAGGAACTAGCATCCCTGCTGTCCAGTTCTGTGTGCGTGTGGATACCAGTAGAGGCGCAGCACTTGAGGCGCTTTAGATCTCGATTACTTGCTAAGACTTCCGCTGCATAATCACCAGGTAATCTTCAGATCTGATAGATTCAATTACATGAACCCCTAGATCCTAGGCTCGGAATTCATACTAGGATTGCCTAATTGGATTAGGAATCAGCTAGAAATTCCTTTCAGTGGTATCAGAGCTTTAGGGTTCCATTGAATCTGTGGCATGTTGATTAGATTAGTTGAATCAGGATCTCTGTATAGTTGATACAAGCATGCTGAAATTCGTTTTTGATTAAAACTAGTTTAGGGTTTTAATTTGAAAAATCGATTAGGGTTTATCGCCCTGTGTCGATCGACACCAAGCGGGTATCGGTCGACACTGAAGGATAACCCAAATAAAACTTTTCGCCTAGTGTTGATCGACACAAGAGTTGTATCGGTCGACACAAACCTCGCGAGATTGATGAACCGGTTCAATTGGATTGGACCGGTTATCGAGCTTGGTTAAATGGTTTGAATTGCGATTGGTTTGATTAGGTGGCATCGACCGATGCTAGTGTAGCATCGATCGACACCGACCGGTATTCAAAACCGGATCAATTGGATTGATCGGTTATCGTGGATTGCTTTTGGTTATTCTGTATCGATCGACACTATAGTAGTGTCGGTCGACATCAGATTCGATGATTGGGTTTTGGAGCCTGCAATCACAGAACCAAAGCATGATAAATCAATTAATTATAAGAATTAAAACATAATAAAACTGAACGTTTTAATGATTCCGTTCCTCAATCAAATATCAAGTGATACTTGATGTCTTTCCAATCTTGTCAACTGTCAAGACCCATTTAGTTGTGTGATAGACTTGCAGTGCAAGATGTCCACAATTTCATGAGTAAGACAGAGGTAATCGTGTTGATGGACTTGCAGTGCAAGACATCGACAATTACATGACTGAAGAGATTGGTTCACTTGACTGGGCCATCAAAATCGTTTTGGGCTCAGAGACATCAGGTGGATTGGACATAAGATGTCGATCCACAACCAAGAGTTATATTGGATATAACTAGCAAGGTCGTTGCTTACCTAGATAGCTAAAGTTGAGTGATAGCCAGTGGCTCACTCAAGTTTAGTGAAGTATGGGTCTTGGATCATTATATTCATCAGAGGAAACATTGTTTGAATATAATGCGAGTTTTATTAATTGTTAAGACTTCTCATTTCTTGAACATCATAACTAAAACCTCCCTTGTTTTTCAGCTATGTCTAGCACAAACCATCGTAACAATTTCTCCCTGCGATCCGTCCTTGAGAAGGACAAATTAAATGGATCAAACTTTCTTGAATGGTATCGGAACTTGAGAATTGTTCTCAAGCAGGAGAAGAAGGACTATGTCCTTGAGAAAGTTCTCCCTAAGAAGTACCGAGCCAATGCCTGGCAGTCAGATAAGGATGCTTGGGATAAGCATTCTAATGATGCGGTGGATGTGAGTTGTCTCATGTTGGCTACCATGAACTCGGAATTGCAGAAGCAATATGAGTACATGGAGTCGCCAAAAGAGATGATCACTGGCCTGAAAAGTATGTTTCAGGAGCAGGCACGAACTCAGAGATACCAGACGGTTAGGTCTCTGATTGAGTGCAAGCTACTAATGGGCGAACCGGTTAGTCCTCATGTCATTAAGATGATGGGTTATATTGATAACCTGGGGAAACTTGATTGTCCCATTAGCCAAGAGTTGGCTACTGACATCATTCTACAGTCACTGCCGTCAAGCTATGATCAATTTGTTATGAACTATAACATGAACAACTTGACGAAGACGTTGACTGAATTGCATGGGATGCTTAAGACTGCTGAACCTAACATCAAGAAGGACACCCCGGATGTCCTTATGGTACAAAAGGGTAAAAAGTTTAAGAAACTTGGTAAGAACAAAGGTGATGGAAAGACGAGCTCGATTGTGAATCTAAGCGAGTCTCCCCAAGCTCCTAAGGTTAAAACCAGTCCTTCTGAAGATGTTAAGTGCCGTTATTGTAATGGTTATGGGCATTTGAAAAGAAACTGCAATAAATTCTTGGAGGATTATGAGAAGCTGAAGAAGACGTACGAGACTTCTTCTTCAGGTATTATGTTATAGAAGTAAATTTTACTTCTTATAGTCCTACTTATTGGGTATTTGATACCAGCTGTGGTACTCATATTTTGTGAAAATGTGCAGGGCCTGAGCAAAAGTAGGATTATGGAGAAAGGACAAGTGGATCTACGCGTGGAAATGAAGCAAGAGTTGCTGCATTAACCGTAGGAGTATTTCATTTGTTTTTCCTTTTATGGCATGTTTTGAACTTAAAAATGCTACTATGTATCTGCTATGAGCAGAAAGATTATTTCTAATTCTTGTTTGGATATGAAAAGATATCAGTTTTCAAATTAAGAATAAGTGTTATTCATTTGATTACAGTGATATATTTTATAGTAGCAATCCATTAGAGAATGGATTTTTATGTTATAAACCAGAATGTGCCTAACTATAACATTAATGTCAAACTTCTCTCTGGCATTGTCATTTTGGGCCACGTAAATGAGAAACAGATTCAGAAGCTCCATAGTGATGGTCTTTTGGGCTCATCTGATTATGAATCACAATGAGTAAAGTGAATCTTGTTTATTGGGTAAAATGACAAAGGCCCCTTTCGAAATGGTAGTGTCGATCGACACAAATGGTGTGTCGGTCGACACAAGTTGCAAACGGATAAAATGAAAGGGCCAGAGGCTTATTGGGCTTTATGCATACGGATGTATATGGGCCGATGAGCAGTAATGCTAGAGGAAATTTTCAGTACTTCATTACCTTTACTGATATTTTCAGTAGGTACGGTTATGTCTTGTTGATAAGACATAAATCAGAATCTTTTGAAAAGTTCAAAGAGTTCCAGAATGAAGTATAGAATCAATTTGGCAAAAGAGTTGAAGCTCTATGATGAGATCATGGAGGTGAATACTTAAGTCAATAATTAAGTGATCATCTAATAGATTGTGAAAGTGTTTCACAATTCAATCCTCATGTATCGAACTTTATTAGATATAGTTTGATCAATGATGAATCACTTAGATCTTCCATTATCCTTCTAAGAATAAGCTTTAGGAAAGGTCTGAGTTTACATTAAATAGTGTTCCATCAAAATCAGTTACAGAGATTTCACATGAGATGTGGAATGGAAATGTTTCTGATTTATCCATCATGAAGATTTGGAGTAGTGAGACTTATATAAAACGTTTAATCTCTGATAAGCTCACACCCAAATCCGGTAAGTACTGCTTCATTGGTTGTCCTGACGAAACCAAGGCGTGCTACTTTTACAACCAGTTTGAGAACAAATTGTTTGTTGCTCGGAACTATGTTTTCTTGAGAAAGACTTTCTTTCCAAGAAGAACAGTGGGAGTAAAGTACAACTCGAAGAAATTCGAGAATCACAGAAGACTGTTCAACCCGATGAGGAAGAGCAGCAGTTGGATCTACAAAGAGTTGTAGAACCTGCAACTGTGGTGCCTGAGGTTTGCAAGGATCTGATGAATGAATATTAGATATACATTCAAAAGCGAGTTTTAAAGATGTGTCGATCGACGCAAAAGTTGCATCGATCGACACAGGTCGCGAACCAAAATATTTTTGGTTTATGATTTAATTAACTACGGTTTAAATCTTGGTTAATTAGATCGTGGTAAAAGTCTACATATGAGATATGTGCGTGACTTTTAACACAAGACTGAAGCTCGTAGATCCAATAGGATCCGTCACGAACCCGAGAAATGGGGATTTCTCGTAACCAATTGCCGTGATCTACTGATCATTGAAAGTGACGGGCCTGCGAAATTTGAAGTGGGCCTTGACTCCGAAAGTGGCTAAAAGCCGCTGAATCCGGAATGGCGATGTCCAAAGCTGGATTGGTGGAAAAGGTTTCAAGTAAATTCATGGTATTAACTGTGAAGAAACCTAATCCCAGACACCATGCTTATGTCCATTCGGATTCTCCTAGCAACCGCCACTCATAATGGTTATGAGATCTGGCAGATGGATGTGAAAACAGTTTTCCTTAATGGAATTCTGAAAAGGGATGTGTACATGACACAACCTGAAGTTTTCATTGATCCTAATGAAGCTAGGAAGATATGCAAGCTTCATCGATCCATTTATGGATTGAAGCAAGCATCTCAGAGTTGGAATCTTCATTTTGATGAAGAAGTCAAAAGGTTTGATTTCGTCATGAATGAAGTGGAAACATGTGTTTACAAGAAGACTAGTGGGAGCGCAGTTGCATTTCTAGTATTGTATGTTGATAACATACTACTTCTCGGAAATGAAGTTCCATTGTATAAGTCTGTTAAGACTTGATTCGAAAGTTGTTTTTCGATGAGAAATATGGGAGAAACCATATACATTCTTGGAATAAGAATCTATGGAGATAGATTAGACAAGCTAATTGGATTGTGTCAAGATACTTATGTGATAAGTTCTTACACAGATCCAGTATGCATGATTCCAAGAAGGACTTTGTGCAAATGACTCTTGGTATTACTCTTAGCAAGACGCAGTGTCCTTCGACACACGCTGAGCTAGGGCGAATGAGGGTCAGACTACTGCTAAAGGCATTAGATGTCTTAAGATGTGATCTTAATTTTAGTGGGAGTCATTGTTATTAATTTTAGTTGTGATATGATGTTCGTATAAACATAATATGATTATGTTATTGAAATCTGACATCTGTATTATTTGATAATGGTTATTAAATAATAGTCCCAAAGTAATTTATGACATTTTATAGGTCATCAAGTATGTGACTTGATCATGAAACCCTATAGATAATAAATGACATAAATTATGTTAGTCCCTGGTCGAGGTTGTTAAAATGGGACATTAACAACCACGTGAGACTAGTATGTGAGGTGACTGATGACTAAGTTTCATGGAGTCATTAATAAGAGTATTAAAGTCAATCACATAGGTATGTGTTAGAGAACACATGATCGGACATGACCCACTGATGAGAACTCTACGGGATAGTTATATAAGTGTCATGAGAGTTTTCATTACGATTATAGAGTATAGTCCTTAGACCTGAGTTCATCATGATTTCTTACATGTGAAATGGTCCGCTCTGACTTTGTCAAACGTCAGCCGTAACTGGTGATCATA
This sequence comes from Orychophragmus violaceus, assembly GCA_030180135.1. Classification (NCBI taxonomy): domain Eukaryota; kingdom Viridiplantae; phylum Streptophyta; class Magnoliopsida; order Brassicales; family Brassicaceae; genus Orychophragmus; species Orychophragmus violaceus. The sequence continues at coordinate 101,250,424 of CM058232.1, read as the reverse complement.
AAGACATTGATTGGGCGTATCATGAAGCGTGTGAAGGAACAGGGATGGAACAAGATGGGAATTGTCCCTCCTATATAACAGGAGATAAATATCTCAGGGCCCATCGAAGATTTGATACTGAGAAATGTGTGGCCACACTCAAATGAGGTGATTGTCAGTCGTTTTTCTTGTCAGTATAAATCGGAATTCGATGAACATGATTTTGGCTTAATAAGGATGACACGGATCTTGCCTTATGCCGGAACGAGATATAGTGACGAAGGGATTATAGGAATAGATGATTCCAGTACAAGTGGGAGATTGTTGGGAATGTCCTGAAATCTATTTGTACTTACTCTGAGAGAAATTCGTGTTGTCGAGATGAGACAATCATATGACACTAGGTACTCGTAATGCTTTGCTAGAAGCCACTTATGATCAATGAGTTTAGAACTCATTGCTAGTGTTATATGATCCTACAGGGTCACACACCTAAGCAAACTGGACATTGAATGTGAGGTTTATCATTAATGTAATGATCGGATGAATGCATATTTGATATGCATTCGATGTCATCTTTTCTGGGCAGTGTCGATCGACGCACTATGTGTATCGGTCGACACGGATCGACTATGTCGATCGACACAAAGAGTGTGTCGGTCGACACAACTCGCGGATTAGCAGATTAAATCGGTTTAATCATTAGTTAATCCCGTTGCGGTTTAAGTCGACATATATAAGATATATGGTCGACCTAAACTCGATTCTAACCTAATTGACAGCCACCAGAAACAGAAAAGAAACCTCTCTGGAGATCATATCTCTGATAGGCACTAGCATCCCTGCTGTCCAGTTCTGTGTGCGTGTGGATACCAGTAGAGGCGCAGCACTTGAGGCGCTTTAGATCTCGATTACTTGCTAAGACTTCCGCTGCATAATCACCAGGTAATCTTTAGATCTGATAGATTCAATTACATGAACCCCTAGATCCTAGGCTCGGAATTCATACTAGGATTGCCTAATTGGATTAGGAATCAGCTAGAAATTCCTTTCAGTACTGAAACAGTCTTTCAGACTAGGCTTCGCCACATCAAATAACGAAGCAAAATATGAAGCGTTAATAGCCGGGCTCAGACTAGCAATAGCGATAGGAGCCCGAGAAGTAGATGCCTTCAGCGATTCCCAATTGGTCACGAGCCAATATCATGGCGACTACGAGGCCAAGACGAGCGTATGGAAGCATACCTACAGGTAGTCCCTACGCTCGCCGAACAGATAGAATTCTTTGATCTAACACGGATCCCGCGAGGGGAAAACACCGCAGCCGACGCCCTGGCCGCTCTAGCGTCGACATCGGATCCTAACCTCTAAAGGATCATACCAGTCGAGGGATCGAAAAACCAAGTATCGACATAGCCCTGAAAGCTCTATCCTTGAGAGAGGACGAGCCCACCACAAAGGACGGGGTCGAACACAAGGAACGTCCCAAGGACACCAGTCGCGACATCATCGAGATTGATGATGATCTCGATCCAAGAAGCGCCGTGTACGTCGCGAACGTCCCCGATGGACCAATCCCAGCCGCATCCACTAGTCGAGGACCTGAGCCTAATGATGACGAAGATTGGAGAACTCCGATCATTCGATACATTACAAATGGCGAAGTCCCCGACGACAAATGGGAGGCGCGGAAACTCAAAACACAGAGTGCGAGGTACTGCGTCACGCAAGGAGAGCTCTTCAAAAGAAGTCTCTCTGGACCTTACCTCAAATGCCTCGATAAAAAGCAAGCTCTAGCCGTGATCACTCAGGCCCACGACGGATCCTGCGGAAGCCATTCTGGAGGACGAGCCCTGGCCGTACGAATCAAAAGGCAAGACTATTTCTGGCCAACAATGGCCACCGAATGCGAATCTTTTTCCAGAAAATGTGACAAATGCCAAAAGCATGCCCCGATAATCCATCAAGAATCGGAGAAACTCTCCTCTATCTCATCGCCATGCGATGGGGAATGGACATCGTGGGACCTCTAGTCCCATCCGGCAAAAAGAAAGCTACACACCTATTGGTAATGACAGATTACTTCACTAAGTGGATCGAAGCGGAATCATACCAAAAGGTTAAAGACGTTCACGTTAAGGAGTTCGTCTGGCGAAACATCGTGTGCCGACATGGACTACCCCACGAGATCGTCACCAATAACGGACTGCAATTCATATCAAACATTTTCAAGGAATTCTGTAGAACCTGGAACATAAAGTTGACCTACTCTACGCCCCGTTATCCTCAAGGAAACGGACTGGCAGAGGCAGCTAATAAAGCAATCATGAACAACCTTAAGAAAAGACTCAATGAGTGCAAAACGAGCTGGAGCGACGAGCTCCCAGCCGTACTCTGGACTCACCGGACTACTCCTCGCAAATCCACCGGCGAAACTCCCTTTTCACTGGTTTACGGGATCGAGGCGGTAGTACCAGCCGAAATCCTCGTGTCAAGCATCCTCAAAGAAGAATGCCCACGACAAGAGGAACTTAACAACAAGATGATAACAGACGAGCTCGATCTCGTCGACGAAAGGAGGAACCTCGCACTAGCTCGAATCCAGAACTACCAACAAGCTGCAGCTCGCTACTATGATTCTAGAATTAAAACTCGAAGGTTTCAAGTAGGCGAACTCGTCTTACGGAAAGTGTTCGAACATAAAAAGGAAGAACACACTGGAAAGTTAGGAGCAAAGTGGGAAGGTCCTTACCAGATCACTGATGTTGTGAAGGACGGGGTCTACCGACTCAAGTCGGTAGAAACCCAGAAGCCTGAACTACGGCCTTGGAACATCATCAACCTCAAAAAGTAATTTCACTAAGAGTACATCAACATAATCAAACTACGAAATGGCTTGATCCCCTTAAAAGGAGCGCAGCCACCCCCCCCCCCCCAAACACATAGCTCTTACCAAGCTCGATAACTTCAAACGAAGTCGTAATAGCTTATCTTTGTGAAATCAAAATAAGTCTCCATATCAATGTCTCTTTCCGATTGTAAAAGTTAAGAGTCGTCGCGAAATATTTTGCCATTACATTCTGCAAAGCGATATGAAATTATCCCTTCAAAAGCTAAAGTGATATGAAATTATCTCTTCAGAATCAAGCGATATGAAATTATCCCTTTAAACCTAAGCGACCCGAAACGGTCTCCCCCAAATCGAGCGAACTGAAATGATCGCCCCAAAATTGAACGACCTGAAATGATCGTCCCGAAAATAAGCGAACTGAAGTGATCGCCCTAAAATTGAACAACCTGAAATGATCGTCCCGAAAATAAGCGAACTGAAATGATCGCCCCAAAATTGAACGACCTGAAATGATCGTCCCGAAAATAAGCGACCTGAAATGGTCCCTCCAAGCAGAACGAACTGAAATGCTCGTCCCAAAAATAAAACGACCCAAAATGGTCCCTCTAAGCAGAACGAACTGAAATGGTCGTCCCAAATCAAGCGATCTGAAATGATCTCTCGAAAAACATAAAATTCTTCCAGCCTTATGCAGCTTAGAAGAATCGAGGGGGCTACCCCCTCCCTCTAAGCAAAAACAACGAGGTTGAGTCTACATCAAGATTGATAGAACGAGACAACTGCTCATACAGAAAAGGCCTCCGCACACATTCAAAATCTGTGTAAGTCCATTTTTGACTTATACTTAGAAATTTCCGTGGAACGCCAAACTTGAACTCTGAACATTGAAAGAGTCGAACTTCGAACATACTCGAAGAAGAACTCAGACTCGAGTTTGTTCAAACTAAAGGTCCATTGAGAATTTCCTAAGGTTATTTATTCGATCTCTCGGGAGAGGTTCGAACTGCCACGACGGCCAAACTTTATGTTAAGGCATCAAAACAGTAAAATCTATGCTAAGGCATGCAAGATTTAAAGACGATTCATAAATAAAACGTCGCAAAAGCCCACTACGGGCAACATCAATAGCAAAAAAAGAAAAGGGAAAGAGCCCCCTGGGCAAACAAAGGTTCAAAAAAGAAACTAAAAGCCCCTTCGGGCAACGACAGAACAGTCAAAAGTGTTGCAATCGCGAGGAGACTTCGTCCCCATCCTCCGCATGATCGCCGGTAGAGCCAATCCCAGTCGGGAGATGCGAACCATACTGATCGAGACAGGGAGCGGCCGGCGGCGGAGCATGCACCAGGATCACCGAATCGCTCGACACCGCCGGCAGGTTCAACTTGCCATTGCTGAAATCAGAAACTGCCGCAGCATTCATCTCTTCCATGGCCGCCCTCTTCTTCTCAGCCAGCTTCAACACCTCCCGAGTCAGATCAAGCTCGCCGGAAGCAAACTCCGTGATGAGCTCAATATTGGCCAAGGTCTCTTGAAGACGGATCTCAGCACTAGTCTCGGCCTTCCGGCCTTCGCTTTTCTCCTTGATCTCTTTAAGGATCTCCAAGTACTCCCCGATCATCTTCTTCCTCGCCTCGTGGGCCGCGACCTTCACGTCGAATTCTCTCCCCACGAGGACCCTCTCCAGATCTGCTCGATCCTGAGCGGCCTACGCGGCTGCAACCCGGCTCGCTTCCTTGGCAGCCAAAGTTCGACCTACTGCTGCTTGAAGCTTCTGAGAAAGATCTTCCTCCCGATTCTCGAGAGTCAGCAACCGAGCCTCTATCCCTTCGTACCTGTCCAGTTTCCTCTTAAGCTCTACCTCTCGAGCCAGAGAACCTTGTAGCTGCGCAGTCAGATCGCTTACCGTCTCCTTGACTGTCTCAAGCTCGCCTGCCTGCGACCCGCCACGCAGCTCGTACTCGGACCTGGCCGCGAATCCGTTCGTAGCCTCCAAAAGCTGCATAAAAATGCAAACACTAAGCTCCACAAACAGGAAACAAGGAAAACAAAATTGTGCGACCAGTTACCTTCCCAACGGCCGTCGCCATCTCGGTGTACAAGTCGCCAAGGACCATGTCCTCGATAGCTTGGAGCCAAACACCCACGGGCCTAAAGTGCCTCAACAAACGGGCCACGCCCCCCGGCGCCCCAACATTCTCGCCCGATCTCCTAGAGCTCACCTCGGCGTCGACTCTCCGATGCTTCGGCACGGGAGAAAGAGTCCTATCTCCACTCTGGTCACTTGACCCCCTTGAATCGTTCGGGCGGGGGCCGTGTAAAGCCGGCTCCCCGGGCAAGATCGAGTCCGTCTCCCGATCAGCCAAAGAGGGAGGAACTTCCCCCGTCTCTGTGGCTGCATTAACAGCCCCGACACTCGGAGGAAGAGGAGAATCACACATGGCAAAAAAGATGGCATTGCTCAGGTTTCCATCCCTCACTTTCTTCGCCAACTCCATGGGGTCTTTTCCATCCCGACGACTCCTCGCTCTCCGAGATAACTTCTCACGAGAAGGAGTGCTAGCGGCCGAATCCTCATCCAAAGGTGGACGACCTGCCAAAAAGTAAAAAAGATAAATAAAGTCACCTATAAAAATGGCGAGCAAGACGCCGCATAGGCCAAAACGGTCAGATAACCCACTTTCTCCCGGCCGCTCAATAAAACGAAGCGGAGGCCGAACAGCCCGAGCAGGAAGGACCCGAGAGAGCACGGGGGAAGTGATAAACCTTGAGGGACCCGAGACCGATCCCACAGAGCCCGTTCAGGGTCGACCCTTAGAGCTGCCTGCACGCGCTCCATCGTAAAACTGCCCCAGTCGACAGTACCTCTCCTCAGCCAGGCTATCAAAGCCTCAGTGATCGGATTGGTTTCACGCGATTCGGGAGCCTCTGCAACGCAAACCAAAGCAAATGAGGAACAGCCCGATAACACAAAAATACATAAAGGGAGTCAAGCGCCGAAAACTGAATCTTACCAACGCTGGAAGCCCACCGAGGCGGGACGACCGAATAGTCAAATTCCTTGACTGAATGGTGGGTTACCCTAAAGAAGAAATTTCGATCCCTCCATACGTCCCTCGCCGGAATACCATCCAGGATTCGCCCGAAACGAGGAGAGAGGTAGTAGGTTCCCGGGAAGCGCGTATTGTGCTTAACCGAGCATACCAGCATAAGCCTCTCGGGCCCGAACTTGACTCCTTCTTCTATGGCCCTGACTCCTAGTCCGATGACATATCGGACGAAGTCCGGCGTCATCTGATGAAACACCAACTGGAGTTGAGCCAGTATCAAAGAGATAAGGCGGGGAATGGGAAAGAAGAGTCCACATTTTTCAAAATAAGTGTAGGAGGTGCAGTAGTAGCCTTCTACAACCGTTTCTGGAGATATCGCCGGGGAAGGGATGACGATCTCAACTTCCGGTGGAATCCGGCAAAGGAAGACGGCGGGTGCGGACCAAATAACCCAGCCGCCGCGCTTGTACTTGCTCCCGTCGCACTTGTACTTGCTCCCGTCGCGTCTCTCAAAGCCATGAGGAAAGAAGCACCGGAGTAAGGAAAATGGAAAGTCTCTGGAGAGAATTTTCTGACGACGAATATAAGCGAGAAAGAAACAGAGTAAAAGTGAGAAGGCAAAAGGTTACCTTCGACGATACTTAAGAGAAAATTATAGTGGGAATCGTGCAAAATCTAAACCGTACGATTCCGAACTCGTAATAATTGCGAGAGAATTGAGATGGTTTGGACTCCTCGCTTCCCCTCATTCTAACCGTTGATCTAAAATCGACGGCTGCGAATGCACGACAACTAGGTCACATCAGCAAAAGAACGAGCCCGAAAAGACTCTTCATGACCCTTAAAATCTCAGCCGTTGGTGATCGACCAGATCCACGGTAAAATATAAGGTCCCATTAATGAATATACGCCACGACTACCGACGAGCTAAAAAGCAGGTCAGTTCGACCCACGCGCCTATCCTTAGCCGCTGGATCGAAACAAAATCTACGGATAGGGCGAAAGTAATCATTAGGTTTATTACACCCGAGGCGCACACCTCTTCCCGAGAACGTCAACCGCCCATTAACCTCGACTTGTCGAAATTAATGGGCTGGGGGGCTATTTCTGGTATTGGATTTCCCTCTAGGAAATCCGACCCATTAACAAATAAAACAAAGGCCCATCATTATGAGCCCGCTTCAATATCAAGGCAGAGAGAGAGCGACCGTTATTCTCTGTTGGGCCTATACAATTTGTTGGATTGTTTAGTTGATCCTGATTCAATTCTTAGATTCATATCAACCTAAACATGCGGATCTAGGTTCTTCTCGAATAGAAACAAATGATGATCTCACCTTATACCTGTTTGCAGCGGAAAGAGATGGTATGTTTGAGATCAGAGAAACACCGAGAGATGAATCCTCCAGAGGTTCACACACGCGATCACAGAAAATGGCTGCTAGACCACTAGGGGAACTCGGCGCAGAGAGAGAGAGTTTTCGGCTGGGGCTTAGGGTTAATTGTTCTGAACACGAGTTTTATCTCATAAAACTTGTCCGGTTCCGTTTGGGCCATTTGGCCCAAACACCAATTAACTCGACGGTATTCGCGCACTGTGTCGACCGACACACCTTGTGTATCGATCGACACACAGTGCCTAAACTGTTTTATTCTCTCTAAGTACAGTAAATGCCTAGCACTTTTACCGTACTTCTGCTAAACCGTTCCTACACATTTTCCTGTTAGCTTAGGCGTGTGACCCATATGGGATCATATAATAAAGGCAATAAGTCCAAGACTTATAGATCATGAGTGGACTCTAGCAAGCCATCATGACCCCCAGTATTATATGACTTATGTCTGATCATTGACATACTCTTACTTTCTAGAGACAGTACCGAGATTACTGGACACAATTCCAACAATCTCCCACTTGTACTGGAATCTCTGTATTCATAATCCTTTTGTCACAATATCTCGATTAGTCATAAGGCAAGATTGGTGTCATCCTTATAAAGCCTAATCTTGTTCATCGGACTCTGATTCGATACTGACAATCCAAACGACTCGGGACAGTCCGTTTGAGCATGGCCATGCATTTTCCAGTATTCAAATCTCCGATTGGCCTAGAGATATTCACTCCATTTATATTGGAGGGACAAATTCCGTCTTGTTCCATCACTGTAAACTACTCATTTCATAATGTACCCAAACAAGGTCCTTATAACTATCGCAGAACGATAGCGTTAGACAATGATCAAAGTGCATCAGTCCATGTGCAGTCACATGCATGCGAACTCAGGTCTAAGGACTATACTCTATAGTCGTAGTAAGAATCTCTTATGACACATATATAAATATCCAGAAGAGTTCTTATAAGCGGGTCTTGTCCGGTCGTATGTTCCCAAACATACACCTATGTACTGACTTTGATGCCGCGCATCTATGACACACTGAGACTTTGTCATAAGTCACGTACCAATCCAGTCTCACACGGTTGTTGGTGTTCCAGTTTCAACAACCTTCGACTAGGGACGGGATGATATAAAACATCTATCAAATATAGGGTCTCATGATCAAGCTAAATGACTTTGATTACTCAAGATCAAGTCACTTACTTCGATGACCTATAAAATGGTTTATATCACTTTGGAACGATTATTTCATCACAGTTAAAATAATCTTGAAATAATAATTTCATTAAACATAAGAATGTTTTACAAGAACATATCAAATAACTAAATAAAAGCCCTCAAACTCCCACTCAAATTTAGATTACATTTCAATGTCTCTAATGCCTACAGCTTCAGTCAGAAACTCGAGCTTAGGCCTTGGGAGTGGCTTTGTCAACGGATCAGCAACGTTATCATCTGTCTGAACTCGGCTGATCTTGACTTCCTTTCTATTAATGATGTCACGTATCAAGTGAAATCTTCTTAGAACATGTTTGGATTTCTGGTGTGATCTTGGTTCCTTTGCCTGAGCAATAGCACCATTGTTATCACAAAATAGTGCCAGAGGCTCAGCCGCATCTGGTATCACACCTAGTTCAATAATGAACTTTCGTATCCAAACAGCTTCCTTCGCAGCTTCTGAGGCGGCGATATATTCAGCTTCTGTAGTGGAATCAGCAACGGTGTCTTGCTTGGAGCTTCTCCAACTGATTGCACCGCCATTCAGACAAAAGATATAACCGGACTGTGACCGGAAATCATCTTGGTCTGTCTGGAAACTTGCGTCCGTGAATCCACTGACTTTAAGCACATCACTTCCACCGTACACTAAGAACTTATCCTTAGTATGTCTTGAAGGATTATGGTGTTTATTCAAGGTTTAATTCTCAATTACAACCTAACACAAATCCTTAAACAGATCTAGGTTCTTGCAAAACGAATCATAAAACAAACCTGATCACTACCTTTCAGATTGCAGCGGAATGGATGGTAATGATGAGATCAGCTAGAACAGATGGTAACACCTATTCCTCCTCGAGTATCCACACTCTTACAAGCCGGGATGGCTGCTAGACCAAAGAGATGGAAGAATCAGAGAGAGAGAGAGAGATTTTAGAGAGAGAGGGCGCGGCCAGACAAGAAAAATCGCTGGAAGAATGCTTCCTTAGGTTTTTTCTTAATCTCTTATATCTCATTTATCGATAGATTTTCGGGTTTTTAACCATGGTATATGTGTCATTTATCGAGTCTTTTACTATGTTTTAGAGTCTTTTCAGGTGTTTATTAGGTACAAGCACATTTGGAGCATATTTGGTGATTATAGCACTTTCTGGAGCTATTTGGAGTATTTGGCCGAGAGATAGACTTCACTGTCGATATTTCAGAGCTGCATCGATTGACACACTTGTGGCGTCGATCGTTGCATATGCGAGATGGGCCAAGACGACGGATTAATGAAGAATGCTGATATTGCAGAAAAGCCCAGATATTTACACAGAAGCCCAAAACGTGTTTTAGACTATATATTAGGGTTTTTAGCCACTTGTTTACGCTACGCTTTTCTTAAGTCTTATTTTATTTCAGAGAGAGTTAGGGGCTGATCCTGTTCTTGAAAGAGAGAGGATTTTGAACCCCAGATCTTTACTTGTTATATGCTATTTGGTTTTCTATTTATGATATTTTCTGTTCTTATGAATATGTCTGAGTAGTTTACCTGTTAGGTTGAAGGATTCTCATTAGGAATTTCATGGAACTATAGTTTAAATCAATCTGTAGGGATTCATATCTGCTAGTTCTTTGTTTAGGTTGTTCTTAATGCTTAATCTGAAGTAGCTAATCATAATTATGATGTTAGGCTGATTAATGCAGCGAAAGTTGGTTAATTTAGCTAGAAAGAACCTAGATGAGCAATTAAACTTCTCGCAAACGAAAGTTTGGTTTAGGTTAATTGTGAACATATCAAACTTGGATTTAATGCTGGTTTAATCTGTTAGTTCTCGCAAACGAAAGTTTGGTTTGCTGCACTTAGACTTAGAGAATTCTCGCAAAGAAATTTGGTTAATTCTATATCCGTGTTTTGAGTTCTAGAACAGTTTCTGATTAGATCCAGACTGATTGATTGCTTGTGTTCCTGATTTCTTGAGAACTCCTGAAACCTAACGCTTCGTTTCCTTGCTTACAAACTCGCCTGATTTACTTTTCTGCTTCGCTTTTTAGTTTCTCATCATATTTACTTTCTCCTAGTTCAATCCTTTCTGTTCTTAATCTATCGTTGACCGGAGTCCCTGTGGATTCGATACCCTAAGTACTACAACTACATCACTGTGCACTTGCAGTTAGAATAGGGATTAATTCTTGACCTATCAAGTTTTTGGCGCCGTTGCCGGGGACTCTTTTGAGTCTTCGATAGATTTGAACTTAGGGTTTAGACTAGGTTTTTCGTTTTTCTTTTTTGTTACTAATTTTTTTTTTCTGTTCTTGCGTTTCATGTACGCCTGTAATCGCCCTGCAACGATCGACACGGTCCTGTGTGTCGATCGTCACATCATCACGCTTGCATCGATCGATGCTTCTCCTGCATCGATCGACACATATCGTAAGGAAGATGCATGATTTCTTTAGTTCAGGGATTGACAGCTCGCAGATAGCTGGGCTAAAGAGCAAGGTAGACCATCTGCATAGTCTTCTACTTGAAAAGTATGCGCAAGAAGCTATCAACTGCGTTGGAGGGAATGAATTCTACAGTCAGGAATCTGCTTTTCAGGGACCTTTCCAGCAACAGGGTAATGCCTTCTCGAGGAACTATGGTGTTTCTTCTTACCAAGCACCACCTGCACCTGCATATAAGAGCAGATTGGAAACCATGCTGGAGCAGTTATTGGAAAGACAGGAAGAGGAGAGGAACTACATAAATGGTTATGGGTTTCAGGGAAACAGGTATGGATCACCCTCCTATCAGGCACCTCCTGTTGCTAATGCTTATAAGAGCAAGATGGAATCCATGATGGAGCAGCTGCTAGAGGATCAGACTAAGGCTGCTATGGACTTCGACAGGAAGCTGGATGCTATACATGAAAATCTGAGTGGGAAGTTTGAATACTTGAGCACACATGTGAAAAAGCTAGATGTCCAAGTTCAGCAGACAGCTGGAGCAATACAAAGACAAAATGAAGCTAGGAAAGCTGAACAGCACAGATCCATCAAAGTTGTGACCTTAGGGGATGAGATTGAGTTGCTAGGTGAAGAAGAGAGCATAATCTCGGATTTTCTGGATGAATATTGTCTGTCTGAGACATGCATCGATCGACACCCCCTTAGTGTCGATCGACATGCCGTTCTGACGGCAATTTCGAGTTCTTACGACAAACAGAATCGCCTTGCATCGATCGACACACATCATGCAACGATCGACACAGAACGCAGACATGACCAGAAACCTGCAACAGTACCAGAACGAGTCTATAAGCCCATTGTGCCATATCCTAAGGTTCCTAAACCTTCCAAACAAGAGCTAGAAGCTGCTAACTGCATGAAAGTAATGGATAAGAAGGTGAATGAAACACCACCAGTTGAAGCTTCGCGAGTTCATGCAAAGAAGATGATCTCCACTGATGGTCATCTCAAAGAAGAAGTTCAGATTGGTGGAACTGCAGCATCCGATAGTGGAAAGAAGAAGATGGCGGTTCCTCTTGAACCTGCTCTAACATCTTCAATACCTGTAACTGCTCATAAGCAGAAAGTCCCAAACATCAGATCTGCACCAAAGGTAAGATATAAATCACCTAAGCTTAAACCTCCTGACCATATTGTTTTGAATGCAGGAAAACGCAGTGCACCACCCAAGATTCGCTCCCGCCCTGATGCTGTTTATTCATTCCTTGGAAAGCCTCATGATCTGAAAGCCTATACACCTCCTTGGATGAAGAGATATTCACAGAGACACTCAAAGTCTCTGTTGAAACCCCCATGAATCTGATCTCTTCCGATAGTCAAGCTACTGACTTTAAACAAGCGCTGAGTGGGAGGCAACCCACTGTTAGGTTCGTTATTGTTTTTGTTTTTCGTTTTGATTTGGTATTTTTAATTTTTCTGTTTAAGTGTGTTCAGAAGCGGAGAAACAAACAAAGTCGCCTTGCATCGATCGACACACCTAGTGCATCGGTCGATGCAGTCACGATTTGTGGTTTACCGATTCGATTGCGGTTCAGACATCGGTTATCTCAATAACCGCGAGCGATAATCGCCTTGCATCGATCGACACCCTTGGGCATCGATCGACGCAGGGTGACGACAGGTAAGTTATCTGCAACTTCTCGGTTTGTTCAAATTAGATTATTTTCTCCCCAATCCTAAGCTTGATCACACTGAGGACAGTGTGGTTTAAGTGTGGGGGAGGAAGCTACTGACGCACGCTTTTGTTTTCTTAGTTTTTCAAAATTTGTTTTATTGAGTTAAAATTTGTATGAAACTATGATTTTTCGAGGAAATTTTTCGCTTGAACAGGAACTAAGTGACCATTGGACAGACTTGCAGAGCCTCTATGACTGTTAGAAAACCCCATCACAGATCAACCTACTGAGGACACCCACATCACTTCAGGTATCAGAGGATCCTTTTACTGACTTCACTTTAATACTGACTTAATTTTCTCACCTAAGGGCTTGGTATACCTTGTGTCGGATTCCCTTGTTAGTTCTGACACAGCCTGTCAACCTATCCTATTTAGTTCCCTTCTCCCCTTCCATAAAATATAAAAAAAGATAATAAACTGAGGATGAGTTAGTAACTCCGAAGTGGTCATGGGAATAGTAGCAAACACTATTATCTCTTATGTGATCCATGGAATGTGTCCAAAGTACACCCCTTAACGGGAAGAACACTGATAAAAAAAAAAATGATACCCAGTGGGGAAAAATCAGTTGTTAAGGAAGGGAAAGAGAAGAAAGGGACTAGAGAAAGATAGTATGGTGGTCTAGAGCTGATAAGGTAAGAATCCATGTGCCTTTGATCGATACTCCTTAGGTGAGACCACACTTAAATACTTGCAGAAGTCAGTAGGGTGAATTTGAATGCATGAATGTGATTGTGGAGTTTACTTAGGACAGTTGCTAAGTGTGGGGGAAGTACATTGTGGTCTTGAGTTCTGCAGGAAAGTTTTCAGTGGCTTACTAAGTGAATGTGATTGTGAAAGTTCCTAAGACGAAATGAGTTTCTGTGTTTTCAAACGTCTTTTCTTATGCTTTGGTTCTTTACTTGCTTGAGGACAAGCAAAGGCTAAGTGTGGGGGAGTTGATATACCATGGATTTTCGGGTTTTTAACCATGGTATATGTGTCATTTATCAAGTCTTTTACTATGTTTTAGAGTCTTTTCAGGTGTTTATTAGGTACAAGCACATTTGGAGCATATTTGGTGATTATAGCACTTTCTGGAGCTATTTGGAGTATTTGGCCGAGAGATAGACTTCACTGTCGATATTTCAGAGCTGCATCGATCGACACACTTGTGGCGTCGATCGTTGCATATGCGAGATGGGCCAAGACGACGGATTAATGAAGAATGCTGATATTGCAGAAAAGCCCAGATATTTACACAGAAGCCCAAAACGTGTTTTAGACTATATATTAGGGTTTTTAGCCACTTGTTTACGCTACGCTTTTCTTAAGTCTTATTTTATTTCAGAGAGAGTTAGGGGCTGATCCTGTTCTCGAAAGAGAGAGGATTTTGAACCCCAGATCTTTACTTTGTTATATGCTATTTGGTTTTCTATTTATGATATTTTCTGTTCTTATGAATATGTCTGAGTAGTTTACCTGTTAGGTTGAAGGATTCTCATTAGGGATTTCATGGAACTATAGTTTAAATCAATCTGTAGGGATTCATATCTGCTAGTTCTTTGTTTAGGTTGTTCTTAATGCTTAATCTGAAGTAGCTAATCAGAATTATGATGTTAGGCTGATTAATGCAGCGAAAGTTGGTTAATTTAGCTAGAAAGAACCTAGATGAGCAATTAAACTTCTCGCAAACGAAATTTTGGTTTAGGTTAATTGTGAACATATCAAACTTGGAATTTAATGCTGGTTTAATCTGTTAGTTCTCGCAAACGAAAGTTTGGTTTGCTGCACTTAGACTTAGAGAATTCTCGCAAAGAAATTTGGTTAATTCTATATCCGTGTTTTGAGTTCTAGAACAGTTTCTGATTAGATCCAGACTGATTGATTGCTTGTGTTCCTGATTTCCTGAGAACTCCTGAAACCTAACGCTTCGCTTCCTTGCTTACAAACTCACATGATTTACTTTTCTGCTTCGCTTTTTAGTTTCTCATCATATTTACTTTCTCCTAGTTCAATCTTTTCTGTTCTTAATCCATCGTTCACCGGAGTCCCTGTGGATTCGATACCCTAAGTACTACAACTACATCACTGTGCACTTGCAGTTAGAATAGGGATTAATTCTTGACCTATCATAAATCGAGAACAAAAACAAAAATCTTCACAGTTTGTTGAAGTGAAGCAAGGAGATAAAATGTTGACCACATATGGGACCATAGAACATAGTGTTAAATATTCGTAACTCTTAGAGATAAACAATCTGCAGTGTTCACAGTGCCAGAGAATACTCAAAGACAAAGAAACTGGTTTGTATTGCAGCCAGAACAAATATAACTAAGATCTGAACTAAAACTTTGGTTGATACAATCAAAAGCAAAACATCTCTAACTAATAAACACTCAACCTAAGAACCTATCAAAGAATAAATTACAGGCAAAGATCCAATCTGAGCTAATATAAACGTCTAAAATGCTGATATCAAATGATTCTCTCATCCAAGAATGGATAAAGTTAAGACATGTTTCAAAATCAAGACACAGACTTCAAACCACATAATAAAAGATTACTTTTAAATTCCAGTTTCACGAAAGATAGCACTTTTCAAATATTATCAGAACAAATCGAATACACATAAGGCAAAATGAAATAAGGGAGAGATGGAGGGGACGTACTGCCGACGGTTTCCTCGGCCATACAGAGAACGGTAGGACCATCGGTTCCAGTGGCGGACCTAGAATGAAAATATACCGGGGTCAACTAATAATAATATAAATAATATAATGTAACTTAAACAAAAATATAATTTTGAGGGGTGCATTTTGAGTTTCAAATATAATTTTAGGGGTGTCGAAGTGTAAGTATTGTTAATAATTATAGTAAATCTAATCATAAAACAGGTGATTTCAAAATTTTATGGGTGTCAAATGACACCGTATCAATACACATAGGTCCGCCTCTGATCGGTACGCTTAACATGGAAGACGTAACGATCCTGAGAGTAGGAAACATTGATGTCGCTATTCCCGGGATCCTAAGAGCTACAGAAGTAGGGCACACAGTCTCAAGCTTTCTTAAGAAAGCAGTTGTAATCATCAGAATCAACCATCACAGTCGATGATAGTGACGGAGCAGAATCGCGATCGCGGCTGACTTTGCCTAAATTCCTCCTCCGTAACAACCTTCGGCGAGTCAGAATTAAGAAGAGGAGATGGTTCCCACAAGGGATTGGAGACATCTCTAGCTTTTTTACTTTCTGATTTTTTTTGTCGGGTCTTGTCTACTTACATTAGGTTGGAAGTAGGAGTAGGGGTATAATTGGTATATTCAAATTAGGAAGTTTTCCATGGTCATCTGTCTAAATACCGAGAAATCGGTGTATATAAGGTGTAATTACTCATAAAAGATTCTCAAAATTCGAAGAACCCTAAAATTGGATCTTCAGTTATGATGTCTGGATCATCAAATAACATCTGTAACAGTTCTAATGGCAGAGCTACTGGTCGTGTATTGCGACTCTGGTCGTAGAAGTGGGAGATTCTTTGAAACAAAACTCATAAGCTCTTCGCGAATTTGTTTGACAAAGAAAAATTCGTCTCTGAAATATTTTTGTTTATTAATCAACTTAAAACTTCAAATTTTGTTTAAGATTAATTCCATATGTTTACGCAAGATTTGACTTATATTGTTGAAAACCCGGGAGCAATCGATGGGAAAAAAAACTTAAATAAAGATGAAATGTTCATCGCATGAGCAGTGACGGCTATTAGGTTTTGAAGGGGAGAAATATGATTCAGACGTATATTACCATTTTGCCCCTCTGAGATAACTTTTTTTGGTCAAAACCATTCATTTCTTAGATTAATATGATTCAAACTCCAAAAAACGAGGAATTACAAGATAAAAGGAACAAATGCCCAAAGTTTTAGGATTAATTGCACACAATGTATCTTATTTATAAAGTAATAGCAGAGTTGTATCTTTTGAAAAATTTATGCATTTTTATATCTATTTTTGTCTTTGCTGTACAAAGACCATTTTAGCCTTAGAGACACGAATAACTCATAGATAGTTAATGTCACACGCTATCCACGTAAGTCCTTCTATCCTTCTTTTTATTATTATTTTTTATTCTTTTCTTTTCTCTTACGCTCTATTTCTTACTTTATGAGTTATTTTTCACCCTTCATTTTTTTGATGGTGGATAGGATAGCGGAGCTGATGATTCCGACAATATTGACCGCCAGAATGGAGATAAAATTGGTCGATATACCAGAATTCAAAAAAAAAAAATTCGGACTTAATACAGAAATTACGAATGGACAGTTTAGAGTTGATGTCCACAATATCCATCCACGTGGATACTACCACCATCATATCACATGCAAGATGCTTACCATGGGTAGAAAGTAGCCAACAAATTTTTTATGGTTTATAGCCACACAAATAAACATCACATGTTAAACGCTTTCTATGGATATGGGGGACAATATGACTATTCGTAGACACTACCACGATCTCTTCACATGCTAGAGGGGTCTGACGGACAGAAGATGACTAAGAGTTCACATGATCGTGAAATGTACCTAGTAAACACAATTTTAAAAGCTCATGTGGATGATGTCTATTATTCATGGACACTACCACAATTATATCACATGCTAAACGCTTATGATGGACAATAGGTGGTCGAGAGTTAACATTATTGTGATCCGTGGACACAAAAGTATAATGGGCCGATTATTCGTGGACACTACCACGATTATATCACATGCTAAACGCTTATGATGGAAAATAGGATGGTCAAGAGTTCACATTATTGTGATCCGAGGACAAAAAGTACGTGTAGACCACTATCCATGTGGACATTTAATATAGACTATCCACTCGGAATTTCCGTATTAAGCCCGATTTGTTTTTTGAATTCCGGTAGATCGATCGATTATCTCTCCATTCCAGTGGTTTATATGGCCGGAAACCTCATCTATTGCATCCTATAAACCGTTCAAAAAATAAGGGGTGAAAGAAATGTAAAAGTAAGCAAGAGAATGAAGAGGAAAGAAAAGAAAAATCCATCTAAGAAGAGGATTTGAAGCCTGCCAAATCACCGAGAAGAGGGAAGATGAGGGGATGTTATGAGCAGGGAAGACAATGCTAGAACCTGGAGCCTTAATCTCGCACCAGACCATCAGAGGAGAGAGCACATGTGGAGAGGAGATCGGTGATGAAGGCGGTGCAGAAGAAGTAATCTCGCACAGAGAACTGGAGGAGAAAAGAGAGGAGGTGGAGGTGTGGTCAGTGACGGAGGCAGGGAAGGAGTGTACGGCGGCAAGGGAAGCTGGAAGGACAGATCTGGATTAATGAAGTAGGTTTGAAGAGAAGGGATGGGGGAGATGGTGGCTACAAAAATCAGAGCTTGGACGAGGGTAAAGGAGGTGTCAGAGCTGGTTTTGAATGGAATGACCGTTGGAGGTCGTTAAATCCGGTTTTGGATTTGATCAAGTAAACCGGCCTATTTAGGTTCCGGTTTGGAATCTATTGGATTAAGTGATTGGTTTATGATCACTTAGTGAAGGGTCGTCGTTTCAGAAGCTGATATATACTCATCTGGAGTCAACACCGAGGAGAAGTCAAGTCAACAGTGCCGTTGGTGGTTGTTACCGGAGTCGGTTAGTCGGGTTCAGGGTTGTTGAGCTCGGGGAGAGGTATAAATTGTTTGGGTCTTCTTATTCTTGGGTGTTGAGTGTTCAATTTGTGTAATTCGGGTGAGAGATACACTGGTGAGAGAAAATAGAGTGAAGTGAGGTTTCGGGGGAGAGATTTCACTGTGGCTCTATATTTTTCGGCGATGCTTGTACCTCCTTGTTCTTAGTGAATTCCGAGCAAAGTCTCGCCCAGACGTAGGGTCGCGGTATGTGCGCCTGAACTGGATAACAAATTCCCTGTGTTCTTTGATTTATCGTATTCGATCTTTTGCGTAATATCGATAGGTGTTCTTCGTAATCGGATTTAAGTTCATTGATAATCTGATTTGCGATATCGTTTAGGATAGTTTGTTTCTCAAGAAGTGGTATCAGGGCCATGTTACACTTGCTTGACTTATCTCTATACGATCAAGGTGAGGCTTCCAGGATCGTATTTACGATGCGTTCAACCAAGGTCGAAATCGAAAAGTTCGATGGAGAGATCGATTATAACATGTGGAAGGAAAGGCTATTGGCAAATCTCGATCTTCTCGGTCTGACAGATGCTTTGATTAGTCAGGAAGAACAATATGAAGGAAAAGGAACGCCAACAGTAAAACTTGAGGATCAGAAAGAGAAAGGAGAGGTGGAGGGTACAGTTTCATATGCTAAGAAAGAAACTAATTCAACTCTGGCAGAGAAACAAAGAAAGGTACGAAGTACACTTATTATGAGTGTAACTGATGCGATTCTAAGGAAGATTCTTAAGGAGAAAACTGTTGTTGGAATGCTGAGAATCATAGATGTTAGATACATGTCTAAGTCCCTGCCTAATAGAATGTATCTTAAGCAACGTTTGTATGGCTTCAGGATGAGTGAATATGTGTATATTGAGAAAAATATTGATGAGTTCTTGAGGATAATCACGGATCTTGCAAATGTCATGGTGGAGGTTGATATGCTCAGATTTTAATCCCTATAGTTACACTGCAAGTGCACAGACGTGACTAGTAGTATATAGGGGTCGAATTGACAGAGACTCAAGAATCTTATGATAGCCTATAGAGGTTCGAATTAGCTAGGCAGAGTAGTAAGAAAGCAGTAAACAAAGCAAATCAGAAAGTAAATAGAACAGTGTAAATCAATCAAGCGAAGCGTCAGGTCGAGGGAGTTCTCAGGAAATCAGGAATACATGTTAACCAATCAATCGCGATCTAAGTAAGAATTGTTCTTGAACTAGAATCCCAGAAGCATAAGAAACGATCTTTCGTTGCGAGTATTATCTATGTCTAGCAACCTAGCAAACCAACTTTCGTTACGAGTTCTAGAGATCCTAAACATGTATTAATCTCAAGTTCTTTCGTTCACAATTCTCCTAAGCCAAATTTCTTTGTGAATAGTCAAATTGCTCATCTACGTTCTTTCTAGTTAATTAACCAACTATCGTTGTGGAAATCAACCTAACATCATAAATCTGGGTAGCTAATTCAGATTAAGCATTAAGAACAACCCTAGATGAAGAACTAGAAAGTATGAATCCCTATACATTGATTAACCTATAATTCCTTGAAATACCTAATGAGAATCCCTAAACCTAACAAGTAAACTACTCATACATGACAATCATAACAATAGACATGATGAATAGAAAACCAAATATCATATAAGAAGTAAAGTGAACTTTGTGAAATCTCTAAGTAGTGCAGAATTGCTCCAAATGCCTCCAAAACGTCCAATTAAGCTCCAAATGTCCTTAAACCTCTAAAACACCTGAAAAGACTCTAAAACACATAGAAAGACTCGATAACAAAGACATATACCATGGTCAAAAGCCCTAAAAATCATGATATATCAGAGGTGTCTGGTGAGGATCAGGCCATATTGCTTCTGATGTCCTTACCTAGCAGTTTGATTAGATGAGGGACAAACAAAGGTATGGAAAGGAGACTGTGACCCTGGATGAGGTGATTAACACGATTCACTCTAAACAGCTAGACATAAACGCAAATGGAAAGAATAGTAAGTCTCAGGGAGAAGTGTTATCCTCGAATACAAATAGTTCTTGGAAGAAAGGTCAAAAGGGATCAGGGTCAAAGCAACAAAACCACAAGTCTAAGGGAAAGGCAAAGGAGAAGGCTACCACCGTCACCTGTTGGACTTGTGGAGCAGAGGGACATTTCAAAAGAAACTGTCCCAAGAGAAATGGACATAAAGAAAAAGAAAAGGGGTCTAAGTCAGGAGAATCATCTGATGTAACATGAGTTGAGTATGTGGAGTCACTGACTGTGTCTGAGGTGAATATCGCTGAAACTGTAGACTTCAATGAGATATGGATTCTAGATACAGGGTGCTCATTCCACATGACACCGAGACGAGATTGGTTCATCAACTTGGAAGAAACAACTTCTAGCTCTGTGAGAATGGCAAATGAAACAACCTCCAAAGTCATGGGAATTGGTACCATTCAGCTAAGGACCTCCGAAGGTAACCTGGTCCAAGTAAAGAATGTGAGGTATATCCTTGAGTTCTCCAAGAATTTGCTGTCTCTAGGAACCTTTGAAGATCAAGAATGTACTTTCTCATCTAAAGACGGATTGCTTGAGGTGATGAAGTCTGGGAAGTCCATTTTAAAAGCGAGAAGAGAAAGTAAACTCTATTTCCTCATGGGCAAAAGTCTCAGGGTGGAAGCTCATATAGTGTGTGGTGAGGATGATACAAGCTTGTGGCACAGTAGACTTGGTCATATAAGTCAAAAAGGTCTCGATGCTCTGGTAAAGAAACGATATATTGATAAAGCTAAGGTATCAAGTTTGAAGTTCTGTGAAAGTTGCGTCTTTGGGAAAACTCATAGAACAAGTTATCCTACAGGACAACGCACAAGTAAGCAGTGCTTGGAATATGTACATGCTGACTTGTGGGGATATCCTACAGTTCCTTCGTCTTTAGGAAAGTGCCATTATTTTCTTAGTCTGGTGGATGATTATTCCAGAAAGGTCTGGGTTTACTTTCTGAAAACCAAGGATCAGACATTTGAAAAGTTCATTGAATGGAAAGTTCTGGTTGAGAAACAATCCTTTCTGAGTCTTAAGAAGCTATGGACTGATAACGGGCTTGAGTTTTGCAATAGGGAGTTTGATGATTTCTCCTCTAAGAATGGGATTGCAAGACATAGAACAATACCTTACACCCCTCAACAGAACGGTGTAGTGGAAAGAATGAACAGAACTATTCTGGAGAGAGTAAGAAGCTTGTTGAGTGAGTTTGTCCTTCCAAAAGTCTTCTGGGCTGAGGCAGTGAATACCTCAGTGTAACAGATCTCCATCCTCAGGGATTCAAGGAAAGGTTCCATAGGAGGTATAGTCTAACTTTTCTCCAAGGTATGATCATTTGAGAAAGTTTGGTTGTGTTTCTTACTATCACTTTGACGATGGTAAGCTCAAGCCAAGAGCGAAGAAGGGTATTTTTATTGGGTACCCCTCAGGAGTCAAAGGGTATAAAGTCTGGTCTCTTGAAGAAAGAACCTGCATCATATGTAGAAATGTCATTTTCAAGGAAGATGAATGCTACAAGGACTTACTGGATAAATCTACTGGATCACGAGATGATAACACCATGTTTCTGGATGTAGAGCTGAATTCAAAAGATTTGAGCTCAGGTGGAGAAATTCAAAATTCAAAGGAAGACTCTGAAATATAAACGGTAAACTTGGATTCAGAAGATGAAAATGAGCCGGATCAACCAGAAGAAGAAAACCCTGGTAGCAATCTTCTTGTTAGAGACAGGGAGAAAAGGGAACATAAACCTCCCAAGAGACTTGAGGATTATGTTCACATGGCTTTGTTAGCTTCTGAAGATGGTGATCCTCCAGAACCAAGAGACTTTAAAGAAGCGATCAGGGATCTTCATAGAAAATTGTGGTCTCTGGCTGCAGATGAGGAAATGGCTTCTTTAAGAAAGAATGATACTTGGATTCTGGTTCCTAAACCCAAAGGTAGAAAGATCATCGGGTGTAGATGGATTTTCAAACGGAAACCAGGGATCCAAGGTGTTGAAGAACCAAGGTTCAAGGCACGGTTAGTTGCTAAGGGGTATGCTCAGAAAGAGGGAGTGGACTACAACGAGATCTTTTCTCCGGTTGTTAAACATGTTTCTATCAGGAATTTGATGTCCATTGTAGTTCAAGAGGATCTAGAACTTGAACAACTAGATGTGAAAACTGCTTTCCTTCACGGTGAGTTGTTTGAGGAAATATCCATGGATCAGCCTGAGGGCTATGTTAAGAAGGGTAAAGAAGATCATGTTTGTTCTCTTAGATAGTCTCTTTATGGTTTGAATCAAACCCCAGACAGTGGAATCAGAAGTTTAACAACTTCATGCTAGAAAATGGGTACAAGAGAAGCGTCCATGATCTATGTGTTTATATCAATAATGTCTCAGGTGTGTATATCTATCTTCTACTGTATGTTGATGATATGTTAGTAGCAAGTAGAGACATGAAGCTGATAAAGGTTCTGAAGAGTCAACTCAGTTCAAAGTTCGAGATGAAAAACCTTGGTGCAGCCAAAAGGATATTGGGCATTGATATCACAAGAAACAAGAAACAAGAAACAAGGAACTCTGAAACTATCTCAAGAAGACTATTTGGAGAAGGTTCTCAGAACTTATATTATGGATAAAGAGAAACCGGTTAACACTCCTATGGGTGTTCATTTTAAACTCGCTGCAGCAACAAAGCAGGAAGAAGAGGATGAGGCTGAGTTTATGAGAGTTGTCCCTTACTGTAATGCTGTTGGGAGTTTGATGTATGGGATGATAGGTTCGAGACCGGACCTGGCCTACTGGGTTGGTCTGATTAGCAGGTTCATGAGCAACCCTACTTAGAATCACTAGACTGCAGTGAAATGGGTTTTGAGATACGTTAGAGGGTCAACAAACTTGAGTCTGGTCTATAAGAAATCTGATGACTTGATTGTGGGTTTCTGTGATTCTGATTATGGAGCTGACTTGGATCGAAGAAGGTCTATTTCTGGATACACTTTCTTGTCAGGAGGTTGTGCTATTAGCTGGAAGTCAAGCCTGCAAAAGGTTGTTGCTTTATCAACAACAGAATCGGAGTACATCTCTTTGACAGAAGCTGCAAAAGAAGCGGTTTGGCTTCGAGGTTTAAGCAGAGAATTTGGCTATAATCAAGAGAAGGTTGAGATCTTCTATGACTCGCAAAGTGCGATAGCCTTAGCTAGGAATAATGTTCATCATGAGCGCACCAAACATATGGCGGTCAAGCTAAGTTTTGTGCGTGAACGTGTGGAAGAAGATGAAGTGCAGGTATTGAAGATTCATACGGATGACAATCCTGCAGATATCTTCACGAAAGTTTTACCAATAAGTAAGTTCAACAAATTGTTGAGTTTGCTTGGTGTCTCTGAATAATCAAGGACAGGAAATCGAGATTCGGAATTCATCTAAGAACATGTTTTTGGGTCATTCATTCAAGGTGGAGTTTGTCGGAGCTGGTTTTGAATGGAATGACCGTTGGAGGTCGTTAAATCCGGTTTTGGATTTGATCAAGTAAACCGGCCTATTTAAGTTCCGGTTTGGAATCTATTGGATTAAGTGATTGGTTTATGATCACTTATTGAAGCGTCATCGTTTTAGAAGCTGATATATACTCAGCTGGAGTCAACGCCGAGGAGAAGTCAAGTCAACAGAGCCGTTGGTGGTTGTTACCAGAGTCGGTTAGTCGGGTTCAGGGTTGTTGAGCTCGGGGAGAGGTATAAATTCTTTGGGTCTTCTTATTCTTTTGTGTTGAGTGTTCAATTTGTGTAATTCGGGTGAGAGACACACTGGTGAGAAAATAGAGAGAAGTGAGGTTTCGGGGAGAGATTTCACGGTGGCTTTGTATTTTCCGGCGACGCTTGTACCTCCTTGTTCTTAGTGAATTCCGAGAAAAGTCTCGCCCAGACGTAGGGTCGCGGTTATTGCGGCTGAACTGGATAACAAATTCATTGTGTTCTTTACTTTCTCGCATTCGATCTTTTGCGTAATCTCGATAGGTGTTCTTCGTAATCAGATTTAAGTTCATTGATAATCTGATTTGCGATATCGAGTTGATCGTTTAGGATAGTTCGTTTCTCTATAGGAGCATCTGGAGGGTCTGGTGGTTCGGGTGGCTCGATGGAGGAGACAAGCAGCACCAGAGAGAGTTTACGCAGCGGCGGCGGATCGGGAGGAGGTCTGGACCACGATGGAGGAAAAGCAGTCACCCATAAAGCCATGGAAGAGGTGAAGAGCTGCTTTAGAAGACGTGACGGTTGGAGATGAAGCAGAAGGAGGCCATTGGAGGCGCCTAGGAAAACGGACCCCTCTGATATAACTTTTTTTTTTGGTCAACAAACATTTTATAAATGCTTAATCTCCATAAGTGGAGTAATTGTTCTCAACATACAAGGCCAACATGGCAAAATAAACAAAGGCTAATTCAAAGCAAGGGAAACAACTTAGAAAGATAAGGGCAACATAACACTTAAACAAATAAAAGTCGTAGAGAAGTCCTCTGAACTCAGCGACGATCGAGTTGGTAAGCGAGACGAATCCATGGGGATGCGAGAACACATATAGCGAACTATCACCCGAGATTGGAACAGCAACAAGTGCACTTAACAACACTACAAGAAAAATGGATATCCATAGCGTTTGATATCCGCTATAGTTGATATAACATAGCGCTTTAACGAACGCTGTATATGCTCCCGTCATAAAAAGTATCGCACTTTCTATAGCGCTTTTTTGAAATGCAATAATAATGCGTACTTAATATAGCACTTTGACGAATGCAATAAAATATTTTGTAATAGCAGTTTATTTACGTTATATATATTTGCTATATATTTACAATAGCATTCAATTTATCGAGCTGTTCTATTTGGCATGTTTTATTTGCTCTGTTTTATTTGATATTAACAAACATACTAAAAAAAATATTATTTTATTATATATGAAACCGTGATACAATAGACCTAAAGTATAAAGATCCGCAAATACATAAGTAGAAAAAGAAGTACAAACCCAACGTTCGAAATCTATAATCTACATGAAGTCGAAATTGTCCATGGCATCATAAGGACCAGCGACTAGATCGTCATCGGCCTTATCTACAATAAGTTGCTTCTTCTTCCCACCTGATGGTCACAACAAAATTGGATTCACACTTCAGAATAAAGAATCTACAACACTATAAGCCAACGAGAAGTGCTACAGACAGAGGCATGAATAGAATTAGACAAAGCTCAGGACATAATAAAA
Organism: Orychophragmus violaceus; assembly: GCA_030180135.1. NCBI lineage: Eukaryota > Viridiplantae > Streptophyta > Magnoliopsida > Brassicales > Brassicaceae > Orychophragmus > Orychophragmus violaceus. The sequence goes on along the minus strand of CM058232.1, from coordinate 101,224,799 downwards.
ACAAAAGTTAGAAAGTGAGTGTCAATGCACATACCGGTCTTCTTTCTACCTGCAGCAGCTTCTTTATCCGCCTTCAGCTTTTCATTTGCTATTGCTGTAACGGACGAAGCAACATCTTTAACATCTGCTGCCTTCATGTTGGTCACCGAAAGTCTCATTACTGCTTTGAGCAGGGCGATATAGTGAAAACTTTTATGCAACAGAAACCAAAGTAAGATTTTAAGATGCCATTCGTCAGAGCAAGAGAAGAAAGACATCAGACGGCATGCAACATACCTCATATGGTTTAAGCCTATGAGAAATCATTTCAGCATATTCCAAAAAATCGCTTTCAGACTTGGGGATGAACACATCAAGGTTTTTCTCTTCACCCTTGGTTCCAAAGAGTTCAGTAATACATGATCTTAGCAACAAATCAACCATGCCAAACTCTACGCAAGTCAAATGAATTTAGAGATGGATATTTGAAAGAATACCTTCCAGACTCTGAGAAAAGAATGTGTTTGTAGTTGATCTGGATGACTCCAGCTAAGAGTTTGCACTCCCATTTGTTCTTATTCTTGTTCTTACGCTTCTTCACCTGCAGAAGTTGCACGTGGTTGGATGAATGAATGATATAAAAAGTTGGGAATATGCAGCAAATGAAAAAACTAAATCATATTACGTTCCAGAGACTTAAAAATCCGTAACTCACAGGTGCAACACCAAAGCTAAAACAACATTTCGAACAAGTTTCCGACGAAAAAAGTGAGAGAGAGTAAGGGAGAGATTCGTACCTTGTAAGAATCCATAGTCGCTGAGATGAGAGTTGAGATAGCTTCACCGTCATGTTAATCTCTTCAGGTCTCGTTACTCGAACACACATAGATTTGGTCGAGCTCCGACTCAGATTTGGCTCAGATCTGGGTATTTTTTGTTGAGATGGGGAGACGGCTAAGTTAGAGAGAGATAAAAGAAAGTTTATAAAGTTATAAGCGTTTTAAGGGTTTAATGATTTCGACTATTTTGTTTAAGTATAAAAGTTTCACCAAAAAAATAAATATTAGCCGCCAATTATTTTTAGTTTCCCGCTTTATAACACTTTTTACGCGCTCATATTTTTAATAGCACAACAAATTTCTAAACGCTATAAAAATGTGGCGTCAAACTCTATTATTGCATAAAACTTAAAACCACTATGTTAATGTGCAATCAATACCTCAATTTCCTGTAGTGCAATCTCCAAAGCGGCTGCAAAGCCTTTGATTAATCTTGAGACCGAAGTCTCTGAAATCTTCAATAGATCACTCCTTGCACCAAAATCACTCAAAGCAAGAGGTGAACAAGGAAGGAAAGACATCTCCAAGATGGAGGCAAAAGGACAATAAATGTCCAAAACTACCCGACTAGCGGGAAGAAAGAAAGTAACATCCTCATACAGAGGTAATCGGGTAAAATCCTCATACAGAGGTAATCGGATAACATCTTCATGAAGAGGTAATTAGGTAACATCCTCATGAAAAAGTAATTGGGTAACATCCTCATAAAGAGGTAATATGGGTGACAAGAGATTAGACCTACAGAGAATCAATCTTGAAGGACTAAAACCAGTTAATTCCACAGAGTTCCAAGGAAACTTAAAGGCCAAACCTGAAATAAATCCGACAAGAAGTTTCTGGGATGATTGAGATATCAAACATACGCACCGTGGACAGGGTGAAGATACAGGTGCATGATATCTGCAAAATGCAGTAAAATCCACTAGCATACTAAACTCTCCAAACCAGAGATGGGGAACAAACCAAATCTGCGGAGATGCGAGCAACCAATGGAAATTGGAGACAGGAACGGAGTGGGTGAACAGCGGAGGCGTGGACAGAGACTGAGCAAATGGCAGAGCATGACTGACGAGCATCTGAAGAGGAGCTCTTGTCCAAGGAGATGTCCAAGATATCAACGCTAGTCTGGCAGCCAGAGACAGAAACCGGAAAACACAACAGGGAGAGTCTGAAGCCTCGTAAATTTTTAGAACCACAAAGACCACCCGAACGAAGCCGGATGCAAGCACAGTGAATAAACTCTTGAGAGGATAAGAGGCAAATTCCAGATCTGAAGGACTGCTGAGGCGGAGGAGCACAAGGTAGTGGTCGCCGGTAAACAAGCAGAGCATACAGGTTAAGAGGTGAGGAGGCGGAGGACGGCAGATCTGAGCTGGGCTCTAGCGACGGTGGTGACAGGGGCGGACCCACTAAGGGTTTTGTTGGGTCATCTGACACCATAAAAATCAGTATATAAATTATTTTCTAGCCTAAATCACAATGGTTCAAGTGGATGAGTTGATAAAATCATATGGATGACACCTCTAAAAACTTGGTTGGAAGATTGTATGACCCCTTTTATCATTTTTTTTTCCTTTTATTTACTGTTTTGTCTTTTATTGACACCACTAAAAAGTTTTCTAGGTCCGCCCCTGGGTGGTGAGGGCTGTCGGAAAGGTGTAGGAGAAGGAACCACGAGCAGAGCATAGAAAGTTGTGGCTTCACGACCAGCGAAGAAAGCTCGACGAGCAAGAGAGTCGTCGGAGCAGCTAGAGCAAGAGGTGGTGGAGCGGAGCGAGGCGGAGGATCAGGTGGATTTGGAGGATCTGGTGGGTTGAGAGATTCCGTTGACGGGGGAAGCAAAACCGGATATGGTGGCTCTGCGAGGAGAGAGGACGAACCTGTCAATCCCGAGACGAGATCTGAAACCATGGAGGACAGATTTTCGTCGTTAAAGGAGGACGAGAGTTGCGAGATCCGACCAGGACGAAGAGCAGGAGATGCTTAGGAGGAAGGGTTGTCGGAGGAGAGACGGAGACGAGCCATTCTGCGCCGGAAAGGGAGAGGAACCACCGTCTTGGTCTTCGTGCCTGAGAGAGAGCGGCTGCGCCTTTTTATCAATCTTGTTTGCTGAGAAGACATACCCCTCTGATATAACTAAAATGAGAAATTTGCCCTTGAAAAGAGTAAAACCAGAGACATGGAGATACTGTAGCCGCTTAATACCACCACGCTATGAACGTTTTTGTGAATGTTACGATTATAATACTATATAGCAACAGATATATTACTCGCTAACTTCAAAGAACCCTCGAATTACTCACTCTAATGGCAACAATTTTTTTGAGATAAAAATAAAGGATAGCTTGCCAATCCGTGAAGAAGACGCAATGATAATTTAGCAATAAAAAAAAAAATACCCAAACAAAAACAAACAATGAACAAGCGTCCAAAGCATCAAAGGTCGCAATATTTTTCACTTATAACTTGAATTTTCCAAAATGAGTATGAGGTTTAGATTGGTTTCAGAAAAAAAAAAATACAAGAAGCACACAACCGCACATGAGGAATCTGAAGGACCAGACCCAAAAGATTTGTTTTGTCCATACCTTGTCTTTGTCTTCTTCTAGATTTTTAACAGCTGGGTGTGAGTTTAGGGAGATTAACCAGGTCATAATCCAAGTTTAATAAGCTACTAGATTTTGATACTTTATATAATTCTTTATAAAATTTAAATTTGAATTATTTTTTTATTAATAATTTAGATTTTTTAGTTATACAATTTAATTTTCTCTATAACTATTTAACCAGTGTTATAAAGTGTGAGTTAATAATTTAGTGTTTTTAAATGACATGTGTATTATTTGAGAAGAGCATTTCATAAACATAAAAAAATTGCAATGATGATTTCGTATTATAAGTCCTAACCCGCACTCTAACGTAAGATCATGGTTTTAGTGATAATTTTATAATATTTTTTAAAAAAACAACCGTTGTAATGTAATATAAGTTTAATCTCTATTACACATATCTATAATATTTTTTTAGAACAACATTTGTTTATATGTGAAATTTATTATGTGTTTCAATATTTTAATAACTAGATATTTATGAAAGTTGCAACATTATAATCTATTTATATTTTTTTCATTGGTTTTAAGTTATTTTTAATGTCTATATAATTAAAAAATTAATTCATCTTTGTAACCCGTTTTCCAATGAGTAAAATTTGTTTATAATAATTTATAATTATAACTGACTAATATATTGTTTAACACGTCTTGTAATCATATAAATAATTTGCAAATTTTATGAACCAACCCGTTATAAATTATAATATAATATTTATTATATTAAATTTTATATATAAATAAACAAAAAACTTATATTTAGACCATTATAAAACAGTTCGAAAATTAGATTAACCAAATTCAATTATCCATACTATTAAAAATTGTCTACTGGAATACGGGTCAAAAAGATGTATTAACCGATTTCAATTGATATATTAGCCTATTTATATTATTTAAATTTATATTAAAAATGCATGAGTTTAAAATATGAAATATACTTTAATTTTATAATAGTATGGATAATTGAATTTGGTTAATCTAATTTTCGAACTGTTTTATAATGGTCTAAATATAAGTTTTTTATAATAAAATTTAAAATAAATACGAATTTACTTCAAGAAAAATAGATATTCTTATCTCACGATAAATGCTATTATATGTCATTGATAGCGTTTTGAAATGGCTATGTGTGCCCCAGTTATAATAGGTCGGCCATATATAATAACATTTTCGTCCGTGCTATAATAACGTTCACCAATAATAGCAGTATTTCCTTCTTGCTATTATTGGATGTACATTAGCACATTATTCGTGCTATAATATATTTTATTATAGCTTCATATTTGTGCTATATATATTTTATGTAATATTATTCAATTGTTTTAAATCCTATTTTTACACATTATTAATTAATTAAAAATTTATATATATTTCAAATTATATTTCATAAATTATCAAAAAATATATAAATGTAATGTTACATTACAAATATCGAGTTGACAAAAAAAACATTACAAATATCGAAAAACACAGTTCAACCAAAAAAAATCTCACATGCTTGAGTACGAGTATGTCTTGAGGTACGACAATACCACTTCTAGCATCACTTCAACCAACTCTTATATCTCTTACAGAGGAAGTCTCCTCTTTCGATTCCAATCGCCATCAACAATGGACTTAATACAAACAAGATTAAGCTCGTCAATGCAGCAGATACAAACAAGACTTAGCGGGGCACAAGGACGTAGTTCGTTCAAAGCAGCAGATACACCTGTGAACATAGCCGGGATTATCAATCACAAGCAGACGGAGAAAAGAACATCTAAAAAGAACTATATTTATATTTGCATGTAATAATTTGAACACTCATCATTGGTTACATCATCCATAATGTTAGATTTTGATATTGTCTCACCGTTTATGAAAACTGCAAGAGGCGGGTGTTCCATCAAGTATGATGGAGGTGTGACGTCATCTTTGCTATCATCATTAATACCACTTGATGGGAAGCCAACAGATGGCAATGGAACCCATCGATGTGAATCCAAAACTAACTGGAAGTAAAATATTGTGAAGAATTTAACTTAGAGATTCAAGAGAATACAACATGTGATTGACGCAACCTGGAAATTCTCAACTGCTGTACTCATGTTCTTGGAAAACAAGTTTAGAACCGCCCTGTCGAAAGTATGCAAGATCAATACTGACGAGCTTGTAAAGAAATAAGTAGAGATTATGACCAAAAACAAATATATATAAGAATCGTTACTCTTCAAAAAGAGGAGGAAGCAAACCCCAACCTGTGAAGAGGGAGGGGCAGAAGAAGAAGAAGGTGGCGTTTTAGGTTATGATACTAATGTAGAGAGAAAGCAATGAACCTATTCGTATATCAAAGGCAGCGAGGTCAGGAGAAGCATTCCCGACATAAATAGTACGACAGTCTGGGTCTTCAGGTATTGCTGTAATAGCGGTCTCTTGGAAATCAAACGACAGGACCGGTCTACGTTGAGCAGAAACATCGTAAAGACGAACCTGTCTCCAGGAAAAGAAAATGTGAGTAATCTGGACAAAGCGATTACAATCTGGTGGCCTACAAGGGACAAGAAACTTCAGGGATTAACCTGGTGAGACTTGGTTCCTGTGACAAATTTATGGTGATCGTTGTTGCTCATGAATGTAGCACACGTGAACCAGGTTGGCGTGAATATCCCAAGATTGTCTTTACGAGGCTGCACCAAGCATAGATTGGTTAGAAGAGACACTAAAAAGGCTAGCCAGTTAAAAATCAAAGAAACTGAAAGCTTTGGAAGAAAGCTTTGGAAGAGATAAAGACCGAGTAAGAAACTCACGCATTTCGCGCTCCAGATCTTAGTAAATTGTTCGATTTCTCCATCTCATTGCTAGCCATTATCACACTCCCGAATTACTAAACAACCAGTGAGAGCTACCTACAAGACGAACTAAGCTAATTCACTACGAGATCTACTCAATGCATAAACCCACCATATCCAGAAGTATAAATAGAAATCCCCAAAAGCCCTAGAAAATTCAGTCGAATTCAGAAAAGAAACGCAGAATCTAACCCAAAGATACAAACTGGAGATGCGACAAAAATACCTAACGACTGGAAATGTTTGAAAATTCTAAGCACAAATTGGGGGTGTGGTATGAATCTATGAGCTTTAAATTTTCAGAGATTTAGAGAATCAATGTCTTGACCAATAAAAATTGGCTGATTGTTTGTGTGTTTCTAAGGGAGAAGAAGAAGGAATAAAAATTGGTTTTAGGGTTTGAGTGAAAAAGCCAGAGACCAGAAGAGCGACTGACGAAGGTGACTGACGAAGCAGAAGAAGATGAAGATTACTGAAACTGGGTTTATGGAGAAGGAAGATAAAGATATCGACGACAATTAGGGTTTTGCTATTAGATGGATTTCGACCATGACCTGACCCGGACGAATCAACCTCACTTCTAAGAGAATAGTTGGTGTATGAGAGGATCGAACCAGAGACGAAATAAGTAGTGGAGGAGGAAGACGGTATAGAATCAGAGAAGAAACAGACTGCTAAAAGAGAAAGAGGAAGAGAGAAACAGAGACAAAAAACGATGGTCAGGAGTAAAGAGAAGAAAAAACATAAAGAAAAAAAAATAAAGTTTCCACGAATATTTGAGGAAAACATTTTGCCAAAACCAAAATTTTTTTAAGTGATGAAGCATATTGTAAAATTTAGGCTAACTCATTTTTGTTTCGCACTTAACGAAATTTCAGTTTAATATTGATAAAATGCTATAATAAAGTATATAAATCCAGCATATTTTATTTAATAGCAGTTAGTGAAACCGTGCTATCGTAATTTGCTATCAAAACCTAATTTTTTTGTAGTGTAGTAATTGTTTTAAAATCAAAAAATTTAAAAATATATATTATATTTGAAACCAAAAAAAGATATTAAAAGATATTATGAATATATTTTTACAAAATTATGAATTATAATATTTAGATTAAAATGTAAATAATTATTTTATAATAAATTTTAATAATAAATATGAAATTAATATTTATTGTTATTTGGGCAAATCACAAAAATGATACAAAACATGCATTGTCACAAATATAGCAATAAAGAGGAAAAATCACCAAAATAGCATTTATTAAAGGATAAAGACTAAACTGACCTTATTCCTAAACCTTAAATAATAAGGGAAACCTAAAACCCTAAATATTAAACCCTAAACCCAAAATAATAAACCTAAACCCTAAATACTAAATCATAAACCCTAAATAATAAAGGGAAATTTGGCTTGGTGACTATAGATGGGACCAAAATTAGGGAAATAAAAAGTGGCTTTTGGAGAGGATGGAAAGTTCAGTATTGCCCATCACCAACATCTCGGTTACACTATTGACTATAGACTATAACACTGACAACTTTAGCATTAGGGCTGACATTGTACTGCCGTATGACCCCACCATTAATTCGCCCAACAATAAACCTTGAATATAAGATCCGAGATGTTGAAACCCTGAAACTGACCTTCTTTTTCAGTCAGGCTGAAGCTCTCTTCAAATCGGTAAGATCCGCCATCTCTGTTTATTAAAAATCGTTCTTTAGCATATTTGTGGATCTAGATGGGTTTATTTGTGTTCATGGGTTTGCATTACTTTCGAAATGAGTTTCCCTCTGGCCAAAAGACTGGGTTTTATTTGTTTTCATGGGTGATTCATGGGTTTTCAAAAGTGTTTCAGGGTTTCGGAACGAGGATGTTTTCAGATTTCGAAATCGTTTTTCCTTTCGTAAGCTTGGTTCTCATGGTTTCTCCCCATTGAATTCGGTCTTTAACCTGTTTTTGACTTTGTTTATTTGTGTTCATGGGTGTTTCTTACGAAAGGAATGATGATGTTTTTCAAATTTCAAAATCGTTTTTTTTTCTTTTTGTGAGCCTGTTTTTGACCCTGTTTTGACCTTGTTTAACAGATTCGGCAAACCTTCTAGAAAGTAAAAGCTTCTACCTTAATTTGTCCTTTGTTTCCTTTAGTAGTTGTTGATATATCATGGCTTTTACCGGTTTTAGACCATGATATAACTGTGTTTTAGAGTTTTTTGGTGTTTCTTTAGAGTCATTTACAGATGTTATTAGGTACATGCACCTTTGGAGCGGAATTGGAGATTATGGAGCATTTTGGAGATTTGACCCGAGAGATAGAGTTCACTGTCCAGAACAGAGGATTGCATCGATCGACACACATTGTGCATCGATCGACACACGAGCGAGATGGGCCTTTCTCGGCGAGTTTAATGAAGAATGCTGAAATTGCAGATTTTCCCAGATGTTCCAGTATTTACAAAGAAGCCCCAGACGTGTTTTAGCTAATAAATTAGGGTTTACAGCCACTTGTGAGAAAAGCTTTTCTTGAAGGGAGATTAGGAGATTTTGGGGCTGGTTTTGTTCTCGAGAGAGACTTGATTTCGAACCCATGTTCTTATTCCTTTGATTATTCTATGATATCTATTTTGACTATGTTTTCTGTTATGATTGCTATGTCTGGGTAGATCTCTTGTTAGGTTAGGGATTCTCATTAGGGATTTGAAGGAATGTTAGAATAATTGATTGATTAGGATCTATCATCTAGTTCTTCATCTAAATCGTTCTTAACGCTTAATCTGAACTGGCCACTTAGATTATTGATATTAGGTTGATTTACACAACGATAGTTGGTTAATTAACTAGAAAGGATTTAGGTGAGCAACTTATCTATTCGCAAAGAATTTTGGTTTAGAGAAGTTGTGAACAAACGAACTCGGAATTAATGCATGTCTAGAACTCTAGGATTCGCAACGAAAGTTGGTCTGCTAGGTTGTTAGATATAGATAACTATCGCAACGAAAGCTGGTTAGTTTTACTTCTGTGATTCTGGTTCAAGAACGCCCATAGATTGAATCCTGACTGTTTGTTAATCTAATTTCCTGATATCCTGAGAAATTCTCGAAGCCTGAAGCCTTCGTTAATTGCTTAATCACCTTCACTTCATTTGTTTACTTGCTGTCTTGCTTACTGTTTTACAATCTGATTCGCTTAGCTTAATTCGAATTACTCATAATCTATCGTGTGACTGAGAGTCTATGTGGGATTCAATACCTTTTATACTATAATTGCATTACCTGGGCACTTGCAGTAGAATAGGATTTAAACTTTAGACCTATCAAGTTTTTGGCGCCGTTGCCGGGGACTCTTTGAGTTCGCCGATAGATTCAGTATTAGGATTTAGACTAAGCATTTTCTTATTTTTCTTGTTTACTCACGTTCTTGTTTCTTTGGTGTTGCAGGAATCGCCCTGCATCGATCGACACGGTCCTGTGTGTCGATCGTCACATCTTCGAGCTTGCATCGATCGACGCTTCTCTTGCATCGATCGACACAAAGCAAAACCAGTTATACCGAGAGCTTGAGCATTTAGCATGATTTTCTCTATGGAACCTGTGATTCTGATTTGCGGTAAGGACTGCATTTTACGAGACCAAGAGGGTCATATACGCAACGCGAAGGGTCAGAAACTGGATGGGGAAGGAAACCCCATCATACCAGATGTTGTCGTGGGCGCGGAACATGCACAACAGGAGACTGGTCGCGAGAAGACACTTGATGACTATAACATACCAGATATATTCTATGCTAATCGGTCTGCGATTCGACCACCTTCATTTACCAGAGCTGATTTTAGGCTGAAACCAGAGTACTACGCATTGGTTGGACATCATCAGTTCCATGGTATTTCTAATGAGCATCCTATGGATCATATATACACATTTGAGGAATTGGCTAGCAGTATTAAGGCTGAGGGAGTCTCTTCAGATTATCTTTTCTGTAAGCTCTTCCCATTATATCTTAAAGGAGAAGCAGCTTACTATTTGAAACAGCTATAGCCAGGATCTTTCACCACTTGGGATGCAGTCAAGAAGGAGTTCCTTAGACACTTTTATGACGATGCTAGATCCGAACAGCTTAGACATGACCTCTTGACATTCGAGCAGGAACCTACAGAGTCTTTTAAGGCAGCTTGAATGAGATTCAGAATGTACCAGAGAGATTGTCCACATCATGGTTTCTCTGAGGTTCAGCTGCTGAGCGCATTTTTCAGAGGTTTGGACTTTTGGTATCAGAGAGCTATGGACGCAGCAAGCAATGGGAACTTCTATACCAAGACTCCAGAGGAAGCTAAAGAGCTTATTGAGAACTTGATAACTAGCAATAGTGTCAAGAATGCTGACAAGGAGAGACAGAGATCTGGTGGCAGAGATGATAGCTTGCAGATAGCTGAGATGAGAGACAAGATTGATTCTGTCCACAGCATCCTACTTAGGAAGAGACAAATCCGAGCTGATGCAGAAGCTGAAGAGTTTGCAGAGGTGAATTATATAGCTGGAGCTGATTATCATGGACAGACATATGGAAATCAGCAGAGAAAAGGTTCTAGTTATGCTCCGAGATCGAGAGATTATGGTTATTCATCTCACCAAGCACCTCCTGCACCTACACATAAGAGCAGATTGGAAGCCATGATGGAGCAGTTTCTTGAGGGAAAACAACAGACCACTGTGTCTTTCAACTCGAAGTTTGATGCCTTGTACACTGATTTGAATGGGAAGTTTGAGTCCTTGAACACTCATATGAGGCTGCTGGATACACGAGTGGATCAGATTTCAAATTCTGTCAAAGGGAACAATGCTCATAATGCTCATGTCAACGCCATCTCAGTTCAGGATGAACATAGGCTGGATCAGGGATCATATTTTGAAGTTAAGGCTGTGGAAATCATGGAAAACAGAGAAGAATCTGAGCCTGCAGACTCAGCGTTGACCGACACTCCACTTCAGTGTCGGTCGACACTCCTTGAAATCCCTGATTTCGAGAGTTTCGACGGACCGAAATCGACCGAGATCGACATTGATCTCTTGATAAAATCCTTCAGTGTCGATCGACACCCCCTTAGTGTCGGTCGACATGCAGCTCTGACGGCAATTTCGAGTCCTCATGACGAACGGAAATCGACCATGGTCGACACTGAAGGTCGACATCAATTCAATGTCGACCGACACCACTTCTGCGTCGGTCGACGCGAAATTCGGACTGACCCAATTTCGCCCAAATCTGATGTTTTTGCTGAGAAAAGGGTCTACAAACCTCCTATACCGTTCCCAAGAGTTCATATAAGGTCTAAACATGATCAGAATGTAGTCAAGTGCATGGTGGTGATGGATAAGGAGCTGAATGAAACTCCACCAGCTGAAGCTTCGCGAGTTCATCCTTGTGTGTTGAGATATGCAAAGAAGGTGATCTCCACTGATGGTCATTTGAAAGAAGAAGTTCAGATTGGTGGAACTACAGCGTCTGATAGTGGAGAAAAGAAGATGGTGGTTCCTCAGGAATCTACTCTAACATCTTCAGAGCCTGCAACTGCTCATAAGCAGAAGGCACCAAACATCAGATCTCCACCAAAGCAAAGGTATGCACCTTCTAAACTCAAACCTCCTGACTTCATTTCTGTAAATGCAGGGAAACACTCTATACCACCCAAGCTTCGCTCCCGCCCTGGATCTCTTCCTACGTTCCTTGGGAGATCTCATGATCATAATGCCTATACACCTCCTTGGATGAAGAGACATTCACAAAGACATTCAAAGTCCCTGTTGAAACCGCCATGAGTCTAATCTTTATCCCATAGTCAAGCTATTGCCTTTAAACAAGCGCTGAGTGGGAGGCAACCCACTGTTAGGTTCATTTTCGTTTTCATTTTTTCGTTTTGATTTGGTGTTTTTAATTTTTCTGTTTTGTGTGTTCAAAGGCGTGAGAAACAGGCAGAATCGCACTGCATCGATTGACACACATAGTGCATCGGTCGATGCAGTCGCGATTTACGGTTTGCCGATTCAATTGCGGTTCAGACACCGGTTATTTACTTAACCGCGGGCATAATTCGCCTTGCATCGATCGACACACATAGTGCATCGATCGATGCAGGACGACGACAGGTAAGTGTCCTGACTCTTTTCGGTTTATTTTCATTTCGATTTCTTTTCTCGCCGATCCTGAGCTTGACACTACTGGGGACAGTGTGTTTTAAGTGTGGGGGAGGTAGCTACTGACGCACGCTTTTGTTTTCTTAGAGTCAGTCTTTGGTTTTTCAAAATTATTTTATTGAGTAAAAACTTGTATGAAACTATGATTTTTCGAGGAAAATTTTCGCTTGAACAAGAACTAAGTGACCATTGGACAGACTTGCAGGACCTCTATGATTATTAGAAAACCCCAAACAGATCAGCTTACCAAGGACACCCATATCTAACCAGGTATTCGGAGGATCCATCACTAGTCTCGCACTTAATCTTGACTTTAATTTCTCACTTAGGGGCTTGGTAATCTTTGGGTCGGATTCTTTGATGTGTTTGGCACAGCCTAAGATCCTGTTCTTAAGTATGGTTTTTTATTTTCCCCTCCGTTAAAAGTAAAAAAAAAAAAGATAAAAACCGAGGATAAGCTAGTAGCTTCGAAGTGGTCACGAGAGTGGTAGAGACCCCTATTACCTCCTGTGTATCCATGGAAAGATCCAAAGTTAAAACCCCAATAAAAAGGGAAGAGCGTTGATAGAAAAAATAAAATGATACCCAGTGGGGAAAAATCAGTGCTAAGGGAGAAAGGGAAAAGAAAGAAACCAGAAACCGACAGTTTGATGGTCAGATACTGAATAGGTTGATTCCATGTGTCCTTTGATTCGATAATCCCTCTGTGAGACTGCACCTAATTGTATACAGAGGCTGGTGTGGTGAACTTGAATGTCCTAACTTGATTGTGGAGTTTACTTGGGACAGTTGCTAAGTGTGGGGGAAGTATATTGTGGTCTTGAGTTCTGTAGGAAAGTTTTCAGTGGTTTACTAAGTGAATGTGAATGCGAAAGTTCCTAGGACGAAATGAGTTTCTGTGTTTTCAAACCTCTTTTCTTTTACTTTAGTTCTTTACTTGCTTGTGGGCAAGCAAGAGCTAAGTGCGGGGGAGTTGATATATCATGGTTTTTACCGGTTTTAGACCATAATATAACTGTGTTTTAGAGTCTTTTGGTGTTTCTTTAGAGTCATTTACAGGTGTTATTAGGTACATGCACGTTTGGAGCGGAATTGGAGATTATGGAGCATTTTGGAGATTTGATCCGAGAGATAGAGTTCACTGTCCAGAACAGAGGATTGCATCGATCGACACACATTGTGCATCGATCGACACACGAGCGAGATGGGCCTTTCTCGGTGAGTTTAATGAAGAATGCTAAAATTGCAGATTTTCCCAGATGTTCTAGTATTTACAAAGAAGCCCCAGACGTGTTTTAGCTAATAAATTAGGTTTTACAGCCACTTGTGAGAAAAGCTTTTCTTGAAGGGAGATTAGGAGATTTTGGGGCTGGTTTTCTTCTCGAGAGAGACTTGATTTCGAACCCATGTTCTTATTCCTTTGATTATTCTATGATATCTATTTTGACTATGTTTTCTGTTATGATTGCTATGTCTGAGTAGATCTCTTGTTAGGTTAGGGATTCTCATTAGGGATTTGAAAGAATGTTAGAATAATTGATTGATTAGGATCTATCATCTAGTTCTTCATCTAAATCGTTCTTAACGCTTAATCTGAACTGGCCACTTAGATTATTGATATTAGGTTGATTTACACAACGACAGTTGGTTAATTAACTAGAAAGGATTTAGGTGAGAAACTTATTTATTCGCAAAGAAATTTGGTTTAGAGAATTTGTGAACAAACGAACTAGGAATTAATGCATGTCTAGAACTCTAGGATTCGCAACGAAAGTTGGTCTGCTAGGTTGTTAGATATAGATAACTATTGCAGCGAAAGCTGGTTAGTTTTACTTCTGTGATTCTGGTTCAAGAACGCCCATAGATTGAATCCTGACTGTTTGTTAATCTGATTTCCTGATATCCTGAGAAATTTCCGAAACCTGACGCCTTCATTAATTGCTTAATCACCTTCACTTCATTTGTTTACTTGCTGTCTTGCTTACTGTTTTACAATCTGATTCGCTTAGCTTCATCCGAATTACTCATAATATATCGTGTGACTGAGAGTCTTTGTGGGATTCGATACTATTTATACTACAATTGCATTACATGTGCACTTGCAGTAGAATAGGATTAAAATTTTAGACCTATCCGTTGTCTACAGTTTCGATATAGTTCTCTGCGCTTATCCTTGTAGTAGTCGTCTATGTCTATCCAACTACTTCATTCAGTAGTTGTATAAGGTTTTCCATATAGTAGTTCTGTATGTGCTTCCTACTCTGTTTGCAAGGGGATATGTGTTCCCGATAATATTTGACTACTATTGTCTACGGTTTTCCATATAGTAGTCGTATACTTGTTTCCGACTACGTTATTTTTTCATTAGATGTCTACTTATCTCCATATAGCAGTTCGTAGTCGTCTACATTCTGACTACTATTTTACTAAAATATACTTACGCAATTCTCATTTTCTTTGAAGGTTAACATGGCTCCCCTTTCCCTTGATGAAGATCTAACGGACTTACTACCTAAAATTCTATCCTTTTTTGGTACATCCTCTGCAACGGATGCTTGTCGTCTAGGATGCTGCTCCAAAGTTCTCTATCCAGCATTTAAAGAGCCATCAATCATATCTGTGCTCGATATTGAAGACTTCGTGCATGACCCATAACTAATTGCCGCTTTTCGGACTTCTTCAGCTTGGCAGTTGAGTCAAAAAACCCCAAAGCTAATTACTTAACCGGCTTGCATAGGTTACTAGTTGGAGCTGAAATCTACAATGCTGCTCCTTTTTTGCGCACTGCATCGAAAGGTGGGATTGACGAGGCTACATTCTTGTCTGCTATTTTTCTGTAGCGTTTGATCATCCTCAGTTTGCTGAAGAAATTTTAGATCGTATCCATGAATGGAATTCCCGATTGGATTACATAGACCAACTACCCCAGAATGTTGTCGACACTATCACCATGATGAGAACCACTAATGTATGCTACAATCTACCACCCATCTTTGCCGCTTTCCCTTCATGTTTTCTCCACCACGATCGCAACACCTGTCCTAAATGTTACCTTTTCTGGCACTACCAGCTTATGAGGACTGAGCTCTGAATTTTACCTTCAATAAGTACCAATGTCGTTTTTATTACTATGTCATTTTTAGGTACTCTTGCTTAAGTGTTTCTTTTCTTTGTTTTGACTATTTATCTAAAGTAATTGACTACTATCATTTATTATATTGACTAGATGTAGTTGCCTATTTTCCGTTATAACTGTCTTCATTGCTACAATCATAAAGGAATGTCTTTAATGTGTCTTCTCGTCAGTACGGGCATACCCCTATAAATAGATGATAAAAACACTAACTGAAAGAGGGAACTGCCATACATATTGTTTTGGAAAAGAGAAACATGTTGAGGCTAAATGAGAACCTCTTACTAACGATTTTGGAAAACTCCCTCCAGTGTGGTTTCTGCGAATTTATTCGTACAAAGGAAACATGCACGACGATGAGGGACCTGGCTGAGACGGAAGAATTCTATAAGAATGTTGATTTCTTCTTCCATCAAATACCATTGGTTCCAATAGCCCCTGCAGTTGCATTTGTTGACATTTGCATTACCAACAACAATCATTCAGCGCTTCTCTTAAAAGGTATGTCTACATGCATGTACACTAATCAGCAGGCTCTAGGGGAGGTTATGATCAAACGATCTGCAGAAGGTAGTTGGGAAACTGGTAAGTACATCTACTACATGCTAGTGCGATTAAATTACGGGAATGAAGAATTGCAAAAGCGCAGGCGAATTCTAACTAGAGACATGGCAAAGAAAGTGCGAATGCAAATAAGCGTCAGAGAAGTACTACCATGGACAGAGGAACCAATTAATTTGGAGAAGGAAAAGGAAGTAGATTTCAACAGCGTCACAAAGTGCAAATGTGCTACTATAAATCGATGGCTACACTATTAGGATGAAGGGTGGAATCAACCTACCATGTGCAATGGATGCTTCTAGACCTTAGAAACCATGTTGTTTTGCAAACTAGCTAGAACCAATTTTGGTATATGGCCTAGACTTTAATAAAAACATTGGATGTGTTTTGTGAACAGCATGTTAAGGACCCTTTTGTAATGGTGTATTTCCTTCAATAATATTATAAGACCCATATTTTAATTAACTCATACTCTAGTATGGCATCTCAAGTAGACGACTACTATTTTGTAACCTATTAAGTCAATGTATTTGCCTATTTTATTTGATAAATAGTTCGTATATCTACTAACACGCTGTCGTAGAAAAAGTAGTCAACTACTATCATTAATTTATTTTATAACTACTTTCTATAGACAGATTTAACTCGCTGTCTTCAAATATGGCCCAAATCCAAATTACCAAATTGCCACCCCAACGTTAAAAAATCCCTCTGACACCAGTTACTTTTTGCTTCGATAACTGTTATCACGTTTTCCTTTTTTTTTTTAAACCTCCCCTTTCTTTTCGGATTGTTCAGCGTCCCAATTAAAGAGCCATTAATATCATTTTCTCACTCTACCACCACTTTCTTCTTCAACCTCCATCTTTGTATTTCATCTTTCCTCCAAATACACTGTTCTGGCCCGAAAACTTATTCCCGAAGTAGAGAAGAAACCCAGAAGAAAAGAAACTCCACAACAACAAAAAAGCAAGTTGCTTTCTTGCCCCATATTCTTTAGCCCAAGGTAATTTTCATAACATCTTTTAAAACCATGTATTTGAATTAATATAAACCAATTAGGCGCACAATTTGATTGAATCTAGTCTATAATTTTAAAACTTGCCTTTTTGCATGTTTGTTTATGTCGATTTCTACTCTCTGATTTCGTGTTTTCGTTTTGCATGTAATTTCAAACTAGTTAACTAGCAACTTAACAAGTTAATTTTTTCTCATCTTTGGCATATCTGTGTATTTTCGTCTTCGATTTAGCATTTAGAATTTTGTATTTCGAGATCGACAAACCCAAGTTACTGCCATTTTGTTTTCATAGTCGTGTGTGTGTTTCTGAATTTGCAGTCCTTCAGATTGTATTTTCACTTTGATTATTAGTCGTATACATGTGTGTCGAATACTTTTTGTTCGATTTGTGTTCTATTGACATATAACTACTTGGTATAGGTAGTTGACTATGGGTGATACGAATTTACCCAGACGTTTGTTCAAATCGGGGCATGAACCAAAGGGTGACAAGAAACTCAACACATACTACCAGCTTAATTATATCGAAGCCGTTAAATTTTCTCTTGAAGAAGACGACATGGAGAAGATTCAGAACTCCCAATTTGGGAAATTGATTGATATCGGGAACCAAATAGCAACATCTGTCAGATTTCTTCACTTTCTCCTATCTAGGCAGCTTGTCATCAGGAAGCGTCACGAAATCTGGGTCATGTTTGGCGATCAACCGATTAGGTTCTCAATCAGAGAGTTCTCTATTGTTACAGGTTTAAACTGCTCAGTTATTAATGAGGTCATTCCTCAAGCAGAAGAGGGGGAATTGTCGAAGTACATGAACCAGATGTTTGCAACGGAAACGAACCCTACACCTGTTTGGATCATGAACAAACTTTTAGACAAACCTTACAAGAACAAAGAAATCAGGTAATAGACGGTTACTTTTAATTAACTATCTTGCTTTCTGTTTCAAAATGCTTTTTCTGATTACTAGTTTATACATTTACGTTGTAGTAGTCGACTACTTTTAATTAGCTATCTTGTTTTCAGATTCAAATTAGCTCTCTTGTTACTTGTTGAGGGAGTTCTTTGTCCAACATCCAAGCGATCCAAGATCAATGGAGATCTAGTTGTGATGGTCCAAAATCCTGACCGCTTCCTAAACTATCCATGGGGTCACAAGTCTTTTGATATGACTCTAGACCATATCAAAAGCCGGACCGCCACTTTGTCAAACCTTTGTCAAGCCACTTGCGCCATTCAGGGTTTCCCTCACGCTTTACAAATGGTTCTCTTGATTTCTGCTCCCATCATTTTATCTAAGGAAGTCAAAGGCAAGTCTTCAAAACTTATTCTAGCTGATGATGATGTTGAGGAAGATATTGTCCAGATAAATCGCCCTGGTACCTAGAAATCAATAACTATCTCCTTGCCTTACGTCAAAACGCTCGATAAAGATTGGAAGGTATATGTTTTTGTTCTGAAGTAGTTGTCTACATTTCAATATAGTCGTTGTTTAAGTAGTCGTTTATCTAGATTTAAACTATCTTATCAGTTGAATACTCTAAATTCCATTGTATTCGGCTAACTAGTAGGTGTCTACTTTCCAGGTATCCGCTAAAGCAATAATCGATGACGAAGAGGACATTTTTGACGAAAATGAAATGGGTTACGATGATGAAGCAGAGGACACCCGCGTCGATAACCTCCTCAAAGCTATTAATCATGGCGAAGTATTCACGAGGAAGTCTTGGATAGGTGGTGCAAAGGCAAGTTATCATTTGAAGTTGACAAAAGGTCAAACATCCACAACGGATACGGTACCTCCAAGTGATATAAATGTTGACCGTGTAATCGAAGATGTTGCTGCTGCTTTTTTCAAAAAATCTGAGGAAGCGAATAAACCAATTTTGGATCAGATGAAGACTCTAAATCAGAACTTCGCTCTCCTACAGAAATAATTTCAATCCAAGTTCACAACACTTTCTGCTGAGATTAGTAATCTCAAGAGATTTGGCATCAGTTATGTTCCACCTCCTAAACCGCCATTAAACACCTGTACAACAACTGTTCCTCCTCAACAGAAAGGTGTTGCGACAAAAGCAAATGATGGAAAAGCAGGTGCATCTACTTCTAAAGAAGTTACTGGAGACGAATCAGAAACAGGTGATGAATCTTCCGAAGAAGACCAAAACCCGAACAAGAAAATAGTTGGCAAGCAGCAAGAGGCACAGGCGAACAAACAGAAACAGGTACCCAACTTTGTTACCTTTTTGTAAATGAATACTTATAGCCAACTATAAAGGTATTCAATTTATTGTTTTAAATACTATCATATATTACTTACTTCAATTTGCTGTACTATAACTTCACCAGGTAACATCTGAAGATGAAGAAGAAGAAGAAAGTTCATCGGAAGATGAATATGATGAATCCGACGCTGATAAAATTATAAATAAAGTTATAAACTCTGACTTTACTTCACAAGAGGTAATCTACTTTTTGTAGGTGTCTAATAGTATTCGGATACTAATATTGGCAAAGTTATAAATCGGAGTTCGATGAACATGATTTTGGCTTAATAAGGATGACACAGATCTTGCCTTATGCCAGATCGAGGTATAGAGACGAAGGGATTATGGAAATAGATGATTCCAGTACAAGTGGGAGATTGTTGGGAATGTCCTGAAATCATACTTGTAATCACTCTAGAGATAGTTGTGTTGTCGAGATTAGACATTCATACAATATTAGATGGTCATAATGTTTTGCTAGAAACCACTTGTGATATGTGAGTTGTGAACTCATTACTAGTATTATATGATCCTACAGGGTCACACACCTAAGCAAACTGGACATAATATATGAGGTTGATCATTAATGTAATGATCTGGTAAATGCATATTTGATATGCATTCAATATCGAGTTTCTGAGGCAGTGTCGATCGACACAACAAGTGTATCGATCGACACAGACCTGATTATGTGTCTATCGATACACTTGTTGTGTCGATCGACACTGCCTCAGAAACTCGATATTGAATGCATATCAAATATGCATTTACCAGATCATTACATTAATGATCAACCTCATATATTATGTCCAGTTTGCTTAGGTGTGTGACCCTGTAGGATCATATAATGCTAGTAATGAGTTCATAACTCACATATCACAAGTGGTTTCTAGCAAAACATTATGACCATCTAGTATTGTATGAATGTCTAATCTCGACAACACAACTATCTCTAGAGTGATTACAAGTATGATTTCAGGACATTCCCAACAATCTCCCACTTGTACTGGAATCATCTATTTCCATAATCCCTTCGTCTCTATACCTCGATCTGGCATAAGGCAAGATCTGTGTCATCTTTATTAAGCCAAAATCATGTTCATCGAACTCCGATTTATACTGACAATACAAACGAGTGACAATCACCTCGTTTGAGTGTGGCCACACATTTCTCAGTATCAAATCTTCGATGGGCCCTGAGATATTTATCTCATGTTATATAGGAGGGACAAATCCCATCTTGTTCCATCCCTGTTCCTTCACACACTTCATGATACGCCCAATCAATGCCTTTATAATCACCAGTTACGGCTGACGTTTGACAAGGTTAAAGCGGACCAATTCATATGCAAGAAAACATGATGAACTCAGGTCTAAGGACTATACTCTATAGTCGTAATAAAAACTCTCATGACACTTATATAACTATCCCGTAGAGTTCTCATTAGTGGGTCATGTCCGATCATGTGTTCTCTAACACATATCTATGTGATTGACTTTAATACTCTTATTAATGACTCCATGAAACTTAGTCATCAGTCACCTCACATACTAGTCTCACGCGGTTATTAATGTCCCACTTTAACAACCTTGACCAGGGACCAACATAATTTATGTCATTTATCACTTATAGGGTTTCATGATCAAGCAGTGTTCAAGAAAGCGCTAGGCGCTAGTCGGGCGGTGACCCACCGCCTAGCATCTAGAACGCCTAATCGGGGCCTAGTCGGCGCTTAGGCGGTATATGTATTTATAAAAGAAAACGATATATATTAGATATATTATATAATATATGTCATATAATTCAAATATTCTTAGTCTAAAAAATAGATTAAAACTCAAAGTACATGGAAATAACAAAAAGAATATTAGCTAAATTTATCAGCAACACGACATTTACTATCAAATCTGTTAAATTTACAATATTTTTTATTGATAACCATAAATTTATGAAGTAAGAACTTATAAATTTAGTTATAAGTAATAAATTTTTAAAATTATACCGAAACAAACAAGAAAATTAAAAATCAAATGATAATTGGTTAAAGATTGTATGTAGCCGCCTAGAACCGCCTAGAACCGCCTAGACCCGCCTAGACCCGCCTAGGACCGCCTAGGACCGCCTAGGACCGCCTAGGACCGCCTAGGACCGTTTAAATCTGCTTAATAACATAAACGCCCAATTCGAACGCCTAGGAGGAAATCGCCACGGTCAAGGACCGCCTAGGGCCTAGGCCCCGCCTAGGCGGCCGCCTAGACCGATTTTTAGAACACTAAGTCACATACTTGATGACCTATAAAATGTCAAAAATTACTTTGGGACTATTATTTAATAACATAATTAAATAATACTGATGTCAGAATTCATTAACATAATCAAATTATGTTTGCATGAACATCATATCATAACTAAAATCAACAACAACAACTCCCACTAAATTTAAGATCACATCTTAAGACATCTAATGCCTATAGCAGTAGTCTGACCCTCATGAGCTCTCGCTCAGCATGCGTCGAAAGACACTGCGTCTTGCTAAGAGTCATTGGCATGAAGCCCTTCTTGAAATCATGCATACTGGGCATGTGCAAGACCTTATCCATATCAGTATCTTGACACAATCCAATTAGCTTGTCCAATCTATCTCTATAGATCCATATTCCAAGAATGTATACGGCTTCTCCCATGTTTTTCATCGAAAAACAACTTTCGAGTCAAGTCTTAACAGACTGAAACAATGGAACTTCATTTCCAAAACAGTATGTTATCAACATACAGTACGAGAAATGCAACTGTGCTCCTACTAGTCTTCTTGTAAACACACGGTTCCTCTTCGTTCCTGGTGAAGTCAAACCTTTTGACTGCTTCATCAAAACGAAGATTCCAACTCCGAGATGCTTGCTTCAATCCATAAATGGATCGATTAAGCTTGCATACCTTCCTAGCAGCATTAGGATCAATGAAATCTTCAGGTTGTGTCATGTACACATCCTTTTTCCAGAATTCCATCAAGGAAAGCTGTTTTCACATCCATCTGCTAGATCTCATAATCATAATGAGCGGCGGTTGCTGGGAGAATCCGAATGGACTTAAGCATATTGACAGGGAATAGGTTTCTTCATAGTCAATACTATGAATTCGCTTGAAACCTTTTTCCACCAACTTAGCTTTGTATATCTGAATATCACCATTCACGTCAATTTTCTTCTTGAAAATCCATTTACACTTAATGGTTTTTACACCATAGGGTAAATCAACCAAAGTCCATACTTGGTTCTGTGACATGGATCCCATTTCGGATTCAGCGGCTTTCAGCCATTTTCGGAGTAAGAGCCCATCATTGCTTCTTCAAAATTCGCAGGGTCAGGCTCGTCACTTTCAATGATCAACAGATCATGGCAATTGGTCACGAGAAATTCACATTTCTCGGGTTCGTGACGGATCCTCTCGGATCTGCGAGCTTCAGGTTTGTGTAAAAGTCATGTACATATCTCATATATATAGACTTTTACCGCGACCTAATTAACCAAGGTGAAGGAATGTTTTGATCAATCCTGATTCAATTCTCTGATTCAGATTATCCTAAACATGCGGATCTAGGTTCTTCTCGAATAGAAACAATTGATGATCTCACCTTTTACCTGTTTTGTGCAGCGGAAAGGGAGAACAGGTCAGAGATCAGAGAGCCACCGAGAGATAACTCCTCCAGAGGTTCACACACGCACACCGAGCAGGAAGAAGGCTGCTAGGCCACTAGGAGAAGTCGCAGGAGAGAGAGAGAGGCGCGGCTGGTTAGGGTTAGTCAAGAAAAAGACTCGAGTTTTACTTATAAAACTTGTCCAATTCCGTTTGGGCCGTTTGGCCCAAATACCAAATAACTCGAAAGCGTTCGCGCACTGTGTCGATCGACACTCCTTGTGTATCGATCGACACAGAGTGGCCAAACCCTTTTATTCTCTCTAAGTACAGTAAATGCCTAGCACTTTTACTGTACTTCTGCTAAACCGTTCCTACACATTTTCCTGTTGGCTTAGGCGTGTGACCCATATGGGATCATATAATAAAGGCAATAAGTCCAAGAATTATAGATCATGAGCGGACTCTAGCAAGCCATCATGACCCCCAGTATTATATGACTTATGTCTGATCATTGACATACTCTTACTTTCTAGAGACAGTACCGAGATTACTGGACACAATTCCAACAATCTCCCACTTGTACTGGAATCTCTGTATTCATAATCCTTTTGTCACAATATCTCGATTAGTCATAAGGCAAGATTGGTGTCATCCTTATAAAGCCTAATCTTGTTCATCGGACTCTGATATGATACTGACATTCCAAACGACTCGGGACAGTCCGTTTGAGCATGGCCATGCATTTTCCAGTATTCAAATCTCCGATTGGCCTAGAGATATTCACTCCATTTATATTGGAGGGACAAATCCCGTCTTGTTCCATCACTGTAAACTACTCATTTCACAATGTACCCAAACAAGGTCCTTATAACTATCGCAGAACGATAGCGTTAGACAATGATCAAAGTACATCAGTCCATGTGCAGTCACATGCATGCGAACTCAGGTCTTAGGACTATACTCTATAGTCGTAGTAAGAATCTCTTATGACACAGATATAAATATCCTGAAGAGTTCTTATAAGCGGGTCTTGTCCGGTCGTATGTTCCCAAACATACACCTATGTACTGACTTTGATGCCGCGCATCTATGACACACTGAGACTTTGTCATAAGTCACGTACCAATCCAGTCTCACACGGTTGTTGGTGTTCCAATTTCAACAACCTTCGACTAGGGACAGGATGATATAAAACATTTATCAAATATAGGGTCTCATGATCAAGCTAAATGACTTCGATGACTCAAGATCAAGTCATTTACTTCGATGACCTATAAAATGGTTTATATCACTTTGGAACGATTATTTCATCATAGTTAAAATAATCTTGAAATAATAATTTCATTAAACATCTTAAATGTTGTTTCAAGAACATTTCCAATAACTAAATAAAGCCCTTTAATAACTCCCACTGAAATTAAGAATACATCTTAATTTTACTTATCCTACAGCAACAGTCCGCGACTCGTGCTTAGGCCTAAGGAGTGGCTTCGTTAATAGATTAGCAACGTTCTCATTCGTTGAAACTTGCTGATCTACTTAACATCTCTGTCATTTATCTTACGGAATAGGTTATACCTATCCTCAAGGTGTTTGGACCTCTGATGTGCAGCTAGTCTCATCTATGCTGGGAATCACATCAAGTTCAGTGACGAACTCTTCTTTCCAAACAACCTCTTTCGCCACTTCCCAAGCTGCGAAATGTTCAGCTTAAGTCATTGAGTCAGCAACAGTGCCTTGCACCGCCAGATAGACACAAGATATAACCGGACTGTGATCGGAAATCATCTTTGTCTATTGGAAACTTGCCTTTCAGACTCTATCGACTTATAGCGCCTCACTTTCTCCGTAAATCAAGAACTTATCCTTAGTATTCCTCAAATACTTTAGGACATACTTTAGGAAACTTGATTCTTTGCTGGATTTGACTGGTCTTTATTTGTCTTGCTTAACATTAAAGCAACATCAAACAAGTATGTTTCATGGCATACATGATAGATCCAATTGCCGACGCATATGGAATCTCATCCATGCATTTAAGCTCAGCAGTTATCGTAGGATACTGTATCTTGCTTAACTTAATGCCATGTGACATTGGCATAAAACCCTTCTTGGATTGCTCAAAATGTGTAGGACTTTGTCAATTTAAGAATCCTGACTTTGTCCTACCAGCTCTTTTGGATCTCTATCTTTAGATCCAAAATCCAAGAACTACGTGGCTTTACCCATGTCAATCATTAAACCAACTCCCAAGCTAGTCCTTTACCGACTACAGCGTTGGGACGTCATTTTCGAGAATCAGTATGTCATCGACATACAATATGAGAAATGCAATATCGCTCCCACTAATCTATTAGTAAACACACAGTTCCGCTTCGTTCCTGTTCAAGTCAAAACCTTGACTACTTCAACAGAACGAAGATTCCAACTCCGATATGTTTGCTTCCATCCATGAATGGATCGATGAGGCTAACTTACATAAAATGTAATTTTTCGGAGTCCGGGCTCACTTTCGCTTCTTTGAATTCCGCAGATTCGTCGCTTTCAATGATCATCAGATCATGCGAACATTCAATGATCATCAGGCTGAACTAATGACGAGAATTCACTCTCGGATTAGTGATTGATTCTTTCATATCTGCGAACTTCAGGCTCCACAGGTGTAGATTCTACAGAAATCTGTAAATCCTTCCGCTGCTCTCCCTCAATAGGTTGAGCAGCCTCCTGTATTTCTCGAATTTCTTCGAGTTGTACTTTTACTCCCACTGTTTTTCTTGGAAAGTAACTTCCCTTCTTAGAAAACAGAATGGTCGTAAAAGTACTTTTTACTCCCACTGTTCTTCTTGGAAAGTAATTTCCCTTCTTAGAAAACAGAATGGTCGTAAAAGTACCGAGCCTTGGTTTCCCTAAGAAAACTTCGAGTTATACTTTTACTCCCACTGTTCTTCTTGGAAAATAACTTCCCTTCTTAGAAAACAGATTGGACGTAAAAATAACAAGCCTTAGTTTCTCTAGGACAACCAGCGAAGTAGCACAACTACAAATACTCAGTAAAGACAAATTTGGATCGATTCCAATCCACATTAACGTGGTGTCTTTCAACTGATATTTGTGGAACTATTTCAGCGTAAACTTAGATATTTTAGAGCGTTATTCTTAAATAATATCATGGAAGATTCGTGTGACTCATCTTTAATCATTTCTAATAAGATCTGATTCTTTCTCACAGAAACACCTTCAGGTTTTCAGGAGAAATGAGCTGTGAAACGATTTCACACTCATTAAGATGATCACACAATCAATGACTTAAGTATTCTCACTCGTGATTTAATCCAGAGTCTTAGTACTTTTGTCACTCAGATCCTATACTTCATTCTGGAACTCTTTCGACCATGTCAAAGAATTCCGACTTGTGTCTCATCAAATGAACACAGTCACACTCACTGAAGTAATCAGTAGAGACAATGAAGTACAGGAGATTTTCTCTGGCATTACTGCTCATTGAGCCACATACATGAGTATGTTCCAGGTCCAATAAGCCTTTGGGCTTTTCTCTAGCTCGGCTAAGATAGGCCCTTTACCTTTTGGTCTAGTAAACAGAATTCAAGTCTCATAAGATATTTTATCAAATGAGCCCAACAGTCCATGACTATGGGATTTCTGAATCCGACTTACTCTATGTGACCAAGACTTTATGCCAAGAAAAATCAGGTTTAATTCATCAGATTTAAACCAATTCGGTATTTATGTTACATTTAGGCACTCTTTGGTTTAAGATATAAAACCCATTCCATGAATAGGGTGCTACAATTAATATTTCATTAAGATCAAAAGAACAAAACTTGTCTTTTATCAAAATGAAAAACATTCAAATTCTTACAAGAAAATGAAAGACAACTCTGCTTAAAGCAGATACATTGTAGCAATTACTTAATACAAAACCAAGCCTCAAAGGGATTTATAAGTGAAAACCCTACGGCTGAGGCAGCATCCCAAGCTCCTTCCAGACATGTAGTTTCACTTGCCCTTCCTTCAACGTTCTACTGTTGCTTAGGCTCTGCATATTATCACAAATATCAGTGCCACAACCAGTATCCAATACCTTTAAGGTAGATCTTGAAGTAATAGCATGAATACCTGAGGAAGTAGTCGCATACATCGACTTTAACTCCTCATCATCTTCCATGAATTTAATGCAATCTCTCTTCCAATGCCCTGTCTCCTTACAGTAGCAGCACTTACCAACGTAAGAGGTATCTGACTCGGGCTCAGAAGACACACGCTTGCCATGATTCAAAATCTGGACAACTTTGTCTTCACCCTTGTCAGCATTAGGTTTAGTAAACCTACCCTTCTCATTCATGAGATTGTACAGGGTACTCTTCACGTTTGGCTCAACTGTCTTGAGCATATCATGCAGTTCAGTCAGCGTCTTCGTTAAGCCTTTCTTGATATAGTTCCTTCTGAACTTATCATAGCTTGACGGCAGTGACTGCAGAATGATCTCAGTTGCCAATTCTTGGCTAACTGGATAATCCAGTTTCCTCAGGTTATCAATGTAACCCATCATTTTACTGACATGAGGACTCACTGGATGATCATTTGGTAGCTTGCAGCTAGTGAGAGACTTAACCAACTGGTATCTCTCCACCCTTATCTGCTCCTGAAATTTCAATTTCAGGCTGCTGATCATCTCTATTGGCGACTCCATGTTCTCATATTGCTTCCGCAAGTCTGAGTCCATGGTAGCCAATATCAGACCACGCACATCTACCGCATCATTATAATGCTTATTCCAAGCATCATATACTGCATGAGAAGCATTGGGCCCGATCCTCACGGGGAGAGCTCTCTCAAGGACATAGTCCTTTCTCTCCTGTCTGAGAACTAGCCTCAGGTTCCGCGACCAAGTCAAGAAATTTGATCCGTTCAGTTTGTCCATCTCAAGGACAGACCGGATCGAGAAAGTGTTTTGATTGTTTGTGCTAGTCATAACTGAAAATTAAGATAAAAGGATTTTAGTTAATATGTTCAATATGATTAATCTCGTATTATACTTAATATGATTAATCACGCATTATATTCAATAACATCAGTTACCCTCAATAGAATATAATGATTCCAAGATCCACATATAACTAAGATTAAAGTGGGCCACTGGCCGTCACCCAACCTTAGCTTATATCGGTAAGCCCTATGTCGGCTAATTATATCCGTGATATAATTCTTGGTTGTGAATCTGGGCCCGAGGCCCAATCCACTCTGATGTCTCAAGGCCCGGGACTCCCGATGGCCTAGTCAAGAAAACCAGACTATACAGTCATGTAATCATTAATGTCTGGGACTCCCAATGACATTTATGAATCACAAACCGTCTTATCCACGCAAAAGTAGACACCCTCACACTGTAAGGCCATGAATACAATTGAATGGGCTTCGACAGCTGACATAGAATGGACAAGACACCCAACGCTTGATATTTTTGAGGTTCGTAGGTTTATTTAAAAATTCATTCCCAAAATAGAAGATTACTATTTCGGGAAACTTTCCATTTTTGGAAACCTACTATTTTTGGAAACTTTCTAAAATTGGAAACTTTCTAACTTTAGAAATTTCTTTAAAATCCAAAACCCGCAAATCCAGAAACTTCTAATTTAAGAAACTTTCTAATTTCAAAATTTCGGAAACTTTAATTTAAAATCGACTTTATAATTCTATAAAATAAATTTTAAATTAATCTGAAGAAAGACTCAAATAATTGGCCCAATTGTTTTAACTTCTTGGCCCGAGGCCCAAGAATTGGTCCATGTCCAAGACATGACCCAATTGTCCAATTAAATGACATAACCGGTCTGGTTCATTAAAATTGGTCTAACCAAATTTTAATTACTACGATGACCACAATTGTCAACCGGTTATTTACTAAACCGGATTTTCTCAATTTATTTGGTCCAACCAAATCAAATTAGAAAATCCTGGTTTAGGCACTAAATCCAATAATTCTTTCGACATTGGATTTCTTGTCCCGGTTTAACCAGACTTAATAAAATTATTAAATCTGTTTATTAAACCAGGACGAATTAATTTTAATCAAAAATTAAACCGAGCCTTAAACCAACCATGTCGATCGATGAACCAACCGTGTCGATCGATCCATCAACCGCATCGGTCGATGCTCTCAGCATCGATCCTGCATCGATCGTGCATCGATCCTATATCGATCGATGCTCTCACGCATGCACGGAACCGAGCCAAAACCCTAACCGTGTCGATCGATGTGCACCAACCGCATCGGTCGATGCACCAATATCGAACCTGCATCGATCCTGCATCGATCGATGCTTTCACGCGTTAACAGGGTTAGCCGATAGACTGTATCGACCGATCCATGCGATCGTATCGATCGATCCATGCGATCTTCGAATTGTATCGACCGATCCATGCGATCGTATCGATCGATACATGCAATCGCAGCCGATTCTCATTCTCTCGGATCAGATCGCATACCAAATCAATATAGTTTGATCATGCGATTTTTCATGTGTTTAGATTTCAATTCTTGTTACTTAAATGTTTTCTCTTATCAGTAGTTGA
Organism: Orychophragmus violaceus; assembly: GCA_030180135.1. Taxonomy (NCBI): domain Eukaryota; kingdom Viridiplantae; phylum Streptophyta; class Magnoliopsida; order Brassicales; family Brassicaceae; genus Orychophragmus; species Orychophragmus violaceus. Next base: position 101,195,137 of record CM058232.1, on the reverse strand, counting down.
TTCAAAACACTTTTAAACAAGAAAAACAATCCTAAACATGAATCTAAACAAGAAAAACCAGAACCAATAGCTCTGATACCACTGAAGGAATGTTTTGATCAATCCTGATTCAATTCTCTGATTCAGATTATCCTAAACATGCGGATCTAGGTTCTTCTCTAATAGAAACAATTGATGATCTCACCTTTTACCTGTTTTGTGCAGCGGAAAGGGAGAACAGGTCAGAGATCAGAGAGCCACCGAGAGATAACTCCTCCAGAGGTTCACACACGCACACCGAGCAGGAAGAAGGCTGCTAGGCCACTAGGAGAAGTCGCAGGAGAGAGAGAGAGGCGCGGCTGGTTAGGGTTAGTCAAGAAAAAGACTCGAGTTTTACTTATAAAACTTGTCCAATTCCGTTTGGGCCGTTTGGCCCAAATACCAAATAACTCGAAATCGTTCGCGCACTGTGTCGATCGACACTCCTTGTGTATCGATCGACACAGAGTGGCCAAACCCTTTTATTCTCTCTAAGTACAGTAAATGCCTAGCACTTTTACCGTACTTCTGCTAAACCGTTCCTACACATTTTCCTGTTGGCTTAGGCGTGTGACCCATATGGGATCATATAATAAAGGCAATAAGTCCAAGACTTATAGATCATGAGCGGACTCTAGCAAGCCATCATGACCCCCAGTATTATATGACTTATGTCTGATCATTGACATACTCTTACTTTCTAGAGACAGTACCGAGATTACTGGACACAATTCCAACACAAGGTTTAAACCGTAGTTGATTAAGTCATAATGATCTGTGTCGATCGATACACCTTTGTGTCGATCAACACTTCCTCAGAAACTCGCCATTTGAATGTATATCGAATATACATTCACCAGATCCTTTGCAAACTTTTAGGCACCACAGGTGCAGGTTCTACAACTCTTTGTAGATCCAACTGCTGCTCTTCCTCATCAGGTTGAGCAGTCTCCTGTGATTCTCGAATTTCTTTGATTTGTACTTTTACTCCCATTGTTCTTTCTGGAAAGAAAGTCTTTCTCAAGAAAAACACAGTTCCGAGCAACAAACGCTTTGTTCTCGGATCGGTTGTAAAAGTAATATGCCTTGGTCTCCTTAGGATAACCAACGAAGTAGCACTCATCGGATTTGGGTGTGAGCTTATCAGAGATTAAACGTTTTAGATAAGCCTCATGATATATCATGGTTTTTACTAGTTTTAGACCATGATATAAGTGTGTTTTTAGTGTCTTTTGTCTTTGTTTAGAGTCTTTTACATGTATAATCAGGTTTGGAGCTAAATTGGAGATAATTGAGCATTTTGGAGATTTTTGGAGTGTTTGGCCGAGAGATAGAGTTCACTGTCCGAAACAGAGGAAGGTGTCGATCGTTGCACTCTAGCAACGATCGATGCACCAGCGAGATGGGCCAAAAACTCGGCGGTTTAGAAGAGTGAAGAATTTTCACTTTGATCCAGAAGTTCCTGATATTTACAAAGAAGCCCTTGGCCGAGATTATGCCTATATAATAGAGTTTTTAGTGTTTTTATTAGATACGCTTTATACTTTTTACAATACAATTTGATAATTAAGAGCAGAGGATTTTAGAGATTTTTGGGGCTGATCTGAACCTGTTACATCATCTGTATTTGGAGAAGATTTCGAACCCCTTTTACTCTTATTCTTTTATGCAATTTATTCATTCTATGGTTATGTTTTCATTATCTATGTCTGAGTAGATTCCTAGTTAGGTTTAGGGTTTCTCCCATAGGATTTCATGACTTGCTAGACTTGTTCAAATTCAGTTAAGGATTCATAACTATATCTGTTCTTCAATTTAATTGTGCTTAAAGCTAGTTCTAACCTGATCAATTAGAATCTAGATCTTAGGTTGCTAAATACGTCACGGAATTGGGGTTTAGGAATCTGAACTAATTAAATTGGGCAATTAAACTTTGCGCAAACGGAAGTTTGGTTTAGGATAATTGTGAATATATCAAACTTGGACTTATTGCTAGTTTAATCTGTTAGTTCTCGCAAACGAAAGTTTGGTTTGCTGCACTTAGACTTAGAGAATTATCGCAAAGGAATTTGGTTAATTCTATATCTGTGTTTTGAGTTCTAGAACTGTTCTTAATTAGATCCTTGCTGAATGAACTGTCTGCTTGTCTGATTTCCTGAGAATACCCTAGGCTTGACGCTTTTAATTACTTGCTTCACAACCGTTAATCTCTGCTACTGATTTACTTTCTCGCACCGCAATTTATTTCATTCACTATTTGCTTATTTCTAGTATTTATTCCTACAGTTTGATTCTCTTGAGACCAAGTGTCCCTGTGGATTCGATAACCCTATATACTACTTTGACATTGCTGTTCACTTGCAGTTTAGTATAGGGAAAACTTAGAACCTATCAAGTTTTTGGCGCCGTTGCCGGGGACTCTTTGAGTCTTCGATAGGACCGAACTTAGGGTTTTTGCTAGAAATTTTTCTTTTTGTTTTTGTTCTTTTTCGTTTTTATTTTTGATTTTGCTGATTTTCTTTTTCTCTGTTTCTTTCTGTCGCAGGTACGAAATTCGCCTTGCGTCGATCGTTGCATCCCTTGCGTCGATCGTCACTAGGCGATTCTGAGGATTGAATCGATCGTTGCACTGATAGCATCGATCGTTGCTGGACGATTACAGACAGTTTATGCCAACGCAGAAAACTCGAAGTAATCCGAACTCGAGCTTGCTTAATCTCGGACTAGAGGAACTTGGACGTCTAGAAAGGACTAACAGAAGAGAAAAGAGAGAGAGAATGGTACGAGAACGTTTGATCTTGATACCAGATGCTGAAGGTACCCTGAGGGACCAAGATGACAACCCGTACAATGCTGCTGGGCATCGGGTTGATGCTGAAGGGAATGTCATCCCTGATCCTCCTGAGCAACAGGAGCTGAACCAAAACCAGGGTCAAGGACAGGCCCAAGGTAGAGAGATGGTGGTTCATGAAAGGACACTAGCTGATTACAACAGACCTGATGAGTTTCATGCAAACCGAGCAGCTCTAGTGCTTCCTACTTTTGAGAGGAACGATTTTGAGGTAAAGACCATCTACTACCAGCTGATGAGACAGATTGCTTTTCATGGTCTTCAAACAGAGCAGCCTATGGATCACATTGACAAGTTTGAGGATATAGTCACTGGCATGAAGTATGAAGGAGTATGCCCGGACTATCTGTTCCTTAAGCTATTTCCGCACAGTCTTGCTGGAGACGCTAGTGCATGGCTGAGACAACTGGCACCTGGTCAGTATATTACTTGGACAGCCTTAAAGAGTGAGTTCCTGCGTCACTTTTATGATGATGCACGCTCGGATCAGTCCAGACAGGACATACTCACCTTTTCCCAAGGAGCTGTGGAGCCCTTGAAGACTGCCTGGATGAGATTTAAGCAGTATCAGCGTGACTGTCCACACCATGGATTCACAGAAGTACAGCTGATTGGTATTTTCTTCAGAGGCATAGATCTTCCTTATCAGACTGCGCTGGATAATTCCAGTAATGCTAATTTCAATACCAGGACTCCTACACAAGCTAAGCAGTTGATAGAGAATCTGATTGGCAGCAACAGTTGCAAAACAATGGATGAAAGGAGGAAGAGATCTGGTGGAACTGTAGAGAATTCTGATATAGCTAATATAAGATCCAGATTGGACACAGTCTACAATCTCCTGACAAGTAAGAAATCTGTCCACTTTGCACAAGATGTAGAGGTGATTCAGGCTGAGGAGGAAACTCAGGAAGAAGATGTGAATTTCATAGGAGGTTCTGGTTTCCAAGGTAATAGATTTGGTAATCAACAGGGGAATAGATTCTCCAATGGTGGACAGACTGGTGGTTTTCAGAAGACCTATGGACAAGGTACTCAGAGAACCTATGGATCTACATCCTATCAGACTCCTCCTGCACCTACAACCCATGAGAGCAAAATGGAGGCTATGATGGAACAACTGATGGAGAGTCAAACCAAGCTTTCTGTGGACAACAATAAGAAGCTGGACGCTGTCTATCAAGACCTCAATGGGAAGTTTGAGTCACTGAGCACTCACATGAAGCAGTTGGACACTCAGGTGAACCAGATGTCCAGCTCACTGAAGGGAAAAGGAGTTGCAGAGACTCATATTAAGGCCTGGTCTGTACTCATTAATGATGGATCTTATCTAGGGGAGAAATTTGAGCTAAGTACAGCTGAGTTGGTGACTGAGGCAGAATTTTCGGATTTCTGTGAAAAACTCTCGGTTAGAAACTGTAGTGATGCAACGATCGACACACAGCTGGCATCGATCGATGCAGGTCGTGAACGAGCAGAAGATCCGTGGGATGAAAGTGAGATTGATGCAGAACTAGCCCGCCTATTCCCTGATGTATCTGAGATCACTCAAGAGGATGTTTATGCACAAGCCATTAGGCAACATCCCAAGGTGTCTGAAGTGATTAAACAAGAGATTGAAGAGCTGAAAAGGCTAGAAGAAAGTGGTGAATACTTGGAAGAAATTCCACCTTCTGATGATCCACCTTATCATCCATGTGTTCAGAGATATTTGAACAAGATGTTGCCTTTAGATGAGGAGCTGAGAGAATGGGTGATAATAGTTCCTCAGCATATCAGTGATGTTCTGCTAACTAAGGTCCCGAAGAAGCTATCTGATCCTGGAGTTTTTGTGCTAGATTGTTCTATCTTTGAGGATAGTTTTAGGCGTTCTCTATGTGATTTAGGAGCTGCTGGAAGCATAATGCCTTACTCTGTGGCAGAGAAGCTGGGAATGTTGGATTTTACTCCTACTAGGACTTCTCTTATCCTAGCTGATCAGTCCATACGAGTTCCTGAAGGACTTCTTATGGACATTCCGGTGAGAGTTGGGAACTACTTAGTTCCAACGGATTTCCTTGTGCTGAAATATGATTGTGATCCGGATGAAGCTTTATTGCTCGGGAGACCATTCTTGGCTACAGCAGGAGCTGTGATTGATGTTAGACAGAGTCTAATAGACCTCCACCTGGGAGATGAACCGCTGCACTATGAGATGGATAAGCTGCGAAAGCCACTGATAGATGGGCAAACATTCACCATAAGGGACGCAGATTTTGAGCGGCCTGATCATACCGTGGTTATAGATCCTGGAGCACACTTCACTCCATCTTTTCTTGGACATGAGCATTCCGCAACAGCCTACTCACCACCTTGGATGAGGAGACTTGAACAGAGACAGAAAAAGTCTCTGTCAAGACCTCCTGGTGCTTGAAAATTCCAATCCGTCCGGTCAAGCTATTGACCTTAAACAAGCGCTGGGTGGGAGGCAACCCACCATTAGGTACTAGTGTTTTTCTTTTTCATTTTTGGTGTTTTTGTTAGGATTTTACGTTTGTTTTTGTTTCTGGTGAGTTTATGTTTGCAGGTCTCGGTTAAATCGCAGTGCAGCGATCGATGCATTTCTGCATCGATCGTCACAACACGAAAGGAATCGCATTGCAGCGATCGTTGCGGTCCTGAGCAACGATCGACTATACACGAAAATCGCTAAGTAACGGTCGATGCACTTAGTGCAACGATCGATGCCTGAGCGACAGAGGTAACCCGACAGACATAATTTCACCTTTTCAATTTTTATTTTCTTTTTACCGAGCCTTCGCTGGACACTACTGGGGACAGTGTGTCTTAAGTGTGGGGGAGGTGCTACTGACTTTTGTTTTCTGTTTTCTTAAGAGTCAGTCCGTTTTTCAAAATTTTTATTTTATTGAGTCAAAATTGTTTAAGTAAGAAACTATGATTTTCTGAGAAGATTTACAAGACTTGTAGGAACTTAAGTAACCATTGGGATGAAGTTGCAGGATCTATCTATGACTATTAGAAAACCCAGACACGGATCAACCTACTGGGAACACCCACATCACTTCAGGTATCAGAGGATCCTTTACTGACTTCAACCTTAATACTGACTTAGATTTCTCACCTAAGGGCTTGGTATGCTTTATGTCGGATTCCCTGTTAGTTCTGACACAGCCTGTAAACCTGTCCTATTTAGTCCCCTTCTCCCCTTCTATAAAGTAAAAAAATAAAAATAATAAACTGAGGATGAGTTAGTAACTCCGAAGTGGTCATGGGAATAGTAGCAAACACTATTATCTCTCATGTGATCCATGGAATGTGTCCAAAGTACACCCCATAACGGGAAGAACACTGATAAAAAAAATAAAATGATACCCAGTGGGGAAAAATCAGTTGTTAAAGAAGGGAAAGAGAAGAAAGGGACTGGAGAAAGATAGTATGGTGGTCTAGAGCTGATAAGGTAAGAATCCATGTGCCTTTAGATCGATACTCCTTAGGTGAGACCGCACTTAAATACTTGCAGAAGTCAGTAGGGAGAATTTGAATGCTTGAATGTGATTGTGGAGTTTACCTAGGACAGTTGCTAAGTGTGGGGGAAGTACATGTTGGTCTTGATATCCTGTGATTGATTCTTTCAGTGGTTTACTAAGGGGAATCTGAGTATTGTAGCTTCTAGGATGAAATGAGTTTCTGAAGAGTTTTCAAACCTCTTCACCATGTTTTAGTTCTCTGTTTTGCTTGAGGGCAAGCAAAGGCTAAGTGTGGGGGAGTTGATATATCATGGTTTTTACTAGTTTTAGACCATGATATAAGTGTGTTTTTAGTGTCTTTTGTCTTTGTTTAGAGTCTTTTACAGGTATAATCAGGTTTGGAGCTAAATTGGAGATAATGGAGCATTTTGGAGATTTTTGGAGTGTTTGGCCGAGAGATAGAGTTCACTGTCCGAAACAGAGGAAGGTGTCGATCGTTGCACTCTAGCAACGATCGATGCACCAGCGAGATGGGCCAAAAACTCGGCGGTTTAGAAGAGTGAAGAATTTGCACTTTGATCCAGAAGTTCCTGATATTTACAAAGAAGCCCTTGGCCGAGATTATGCCTATATAATAGAGTTTTTAGTGTTTTTATTAGATACGCTTTATACTTTTTACAATACAATTTGATAATTAAGAGCAGAGGATTTTAGAGCTTTTTGGGGCTGATCTGAACCTGTTACATCATCTGTATTTGGAGAAGATTTCGAACCCCTTTTACTCTTATTCTTTTATGCAATTTATTCATTCTATGATTATGTTTTCATTATCTATGTCTGAGTAGATTCCTAGTTAGGTTTAGGGTTTCTCCCATAGGATTTCATGACTTGCTAGACTTGTTCAAATTCAGTTAAGGATTCATAACTATATATGTTCTTCAATTTAATTGTGCTTAAAGCTAGTTCTAACCTGATCAATTAGAATCTAGATCTTAGGTTGCTAAATACGTCACAGAAGTGGGGTTTAGGAATCTGAACTAATTAAATTGGGCAATTAAACTTTGCGCAAACGGAAGTTTGGTTTAGGATAATTGTGAACATATCAAACTTGGACTTATTGCTAGTTTAATCTGTTAGTTCTCGCAAACGAAAGTTTGGTTTGCTGCACTTAGACTTAGAGAATTATCGCAAAGGAATTTGGTTAATTCTATATCTGTGTTTTGAGTTCTAGAACTGTTCTTAATTAGATCCTTGCTGAATGAACTGTCTGCTTGTCTGATTTCCTGAGAATACCCTAGGCTTGACGCTTTTAATTACTTGCTTCACAACCGTTAATCTCTGCTACTGATTTACTTTCTCGCACCGCAATTTATTTCATTCACTATTTGCTTATTTCTAGTATTTATTCCTACAGTTTGATTCTCTTGAGACCAAGTGTCCCTGTGGATTCGATAACCCTATATACTACTTTGACATTGCTGTTCACTTGCAGTTTAGTATAGGGAAAACTTAGAACCTATCACCTCACAACCCCAAATCTTCATGAAAGACAAATTAGGAACATTTCCAGTCCACATCTCATGTGGTGCCTATGTAACTAATTTTGATGGAACCCTATTTGGTGTAAACGCAGACGTTTCTAGATCGTATCCCTAGAAGGATAATGGAAGATCTAAGTGACTCATCATTGATCGAACCATATCTAATAGAGTCCGATTCAGGAGGAGTGAGTTGTGAAACAATTCCACAATCTCTCAGATGATCACTAAATTCTTGACTTAAGTATTCACATGCATGATCTCATCGTAGAGCTTCAATACTTTTGCCAAGTTGATTCTGTACTTCATTCTGGAACTCCTTGAACTTTTCAAAAGATTTCGACTTATGTCTCATTAATTAGACATAACCATACCTACTGAAAATATTAGTAAAGGTAATGAAGTACTGAAAGTTTCCTCCAACACTTATGCTCATCGGGCCATACACATCCGTATGTATAAAGCCCAATAAGTCTCTGGCCCTTTCATTTTATTCGTTCGCAACCTGTGTCGATCGATACACATCTTGTGTCGATCGACACTACCTTTGTTGAAAGGGGCCTTTGTCGTTTTTTCCCAATAAACAAGGTTCGCATTTCTCACATGATTCATAATCAAATGAGCCCAAAAGTCCATCACTCTGGAGCTTCTGAATCCGTTCTCATTTATGTGGCCCAAACGACAATGCCAGAGAAAATCTTGATTCGTATCATTTGATTTGAATCTCTTGGTACTAATGTTATAGTTAGGCACGTTTGGTTTAGAACATAAGATCCATTCTCTAATGGACTGCTACTATAAAACATATCATTGTAATCAAATGAATATCATTTATTCTTAATTTGAAAACTGATATCCTTCCATATCCAAACAAGGAATAGAAATAATATTTCTGCTTATAGCAGGTACATAGTAGTAGTTCTTAAGTTCAAAAACCAAGTCAGAAGGTAAAGACAAATAAAATGTTCCTACGGCTAATGCAGCAACTCTTGCTCCATTTCTCACGCGCAGGTCCACTTGTCCTTTCTCCTTAGTCCTATTGTTGCTTAGGCCCTGCACATTTTCACAAAATTATGAGCACCACAGCCGGTATCCAATACCCAATAAGTAGAACCATAAGAAGTAACATTTACTTCTATAACATAAATACCTGAAAAAGAAGTCTCGTACGTCTTCTTCAGCTTCTCATAATCTTCCAGGAATTTATTGCAGTTTCTTTTCAAATGACCATGACCATTACAATAATATGGCACTTATCATATTTAGAAGGACCAGGCTTAACCATAGGAGCATGGTTAGACTCGCTTGGATTCACAATCGAGCTCGTCTTGCCATCACCTTTGGTCTTACCAAGTTTCTTAATTTTTTTACCCTTTTGTACCATAAGGACATTTGGGGTGTCCTTCTTGATGTTAGGTTCAGCAGTTTTGAGCATCCCATGCAACTCAGTCAAAGTCTGTCAAGTTGTTCAAGTTATAGTTCATAACAAACTGATCATAGCTTGACGGCAGTGACTGCAGAATGATGTCAGTAGCCAACTCTTGGCTAATGGGACAATCCAGCTTTCCCAGGTTATCAATATAACCCACCATCTTAGTGACATGAGGACTAACTGGTTCGTCCTTTGGTAGCTTGCACTCAATTAGAGACTTAACCGTCTGGTATCTCTTAGTTCGTGCCTGCTCCTGAAACATACTTTTCAGGCCAGTGATCATCTCTATTGGCGACTCCACGTACTCATATTGCTTCTGCAAATCCGAGTTCATGGTAGCCAACATGAGACAACACACATCGACCACATCATTAGAATTCTTATCCCAAGCATCCTTATCTGACTGCTAGGCATTGACTCAGTACTTTTTGGGGAGAACTTTCTCAAGGACATAGTCCTTTTTCTCTTGTTTGAGAAAAATTCTCAAATTCTGATACCATTCAAGAAAGTTGGATCCATTTAACTTGTCCTTCTCAAGGACGGATCGCAGGGAGAAATTGTTATGATGGTTTGCGCTAGACATAGCTGAAAACAAGGGAGGTTTAGTTATGATGTTCAAGAAATGAGAAATCTTAACTATTACGAAAACTCGCATTATATTCAAACAATGTTTCCTCAAATGAATATAATGATCCAAGACCCATACTTTACTGAAACTTGAGTGAGCCACTGGCTATCGCCCAAATTTTAGTTATCTAGGTAAGCAACAACTTTGCTAGTTATATCCAATATAACTCTTGGTTGTGGATTGACATCTCATGTCCAATCCACATGATGTCTCTGAGCCCAAAACGATTTTGTTGGCCCAGTCAAGTAAACCAATCTCTTAAGTCATGTAATTGTTGATACCTTGCACTGCAAGCCTATCAACACGATTATCTCTTGCCTTACTCATGTAATTGTGGACACCTTGCACTGCAAATCTATCGCACAATGAAACGAGTCTTGACAGTTGACAAGATCAGGAAGACATCAAGGATTACTTGATATTTAGTTTGAGGAACGGAACTGTTTTAAAACGTTTAATCTTATTATGTTTTAATTATTCTAATAAAAGGATTTATCTTGGTTTGGTTCTGTGATTTCAGGTTCAATAACCGAAACCAGCAGACCCTGTGTCGACCGACACTACTTTAGTGTCGATCGCTACAGATTTACCAAAACCAATTTTCGATAACCGATCAATCCAATTGATCCGGTTTTTGATAACCGGTCAGTGTCGATCGACACTACATTAGTGTCGGTCGATACCAACCTTATCAAAACAATCACAATAAACCGTTTTAGCGGTTTAACCAATTTTAACCAAGCTCGATAATCGGTCCAATCCAATTGAACCGACTATCATGATCGCGAGGTCTGTGTCGACCGACACAACTCTTGTGTCGATCATCACAGTTAGGTTAAACCTGAATTTTATTCGGGTTATCATTATGTGTCGATCGACACCGGATTGGTATCGATCGACACAATGCGATAAACCCTAGAATCGTTTTCAAACCAAAAAAAAACTAAACTAGATTACTTTGATCAAAACGAGTTTTAGCATGCTTGTATCAATCATACAGAGATCTAGATTCAACTAATCTAATCATCATGCTACTGATTCAATAGAACCCTAAGGCTCTGATACCACTGTTGGAATTTCTAGCAGTTCCTAATCAGATTAGCAACCCTAGGTATAAATTCCAAGCCTAGGATCTAGGGTTCATGTATATTGAATCATGAGATCTCGAAATTACCTGGAGATTAGCAGCGGAAGATGAACAAGTAATCGAGATCTTAAAGCGCCTCAAGTGCTGCGCCTCTACTGGTATCCACACGCACACAAACTGAAATGGACGGGATGCTAGTGCCGTTAGAGATCAGATCTCTCAGAGGGTTTTCAGTTTCTCTTTGGTGGCTGTCTATTAGGTTAGATCTGTGTAAAAGTCGCACATATATCTTATATATGTTGACTTATACCATGACCTGATTAACCAAGGATTAAACCGAAGTTAATCAAGTCATCCGCGATCTGTGTCGATCGATACACTTGTTGTGTCGATCGACACTGCCTCAGAAACTCGATATTGAATGCATATCAAATATGCATTTACCAGATCATTACATTAATGATCAACCTCATATATTATGTCCAGTTTGCTTAGGTGTGTGACCCTGTAAGATCATATAATACTAGTAATGAGTTCACAACTCGCATATCACAAGTGGTTTCTAGCAAAACATTGTGATCATCTAGTATTGTATGAATGTCTAATCTCGACAACACAACTATCTCTAGAGTGATTACAAGTATGATTTCAGGACATTCCCAACAATAACTTCACCAGGTAACATCTGGAGATGAAGAAGAAGAAGAAAGTTCATCGGAAGATGAAGATGATGAATCCGACGCTGATAAAATTATAAATAAAGTTATAAACTCTGACTTTACTTCACAAGAGGTAATCTACTTTTTGTAGGTGTCTAATAGTATTCGGATACTAATATTGGCAAAGTTATAAAGATGGATACTCACTTACTAATAATTTTATATAGGATTTGGAAGAGGAAGCGCAGTTAATGGAACCAGACGAAGTAGAGGACCATGTGAACAAACAGCAAAAGGTATCAATGCACTTCCTATTATAATTGAAATACTAGTATTCAACTACTTTACATCAGATAGTTGTTAAATTAATAACCATATTCAGGCCGTTACGAATACCAACAAGGAGCCAGTCGGAGCAATTTTTTCCTCCACTACTCTTGCAGTGGTTACTAAAAACACAAGACCAGCTTCTATTTCAGAAAGACACAACTGGAGAAGACACAACTGGAGAAGAAGATGACAGTGGTGAGGATTCTTCCGAAGAAGAAGAAAGGGCTGACAAAAACGTGACCAAGGAAAAAGTTGCCAAGCAGCAACATGATGAGGGGAATAAACAAAAACAGGTTTCAAAGTTTTATTTCCTTTTGTAGTCGAATACCTTTAACTAACTACAAAAGAAATCATATAATTGTTATTGGTAGACAACTACCAATGTATTTTAATCATTTATAAGTCAGGTTCTTTAGTTTATATTAGGTATTATTATAACTACACTCACTTTTATTTAATGTTTCTAATTCCACCAGGCAACAGTCTCCACCAAGGCAACAAGCTCCACAAAGGCAACATGCTCCACCAAGGCAACAAGCTCCACCAAGGCAACAAGCTCCACCAAGGTAGACAACCAGCAACAGGTACCTAAGTAGTCTACTACTTTTCTAGTTGTCTATTAGTCTCTAACTACTTTGTATAAGTAGTCAATTACATTTTTCACTATTTTTCAGGCAACTGGCTCCATCACCAATGCTCCACCATTGGTTCCAGTAGGAATTACTGAACCTGTCTTCTTGTTGGGCCTGACTCAAGAAGCAAAAAAACTCCACCTCCCGCACCTCCAGCTCAACGCAAAAGTGGTAGACAGCGCCTTGCTTCATCAACATTTGCAGATTTTGTGACAGACAACAAAAGGCCCAAGAAAATTAACGAACTCGTTCTTATATTTGTGAGCCCCATTCCTGATGAAATCTCTATGCTACAGTCAGCCATCAATGCATCATCGTAAGAATACATTTTGCAGTATAATGACTATTTCTTAGTATACTAGTCTTCTGACCATACTTTTATAGGTCTGACCGTATCTTCCCACCATGGAACGGGCTTACGTTATCTATAACCAAATTTAAGGAAATGATCTCCCTGGATTCCCTGATGTCTGCTCGTGTAAGTTCACCAGTTTTATGTGTTTATTAATTGTAGTCAACTACTTCCATAGACGATTACTAATGGTTGACTATATATGCAGTCGATGGACGCTGTTATTTTCTTAAATTGCCACAATATGGCATCTACATCGACCTCCTCCCTCAAGGGTTATGAATACTTGGCGTACGAGTTCATCAGAGGAGTTGCTAACCTCCAAATTCAGAAAATAAAACTCCCTGACGTATCAAAAGATGCTGTCACATATATGAAAATAAGAAGGCAGTGGTGCAAAGACATCTTTCTGCTGTACTGCCCATATCTGCTGGACAATGGTCATTGGGTTGGCCTATGCATCGACCTGGACAGCCACACCATAGACGTTCTACCAAGCAAGCAAAAGGTGTCTGACTCTGAGATTATGAGTACTGTTACTCCCTTAGCACAAAAATTGCCGTTCTTCATTCGGAAAGCTACTTACAACTCAGAGATGAAGTCTCTGTCCACTAAACCATTCACCATTAATATCGGGAAGCCACTTATGCCGAAAGAAAAATTAGGTAAACTGCATCTTCAAAATAGTTAACTATTATATGCTAACTTATTATTAGAATAGTTATAACTGCATTCTTCTACTATTGCAGAAAATTCAGGGATACACACACTTATGCTACTCGACTTGAAGCCATCCGACCAGATTTCCCTCTCTCCTCATGTTACTGAAGTCGTCGTCCGTGATGCATCTCTGAAGTACGCTTTCTCTATGTTCAAAGAGATCGACCATAGTGGTACTACTTAGAGCATTATGTGAAATTATGACTTGTGTATTGTTTGGTTATCTCTTATCTGTAAACTTATGTAAAACTATCATAAGTTTGTTTTATGTTTAAATTATCTATCTATCTATGTAAACTTATACAATATGTTACTTTCCTCAGTTATGTTAACTTTCCTACGGTTTGGTGTTATTTGTATAATTATATAACTACTACTATTCATCTACTTCAACATATTTCTAACTATTTTTTATAGTATCTTTCTAACGTATCCGTTTACTAGTATACAATTACTATATTGCTGAATTCTAGTTTTGTTATTACTTAACATATCAGTCTACTAGTATTCAACTACTATTATTTGATTGGTATCTAATTTGTTATTTCTATTTGTAAACTTATCTGACTACTAGTATTCAACTACTTCATCATATAGACTAACTACTTTTTCAAGTATCTGTTTACTAGTATTCAATTACTCTTATTGTTGAATGTACTAGTATTCAACTAACTAAACATATCAGTCTACTTGTATTCAACTACTAAAATGAGTACTAGTATTCAATTACTAGTACTGGTTGAATACTAATTTGTTATTTCTACATTTATTCATCTACCCTAATATCTATCAAACAACAACTAATAAAAATTGCTAAATATAAGAAGACGGATAATTGCCATTAAATATGAGAGTTTAAAACAACAAAACTAGAGAGTATTATGCCAAACCGGCTAACTTAAGTAATTCCAAAACCTGATGCATTGTACCAAAAGCAAATCATCAAAATAGTTAATAATTCTCCATACTATTAAGGATTACAAGTGATTTGATGTGCATCAATTCCGCTTCTCCCATGGCAATAACACAATAAGTTTCCTTCACCTTTCCTGCCTAGGTAATTTGCAAGACCCCCTGTTGTGCCCTTTTCCAAGACACCTACTGCAAACTCTCGCAGCCTTCTTCGCCCGCCGCTAATTCATAGGAATTGCTTCTTTAGAATTATTTCCACTTAAATAGTCAACTACTTTTTATTAACGAATAGTCAAATATCGTACTTTTACCTTGAATTCTCCTCGTGATAGGATCCTCTGTTTTTTTGGTCGACCTGGTGGGCACCTCATCACCGGCGGTAAGAGATCTACATTACCATAAACTACTTGTGTCGGAACTGGATGAAACACCCCTTCATAGATTGTTTTTCTGAATCCTGTTGTGTACACAATTCCGACCAGCTTGTATGTTGTGTAATTACTATAAGACGAGGCAGCTAAAGCGTGGCTACAAGGTATCTGGATCATTTGGTACTCCCTGCAGCTGCACATCCCTTTTTCTAAGTTCACTTCGAACCTCACTCCCTTTGGGTCTCTCACCTCAAACTCTTCGCAGTTAAGCACAATCGCCTAAAATTATACATATACATATGTTAAACTACACACAGATGAATACTTTATATAGTGTAAATGTCTACTTACGTAGCTGACTACATTAAATACTTACTTTCATATTAGTGCTGTCAGTAAAATTTACATCCAGAAGTTCTCTCACTTTGGCGTTAGTATGTTATCATCTGATGAGGCTGCTGCTTTTCTCCTCCCAAACCAACTGATCAGACTCATTCTTATAGCTTCAAGCATCGAGATAAGTGGAAACTCTCTACAATCTTTTAAAACCTTTGTTTAATGACTCAGCAACGTTGGTTGTCATCAAATTGTATCGTTCACCCATGCAGTATGAACGTGTCCAGTGTGGGAGCCCCAAATCAAGTAGGTATTGAGCGCACTCAGGATTCACAGATTGGAGTTCTGCAAATATTTGAGAAAACTCTAAAACGGTATAAGCTTTCGCTGCTCTCACCACTAGTGAAGGCAACCGGCTTTCCCTAAACTTTGTTGTTACATTCCTCACTAGATGTACTAAACAAGTCCCATGTCCAGCTAGAGGATACACCTATAAACACAAGGTTCATAAATATCATCAGATATTCAACTATAAACTAACAAGTAGTCGTAGAGAATTACTTTTCATCGACTACAATTAGACAACTACGTTACCTGTCTCAGCCCCTTGTAAATGCTTGAATGTCTGTCTGACACAAATATTAAATTACTGTCATCGTTTATGATTTTCTTTAGGCATTGGAAGAACCATACATAGGATGCATCGTTTTCACTGTCGACTACCCCATAAGCTATTGGAAAAATTTGGAAGTTTCCATCTTGTGCACTAGCACAATGAAGACATCCACCATAGCGTCCAGCTAGATGAGTCCCGTCAATGAGCAATACCGGCCTTGTTGAGGTAAAAAACCTCCTCGACGAAAACAATAGCCGAAAGACAGGATTGAACTTCCGGACACGAACGAAAGTTCATCAAACATCTAATGTTGCATGTAAATGGCAAAATCGTATGAAACATCGACAATGTTACCAAAGCGATTTATCGGAAGAATGATGTCGGAAAACAGACGGAGCCACGGTCGGACAAACGAACTTTCCGACAAGAACTACGGATCGACGAAACATCCAAACAGAGAAAAGTACGAGCTGAACCAGCTCGGAAAACCGAGCTGAACCAGCTCGGAATTCCTAGCTGAACCAGCTCAGAATTTCGAGCTAAACCAGCTCGGAATTCCTAGCTGAACCATCTCGGAATTCCTAGCTGAACCAGCTCGGAATTCCTAGCTGAACCATCTCGGAATTCCTAGCTGAACCATCTCGAATTTTCCGAGCTGAACCAGCTCGGAATTCCTAGCTGAACCATCTCAGATTTTCCGAGCTGAACCAGCTCGGAAAACCGAGCCGAACCATCCCGGAATTCCGAGCTATACCAGCTCGGAAAACCGAGCTGAACCAGCTCGGATTTTCCGAGATAAACCTTCTTGGAGTTCCGAGATTAACTTGCCCGGAATTCCGAGATGAACCTGCTCAGAATTCCGAGATGAACTGTCTCGGATTTTCCGAGATGGACCAGCTCGAGTTCTCCAAACTGATAACTAAACATTTACCGATGCGCATAATTTGTCGCAACACTTTCTTTCGGAAAGCCCATACATGCTCTCTCGGACCAACGAATTGGGCTAATGGACCGAAATCGAGGAAAACGGGAACTTAGGCCTAAGCATACGGCAAGCTTTAACAGACTCGGAACATCCCAAATCTCGGCCCATCCGGAAGGTAAGTTAGGTCTCGGAAGATAGAGATGAGAAGGAAAAATGTAAATCTTAACGGAAAAGGAAAGAGATGACAACATGAAGATTTCCGGAAATCTGACGAAAATATTCTCGAGGACCGACTTCCCGCAGCTATAAAAGAAAACAGTGGCCATACGATCAGGCAGAGCGAAAAACCCTAAGACTTAGACTTAAGAACTTAGCAATTTCTTTTAACCGATTTCTCGAGTTCTTTTGTACTTTCTTTCCGATTCCTTAAGTTCTCTTTTCCGATCTTTGTAATCTTTTCACTTTTATCAATAAAACTTCCTCCGGGTTTGCTAGTTTCGTGGTTATCCTTGAAAGTTTTTGTTCCCTAAAAAGTCTAGCTTTACAAGTTTTGACCGTGTGAGTTTTGACTCTCTCAGGCCTCAGGAATTTAAGCCCCGCACTTGAGGGAGCGAATGAAAGGAATAGATACTTGAACCGCTTACTACCATTCTTGTCAACCTCATATAATGTTTCACAAACTGTGCCCGGGTTTGAGTTTTTCAGGTTCTCGACATAGGATGGCAGCAACGCGAAGCTACCTGATACTGAGCCGAATGATTTTTCCATAGTGATTTCCCTACACCTCCACGCTTTCTAGTACGAGAGGTTAACCTGAAATAGACAACCATTTTTGAGAAATAGCTATACCTCAATTCTCGACTACTTTTAGTATTCAATAAATAGTAGTTGTCTATCAAAAAGCTATTTACCTGGAAATCTTCCTGCATTATCCTTTGAATCTCAATGGGACTTGGTCCTTTCTGTTCATCAGTAAATCTAGTACAAATTAACTCCCCAATTACTTGTGCCGTAGCTTGTATGTGGTACTGACGCCTATCGTCAATCGGGCATGTGTGTTTGAAGTTTGCCGTTTTGATCTGGAAGTTTCCAATACGGTCCATCATGGACGTATACACACGCCAGTGACACTTATCGCTAATGCACACGAATTCCATGTAAGTTGGTGTTGAGCGTGGAGTTTTGAAATGGAACTTTTTGTTAATCGCGTGTAAAGCCATCTTCAGTTTTCACTCTGCTTTGTTCCTAAATATCCTTCCCACAAATATACCGACACCCTCGTAGCTAACATCATCCAAAGCATCGTTTATTCCTGCATAAAAACAATCATTAATAGTGCAAAATAATAGTTATCTACAAAGTGATAACTACTCTAAATAAGTAGGTAGGAATAAGTAGGCATTTACGTACCATCACCTGGCAATTCATCAACAATTGGTGGAGCATCTCTTCCAAATATAGCTGGCGGGTCTTCCGTGTCTTCGAAAACTCCATCAATCGTTTCTTTTGTGCAGCTAAACTTCATTGACTGTTTTGTACTGCTCTCAGGTTCTTCATCAGCTTCTTCACCTGAGTTCTATTCACCTTTGTCCGATTTAAAACCAGCAGCATGGTTTTTCTCATCATTTTCGTTAACTGCAAATTCATGCCATTCTTCATCAGAGTCGTTAGCAGAAGTGTCTACACCTTTTCCCTTATCAATATCTTCTCCATCAAGACGGAGTATTGTCATATCTTCCATCTCTTCGAGATCTTCTGGTTCTTCTTCGTCATTGTCAAGGTCGTTCAATGCAAGAAAAGCTACAAAGTATGCAACTATGTTAGTTATGTTACAAAGTAGTCAACTATACAGTACTAAGTATTCCACTACTTATGTATACGATTACAATCAAACAACTATTCCCATTAATAACAACCTGAGTATTCAACTACTTATAAATACAACTTAGTAATGACTATCTCACCTTCAATCTCAGTATCTTGAACATTCTCTTATGGGTTTTGAAACAACACCATAGCTAGTTTATACGTTGCATTTTAGAACAAATCAAAACAGTGTTAGACCATATCATACCATTATAACACATATTATAACACTGTTTAGGTGAATCTTACCACTCTTCTGAGGTGTAATCCCCTTTTCCTCGTTCAAGCAGTCAACTATATCTGTTAACCCATGAAAGTAGTCAACTACTCTAAAATCAGCCTCCGTTAGAATCAAACAGTAGTCAACTATTTACGAAGAAAACTTACCAACATCATTCTCTGAAATTTCAGTATCTTTCAAAGTCACGCACAAGTTGAGTTAATCAATTTCACCTCTCATTTCGACAAACAAGGACACATCGTCGTCGTTTTGAACCAAAACAGGTGGTGCGTCTCTTCCCTCATCCATCAACATGTATTGAGGCCACTGGTATGTTATTTCCCCAACTCGATCTTCTTGGATATCCAGCTTTTCTTTGACTATCTTTTCAAGATAGTCATAAGTTGACCTGGAGCTTAACCAAATGCCTTTGCTGTTTACTTTTTCTCGACCTCTAAACTCCAAGTTCCAGTGATAGCTTCACGCCATTTTCCTCTAAGCAGCAAAACTGTCTTCCTTCCATCCATCTACAGTGAACGAAAAGTTAGATCTTTAGCAAAGTATTCCACTTTGTCTACTACTCGAAATAGTCGTCTACGAAACTTTGTGTGACAAAATGAATGTCGAATTCTTACTCTGACAAAACGAGATATTCTTATCTTCAGAGGACCAGATAAGTCTCTATAAGTCTCACAATATAGATGACCCCTTGGAGGTAGAAGATAGTCCTCCTTCATATATTTGAGCGGGAAAAGGTTGAACAAGAATCGCTAGCTCATCGATTTTCTTTGTGAAAAAAGTTGTTGAAGTTACTGCACAACATAAATTGCTAGTGGCCAAACTTTTCTGAAAAGTATCTGTCGCTTTTCAGCGACCTGTCACTGTCGGTTCAGGCTGTCCAGAACGAGGAAACAAGGGCATAGTAGTCTGCTTTTGCATGTGAAATGCATTGTGTCCTACCATGGACCTAATTTCGTGAATAAACTTTTCATAGACCTAATTTTTGGTCCAATTCATAATATTGACCCAATTAACCCAATAATAAACCCTAAACCCTAAATTATATTATGCTATAAAAGTCTTTGTAATTCAAATAATGCTAAAAGTGTCAATTATTTCCCTTGGTGCTATATTTATAACAAGGTATGTTTTTGTGCTATTTTATGACTTTTCTCTTATTATTTTAAGACGAAAAAGAAAAATTATTTGATAAGATTTTGTTATGATATATATATATATATATATATATATATATATATATATTTAAAACAAAAATATATCAAAAGATATTATGAATATTCTGTGTGGTCCACATGTAGTCTAAATTTCTTTAATCCTAATTTTCTCTTAATGAATATTAAAACACTCTTAAAACACTCCTAATTTTCCCTTAATGGATATTAAAACACTCTTA
The DNA here is from genome assembly GCA_030180135.1 of Orychophragmus violaceus. Taxonomy (NCBI): domain Eukaryota; kingdom Viridiplantae; phylum Streptophyta; class Magnoliopsida; order Brassicales; family Brassicaceae; genus Orychophragmus; species Orychophragmus violaceus. The sequence goes on along the minus strand of CM058232.1, from coordinate 101,174,763 downwards.
ATAACCAGGCTTCCTTTCCAACCGGTCCCAAAAACCTAGACGCTTCCTTCGGTTCAATTCCACCAATAGCATCAATCGATCGATCAATCCTGCATCAGGACCTGCGACAGAAAAACGACGGGAATGGAAAGAGGACTGAGTAATTGTTTCAAAACACAATTACCAGTGAAGGTGGATTCAAGGAACCCGCGATCTCATCAAACGCTATCAAAACAACAAGAAACAAGTCCAAGGCTAATAACACCTTGCACCCAACGCCCGAAGGCACATAATCAACCTACACACTTAAAACTTATCCATAGGTGCGAGCTCGGGCCCCAACCCCATGCACGTATCCATGAACCGACTCGGGCCACAACCCTACTCAACCGGCACTAACCGGCATCCACACGGCCACAACCGACTCGGGCCACATCCCTACACCACCACAACACTCGGGCCACAACCCTACTCAACCACAACACTCGGGCCACAACCCTACTCATCCAAAACACTCGCAACTACGCACACAAGCATCAATCATAATCAATGTTTTCAGTTTGAGTGATATCCTAACAGTTCTACGTTCAACAATCAATCACATAGCATACATTACCAAACCTATATTACCTAGGAAAGACGCTATTAAACAAGGACTCATGTCCTGATATCGAGATAGAATATGGTAGAGATCACAACCGGTCCCCACCTTGTCCAAAAAGGGGAAAAGCGTAATTTAATAATCCCTGGCGCCCGAACGGACTTAAGATCTGAAAAGAGGACGAAAAATTGAGTTAGATAGGCTTTCATTTCACTTAATCGGCCTAAGGATGAACTAGTTATGATCAATTGAAAATGACCAACCTTAACCAGCTAAACCGATCTAAACCGAACTAAATCAGAATTAAAATTGAAAACCGAACCAAACCAAACCGGTTAACCTAAACCGAACCGAATCGACCGGTCAACCCAGGTAAACCCAATTGGTCAATGACCGAACCGGTCAACAGAGTTGACTCGGTCGTCGGCGGCCCAGCGCCGGTACGGTGGTCATCGGTGGCGGCGGCGCTCCGGCGAATAACGGTGGCTCCAGGCGGCGGCGCGTGGGATCCACTCGCCGATCTTCAGGTTGCGCATGCGGGCGCGTGAGGTGGTTTCTGGAGGCGCGTCGGTGACTATGGCTTCGCCTCGTCAAGAGAAATGCGATGGTGGTCTTGGATTTGTGAGATTTATTACGGTCACAAAGTTACGAAGCTTTTAGTGCTCGGGTTAAAGGAAATCAGATCTGAAAAGAGCTAACGAGGTTACTTTCAACTCTAGACGATGGAGGAGCACCAGATCTGATCTCTGGAGGTGGTGGCTGCAACGGAACAGGAGCAGGGCTTCGCCGGAGGCTTCTTCTTCCCACTTTTATAAGAGAGGAGACTTCTATTTATAAGTAGGAGGCTAGAGTTTTGGGAAAAGAAAATGGGATTTTGGGCTTTGGACTGGGCTTTTCTTTTTTTTTTTCAAAAATTTAAAATGGGCAGTATTCGCGCCATTACAATTCTCTCCCCCCCTTAAAAAAATCCGTCCTGAATTATGTGGCGAGAGTTCTCCACTGCAACTCTTTACCAGCAGCACTTCACAAACTTCGTTGAACCGAAATTTAACTTGATCGCTTACTCGCTTGAAGAGACTTGCCCTTGATCCTAGGAGCTGCTTCTCCCCCCCCCCCCCCTTAATTCGAAACCACGCTATGTTGTGTCTTATTCCTCTGTACCAGTCCAACAACTTCCAGAATGCAACACAAAAGCCACAAGCTATCGCCCATGTCCATTAGGGTCGGCCTCCAAAGTTTAGAAGCCACACTCATCCTTCGAGTGGTTCTAAGACTTGAAAGAGATGCGCCACTTCCAAATCAGTTCTCCTCTACGGTCTTCCATTACTGCACCACACTATATCATCCACTTCCAAATGGATTATCTTCAACGGTTTTCCACTACCGCACACTATGTCGTTGACTGTCGCACAAGCATATATCCTTGCTTATCCTTGGTGAACGATGAGGCTAACCATGTCCATTATGGCTAACTAACATGTGGGGAACGACCCACCATGCTTTCGCTGCGCTCTGTGATTTCCAAACCGACTTCCAATCTGATTTCCAGCTCAAGGTTTCCTATCTCATGATCATGTTGTGGTGTTTTCCAAGAATCATCCTTTGGGTTTCCTCCCCCATTAAACTTTTCCTCTTGTGCTCTCCCTTGCAACTTCTTGCCAATCCACCATAGTGTTTTCCTAACACTCTTCCATTGGATTTCCATCTCCAATAACATGACTTTTCCAGTTGCGCTTGCAACAAACGGAAGTCCGCTTTCTAGGCAATTCTAAATGTCCTAACTCCAATTTCCCAATTGCTTTTACGGTCTTCTTTCCCTCTTGAAGGACTCCATTAGCTGCTCTAGTAATCCACAAAGAACTCCAAGGTAGACCGTTTCCTTTCCGGTCCTACCTTTGATTCCCTAGCACGCAATACCACGAAGATCCCCTCCACTTCCAAATTTATCAGACTTCAAATGAGCCGTCCATAACCCATTGAAGTTGATGTCACAAATCTGATTCCAAGATTCCATTCTCAGAATAGATTTGGACGGTCTCCTACTCCTCCTTGTACACCCAACACATGAACAACTCTTGACGCTTACTCCAATTAGAACACCGCCACTTCCTATGGCTTCTTGGCAATCCGTTCTTTCCATCAACCTCTTGCAATCTGGTCTTTCCATCGACATCTTGCAATCAGGTGTTTCCATCAACCTCTTGCAATCCAGTCTTTCCATCGACCTCTTGCAGCTCATGCATCACTCCTTGCAGCTTCTACAACGCCTCTTGCAACTCCTTCAACACTTCTTGTAACTCTTGCAGCTCCCTGCTACACTCCCACAGTAGGCTCTCCGGTGAACCTCTTCATAACTTTATCTCCTTAGCACGCTTGATTAGACAACCCTCCGAACAGACGATAACCCCAACACACACTTCAATAGTACTGACTACCCTGTAGGCGTACACCGCAAGATACATCTCAACATACACCTTAACGACACACATCACGACATACATCCCAACACACAACTTACAGGCAGTATCACCACTAAGGTCTAAAGGCACCGACCACAACCTGCAAGGAAAATTCTATCTAAACTAGGACCAACGCGGAGAATAACCGATTTATAATTGGTGCTTGAAAAAGCATTTCACAAAGTAACCATTTTATAAACAATGTTTAAGAATGCATTCCTTCAAGGAGAGCTTGAAGATGATGTCTACATGACTCCTCTACTCGGACTTGAAGATACCATTGCCACAGGGAAGGTGCTAAGGCTTAGAAAGTCTATTTATGGTCTAAAGCAATCACCAAGGGCTTGGTATCACAAGCTGGGCTCAACACTCAAGGAAAATGGATTTAAGAAATCTGAGGCAGACCACACCTTGCTCACATTGCAAAGCTCTCAAGGTATATTTGTTGTTCTCATCTATGTGGATGATCTCATCATATCTGGAGACAACAAAGAAGGTATCCAATCAACCAAGTCATTTCTTAAATCTGTGTTTGATATCAAAGACCTTGGTGAGCTTAAGTACTTCCTAGGGATTGAAGTGTGGCGCTCACATGAGGGTCTCTTTATCTCCCAAAGAAAGTACACCCTTGATCTTTGGAATGAGACAGGGAAACTTGGAGCAAAACCAGCCAAGACTCCGCTTGAAGATGGCTACAAGTTCAATCGAAAGGGAGAGAAAGAAGATGAGCCATTTCAATACATTAGCCAATACCTCAAGCTTGTGGGTAAGTTAATCTACTTAACCATCACTAGACCTGATCTTTGCTTTGTTGTGAACCATGTAAGTCAATACATGCAAGCTCCCAAGGTGTATCATTGGAGCATTGTGGACAGGATCCTTAGATACCTCAAAGCTAGCCCGAGCCAAGGCATTTGGATGGGAAAAAATGATAGCACCGAGATAGTGAGATATTGTGATGCAGATTGGGCTGGAGATATGATTGATAGGAAGTCCACTACATGTTATTGCACATTCGCAGGAGGAAACTTGGTCACTTGGAAGACAAAGAAGCAAAAAGTGGTGTCATGCTCGAGTGCAGAAGCAGAATACCGAGTCATGAGGAAGCTTACCAATGAGCTAACTTGGCTCAAAGCTCTCCTCAAAGTTCTAAGCATCGAGTCTTCTATCCCCATCACCATGCATTGTGACAACCAAACTGCCATTCACATTGCATCCAACTCACTCTTCCATGAGAGAAACAAGCATATTGAGGTAGATTGCTACAAGTTCCGAGATAAGATTGAAGAAGGATTCATCCTTCCATTGTTTATACTAGGAGTGAAGATCAATTAGCTGACATCTTCACTAAGGCTGGAAGTCTCAAAGTCTGCAATCACATCCACAACAAACTTGGACTTGTAGACCTTACACATTCTTGCTCTCATGTTCTCTAATCCATGGACATCATACTCTTTTTCCCTTAACATAGGTTTTTCCCAAGTGGTTTTTCTATTCTAAGATTTTTAATGAGGAGATGCTTCATGGGTTTCCAAGCTTGGCTCTAGTTTCTCTATAGCTAATCTTGAGGGGGAGTATTGATCAAGCATATCTTTTTAAAAGGAAGCTTGTGTTGAAGATCAAAGGTGTACACTCAGTAAGATCAAAGGTGTACACTCAAGAGTAGTGTGATACCGAGTATCCAGAAATATGGTCAACGGGCAGCAGAAAGTCAACCGGGGGCAAAATTGTAATTTTGCCAAAGTGAGGGGCAAAATTGTAATTTTGCCAAAGTTCAAGATGGAAGCGATGACGGGCCAAATGTTCATTTTTAACAACATAAAGAAAATTTAGAAGAAACGGAGCAGAAACACGTTTTACGGCTTGTCGGGAATGGAAACCGACAAACCCGAAGAAACTTCAAAAATTCATAACCGGAGCTACGTAAGCCCAAACGGAGTGATTCGACTTTCTAAATTCATCTAATTTTATGTAGAATCTGATTTTGGGGATATGAAGATTTATGGGAATATCCAGAGGGTTTTTAAAATATTAAACGCATGATCGAGAAGAACCAAAGCAACGGGTTAAGATGGTTTAAGCTCCGGTTAAGGATGGTTTGGGAAGGGTTTTTGGCAGAAAAAATACTCAGAATGGAAAAGTGTCATCACCCAGGGGCGCCACCTCTCCTTTGGTTAGTGCAATGCATGAGGAAATTCAATGAATCTCTTATGCATGCAAGAAACCATCAAATCACTTCATTGCATGCACCAAACACTCTCTCTAATCTCTCTAGCTCTCTGGCGACTCATCTCTCTCTCTCTCACACTCAACCACATGCAAGAATAAACCCAGAAAGTGCATGCATCTTCAAGTGTTCTTCCATGTGTTCTTGAGTTCTTCATGTTCTTGATACCTTGAAGAACAAGAAAGCTCATAACTTTCAATCTACAAACTCAAATCACCTTCTGTAAAAGCAAGTAGACTCCCCCTAACCTCAGCTACAACCGCCACCTCTCCTTTGCCACCGTTGTCGCCGGAATCTCGCCGGAGCCACCATGAAAGGGGGACCGCCGGCTAGATCTCCCCTCTCCTCTCTCTCTCTACACCGGTTCTTGGTTGTTTGAAGTTACCAGTGGTTAGATCTCTTCCTCCTGAGAAGATTGGTGGGTAGCTTGTCACTAGAACCGCCGTAAAAAGCTTCCTCCGCCGTGGTCAACGGTCCGCCGCCGCGGTCAACGCCGGAGCTCCGCCGCCGGAATCTTCTCCTATGCCTCCAATCTTCAGCCAGTTCTTCATCAGTGGGTTCAGGATGGTTTGTTCTTGGTCTAGCCTTGGTTCAGAAGAGAAATCGGTTAAGTTAAACCGGTCAACTCTTTTGCTCAACCCGGTCAACGGTTGACCTAAACCGGTTTAACTAAACCGGTCAATTGGATTGTGGTTCGTTGGTTCAGTCGGTTCAGAGATTCAAGTCAACCGGTTCAGGTCCAAGGTCAACGGACAACCGGAGTCAAAATCAATCGGCCGGTCAACGCCGGTCAACACCGGTCAACGCATTGACTCCGGACAGTGACGACTTACGGTTCGTGTCAGGGTGTTCGGGAATCCTCGGGGTTCGAGTTCGTGCATTCGTGAGGTTCGGGTTCCAGTTTGGGGTTTCGGGATTCATACCGCGTCAGACCGTCATTCCGCGCCTATCTCATTGTGAGTCGGCTCAGAACTCTTAGATAGTACATGTAGACCGGGAACCGAGAAACCGTAGACTTAGGACTTGCATACCTGTTCTTAATGTGCTTAGTTAATTGATGCTTAAATGAACCATTTAATGATAAACCGGTTAGGAACGAATATGCATGTTAGGGTTTTAAGAATTAAAAGGTTAATCAACTGCGTGCCGTTAGGTTGTTAGTAATAATTGTTTGATGCATTCATGTAGACGTTGCATGGTTAGTACCGTATATGCATATATATGTATTAAGAACGAGAATGAATGAATCTATATACGGGAATTAAGACGGACTTAAAATACAAGTTAAACTTAAATGAACGTATATAATGTGTAATGGGAATGGGATTTAGGTTTAATAGCGGGAAAAGGGTAATGAACCAAGTTAAGTAATAATGAGACGTCGGGGAGTTAGTAAGTTTACGAACTCTAAACCGACGGATTGATGAGTTATTAAAAGATACGTAAAAAGAGTTAAGTAAGAGAAGTGGTGTGTTTTATTATACGTCTATGGGTTAGCAATCCGCTAATCCAAGGTAGCGGATAGGAACGGATTAAAAGACTTAGAAACCCTAATAGGCCTGCTTGCGTGGTGTTTGTTGTGATTGCGCAATTGTTGTGATTGTTGCTGTGAGTTTTGTGTGCATGCTTATTAGACTGCTTCGGTGTTCGGCTGAGCAGTCCTTTTGGACACTTACTCCGGTCACGGGACCGGGTAAGTTCGTTAGTGCTGACTAGGTACCTTATCTAGTCAGAGAGGTGGTGTGGTAGTGTAGCGGCTTGCAGAATGGTTGGGGTTTTGTTATTATTGTTGATTGCTTGATCTGTGCTAGAGTCCCAGCGAGTCTACGTGTTTACATTTCTGCACTAGGACTCTAGGGTGCGTTAGATTCCGCAAGCCTAGATTTTTATTATGTTCCGGTACTTCCGACCCGAATGGATCCTCGGGTAGTTGCCTAATCGGATCATGGCGATTCTGGTTATGCTGTTAACCTACTGAGTGACGCCGGTAGGTGTGTGATTCGGAGAATACGGGGTCATGTCCTAGGGCCGAATCACATGGAAACTCAGGTTACCGGGGGTAACATGAGTCACCGCGTATCGATGGACTGAGAACGGTGTCCTAGTCGTTGGACTATGTGTACACATCTAGGAGTCGTAGGTTAGTTACCATGTAGGTGACGATGCAAACCCGTGGAAGCTACCGAGATCGTAGGGCCTAGCGTTGTTTTGTTATTTCTTTTATTGCGCGTTAGATAGATAGAGTCTAATCGAGGACATGTGCCGCAGTGCCTTCGATTTCCCTAATTCTCTTTATCTTGGTAGTGCTTGTGTGTTGTGGGTTTGTCACGACGTGGTAGTGCGTGATCGACCATTCTTGCTGTTGTTTGTTATTTTGGGGTTTTGGGGAAGCATTTTGTAGACTCTAGATAGAATAGAAGCCGTTAGTGGGGAGCCGATTCTCTGGGTGATCTTAGATCGCTCATTAGACTCTTTTGTGTTTTTCAGGATTAGGAGCGACGGACGCGGGAGGTCCTCGGTGTAGTTTCGGGATTGCTTGTGGCGGGATTTGATTCGGGGTTTTGGTTGTTTTATTTTGGTTCGGGTTAGGCGCCATTATGTGTTTTTGATTGACTGTGTGTTTGTAGTGACGAATGTTTGTAAAACCCGTTAACCGTTGTGCTTAACGTTTGATTACTCAAAAATAAAATTGTTTACCTGGTAGTGGGTTTCGTCCGAACCAACACAACTCATTGAAGTAGTATGAGTGGTACCGCTTCGTACTATGGATATGAGGATAGCGGAGTCAAAGATGGGTTAGTGCGAGCCTTTGTCTCAAACCGATCCGTCTCTGGCTTCGTCCTGTGACGAACCTTTCTCGTTCGACTTGCTCGGGTTTGATCGGTAATGTTCTTGTTTGATTGTTGACCGGTCAGCTCGACGGTCAGCGGAGAATGGGAAAGGGGCGTTACAGAAAGGTGGTATCAGAGCATGGTTCGTCATGGGTTTCGAAACATTTCATTTTGAGTGTTTTCCGTGTTTTATAGAGTCAAATGTGTCACACAAGCATCCAATAAGAAACCGAGCCGCGTCTGTTAACCCGGGGTTGGGATGGGAAATAGGATTTTTGTATTATATGTACTAATGTTTTGTTATGTTTTTGCTTGCAGTCATACAGCAGCGTGTCCCAGGATGGATAGTGTGGTGGTGTGTCTGGTGCAGAGAGAGTTATCATCCGACAGCATTATGAGTGAGCATGGGTCGTCAGGGCATTTACCGGGTCAGCTGAGGACCACCTCTTGCCGGTCACTCCCGAGGTTCGCATGTGTCGAACCGCCCTCCAGTACCATTATGAGCTCTAGTGGGCGCTAGGGCCGCCGCAGCTGATCCGACACCTCTACCAGTACCTTTGCCAGCATCATGGGAGGACGATGCAGGCACTGCAGACATGTATATGGGGACGCTTGACTGGGTTGGACTAGAGCTACCACCTCTACCTGCGTATGCACCCGAGCCGATGGTAGAGCCCGGATTGCCCGAGCCAGATGTACCCCAGATACTTCCAGAGATAGACGTACCGATTCTAGAGATACCTGACATTCCTTTACCGCCGCTCAGCATGGGAGATTACCTAGTGAATCCAGCATTGTTGGACTTTGACCTAGACATGGAGCCGACCGACCCGCACCAGCGACAGCAGTGGGAGCAGCAGGTGGCCGAGCAGACAGCTATGCTCGCAGATGCACTTGCGCAGCAGGTTGGACCTAACCATCAGCTACACAACCCTGAGTCACCCCGCACGCCATTGGATCAGACCGCCCTACAGGAAGCTTCAGAGCCGTCGGACTCATTTGAGTCATTGACACCGGAGATGCCCATACACTCTTGATGTAGTACCTGTGGAGCACATGGATTCCATTTCCGTTGGTATCCTCGTCCGGTCGATCCTCGATACCGTGAGCCCTATCAGCCAGCTTCAGCGCCCGAGTACTATCAGGTTTGTGGCCATGAGTGCCATCTTGCTTCTGGTTGCCTATTGTTTGCCAGCTCTGTGACCTTGAGAGCCACACCACACCGACTTGTCCTCGCAGACTTGCCCCTTCTGCCGTTTTCCAGATATGTGGATATGAGGGACATGTCGCTTGCTTCTGTTTGAGGACGGAGCCACATCACGTCGATGCACCACCACCCAGCGCACATCCACCGCACTCTCCTAGCGCACCTGCAAGCGGATACTTCAGTGAGCCGTTTTGCCAGTGGTGTTGGGTATTTCGGTCTTGCTGGAGGCGTTAGGTTAGGATAGGAGTAGTTAGGCCAGGTAAGTAGGGTACTAACTCTATTTTTGTCCGTAGATAGATCGGCGGATAGGCGACTTTGCGTGTCGTCTTTGACTTATCTGATGTATAGCGGCGCAATATGGGTTTTTGGATATGATGGCGGCTATATATGTGTATGGACTCTGATCGGAACCATGTACTAAAACTTTTATATGTATGATATATCGTTTTATGTATGTGGTGGATGCAGAGTGTTCGGCTAATCATTTCAAGTAGCATAGTAATTGTTTGCATGATTGAGATGGTTATGAAAGCAAATAGATTACTATGTGAAACCAAATGATGAGCGGAACTGACGACCGTTCATCATGACCTGAACCCAGACTGACGACGCATCTGGACCGATCGTTAGATTGCGAGACTGTGTGCGTGTGGTAATTGTTTGTTTGCATTTCCTGCTTGTTGATTGATTGATTGATTCGTTAGTGCAATAGATTGCGTAGTATTAACATGTGTGGTTTTGATAGATTGATCGTTTTAGGTCTTTAAGACCATTGAATTGCTAGCTGTTCGGAAGTTTGATTAGTGATTGGTAGCTTTCCTCAATTTCGTTAGGTTGGTAAGGTGTTAGTATGATTTTAGTATTACACTGAGTTTTGAGATAGCTTGATAACGGTTGCGTTCAACCGTCAATTCACGAGGGAACGGATTTATAGTATATTGTTACTTAATCATGGGTAACCGTCGGGTACATGATTAAGTAACCATATTTCTATGAAGAAGTGATATCGGGGATAGATGGGGATGAAACTAACTGTTCCAGTGAAGTGTTGAATTGAATGTAGGACGGAATGGCGATGCAATATGAATACGAGGCCGAACCCGAAAGCGAGATGAAGTGTCAAGACATCGCAAGACAAGTAGACCGGACCGCGAAGCAGTGGTAGACATCGTTAGTGGGAAATGTATCAGCTCATCGAGCAACCGACAGAATGAAGCCGAGAGGTATGATGAGTTAGGAAAGAGATTTGGAAAAGAAGGCCGATGTTAATGTTGGAATCAGTCAGAAGGAGGCAAGTGATCAGATTCTTGAAGAGTGTCTCAGAAAGGAAGAAAGAAAGTCACAATCAGAAGGATGTGGAGGTCGAAGCGAAGTGGGGAAGCCAGAAGAGGGAATCCGAACAGAGAAGCTAACCGCGAATGAGTTCAAAGATCGAGACAGATGGAGACAGTTAAGAGTGAAGCGAAGCAAGGTACACGAGGCTGATAAATAGAATGGAATGGTTGTTGAGGTCAGTTGGATAGAATGGAATGAGACAGAAGAATCGCAGTAACGTCGGGTGTCAGTGGTATGCAGCAGTGTTCGAGTATGGAAGCGTGGGAGTGAGTAACGGAGCAACTTGCAAGGTTTGGTACCGATTCAAAGTCTGTTAGTGACGGAGAATTCGGAGACCGAATTCCTGTAAGTGGGGAAGAATTTGATAATCAGTATCCAGAAATATGGTCAACGGGCAGCAGAAAGTCAACCGGAGGCAAAATTGTAATTTTGCCAAAGTGAGGGGCAAAATTATAATTTTGCCAAAGTTTGAGACGGAAGCGATGACGGGCCAAATGTTCATGTTTAACAACATAAAGAACATTTAGAAGAACAGGGTTAGAAGAAACGGAGCAGAAACACGTTTCACGGCTTGTCGGGAATGGAAACCGACAAACCCGAAGAAACTTCAAAAGTTTATAACCGGAGCTACGTAAGCCCAAACGGAGTGATTCGACTTTCTAAATTCATCTAATTTCATGGGGAATCTTATTTTGAGGATTTAAATATTTATGGGAATATCCAGAGGGTTTTTAAAATATTAAACGCATGATCGAGAAGAACCGAAGCAACGGGTTAAGATGGTTTAAGCTCGGGTTAAGGATGGTTTAGGAAGGGTTTTTGGCAGCAAAAATACTCAGAATGGACAAGTGTCATCACCCAGGGGCGCCACCTCTCCTTTGGTTAGTGCAATGCATGAGGAAATTCAATGTGAATCTCTTATGCATGCAATAAACCATCAAATCACTTCATTGCATGCACCAAACACTCTCTCTAGTCTCTCTAGCTCTCTGGCGACTCATCTCTCTCTCTCACTCAACCACATGCAAGAATAAACCCAGAAAGTGCATGCATCTTCAAGTGTTCTTCCATGTGTTCTTGAGTTCTTCATGTTCTTGATACCTTGAAGAACAAGAAAGCTCATAACTTTCAATCTACAAACCCAAATCACCTTCTGTAAAAGCCAGTAGACTCCTCTTAACCTCAGCTACAACCGCCACCTCTCCCTTTCCACCGCCGTCGCCGGAATCTCGCCGGAGCCACCGTGAAAGGGGGGCCCGCCGGCTAGATCTCCCCTCTCCTCTCTCTCCTCACCGGTTCTTGGTTGTTTGAAGTTACCAATGGCTATATCTCTTCCTCATGAGCAGATTGGTGGGTATCTTGTCACTAGAACCGCCGGAAAAAGCTTCCTCCACTGTGGTCAACGGTCCGCCACTGCGGTCAACGCCGGAGCTCCGCCGCCGGAATCTTCTCCTCCGCCTCCAATCCTCAGCCGGTTCTTCATCAGTGGGTTCAGGATGGTTTGTGCTTGGTTTAACCTTAGTTCAGAAGAGAAATCGGTTTAGTTAAACCGGTCAACTCTTTTGGTCAACCCGGTCAATAGTTGACCTAAACCGGTTTAACTTAATCGGTCAATTGGATTGTAGTTCGTTGGTTCAGTCGGTTCAGAGATTCAAGTCAACCGGTTCAGGTCCAAGGTCAACGGTCAACCGGAGTCAAAGTCAACCGACCGGTCAACGCTGTGGTCAACGCGGTCAACGCGTTGACTCTGGCCAGTGACGATTTGCGGTTCATGTCAGGGTGTTCGGGAATCCTCGGGGTTTGAGTTCGTGCATTCGGGAGGTTCGGGTTCCAGTTCGGGGTCTCAGGATTCATATCGCGTCAGACCATCATTCCGCACCTATCTCACAGTGAGTCGGCTCAGAACTCTTAGATAGTACATGTAGACCGGGAACCGAGAAACCGTAGACTTAGGACTTTCATACTTGTTCTTAATGTGATTAGTTAATTGATGATTGGATGAACCGTTTAATGATAAAACAGTTAGGAACGAATATGCATGTTAGGGTTTTAAGAATTAAAAGGTTAATCAATTGCGTGCCAAGGTAGCGGATAGGAACGGATTAAAAGACTTAGAAACCCTAATAGGCCTACTTGCGTGGTGTTTGTTGTGATTGCGTAATAGTTGTGATTGTTGCTGTAAGTTTTGTGTGCATGCTTATTAGACTGCTTCGGTGTTGGGTCGAGCAGTCCTTGTGGACACTTACTCCGGTCACGGGACCTGGTAAGTTCGTTAGTGCTGACTAGGTACCTTATCTAGTCATAGCGGTGGTGTGGTAGTGTAGCGGCTTGCGGAATGGTTGGGGTTTTGTTATTATTGTTGATTGCGTGATCTGTGCTAGAGTCCCAGCGAGTCTGCGTGTTTAAATTTCTGCACTAGGACTCTAGGGTGCGTTAGATTCCACAAGCCTAAGTTTTTACTACGTTCCGGTACTTCCGACCCGAATGGATCCTCAGGTAGTTGCCTAATCGGATCATGGCGATTCCGGTTATGGTGTTAACCTACTGGGTGACGCCAGTAGGTGTGTGATTCGGAGAATACAGGGTCATGTCCTAGGGCCGAACCAGATGGAAACTCAGGTTACCGGGGGTAACAGGAGTCACCGCGTATCGATAGACTGAGAACGGTGTCCTAGTCGTTGGACCATGTGTACACATCTAGGAGTCGTGGGTTCGTTACCATGTAGGTGACGATGCAAACCCGTGGAAGCTACCGAGATCGTAGGGCCCAGCGTTGTTTTGTTATTTCTTTTATTGCGCATTAAATAGATAGAGTCTAATCGAGAACATGTGCCGCAATGCCTTCTATTTCCCTAATTCTCTTTATCTTGGCAGTGCTTGTGTGTTGTGGGTTTGTCACGACGTGGTAGTGCGTGATCGAACATTCTTGCTAATGTTTGTTATTTTTGGGTTTTGGGGAGGGATTTTGTAGACTCTAGATAGAATAGAAGCCGTTAGTGGGTAGCCGATTCACTGGGTGATCTTAGATCGCTCATTAGAATCTTTTTGTGTTTTTCAGGTTTAACAGCTACGGACGCGGGAGGTCCTTGGTGTAGTTTCTGGATTGCTTGTGGCGGGATTTGATTCGGGGTTTTGGTTATTTTATTTCATTTTGGCTTTAGCGCCATTATGTGTTTTTGATTGATTGTGTGTTTGTAGTGACGAATGTTTGTAAAACCCGTTAAACGTTGTGCATAATGTTTGATTACTCAAAAATGAAATTGTTTCCCTAATAGTGGGTTTCGTCCGAACCGACACAACTCATTAAAGTAGTACGAGTGGTATTGCTTCGTACTATGGATATGAGGATAGCGGAGTCAAAGATGGGTTAGTGCGAGCCTTTATCTCAAACCGATCCGTCTCTGGCTTCGTCCTGTGACGAACCTTTCTCGTTCGACTTGCTCGAGCTCGATCAGTCATGTTCTTGTTTGATTGTTGACCAGTCAGCTCGACGGTCAGCGGAGAATGGGAAAGGGGCGTTACAGAAAGGTGGTATCGGAGCATGGTTCGTCATGGGTTTCGAAACATTTCATTTTGAGTGTTTTCTGTGTTTTATCGAGTCAAATGCGTCACACAAGCATCCAATAAGAAACCGAGCCGCGTCTGTTAACCCGGGGTTGAGATGAGAAATAGGATTTTTGTATTATGTGTCCTAATGTTTTGTTATGTTTTTTCTTGCATTCATACAGCAGCGTGTCCCAGGACGGATAGTGTGGTGGTGTGATGTGCAGAGAGAGTTATCATCGACAGCATTATGAGTGAGCATGGGTCGTCAGGACATTTACCGGGTTAGCCAGGACCACCTCTTTCCGGTCACTCCCGAGGTTCGCATGTGCCGAACCGCCCTCCAGTACCATTACGAGCTCTAGTGGGCGTTAGGGCCGCCGCAGCTGATCCGACACCTCTACCAGTACCTTTGCCAGCATCATGGGAGGACGATGCGGGCACTGCAGACATGTATATGGGGACGCTTGACTGGGTTGGACTAGAGCTTCCACCTCTACCTGCGCATGCACCCGAGCCGATGGTAGAGCCCGGATTGTCCGAGCCAGATGTACCCAAGATACTTCCAGAGATAGACGTACCGATTCTCGAGATACCTGACATTCCTTTACCACCGCTCAGCATGGGAGATTACCTAGTGGATCCAGCATTGTTGGACTTTGATCTAGACATGGATCCGACCGACCCACACCAGCGACAGCAGTGGGAGCAGCAGGTGGCCGAGCAGACAGCTATGCTCGCAGATGCACTTGAGCACCAGGTTGGACCTTACCATCAGCTACACCAGCCTGAGTCACCCCGCACGCCATTGGATCAGACCGCCCTACCGGAAGCTTCAGAGCCGTCGGACTCATTTGAGTCATTGACACCGGAGATGCCCGTTGATACGATCAGGTTTTAATCCCTAGGTCTACACTGCAAGTGCACAGACGTGAACCAGTAGTATATAGGGTATCGAATCCAGAGAGACTCTGGATCTTGCGATAGATTGTAGAATGTCAGGTTAAGCTAGTTAAACAGTAAGTAAGCAGTAAATCAGAGCAGCAGAAAAGTAAATAAAGAGGTTTGTAAGCAATCAAGGAAAAGCGTCAGGTCAAGGGAGTTCTCAGCAAATCAGGAACATATCCTAATCAATCAATCGGGATCTAATTAAGAACTGTTCTAGAACTAGAATCACAGAATTATAACAGACCAACTTTCGTTGCGAATATTATCTAAGTCTAACAACCTAGCAAACCAACTTTCGTTGCGAGTTCTAGAGATCTAAACATGCATTAATCTCAAGTTCTTTCGTTCACAATTCTCCTAAACCAAATTTCTTTGTGAATATTCAAATTGCTCATCTAGGTTCTTTCTAGTTAGTTAACCAACTGTCGTTGCAGAAATCACCTAACATCAATAATCTAAGTGGCCAATTCAGATCAAGAATTAAGAACAACCCTGGATGAAGAACTAACAGATCTGAATCCTTACAGATTGATCAACCTATAATTCCATGAAATCCTCTGTGAGAATCCCTAAACCTAACTGGTAAACTACTCAAACATGATCATCGAAACAGAAGACATCATGAATAGAAAACAAAATATCATAAAATAGAATAAAGAACTGGGGTTCGAAATCTCTTCTCTTTCGAGTACAAGATCAGCCCCCCTAACTCTCTCAAAATAAAATAAAGCGTATAAAAGCGTAAGTAAAGCGTAGCCTAAACAATGGCTTAAAAACTCTAATATAATGATCTAAACTCGGCTGGGGCTTCTTTGTAATTATGAGAAACTTCTGGGCAAAAGTGTAAATTCCAAAACTCTTCATTAACTCGCCGAGAATTGTCTGTGTCGACCTTGTGTCGATCGATACACAAGATGTGTGGATCGACACAAGTCTGTGAAATGGGCAGTGAACTCTATCTCTCGGGTAAATTCTCCAAAATGCTCCAGAATGCGCCATAATGTCCAAATCTACTCCAAACGTGTCTAGACCTGAAAACATAGATAAAAGGACTACAAAGGACTCTAAAAGACTCTAAAACACACTTATATCATGGCTTAAAACAGGTAAAAACCATGATAAATCACCCGTACACTCTCGATGTAGTGCATGTGGAGCACATGGATTCATTTCCGTTGGTGTCCTCGTCCGGTCGATCCTCGATACCATGAGCCCTATCAGCCAGCTCCAGCGCCCGAGTACTGTCAGGTTTGTGGCCATGAAGGCCATCTTGCTTGTATCTGTCCGATCGTTGGACCCGGACCACGTCAGTCCAGCCCGGAGCATCACCACACACCAATACCGGATCCGTACCGAGCCGGACCCAGTCGCCTTGACCCTGGACCCAGCAGGCCACCGCCAGACTCACCTCCCAGGTTGCATATTGTTTGCCAGCTCTGTGACCTTGAGGGCCACACCGCACCGACTTGTCATCGCAGACTTGCCTCTTTTGCCGTTTGCCAGATATGTGGATACGAGGGATATGTCGCTTGCTTCTGTTTGAGGACGGAGCCACATCACGTCGATGCACCACCACCCAGCGCACCTGCCAGTGGATACTTCAGTGAGCCGTTTTGCTAGTGGTGTTGGGCATTTCGGTCTTGCTGGAGGCGTTAGGCTAGGATAGGAGTAGTTAGGCCAGGTAAGTGGGGCACTAACTCTATTTTTTTATGTATATAGATCGGCAGATAGGCGACTTTGCGTGTCGTCTTTGACTTATCTGATGTATAGCGGCGCAATATGGGTTTTTGGATATGATGGCGGCTATATATGTGTATGGACTCTGATCGGAACCATGTACTAAAACTTTTATATGTATGATATATCGTTTTATGTATGTGGTGGATGCAGAGTGTTCGGCTAATCATTTCAAGTAGCATAGTAACTGTTTGCATGATTGAGATGTTTATGAAAGCAAATAGATTACTATGTGAAACCAAATGATGAGCGGAACTGACGACCGTTCATCATGACCTGAACCCAGACTGACGACGCATCCAGGCCGATCGTTAGATCGCGAGACTGTGTGCGTGTGGTAATTGTTTGTTTGCATTTCCTGCTTGTTGATTGATTGATTGATTCGTTAGTGCAATAGATTGCGTAGTATTAGCATGCGTGGTTTTGATAGATTGATCGTTTTAGGTCTTTGAGACCATTGAATTGCTAGCTGTTCGGAAGTTTGATTAGTGATTGGTAGCTTTCCTCAATTTCGTTAGGATGGTAAGGTGTTAGTATGATTTTAGTTTTACCCTGAGTTTTGAGCTAGCTTGATAACGGTTGCGTTCAACCGTCAATTCACGAGGGAACGGATTTATAGTATATTGTTACTTAATCATGGGTAATTGTCGGGTGTGAGATCCGGGATTCGCACTAAGAATTTGTATTCGTGGATTTGGACTTATGGATATAGAAATGGTATAGTTTCCTATGAATCAAAGACTTTATTGAGATTGATCGTCGAGATAGAACAAACACAATCGAAAAGAGAGTACAAAGTATGACGATCGAGCTATCTAGTCGAAGTGTTCTAAATTAGGGTTGGAATGTCTTGAATGAATCGCCACTTCTTCCTTAAATAGTCTCGACTTTGACCTTCTTGTTCCGATATTTCGGCCTCGCCTTCGTAACGATCTCCGAGATTTACGTGGATCAGTTGAACCGACGAAGACCGAGTTGCTCTATCTCCCCGTCGTCTCCTGCCGAGCTCAAGATCGATCGCCTCTCACTTCGGCATTGCTTGGCCTTGTCAAAGTGTCATTCGTTTGGGCCCAATAAATGAATCGGCTCGTCTCTTTCTCTTTGATTCTGAAACGGGCTCATAAATATGGGCATTTGTCTTTATTTGTTAATGGGCCGGATTTCCTAGAGGGAAATCCAGTACCAACAATAGCCCCCCACCCCAGCCCATTAATTTTGACAAGTCGAGGTTAATGGGCGGTGGACGTTCTTGGGAAAGCACGCGCGTTCTTTAGACGTTAGAGAAGCCCTAAGGATTGCTTTCGCCTCGTTCGCGGATCTTGTTTTAATCGGATGGCCAAGATTGGGCGCGTGGGTTTGGATTGGCCTGCATGTGGCGCGTCAGTTACCACGGCGGATGTGACTCAATCGTCAATCACTCAATCCTATCCTTAGATCTTATATCAACGGTCGGGATTGCAAGGAACCGGAGGATCCCAACTGTCTTGATCTTTTTCGTAATCATTTACAAATTTCGAATTGAGCGGTTGGGATTGCGAGATACGAAAGATCCCACGGATCTCGATCACGAGATAGTTTAAAAGAGGAAGTTACCTAGCACGATTCCCATTACTGTTCGCACTACAAATCGTCAAGGTAACTTCTTCTCCCTCATTATATCCTTTTTATCTTTCGCTCTTATTCTCTTTACTGTTACTCCGAGACTTTCTTCTCTGGAGATTTCATCTTTTTAAAAGAGATTCCCGATACACCGGACTATCATGGTTCGAAAAAGTACGGTCAGGGCGAGTTCAACCGTGGCGGCGGGACCGGTTGGTCCCCACCCGTTGTCCAGTTTGACTGTCGACCACATACGGAAGTTGCGGGCGAAATGTCGGATCCCGCCGGAGGTGGAGATACTTATCCCGTCACCAGGGATGTCCCCAGAAACTGTCGTCGAGGGTCATTGATGTGCCTCTTATACCTATTTCGATAAAAGCGGATTGTTTTTTCCAATCCCTCGCATTATCTCATGGGTTTTGGCTCAGCTTCAACTGGCCATTCACCAGATGACCCCGAATTTTGTTCGGTACGTCATCGGGCTCGGGATCAGAGCCGTCGAGGAGGGCATCGACTTTGGGGTCGAGGAGTTGATGAGGGTTTGCTCGGTAAAACATAACACTCGTTTTCCCGGGACATACTACCTCTCTCCTCGCCATGGGAAGATCCTTGATGAGATCCCGACGAGGGATGTGTGGAAGAGTAAATACTTTTACTTCAGGATCAACCATCACTCGGTCGAGGATTTCGATTATTCGGTTATCCCGACAAGATGGACAGCTAGCGTTGGTTAGCTTCTAGGGTTTATTAGTTTCTCTGGTCGCTTCGATGTTCTTCGTTGACCCTAAACCCTGCCTCTTCCGGGTCCTCCGGATCTTTCAACTGGCGCTTCAGGCACCAGAAGGAATGTCCGATTGCGGATGACCCGAAGGGTGTTGCCTATCTGTTGAGGCATTTTAAGCCAGCAGATGTTCAGCTCCCAGCTGTTGGGGATATGGTTCTTGGTGATTCTTACACCGAGATGATGGCGGCTTCTGGGAAGGTAACGATCTCCTTCCTTCGATTTCTTGATTTGTTTCATGCTTAATTTTCATTCTTTTTGTGTAGGCCTTGGAGGCTGCGAACAGGTTTGCGGCTAGGGCCGAGCGTGAGCTGCGAGAGATACCGCAGGCGAGTGAGCTCGATACCGTCCAGAAAATGGTTAGCGACCTGAGAGCGTAGTTGCAGGGAGCCTTGGCTCGTGAAGAGGAGCTACGGAAGACGGTGGGTGACCTGGATGCGCAGTTGCAGGGTGCCTTGACTCAGGTTTCGGTCGTGGAGGAGGCGAGTCGAACCGCTATTGAGGCAGGTCGGGTTGCGGACATGCGGGCTGCGCAATGTCAGGCTGGTTTGGACAAGGCTCTCTCCGACCGAGAGCTTGACGTTAAGGTGGCGGCCCATGAGGCGAGGAAAGAGCTAAACGGCGAATACCTCAAAATTTTCGAGGGAATCGCGGCGAAGGAGAGCCAGAGGAAGTTTGCCGTGAGCGCCGAGATAAGGCTTCAGGAAGCCTTGGCCAATATCGCGCTTATTGCCGAGTTCGCATCTGGCGAACTGGATCTGGCCAAGGAGGTGATGGACTTGGCCGAGAAGAAAAGATTGGCCATGGAGGAGATGAATGCCGCGGCGGTGTCGGACTTCAGTATCAGCAAGCTTAATTTGCCGGTGATGTCGGACGATTCCGTGATCTTGGCGCGCCCTTTAAACTAGGCGTCTGCTCGTCTTGATCAGTATGGGTCGAACCTTCCGACCGGAGTTAGCTCGCGAGTTAGCGATGAGGTTGAGGGTCGGCTCGAGGAGGAAAGGGCGACTGATGATCAGATGGAGAATCAAGACGAGGCTTCCTCTCCTTCCAAGCAGTTCTAGTCCTCTTTTTATTTGTCGCTGCCCTAAAGGGACTTTTTAATTTCTTTCTCAGACTTTTGTTGCCCAAGGGGGTTTTTTCTTTGTTTTTGGTATTGCCCTTAGTGGGCTTTTATTCGAACTTGAGGACATCGTGTCCTCTCTCCCTTTTTTTAATGAATTGCTTTCGAATCTTTCATGCCTTAGCATAGACTCTACTGTTTTGATGCTTTAGCATAGAGTTTGGCCGTTATGGCAGTTCGAACCTCTTCAAAGAGGTCGACAATTACTTGTCTCGAATAGCCTTAGGGAGCTCTTTGTGAAATTTTAGGTCGATTGTACTCGAGGTACGACTACTTCGTAGTGTAAGGTTCGAGCTTAACGCTGGATATTTTCGAAAAATGCTAAGTGTAAGAATGAATCGAAGTGGACTTACAAAGATCCGTTTGGGGTGTGTGCGGAAGTCGTTTGCTAGAATGACTGTCTCGACCTCGTTGCTCTTTGCTTGAAGGGAGGGGGTAGTCCCCCAATTCTTGTAATACGTATAAGGTTTGGAAGAATTATAGGTCTTAGAAGGATCTTTCCAGATCTCTTTCTTTGGGACGATCATTTCAGTTCGTTCGATTTGGGAGGACCATTTTAGATCGCTTATTTTGGGGACGATCATTTCAGCTCGTTCGGTTTGGAAGACGCTTATTTTGGGGACGATCATTTCAGCTCGTTCGGTTCGGAAGGACCGTTTTAGGTCGCTTATTTTGGGGGACGATCATTTCAGCTCGTTCTTTTTAGAAGAGATAATTTCATATCACCTTAATTTTTGAAGAGATAATTTCATATCGCTTGATTTTAGGGAGAGGCCATTTCAGGTCACTCGGAGAGGATAACTTAATATCGTTTGTTTCTTGAAGGGATAATTTCATATCACTTTAGCTTTTGAAGAGATAATTTCATATCGCTTTGTCTTTTGAAGAGATAATTTCATATCACTTTTTGAAGAGATAATTTCATATCACTTGGTTTCGAGGAGAGATAATTTCATATCACCTGATTTCAGGGGAGACCATTTCAGGTCGCTCGGAAAGGATAACTTAATAGCTTTTGTTTCGGAAGAGATAATTTCATATCAATTTAGCTTTTGAAGAGATAATTTCATATCACTTTGTAGAATGTAATGGCGAAGCATTTCGCAATGACTCTAACTTTTACGACAGAAAGAGACTTTGATTGAAAGACTTATTTTGATTTCACAAAGATAAGCTAGTAGGACTTCGTTTGAAGTTGTTGAGCTCGGTAAGAGTCTTGTGTTTGGGGGGTGGCTGCGCTCGAAGTCGAGCTGCCTACGTACCCTTTTAAGGGATTCAAGCCATTTCGTAGTTCGATTATGTTGTCGTACTATTAGTGGAAGTACTTTTTGAGGTTGATGATGTTCCAAGGTCGTAGTTCAGGTTTCTGGGTTTCCACCGACTTGAGTCGGTAGACCCCGTCCTTTACAACGTCGGTGACCTGGTAAGGACCTTCCCACTTTGCTCCTAACTTTCCAGCGTGTTCTTCCTTTTTATGGTCGAACACTTTCCGTAAGACGAGCTCGCCTACTTGAAACCTTCGAGTTTTGATCTTGGAATCGTAGTTAGAAACTTATACCCCCATCTCGAGGCCGTGAGTTCGAGCCGGCATAGGGTTTGCTTTTTGTTGAGGCATTTGAGGTAAGGTCCGGAGAGACTCTTTTTAAAGAGCCCACCTTGTGTGACGCAGTACCTTGCACTTTGTGTCTTGAGTTTCCGTGCCTCCCATTTGTCGTTGGGAACTTCGCCATTTGTAATGTATCGAATGATCGGAGTTCTCCAATCTTCGTCATTGTCAGGCTCGGGTCCTTGACTAGCGGATGCGGCTTGGATTGGATTGAAATCATCGTCAATCTCGATGATATCGCGATTTTTGTCCCTGGGACATTCCTTGTGTTCAGCGTCATCCTTTATGGTAGGCTCGTCCTCTTTCAAGGATAGAGCTTTAAGGGCTATGTCGATGCTTGGTTTTTCGATCCCCTCGACTGGAATGATCCTTTTGAGGTTAGGATCTGAGGTCGATGCTAATGCGGCAAGGGCATCGACTGCGGTGTTTTCCCCTCGCGGGATCCGTGTTAGATCAAAGAATTCGATCTGTTTGGCGAGCGCGTGGACTACCCGTAGGTATGCTTCCATTCGTTCGTATTTGGCCTCGTATTCGCCATGATATTGGCTAGTGACTAATTGGGAATCGCTGAAGGCGTCTACTTCCCGGGCTCCTATCGCTATTTCTAGTATGAGCCCGGCTATTAACGCTTCGTATTCTGCTTCATTATTTGATGCGGCGAAGCCCAGTCTGAACGACTGTTCCAGTACTTCGCCCGTTGGGGAGACCAGTTTCACCCCGACCCCTGATCCTTGCCTCGAGGAAGCTCCATCGACGTAGAGTTTCCATTTCTTGGTGGAGGTCGGGTCAAGTTCGACGGTCGGAGGGAGCTCGATTATGAAATCTGCCAATACTTGTGCTTTTAGGCACGTCCGAGCTTTATATTCTATGTCATACTCGCTAAGTTCGATAGCCCATTTGACTAGTCGACCTGACTGACTTGGACTGTGAAGGATGGTTCTCAGTGGCTGAGAGGTCATCACTATGATCGAGTGCGATTGAAAGTATGGTCGGAGTTTCCGAGCTGATGTCACCAGCACTAAGGCGAGTTTTTCCATGGCGGGGTATCTGGTTTCAGCACTACAAAAAAAGGGGCATTGATAGCACTTGACGATAGCACGGTTTTACAAACTGCTATAAAAGATTAAATTTTGATTTTGATTTCTAATAATAGCATTTAAATAACGCTATGATAGGGAATCAGTAAGCCGGGAAATGAAAATCACTTAATCCGCCAATACTTAGCCGAAAATTAGAATAAGCGCCAAAGACTTTGGATTTTTCCCTCTTTTCCCTCATCCTCTCATTAAAAACCTTTGTTAAAAAAAAAAACTCAATTCATTCAGATCCAGAAAAAAAAAAAAATCATCTCCCTCGTCTCTTAGGTTTTCGTCTCCTACTATGAACACGATTCTTTCTCCTCGTATTTGGTTCTCTTTTCTCCTCATCTCTTCTTTCGTACTCAGTCTCTAGATTTAGGTTATACTGATCTACTAACGCAGAGATATATATATATATATAGAGAGAGAGAGAGAGAGAGAGAGAGAGAGAGAGAGAGAGAGAGAGAGAGAGAGAGAGAGAGAGAGAGAGAGAGATGCTAGAAGATGTCAATCGTCACCGATGTCAATCGTCGCCGCCGCGATTTCATCCCTCGTCGCTTCCTCTGGGTCCATTGCCCTGTCTCCGGCGAATTCATCACCCGTATAACCTATGTATCTCTCTCTCTCTCTTTGAACTTCTTTCTATTCACAAATTTATGAATCGACTGTGTTCATGTAGTTTCGCCAAGACTTTCGTTTGAATCGAAAGTACTAGAGTTCTTTTCGATTTTGAGATTTTTTGTTGTGCTCATCTTCAATTTCGAGGGCCTGTTTTCACTTGGTTTTATGTGTTTAAAGCTTGAGATTCCACTTCTGGCTTTTGCTGGTTTAGATTTATGCTATTAGGGATATATATTTCACTTCTAGATTTGCTTTGCTTTTATGTGAATTGATGCTTGAATCCTTCAATAGTGAATCTTAGCTTGACGCTTGCCTACTGTAAACATGACTGTTGAGGTTTAAAGGCATAAAGCATCGAGAATATGAGCTTGGTCTTGCACAAACTACTAAAGTGGTATCAGATTTAGATATAGATTAATGCTTGAATTCTCTTCACTTAATTTCTCTGTTTTCAATTCGTTTATGATGATGGTTGTAGAAGATTAGTGTTTGTGATTTGGTTCTTGTGACTTATGACTTATGAGTGTGTGTGAGTGTGTAAATTTGGTTGGTTTGTATCACTAGTTTGGTATTTAGTATATGATCTGGTTCTTGTTACTTATGACTTACGAGTGTATGTGATATAGAATGTTACTCCTTGTGTCCTATACCTTGTTATGATGGGTTTCCATTATAGACTTTGTATATTAGACTCACGTATCTATATAGTTTGGATTGGACTATGTATGTTCATTGTTGAACATTTGTGTGTTTTTGTAGAGTTTTGAAGCTTTAAACCAGTGAGCTGTAACAGTGGTGGTTGATCCGATTCAAAGTGTGAAGGGCAAAGTGGTGATTGATGCGTTCCGCTCGATAAATCCGCAAACCATTATATGGTCAAGTCAAGCTGCTACTGAATAGCAAATAAGTGTTTTACTTCTTATCTCAAGGTTCTTTGTCATTTGCCTCTTCACAAAGCATCTCCTGAAAATACGTCAGCCATATTTCAAAGCGTGAACGCACTTCGTTTCTATAGGACATCAGGTGTGATTTCTTCAAATGCTGTGTTGTAGAATTTTCATTAAATGTGGAAAGTTCATGTTGTGATTTCTTTGAGTTCATATATCTGATTTTGAACTAGAACAAAGTGTTTTGAGAGGCTTACAAGGTCTTGTAACATTGGTTTTGTTTACAGGTTCGTTATGTATCGTCTATCAATCATCGTAATCTCGTTACTCTTCACTCGCTGAGTCCTCGATTGATACACAAAGACTCGACTGACTGACTGTTCCCGAGTTGTTGGATAAAGTTTATCAGGTCGAATTGTTTTTGAAACTTCTGATTTTTGATTCAAAGATTTCAATTTTACTGTTTTTTCAGATTGTTTCCTGATTAAGATTTGTGTGTTTTCTTTGTTGCAGAATGACAACTACCAATGGAACCGACTACGGTGCATACACATACAAGGAGCTTGAGAGAGAGCTCTACTGGCCATCTGAGACGCTGAGGATATCCATCACCGGAGCTGGAGGTTTCATCGCTTCCCACATTGCTCGCCGTCTCAAGCACAAGGGCCAGTAGCGTCGATTAAGGTCTTACTGATGAAATACACCGGCCATTGTTCGTTCTGTTCTTCGCGAACCAGGACTCCACTTACTGCTGCCGTGGAAACAGCTAGGTAAAGGTAGAGGGGTTCCCCTTCTACTGGTTTCGCCAGTACAGGTGGTTCGCTTAGGTAAGCTTTAAGCTGGGTGAACGCTTCTTCGCACTTTTCATCCCAGAGGAACTTCTTGTTTGCTTTGAGCAAGTGATAGAAGGGCAGACATTTATCAGTCGACCTCGAGATAAAACGGTTCAGAACAGCTATCTTGCCAGTCAGGCGCTGGACTTCTCGCGTTGTTCTGGGAGATTTCATCTCTATAAACGTTGCGATCTGTTTGGGGTTCGCTTCGATTCCTCTTTCGGTCACTAGGTAACCTAGGAATTCTCCTGAGGGGACCCCGAAGGTACACTTTTCTGGGTTTAGTTTCATCCCGTATTTATTGAGAATGATAAAACATTCTTTTAGTTGGGGGATGTGATCCTCATACCTGGAAGATTTGACCAGCATATCGTCAATGTAGACTTCCATAGTTTTGCCTAGGAGTCCCGAAAACATCTTGTTGACAAGGCGTTGGTAAGTTGCTCCTGCGTTTTTTAGTCCGAAGGGCATGACTTTGTAGCAGTACGTGCCTCGATCAGTTATGAACGAAGTCTTTTCTTGGTCCTCGGGGTTCATTAATATTTGATTGTACCCCGAGAAAGCGTCCATGAAGGATACTAGCTGGTGTCCAGCGGTTGCTTCGACCAGCCGGTCGATGTGCGGGAGTGGGAAGCTGTCCTTCGGACATGCTTTGTTGAGATCCGTGAAATCTACACAGACTCTCCACTTCCCGTTCTGTTTCTTAACCACTACGGGGTTCGCAAGCCAGTCGGGGTACTTGACTTCTCTGATCGATCCGATTTTTAATAATCGATCGACCTCGTCATTGACGGCTTGAGCTCGTTCCGGACCTAATTTTTGACGTTTTTGTCTTACCGGTTTGTAGGCTGGGTCGACATTCAGCTCGTGGCTGGTGACGTCGATGTTGATCCCTTTCATGTCTGCTGAAGACCATGCAAAGGAGTCGATGTTTTGTTTAAGGAAAGAGACCAGTTCGTTTTTGACTGGCTCTGATAGGTCGATTCCAATGCCAACGAGTCTTTCGGGATGAGCATCGTCTATGCAAACTTGGGTCGTGAGGTCCTTTGGAGGTCCTATTTGACTTGGTTCATTCGACCTTTTGGTCTGCATGGTGGCGAGCTCGTCCTCTTTCTGTAATTGCTACGCAGGAGATTTCTCAATCTGCTTGTATCCATTCATGTAGCAATGGCGGGAAATCTTTTGACTTCCGTATACGGTTTTTACTCCTTTGGGAGTTGGGAATTTTACGCATTGATGGTAGGTCGATGGTACCGCTTTCATGTTGTATATCCATGGTCAACCTAGAATTGCGTTATAGGGAGCTGGCCGATCCACTATGACGAACTCTGTTATTCTTCGAACTCCTCCAGCTATCACTGGGGCGAAGACAGAGCCCATCGAGTACGTTGTTTCGCCAGCGAACCCTACTAGTGGTGTCTTTTCTTCCACGATCTCGGAGTCGTTGAAGTCCATCTTTTTAAATGCGTCGTAAAAGAGGACATCCACCGAACTTCCTGTGTCGATCATTATCCTTGAGAGTTTGACATCTCCCACTACTAGACAAACAAGGAGAGCGTTGTCGTGCGGTTTGTCGATATTGCTTGTCTCGCTCTCGTGGAAAGTGATCTCGTGGTCTGGACCTATCATTGGGATTTTCCCCCCTTTGTCGTTCTTGACTCTTCTTTGAAGAGCTTTGATTGAATTGACCGGAGTTAGCTCGCGAGTTAGCGATGAGGTTGAGGGTCGGCTCGAGGAGGAAAGGGCGACTGATGATCAGATGGAGAATCAAGACGAGGCTTCCTCTCCTTCCAAGCAGTTCTAGTCCTCTTTTTATCTGTCGCTGCCCTAAAGGGACTTTTTAATTTCTTTCTCAGACTTTTGTTGCCCAAGGGGGTTTTTTCTTTGTTTTTGGTATTGCCCTTAGTGGGCTTTTATTCGAACTTGAGGACATCGTGTCCTCTCTCCCTTTTTTAATGAATTGCTTTCGAATCTTTCATGCCTTAGCATAGACTCTACTGTTTTGATGCTTTAGCATAGAGTTTGGCCGTTATGGCAGTTCGAACCTCTTCAAAGAGGTCGACAATTACTTGTCTCGAATAGCCTTAGGGAGTTCTTTGTGAAATTTTAGGTCGATTGTACTCGAGGTACGACTACTTCGTAGTGTAAGGTTCGAGCTTAACGCTGGATATTTTCGAAAAATGCTAAGTGTAAGAACGAATCGAAGTGGACTTACAAAGATCCGTTTGGGGTGTGTGCGGAGGTCGTTTGATAGAATGATTGTCTCGACCTCGTTGCTCTTTGCTTGAAGGGAGGGGGTAGTCCCCCAATTCTTGTAATACGTATAAGGTTTGGAAGAATTATAGGTCTTAGAAGGATCTTTCCAGATCTCTTTCTTTGGGACGATCATTTCAGTTCGTTCGATTTGGGAGGACCATTTTAGATCGCTTATTTTGGGGACGATCATTTCAGCTCGTTCGGTTTGGAAGACGCTTATTTTGGGGACGATCATTTCAGCTCGTTCGGTTCGGAAGGACCGTTTTAGGTCGCTTATTTTGGGGACGATCATTTCAGCTCGTTCTTTTTAGAAGAGATAATTTCATATCACCTTAATTTTTGAAGAGATAATTTCATATCGCTTGATTTTAGGGAGAGGCCATTTCAGGTCACTCGGAGAGGATAACTTAATATCGTTTGTTTCTTGAAGGGATAATTTCATATCACTTTAGCTTTTGAAGAGATAATTTCATATCGCTTTATCTTTTGAAGAGATAATTTCATATCACTTTTTTGAAGAGATAATTTCATATCACTTGGTTTCGAGGAGAGATAATTTCATATCACCTGATTTCAGGGGAGGCCATTTCAGGTCGCTCGGAAAGGATAACTTAATAGCTTTTGTTTCGGAAGAGATAATTTCATATCAATTTAGCTTTCGAAGAGATAATTTCATATCACTTTGTAGAATGTAATGGCGAAGCATTTCGCAATGACTCTAACTTTTACGACAGAAAGAGACCTTGATTGAAAGACTTATTTTGATTTCACAAAGATAAGCTAGTAGGACTTCGTTTGAAGTTGTTGAGCTCGGTAAGAGTCTTGTGTTTGGGGGGTGGCTGCGCTCGAAGTCGAGCTGCCTACGAACCCTTTTAAGGGATTCAAGCCATTTCGTAGTTCGATTATGTTGTCGTACTATTAGTGGAAGTACTTTTTGAGGTTGATGATGTTCCAAGGTCGTAGTTCAGGTTTCTGGGTTTCCACCGACTTGAGTCGGTAGACCCCGTCCTTTACAACGTCGGTGACCTGGTAAGGACCTTCCCACTTTTCTCCTAACTTTCCAGCGTGTTCTTCTTTTTTATGGTCGAACACTTTCCGTAAGACGAGCTCGCCTACTTGAAACCTTCGAGTTTTGATCTTGGAATCGTAGTTAGAAACTTATACCCCCATCTCGAGGCCGTGAGTTCGAGCCGGCATAGGGTTTGCTTTTTGTTGAGGCATTTGAGGTAAGGTCCGGAGAGACTCCTTTTAAAGAGCCCACCTTGTGTGACGCAGTACCTTGCACTTTGTGTCTTGAGTTTCCGTGCCTCCCATTTGTCGTTGGAAACTTCGCCATTTGTAATGTATCGAATGATCGGAGTTCTCCAATCTTCGTCATTGTCAGGCTCGGGTCCTTGACTAGCGGATGCGGCTTGGATTGGATTGAAATCATCGTCAATCTCGATGATATCGCGATTTTTGTCCCTGGGACATTCCTTGTGTTCAGCGTCATCCTTTATGGTAGGCTCGTCCTCTTTCAAGGATAGAGCTTTAAGGGCTATGTCGATGCTTGGTTTTTCGATCCCCTCGACTGGAATGATCCTTTTGAGGTTAGGATCTGAGGTCGATGCTAATGCGGCAAGGGCATCGGCTGTGGTGTTTTCCCCTCGCGGGATCCGTGTTAGATCAAAGAATTCGATCTGTTTGGCGAGCGCGTGGACTACCCGTAGGTATGCTTCCATTCGTTCGTCTTTGGCCTCGTATTCGCCATGATATTGGCTCGTGACTAATTGGGAATCGCTGAAGGCGTCTACTTCCCGGGCTCCTATCGCTATTTCTAGTATGAGCCCGGCTATTAACGCTTCGTATTCTGCTTCGTTATTTGATGCGGCGAAGCCCAGTCTGAACGACTGTTCCAGTACTTCGCCCGTTGGGGAGACCAGTTTCACCCCGACCCCTGATCCTTGCCTCGAGGAAGCTCCATCGACGTAGAGTTTCCATTTCTTGGTGGAGGTCGGGTCAAGTTCGGCGGTCGGAGGGAGCTCGATTATGAAATCTGCCAATACTTGTGCTTTTAGGCACGTCCGAGCTTTATATTCTATGTCATACGCGCTAAGTTCGATAGCCCATTTGACTAGTCGACCTGACTGACTTGGACTGTGAAGGATGGTTCTCAGTGGCTAAGAGGTCATCACTATGATCGAGTGCGATTGAAAGTATGGTCGGAGTTTCCGAGCTGATGTCACCAGCACTAAGGCGAGTTTTTCCATGGCGGGGTATCTGGTTTCAGCGTCGATTAAGGTCTTACTGATGAAATACACCGGCCATTGTTCGTTCTGTTCTTCGCGAACCAGGACTCCACTTACTGCTGTCGTGGAAACAGCTAGGTAGAGGTAGAGGGGTTCCCCTTCTACTGGTTTCGCCAGTACAGGTGGTTCGCTTAGGTAAGCTTTAAGCTGGGTGAACGTTTCTTCGCACTTTTCATCCCAGAGGAACTTCTTGTTTGCTTTGAGCAAGTGATAGAAGGGCAGACATTTATCAGTCGACCTCGAGATAAAACGGTTCAGAACAGCTATCTTGCCAGTCAGGCGCTGGACTTCTCGCGTTGTTCTGGGAGATTTCATCTCTATAAACGTTGCGATCTGTTTGGGGTTCGCTTCGATTCCTCTTTCGGTCACTAGGTAACCTAGGAATTCTCCTGAGGGGACCCCGAAGGTACACTTTTCTGGGTTGAGTTTCATCCCGTATTTATTGAGAATGATAAAACATTCTTTTAGTTGGGGGATGTGATCCTCATACCTGGAAGATTTGACCAGCATATCGTCAATGTAGACTTCCATAGTTTTGCCTAGGAGTCCCGAAAACATCTTGTTGACGAGGCGTTGGTAAGTTGCTCCTGCGTTTTTTAGTCCGAAGGGCATGACTTTGTAGCAGTACGTGCCTCGATCAGTTATGAACGAAGTCTTTTCTTGGTCCTCGGGGTTCATTAATATTTGATTGTACCCCGAGAAAGCGTCCATGAAGGATACTAGCTGGTGTCCAGCGGTTGCTTCGACCTGCCGGTCGATGTGCGGGAGTGGGAAGCTGTCCTTCGGACATGCTTTGTTGAGATCCGTGAAATCTACACAGACTCTCCACTTCCCGTTCTTTTTCTTAACCACTACGGGGTTCGCAAGCCAGTCGGGGTACTTGACTTCTCTGATCGATCCGATTTTTAATAATCGATCGACCTCGTCATTGACGGCTTGAGCTCATTCCGGACCTAATTTTTGACGTTTTTGTCTTACCGGTTTGTAGGTTGGGTCGACATTCAGCTCGTGGCTGGTGACGTTGATGTTGATCCCTTTCATGTCTGCTGAAGACCATGCAAAGGAGTTGATGTTTTGTTTAAGGAAAGAGACCAGTTCGTTTTTGACTGGCTCTGATAGGTCGATTCCAATGCCAACGAGTCTTTCGGGATGAGCATCGTCTATGCAAACTTGGGTCGTGAGGTCCTTTGGAGGTCCTATTTGACTTGGGTCATTCGACCTTTTGGTCTGCATGGTGGCGAGCTCGTCCTCTTTCTGTAATTGCTACGCAGGAGATTTCTCAATCTGCTTGTATCCATTCATGTAGCAATGGCGGGAAATCTTTTGACTTCCGTATACGGTTTTTACTCCTTTGGGAGTTGGGAATTTTACGCATTGATGGTAGGTCGATGGTACCGCTTTCATGTCGTATATCCATGGTCAACTTAGAATTGCATTATAGGGAGCTGGCCGATCCACTATGACGAACTTTGTCATTCTTCGAACTCCTCCAGCTATCACTGGGGCGAAGACAGAGCCCATCGAGTACGTTGTTTCGCCAGCGAACCCTACTAGTGGTGTCTTTTCTTCCACGATCTCGGAGTCGTTGAAGTCCATCTTTTTAAACGCGTCGTAAAAGAGGACATCCACCGAACTTCCTGTGTCGATCATTATCCTTGAGAGTTCGACATATCCCACTACTAGACAAACAAGGAGAGCGTTGTCGTGCGGTTTGTCGATATTGCTTGTCTCGCTCTCGTGGAAAGTGATCTCGTGGTCTGGACCTATCATTGGGATTTTCCCCCCTTTGTCGTTCTTGACTCTTCTTTGAAGAGCTTTGATTGAATTGACCGAGTCTCGGCAAAGCTTGGAGCCACCGAAGATGAAGTCGATTCGTTTAGGGGGTATAGCCCATACACCTCCCCTGCAGAGACGAGGGAGATTGATTCGTGAGCGTAGACTCTTAACGGGGGCCGGAGGTGGAGATAATGCCGAACCTTCCGGGGTGCCGCTCAGGCTGAGCTCACCGAGAATAAACTCGACTCGCTTTCGCGACCCCTGAGGGAGTGTTTCGGGAGATTCCGGCTCCTTTGTCCGTTCTCGTTTATTCTGAGAAGGTCTTTTGGTGTTCGAATCTTTGGTCTGTTTACTTTCCTTTTTGTCCGATGGAGTTTCCTCCTCGACTTCGGAGTCTTGTTTGCTTTCGGACTCTCACTTTTGAGCCTCGGCTTTAGCTCGAGTATAGCAATCTTCAGTCGAGTGTCCTCTTTTGTTGTGAAATTCACAGAATTTTTCTTTGTCGGATTAGAATTTCTTCGAGCTCTTCGGGCTCTCGACCGTATTGACGTTTCCTGATTTACGGGAATCCTTTTTTGAGTTCGAGTTCTGCGAGCCCGACGGGTTCTTTTATTTTCGATGCTTTTCTCTGAGGGACGTGGTTTCGTCCTCGAGGCGAGCGAAGGCCGATGCGCGATGTAGGGCGTCATTGAGCGTTTGAGGTTCGCGGACTGTTATTTCCTCGCGGAATCTGGTTGAATACCATAGTCCACGTCGCAGTGCTTCTATAGCTACTTCGTCTCGCGGGTTTGAGATTTTGGATTTTATTTCCTTAAATCGGTCGATGTACGAGCGAAGCGGCTCGTCGGGTTTTTGAGAGACACCAAATAGAGCTGCCTCAGTAGTCTTTTCCTCGATAAAGACGGAGTATTGTTTGAGGAAAGCCGTCATGAATTGGGTGAAGTTGTCGATGGACCTTTCTTCCAGTCCGGCAAACCATTCTAGGGCGGAGCCCGATAGGTTTTCGGCGAAGAGCTTGCAGAAATCCGGCTCTCTCTCCTCGTCGGTAAGGTATACCCTTGCCATTGCTAGTCGGAATGCCCTGATATGGGCTTTCGGGTCCGACTTCCCAGAGAATTCCGGAAATTTAGTTTTCTTGATTTCTCGGATTCTTGCGAAGGCGATCCGGTCTGTGAACGGCGTTTGTCGCGTTTCTTCGATCACTCGATCGATGTCGGGCGCCGCGATCGTTGCCATGTGAACTTTCGAGCTTAGACTGTTGAACTGAGCCTTAGCCTGTTCGATGTACTGTCTAAGCATATCGTGTTCATCGCCTACCGTAGGCGTGAACTGGGCTTGTGCCTGGTTTGACACTTGTTCCGGGAAAACGGGGTCGAGGGGATCGATTGTTTGAATCGATCTTGTCTGGTCGACCTGCGGCGTTCAGAACTGTACCGTATTTGACCCGTTAACGGGTCCCGATCTCGAGGCGAAAGCAGAGCCTCCTAGTTGCCTCGGCCGGATGTTGGAGTTATTCGCGAAAAGTGGTGGCCCGGGTAATGGTCGGTTCCCTGATCCGGTTGGATCTGTGACCATTGAGCTCGAAGAATGGTGTCGGTATTGCGATATGGGTCATTATAGGGCGGAGGCCGCTACTTGACGTATTAGCGAAACTTCCCGACGCTCCCGGGGGAGTTACTACCTGGGAGAAGTCCAAGCGTGTACACGGTGGAGGACTTATGGGGGTTCGTGGATCATGTGCTGACCTACCCCCCTGGTTTTGGCTGGCGAGCTCTTCGAGACGGGCGTTAATGCGCCTTTCCTGTTCATCGAGCTGTGCGGCCAGAGAGCGGCTCGCGATCTCTTGGGCCCGTGCACTTGCCTCGTTGTTCCTCGTTCGGTTTGTTGGAATTATGTCCAGTAATCTCGGTACTGTCTCTAGAAAGTAAGAGTATGTCAATGATCAGACATAAGTCATATAATGCTGGGGGTCATGATGGCTTGCTAGAGTCCGCTCATGATCTATAAGTCTTGGACTTATTGCCTTTATTATATGATCCCATATGGGTCACACGCCTAAGCTGATTTGCGCCTCCCTCCTCTCTTCCTGCGCCTCCTCTCCTGCTTGGTCTAGCAGCCATTTCCTTGTGAAGCGTGTGTGAGCCTTTGGAGGATTCATCCCTCGGTGTATCTCTCTGATCTGACCTGTTCTATTCCTTCCGCTGCAACAAACAGGTAAAAGGTGAGATCATCTAATGTTTCTATTCAAGAGAACCTAGATCCATGTTTAGGACTATTAATCTGATGAACTGAATCAGGATTAATCAACTAAACAGATCCAACAGTGGTATCAGAGCCATTGGTTCTTAGGATTTCTTGTTTTAGATTCATGTTTAGGATGTTTAATCTGTTTAGAAGTGTTTTGAATCCATTACTGATAAGAAAAACACTTAAGAAACTGAATTGAATCCTGAACAAACGTTTGAAATCGCAAAACCGAGCTATATGACTCGTTTTCTTGCGATCGGCCGAGAAGGGATCGATCGGCTTGGCCGGTTGGTTATCACGGCCGAGAGGTATGGCCGGTTGGGTCGGATCTCGACGATCGGAACGGACGCACGAACCGATCGACAAACGATCGTGTTGCGTGGTCTCGTCCCGATCGTCGGACGGATCGCATCTCGATCGCGGCTCGTCCCGGTCGAAGGATGGATCGCTCCCGATCGCAGCTCGTCCGCGTCGCGTGGATGCTTGCATCGCGCCTTACCTTTCCCGAGCACGTCCGATCATCGTCCCGTCCAGCTGCATCCCGATCGCGAGAGGCTCGGCCGTCCGTGGATCGTGGATCGAACGCGGCTAGTCGGTTGTGATCGTGTGGATTAGGTCACGGCCGTGGATGGTCCGTGACCGGTTCGTTTCGGTTCGGTTTAAAACTTGGTTAAAATCAATCGTTCTGGTTTAATAAACAGATTTTAATAATTTTATTAAATCTGGTTAAACCGGAATAAGAAATCCAATGTCGAAAGAAATATTGGATTTAGTGCCTAAACCAGGAATTTCTAATTTGATTTGGTTGGACCAAATAAATTGAGAAATTCCGGTTTAGTAAATAACCGGTTGACAATTGTGGTCATCGTAGTAATTAAAACTTGGTTAGACCAGTTTTAATGAACCAGACCGGTTATGTCAATTAATTGGACAATTGGGTCATGTCTTGGACATGGACCAATTCTTGGGCCTCGGGCCAAGAAGTTAAAACAATTGGGCCAATTATTTGAGTCTTTCTTCAGACTAATTTAAAATCTATTTTATAAAATTATAAAGTCGTTTTTAAATTAAAGTTTCCGAAATTTTGAAATTAGAAAGTTTCTTAAAATAGAAGTTTCTGAATTTGCGGGTTTTGGATTTTAAAGAAATTTCTAAAGTTAGAAAGTTTCCGGTTTTAGAAAGTTTCCAATTTTAGAAAGTTTCCAAAAATAGTAGGTTTCCATAAATAGAAAGTTTCCCGAAATAGTAATCTTCTATTTTGGGAATGAATTTTAATAAACCTACGAACCTCAAATAATATCAAGCGTTGGATGTCTTGTCCAGGCTATGTCAGCTGTCAAAGCCCATTCAATTGCATTCATGGCCTTACAGTGTGAGGATGTCTGCTTTTGCGTGGGTAAGACGGTTTGTGATTCATAAATGTCATTGGGAGTCCCAGACATTAATGATTACATGATTGTATAGTCTGGTTTTCTTGACTAGGCCATCGGGAGTCCCGGGCCTTGAGACATCAGAGTGGATTGGGCCTCGGGCCCAGATTCACAACCAAGAGTTATATCACGGATATAATTAGCCGACTTAGGGCTTACCGATATAAGCTAAGGTTGGGTGACGGCCAGTGGCCCACTTTAATCTTAGTTATATGTGGATCTTGGAATCATTATATTCTATTGAGGGTAACTTAGGTTATTGAATATAATGCGTGATTAATCATATTGAATTTAATACGAGATTAATCATATTGAACATATTAACTAAAATCCTTTTATCTTAATTTTCAGTTATGACTAGCACAAACAATCAAAACACTTTCTCGATCCGGTCTGTCCTTAAGATGGACAAGCTGAACGGATCAAATTTCTTGACTTGGTCGCGGAACCTGAGGCTAGTTCTCAGACAGGAGAGAAAGGACTATGTCCTTGAGAGAGCTCTCCCCGTGAGGATCGGGTCCAATGATTCTCATGCAGTATATGATGCTTGGAATAAGCATTATAATGATGCGGT
Organism: Orychophragmus violaceus; assembly: GCA_030180135.1. Classification (NCBI taxonomy): domain Eukaryota; kingdom Viridiplantae; phylum Streptophyta; class Magnoliopsida; order Brassicales; family Brassicaceae; genus Orychophragmus; species Orychophragmus violaceus. The sequence continues at coordinate 101,138,796 of CM058232.1, read as the reverse complement.
AGATGTGCGTGGTCTGATATTGGCTACCATGGACTCAGACTTGCGAAAGCAATATGAGAACATGGAGTCGCCAATAGAGATGATCAGCAGCCTGAAATTGAAATTTCAGGAGCAGATAAGGGTGGAGAGATACCAGTTGGTTAAGTCTCTCACTGGCTGCAAGCTACCAAATGATAATCCAGTGAGTCCTCATGTCAGTAAAATGATGGGTTACATAGATAACCTGAGGAAACTGGATTATCCAGTTAGCCAAGAGTTGGCAACTGAAATCATTCTGCAGTCACTGCCGTCAAGCTATGATAAGTTCAGAAAGAACTATATCAAGAAAGGCTTAACGAAGACGCTGACTGAACTGCATGATATGCTCAAGACAGTTGAGCCAAGCGTGAAGAGTACCCTGTACAATCTCATGAATGAGAAGGGTAGGTTTACTAAACCTAATGCTGACAAGGGTGAAGACAAAGTTGTCCAGATTTTGAATCATGGCAAGCGTGTGTCTTCTGAGCCCAAGTCAGATACCTCTTACGTTGGTAAGTGCTGCTACTGTAAGGAGACAGGGCATTGGAAGAGAGATTGCATTAAATTCATGGAAGATGATGAGGAGTTAAAGTCGATGTATGAGACTACTTCCTCAGGTATTCATGTTATTACTTCAAGTTCTACCTTAAAGGTATTGGATACTGGTTGTGGCACTGATATTTGTTAGAATATGCAGAGCCTGGGCAACAGTAGAACTTTGAAGGAAGGACAAGTGAAACTACATATCTGGAAGGAGCTTGGGATGCTGCCTCAGCCGTAGGATTTTCACTTATAGATCCCTTTTAGGCTTGGTTTTGTATTAAGTAATTGCTACAATGAACCTGCTTTAAGCAGAGTTGTCTTTCATTTTCTTGTAAGAATTTGAATGTTTTTCATTTTGATAAAAGACAAGTATTGTTCTTTTGATCTTAATGAAATATTAATTGTAGCACCCTATTCATGGAATGGGTTTTATATCTTAAACCAAAGAGTGCCTAAATGTAACATAAATACCGAATTGGTTTAAATCTGATGAATTAAACCTGATTTTTCTTGGCAAAAGTCTTGGTCACATAGAGTAAGTCGGATTCAAAAATCCCATAGTCATGGACTGTTGGGCTCATTTGATAAAATATCTTATGAGACTTGAATTCTGTTTACTAGACCAAAAGGAAAAAGGGCCTATCTTAGCCAAGCTAGAGAAAGACCCAAAGGCTTATTGGACCTGGAACATACTGATGTATGTGGCCCAATGAGCAGTAATGCCAGAGAAAATTTGCTGTACTTCATTGTCTCTACTGATTACTTCAGTGAGTGTGACTGTGTTCATTTGATGAGACACAAGTCGGAATTCTTTGACATGGTCGAAAGAGTTCCAGAATGAGGTATAGAATCTAAGTGACAGAAGTATTAAGACTCTGAGTTAAATCACGAGTGAGAATACTTAAGTCATTGATTGTGTGATCATCTTAATGAGTGTGAAATCGTTTCACAGCTCATTCCTCCTGAAAACCTGAAGGTGTTTCTGTGAGAAAGAATCAGATCTTATTAGAAATGATTAAAGATGAGTCACACGAATCTTCCATGATATTATTTAAGAATAACGCTCTAAAATATCTAAGTTTACGCTGAAATAGTTCCACAAATATCAGTTGAAAGACACCACGTTAATGTGGATTGGAATCGATCCAAATTTGTCTTTACTGAGTATTTGTAGTTGTGCTACTTCGCTGGTTGTCCTAGAGAAACTAAGGCTTGTTACTTTTACGTCCAATCTGTTTTCTAAGAAGGGAAGTTATTTTTCAAGAAGAACAGTGGAAGTAAAAGTATAACTCGAAGTTTTCTCAGGGAAACCAAGGCTCGGTACTTTTACGACCATTCTGTTTTCTAAGAAGGAAATTACTTTCCAAGAAGAACAGTGGGAGTAAAAAGTAATTTTACGACCATTCTGTTTTCTAAGAAGGGAAGTTACTTTCCAAGAAGAACAGTGGGAGTAAAAGTACAACTCGAAGAAATTCGAGAAATACAGGAGGCTGCTTAACCTATTGAGGGAAAGCAGTGGAAGGATTTACAGATTTCTGTAGAATCTACACCTGTGGAGCCTGAAGTTCGCAGATATGAAAGAATCAGTCACTAATCCGAGAGTGAATTCTCGTCATTAGTTCAGCCTGATGATCATTGAATGTTCGCATGATCTGATGATCATTGAAAGCGACGAATCTGCGAAATCCTAGGAAGCGAAAGTGAGCCCAGATTCCGAAGAATTACATTTTGTGTAAGTTGGCTTCATCGATCCATTCATGGATGGAAGCAAACATATCGGAGTTGGAATCTTCGTTCTGTTGAAGTAGTCAAGGTTTTGACTTGAACAGGAACGAAGCGGAACTGTGTGTTTACTAATAAATTAGTGGGAGCGATATTGCATTTCTCAAAGTGTATGTCGATGACATACTGATTCTCGGATATAACGTCCCAACGCTGTAGTCGGTAAAGGACTATCTTGGGAGTTGGTTTAATAAATGACATGGGTAAAGCCACGTAGTTCTTGGATTTTGGATCTAAAGATAGAGATCCAAAAGAGCTGGTAGGACAAAGTCAGGATTCTTAAATTGACAAAGTCCTACACATTTTGAGCAATCCAAGAAGGGTTTTATGCCAATGTCACATGGCATTAAGTTAAGCAAGATACAGTATCCTACGATAACTGCTGAGCTTAAATGCATGGATGAGATTCCATATGCGTCGGCAATTGGATCTATCATGTACGCCATGAAACATACTTGTTTGATGTTGCTTTGATGTTAAGCAAGACAAATAAAGACCAGTCAAATCCAACAAAGAATCAAGTTTCCTAAAGTATGTCCTAAAGTATTTGAGGAATACTAAGGATAAGTTCTTGATTTACGGAGAAAGTAAGGTGCTATAAGTCGATAGAGTCTGAAAGGCAAGTTTCCAACAGACAAAGATGATTTCCGGTCACAGTCCGGTTATATCTTGTGTTTGTTTTGGCGGTGCACGGCACTGTTGCTGACTCCATGACTTAAGCTGAATCTTTCGCAGCTTGGGAAGCGGCGAAAGAGGTTGTTTGGAAAGAAGAGTTCGTCACTGAACTTGATGTGATTTCCAGCATAGATGAGACTAGCTGCACATCATATGTCCAAACACCTTGAGGATAGGTATAACCTATTCCGTGAGATAAATGACAGAGATGTTAAGTAGATCAGCAAGTTTCAACGAATGAGAACGTTGCTAATCTATTAACGAAGCCACTCCTTAGGCCTAAGCGCGAGTCGCGGACTGTTGCTGTAGGATAAGTGAAATTAAGATAAAGTCTCAATTTCAGTGGGAGTTATTAAAGGGCTTTATTTAGTTATTGGATATGTTCTTGAAATAACATTTAAGATGTTTAATGAAATTATTATTTCAAGATTATTTTAACTGTGATGAAATAATCGTTCCAAAGTGATATAAACCATTTTATAGGTCGTCGAAGTAAATGACTTGATCTTGAGTCATCGAAGTCATTTAGCTTGATCATGAGACCCTATATTTGATAAATGTTTTATATCATCCTGTCCCTAGTCGAAGGTTGTTGAAATTGGAACACCAACAACCGTGTGAGACTGGATTGGTACGTGACTTATGACAAAGTCTCAGTGTGTCATAGATGCGCGGCATCAAAGTCAGTACATAGGTGTATGTTTGGGAACATACGACCGGACAAGACCCGCTTATAAGAACTCTTCAGGATATTTATATCTGTGTCATAAGAGATTCTTACTACGACTATAGAGTATAGTCCTTAGACCTGAGTTCGCATGCATGTGACTGCACATGGACTGATGCACTTTGATCATTGTCTAACGCTATCGTTCTGCGATAGTTATAAGGACCTTGTTTGGGTTTATTATGAAATGCGTAGTTTACAGTGATGGAACAAGACGGGATTTGTCCCTCCAATATAAATGGAGTGAATATCTCTAGGCCAATCGGAGATTTGAATACTGGAAAACGCATGGCCATGCTCAAACGGACTTTCCCGAGTCGTTTGGATTGTCAGTATCAAATCAGAGTCCGATGAACAAGATTAGGCTTTATAAGGATGACACCAATCTTGCCTTATGACTAATCGAGGTATTGAGACAAAAGGATTATGAATACAGAGATTCCAGTACAAGTGGGAGATTGTTGGAATTATGTCCAGTAATCTCGGTACTGTCTCTAGAAAGTAAGAGTATGTCAATGATCAGACATAAGTCATATAATGCTGGGGGTCATGATGGCTTGCTAGAGTCCGCTCATGATCTATAAGTCTTGGACTTATTGCCTTTATTATATGATCCCATATGGGTCACACGCCTAAGCTGATTTGCGCCTCCCTCCTCTCTTCCTGCGCCTCCTCTCCTGCTTGGTCTAGCAGCCATTTCCTTGTGAAGCGTGTGTGAGCCTTTGGAGGATTCATCCCTCGGTGTATCTCTCTGATCTGACCTGTTCTATTCCTTCCGCTGCAACAAACAGGTAAAAGGTGAGATCATCTAATGTTTCTATTCAAGAGAACCTAGATCCATGTTTAGGACTATTAATCTGATGAACTGAATCAGGATTAATCAACTAAACAGATCCAACACGGTTTACCAGCACGCTTAACATCGAACGGATTTCAGCGAGATCATCTGGGCCTTGTCGCTGTGGAGCAGAAAGCAGTGGTGAGTTAGGTCTGGTTACTCCAGATCCAGCTCCAGGGGTGGGAATTGAATCGTTTCTCATCCACACCCAGTTTCTGCTCGGATCGTTAGTTCCTGACAAAACATTTGTCGGAGTCTGGCTCGTCGCGATCGTTTGGGCGACTGAGCCGGATGGTGCCGAAGTCGTGGAGACTGAGGCAGAGCTCATCAACGCGCCATCGGTCCGACCCATGATTCTTACCCCGGTGGTGTTTTGAGGAACGTTGTTGACCGTTTGAGAGTGGTCGACTGGTGGTGTGGCGCTGGGAGAGCCAGATTGGTCGGGATTCATCTCGATCTATCGGATCTAAGATCTGATTCTTAAGACAGGAAAAACTATAGATAGTCCCCACAGTCGGCGCCAAATGTGAGATCCGGGATTCACACTAAGAATTTGTATTCATGGATTTGGACTTATGGATGTAGAAATGGTATAGTTTCCTATGAATCAAAGACTTTATTGAGATTGATCGTCGAGATAGAACAAACACAATCGAAAAGAGATTACAAAGTATGACGATCGAGCTATCTAGTCGAAGTGTTCTAAATTAGGGTTGGAATGTCTTGAATGAATCGCCACTTCTACCTTAAATAGTCTCGACTTTGACCTTCCTGTTTAGATATTTCGGCCTCGCCTTCGTAACGATCTCCGAGATTTACGTGGATCAGTTGAGCCGACGAAGACCGAGTTGCTCTATCTCCCCGTCGTCTCCTGTCGAGCTCGAGCTCGATCGCCTCTCACTTCGGCATTGCTTGGGCCTTGTCAAAGTATCATTCATTTGGGCCCAACAAATGAATCGGCTCGTCTCTTTCTCTTGGATTCTGGAACGGGCTCATAAATATGGGCCTTTGTCTTTATTTGTTAATGGGCCGGATTTCCTAGAGGGAAATCCAGTACGAACATCGGGTACATGATTAAGTAACCATATTTCTATGAAGAAGTGATATCGGGGATAGATGGGGATGAAACTAACTGTTCCAGTGAAGTGTTGAATTGAATGTAGGACGGAATGGCGATGCAATATGAATACGAGGCCGAACCCGAACCCGAAAGCGAGATGAAGTGTCAAGACGTCGCGAGACAAGTAGACCGGACAGCGAAGAAGTGATAGACATCGTCAGTGGGAAATGTATCAGCTCATCGAGCAACCGACAGAAAGAAACCGAGAAGTATGATGAGTTAGCAAAGAGATTTGGAAAAGAAGGCCGATGTTAATGTTGGAATCAGTCAGAAGGAGGCAAGTGATCAGATTCTTGAAGAGTGTCTCAGAAAGGAAGAAATAAAGTCACAATCAAAAGGATGTGGAGGTCGAAGCGAAGTGGGAAAGCCAGAAGAGGGAATCCGAACAGAGAAGCTAACCACGAATGAGTTCAAAGATCGAGACCGATGGAGACAGTTAAGAGTGAAGCGAAGCAAGGTACACGAGGCTGAGAAACAGAATGGAATGGTTGTTGAGATCAGTTGGATAGAATGGAATGAGACAGAAGGATCGCAGTAACGTCGGGTGTCAGTGGTATGCAGCAGTGTTCGAGTATGGAAGCGTGGGAGTGAGTAACGGAGCAACTTGCAGGGTTTGGTACCGATTCAAAGTCTGTTAGTGACGGAGAATTCAGGACCGAATTCCGGTAAGTGGGGAAGAATGTGATAATCAGTATCCAGAAATATGGTCAACGGGCAGCAGAAAGTCAACCGGGGGCAAAATTGTAATTTTGCCAAAGTTAGGGGTAAAATTGTAATTTTGCCAAAGTTCGAGACGGAAGCGATGACGGGCCAAATGTTCATGTTTAACAACATAAAAACATTTAGAAGAACAGGGTTAGAAGAAACGGAGCAGAAACACGTTTTACGGCTTGTCGGGAATGGAAACCGACAAACCCGAAGAAACTTCAAAAATTCATAACCGGAGCTAAGTAAGCCCAAACGGAGTGGTTCGACTTTCTAAATTCATCTAATTTTATGTAGAATCTGATTTTGGGGATTTGAAGATTTATGGGAACATCCAGAGGGTTTTTAAAATATTAAACGCAAGATCGAGAAAAACCAAAGCAACGGGTTAAGATGGTTTAAGCTCGGGTTAAGGATGGTTTAGGAAAGGTTTTTGGCAGCAAAAATACTCAGAATGGACAAGTGTCATCACCCAGGGGCGCCACCTCTCCTTTGGTTAGCGCAATGCATGAGAAAATTCAATGAATCTCTTATGCATGCAAGAAACCATCAAATCACTTCATAGCATGCACCAAACACTCTCTCTAATCTCTCTAGCTCTCTGGCGACTCATCTCTCTCTCTCACTCAACCACATGCAAGAATAAACCCAGAAAGTGCATGCATCTTCAAGTGTTCTTCCATGTGTTCTTGAGTTCTTCATGTTATTGATACCTTGAAGAACAAGAAAGCTCATAACTTTCAATCTACAAACCCAAATCACCTTCTGTAAAAGCCAGTGGACTCCTCTTAACCTCAGCTACAACCGCAACCTCTCCCTTACCACCGCCAGAGCCGGAATCTCGCCGGAGCCACCGTGAAACGGGGGACCGTCGGCTAGATCTCCCCTCTCCTCTCTCTCCTCACCGGTTCTTGGTTGTTTGAAGTTACCAGTGGCTAAATCTCTTTCTCCTGAGCAGATTGGTGGGTAGCTTATCACTAAAACCGCCGTAAAAAGCTTCCTCCGCCGTGGTCAACGGTCCGCCGCTGTGGTCAACGCCGGAGCTCCGCCGCCGGAATCTTTTCCTCCGCCTCCAATCTTCAGCCGGTTCTTCATCAGTGGGTTCAGGATGGTTTGTGCTTGGTTTAGCCTTGGTTCAGAAGAGATATCGGTTCAGTTAAACCGGTCAACTCTTTTGGTCAACCCGGTCAACGGTTGACCTAAACCGGTTTACCTAAACCGGTCAATTGGATTGTAGTTCGTTGGTTCAGTCGGTTCAGAGATTCAAGTCAACCGGTTCAGGTCCAAGGTCAACGGTCAACCGGAGTCAAAGTCATCCGGCCGGTCAACGCCGTGGTCAACGCCGGTCAACGCGCTGACTCCGGCTAGTGACTACTTGCTGTTCGTGTCAGGGTGTTCGGGAATCCTCGGGGTTCGAGTTCGTGCATTCAGGATGTTCGGGTTCCAGTTCGGGGTCTTGAGATTCATACCGCGTCAGACCGTCATTCCGCGCCTATCTCACGGTGAGTCGGCTCAGAACTCTTAGATAGTACATGTAGACCGGGAACCGAGAACCCGTAGACTTAAGACTTGCATACATGTTCTTAATGTGCTTATTTAATTGATGATTGAATGAACCGTTTAATGATAAACCGGTTAGGAACGAATATGCATGTTAGGGTTTTAAGAATTAAAAGGTTAATCAATTACGTGCCGTTAGGTTGTTAGTAATAATTGTTTGATGCATTCATGTAGACGTTGCATGGTTAGGACCGTATATGCATATATTGTTGGAATTATGTCCAGTTATCTCTGTACTGTCTCTAGAAAGTAAGAGTATGTCAATGATCAGACATAAGTCATATAATACTGGGGGTCATGATGGCTTGCTAGAGTCCGCTCATGATCTATAAGTCTTGGACTTATTGCCTTTATTATATGATCCCATATGGGTCACACGCCTAAGCTAACAGGAAACTATGAAGGAACGGTTCAGCAGATGTACGGTAAAAGTGCTAGGCATTTACTGTGCTTGGAGAGATAGAAGGGCCTGATTAAATCCAAGGGATTTAATCAGACTGAGAATTGGGCCCAAAAGCCCATGAGAACTAAAAGGAGTTTTAATGAATAAAACTTGACCTAGCTCTCTAATTTTCTCAAGCCTTCTGCGCCTCTCTCTCTCTCTCTCTGCGCCTCCCTCCCTACTGGTCTAGCAGCCAACTTCCTGAAGTGTGCGTGTGTGAACCTTTGGAGGAGCTGTCTCTTGGCGGTTCTGCTGATCTCTGACTCGTACCTCTCAATTCCGCTGCATAACAAGGTATTAGGTGAGATCTTTTATAATTCAGCAAGAGAACCTAGATCCAAGCATGTTTAGTAGGATCAATCAATGAGTAATTGAATCAGGATCAACTAAACAATCCTTCAGTGGTATCAGAGCCATTGGTTCTATTAGGATTTCTTGTTTAGAATCATGTTTAGGTTGTTTAGAAGTGTTTGAATCAATCATCTATTGATAAGAAAAACACTTAAGAAACAAAGAATTAAAACCTAAACTAAATAAAATCGCATGTTCCAATCTATATTGAATTGGTATGCGTCGGAGTGTTGATCGGAAAGGATCACACGTCCGGATCGGTCAAGATGCACGAACCGATCGCGTCATGGATCGAGTTGCGTGGTCGGATCGATCAGCTGGTGAACCGCGAGTGATGAACCGATCGGCCGAGCCGATCGCATGTATCGATCACGGATCGATGGCATGGATCGATGCGATCGCATCCAGCTCTCGTCGCGTCTCGACCCGACCACCGTCCCGTCCCGTCTCGCCATCGTCCCGATCGACCGTCAGCGTCGCGGTTGTGATCGAGATGGACCGATCCCGGATCGCGTCCCGTCCCGTTCGTGCATCGCGTGATGCTTGCGGCTGGCCGATCGTGTCTCATCTCGATCGCGAAGCTAGGTCACGACCGTGATCGGTTCGTGACCAATCGGTTCGGTTCGGTTAATGGTTCGGTTTAAAATTTATTAAAACTTAAACGTCACGGTTTAATAATTACAGACTTAATAAATTTATTAAGATCTGGTTAAACCGTGATAAGAAATCCAAAGTCGTAAAATTGGATTTAGTGCCTAAACCAGTGGTTTTCTGATTTGATTTGGTTGGACCAAATAAATTGAGAAAATCCGGTTTAGTAAATAACCGGTTAACAATTGTGGTTATCGTAGTAATTAATCTTGGTTGGACCAATTTTAATGAACCAGACCGGTTATGTCATTTAATTGGGCAATTGGGTTATGTCTTGGACATAGACCAATTCTTGGGCCTTGGGCCAAGAAGTTAAAACAATTGGGCCAATTATTTGAGTCTTTTCTTCAGATTTAATTTAAAATTTGATTTAATAATTAAAATTTGATTTTAAATTAATCAATATCCAAAATCTAAAATTAGAAAGTTTCTTAGAATAGAAGTTTCTAGATTTGCATGTTTTGGATTATAGGAAATTTCTATAGTTAGAAAGTTTCCAATTTTAGGAAGTTTCCAATTTTATAAAGTTTCCAAAATAGTAGGTTTCCCAAAATGGAAAGTTTCTCAAAATAGTAATCTTCTATTTTGGGATGAAATTTTAAGAAAACCTACAAACCTCGAATAATATCAAGCGTTGGATGTCTTGTCCAGTCTATGTCAGCTGTTGAAGCCCATTCAATCGTACACATGGCCTTACAGTGTGAGGGTGTCTATCTTTTGTGTGGGTAAGACAGTTTGTGATTCATTAATGTCATTGGGAGTCCCAGACATTAGTGATTACATGACTGTATAGTCTGGTTTTCTTGACTAAGCCATCGGGAGTCCCGGGCCTTGAGACATCAGAGTGAATTGGGCCTCGGCCCAGATTCACAACCAAGAGTTATATCACGGATATAATTAGCCGAAATAGGGCTTACCGATATAAACTAAGGTTGGGTGAAGGCCAGTGGCCCACTTTGATCTTAGTTATATGTGGATCTTGGAATCATTATATTCTTTTGAGGGTAACTTATGTTATTGAATATAATGCGAGATTAATCATATTGAACATATTAACTAAAATCCTTTTATCTTAAATTTCAGTTATGACTAGCACAAACAATCAAAAACACTTTCTCGATCCGGTCTGTCCTTGAGAAGGACAAACTGAACGGATCAAATTTCTTGACTTGGTCGCGGAACCTGAGGCTAGTCCTCAGGCAGGAGAGAAAGGACTATGTCCTTGAGAAAGCTCTCCTCGTGAGGATCGGGTCCAATGCTTCTCATGCAGTATATAATGCTTGGAATAAGCATTACAATGATGCGGTAGATGTGCGTGGTCTGATATTGGCTACCATGGACTCAGATTTGCTGAAGCAATATGAGAACATGGAGTCGCCAATAGAGATGATCAGCAGCCTGAAATTGAAATTTCAGGAGCAGATAAGAGTGGAGAGATACCAGTTGGTTAAGTCTCTCACTAGCTGCAAGCTACCAAATGATCATCCAGTGAGTCCTCATGTCAGTAAAATGATGGGTTACATTGATAACCTGAGGAAACTGGATTATCCAGTTAGCCAAGAATTGGCAACTGAGATCATTCTGCAGTCACTGCCGTCAAGCTATGATAAGTTCAGAAGGAACTATATCAAGAAAGGCTTAACGAAGACGCTGACTGAACTGCATGATATGCTCAAGACAGTTGAGCCAAACGTGAAGAGTACCCAGTATAATCTCATAATAGAGAAGGGTAGGTTTATTAAACCTAGTACTGACAAGGGTGAAGACAAAGTTGTCCAGATTTTGAATCATGGCAAGCGTGTGTCTTCTGAGCCCAAGTCAGATACCTCTTACGTTGGTAAGTGTTGCTACTGTAAAGAGACTGGGCATTGGAAAAGAGATTGCATTAAATTCATGGAAGATAATGAGGAGTTGAAGTTGATGTATGAGACTACTTCCTCAGGTATTCATGTTGTTACTTCAAGTTCTACCTTATAGGTATTGGATACTAGTTGTGGCACTGATATTTGTTATAATATGCAGAGCCTAAGCAACAGTAGAACGTTGAAAGAAGGACAAGTGGAACTGCATGTCTGGAAGGAGCTATGGATGCTGCCTCAGCAGTAGGGTTTTCACTTGTAGATGCCTTTGAGGCTTGACTTTGTATTAAGTAATTGCTACAATGTACCTGCTTTAAGCAGAGTTGTCTTTCATTTTCTTGTAAGAATTTGAATGTTTTTTCATTTTGATAAAAGACAAGTTTTGTTCTTTTGATCTTAATGAAATATTAATTGTAGCACCCTATTCAAGGAATGGGTTTTATATCTTAAACCAAAGAATGCATAAATGTAACATAAATACCGAATTGGTTTAAAATCTGATGAATTAAACCTGATTTTTCTTGGCATAAAAGTCTTGGTCAAAAGAGTAAGTCGGATTCAGAAATCCCATAGTTATGGACTGTTGGGCTCATTTGATACGATATCTTATGAGACTTGAATTCTGCTTACTGGACCAAAAGGCAAAGGGCCTATCTTAGCCGAGCTAGAGAAAGGCCCAAAGGCTTATTGGACCTTGAACATACTCATGTATGTGGCCCAATGAGCAGTAATGCCAGAGAAAAATTTCCTGTACTTCATTGTCTCCACTGATTATTTCAGTGAGTATGACTGTGTTCATTTGATGAGACACGAGTCAGAATTCTTTGAAATGGTCGAAAGAATTCCAGAATGAGGTATAGAATCTGAGTGACTGGAGTATTGAGACTCTGGATTAGATCACGAGTGAGAATACTTAAGTCATTGATGGTGTGATCATCTGATTGAGTGTGAAGTCGTTTCACAGCTCATTTCTCCTGAAAACCTGGAGGTGTTTCTGTGAGAAAGAATCAGATCTTATCAGAAATGATTAAAGATGAGTCACACGAATCTTTCATGATATTTTTTAAGAATAACGCTCTAGAAATATCTAAGTTTACACTGAAATAGTTCTACCAATATCAGTTGAAAGACACCACTTAAATGTGGATTGGAAATGATCCAAATTCGTCTTTACTGAGTATTTGTAGTTGTGCTACTTTGCTGGTTGTCCTAGGGAAACCAAGGCTTGTTACTTTTTACGTCCATTCCGAAAACGAAGTTAGGTTGTTCGGAATTCTGTTTTCTAAAAGGAAAGTTGCTTTCCAAGAAGAACAGTGGGAGTAAAAGTATAACTCGAAGAAATTCGAGAAATACAGGAGGCTACTCAACCGGTTGAGGGAGAGCAGCGGATGGATTTACAGATTTCTGTAGAATCTACACCTGTAGAGCCTGAAGTTCGCAGATTTGAATCCGTCACTAATCCGAGAGTGATTTCTCGTGATTAATTGCCATGATCTGATGATCATTGAAAGTGACGAACCTGCGAAATTCACAGAAGCGAAAGTGAGCCCGGACTCCGAAAAAAAATTATACTGTAAGTAAGTTAGCTTCATCGATCCATTAATGGATAGAAGCAAACATATCGGAGTTGGAATCTTCGTTCTGTTGAAGTAGTCAAGGTTTTGACTTGAACAAGAAACGAAGTTGAACTGTGCGTTTACTAATAGATAAGTGGGAGCGATGTTGTATTTCTCATAGTGTATGTCGATGACATACTGATTCTCGAAAACAACGTTCCAATGCTGCAGTCGGTAAAGGACTGGCTTGGGAGTTGGTTTTATGATTGGTCCGATGAACAAGATTAGGCTTTATAAGGATGACACTAATCTTGCCTTATGACTAATCGAGATATTGAGACAAAAGGATTATGAATACAGAGATTCCAGTACAAGTGGAAGATTGTTGGAATTATGTCCAGTTATCTCTGTACTGTCTCTAGAAAGTAAGAGTATGTCAATGATCAGACATAAGTCATATAATACTGGGGGTCATGATGGCTTGCTAGAGTCCGCTCATGATCTATAAGTCTTGGACTTATTGCCTTTATTATATGATCCCATATGGGTCACACGCCTAAGCTAACAGGAAACTATGAAGGAACGGTTCAGCAGATGTACGGTAAAAGTGCTAGGCATTTACTGTGCTTGGAGAGATAGAAGGGCCTGATTAAATCCAAGGGATTTAATCAGACTGAGAATTGGGCCCAAAAGCCCATGAGAACTAAAAGGAGTTTTAATGAATAAAACTTGACCTAGCTCTCTAATTTTCTCAAGCCTTCTGCGCCTCTCTCTCTCTCTCTCTGCGCCTCCCTCCCTATTGGTCTAGCAGCCAACTTCCTGAAGTGTGCGTGTGTGAACCTTTGGAGGAGCTGTCTCTTGGCGGTTCTGCTGATCTCTGACTCGTACCTCTCAATTCCGCTGCATAACAAGGTATTAGGTGAGATCTTTTATGATTCAGCAAGAGAACCTAGATCCAAGCATGTTTAGTAGGATCAATCAATGAGTAATTGAATCAGGATCAACTAAACAATCCTTCATATATATGTATTAAGAACAAGAATGAATGAATCTATATACGGGAATTAAGACGGACTTAATATATGAGTTAAACCTAAATGAACGTATGGAATATGTAATGAGAATGTGATTTAGGTTTAATAGCGGGAAAAGGGTAATGAACCAAGTTAAGTAATAATGAGACGTCGGGGAGTTAGTAAGTTTACTAACTCTAAACCGACGGATCGAGGAGTTATTAAAAGATACCTAGAATGAGTTAAGTAAGAGAAGTGGTGTGTTTTATAAGCCGTCTACGGGTTAGCAATCCGCTAATCCAAGGTAGCGGATAGGAACAGATTAAAAGACTTAGAAACCCTAATAGGCCTGCTTGCGTGGTGTTTGTTGTGATTGCGTAATTGTTGTGATTGTTGCTGTGAGTTTTGTGTGCATGCTTATTAGATTACTTCGGTGTTGGGCCGAGCAGTCCTTGTGGACACTTACTCCGGTCACGGGACCGGGTAAGTTCGTTAGTGCTGACTAGGTACCTTATCTAGTCAGAGCGGTGGTGTGGTAGTGTAGCGGCTTGCGGAATGGTTGAGGTTTTGTTATTATTGTTGATTGCGTGATCTGTGCTAGAGTCCCAGCGAGTCAGCGTGTTTACATTTCTGCACTAGGACTCTAGGGTGCGTTAGATTCCGCAAGCCTAGGTTTTTATTACGTTCCGGTACTTCCGACCCGAATGAATCCTCGGGTAGTTGCCTAATCGGATCATGGCGATTACGGTTATGGTGTTAACCTACTGGGTGACGCCGGTAGGTGTGTGATTCGGAGAATACGGGGTCATGTCCTAGGGCCGAATCACATGGACTCAGGTTACGGTAACAGGAGTCACCGCGTATCGATATACTGAGAACGGTGTCCTAGTCGTTGGACCTTGTGTACACATCTAGGAGTCGTGGGTTAGTTACCATGTAGGTGACGATGCAAACCCGTGGAAGCTACCGAGATCATAGGGCCCAACGTTGTTTTGTTATTTCTTTTATTGCGCATTAGATAGATAGAGTCTAATCGAGGACATGTACCGCAGTGCCTTCGATTTCCCTAATTCTCTTTATCTTGGCAGTGCTTGTGTGTTGTGGGTTTGTCACGACGTGGTAGTGCGTGATCGACCATTCTTGCTGTTGTTTGTTATTTTGGGGTTTTGGGGAAGGATTTTGTAGACTCTAGATAGAATAGAAGCCGTTAGTAGGGAGCCGATTCACTGGGTGATCTTAGATCGCTCATTAGACTCTTTTTGTGTTTTTCAGGTTTAGCAGCGACGGACGCGGGAGGTCCTCGGTGTAGTTTCGGGAGTGCTTGTGGTGGGATTTGATTCGGGGTTTTGGTTGTTTTATTTCGGTTCGGCTTTAGCGCCATTATGTGTTTTTGATTGACTGTGTGTTTGTAGTGACGAATGTTTGTAAAACCCGTTAAACGTTGTGCTTAACGTTTGATTACTCAAAAATGAAATTGTTTCCCTGATAGTGGGTTTCGTCCGAACGGACACAACTCATTGAAGTAGTACGAGTGGTACCGCTTCGTACTATGGATATGAGGATAGCGCAGTCAAAGATGGGTTAGTGCGAGCCTTTGTCTCAAACTGATCCGTCTCTGGCTTCATCCTGTGACAAACCTTTCTCGTTCGCCTTGCTCGGGTTCGATTGGTCATGTTCTTGTTTGATTGTTGACCGGTCAGCTCGACGGTCAACGGAGAATGGGAAAGGGGCGTTACAAGTAGTGTACGGGCAGATCAAGCTCAACCGTACACTAATCCACGGGGACCAAATCGACCAATGCAGAAAACATGAAACGGTCAATTTGGTGCTGTAGGAAACAAGCATGGTGTACACCCTACTGCACATGTACACTCTCAGCCATCCTTCCACTTGCAGCCCTTTTTGCTTTAAATCCTATCCACACGAATTAACACATGCTTAAATCTTGTCCACACAATAAGTAATTATTAATTGCACTTATAAAGCTACTTTTCACTCTATTTGTAACCAGATTCAAAATTTGAATCAAATCTATGGAGACTTATTCTCTTTTACAATTCTCTAATCTCTAATCTAATCGAATCTCTCTCTCTTGTTCTTATTCTCTCAAACTCTTTCTAATCTTCAATATCTAATTTATACTCTTCAATTTTAACAGTTTCTTAAGGAGGGAATAAACGAAGAGGTATGTTTTCAAGCTTTTGGTCACATTCCTCCATTTGATAGACACCATGATCTATTGATCTTGATCATTCTCTTTCCTTTTTGTTGTTGTTGTCCTCCTCGAATAGGACTCACTGGGATTGCTTGCTTTCCTGGAACCCAAATGCCCAATTTCTTTGATAATATAGGAACAAAAAAGTCATATACAATTTTACCCCGCATTCAGCCATCCCCGAAATTGTGGGTTTTAATGGATGTATTATGATTACTTGCGAGAGGCCCTTTCATATACAATTCTCTCCACTTTCTTAGAGCATGTCCATCAAAGAACCCCTCATGGGGTTCTTAATTTGGGAAAAGTGTAAAAAAAAAAAATGAAAAAAAAATAGACGAATGACAGGCTGCCACGTGTCATGAACAGTGTAAGAACCGGTTCTTAAATAAGGATTTTTAGAGCCCGGGTTCTTAACTATTCACGTGGGACCCACGTGAATAGTTAAGAACTCCACCTTTAAGAACCATGGATGGACATGGTGTTATGACTATAACTGGGGATATGAAAGGTACTTTACCTTCAGCCAAAGGGACAACAGTTTTTATCGTACTTAAGAAAGAGAAGAGGAAGAAGTATCTGTTAAATCAGATTACTTGCTTATCATCCGGGGGATAAAAACCATAAGCAAATCAATCACCAAGTCTGGCATCCAATCGGATCTGCAATTATCAAAGGAGGTTAAGTCACCCTCCATGGAGATAAAGTCATGTGGGTTTAGCTTGATTTGGGAAGATGACCTAAGAGACGAGATTAAAACCAAATAAAAGTTCTCTCTACAAATTTGAAAAGTTGAAGAAAACTTCAAAAATCTTTAGTTAGGTCGATCAAAAGACTCAAAACCCAGCTTGGTTACATGTTCCTTTTAAAGTTCGGTTCAAATGTGATTCTGTGAAAGCATACATCATGACAATTCATAAACCACTTGATATTGTCTGCTTTTATCTGTACCTTTGGATTTTTGTTTCTATGGCGTATTACTATAGTTTCTTTTTAACCAAGTTAAGCTATACAGTATTCTGCTTCTCAACAAGCTTTGCCCTTTTGTTTTTCACGGGTTCATAAACGTGTGCTTCATTAGCTATGCTAAAGATTTGACAAGAAAATTTCAAACAAACACAAAAGAGATCAGTTCATAGTTGAAAATACGAAAGCATACATCATGACAATTCATAAGCCACTTGATATTGGTAAATCCCCTTTGGAACAGGAAAGCCTTTCGATACAAACATAACAACATACAAGTAAATATTCTTGATCGATTAACCTACTCCTAGTTTGCTCTTGTGTAGCTTTTCTTCATTACTTCCATTATAGTTTTCTCTTGGTCTCCTTCTAGTTTTTGCAGCTCATCCTCCCAAGCACTTTCATCCTTGCCATGTAAAGACGAACCGAGGATTTTAAGACTCAGAGGAAGGAAACTGGCAATCTGGACGGCACGAAGAGAGAGTGATTCAAAACTAGTTGGAGGGTGCTGCTGTTTGAAGGCAAATTGGGAAAAGAGTTGAAGAGCTTCATCGTATCTTAGAGACTGGACTTCATAGACATGTTCCACACCAAATTCATCTAACAGATTCTTTTCCTGCGTAACAAATATGACTCTACTCCCTGAACCAAACCAGCCAACGATCTCTGCTATGTCCTTTAACTGTTGGACGTTATCCACGCAATCAATCACAAGCAGACTTTTTCGGTGTCCAAGCGCTGATTTGATAACATCACAGCCCACGTTTGTGCTATTTGTCATCGTTTGAGCTCCCTCTTGGATATCTCTTGATTTAAATGTTTCTACATGGTGCTGGTTATAGTTCTTTTCGGAGTTGTCTACAAGCATATGGGCATGGAAACTGACAGACATTTCTTCGTACGCGTATCTAGCTAGTGTTGTCTTGCCAACGCCACCTGGACCAGAAATGCCGACCAAGCGAACTTCCTTGTTGGATTTTAAATCCAACAACTTATATAATGCCTGCATATGACGATCCAGCGCGACAAGTCCATCGGCTTTCAATGTTGATGGACTGTCCAGCTTATTTGAAACCACAAGCGATATTTCATTTGTAATCAGATCGATCATCTTTACTTCTTCGCTCCTGTGATTGAATAAAAGGGGAAAAAGTTCTTAGCGTACTGGTCTGGCTCGGGCATAACTTGTAATCATGTATGAAAGAAGACACAATTACCAAAAACGTGAATCCAGGCCGGGTATACTGGTGAGTTTGGTAAGAGCCCTCCTCCATGATTGAACCTTCTCAGCTGAATATTCTTCACCTATTTTTATGAAAGGTTCTGCGTATTCTCCAGTTTGTTTTCTTATATTCGAAGTATCCACTCCGTAGAAGATGACCAGGACGGAGATTTGACCTTCGTCGTGCAAGTTTAGTATTGTTTGTAGCTCGTCCAGGCACAAAGCAGAGGTTGGATAGCTTTCCGAGACCACCACAACGGCGAGTTTTGACTCTGTGATACATTTCTTTAGGTCAGAACCCAAAGTTGAGACCCTCTCCTCCAGCTTTTCATCTTTGTCATCTTTGTTATAAGTTGTAATGCCTTTTTCTGACAAGGAACGGTAAAAATCTGATACAAAAGTTTTGGTGGTGTCTTCTTCTGCACTGAAACTTATGAAGACATCAAACTTGGAGATAAAAGATGAAAAAGAGAAACCAAACTTGGGGATAGAAGATGAAGAAGAGGCAGACATTGAGCAAAGTGGATTGAGATTGTCTTTTGCTAAAGAGATGAGAGTTGCTGAAATCTCAAACGAGAAGAGACGCAGGTTGGAGTCCAGGAAAGTCCCTACTTGCACATAGTAGACGTTGTTTTCAAGTTGCTGGCGACAGGATGCTATTTAATTCCAAATAGTTTAAATAAAGGTGAATACGACGTTTGTGGCCTTGCATTACATAATTGCAATGCCGTTGGGAGCATGGTAAAGTCAATAAAAGGTTGCTCTCTGTGACGGACTAATTCATTGGAATTGGTACGTGCAGCCTTAATATTTTTTCACCATTGTGATTGCTAAGTAAACTTTATTCAAATTTAAACTTTCGAATTTAGAATGATAAATAAGAGAACAGTTAGAGAGATATTTATATTGAAAAATGTTGGATGATTACAAATAAAAATTTCACCTCTCTTATATACAAATTTTCAACCCAAATGAACAATCGAGATTAAAATGATCTAACAGTGGAGACGAAATCTTATCTACTCCACCATCCTCACTATCTACACTATCACACTCAATTATCCTAATATCATTATTACAATCCCACACCACAATCCACTATCCATCCACTATCTAAACTTTTTAGAAACATTTTAGATAATTACATTTACATAAGTAAAAATACTTAGTATTTCCTTAGTAGATTTACCCTCTCGGTTAGGCCCATCCGTAGATTTATCCGTTATACGTATTGGGCTGAAAATGGGTCGTGACATCCTCCCCAACCTATTTCGGTGACGACCTCGTCGCCGTTTACTCCACTAACTTGTCCTGGAATTGCCACAAGTCGCCTTATGATTCCCATGTTGCTTCAGACTCAAGCAGACCCTTCCATTTGATCAGAAAATGGGTTTGGCGTGGGACACCTCGTTTTCTCACTTCCTTCTTTGCAAGCAATTCTCCTATCTCCTTATCATAAGACTTAGTCACAACAGTTGGTGCTCGAGTTGAAACTCTTCGAGTTTCATCCTCTTCATCTCGGTGGTAACGCTTCAGCATACTGACATGAAATACCGGTGGATCTTCAAAGTAGCCAGTAACTCCAACCGGTATGATACATTTCCTACCATCGCAGTCACCTCAAAAGGACCGTCATACTTTCGAACTAAGCCTTTGTGCAAGCTCCGAAATGCCTTGAATTGTTGAGGAAGGAGCTTCGCTAAGACCAAGTCTCCCACCGAGTATTTGGATGGTCGTCTATTCTCATCCGTCCGCTTTTTTATTCATCTTCGAGATTTTTCTAGACATACCCGAGCAAAGTTGGCATGTTCCTCCCATTGTTTGGCCATTATAAATGCCCCTGAACTTTTTCTCACTCATCGGTGCAGCCAAAGTGTGTGGTGTTAGAGGTTGCTATCCTGTCGCCTCGAATGGACTCCATCCTGTAGACTCACTTCATTGAAAATTATAAGAAATCTGGGCAATGTCCAGCAACTTAGCCCAATATCTTTGATTTGCACTCACAAAGTGTCGGAGGTAACACACTATCAATGCATTCACTCTTTCCGTCTGCCCATCAATCTGAGGGTATAAGCTTGTTGAGAAGCTTAAGTCCGTCCCAAGCATCTTGAATAACTCCTTCCTTAAGTGCCAAGTAAATCGGGGGTCACGATCACACGATATTCCTCGGCAATCCCCAATGCATCACCACGTTCTTAAAAATGCCCTTGCCGCTTCTTCGGCTGTGGCATCCCGATTGCATGCTATGAACGTCCCGTATTTGGAGAACCGGTCCACAATCTCCATGATAGAGATGAACCCTTCCGACTTAGGTAAGGCGCATATGAAATCCAGTGAAACCGACTCCCATGGTCGTTCCGGAATCGGGAAAGGTTCCAGAAAACCTGCCGACTTCTTATTCTCCGTCCTGTCTTGTTGGCAACGCAGGCAAGTTTTCACATACAACTCCAGATTGTCTCACATATGTGGCCAAAAGTATGTTGTCTCAACCAAGGCCAACGTTCGTCTCTGCCCCGGATATACAGCTCATCGAGTATCGTGACACTCCTGAACTTTGTCTCGGCGGAGGCTTTCCCACTTCGGTACATAAAGCCTCCGACCCTTGGTGATAAGTAACCCGTTCTCCATCCGAAACTGGTGTGTTTTGCCCTCTCTCGCTAATTTTACAATTCTTGGGCAGCTGGATCACGTTGCAAGCCTTCTAGGATCCGTCCCAAAATGCCTCATTCGACCAAACTCACGGCTGCCAGCTCGACCTTCCGACTTAGTGCATCAGCCACCATATTTGTCTTTCCTAGCTTGTACTCTAAGGTATAATCGAACTTAGCTAGGAAGTCTTGCCAACGACCCTGATTTGGAGATAACTTCTTCTGCGTCTGGAAATAACTCGTGGCCACATTGTCTGTCTTAATCACAAAGTGTGATCCCAACAGGTACTGTCTTCAGATTCTTAGACAATGGACCACAATTGTCATCTCTTTTTCCTGGACCATGTATCTACTCTCGGTTTCGTTCAGCTTCAAAATCTAAAAGGCAATCGGATGACCCTCTTGCATAAAGACTCCTTCAATCGCAAAATCAGAGGCATTCATGTGTATCTTGAAGAGCAACTTAAAATCTGGTAAGGCAAGAACATGTTCTTGACTCACTGCGGCCTTCAACTCCCGAAAGGCCTCTTGGCATCTATCAGACCATTCCCATGACTTCACCTTCTTCAATAAGTCAGTCAAGGGAACATCCCTCTTAGAATATCCCTCTATGAACCGACGAGAGTAGTTCGCGAGTCCAGAAAAGACCGTAACTCCGTCACTTTAGTCGGAGCCTCCCACTCCATGATCGCCTTGATCTTGGTATCGTCCATTTTCAATTTTCCATGTCCAATGACATGTCCCAAAAAACTGGACTTCCTCGGTAGCAAATGTGCACTTCTCCCGCTTCACGAACAACTCGTTATCACGAAGAATTCGGAAGACAGTCTGCAAATATTCAACATGCTCCTCCAACGAGTTACTATAGACGAAAATGTCACCCAAGTATGCCACCACCAATCAATCCTGATACGGCTGAAAGATCTGATTCATTAGGGTGAAAAATGTGGCTGGGGCGTTCGTGATGCCAAAGGGCATCACAAGCCACTCAAACGACCCATACCGAGTTATGCATGTAGTCTTTGGCTCATCTCCTTCAGAAATCCGGACTTGATAGTACCCTTTTTGTAAGTCCATCTTGGTATACACCTTGGCTCCTCCAATTCTGTCAAATAAGTCGGCGATCAAAGGAATCAGGAAGCGGTTCTTGATTTTTACCTTATTAAGTTCTCGGTAGTCTACACACATCCTCAAAGATCCATCTGACTTCTTCTGAAACAACATCGGCGCACCATAAGGAGATTTGGACGGTCACAGATTCCCTGTTGATAATAGTTCGCTGATTTGCTTCCTCTACTCTTCAAGTTCCGATGGAGCCATCCGGTAAGGCGCCATTGCTGGTGGTTTGGATCTCGTCTCTAGCTAGATTCGGTGATCCACCTCCCTCCTAGGTGGTAACCTCTCTGGTAATTTTGCTGGCATCATGTCCATGTTCTCCTCGAGAACAACGTCAATAACTGGCGGTATTGGCGTGGTATTCTCACATTCGCCTTCCACCTTCATCACCGCCAAAAATGTGGGCTGTAACGCCCCTTTCCCATTCTCCGCTGACCGCCGAGCTGACCGGCCAACAATCAAACAAGAACATGACCGATCGAACCCGAGCAAGTCGAACAGAAAAAGTTCGCCACAGGACGAAGCCAAAGACGGATCAGTTTGAGACAAAAGGCTCGCGCCGACCTATCTCCGACTCCGCTACCCTCGGATCCGTAGCGCAAGCAGTACTACTTGCACTACTTCAACGAGTTGTGTCGGTTCGGACTAAAACCTCATATCAGGAAAACAATTTCATTTTTGGGTAATCAAACGTTGAATGCAACGTTTATCGAGTTTTTACAAACAATCACCAATATACATATAGATACAATCAAATCACAAAATAGCGCAGCTGACGAACCGAAATAAAACCATCTCAAATCATCGAATCAAAACCCCACCACAAGCAATCCCGACACTACACCGAAGACCTCCCGCACCCGTCGCTGCTACACCTGAAAAACATAACAAGAGTCTAATGAGCGATCTAAGATCATCCAGTGAATCGGCTCCCCACTACGGCTCCTGATCTATCTATCATCTATAGATCCCCGCCCAAAACCCAAAATAACAATCAATCAACACAATAGCCGATCACGCTCTACCACGTCGTGTCGAGCCCACACAAAATCAATTGCCAAAAGAAAAAGATGGCGATTAGAGGAAATCGGGAGCACTGCGGCACATGTCCCCGATTGAGACTCGATCTATCTACCGCGCACTACCAACTACACCACACTCACACACTGGGCCCCTACAAACTTGGTGACTTCCAGGATTTCCACTGTTACCGATATGGCAACTAACCCACGTGACTCCTAGCCGTCCACACAACGACTAGGACACCGTTCTCTATCCATCGATACGCGGTGACTCTGACTACCCCAAGATAGCCCGAGCTTCCATGCAGTCCGGCCCTAGGACGCGACCCCGTATTCTCCGTACTACACCCTACAGACGTCACTCCATAGGTTCGCACCTGCCAGCATTCACTGCCCGGTTATCGACTCTCGAGGATCCAATCGGGATGGAAGTACCAGAACGTAATCACACACACCACCTAGACTTGCGGGATCTAACGCACCCTAGAGTACTGGTGCAGAAATGTAAACTCGCAGACTCGCTTGGACTCTAGCAATCAATCACAATCAATGACCACAACAACTCAACCCCGCATCCCGCAAGTCCACTCACACACCCCACTGCTCTAACTCGGCACCGTACCGAGTCAGCACCACCACTTAAACGGTCCCGAGACCGAGTTAAGCAACAACGAGGATCGCTCGGTCCAACACCGAGACGATCTAAAGGCCTGCACAGAAACATCAACCACAACCACAACCACACAACACATCACAATCACACAATCAACAGTCTACTCGGCCCAATACCGAAGTAGACCCACAATCACACAAACACCACACAACAGGCCTATTAAGGTTTCTATCGTCTTTTAACCAATTCACGCCCGCTACCTTGGGTTAACCGCTTGTTAACCCGTAGACGGTTCCATAATCTCAACAATTCTCATTACTTAATCAACCCTAATCATCTTTTAATAACTCCTCAAGCCGTCGGTTTAGAGCTAGCCGCTTGCTACACTCCCCGACGTCTCATCATTCATTACTCAGTTCATTCATCTCGGGAAAACCCGATACCATTCATACTCTATATGTTTGTTTAAGTTCAATTCCGTATTTTAACTCGTCTTAATTCCCGTACATATGTTCATTAATACCGTCCTTTACTTACGTATAGATGCATATATAGTCCTACTCATGCCACGACTATATGAATGCATCACACAACGTTCTAGCAACCTAACCGCACGCAATTAGGTTTAATCCATTTAAAGTCTATCATGCTTCTTTAACCCTAGCCGGTTTAACGTTAACCAATCAATCAATCAATTCAACTCAATTTAATTCGGGTATGCAATCCTATCACTACGGTTTCCCATTTATCGTTCTACATGCAACTACGGTGTTTGAGCCGACTAACAGTGATTCGACGGAACAAACGGCGCGGATGCAGAAACGGACTCCCGAGACCCGAACTAAACCCGAACTCCTCCGAATACATGAACACGAACTCCCGAACACTCCGAACAACCGTCACACGAACCGCACAAGAAAACTAGCCGGAGTCAATGCGTTGACCGGCGTTGACCGTTGACCGTTGACTTGACCCGGTTGACCGTTGAACAACTCCAGTTTACTTCCTTGACCAACTGAACCACCAATCGAACCAAACCACTCCAAACCAATCCGGTTTAGTTAAACCTGTTAGGTCAAACCGTTGACCGGCATTGACTGAGACTTAACCGGTTTGACTAGACCAGTTCACCCACCAAACCAAGGCTAAACCAACTCCTATGCATTGAAAGAACACCCCTGAAGAACCGCTTGAAGATTGGCCGGCGAAAGGAGCTTCTCCGGCGACAACTCCAGCGTTGACCGCGGCGGCTCCAGCGTTGACCGCGGCGGAGGTGGATTTTCCGGCGACTTCAGACGGCAAAATTCACACCAAACTACTCCTCTTGATGAGATCTATCCACCCATGGCCTTGAAATCTTGAGAGAAGTTGAAGAGAGAGAGAGAGTAACCCTAGACCTTAAACCGCGGCTGCTTCTCTCTTGTTTTCCGGCGAGCTCTGGCGACTTCTGACGATGGCGGCTAGCTGGGACTTGAAGAGGAGATCAAGATGAAGCTCCTGGGCTTTACAGAGAGTGATTTGAGCTTCTGGTGAGAAAGTTATGCACTTTCTTGTGCATGAAGTCTTGAAGAACACCTTTTGTTCTTGAGATGTTCTTGGATCTTCAAGCCAAGAAGAATGTGTTTAATGAATGTTTTCTGAAGAGAATAGAGAGAGTTTTCGACAGAGAGAGAGAGGTGAGAGGTGCACTGCATCAAAATGAGAGAAAGGGGGGGGGGGATGAATAGTGAAGTTCATTGCATGTATACTCTTTCTCTCATGCATCCATTGTGGTGTTGCCACCTATCCCTTAAAGCTGGCGACCTGGGGTGCTCACATCTGTCTCTGATGAATGTTTGAAGCCCACTGAGTCCCAATAGCACCGGCCCAAACCAATAAACCTTTCCTTAGCTTGTTTGTACACTTTTGCTCGGTTTGACTTTTCCCTCGATAATTGTTTTAATAAATATCTGGCGGTTCCCATAAATCCCCAAACCTCCATAATCGGATTCTCCTTGCTTTTAGATGAATTTAGCAATTTGAATCATCTCATTTGGAGTTTCCTATCTCCCGTTATGATTTTCCGAAGTTTTTCCGGTTTTGCTCGGTTTTCACCCGACACTCCGAAAAATACATTTCTGCTCCGTTTCTTCGAATTCTGATCTTGTAAATGTTCTTTATGGTTTAATAATAGAACATTTGGTCCGTCTCGTCTTCCATCTTGAACTTTGGCAAAATTACCATTTTGCCCCTTGGTTTGGCAAAATTACAATTTTGCCCCTGTTGACTTTTCTTCTGCCCGTTGACCATAATTTGTGATACGGGGTATCACATTCTTCTCCACTTACAGGAATTTGTCCCCGAATTCTCTGTCACTACCAGACTTTGAATCAGTTCCAACTCCTGTAAGTTGGTCCGGCACTCGCTTCCAACGCTTCCTTACTCGAACATCGCTACACTTTACTGACACCAGACCTCACGGCGATCCTTCTATCTCATACCATCCTGTCTCACTGATCCCATAACTCGTTCCCTTCTCGCTTCCCATCTCGCACTTCGTACTGCGCTTCACGCTTAACTGTCCTTCCTCGTCCATCTATCTCAGCCTCGACCTTGTTCTCGCTGGTTTCACGTCTTTGACTAACAATCTAACTTCCCCACTTCGCTTCGTCTTTCCCGTCTTTTACGATACTTATATGTCTCTACTGAGACACTCTTTAAAAATCTGTCCTCCTATCTTGACAGCTTTCCGACTTCCACTTCCACATACTAACAACTTCACGTCGCTTCTGACACGACCTCATCTCCACTCATTCGGATAATCCCACTCTAACACTGACACCACCTCTTCTCGCTCGCACGTCTCGGCTTCTGAATCCGATTTCGCTAACTTCCCACCGCATTCTCACTAACGACTTTGTTCCGGTCTCCTCATGGCCATTGCTATTAACACATCACACTAATCGCTTCACTCTTTCCGCTGCTCTGAACTGACACTTCCCACTAACACTCCACACTGACCGCTTCACTTTCCCGGGTCAACTCATCTCGCGGCCTCCTTTCCAGCCCATCTCGCTTTCGGGTTCGAGTTCGGTCTCGCATACGTATCGCATCGTCCATTCCGTCCTGCATTTAACACAACAATTTTCACTGGAGCGGTGAATTCAAACCAATCTATCCCCGATATCACTTCCTCATAGAAGTATAGTTAGTTAATCATGTACCCGATGGTCACCCATGATTAAGTAACGATACTCTATAACTCCGCTCCCTCGCGAATCGACAGTCGATTCCAACCATTCTCACGTTAGCTCAATCACCTTAAACAAAAAGTTCTAACGCAACTATTCAAAACAACTAACGATCGCAATTAAAATTTAAGCTATTCTACCAATAGCTTACCACCACCACCACTCACACTCCGCACATGCTAAGCATGCCTTGCCACTAGCACTCTCACAGTGCTACACCACACACGAAACACAACCCAAAATAACTAATGCACCACACAAGCATTAGATAACCACACAAGCAATTAAATGCAAACAACCAATTACCACACGCAATCAAGCAATCATTAGATCGCTCTGGATATGTCGTCAGTCTGGGTTTAGGTTATGATGAACGGTCATCAATTCCGCTCATCATCAGACTGCACTTGGTAATTTATTTGCAACACAACCCATCACACGCATGCAAATAATTACTACGAAAGTCATAACGATAAGTGAACAATCTTCATCACATACATACACCAAAAACAACAACATACATATGTCTCGAGGTTTAAAGAAATACATAGAGAAACAGAATACAACCATAAGATGTCCGTCATCAACAACCCAACCCACAAACTTCATCACCATATCCTGGAGATGTTCCCAACAACATACGTACAACCGTCGATCTGGATACACACAAAAACAACATAGTTAGAGCCCCATACTCACCTGGCCTAACTAGTCAAACCCTAACAGCCCCAGCACGACCGAAATGCCATACACAATCAGCATCGCGGCTGGCGCTGGTAACCACTGGCAGGCACGCCGGGAGGGTGTGGTGGGTGTGCCTCTCTGGTCGGTGGTCCAACCTGCTGTTGCTCCGCCATCGGACACAGCTGTGCTACGTGACCCCTGTGACCAAAAATCTCTCAAATCGGAACGGGCGCTGGGCGTGGCCCATGGAAACACTCTAACGCCTGGTGGTCTATCGCCCCACACAACTGACACGAAGAAGCTGATCCCGACGAAGGCTCCTGGAAACAATTTGCGGCTCTATGCCCCTGACCTGGACAAATCTGGCACCTAACGGGTGCTGTACGGGACCGACGAGAAGTGGACCGACGGGAACAAGTAGAGGCTCTATGTCTCTCGTCTCCACATCTCTTACACGACCTCGACAATCTCGGTGGCTGCACCAATGGTGGCTGCGTTACGGGTAACTGCGCGACTGGCTGCTGAATAACTGGCTGCGGAATGAGCTCAGCGTCTCTGCGGCTCGGTCCTGGGCGATACTCCTCTGGCAATGGGGCACGATGCGGCTCTGGGTCTGACATACGCGGTCCGGGTCCCACAATTGGACAAATAGGTGCACGATGACCATCCATACCACATACCTGACAATAAGATGGACACGGCACTGGCTGATATGGCTCACGGTACTGCGGATCGATAGGTCGCGGGCACCAAAGCATATGAAAACCCCGAACTCCGCAAGCGCTACACGTCCGGTACACTAGCATCTGAGGCACAGACTCTGTCGTATCTGTGAATGGCATCTCCGGCGGTACATCTGGCTCGGTCGGTGGCGCCTCTGGAGATTTGACTGACTCGAACTGCGTGCCCGACCCCGACGTCGACATCGGCGCTACTCCTGCGGCCGATCCCCGATTTGAGCGTGGCCCGACTCCATCGGGTGAAGGATCTCTTGACCTCTCCGGTACTCCTGGCTGGTGATGCGGCCCCACATGCTGCTCCAACACATCTGCTAATATCGCCACCTGCTCGTCCATCCGCTGCGCCCACTGCGGATGCTGCTCCGGGTCCAATGGCTCCATATATAGGTCCATGTCAAAGGCTGGGTGCATCTGGTCCTCCTGATAATCTCCTCCACCAAAAGGAATAATGTCTGACTCGTGCAGACTGAAAGGTAGTGGCACCTCCTGTGCCTCAAGCTGCATCTTCGCTGGTACTGTAGGGGCCTCTAACTGAGGTGGAAACGATGGCAATCCGTAATCCACGAATCCCAAATACCCTGTCACTCCCACAGTCGGATCTGCGGTACTTGCATCATCCTGTAGAGAAAGCGGTAATGGGTCCGGTAACGGACTCCAATCTGCTGCGGCTGCTCTTGCCCCCTGATGCACACGGGGAACAAATGTCGGCCGACCTGACACTCCCGAACCCTGCGACTGACCTTGCGGTCCTATCCGCAGACCTGCCTGATGCTGGTCTACCAACTCCTGGTACTCTGCTCGAGTCATCCGTCTCTCACCCATACTGCTCACGATAATCTCACACACCCGCTGCACGCACCCACCCACACACCATCCAAGGACGCTCTACTGCTGTCTGCAATCACAAACCACAATTAAAATTAGTACGCATAATACAAATTCTCTACCCCATCCCAACCCCGGATGTACGGACGCGGCTCGGTTTCCTAATGGATGCTTGGGTATGACACAATTTTGACTCGATAAAACCACGGAAAACACCCAAAAATGAAATGTTTCGAACCCATGCAAAACCATGCTCTGATACCACCTTTCTTGTAACGCCCCTTTCCCATTCTCCGCTGACCGCCGAGCTGACCGGCCAACAATCAAAGACGGATCGGTTTGAGACAAAAGGCTCGCGCCGACCTACCTCCGACTCCGCTATCCTCGGATCCGTAGCGCAAGCAGTACTACTTGCACTACTTCAACGAGTTGTGTTGGTTCGGACTAAAACCTCATATCAGGAAAACAATTTCATTTTTGGGTAATCAAACGTTGAATGCAACGTTTATCGAGTTTTTACAAACAATCACCAATATACATATAGATACAATCAAATCACAAAATAGCGAAGCTGACGAACCGAAATAAAACCATCTCAAATCATCGAATCAAAACCCCGCCACAAGCAATCCCGACACTACACCGAGGACCTCCCGCGTCCGTCGCTGCTACACCTGAAAAAAAACAACATGAGTCTAATAAGCGATCTAAGATCACCCAGTGAATCGGCTCCCCACTACGGCTCCTGATCTATCTATCATCTATAGATCCCCGCCCAAAACCCAAAATAATAATCAATCAACTCAATAGCCGATCACGCTCTACCACGTCATGTCTAGCCCACACACAATCAATTGCCAAAAGAAAAAGATGGCGATTAGAGAAAATCGGGAGCACTGCGGCACATGTCCCCGATTGAGACTCAATCTATCTACCGCGCACTACCAACTACACCACACTCACACACTGGGCCCCTATGAACTTGGTGACTTCCAGGGTTTCCACCGTTACCGATATGGCAACTAACCCACGTGACTCCTAGCCGTCCACACAACGACTAGGACACCGTTCTCTGTCCATCGATACGCGGTGACTCTGACTACCCCTAAATAGCCCGAGCTTCCATGCAGTCCGGCCCTAGGACGCGACTCCGTATTCTCCGGACTACACCCTACGGACGTCACTCCATAGGTTCGCACCTGCCAGCATTCACTGACCGGTTATCAACTCCCGAGGATCCAATCGGGATGGAAGTACCAGAACGTAATCACACACACCACCTAGACTTGCGGGATCTAACGCACCCTATAGTCCTAGTGCAGAAATGTAAACACGCAGACTCGCTTGGACTCTAGCAATCAATCACAA
The DNA here is from genome assembly GCA_030180135.1 of Orychophragmus violaceus. Classification (NCBI taxonomy): domain Eukaryota; kingdom Viridiplantae; phylum Streptophyta; class Magnoliopsida; order Brassicales; family Brassicaceae; genus Orychophragmus; species Orychophragmus violaceus. The sequence continues at coordinate 101,108,307 of CM058232.1, read as the reverse complement.
TCAATAACCACAACAACTCAACCCCGCATCCCGCAAGTCCACTCACACACCCCACCGCTCTGACTCGGCACCATACCGAGTAAGCACCACCACTTAACCGGTCCCGAGACTGAGTTAAGCAACAACGAGGATCGCTCGGTCCAACACCGAGACGATCTAAAGGCCTGCACAGAAACATCAACCACAACCACACAACACAGCACAATCACACAATCAACAGTCTACTCGGCCCTATACCGAAGTAGACCCACAATCACACAAACACCACACAACAGGCCTATTAGGGTTTCTATCGTCTTTTAACCAATTCACGCCCGCTACCTTGGGTTAACCGCTTGTTAACCCGTAGACGGTTCCATAATCTCAACACTTCTCATTCCTTAATCAACTCTAATCATCTTTTAATAACTCCTCGAGCCGTCGGTTTAGAGCTAGCCGCTTGCTACACTCCCCGACGTCTCATCATTCATTACTCAGTTCATTCATCTCGGGAAAACCCGATACCATTCATAATCTATACGTTTGTTTAAGTTCAACTCCGTATTTTAACTCGTCTTAATTCCCGTACATATGTTCATTAATACCGTCCTTTACTTACGTATAGATGCATATATAGTCCTACTCATGCCACGACTATATGAATGCATCACACAACGTACTAGCATCCTAACAACACGCAATCAGGTTTAATCCATTTAAAGTCTATCATGCTTCTTTAACCCTAGCCGGTTTAACGTTAACCAATCAATCAATCAATTCAACTCAATTTAATTCGGGTATGCAATCCTATCACTACGGTTTCCCATTTATCGTTCTACATGCAACTACGGTGTTTGAGCCGACTCACAGTGATTCGATGGAACGAACGGCACGGATGCAGATACGGACTCCCGAGACCCGAACTAAACCCGAACTCCTCCGAATACACGAACACGAACTCCCGAACACTCCAAACAACCGTCACACGAACCGCACAAGAAAACTGGCCGGAGTCAACGCGTTGACCGGCGTTGACCGTTGACCGTTGACTTGACCCGGTTGACCGTTGACCAACTCTGGTTTACTTCCTTGACCAACTGAACCACCAATCGAACCAAACCACTCCAAACCAATCCGGTTTAGTTAAACCGGTTAGGTCAAACCGTTGACCGGCGTTGACCGAGACTTAACCGGTTTGACTAGACCGATTCACCCACCAAACCAAGGCTAAACAAACTCCTATGCATTGCAAGAACACCCCTGAAGAACCGCTTGAAGATTGGCCGGCGAAAGGAGCTTCTCCGGCAACAACTCCGGCGTTGACCGCGGCGGCTCCGGCATTGACCGCGGTGGTTCCAGCGTTGACCGCGGCGTTCCGGCGTTGACCGCGGCGGAGGTGGCTTTTCCGGCGACTTCAGACGGCCAACTTCACACCAAACTACTCCTCTTGATGAGATCTATCCACCCATGGCCTTGAAATCTTGAGAGAAGTTGAAGAGAGAGAGAGTAACCCTAGACCTTAAAACCGCGGCTGCTTCTCTCTTATTTTCCGGCGAGCTCTGGAGAGTTCTGACGACGGCGGCTGGCTGGGGCTTGAAGAGGAGATCAAGATGAAGCTCCTGGGCTTTACAGAGAGTGATTTGAGTTTCTGGTGAGAAAGTTATGCACTTTCTTGTGCATGAAGTCTTGAAGAACACCTTTTGTTCTTGAGATGTTCTTGGATCTTCAAGCCAAGAAGAATGTGTTTGATGAATGTTTTATGAAGAGAATAGAGAGAGTTTTCGACAGAGAGAGAGGTGCGAGGTGCACTGCATCAAAATGAGAGAAAGGGGGGGGGGGGGATGAATAGTGAAGTTCATTGCATGTATACTCTTTCTCTCATGCATCCATTGTGGTGTTGCCACCTATCCCTTAAAGCTGGCGACCTGGGGTGCTCACAGATGTCTCTGATGAATGTTTGAAGCCCACTGAGGCCCAATAGCACCGTCCCAAACCAATAAACCTTCCCTTAGCTTGTTTGTACACTTTTGCTCGGTTTGACTTTTCCCTCGATAATTGTTTTAATAAATATCTGGAAGTTCCCATAAATCCCCAAACCTCCATAATCTGATTCTACTTGCTTTTATATGAATTTAGCAATTTGAATCATCTCATTTGGAGTTTCCTATCTCCCGTTATGATTTTCCGAAGTTTTTTCAGTTTTGCTCGGTTTTCACCTGACACTCCGAAAATACATTTCTGCTTCGTTTTTTCGAATTCTGATCTTGTAAATGTTCTTTATGGTTTAAGAATAGAACATTTGCCCGTATCGTCTTCCGTCTCGAACTTTGGCAAAATTACCATTTTGCCCCTGGGTTTGGCAAAATTACAATTTTGCCCCTGTTGACTTTTCTTCTGCCCGTTGACCATAATTTGTGATACGGGGTATCACATGGGCTCTCCCTTTTTCACACCTTTGGAGAGTTGCATCGCCGACAAGTTCTTTGGTCCATCATTCTTCTCTCCAACGGTAGGAACAATGCAGGGTGATCCCTTCTCAAAGATGCAAACCGAGATGAGTGCGGGCATCGTTATTGCCATGACTTGCCTCATGAAGTCTAATCCGAGGACAACTTTGTAGTCATCCATAGGCACCATGGAGAAGTTGACCGGAACGATCCAATCTCCCAGCTTCATCTCCACTATAGCGGTAACATTAACAGGTTGGGCTTTGGCGTTTACCGTCTTCATCCAGCCATCCCGTTTATCCCACTTAATCTCAAGTCTTCTAGTTTCCTCGTCAGCCATGAAGTTGTGAGTGGCTCCCGTATCCACCATCACTTGAGTTTGCTTCCCATTAATTCGAGCCTTTACGTACATGAGCCCCTTGCTCATTGGTTTTGTAACCGAAATTTCCTTAAGAGCGTTAAGGAGTTGTAACGACCCCATCTTGATCGATTCTCCTTCTTAATTCTCCGCATCATGATTCTCCATAATCGCAGATAGTGACCCCATCTTTGGACAGTCCTTCATCTGATGTGGCCTCTTACACACAAAACATTCACCCCTTGGTACGAACGATTTCTTATTGGCTTCAAAATCTTCCCGTTGAGAACCTCTCTCATAGTTCCTCAATGGTCGGGAATTTTCTCGGCCATAGTCTCGCCTCTCTTCCACACCTTTAGTCACAACTTTCTCTCTCTTCTTTAATGAATCGAAGATACCTTGAGTGCGGAAGTTAGTTAACGACTCGGAGACCGCAATAGCCTCATCTACATACTGAACTCCCCTTTTGTGAAACTCTTGTTTAGCCCAATTTTGCAGCCCATCGGTGAAGTAGAACACGAGTTCCTCATCCGACATGTTAGGAATTTGAAGCATGAGGGTCGTGAATTCCTTCACATAGACACGAATCGTACCTTTTTATCGAAGTTCCCTAAACTTCTTTCGGGCTTCATACACGACATTCTCCGGGTAGAATTGACGCTTCAGTTCCTTCTTGAAATCCTCCCACGTCTCGATCCGACATATTCCTTGTTCAATCTCCGTGTGTTTTCTCCTCCACCATAACATGGTCGTATCCGTCAAGTACGAAGTCGCGGACTTCACCTTGGCCTTCTCCTCCCCAAGATTGAGATTGTCAAAGTATAGTTATATTTTCCAAAGAAAATTCTCAACTTCTTTAGCATCTCTTACCCTGCTAAATCGCGATGGTTTCGGAAAGTCCACCCAAATTTCTCCATTGGCGATAACGGCTCCTCCATTTTCGCTTGCCTTCTTGCATAGCGCTAAGTATTCCTCCATAAAGACGAACCTTTCTTTCATCCCCTCGATGTTTTTTCGCAAGGCTTGAATACATCCCGTCATTATTTCCTTCAACCCCTCAAAGTGGGAGTCTAAGTCAGAGGTGTTCTGCCAAACTTCCTCCAACCCTTCAAACACATGACTCTCCAACCTATTCACGGTGTACTCGACCCTCTCGAGCTTCTTGGACATCTATCCAACAAAAGCCCCCAAAGCCCCGTGGGAAACACCCTTATCCCGCTTGTTTTCTCCTTGGACAATCGTGGCCTCGAACGTCGTACTGGTAGCATCCTTGCTTCCCTTAACCATTCTCTCGGATAGACTTCTCTCTAGCCTCAGTCGAACTAGGCTTCGATGTCACTTGTCACAGACTAATTCTTCGGAATTGGTATGTGAAGCCTTAGCACCTTTTCACCCTTGTGATTGCTAAGTCAGCCTCACTCAAACACAAACTTTCGAACTTAGAATGGTAAATAAGAAAACTCTTAGAGAGAGAAAACTTAGAGAGATGTTTATATTGAGAAATGTTGGATGATTACAAATTAAAACTTCACCCCGCTTATACACAAATTCTCAACTCAAATGAACGGTCGAGATTAAAACGAGCTAACGGTGGAGATTAAATCTTACCTACTCCACCATCCCCACTATCTTCACTATCACACTCCATTATCCCAACATCATTATTACAATACCACACCACAATCCACTATCTCATCCACTATCTCATCCACTATCTAAACATTATAGAAACCTTTTAGATAATTACATTTACATATGTAAAAATACTTAGTAGATTTATCCATAGATTTATCCGTTATATGTATTGGGCTGAAAATTGGCCGTGACCAGGGTAGGCTCAATATTTTCCGGGGCCCTTGAACAAAAAAATTTAGGGGCTCATAACCAAAACTTTAAAAAAAATCTAAGTCTTAAAAAAAGTTCTATTTAAAAACAAATTTTATGAATATTTTTAATAAAAATGTGGTAACGAAAATAAAAATATATATCTAAAATTTCTTAAGGGCCCCATGATAGGTCTGTAAGTTTTAATCCTATTATACTGCAAGTGCACAGTTAATGAAATTATAGTATGTAGGGTATCGAATCCACAAAGACTCTCGGTAACAATAGATTATAGAACGGTCGAGTTAAACTAGGAGAAAGTAGTGAGAAACTAAAAAAGCAAAGCAGAAAAGTAAATCAGGTTGCAAGATTGGTTTGAAAGCAATTAACTAAAAGCGCTAAGTCTAGGGAGTTTTCAGGAAATCAGACAAGCAGATCAGATAATCAGTCATGATCAAATTAAGTACGGTTCTAGAACTCAAAAGCGGATATAGAATTAACCAACTTTTGTTGTGAGAATTCTCTAAGTCTAATAATAGCAGAAATCCAAATTTATTTGTAATTCCTAACAGATTAAACTAGCCTTAAGTTCAGGTTCGATATGTTCACAATTCAATTAAACCAAATTTCTTTGCGAGTAATTCAATTGATCAACCTAAATAGTTCAGATTCTAAATCACACTTTCGTGTCAATTTAACAACCTAAAAACTAGATTCTAAGTGATCAAGTTAGAAACTAGTATTAAACTCAATTTAGATTGAAGAACAATTAAGTTATGAATCCTTAACTGAAGTAAATAAATCTAGCAAGTCATGAAATCCCTATGAGAATCCCTAAACCTAACTATGAATCTTCTCAGACATAGATAATGAAAACATGATCAATGAATAATTAGATTGCATAAATAAAGAGTAAAGATTAAAGGGGTAAAACCATGATATATCAACTCCCTCATACTTAGCCTTTGCTTGCCCTCAAGCAAAACAAAGAACTAAAATATGATGAAGAGGTTTGAAAACTTTCAAAAACTCTTTTCATCCTAGAAGCAACAACACTCAGATTCCCCTTAGTAAGCCACTGAAAGAATCAGCTGTAGACATCAAGACCAACATGTACTTCCCCCCCACACTTAGCAACTGTCCTAAGTAAACTCCACAATCAATCCATAGCAATTCAAATTCACCCTACTGACTTCTATAAGCTATTAAGTGCAGTCTCACCTAAGGATTATCGATCAAAGGGCACATGGATTATTACTCTGTTAGCTCTAGACCACCACACTGTCTTTTTCTGGTTCCTTTCTTCTCTTTTCCCTTCCTTAGCAACTGATTTTTCCCCATTGGGTATCGTTTTTTTATCAGTTCTCTTCCCGTTATGGGGTGTACTTTGGACATATTTCCATGGATGCACAGGAAGTAATAGTGGTAGCTACTACTCCCGCGACCACTTGTGAGCTACTAGCTCATCCTCAGTTTATTATTATTATTATTTTTTACTTTTACTTTAGAGAAGGGGAGAAGGGAACCTTACTCGGACAAGTTTACAAGCTGTGTCAGAACTAACAGAAGAATCCGACTCAAGGTATACCAAGCCCTTAGGTGAGAAAATTAAGATAGGTTTACAAGGGTGAAGTCAGTAAAGGATCCTCTGAATACCTGAATTGATATGGGTGTCCTCAGTAGGCTGATCCGCATTGGATTTTATAATAGTCATAGATCATCTGCAAGTTCATCCCAATAGACACTTAAGTTCGTGCAAATGTTGTTAACTTCTAAAAAGTTCACTGTTTCTTACTTCAACCGTTTTGACTCAATAAAACAATTTTTTTTTTGAAAAACAGGACTGACTCTAAGAAAACAGAAAAATAAAAGTCAGTACCACCTCCCCCACACTTGAAACACACTGTCCCAGTAGTGTCAAGCTAAGGATCGGTAAAAAGAAAGTAAAAATGTTAAAGGATGAGTTAAGTTCTATCTGATTTTTACCTGTCTCGCACATGCATCGATCGTTGAGCATAAATGCGACGATCGCTGCAAGGCGATTGCGATATGAGTTGATCGTTGCTCAGGTCCTCAAAGATCACTGCAATGCGAATTTCGTGTTGTGACGATCGACACACAGGACCGTGTCGATCGTTGCATTGCAATTCCTGTCGAGACCTGCAGACAAAACTCACCAAAACCAAAAACAAACGTAAAATCCTAACAAAAACACCAAAAATGAATATGCAAAAATGAAACAGTGGGTTGCCTCCCTCTCAGCGCTCTTTTAGCGTCAATAACTTGACGTTTTAGCTGAATCAGACAGGGGGTGCAACATCCAGAGGCAAAATCTGGCCTTCTGGAATCTCGGCCTTAGCCCAATAATGCTTTACTCTCTGTCCATTTACAGTAAATTCCTTACCTTCCTGGCTGATTAGAACAACAACTCCATAAGGACGTACCTCCTTGATCGTGAAAGGACCAGACCACCTTGATCTCAGCTTACCTGGAAACAATTGCAAACGAGAGTTATACAAAAGTACCTGATCATTAGGCTTAAATTATCTAAAGACAATTTTCTTGTCATGATAAGCCTTAGTCCTTTCCTTGTACAGCTTTGAGTGCTCATAAGCATGATGCCTAATCTCATCCAACTCATTAAGTTGCACCAATCTCTTTTCTGCAGCAGATTTAAGATCGAAGTTCATCTGCTTCACAACCCAAGTTGGTTTGTGCTCAAGCTCTACTGGCAGATGACATGCTTTTCCATTTAACAGATGAAATGGAGTAGTCCCAAGTGGTGTTTTAAATGCAATCCGGTAAGCCCATAGTGCATCATCCAGCTTTGCTGCCCAATCCTTCCTTGTCTTTCCAACTTTTTCATGCTTCTTCAGTAGCTTTTCGAAGACCTTATTAATAAAATGAGATCCTCCTTCACTAATTACTATCCGAGGTACTCCAAATCTAGGGAATATGATGGTCTTAAACAACTTAATAACCACTAAAGAATCATTGGTTGGACTAGCTATTGCTTCCACCCACTTAGACACATAGTCCACAACAACCAAAATGAATTTATTCTCATAGGATGAGGGAAAAGGACCCATGAAATCTATACCCCAGCAATCGAAAACCTCAACCTCAAGAATGAAATTCTGAGGCATCTCATGCTTTTTACTGATTTTCCCTTTCCTTTGACAGGCGTCACACTGGGAAACAAAGGAATGAGCATCTGCAAACATCGTAGGCTACCAGAAACCTGCTTGCAGAACCTTAGAAACAGTCTTGAAAGTAGAAAATATCCAGCATAATCTGATCCATGACAGTGGAATATGATATATGGAACCTCTAATTCAGTAACACATCTCCTATAAAGACCATCCGAATAGTGCTTGTAGAGATACGGCTCATCCCAGTAGTATCGTCTAAGCTCCCTGAAGAACTTCTTCTTTGCATACCCCTTTAAATCATCTGGTTCAGTCTCTGCAGCCAGGTAATTAGCTATATCTGCATACCATGGTCGATCGGTGGTTGCGACAGCATCAACTTCGAAGTCATAATCTCCAATTTGAACCTTGAAAGGTTCTGGGCTCATATCCATATTGCAACGATTGTCACAGAAGATAGCATCGATTGTTGCATTCTCGACACATGCATCGATCGTCACAAATTTGGCATCGATCGACGCAGTACGATTAATCTGACAGTTTTGAGAATTTCCGTCCAAATCCATCTGAAACACTGTCCCGATCATATTGACGTTCTCCTCAGGCAAGAAATCATTAATGGGCACGTCTTCCTCAACCAGAATCCTTGAAAGATGGTCAGCAACTCCATTCTCAACTCCCTTCTTGTCCCTCACTTCAATGTCAAACTCCTAAAGCAACATAATCCATCTTAACAATCTTGGATTAGCATCTTTCTTCTGCATCAGATACTTCATGGCTGAATGATCAGTATGCACAATCACCTTGGAGCCAACAAGATAGGGGCGAAACTTCTCAAATGCAAACAACAGCCAACAACTCCTTCTCTGTAGTGGCATAGTATCTCTGCGCATCATCTAGTGTTCTGTTGGCATAATAGATAGCATGAAGCTTCCTGTCCTTCTTCTGCCCAAGAAAAGCTCCTACAGCATAGTCACTTGCATCACACATAACCTCAAAAGGTATATCCCAATCTGGTGGCTGAACTATATGAGCACTCACTAATGCATGTTTGATCTGTTCAAATACAGTCTGAAAATATGCATTGAACTCAAACTTGGTATCCTTACACAGAAAATCAGTTATTGGCCTAGCAATCTTACTGAAGTCCTTGATGAACCGTCTATAGAAACCAGCATGTCCAAGAAAACTCCTCACAGACTTCACAGAATCAGGCGCCTGAAGGCTGGTCATTACCTCAATCTTAGCGCGGTCAACTTCGATCCCTACTTCAGAAACTTTATGTCAAATTACATGCCATCTCTGACCATGAAATGACACTTATCCCTATTAAGAACCAAGTGCTTCTCCTCGCATCTAGCTAGTACCTTGCAAAGATTATCCAAGCACTCATTATAAGATGACCCGTAGACTGAAAAGTCATCCATAAATACTTCCATAAAATCTTCAATCATATAAGTGAATATGAACATCATGCATCTCTGAAAGGTGGCTGGTGCATTGTAGAGTCCAAAAGGCATCCTACGGTATGCAAATGTGCCATATGGACAAGTAAAGGTTGTCTTTCCCTGATCCTCTGGATGGATAGGTGTGATACCCCGTATCACGAATTATGGTCAACGGGCAGAAGAAAAGTTAACAGGGGCAAAATTACAATTTTGCCAAACCCAGGGGCAAAATGGTAATTTTGCCAAAGTTCGAGACGGAAGACGAGACGGTCCAAATGTTCTATTTTTAAACCATAAAGAACATTTACAAGATCAGAATTCGAAGAAACAGATCAGAAACGCATTTTTCGGAGTGTCGGGTGAAAACTGAGCAAAACCGGGAAAACTTCGGAAAATCATAACGGGAGTTAGGAAACTCCAAATGAGATGATTCAAATTGCTAAATTCATCTACACGCAAGTAGAATCAGATTATGGAGGTTTGATGATTTATGGGAACTTACAGATATTTTCTAAAACAATTATCGGGGAAAAGGTCAAACCGAGAAAAAGTGTACAAGCAAGCTAAGGGAAGGACTATTGGTTTGGGCCGGTGCTATTGGGCCTCAGTGGGCTTCAGACATCCACCAGAGACAGGTGTGAGTACCTCAGGTCTCCAGCTTTAAGGGTTAGGTGGCAACACCACAATGGATGCATGAGAGAAAGAGTATACATGCAATGAACTTCACTATTCATTCCCCCTTTCTCTCATTTTGATGTAGTGCACCTCTCACTCACCTCTCTCTCTGTTGAAAACTCTCTCTATTCTCTCCAGAGAACATTCATCAAACACATCTTCTTGGCTTGAAGATCCAAGAATATCTCAAGAACAAAAGGTGTTCTTCATGCCTTTCCTCACAAGAAAGTGCATAACTTTCTCATCCTAGACCCAAATCCTTCTCTGCAAAGTCCTGTAGCTTCATCTTCTCCTACTCTTCAAGCTCCAGCCAGCCTCCGTCGTCAGAAGTCGCCGGAGCTCGCCGGAAAACAAGAGAGAAGCAGCCGCCGTTTTAAGGTCTAGGGTTACTCTCTCTCTTCAACTTCTTCCAAGATTTCAAGGCTATGAGTGGATAGATCTCATCAAGAGGAGTATTTTGGTGTTAAGTTGGCCGTCTGAAGTCGCTGGAAAAGCCACCTCCACCGCGGTCAACGCCGGAGCCGCCACGGTCAACGCCGAAATTGTCGCCGGAGAAGCTCCTTTCGCCGGCCAATCTTCAAGCGGTTCTTCAGGTGTTCTTGCCATGCATAGGAGTTGGTTTAGCCTTGGTTTGGTGGGTGAACCGGTCTAGTCAAACCGGTTAAGTCTCGGTCAACGCCGGTCAACGGTTTGACCTAACCGGTTTAACTAAACCGGATTGGTTTGGAGTGGTTTGGTTCGATTGGTGGTTCAGTTGGTCAAGGAAGTAAACCAGAGTGGTCAACGGTCAACCGGGTCAAGTCAACGGTCAACGCCGGTCAATGGTCAACGCCGGTCAACGCGTTGACTCCGGCCAGTTTTCTTGTGCGATTCGTGTGACGGTTGTTCGGAGTGTTCAGGAGTTCGTGTTCGGGTATTCAGAGTAGTTCGGGTTTAGTTCGGGTCTCGGGAATCCGTATCTGCATCCATGCCGTTCGTTCCGTCGAATCACTGTGAGTCGGCTCAAACACCGTAGAAGCATATAGAACGTGAATGGGAAACCATATAGATATGATTGCATACCCGTTGAATTGAATTGAATTGATTGATTGATTGATTGGGTTAACGGTAAATCGGCTAGGGTTAAAGAAGCATGTTAGACTTAAAATAGATTAAACATGATTGTGTGCCGCTAGGTTGATAGCGTTGTTGTGTGATGCATTCATATAGTCGTGGCATGAGTAGGACTATATATGCATTTATATGTAAGTAAGGGACGGTATTAATGAACATATATACGGGAATTAAGACGAGCTAAAATACGGAGTTGAACTTGAATGAACGTACAGAGTATGGAACGGTATCGGGATTACCCGAGGTTAATGAATTAAGTAAGGAATGGTGAGACGTCGGGGAGTTTAGCAAGTGGCTAGATCTAAACCGACAGATCGAAGAGTTATTAAAAGATGATTAAGGTTGGTTAAGGAGTGAGAAGTGTAGTGATTATGGAACCATCTACGGGTTAACAAGCGGTTAACCCAAGGTAGCAGGCGTGAATTGGTTAAAAGATGATAGAAACCCTAATAGGCCTGTTGTGTGTGGTTGTGGGTCTACTTTGGTGTTGGGCCGAGTAGACGGTTGAATTGCGTGTTTATGTTGTGTTGTGTGTGTGTTGTTGATGTTTCTCTGCAGGCCTTTAGATCATCTCGGTGTTGGGCCGAGCGATCCTCGTTGTTACTTAACTCGGTCTCGGAACCGGTTAAGTGGTGGTGCCGAGTCAGAGCGGTGGTGTGTGTGAGTGGACTTGCGGGATGCGAGGTTGAGTTGTTGCGGTCATTGATTGTGAATGCTGGCAGGTGCGAACCTATGGAGTGACGTCTGTAGGATGTATTCCGGAGAATACGGGGTCGCGTCCTAGGGCCGGACTGCATGGAAGCTCGGGCTATCTAGGGGTAGTCAGAGTCACTGCGTATCGATGGACATAGAACGGTGTCCTAGTCGTTGTGTGGACGGCTAGGAGTCACGTGGGTTAGTTGCCATATCGGTAACAGTGGAAATCCTGGAAGTCACCAAGTTCGTAGGGTCCCAGTGTGTGAGTGTGGTGTAGTTGGTAGTGCGCGGTAGATAGATCGAGTCTTAATCGGGGACATGTGCCGCAGTGCTCTCGATTTCCTCTAATCGCCATCTTTTTCTTTTGGCAATTGATTGTGTGTGGGCTCGACACGACGTGGTAGAGGGTGATCGGCTATTGTGTTGATTGATTGTTATTTTGGGTTTTGGGCGGGGATCTATAGATGATAGATAGATCGGGAGCCGTAGTGGGGAGCCGATTCACTGGGTGATCTTAGATCGCTCATTAGACTCTTGTTGTGTTTTTCAGGTGTAGCAGCGACGGACGCGGGAGGTCTTCGGTGTAGTGTCGGGATTGCTTGTGGCGGGGTTTTGATTCGATGATTTGAGATGGTTTTATTTCGGTTCGTCAGCTGCGCTATTTTGTGATTTGATTGTATCTATATGTATATTGGTGATTGTTTGTAAAAACTCGATAAACGTTGCATTCAACGTTTGATTACCCAAAAATGAAATTTTTTTCCTGATATGAGGTTTTAGTCCGAACCGACACAACTCGTTGAAGTAGTGCAAGTAGTACTGCTTGCGCTACGGATCCAAGGATAGCGGAGTCGGAGATAGGTTGGCGCGAGCCTTTTGTCTCAAACCGATCCGTCTTTGGCTTCGTCCTGTGGCGAACTTTCCTGTTCGACTTGCTCGGGTTCAATCGGTCATGTTCTTGTTTGATTGTTGGCCGGTCAGCTCGTCGGTCAGCGGAGAATGGGAAAGGGGCGTTACAATAGGAATCTGGAAGAAACCTGAATATCCATCGAGGAAGCAATAGTAAAGGTGATTTGCTAACCTCTCCAGCATCTGATCAATGAATGGCAAAGAGAATGATCCTTCCTTGTCGCAGCATTGAGCTTCCTGTAATATGTGCACATCCGGTGTCCAGTCACAATCCTTGTAGGAATCAGCTCGTTCTTCTCATTTTTAACTACTGTAACTCCACCTTTCTTAGGCACTACATGGACTGGACTCACCCAATCACTGTCTGAAATCGGATAGATGATCCATGCATCTAGGAGTTTCATGATCTCCTTCTTAACCACATCCTAAGATTAGGGTTCAGTCTCCTCTGATGCTCAATAGATGTATTTGACTCGTCCTCAATATGTATCTGATGCATGCACAACTCTGGAGAGATACCCGAAATATCATCAAGAGAATAGCCAAGAGCCTTGAGATGCTTGCGCAGCTTGCTTAGCAGTAAAGTGAGCTCTGCGTTGTTCAAATCAGCATTAACAATCACTGGATATGCCAAATTAGGTCCAAGAAATGCGTACCTTAGCTTGGATGAAAGTTTTTTCAGCTCAATTTTTGGAGCTTTTTCCTCTGCCCAATCTCTGTCGACTTGCAACGATCGATGCGCAAGCTGTGTCGATCGATGCAAAGTCGCGCCAGACAAATCTAACTGCATTACTTGCTCAGCCTAATCCATCAGCCTCACATATCATATTGGGGGCTCATCCTGCAGGTGTTCCAGCTCCATTATAAAGCTCAGTAAGGCTTTGTCCAGTGGATCCTCATCATGTGTCTTATGAAAGTAATCTGCAACCAAATCACTGAGTGTGTCCACATAAAAGGTCTGTCCGTCGATGGTTGGTCTCTTTACCAGTTTGTCCATATTCAAGCTCATTTTCATATCATCCACATTCAGAATTATCTTACCTCTCTGGCAGTCAATCATCGCACCCGCAGTGGCCAAGAAAGGCCTACCCAAAATCAGTGGATCCTTTGGTTCCTCTCTATACTGCAGAAGCACAAAATAAGTAGGAATCACACATTGGCCAATCATTATAGGCACATCTTCCAATACTCCTTCATGAATTCTGATTGTTCTGTCTGCTAAAACTAGTGAGATCCTAGTGGGCAGGAAGTCAGTCATCACAAGTCTCTTAGCAACAGAGAAGGGCATAAGATTCACACTAGAACCAAGATCACATAGAGACCTTTCAAATCTTTCCCTGTAGATAGCACAATCCAACACAAAGCTTCTTGGATCTTTCAACTTCTCAGGAATTTTGCCATGAATCACTGCACTACATACCTCCGTGATCATCATTACACTCTCCTCATCAGACCATTTACCAGCAAGTAAGTTCTTAAGACATCTCTTCATCACAGGAGTAGTCTCCATAGAGTCAATCAAAGGCACTTCAATCTTCACCTTTTTAATGATCTCCTTGCATTTGGAATACTGCTTATCGTTCTTAGCATTCCTGGGGTTCTTAGGAAAAGGTACCTTAGGCTTGTAGACTCTTTCATTCGAATTTTTTTGGCTTTTCTGCGTCTGAAGTCTTTGCAGTCGCCTTGGGTCGATTGTTGCTAGTGTTGCATCGATCGTTGTTGGGTGACTGTGTTACGACCTCTATGTCGAGCTTGGGCTCATCATCCTTATTTCGCTTTGCATCGACCTTTGCTGAGCTGCGTCGATCGATGCATTGCGAATTCCGCGGATCTCATCTTCCATTTCTTCAATCTCCACGATTTCTTCGACACTCAACTACTTTTTCTGGACAGGAAACATCTCCTTACCACTTCTCAATGTCATTGCATTGCACTGACACTTAGGATTATCATCAGTTCGCCCCGGAAGAGATCCATCTGCCCTCTTAACATATCCAGCAGTCTGTGCAACTTGAGCATCAAGTCTCTTCACATGTGAGCTCAAGGACTCAAATTTCCCATTCAGATCGTCATACACTGCATCCAGCTTCTTGTTGAAGTCTACCGCAGTCTTAGTCTGTCCTTTCAGCAACTGCTCCATCATGGCCTCCATCTTGCTCTCATAAGCATTGGCAGCAGGAGGTGCTTGATAAGAAAAAGATCCATAAGTCTTTTGATTACTTTGCTGAAAAGGTTTCTGAAAACCAGCACTCTGTCCAAATCCAGAAGAGTTTTGATTGCTTGTGAAAGCACTCTTCTGTCCACCATTGAAGAACCTATTACCTTGCTGATTACCAAACATATTCCCTTGAAAACCAGATCCTCCAATGTAGTTCACATCCTCTTCCTGATCATCTTCTTCAGCTTGGATCACTTCAACATCCTGAGCAAAATGGACAGCTTTCTTTCCAGCCAGCAAATTAAAAACAGTGTCCAACTTAGTCCTAATGTCAGCAATCTCCAGATTATCTATCTTTCCACCAGACTCCTTCCTTCTCCTATCAGCAGTCTTGCAGCTATTACTGCTTACCAAGTTATCTATCAATTGCTTAGCTTGCTCATGAGTCCTTGTGTTGAAATTTTCATTGCTGGAATTATCCAACGCAGTCTAGTAAGGGAGATCTATACCTCTAAAGAAGATGCCCAGCAATGTCACTTCAGTTAATCCATGATGCGGACAGTCACGTTAATACTTCTTAAATCTCATCCATGCAGTCTTAAGAGGCTCTATAGGACCTTGAGAGAAGGTGAGAATGTCCTGTCTCGACTGATCAGAGCGAGCATCATCATAGAAGTGTCTCAGAAACTCACTCTTCACAACATCCCATGTAGTAAACTTCCCAGATAGAAGTTGTTTCAACCAAGCAGCAGCATCTCCAGCGAGAGAGTAAGGGAAGAGTTTGAGAAACAAATAATCATAGTTCACTTCATCATACTTCATCCCGGTGACTATGTCATTAAACTCATCAATATGATCCATTGGCTTCTCATTAGAAAAACCATGGAAGGCATTCTGCCTCAGTATAGAGTAGTAGATGGTCTTGATATCGAAGTCATTCCTCTCAAAACTAGGAGGTACAAGTGCTGACCGGTTAGCATGAAACTCATCCGGACGGTTATAGTCAGCAAGGGTCCTCTCATGAATAACCATATGCCTCTGGCCTTGTCCTTGGCCTTGTCCTTGTTCTTGTCGCGGTTCAGGATCAGGTTCAGGGATCACATTCCCTTCATCATCAATCCGTTACCCAGCAGCATTGTACAGATTGTTTTGTCGGTCCTTAGGATACCTTGAGCATCGGGTATCGGAATCAAACGTTCTTGAACCATCCTTGCTCGTTGAACTTTCATGTTAGTTCTCTCTAGTCTAGCAAGCTCCTCAAGTCTAAGATTAACGAGATTCGAGTTCGGATTACTTCTGGTATCACGCGTTTGAATAAACCGTTTGTAATCGCAGTGCAACGATCGATGCTAAGGTGAAGCGATCGATTCAACTCAGATTCGCCTTGTAACGATCGACACAAAAGGATGCAACGATCGATGCCAAGTGAATATCAGACCTGCGACAGAGAAAAACAGAGAAAATTAGTAACCAAAAACAAAAATAAAAATCCTAGTCTAAACCCTAAGTTCAAATCTATCGAAGACTCAAAAGAGTCCCCGGCAACGGCGCCAAAAACTTGATAGGTCTGTAAGTTTTAATCCTATTCTACTGCAAGTGCACAGTTAATGCAATTATAATATGTAGGTATCGAATCCACATAGACTCTCGGTAACGATATATTATAGAACGGTCGAGTTAAACTAGGAAAATAGTGAGAAACTGAAAAGCAAAGCAGAAAAGTAAACCAGGTTGCAAGATTGGTTTGAAAGCAATTAACTAAAAGCGATAAGTCTAGGGAGTTCTCAGGAAATCAGACAAGCATATCAGATAATCAGTCAGGATCAAATTAGGTACGGTTCTAGAACTCAAACACGGATATAGAATTAACCAACTTTCGGTGTGAGAATTCTCTAGGTCTTATAGCAGAAATCCAAATTTCTATATAATTCCTAATATATTAAACTAGCCTTAAGTTCAGGTTCGATATGTTCACAATTCAATTAAACCAAATTTCTTTGCGAGTAATTCAATTGCTCAACCTAAATAGTTCAGATTCTAAATCACACTTCCGTGTCAATTTAACAACCTAAAGTCTAGATTCTAAGTGATCAAGTTAGAAACTAGTATTAAGCTCAATTTAGATTGAAGAACAATTAAGTTATGAATCCTTAACTGAAGTAAATAAATCTAGCAAGTCATGAAATCCATATGAGAATCCCCTAAACCTAACTATGAATCTACTCAGACATAGATAATGAAAACATGATCAATGAATAATTAGATTGCATAAATAAGGAGTAAAGATTAAAGGGGTTCGAAATCTTCTCCAAAAGCAGGAAGCAGTATAGGATTAGATCAGCTCCAAAAGCTTTAAAATCTCTATGCTCAAAGTATGAAAGCATAAGTAAAACATATCTAAAAACTGATGTAAAAAACCTAATTATATAGGCCTAATCACGAGTGGGGCTTCTTTGTAATTTTTGAAAACTTCTGGGCCAAAGTGCAATATCCAAACTTCATTAAACCGCCGAAGATAAGTCCATCTCGCTCGTGTGTCGATCGATGCACAATGTGTATCGATCGATGCAGATCTCTGTTTTGGACAGTGAACTCTATCTCTCGGGTCAAAACACCAAAAAGCTCTAAAAAGCTCCATAATCTTCAAATCTACTCCAAACGTGCATATATCCAATAATACATGTAGAAGACTTAAAAGAAACACTAAAAAACTATAAAACACACTTATATCATGGTCTAAAACCGGTAAAAACTATGATATATCACCCTATAACCAAAGTGTTTTTGGGACTTAAAAAAATTCAAAATTTTAAAAGAAATTCTATTTATAAATCAATTTTATGAGTTTTTTAAATAAAATGATGTTATAAAAGTAAAAGTATATAACTAAAAAAATTAGTATAAAAAAGAAATAATTTTCATATATATGTATTTTTAAAATTATTGAGAAAAAAAAATGGACCCATTTAATTATGGATCCGGAGCAGTCGTATTCCCGTCCCCCTACCTAAGCCGGCACTGGCCGTGACATCTCTGATCTTACTACCTTATCCTAATTGATATCAGAACGAAGGTCTCCTCCCTCTTCAAGTGGTTATATTTAAATAAAGGTGAATGCCACGTTTGTCGCCTTGTATTTCATAATTGTAATGCGTTGGGAGCATGGTAAAGTCCATAAAAGGTTGCTCTATTAGTCTTACTACCTTAATATATATCAGAATGAAGGTCCCCTCCCTCTGCAAGTGGTTATATTTAAATAAAGGTGAATGGGACTTTAGTTCCAAAAAAAAAAAAAAGGTGAATGGGACGTTTGTCGCCTTGTATTTAATAATTGTAATGCCGTTGGAGCGTAAAGTCAATAAAAGGTTGCTCTCTGAGTCTTGCTACCTTATCCTAATAGATATCACTCTCCTCCCTATGCAAGTGGTTATCTATATCTTTAAATAAAAAATAATTTTTGAGGAAGGCTAATGTGTAGTTACGAGAGAGTTCTAGAGACCAAGAATAGAGTTCTAGAGACCAATAATGATGATGTGAAAGTATGATATGACAAGATCAAAAATAAATAATTAGCATCGGGGTTCGAATTATTCACAAGAAAGCCACCTAGATCGATTTAAAACTAATTAATTAATTTATTTCCTTAAAAACCATAATATCTTTGTAAATATCCCACTATTCCGAGTTTGAAATAAAATATTCTAGGACATATTCCAAGCTTTCGAGAGAAATTTTGAAATCCTATATAAGAGGAGCTTGGGGTGGCTTCTCTAATACAATCGTTTGCATCGTCCAAAATTTTATTAAGAACATTTCTGTCTCATTTGTTTTGTTTTTCATTGGCCGTGGAACTTTTCTTCCAGATCATCAAGATTTTGGTCAAATGATCCGTTTTCATTTCTATTGTTTTCTTCTTGTTCTACTCGGTTTTGAAATGATTCCTATGCTTTTGGTTTTTTTTTATTATGTTTTGTCGGTTTGGTCCCATGAAAAAAGAAGAAGTTCGGTTATAACAAAGCTAAGATCTAATGATGTGATGTGAACTAACAAACGGTTGAGGTTGTATCTAGAAAGGATTTGTGAGATCTAAAAGTCCGATTGGATGTTGTTGGCATAGTTTTTTAGTTTACATCACATGACCCGGTTGTCCCAATGAGCCTATGGTCCATTTACTTTTCTTTCCCATAAATTTTCTGTTTTTGGTTTTTTAATCTTATTTTGTTGTGTTGGTCCCATGAAAGAAGAAGAAGTTCTGTTATCACAAAGCTAAGATGTAATGATGTGATGTGAACTAACAAACGGTTGATATTGTATCTAGAAAGGAGTGTGAGATATAAAAGTCTGATTGTATGTTGTTGGCAAGACGTTGTTAGTTCACATCACATGACCCATTTGTCCCGGTGAGCCTATGGTCCGAGTAAGCTTTTTCTCATGAATTAAAATGGTAAAGTGTAAGGTGTGAGATGAACTAACAATCTTACAAGCTACTCTTTTCCATAGAAAATACCAAAACGTTTGTATTCGTTTGGGTTTAAAACATGGCTATTGTTATGGTTTTGGAATTACGCTAATGTTTGTTTTAGATATATTAAAACACACAACTTTTTGTCTGGCTTACGAAAATATTCTTGATGATCATTTTATTCAATTTCCATCAATTTTGGATTTATTGGATGAGAGAGTTGCTGATCAATATCCCAAAGGTAACTTTAATATATTTAGATTTGGTAAACTTTTTTGATCATAATAATCTTTGTGGTTACAATTAAAAAAAATGAAGAACTAATTTGACTTATTATAGTGTGTATTAAGTTCTGATGGTCTAAATTACTTTGTTATTTTGTCTAGATGTTCTTGGTGTTGTTATTAATACATTGTTTATGTTATTAATATCTTAAGTATTTAATAATATATTGTTTATGTTATGAAGGTTTCCAAATCCAATTCATGCTCAGTATCCTGAAGAAATCGACCTCTCACATTTCATATTTTAAATAATGTATCTTGGGTCTATAAACATTTGTTTTTGTGTTAAAGGGTAATCATGGTCCTCTACATTTTGTTTTTAAACTTAGGTGTTTCATTTTTTAATTATAAGATTTTGATGTTAAACTTTATATAAAACCTTTTATTAACGATTATCAAATTGTACCAGTTATTCTAGATGATCCAGTTTGTCTAAGGTTTTGTAAATGTTTTTTTGAAATATTTGTCTACGACAATATATGGGTATGATAATACTCAAAACTTTAATGTATAATTACTTAACCTAATTAGACATTAAAAATGAAGTTAATATAATCTCAAATTTTAAAAATGTAGTTGTATAATAATAAAACGGTTTTCCGAATCGTAAATATTTCTACTAAATCTTAACAAATGTAAGTTTTCATTTATTTATTTTTTGTCTAAATCAACTAAATATCTTTACAATATTTATTTGGAAGAGTATAGGAAGTTTGATTATTAAAAATCTGTTAAGCCTATTGCAAGTTACTCCAAAAACACACATAATTAATAGTAATCATTTATATTCTTTCAAAATAGAATGCTGTTCAGTTTATATTGTGGGATGCGTGAATTTGCAGAATTTTTTCATACAAAGCATTACAATAAGGTAATGATTTTTTATTCCTTACATGTTTAAATAATATATTTTTAAATTTGAACCTCTATGATTATTCAAATTCTGCTTAGAAGGTAGAATCTAAAGACTTCCACCACGTACTAGACAAGATTACACTCTCAAACAATGGAAGGGAATCTCCTTATTGAAAGTAATAATGTTTAGTATATTGAAAATACATATATTTTCCATGTTAATTCTAGCATCAATTTATATGTTCATTATTATTAAATTTATAGTCTCTGAATTCGAATTTAAGTGATGGAGAATATTCCTTTTGGTCAAATAATTTCATTAAGGGTTTAGGAAACACGTTTATATGGAAGATGAATAGTCCAAAGTGGAAAATCTTTAATGTAAGCACTCATACATGTTATTTAACTTAGCAAATTAATGGTTTTACGAAATAATTCTAACATGACTGGTTTATTTTTATATTTTATAAATTTGTAGTCACTTAAGACAAAGTCATCGCATGGAGTTTGTTGCTTTCGGTCATACAATATTATGTATCCTCAAAGTGATACGATTGAGTGGATGATGGAAAACAAGAAGAAAAATGAACGCAAGCGCAAACGAGGAGCATACACATAAAAAAATTTGATTATAAATGAAATTTTATTTTTATCAGTTCTGCCTTTGTATTTTTTTTAGAGATAAAGTTTTTGTTTGGCATTTTTACTCTAAATACTATGGGTAGACCAAGATATAAAGCTCATATATTATTGTATTTTTATTTTATTTAGTATAGATTTACGAGTATCGATATATCTACTACTTTATTATTTGCATGTTTTTGGTATGTTCAAACTAGTAGGGTTAAATGATCATTCAGTCTAAATGATCAATTTCTTATCATCATTCAGGAAACAATATTAATGACCAAAATACCTTACAGATAAACTTATTTATTAAATGCCTATAACGTTAAACTAAATTTATTGAAGGCGGTTTGTTTTAAAGAAGTGTCTTTAAAGATATAGACAGTCTCTTGGGGTTTTCTTTATTCATAGACAAAAACTCATTTCTCTTCTCTTAAAGATCCAAAACCGTTTTTACAATTTACAAATTTAACAAAAGAAACAAATGGAGGGATACAATCTTCTTTCAGAGGTTAACCGATAAACAGAAGATTGGGGTTTTAAGGTAAAAATTTTAAGGACATATGAGCATCACGTTTATGGGTAAAGGTTATACATGAATTTTGTTATCTCTGATGAAATGGTAAGTAGAAACAGAAGCTTTGTTTTCTAATAATTATAAGTATTGTATATTAACTTTTTATATTTATACATTTATATATTTATAATAATATAAACTAATTTCAATTATTATTGGTTTAGGGTACAAAGATGGAATTGGTTCTTTCTCCATACTATTCTTCCGACATTAAAAGTTTACAGGGAGAAGAAGGGAAGTGGATTGACATACAATATGTCAAGGTTGTTTACGATGCTTCCAGATTTCGGACAACGAAGTCTGAATACAATCTCTGTATATGTACTGGATCTGGCATCAGGAGAATAAAAGATGGCATTAATGATAAACATTACTTTGATTTTTTAACTATCAAAGAAGTCCAAGATTACTCAACTCCTACTAATGTTGTTGTTGGTATGTATGTCAGATTTTCGTTTGTATACTTTTTTGATTTTATTATTAACTGTTTCAATATATTCATGAATTTTGCAGATGTTATGGGTCTGCTTTGCAGTTAAGGACCCATGGTTGTAGACATTGACAACCCAGTAACATGAAAAAGAATATTTCATATCAAAGACTCACGGTAATATCAACTATTATGTTATAGAGTAGTTGTTCTTTGTCTAGCATGCAAATATTATTTGTAATTAATTTTTGCTTTCTTTTTTAGGGGTAATGATAGGTCTGCAAAGTATTATCCTATTCTACTGCAAGTGCATAGTTAGTGATTGTAGTATGCAAGGTATCAAATCCACAAGGACTCTCGGTCACACGATAGATTATATGTATTCAAGTTAAGCTAAATTAATTCAGAGAATGCAGCAAGCAAAACAGTAAATTAGAAAGGTGTTTTCAATAGGAAAAAAGACGTCAGACTTAGGAAATTCTCAGGAGTTATGCTATGCAAGATGTTTAACTAACAAGATTCAGATTAAGTGTGGTTCAAGAACTAGAAACACTATGATAAATAATCCAACTCTCGCTGAGATTATTTCTATATCTAGCAATTTAGTGACCCAAATCTCTTTGTGATCCTAGAGTTCTAAACAAGCATTAAGAACATGTTCTATCGGTTCACAATTTCCCTAGACCAAATCTCTTTGTACCTAGTTAAATTGCCCAATCTAGGTTCTTTCAGATTATAAATCACACTCTCGTGCTATTGTCAATTATCTCAGATCTGATCTTAACTCACACTCTCGTGCTATTGTTAGAAATCAGAATTAAGCACAACCTAGGTAATGAACGATAAGATAGGGAATCCTAATCAATCAATTATCAAGTAAGCATAAAACTTTTGTGAGAATTCCTAAATCTAACTAGGTTACTACTCAGACATATAAATAATTAAACAACACATCATGAATAAAAAACCAGAAATCAATAGATAAAAATAAAGGGATTCGAAATTCTTCTCTTAAAAGTACAACTAGCAAGAATCAGCCTTAAAACTAATATCTCTCAATCTTTCTAGCCAAAAAAAAGTTAAAACTTTTTATCTCAATCATGAGTCTGCAAGTGGTTATATTTAAATAAAGTTGAATGGGACTTTAGTTCAAAAAAAAAAGAGGTGAATGGGACGTTTGTCACCTTGTATTTAATAATTGTAATGCCGTTGGAGCATGGTAAAGTCAATAAAAGGTTGCTCTCTGAGTCTTTCTACCTTATCCTAATAGATATCAGAGTGAAGTCTCCTCCCTCTGCAACTGGTTATCTATACCTTTAAATAAAAAGTAATTTTGGGTGAATGCTGATGTGTAGTTATGAAAAAGCTCTAGAAACCGATAATAATGACGTGGAAGTGTGACAAAAATATAAAAAATTGGCCTCGGGTTTTTATTTATTCACAAGAATGCCATCAAGATCGATTTAAAGCTAATTAATTAATTTATTTCCTTATATCTTTGTAAATATTCCACTATTCCGAGTTTAAAATAAGATATTCTAGGACATAGTCCAAGCTTTCGAGAGAAGTTTTGAAATCCTATGTAAGGGGAGCTTGGGGTGGCTTCTCTAGCACAATCGTTTGCATCGTCCAAAATTTTATTAAGAACATTTTTGTCTCATTTGTTTTATTTTTCATTGGACGTGGAACTTTTCTTCCGGATCATCAAGATTTTGGTCAAATGATCCATTTTCATTTCTATTATTTTTTTCTTCTTCTACTCGGTTTTGAAATGATTCCTATGCTTTTGGTTTTTTATTCTGTTTTGTCTGTTTGGTCCAATGAAAAAAGAAGAAGTTCGGTTATAACAAAGCTAAGATCTAATGATGTGATGTGAACTAACAAACGGTTGAGGTTGTATCTAGAAAGGATTTGTGAGATCTAAAAGTCCGATTGGATGTTGTTGGAAATAGTTTCTTAGCTTACATCACATGACCCGGTTGTCCCAATGAGCCTATGGTCCATTTACTTTTCTTTCCCATGAATTTTCTGTTTTTGGTTTTTTAATCCTGTTTTGTTATATTGGTCTCATGAAAGAAGAAGAAATTCTGTTATCACAAAGCTAAGATGTAATGATGTGAAATGAACTAACAAACAGTTGATATTGTATCTAGAAAGGAGTGTGAGATATAAAAATATGATTGTGTGTTGTTGGCAAGACGTTGTTAGTTCACATCACATGACCTATTTGTCCCGATGAGCCTATGGTCCGAGTAAGCTTTTTCTCATGAATTAAAATGGTAAAGTGTAAGGTGTGAGATGAAATAACAATCTTACAAGCTACTCTTTTCCATGGCAAATACCAAAACGTTTTTATACTTTTAGGTTTAAAACTGGGCTATTGTTATGGTTTTGGTATTAGGCTAATGTTTTTTTAGATATATTAAAAACACAACTTTTTTCTGGCTTACGAAAATATTCTTGATGATCATTTTATTCAATTTTCATCAATTTTGGATTTTTTGGATGAGAGAGTTGCTGATCAATATCCCAAAGGCAACGTAAATATATTACTATTTGGTAAATTTTTTTGATCATAATAATCCTTCTGATTACAATAAACAAAATTGAAGAACTAATTTGACTTATTATAGTGTGTATTAAGTTCTAATGGTCTAAATTACTTTATTATTTTGTCTAGATGTTCTTGGTGTTGTTATTAATACATTGTTTATGTTATTAATATCTTAAGTATTTAGTAATATATTGTTTATGTTATGAAGCTTTCCAAATCCATTTCATACTCAGTATCCTGAAGAAATCGACTTCCCACATTTCATATTTTAAATGATGTATCTTGGATCTATAAACATTTATTTTTGTGTTAAAGGGTGATCATGGTCCTCTACATTTTTGTTTTTAAACTTAGGTGTTTCATTTTTTAATTGTAAGATTTTGATGTTAAAATTTATATAAAATATTTTATTAACGATTATCACATTGTACCAGTTATTCTAGATGATACCATTTGTCTAAGGTTTTGTAAATGTTTTTTGAAATATTTGTCTACGACAATATGGACATGATAATATTCGAAACATTAATGTATAATTACTTAACCTAATTAGACATTAAAAACATAGTTAATATAATCTCAAATTTTAAAAATGTAGTTGTATAATAATAAAACGGTTTACCGAATCATAAATATTTCTACTAAATCTTAACAAATGTAATTTTCATTTATTTATTTTTTAGTCTAAATTAAGTAAATATCTTTACAATATTTATTTGGAAGAGTATAAGAAGTTTGATTATTTAAAATCTATTAAGCCTATTGCAAGTTTGTTATACCCCGTATCACAAATTATGGTCAACAGGCAGAATAAAAGTCAACAGGGGCAAAATTGTAATTTTGCCAAACCCAGGGGCAAAATGGTAATTTTGCCAAAGTTTGAGACGGAAGACGAGACGGGCCAAATGTTCTATTATTAAACCATAAAGAACATTTACAAGATCAGAATTCGAAAAAACGGAGCAGAAATGTATTTTTCGGAGTGTCGGGTGAAAACCGAGCAAAACCGGGAAAACTTCGGAAAATCATAACGGAAGATAGGAAACTCAAAATGAGATGATTCAAATTGCTAAATTCATCTAAAAGCAAGGAGAATCAGATTATGGAGGTTTGGGGATTTATGGTAACTTCCAGATATTTATTAAAACAATTATCGAGGGAAAGTCAAACCGAGCAAAAGTGTACAAACAAGCTAAGGGAAGGTTTACTGGTTTGGGCCGGTGCTATTGGGCCTCAGTGGGCTTCAAACATTCATCAGAGACAGCTGTGAGCATTCCAGGTCACCAGCTTTAAGGGATAGGTGGCAACACCACAATGGATGCGTGAGAGAAAGAGTATACATGCAATGAACTTCACTATTCATCCCCCCCTTTCTCTCATTTTGATGCAGTGCACCTCTCACCTCTCTCTCTGTCGAAAACTCTCTCTATTCTCTTCAGAAAACATTCGTCAAACACATTCTTCTTGGCTTGAAGATCCAAGAACATCTCAAGAACAAAAGGTGTTCTTCAAGACTTCATGCACAAGAAAGTGCATAACTTTCTCACCAGAAGCTCAAATCACTCTCTGTAAAGCCCAGGAGCTTCATCTTGATCTCCTCTTCAATCCCCAGCCAGCCGCCATCGTCAGAAGTCGCCAGAGCTCGCTAGAAAACAAGAGAGAAGCAGCCGCGGTTTTAAGGTCTAGGGTTACTCTCTCTCTCTCTTCAACTTCTCTCAAGATTTCAAGCCCATGGGTGGATAGATCTCATCAAGAGGAGTAGTTTTGTGTGAAGTTGGCCGTCTGAATTCGCCGGAAAAGCCACCTCCGCCGCGGTCAACGCCGGAGCCGCCGCGGTCAACGTCGGAGTTATCGCCGGAGAAGCTCCTTTCGCCGGCCAATCTTCAAGCGGTTCTTCAGGGGTGTTCTTGCAATGCATAGGAGTTGGTTTAGCCTTGGTTTGGTGGGTGAACCGGTCTAGTCAAACCGGTTAAGTCTCGGCAACGCCGGTCAACGGTTTGACCTAACCGGTTTAACTAAACCGGATTGGTTTGGAGTGGTTTGGTTCGATTGGTGGTTCAGTTGGTCAAGGAAGTAAACCGGAGTTGGTCAACGGTCAACCGGGTCAAGTCAACGGTCAACGGTCAATGGTCAACACCGGTCAACGCCGGTCAACGCGTTGACTCCGGCCAGTTTTCTTGTGCGGTTCGTGTGACGGTTGTTCGGAGTGTTCGGGAGTTCGTGTTCGTGTATTCGGAGGAGTTAGGGTTTAGTTCGGGTCTCGGGAGTCCATATTTGCATCCGTGCCGTTCGTTCTGTCGAATCACTGTGAGTCGGCTCAAACACCGTAGTTGCATGTAAAACGATAAATGGGAAACCGTAGAGATAGGATTGCATACCCGAATTAAATTGAGTTGAATTGATTGATTGATTGGTTAACATTAAACCGGCTAGGGTTAAAGAAGCATGATAGACTTTAAATGGATTAAACCTGATTGCGTGCCGTTAGGTTGCTAGAACGTTGTGTGATTCATTCATATAGTCGTGGCATGAGTAGGACTATATATGCATATATACGTAAGTAAAGGACGGTATTAATGAACATATGTACGGAAATTAAGACGAGTTAAAATACGGAGTTGAACTTAAACAAACGTATAGAGTATGAATGGTATCGGGTTTTCCCGAGATGAATGAACTGAGTAATGAATGGTGAGACGTCGGGGAGTGTAGCAAGCGGCTAGCTCTTCGACGGCTCGAGGAGTTATTAAAAGATGATTAGGGTTGATTAAGGAATGAGAAGTGTTGAGATTATGGAACCGTCTACGGGTTAACAAGCGTTTAACCCAAGGTATCAGGCGTGAATTGGTTAAAAGACGATAGAAACCCTAATAGGCTTGTTGTGTGGTGTTTGTGTGATTGTGGGTCTACTTCGGTATTGGGCCGAGTAGACTGTTGATTGTGTGATTGTGCTGTGTTGTGTGGTTGTGGTTGATGTTTCCGTGCAGGCCTTTAGATCGTCTCGGTGTTGGACCGAGCAATCCTCGTTGTTGCTTAACTCGGTCTCGGGACCGGTTAAGTGGTGGTGCTGACTCGGTACGGTGCCGAGTCAGAGCGGTGGGGTGTGTGAGTGGACTTGCGGGATGCGGGGTTGAGTTGTTGTGGTCATTGATTGTGATTGATTGCTATAGGCCAAGCGAGTCTGCGTGTTTATATTTCTGCACTAGGACTCTTGGGTGCGTTAGATCCCGCAAGTCTAGGTGGTGTGTTTGATTACGTTCTGGTAATTCCATCTCGATTGGATCCTCGGGTGTTGATAACCGGTCAATGAATGCTGGCAGGTGCGAACCTATGGAGTGACGTCTGTAGGGTGTAGTCCGGAGAATACGGGGTCGCGTCCTAGGGCCGTACTGCATGGAAGCTCGGGCTATCTAGGGGTAGTCAGAGTCACTGCGTATCGATGGACAGAGAACGGTGTCCTAGTCATTGTGTGGACGGCTAGGAGTCACGTGGGTTAGTTGCCATATCGGTAATGGTGGAAACCCTAGAAGTCACCAAGTTCGTAGGGGCCCAGTGTGTGAGTGTGGTGTAGTTGGTAGTGCGCGGTAGATAGATCGAGTCTCAATTGGGGACATGTGCCGCAGTGCTCCCGATTTCCTCTAATCGCCATCTTTTTCTTTTGGCAATTGATTGTGTGTGGGCTCGACACGACGTGGTAGAGCGTGATCGGTTATTGTGTTGATTGATTGTTATTTTGGGTTTTGGGTGGGGATCTATAGATGATAGATAGATCGGGAGCCGTAGTGGGGAGCCGATTCACCGGGTGATCTTAGATCGCTCATTAGACTCTTGTTGTGTTTTTCAGGTGTAGCAGGACGGACGCGGGAGGTCCTCGGTGTAGTGTCGGGATTGCTTGTGGCGGGGTTTTGATTCGATGATTTGAGATGGTTTTATTTCGGTTCGGCAGCTGCGCTATTTTGTGATTTGATTGTATCTATATGTATATTGGTGATTATTTGTAAAAACTCGATAAACGTTGCATTCAACGTTTGATTACCAAAAAATGAAATTGTTTTCCTGATATGAGGTTTTAGTCCGAATCGACACAACTCGTTGAAGTAGTTCAAGTAGTACTGCTTGCGCTACGGATCCAAGGATAGCGGAGTCGGAGATAGGTCGGCGCGAGCCTTTTGTCTCAAACCGATCCGTCTTTGGCTTCGTCCTGTGGCAAACTTTTCCTGTTCGACTTGCTCGGGTTCGATCGGTCATGTTCTTGTTTGATTGTTGGCCGGTCAGCTCGGCGGTCAGCGGAGAATGGGAAAGGGGCATTACAAGAAAGGTGGTATCAGAGCATGGTTCTGCATGGGTTCGAAACATTTCATTTTTGGGTGTTTTTCGTGGTTTAATCGAGTCAAAATTGTGTCATACCCAAGCATCCATTAGGAAACCGAGCCGCGTCCGTACATCCGGGGTTGGGATGGGGTAGAGAATTTGTATTATGCGTACTAATTTTATTTGTGGTTTGTGATTGCAGATAGCAGCAGAGCGTCCTTGGACGGTGTGTGGGTGGGTGCGTGCAGCGGGTGTGTGAGATTATCGTGAGCAGTATGGGTGAGAGACGGATGACTCGAGCAGAGTACCAGGAGTTGGTAGACCAGCATCAGGCAGGTCTGCGGATAGGACCGCAGGGTCAGTCGCAGCGTTCGGGAGTGTCAGGTCGGCCGACAGTTGTTCCCCGTGTGCATCAGGGGGCAAGAGCAGCCGCAGCAGATTGGAGTCTGTTACCGGACCCGTTACCGCTTTCTATACAGGATGATGCAGGTACCGCAGATCCGACTGCGGGAGTGACAGGGTATTTGGAATTCGTGGATTACGGATTGCCATCGTTTCCACCTCAGTTAGAGGCTCCTACAGTACCAGCGGAGATGCAGCTTGAGGCACAAGAGGTGCCACTACCTTTCAGTCTGCACGAGTCAGACTTTATTCCTTTTGGTGGAGGAGATTATCAGGAGGACCAGATGCACCCAGCCTTTGACATGGACCTAGATATGGAGCCATTGGACCCGGAGCAGCATGCGCAGTGGGCGCAACGGATGGACGAGCAGGTGGCGATATTAGCAGATGTGTTGGAGCAGCATGTGGGGCCGCATCACCAGCCAGGAGTGCCGCAGAGGTCAGGAGATCCTTCACCCGATGGAGCTGGGCCACGCTCAGATCGGGGATCGGCCGCAGGAGTAGCGCCGATGTCGACGTCGGGGTTGGGCACACAGTTCGAGTCAGTCACATCTCCAGAGGCGCCACCGACCGAGCCAGATGTACCGCCGGAGATGCCATTCACAGGTACGCCAGAGTCTGTGCCTCAGATGCCAGTGTACCGGACGTGTAGCGCTTGCAGAGTTCGGGGTTTTCATATGCTTTGGTGCCCGCGACCTGTCGATCCGCAGTACCATGAGCCATATCAGCCAGTGACGTGTCCATCTTATTGTCAGGTATGTGGTATGGATGGTCATCGTGCACCTATTTGTCCAATTATGGGACCCAGACCGCGTATCTCAGATGCAGAGCCGCATCGTGCACCATTGCCAGAGGAGTATCGCCCAGGACCGAGCCGCAGAGACGCGGAGCTCATTCAGCAGCCAGTTATTCAGCAGCCAGTCGCGCAGTTACCCGTAGCGCAGCCACCATTGGTGTAGCCACCGAGATTGTCGAGGTCGTGTAGGAGATGTGGCGACGAGGGACATAAAGCCTCTACTTGTTCCCGTCGGTCCACTTCTCGTCGGTCCCGTTCAGCACCCGTTAGGTGCCAGATTTGTCCAGGTCAGGGGCATAGAGCCGCAGATTGTTTCCAGGAGCCTTCTTCGGGATCAGCTTCTTCATGTCAGTTGTGTGGGGCGACAGACCACCAGGCGTTAGAGTGTTTCCATGGGCCACGCCCAGCGCCTGTTCCGATTTGCGAGATTTGTGGTCACAGGGGACACGTAGCACAGCTGTGTCCGATGGCGGAGCCGCAGCAGGTTGGACCACCGACGAGAGAGGCACACCCACCACACCCTCCCGGTGCGCCTGCTAGTGGTTACCAGCGCGAGCCGCGATGCCGATTGTGTATGGCATTTCGGTCGTGCTGGGGCTGTTAGGGTTTGACTAGTTAGGCCAGGTGAGTATGAGGCTCTAACTATGTTGTTTTTTGTGTGTATCCAGATCGACGGTTGTACGTATGTTGTTGGGAACATCTCCAGGATATGGTGATGAAGTTTGTGGGTTGGGTTGTTGATGACGGACATCTTATGGTTGTATTCTGTTTCTCTATGTATTTCTTTAAACCTCGAGACATATGTATGTTGTTGTTTTTGGTGTATGTATGTGATGAAGATTGTTCACTTATCGTTATGACTTTCGTAGAAATTGTTTGCATGCGTGTGATGGGTTGTGTTGAAAATAAATTACCAAGTGCAGTCTGATGATGAGCGGAACTGATGACCGTTCATCATAACCTAAACCCAGACTGACGACATATCCAGAGCGATCTGATGATTGCTTGATTGCGTGTGGTAATTGGTTGTTTGCATTTAATTGCTTGTGTGGTTATCTAATGCTTGTGTGGTGCATTAGTTATTTTGGGTTGTGTTTCGTGTGTGGCGTAGCACTGTGAGAGTGCTAGTGGTAAGGCATGCTTAGCATGTGCGGAGTGTGAGTGGTGGTGGTGGTAAGCTATTGGTAGAATAGCTTAAATTTTAAATGCGATCGTTAGTTGTTTTGAATAGTTGCGTTTGAACCTTTTTGTTTAAGGTGATTGAGCTAACGTGAGAATGGTTGGAATCGACTGTCGATTCGCGAGGGAGCGGAATTATAGAGTATCGTTACTTAATCATGGGTGACCATCGGGTACATGATTAACTAACTATACTTCTATGAGGAAGTGATATCGGGGATAGATTGGTTTGAATTCACCGCTCCACTGAAAATTGTTGTGTTAAATGCAGGACGAAATGGACGATGCGATACGTATGCGAGACCGAACCCGAACCCGAAAGCGAGATGGACTGGAAAGGAGGCCGCGAGACGAGTTGACCCGGGAAAGTGAAGCGGTCAGTGTGAAGTGTTAGTGGGAAGTGTCAGTTCAGAGCAGCGGAAAGAGTGAAGCGATTAGTGTGATGTGTTAATAACAATGGCCATGAGGAGACCGGAACAAAGTCGTTAGTGAGAATGCGGTGGGAAGTTAGCGAAATCGGATTCAGAAGCCGAGACGTGCGAGCGAGAAGAGGTCGTGTCAGTGTTAGAGTGGGATTATCCGAATGAGTGGATATGAGGTCGTGTCAGAAGCGACGTGAAGTTGTTAGTATGTGGAAGTGGAAGTGGAAGTCGGAAAGCTGTCAAGATCGGAGGACAGATTTTTGAAGAGTGTCTCAGTAGAGACATATAAGTATCGTAAAAGACGGGAAAGACGAAGCGAAGTAGGGAAGTTAGATTGTGAGTCAAAGACGTGAAACCAACGAGAACAAGGTCGGGGCTGAGATAGATGGACGAGGAAGCGAAGTGCAAGACGGGATGCGAGAAGGGAACGAGTTATGGGATCAGTGAGACAGGATGGTATGAGATAGAAGGATCGCCGTGAGGTCTGGTGTCAGTAAAGTGTAGCGATGTTCGAGTAAGGAAGCGTTGGAAGCGAGTGCCGGACCAACTTACAGGAGTTGGAACCGATTCAAAGTCTGGTAGTGACAGAGAATTCGAGGATGAATTCCTGGAAGTGGGGAAGAATGTGATACCCTATATCACAAATTATGGTCAACGGGCAGAAGAAAAGCCAACTGGGGCAAAATTGTAATTTTGCCAAACCTAGGGGCAAAATGGTAATTTTGCCAAAGTTCGAGACGGAAGACGAGACGGGCCAAATGTTCTATTCTTAAACCATAAAGAACATTTACAAGATCCGAATTCGAAGAAACGGAGCAGAAATGTATTTTTCGGAGTGTCGGGTGAAAACCGAGCAAAACTGGGAAAACTTCAGAAAATTATAACGGGAGATAGGAAACTCCAAATGAGGTGATTTAATTTGCTAAATTCATCTAAACGCAAGGAGAATCAGATTATGGATGTTTGGGGATTTATGAGAACTGCCAGATATTTATTAAAACAATTATCGAGGGAAAAGTCAAACCGAGCAAAAGTGTACAAACAAGCTAAGGGAAAGTTTATTGGTTTGGGCCGGTGCTATTGAGCCTCAGTGGGCTTCAAACATTCTACAGAGACAGCTGTGAGCACCCCATGTTGCCAGCTTTAAGGGATAGGTGGCAACACCACAATGGATGCATGAGAGAAAGAGTATACATGCAATGAACTTCACTATTCATCCCCCCCCCTTTCTCTCATTTTGATGCAGTGCACCTCTCACCTCTCTCTCTGTCGAAAAATCTCTCTATTCTCTTCAGAAAACATTCATCAAACACATTCTTCTTGGCTTGAAGATCCAAGAACATCTCAAGAACAAAAGGTGTTCTTCAAGACTTCATGCACAAGAAAGTGCATAACTTTCTCACCAGAAGCTCAAATCACTCTCTGTAAAGCCCAGGAGCTTCATCTTGATCTCCTCTTCAAGCCCCAGCCAGCCGCCATCGTCAGAAGTTGCCAGAGCTCGCCGGAAAACAAGAGAGAAGAAGCCGCGGTTTTAAGGTCTAGGGTTACTCTCTCTCTCTCTCTCTCTCTCTCTTCAATTCCTCTCAAGATTTCAAGGCCATGGGTGGATAGATCTCATCAAGAGGAGTAGTTTGGTGTGAAATTGGCCGTCTGAAGTCGCCGGAAAAGCCACCTCCACCGCGGTCAACGCCGGAGCCGCTGCGGTCAACGCCGGAGTTGTCGCCGGAGAAGCTCCTTTCGCCGGCCAATCTTCAAGCGGTTCTGCAGGGGTGTTCTTGCAATGCATAAGAGTTGGTTTAGCCTTGGTTTGGTGGGTGAACCGGTCTAGTCAAACCAGTTAAGTCTCGGTCAACGCCGGTCAACAGTTTGACCTAACCGGTTTAACTAAACCGGATTGGTTTAGAGTGGTTTGGTTCGATTGGTGGTTCAGTTGGTCAAGGAAGTAAACCGGAGTTGGTCAACGGTCAACCAGATCAAGTCAACGGTCAACGGTCAACGCCGGTCAACGCCGGTCAACGCCGGTCAACGCGTTGACTCCGACCAGTTTTCTTGTGCGGTTCGTGTGACGGTTGTTCGGAGTGTTCGGGAGTTCGTGTTCGTGTATTCGGAGGAGTTAGGGTTTAGTTCGGGTCTCGGGAGTCCATATTTGCATCCGTGCCGTTCGTTCTGTCGAATCACTGTGAGTCGGCTCAAACACCGTAGTTGCATGTAAAACGATAAATGGGAAACCGTAGAGATAGGATTGCATACCCGAATTAAATTGAGTTGAATTGATTGATTGATTGGTTAACATTAAACCGGCTAGGGTTAAAGAAGCATGATAGACTTTAAATGGATTAAACCTGATTGCGTGCCGTTAGGTTGCTAGAACGTTGTGTGATTCATTCATATAGTCGTGGCATGAGTAGGACTATATATGCATATATACGTAAGTAAAGGACGGTATTAATGAACATATGTACGGAAATTAAGACGAGTTAAAATACGGAGTTGAACTTAAACAAACGTATAGAGTATGAATGGTATCGGGTTTTCCCGAGATGAATGAACTGAGTAATGAATGATGAGACGTCGGGGAGTGTAGCAAGCGGCTAGCTCTAAACCGACGGCTCGAGGAGTTATTAAAAGATGATTAGGGTTGATTAGGGAATGAGAAGTGTTGAGATTATGGAACCGTCTACGGGTTAACAAGCGGTTAACCCAAGGTAGCGGGCGTGAATTAGTTAAAAGACGATAGAAACCCTAATAGGCATGTTGTGTGGTGTTTGTGTGATTGTGGGTCTACTTCGATATTGGGCCGAGTAGACTGTTGATTGTGTGATTGTGCTGTGTTGTGTGGTTGTGGTTGATGTTTCTGTGCAGGCCTTTAGATCGTCTCGGTGTTGGACCGAGCGATCCTCGTTGTTGCTTAACTCATTCTCGGGACCGGTTAAGTGGTGGTGCTGACTTGTTACGGTGCCGAGTCAGAGCGGTGGGGTGTGTGAGTGGACTTGCGGGATGCGGGGTTGAGTTGTTGTGGTCATTGATTGTGATTGATTGCTAGAGTCCAAGCGAGTCTCTGTGTTTACATTTCTGCACTAGGACTCTAGGGTGCGTTAGATCCCGCAAGTCTAGGTGGTGTGTGTGATTACGTTCTGGTACTTCCATCCCGATTGTATCCTCGGGAGTTGATAACCGGTCAGTGAATGCTGGTAGGTGCGAACCTATGGAGTGACTTCTGTAGGGTGTAGTCCGGAGAATACGGGGTCGCGTCCTAGGGCCGGACTGCATGGAAGCTCGGGCTATCTAGGGGTAGTCAGAGTCACCGCGTATCGATGGACAGAGAACGGTGTCCTAGTCGTTGTGTGGACGGCTAGGAGTCACGTGGGTTAGTTGCCATATCGGTAACGGTGGAAACCCTGGAAGTCACCAAGTTCGTAGGGGCCCAGTGTGTGAGTGTGGTGTAGTTGGTAGTGCGCGGTAGATAGATCGAGTCTCAATCGGGGACATGTGCCGCAGTGCTCCCGATTTCCTCTAATCGCCATCTTTTTCTTTTGGCAATTGATTGTGTGTGGGCTCGACACGATGTGGTAGAGCGTGATCGGCTATTGTGTTGATTGATTGTTATTTTGGGTTTTGGGCGGGGATCTATAGATGATAGATAGATCGGGAGCCGTAGTGGGGAGCCGATTCACTGGGTGATCTTAGATCGCTCATTAGACTCTTGTTGTGTTTTTCAGGTGTAGCAGCGACGGACGCGAGAGGTCCTCGGTGTAGTGTCAGGATTGCTTGTGGCGGGGTTTTGATTCGATGATTTGAGATGGTTTTATTTTGGTTTGGCAGCCGCGCTATTTTGTGATTTGATTGTATCTATATGTATATTGGTGATTATTTGTAAAAACTCGATAAACGTTGCATTCAACGTTTGATTACCCAAAAATGAAATTGTTTTCCTAATATGAGGTTTTAGTCCGAACCGACACAACTCGTTGAAGTAGTGCAAGTAGTACTGCTTGCGCTGCGGATCCGAGGATAGCGGAGTCGGAGATAGGTCGGCGCGAGCCTTTTGTCTCAAACCGATCCGTCTTTGGCTTCGTCCTGTGGCGAACTTTTCCTGTTTGACTTGCTCGGGTTCGATCGGTCATGTTCTTGTTTAATTTTTGGCCGGTCAGCTCGGCGGTCAGCGGAGAATGGGAAAGGAGCGTTACAAAGTTACCCCAAAAAACTTGCAATCTCTTATTGAAAATCTGTGGAGTTAGATTTTAAACAATGTATGGAAAAAATCTTTATATACGAATATTCCGGCAGAAGATTGCGGCTAAATACCTAATACCTTAACTGGTTAGATCATTATAAATCGAGCATGTGCCACGTTCGAAAACACACATAATTAAATAGTAATCATTTATATTCTTTCAAAATAGAATGGTAATCAGTTTATATTTTGGGATGCGTGAATTTGGAGAAATGTTTCGTACAAAGAATTACAATAAGATAATGATTTCTTATTCATAACATGTTTAAATAATATATTTTTAAATTTGAACCTCTATGATCATTCAAATTCTGTTTAGAAGGTAGAATCTCAGGACTTCCACCACGTTCTAGACAAAATTACACTCTCAAACAATGGAGAAAGAATTCTCCTTATTGTAAGTAATAGTGTTTAGTATATTGAAAATACATATATTTTCCATGTTAATTCTAGCATCAATTTATATGTTCATTATTAAATTTTAGTCTCCTAATTCGAAGTTAAGTGATGGAGAATATTCCTTTTGGTCAAATAATTTTATTAAGCGTTTAGGAAACAAGTTTATATGGAAGATGGATAGTCCAAAGTGGAAAATCTTTAATTAAAGCACTCATACATGTTATTTAACTTAGTAAATTAATGGTTTTACGAAATAATTCTAACATGACTGGTTTATTTTTATATTTTATAAATTTGTAGTCACCTAAGACAAAGTCATCTCATGAAGTTTGTTGCTTTCGGTCATACAATATTATATATCCTCAAAGTGATACGATTGAGTGGAAGATGGAAAACAAGAAGAAAAATGAACGCAAGCGTAAACGAGGAGCATAAACATAAACAAATTTGATTATAAATAAAATTTTATTTTTATCAGTACTTCCTTTGCATTTTTTTTAGAGATAAAGTTTTTTATTTGGCATTTTTACTCTAAATACTATGGGTAGACCAAGATATGAAGCTCATATATTATTGTATTTTTATTTTATTTAGTATAGATTTACGAGTATCGATATATCTACTCCTTTATTATTTGCATGTTTTTTTGTATGTACAAATTAGTAGGGTTAAATGATCATTCAGTCTAAATGATCAATTTCTTATCATCATTCAGGAAACAATATTAATGACCAAAATACCTTACAGATAAACTCATTTATTAAATGCCTATAACGTTAAACTAAGTTTATTGAAGGCGGTTTTTTCTAAGAAGTGTCTTTAAAAATATAGACAGTCTCTTGGGGTTTTCTCTTCTCTTAAAGATCCAAAACCGTTTTTACAATTTACAAATTTAACAAAAGAAACAAATGGAGGGATACAATCTTCTTTCAGAGGTTAACCGATCAACAGAAGATTGACTTTTTAAGGTAAAAATACTAAGGGCATATGAGTATCACGTTTATGGGAAAGGGTTATACATGAATTTTGTTATCTTTGATGAAATGGTAAGTGGAAACATAAGCTTTGTTTTCTAATAATTATAAGTATTGTATATTAACTTTTTATATTTATACATTTAGATATATATAATAATATAAACTAATTTCAATTATTGCTGGTTTAAGGTACAAAGATGGAATTGGTTCTTTCTCCATACTATTCTTCCGACATTAAATGTTTACATGGAGAAGAAGGGAAGTGGATTGGCATGCGACATGTCAAGGTTGTTTACGATGCTTCCAGATTTCGGACAACGAAGTTTGAATAAATTCTCTATATATGTACTGGATTTGGCATCGGGAGAATAAAAGATGGCATTAATGATAAACATTATTTTGATTTTTTAACTATCAAATAAGTCCAAGATTACTCAACTCCTACTAATGTTGCTGTTGGTATATATGTCAGATTTTCGTTTGTATAATTTTTTTTATTTTATTATTAACTATTTCAACATATTCATGAATTTTGCAGATGTTATAGGTCTGCTTTGCAGTTCAAGACCCATGGTTGTAGACGTTGACAACCCAGCATCATCAAAAAGAATATTTCACATCAAAGCCTCACGGTAATATCAACTATTAGGTTATAGAATAGTTGTTCTTTGCCTAGCATGCAAATATTATTTGTAATTAATTTTTGCTTTCTTTTTTAGGGGTAATGATAGGTCTCTAAAGTTTTATCCTATTCTACTTCAAGTGCACAATTAGTGATTGTAGTATGCAAGGTATCAAATCCACAAGGACTCTTGGTCACACGATAGATTATATGTATTCAATTTAAGCTAAATCAATTCAGAGAATGCAGCAAGCAAAACAGTAAACTAGAAGGATGTTTTCAATAGGAAGAAAGACGTCAGACTTAGGAAGTTCTCAGGAGTTATGCTATGCAAGATGTTTAACTAACATGATTCAGATTAAGTGCGGTAAAAGAACTAGAAACACTATGCTAAATAATCCAACTCTAGCTGAGATTATTTCCATATCTAGCAACCTAGTGACTCAAATCTCTTTGTGATCCTAAAGTTCTAAACAAGCATTAAGAACATGTTCTATCTGTTCACAATTTCCCTAGACCAAATCTCTTTGTACCTAGTTAAATTGCCCACTCTAGGTTCTTTCAGATTATAACTCACACTCTCGTGCTATTGTCAGTTATCTCAGATCTGATCTTAACTCACACTCTCGTGCTATTGTCAGAAATCATAATTAAGCACAACCTAGGTGATGAACGATAAGATAGTGAATCCTAATCAATCAATTAATAAGAAAGCATAAAACTTTTGTGAGAATCCCTAAATCTAACTAGGTTACTACTCAGACATAGAAGCAATTAAACAACACGTCATGAATAGAAAACCAGAAATCAATAGATAGAAATAAAGGGGTTCAGAATTCTTCTCTTAGAAGTACAAGTAGCAAGAATCAGCTCCAAAACCAATATCTCTCAATCTCTCTAGCCAGAACAAAAGTTAGAACTTTTTATCTCAATCATGAGTCTGAATAACAAGCCTTCGGAGCTCTCTCCTCGCTCCAATCTGCCAAAGTCGGTGTCGACCGATTATCATCTGGTGTTGGTCGACACTGTATGTCATCGGCGACTTCTAAATTCGTCACTTGCTCGGTAGCGTCCATGAGCCTCAAAAACCCAACAACATCATCATCTCCCAACTCCAGATCATTCTCATAACTCACCAGGGCTCTCTCCAGATGATCAATATGATGCATTTGATTGAGGAATTCTGCGGCCAGATTCTCAATCGTGTCAACGTAGAAGGTCTGACCATCAATGGTAGGGTGTCTCATAAGCTTATCCATGTAAAACTTCATCACCAGATCCCCCACATTGAGACCAATCTTTCCTTTTTCACATCAATGATGGCACCAGCTTTAGCTAAGAACGGTCTGCCTAAGATGAGAGGATCCTTAGGCTCCTCATTGTACTGCAAGACTACAAAGTCAGTCGGGATAACACATTCACCTATTCTTACAAGTACATCTTCTAGGAGACCCTCAGGAATCCTTATGGAGCGATCAGCTAGAATCAAGGATATTCTAGTCGGTGTGAAATCCGTCATTCCCATCTGCTTAGCAACTGAATATGGCATCAGATTTACGCTGGATCCCAAATCACACAATGATCTCTCAAATCTGTCCCTGAAGATGGTACAGTCCAAAACAAAGTTCCCTGGATCTTTTTGCTTTTCTGGAACTCTGTTTAAGATGAAAACACTACAGAATTCAGTGATCATAAGAACACACTCGTCATCCCCCATATCAGAAGTCAACATCTGCTTCAAACATCTCTTCAATACCGGATTATTGCTCAAAGCATCCATTAGTGGCATTGGAAGAGTCAGCTTGTTTATCACGGCCATGTATTTAGCCTTAAACCACTCAAACTTAGACCGCTTTGGGTTCCTAGGGAAAGGTACCTTGGGTTTGTACACCTTTCCCGCAGTTGCATGAGCCTTCGTTTGAGCTTCTTTCTCTGTACGCGTGTGGTGTCGACCGACATCATCTTGGTGTCAGTCGATGTTGGTAGACTTTGTTCCGGCGTCGTCTTCGCAATCGGTCTCGGTCGATTTCTGTCCGTCATGAGAATTGAAGAATTAGGTGTCGCCCGACATCTCCTTATCAGTAACCTACCTATTAGGGACGGATTGCAGATCCTTCCCACTCCGCAGTGATATGGCATTGAAGTTATGCTTCGGGTTAGTATCTCTACTTTCAGGTAGGAATCCGGCTTGCCTCTGAACAGCTCCAGAAGTTTTAGCAACTTGAGAATCCAACCTCTTCACATGTGTGCTTATTTATTCAGATTTTCCATTCCGATCATCATACACAACATCCAGCTTCTTGTTGAATGCCACAGTAGTTCTAGTCTGCCCTTCCAGTACTCGCTCCAACATAGCTTCGATCTTGCTCTCATGAGTGCTAGCAGCAGGAGGTGTCTGATAGGATGATGATCCATAAGTCCTCTGATAAGAGTTACCTTGCTGATAAGGCTTTTGGTAACCAACTGTCTGTCCATAGCCTGAAGAGTTTTGGTTGCTTGTGAAAGCACTCCTCTGTCCACCATTGAAGAATCTATTTCCTTGCTGATTCACAAACATGTTTCCTTGGAATCCAGAGCCACTGATGTAGTTCACATCCTCTTCTTGGTTATCTTCTTCACCCTCAAATACCTCAACATCCTGAGCAAAGTGGACAGCCTTCTTCGCAGTGAACAAATTGTGAACAGAGTCCAACTTATTCTTGAATTCAATCATCTCCAGCTTATCAAGCTTTCCACCACATTCTTTCCTCCTTCAATCAGCAGTGTTGGTGCTATTGCTGCTCACCAAGTTGTCAATCAACGTCTTAGCTTGCTCAGGAGTCCTTGTATTGAAGTTTCCATTGCTGGCATTGTCCAATGCAGTCTGGTAATGGAGATCAATACCTCTGAATAATATGCCCAGCAGCGTCACTTCAGAGAATCCATTGTGAGGACAATCACGCTGATACTTCTTAAATCTCATCCACGCAGATTTAAGAGGCTCTGTAGGACCTTGGGTGAAAGTGAGAATATCCTGTCTCAATTGATCATAGCGTGCATCATTATAGAAGTGCCTCAAGAACTCTCTCTTCACAACATCCCAAGTAGTATACTTACCAGGTGTAAGTTTCTTTAGCCAAGCTGCAGCCTCTCCAGCGAGAGAATGGGGGAAAAGCTTGAGATATAGATAGTCATATTTCACCCTATTATACTTCATTCCAGTGACGAAGTCCTCAATGTCATCAATATGATCCATCGGTTGCTCATGTGGAGACCATAGAACGGATTCTGCCTCAGCAGAGAGTAGTAGACAGTCTTGATCTCGAAATCATTCCTCTCAAATCCAGGAGGTACAATTGCTGACCGGTTAGCATAAAACTCATCCTGATGGTTGTAGTCAGAAAGAGTCCTCTCAGCAGCAGGAGGATTATTCATCTGCCTCTGACCTTCGGGTTCAGGTTCAGGATAAGGATCAGGGATCACACGCCCTTCAGCATCAATCCTTTGCCCAGCAATGTTGTATGGGTTGTTCTGTCGGTCTCTCAGAACACCCTCAGCATCAGGTATCAAAATCAAACAGTTGTTATTCATTCTTGTTCTTTGACCCTTTTTGTTCGCTCTCTCTAGTCTAGCTACCTCCTCAAGTCTGAGGTTCACAAGTTCCTCGCTCTGGTTGCTTCGAGTATGTCGACTTGGCATTTACAAAACTCAAAATCCCTGTCTTGAGCTTAGTGTCGGGCGACACTAGTGATGGTGTCGGTCGACAATAAATGCGTCTGTGATTTCCTGCGCAACAAAAAATAAGCCAAACAAGAGAAAAATCAGTAACAAAGAAAATAAAAACGACTTAGACTCAACTCTAGGACAAAATATATCGGCGAACTCAAAGAGTCTCCGGCAACGGCGCAAAACACTTGATAGGTCTGTAAAGTTTTATCCTATTCTACTGCAAGTGCACAGTTAGTGATTGTAGTATTCAAGGTATCAAATCCACAAGGACTCTCGGTCACATGATAGATTATATGTATTCAAGTTAAGCTAAATCAATTCAGAGAATGCAGCCAGCAAAATAGTAAAATAGAAGGGTGTTTTCAATAGGAAAAAAGGCGTCAGACTTAGGAAGTTCTCAGGAGTTATGCTATGCAAGATGTTTAACTAACATGATTCAGATTGAGTGCAGTTCAAGAACTAGAAACACTATGCTAAATAATCCAACTCTAGCTGAGATTATTTCCATATCTAGCAACCTAGTGACTCAAATCTCTTTGTGATCCTAAAGTTCTAAACAAGCATTAAGAACAGGTTCTATCGGTTCACAATTTCCCTAGAACAAATCTCTTTGTACCTAGTTAAATTGCTCACTCTTGGTTCTTTTAGATTATAACTCACACTCTCGTGCTATTGTCAATTATCTCAGATCTGATCTTAACTTACACTCTCGTGCTATTGTCAGAAATCAGAATTAAGCACAACCTAGGTGATGAATGATAAGACAGTGAATCCTAATGAATCAATTATCAAGCAAGCATAAAACCTTTGTAAGAATCCCTAAATCTAACTAGGTTACTACTCAGACATAGAAGCAATTAAACAACACATCATGAACATAATACCAGAAATCAATATATAGAAATAAAGGAGTTCGAAATTCTTCTCTTAGAAGTACAAGTAGCAAGAATCAGCCCCAAAACCAATATCTCTCAATCTCTCTACCCAGAACAAAAGTTAGAACTTTTTATCTCAATCATGAGTCTGAAAACCCTACTTATAATCTCTTAAACACATTTTGGGGTCAGATTAGAATATAGGAAACTTCAGGGTCTTTTATGCAGTTCTTCAAAACTTGTCCAGACTCGGTCCATAACTTCTCTCGGGCTTAGTGTCGACAGGCATCAAAGGTAGTGTCGGTCTACACTCCATCGTGGTCGAGACACCATCTTTAGCTCATTGCACAAATTACCAGAAACGTTCTAATATTCCTCTCTTTTCTCCAAACGCAAGCTTACCTGTAAAAGACTCAATAGACTCTAAAAACCAGGTTAAAGACTCAATATGTACACTTATATCATGGTTGAAAACCTAGAAAAACCATGATATATCAAGTAACCAGTTAAGATGTATATCTTTAGGTACTCACGCCCATGACTTCACAAAGAGATTAGATGCTTCTAAACGTGATGTTGTTATTTGTGTTTTGAGATTATGGAAGATCAACCGTTTTGGAGGTAATTTTTATTGTTTTAAATGTATCATCTTCTTCTTACTAGAAGCGTTAGATTTTTACTAAACATCAGTTTTTTTCCAGGTGATACTTCAGATGTTGAAGTAGAGGCACGAGATGGATTGTCTGATATTCTTATCAACCCTCCTTTACCTGAAGTGGAGGATATGCTGGATGAGTTTGAGCCAATTGAAGCTTTCTTTGCAAAACAGAGAGATGTCCCTGTAAGATAGTGACTATTTATTATTTTAGTCTGCTTCTTCAAATATTTATTTTTAGGAAAATGGTGGTTTTGGTGTTTATAAACTGTACAAATAGAGAATGGAATAGTACCATTAAACAATCTAAATTTTTACTATATACATAAATCTTTAACCTTTTCAACTGTCAAAAATAGAAAATATCTTTTAATTCTTTTTGGTTATTAGATTTCTTAGAATTTGCTTTTCTGTTTATTGTTTTAATTTTTATATTAATTTCCAGTAAAACTTCTATATATGATATTACAAACAATTATAGTAACAAATCCAATCAAATATATTCTAAAGCATGAATTTCTCTTTCTATGATCTTATGTAGATTTTTTGGATTTCCAACTTACTCTATACATTTATTATGATTTGATTTGAAAACATAGTTCATCATGATCCCATTCTTAGACTCCAATTCTAATTATTTTTTAGGCTCACTTTTGCACACGGTTTAAGAAAATATTAAAGTGTTGTGTCAGTTCATTGTATATTTTTTGGGTAGGCATTATTGAAAACAAAAAACGTCTATTCATTTA
Organism: Orychophragmus violaceus; assembly: GCA_030180135.1. Taxonomy (NCBI): domain Eukaryota; kingdom Viridiplantae; phylum Streptophyta; class Magnoliopsida; order Brassicales; family Brassicaceae; genus Orychophragmus; species Orychophragmus violaceus. The sequence goes on along the minus strand of CM058232.1, from coordinate 101,064,433 downwards.
ATCGAACTTTATAATACAAAAATCCTTTAAAAAAAATGGACCTACAAATGAGCTCAATATACAATAATGGTTATTAGTAAACTTATATATCTAGAATCTAATTAATTTCTACAACCTTTAAAATGCAGAGTCATGAGTTTTTTTGAATTTCGATATATTTGTATATTACAAAACCTCACGGTTGCTCCGCTATTAATGATTTCCAAATATATCCTTTTTCTTTGAAACAAACAATAAAAAAAACTTTTTCTCTACTCTTTATGTGTAGATGCTTTTTTGGCAAAATCCATATCATCTCTCTCCTTAAACTTCTACCATATTCGCAGACCCTAGAAAAATGGAAGCTTTTTCATTGTTATGGCATTTTGATGATTCAACATCTAACTGGCGCGTTCGTGTAAAAACTGTAAGAAGATGGTTCAAAAATTCTTCTCTTAATGGCGAAACATCTTGTGATCTTATGTGATGAACTGGTAATATTATTGTATCAGAATAACACTCCTTTGTTGTTTTAAAATAGTAACAAGAAATTTATATCCATATCTTCTCAAATATAGGGTTATCAGATCCAATCAGACATCCCAAACAGATTGTTTGGAACCCTAGATTTGTGGCATTTTCAAGTCGGCGACTGGAAATATATATAAAATTTCAAAGTTTTTCAAATGTACGGCTTAAGTGATGTTAGAAACGCAATCAGTAACAAAAAGATTGTCATGAGCCAGAACACGCTCATTACAAATTGCGAAACAATAAGTCTGAATCATTTTTATCATTTTGTTGGCATGTGGAGTATTACAAACTACTTATATTCTCCTGCGTACACCATTGGTAATATGATTTCATATGGATTTTCAGATTTTGATTTATTATTTAAACTATTTTTGCTGTTGTAATTTTATTTTTTGGCCTTTTAATAGATTTGATTGGAGTAATATGTCATGTTGGGAAAATTCAGAGTACAAGGCATTGCCGAAACAATTACGACAAACAAACTGTTTTCCGTATCAGAGAGATGAAGTAAGTTGAAAATGTCTCTTGATACCATGTTTCATTATTAATATTAATATGTATAGATTCCTATTGAAATACTTATCTTATAATTATATTTTTCTTTAGTGGGACGTCAATCGAATGCATAGCATCAGAAAAATTAGCAGTAGAATTTCATGATTACTGGCATTCAATTGGAGACTATAAACCGTCGCCAAGCTTAGGTTTTGGCGTGTAGACTAAAATGACGGTATGTAAAGCTTGGTTTTGTAATAAATCTAAATTTTTAGTTATAATTATAGAACATAATTGCTATATTTACTAAATTTACTAATTTATAATATTTGTTTATAAATTTAGGTGCTCCATATGTTCATGATTCTGGGGCGATTTCAGAACTTCTATTTGATCCATATATTGAAGAAGTAAAGGACTATAAGCAGTGGTATGTTAGCAAACATTATGTTAGTTTTTAACAAACTATTGTTATTTACTAACTTCTGGGGGATATATATTTTCTTGTAGGGCTCCGTTCACCAAAGCTACTGGATCACATTTTTGTGTACAGTTGTTTTCTTCCACTTATTTTTGGTAATTGTTCTTATGATATGTATAGATCTTGGGGGGGGGGGGGGGAAACATTACTAACCACGAAGCCAAAAACACATATTACAATACTATGTGTTAGACTAAATTTGTGAATTAATAGACATCTATGACTATCTAATTAAATTGCTGGTGACCGACATAAATGTTCATTAATAAAAAATCTTTGGATCAGACGACAAGATCAGGAGATCTAACTAGAATTTACAAAGATTACACAATATATACTAAATCTACGAAAACGGATCTTTTAACATAAAGAAAATATACAAAAGGAAAACCCTAACTGTTTTCCATACTATATTCCAAGTCTTTTTTTAAGGTCACATAAAAATTTATCGCCGTTTCTGCGTGATTTGGTGTTTTCTAATGAATTTATTATATTTCATATTATGAAGTTTTGCTTTCTTTGAAACCAGGTTATTTAGTTCTATGTGAAACGGTAACATCAATGTTTTAATCATATATTTACGGTATGGTTTATCGAACTTAGGTTTCAAGCTTTTGATGATATGACTTATTAATTGTTTCTCTAACACCATATGAATGTAGTGTTTTCTGTTACAGTCTTTTTTATATTTTTATACGCCGAGAATAACAATGAAGTGTAAGAAGACATTACTTTATGGGTTGGAGAAAGAACAGATTCCTCCTCCACCCGCATTACGGAAACGTAAATTGTGTTGAATAATGAATCTTTATAATTGTTAGTTCGATTTCATCTTTGATAACCTCATAATATAGTTTAATCTCTTATACTTCTTAGTTGGAAGGCCAATTACACAAAGAAATAACAAAACTGGAAGTCCTTCAACTAGTTGTTTGACTGCATCTCAAAATAGGGTTCCATTCATGAATATTACAAACACTCCACACCACCTCAATTAGATAAATGTAAGTTATGTTATTTTATAATGTGTTCATATGTTCATATATTTACTTTATCACATTTTCGTATCTATCAGATGGAGGGCCAGTCCAAAAAACTCGATTCATTAATGTCACAAATTTATCGAGTCCTCAGATGTCTAGGATTAACATTATAAGACAGAAGCGGCTTGATCGTGATGTCTCTCAGGATTCAGGTTAGTTTATAATTGGCTAGTTTGCATTTTTTTAAAGTAATTTTAATTTATGAAAAAATTGATACATTGAATTTTCGCTTTCTTATCTACAGAGTCAATCACAGTACATAATACAAGGGTTACTCCTACACAAAATTCCGTAAATATGAACACTAGACCATATGTAAGGAAAACACAGAAAAACTTGAAAAGGAGGTTCTTAATCGTTTTTAAAGTTTGTTGTTTAAAGGTATAGATTATTTCTTTGTCGATTCAACCCTATATTAGTTTACCGAATTATAGTAATATATTTTGTTTACTATAATTTCTATACTCTTTATTGATAGAATCAAATTAAATTTTATACAACCCAATGTTGGATATAATTTTTTTATAGATACTCTTATCTCCTATGCACATGAAGATGATTTCGTTGCATTTGTAGCGACCGGTTCAGAACACGAAGAAGAATCATACAATGATGGTAATAATCATGAATATAAAGAATTAGTTTGATGTGCTGATTGTATGTATATGAATAAAAACAATTATCTATACTCTTTATATGTATAGATCTCGATGATCAGTTTGATCCCAGTACCACGACTTCCAATCATGATTACACGGATGGAATTATCATACAACGGATCATATCCTACAAGAAAGGAAAATGAGTTCTATTAATAAGAAATCTTTAGAAATTTTTAATAAGATGCATATTGCATCAGGAAGTGTTAAGCCCGGAATTGCGGAAAATGGTATTATTTTATTGTTTCAACTTATTTATCAACATGTCTTTTCAATCTAACCATAGTTTGAGTAAGTTTTGAAGTATATGACATTAGGATATAAGGAACATGGAGATCCTTCGTATACGTGTACCCAATGCGGTGCTTATATGTGGTTTGATGAGCGTATAAACAAAAGAGGATCTAAAGCACGACCGGTTTTCTTGATATGTTGTAAACATGGAAAAGTATAGATTCCTCTTCTTAAGACACCTTCGTCTACATTGCTTGCATTGCTGTATAATGGTGATGATGATAGAAAGAATTTTTGATAGATTATTAGGGCATATAATATGATGTTTTCATTCACGTCGCTTGGTGGGAAAGTGAACCACAAATAGAACAGTGGGAAAGGACCTTATCTGTTTCAGCTACAAGGTGAAAACTACCATAGAATAGGAGATATGTTACCAGATCCTGATCAAGATCCATCTTTTTTGCAACTCTATATTCACGATTGCCACAATGAGACCAATAATCGGATAAAGGTTTACTGGTAACATAATCACTTATTTTAAAAATCTACTATTTTATTTTGTTTATGTATGGTTTTTTAATTTTCTAGAAGACTAGGTCGGTTGAAAAAAATTAACCTAACTAGTTGAGATGATCAAGAAAATGTTGGATAAACATAATCCTCACGTTGGTGCTTTAAGATCAACAAGAGATCGAATGGACTTGAAAAAGAATATAGAAAGTATAAAACTTAGAATTCCAAGCAGAAGAGACAGGGATGGTAGGACCTATAATTTATCTATGACAAACGAGGTTGCTGGATTAATACTCAGGGATTATCGAATGGACATGGAACCGCGTGATATTATTATTCAGAGTAAAGCAGGGAAAATGCAGAGAATAAGTGAATTGCATCCGGTATATTTTCCATTGCACCATCCTTTGCTATTTCCATACTGTGAGGACGGTTTCAGGTTAGTAATGTGGCTCAGTTGTATATTAAAATGATATGATTATTCATTGTTTGTTCTTTGCTTTATTAATTTATTTTTTATAAAAAAAATCCAGGCTAGGTATAGACATTGGATATATTGACACAAACGGGAGAACGAGAAAAAGATCACCATGCGAGAATTTCTTGCATTTCGAATTCTCGAAAGGCGTAATAAATCTCCTACTATTCTCATGTCTAGAAAATTATTCCAGCAGTTTTTGTTGATGTTTACACCATGATTGACACAAATCGATTGAATTTTTTACGGCAGAATCAGAAAAAGCTCAGAGTTAAAAGTTATGATAAATTTAAAAAAATTTCCTCGAAAGGAGATGCTAATCTGTCTAACCAAAGAACAAAAGTTCTTTTGCCATCTTCGTTTGTTGGTGGTCCAAGGTATATGATGCAAAATTATCTAGATGCAATGGCTATATGCAAGTATTTTGGTTTTCCAGATCTTTTCATAATGATTACATGCAACCCCAAGTGGCCTGAAATTACAAGATTACTTGAGAAGGATGGTTTAAAACCAAAAGATATACCTGAAGCATGTTGCAGAGTATTCAAATTGAAACTCGACAGTTTAGTTGAAGATTCGACAAAGAATAAGACGTTTGGTAACGTCAATTCAGGTAAAAAAAAAAAGTATTTGCTTCGATATGGATTAAATTATATTTTTTCTATTAGTATCTTTATATTTTACAAAAATAATTTAGAAATAAATCAAATTATTATTCTGAAAGTTTAAATCAAATATATATCTATTTTGCAGCTATGTACACAATAGAGTGGCAAAAGAGAGGACTTCCACATGCGCATCTGATTGTTTTTTGCATCCTGATTCTAAGCTACCAACTGGTGATGATATAGATAAGTTCATCAGTGCGGAAATTCCTGATAAAGAGGACGATCCTCATGTGTACGAGGTTGTTGCGGACATGATGATGCATGGTCCATGTGGCCCTCACAATAAAGATAGTCCATGCATGCAAGATGGGAAGTGTACAAAGTATTTTCCAAAACCTTATAGTGAAACATCTCATGTTGATGTAGGAGGGTTTTCTATTTACAAACGTAGAGAAGACACTACAAGGTTTATTACAAAAGAGGGTTTAATTTTGACAATTCATACGTGATAGCTTACAACAGAACTCTATCCAAACGTTATCGAGCTCATATCAATGTTGAGTGGTGTTGCAAAACCCGAGCTGTCAAATACCTCTTCAAATATATCCACAAGGGTCATGACTATGTAAGAGCATCTTTAGGAAACGAAGCAGGTGATAGTAACGTTGCAGATAAGGATCAAGTCAAGGATAAAATTAAAGAGTATACCAACTGTCGGTATGTCAACCCAATATAACTATTGGTATTTGTTTTGTTAATGTGATTGGGTCATATTGAAAATAATTATGGTTATACATGTATATATCTTCCTACGAGTCTACATGGAGAATTCTTGCGTTCAATACTAATTTCTGAACTACAACAGTAGAGAAACTTCCGTTTCATCTAGAAGGTGAACAGCCGTTTCTCTACGAGGAAGATGACGATGTGGATGACGTTTTTAATCGACCCTCGGTTGGTAAATCTAAGTTTCTGGCTTTCATGGACTATTATAAAAAGAATCCCAAAGCAAAGAAGATGATTTACGCTGATTTTCAAACCGAACATGTTTGGGTTTTAAAGACTAGAGAATGGAAAGAGAGGCAAAAAAGTTTTGCAATTGGAAGGCTAACATATGTTCCTAGAGTAAAAGAAGATGCATACTATCTGAGAGTTTTTCTAAACATCGTACCAGGTCCATCATATTATGATGATATCAAAACAGTTGATGGTGTTGTTTATCCTGAGTACAAATTGGCTTGCAAAGCTTTGGGTTTGCTTGATGGCGATACTATATATGTTGAAACTATAAAAGAAGCAGCTCAATGGGGCATCGGTACGTATGTGCGGGAATTGTTTGTTCTGATGATTCTAACCAACACTGTTCAGAATGTACCAGAACGTTGGAACAAAATATGGGAATACTTATCTAACGACATATTAATAAGACAAAGAGCCGTAAGAAAGGATCCATGTAAGTAAAACTATATTAAGGAGCACTGTCGAATATAGTTTCTCATTTAAATGTATTTATTGTCTTATACTTTATTTTCTTGTAAATTTTAGATTACACCATGACCCAACAGCAGATCAAGAATCATGCGTTATTGGAGATAGAACTGCTAATGCGTAGAAGTGGGAGTTCACTGTTTCAGATTGATAAAATGCCCAAACTCGATATGAGTGATGTGGCTAAGGATAATAACACGTTGATTACAGAAGAGTTATCGTACGATCGTGATGCTCCGAAATCTGACTTGGACAGAGATCTGCCCAAACTTACGGAAGAACAAAGGGGTGTTTATAATGAGATATTGACCGCAGTTGATAATGAAACTGGTGGTATGTTTTTCGTTTATGGATTTGGAGGGACATGGAATACGTTTCTGTGGAGTGTTCTTGGAGCAACTATTTGATCTAAGGGTGATATATTATTCAATGTTGCATCCAGTGGTATTGTTGCTTTGTTACTAAAAGGTGGTCGAATGGCTCATTCTAGATTTGAGATTCATGTTCAAGTAAATGAAAGGACGATGTGTTCTACTCTAAAACATGGAACAAATCAAACAGAGTTGGTCAAGTTAGCTAAACTTATTATATGTGACGAAACACCAATGATGAGTAAACACTGTTTTGAGACTCTTGACCGGAGTATGCGCGATATTTTGGGAAAATATGTTCCATTTCGAGGTAAGCCTATTGTTTTTGGTGGTGACTTTAGGCAGATTTTGCCGGTTATAACTGATGGTGGAAGAGAGCACACTTTAATGGCTGCTCTGAATTCGTCGGTACTGTGGAACAAATGCAAAGTAATGAAGCTAACCAAAAACATGCGGCTTCTAGCTGTTGGTCTGAGTATTGAACAAGCTTGTGCTCTAAAGGAGTTCTGCAACTGGATTTTGGATATAGGAGACGGAAAGATCAACGGTGGAGATGATGAAGATTTTGAGATAGATATTTCCGAAGATTTGCTCATATCAGATTCTTCCGAACCTATCAAAGAAAATTTTAAAGAAGTATATGGAGATACTTATGCGGTTCAATCTGATCCAAAGTTTTTTCAGGGAAGAGCAATTTTGAGTCCAACCAACCAAGATGTTGGTAATGTTAATGACTATATGCTCGAATCATTACAAGGTATTTTTATTATTTTTATATTCTAATGTTTTATCCAATCTATATATATATTTTGTAATTTTATTATTGTAATATCTTGACATTGACATATATGTTTGTTTTAACAGCTGAAGAAAAAACGTACCTCAGTTTTGACACCATTGATACTTCCGATAAAGGGAAAAACGATGATATGGTTTACTCATAGGAATTTCTCAATAACATCAAACTATCTGGACTGCCGAATCATGATTTGAAATATTGATCAGAGAAATGGTTTGTGCAATGGAACTAGGTTACAAGTTACTCGGTTGGGCAATTAAGCAATGGAAACTAGAACAATAACTGGATCTAATATTGGTCGTAAAGTTGCGCTCCATAAGATGTTTGTCACCCCGCCTGAAGCAAGATTTCCTTTCCGAATGCGGTGTAGGCAGTTTCCCGTTGCTCTTGCCTTTGCAATGACTATAAACAAAAGTCAATGACAAACACTAGACAAAGTTGGTTTGTATTTTCCAAGACCTGTTTTTACTCGTGTCCAGTTGTATGTTGCCATTTTAAGAGTAACCTCCAGAACCGGTCTAAAGATACTGATCACAGATAAAGAAGGAAAACCATTGAAGAGGACAAAGAATGTTGTTTTCAGTGAAGTGTTCAATAACATCAAGTAGTTCTTTTATACTATAGTAATATTTTATTTGTCCATACATTTGAATAAAACAATTATTCTTGGTTCTGCTGATTTTTTTACAATGCTGGTTTTTTACAAGGTTGTTTCTGCTCTTTTATAAAAATAAGTTAAAACACCGCAATTAATGTCCTAAAATATATTATCCATGTTCTTTATTATTACATGCGTTCTGTATTAAGATGTCATTAATTTTATCAAAATACTAATTCTAACTTTTATTTACATTTACTGCTATAAGTTGTTTCGATAGTGCATATGATTAATATTATATACATCCGAATATATGCATGTGCATATAAAACGATTACATAAATTTATAACCAACCACGATCTAAAAAATTAAAATCACTTTTTATCTTAACACTAATCTAGAAATACTCCTAAATTATCTAACAATAAAAAATGTCCGCACATGCGTGCGGATCGATCACCTAGTATTTAAATAAATTCCAACACGAATAAAAAGAAAATGGTTGTTATATTCATGAGTTTAATCGCCAACCAAATTGGAACAACAATTATAATAATAATTCAAGTGAGCACGAAAGAAAAGACTAATTTTTCTTTTCTTGGATAGCCTTGTTTGTTTTTTCGACCAAAAAAAAAAGATAGCCTTGTTCTAATCAGCCTATGGCATCCTCGTCAACTCGTGTCAGGAACTATGATGTGTTTCTCAGCTTTCGAGGGGAAGACACTCGGCGCACCATCGTCAGCTTTTTGTACGAAGCCCTTTCTCTCAAGGGAATCTATACTTTCAAAGACGATCGAAGGCTCGAGGCAGGTGACAAAATTTCTGACCAGCTCATCGATGCCATAAAAACTTCTTCGTTCGCTGTTGTAGTCATCTCGAAGAACTATGCTACCTCGAAATGGTGCTTGGAGGAGCTTCAATTGATAATGGAGCGTCACGATGCAAAACTGATTAAAGTGGTTCCCATGTTCTACAGAGTTGAACCTACCGATGTGAGAAACCAGACAGGGAGCTTTGAGCCTGCATTTAAGAAGTACGAAGATCTAGAAATGGTGCCAGTGAGTGTTTCCCAATGGAGAGAAGCTCTCAAAAAAGTCGGCAATCTCTCAGGCTTTCACTCCACAGACGGGTAATCTTTCTTTATAATTCTCTAACTAGAATTTTAAAGAGTAAGTATTATAACAGCATGCTTCATGAAGCCAATATATATGTCTCTCTATTTTAATTCAGCCTCACAAATGAATTCAATAATCTTTATATCATTTGAAACATCCCATGTATGCCATTGTTTTAAGAGTAGCTCCTAAGAAACTGTCCAGGATCAAAACAGAGCCATCTACAACTCCTCTGTAAGGATGTTAAAGATGGGTAATTATGTATAGGTACCCCGAACAGAATTCAGCCTAAAACCCTACTTTTTTAGTGAAAAAGAGGGTTCAAAATGGACGGATATTCTTTTATATGGGTTCGAAAAGGGTTTATCATATATGATTTACGGTATCTCTGGGTTTTTGTCAATTATATCAATATTCACAATTTTTTTTTTTATAATAACCTATTTATAAATTTTAATAATTTTAAAACTACAGAATAATATTTGATTATTTTGGTTTTAAAATGATAAAATACAGTTTTTCGCAAAATGTGAAATTCCATTTTTTCGTGAAAAATATAAATATTTGTTTGGTCAACAAAAACGTAAAATTTCGTTTTCCGCCAAAACGTAAAATTTAGTTTTCCAGCCAAAAACGTGAGATTATCTTTTAGTGAAAAACGTAAAAATTAGTTTTCCCGCCAAAACGTAAAATTCTGTTTCCCCGCCAAAAACATAAAATTTTGTTTTCCCACAAAAATGTATGATTATTATTTCCTGCCAAAATGTGAAATTGTTTTTCGCTAAAAAATAAAATTCATTTTTTCACGCAAAAAATATAAGATTGTGTTTTCCCGCAAAAAATGTAAAAAAAAAATTTGCCGCTAAAAACTTAAAATTATTAATATATGTATTAATTTTATACAGTTAATTCATTTATTAAACTAAAATTTAGTTTACAAAATAATAAGTATAATTATTGATATTGTATGAATAAAGTTAGGATAACCGTGGATAACCCTAAAACAATAAGATTTTGTTAAGGTTACCTAAAAGATATAAAATATATATAGAGTTTTAGTTTTTATGAATAGAGTGGTATTTTTTCCCACTATAACATCCATACTTTAGTCTTAAATAACGTCGCTGAATAGCATTGATCCTAGACCTCAAAACCAATTTAACAAGTGGAGGGAATTACGGAACAACTAAGTAGACATTCAAAAGAAAAAAAATGATGCTTGGGGGACAAATATACCTTGCTGATCTGTATACTTTTCCTTTATTTGGGAGAATTAAAGCATTGATCGTTTTCCATGTTAGGCTGGATGAGGCGGCGATGATAGCCAAGACAGTTCAATGTGTCTCAAATGGACTACTGACGATGTGGCCGACCAAATGGGTCGATTTAGTTGGAATGGAAGCACACATGGTGAAGATGCATTTCCTTCTGACTATGGGATCTGAAAATGAAAATGAGGTCCGCATGATAGGAATATGGGGTATGGGTGGTGTAGGAAAAACCACCATTGCCAACTGTCTCTATGACCGATTTTCAAGTCAATTTCCAGGTCATTATTTCATAGAAGACATTAAGAAGATCTATAAGGACAAGAATCCCTCCTACTTACAGAAAGAATTCCTCCGCAATATCCTTGGGGATCAAAATATTGGTTTTCTAAGCAATGTAGCAGGATCCGAGGAGATAAAGAAAAGACTGGGACACCGAAAAGTACTTGTTGTGCTCGACGGTGTGGATAAAGCGGAGCAGATACATGCACTGGCAAAAGAGACGAGCTGGTTTGGTCTAGGGAGCCGCATCATCATAACCACACAGGACAGGGGTCTGCTCACTTCCTGTGGAGTGAACCATATACACGAGGTTAAGTGCTTGGACGATAATGATGCCCTCCAAGTATTTAAAAAATCAGTTTTCAGAGGAAGACGGCTTCCTTCTAGTGAATTTGAGAAACTCTTCGTCAGAGCCTCTCGGCTGGCTCATGGCCTTCCCTCTGCTCTTGTGGCTTACGCCTCAAGTCTTAGTGAAAGCACTACCATAGACAGGTGGGCAGATGAATTACGTCTCCTTGAAACATCGCCACATAAGAATGTAGAGGAGATCCTGAGAAATAGCTATGATGGTTTAGATAAGAAAGACAAGATTGCTTTTCTTCATGTTGCATGTCTCCTTAATGGATACCCTTTCAACCATGTCACTTCCCTTCTTGATGATGGCCGTCCTAGGATGAATCATTTAAGTAAGAAGTCCCTGATAAGCATATCAACAGATGGATGCATAAACATGCATTTCTTGGTCGCACTAACTGGCAAGGAAATTGTGCGCCAAGAATGTAAGAATAGACTTTCCAGACAAAGGTTCCTATGGGATGCTGAAGATATCTATAAAGTCCTGGCTAACAAAACGGTAAGTTCATTTCCGATCACCTTGATCTGTCGTAAGCCGGACTCATATGGATACGTGTTTTTAACGCCTAGTGACTTTGACATTGCTATCAACAGGGTACAGACGAAATTGAAGGTGTGACACTGGACATGTCTAAGATGTGTCGTACCTTATCTATGAGCAATAGTGTATTTGAAGTTATCCGTAGTATCAAGTTTCTCAAGTTCTTCCAGCAGCATTTGGGTGATATGAAGTCCAACGTGCAGCTCAGGTCAAATGATTTTAATTTCCCCCCAAATCTTAGGCTACTACATTGGGATGTCTATCAGTTGAAAACCTTGCCATCTATGCTCCAACACTACGACCTTGTTGAAGTCAATCTACGATACAGCAACCTCGAGAGCCTTTGGGATGTGAGCGTGGTATGCTATCTTTAGAAATATGTTTGATTCACTATATTCAAATACATCAATAATCTCTATATGGTTTCCTTGAATACTTTTCGTATTGTTTCAGAACCTTCCGAGTCTACGGCGAATAGATGTAACAGGCTCAAGGAATCTGAGAAAACTTCCAAACCTTTCATCTGCCATACGCTTTGAGGAGTTAATAATAGAAGGCTGCTTGAGGCTACAGCAAATCCCAGAGTCTCTGGAGAGACTAACTCACCTCAAAAAACTCAATGCTATCCATTGTGATATCCTTAGGGGTATTAAGATTAGGTTCAGGGTTACCGAATTTCTCCTGAGAAAGACTGAATTTTCTTTCACATTTGGAAATAACGGAGCGGACGGAGTGGTAGTGTCATGGGATTGTCCTAGAGATCTATCTATCGAGGGCCAAATAAATGTACATTTACTGGGCATTCACGGACAGGCAGATCACATCTCCTTTAGGTACAAGCAAGATGTACATGATGCATTGGTGATGACGAAAAGCCTAATGCTAACAGGCTTACAATCACTCAACATCAAGCAGTTCAGGTACAGAGAGTTCAAAACTCATTTCACCTGTAAAAGCTTTGTACCCTTTCCCAGTTTAACAGAGCTAAAGCTGGTCAACTTGAACATTCAACAAATCCCAAACGACATTGATTGCTTGCCAACCCTAGAGAAACTGGACCTCAGTGGAAATGATTTCGTGCTTCTACCCAGAACCATGCGACGATTGCTCAAGTTGAAGTATCTCAGCCTTCATAACTGCCGCAGAATCACATCACTGCCACACCTTGCTCAGGTGGAGACGCTCATACTTTCCGACTGTGTGAGCCTACAAGAACTTTTATCAAAAAAAGAAGAAGTTCTAGGTTGGACAGTGATGGAGCTTTGCTGCGATCCAGGACCGGCACAGTACTGCTTTCTCGAGCTATGTCTTGACAACTGCAAGAATGTCCTAGACTTGTCACATCAACTGCATCGTTTAAAAAGGTTAACATATTTAGACCTCAGCAGGCATGACTTTGTGACACTGCCTCAAGTTATCAGGGAGCTTGAGTCTTTGGGAACTCTCTACCTCAATAACTGCAAGAAACTCATATCAGTGGAGAGGCTTCCACAAAGCGTCAAGTATCTCTATGCACACGGCTGCGATTCCCTGGAGAAGGTTTCCCTTTCCCAAAATCACTCGATCAAACACGTCGATCTTATCCATTGCCCCAGCCTGAAGCGAGAAGAACACGAGCATCTAAAGGATCTGTTTATATATGATGGACATAGTCAAGAGGTAAGCTCACTGACATCAACCTGTTCTTTTCCTTTCCAATCCTTATTTTGTGAATGTACACTCCTTTTTTTGTTAGGGTTCAGAGCGATGTGCTTGCTTATCTGAAACTGGAGTGTCCAGTGTTGAGATTGAACCTATGATTAAATCTCCAACAAGAAGAAGAAGGAAAAGAAGAAGAGAAGAAGAAGAAGTGAAGATGAAGAAGAAGAACAAAGGAGGAAGCGTGTAACTCAAGGAAGCAAGGAGGAAGATGTGTAAGCTGGAGCAAGTCAACGACAGAACAAGAGAAGCCAAAGAAGAGTTGGTTTGTGTAACAAGAAGTTACACAACAAGAGGAATAAGAGTAACTAGTTTAGCTTTTGGTTAAGAAGCTAACTAAGTTAAGTTGAGCCAATGGAGTTGGTAAGAGTTGTTAGATGGGTAAGGTTAGTTGGTTAACCTTGCTTGTAAGAATAGTCTAAAGCCTAAAGTAGAGGCATGGACTAGTAATAGTTGTTAGAGCTAAGTGTGGTAGCAAGTAGTGGAAAACTACTATAAGAATGTGTGGACAATGTTGTGTAAAAGTATTCAAGTTATCAATGTAGACATAAAGTGTTAAACGTTTGTTGTTCTCTCTCTCAACAAAAGAAACAAGACAAAGAGTGAGAGAGAGACAAAGCAAGAGAGTAAGAGATCCGCTGCAAGAAAGATAATGAGAGAGATGAAGTTGGAACATGAAACCAAGTGTTCCACCAAGAGCAAAAATAGAGAAAACAGTGCACAAAAAAATCAAAAGTTCAACATGGTATCAGAGCTACTTGATCTTTGGAGCCTGTTAGAAGAAGAAGAAGAAGATGGAGAGATCCATCAATGAAGAGAAGAAATGATGGAGACAGCCATCAACAAAGAAGAAGAAGAAGAAAGATGGAGACAACTATCAAACAAGAAGAAATCAGTCTAAAGAAAAGGCTGAAGAGAAGAAGAAAAGAGAAAGATAGAGACAGCCATCAAAGAAAAGAACAAGAAGAAGTTCAGTCAAATAACAAGACTGGAGAGAGGAGAAAGAAAGATCAAGCTGAGACTAAGTCAACAAGAGGGAAAGAAAGAAAGGTGGTGACAAGAGAGAAGCATCATCAACCTTCACAATCACAGTCACAACCATACCGTCATGAAGAAGTCTTCAGGTGCATTCAAGAAGATAGAGAAATCTTCTGAAAAACAGCAATGGAGAAAGCGGTGTGGAGATGGTGTGGTGGAAGGAGAATTCTGGATCCTTGCTCGAAAATGTCTTGGTGAAGCTCAAAGATGCGGAGGAAGTATCACTTGATGAAGTTAAGAATCCATGTGGTTCTTCAACTGAAACAAGAAGAAGAAGCCGTGAAGAAGAATAAAAAGAGAAAGCTAAGAAAGCTGTGGAGAAGGAAAAGAAAGTTTTCCCAAGAGGAGAACAATAAAGAAGGCACCATTGCAAGCTTAGTTGGAGCCTCTAAGATGAATGTAGACTAAGAAGTCTTGCATCGAAGTGGAAGAAACTAAGTCTGTGGCAGCAATGATGTCAAAAGAACAAGAAGAAGAGGGCGTGGCTGAGATCAAAGAAGATCAACAAGCTGCAAGGTGTTGGCCATTCTCAACCATCAGTGATATGGAAGGGATAAACCAGCATCAAGAACAAGAAGAAGCCCACGTGAATGAAGCTTAGAACCTGAGAAGTTTGAAAGCTGAAACCGGAGAAACCAAGGCGACAAAGCAAAGGTGATGATTCAAAAACCAAACAACTAAGACTAAGGTGATGACTCAACAAGCCAAACAGTTCAAGGTTAAAGAAAGCTGAGGTAAAGGTTAAGAGAACCAAAGAAACCAAAGTTAAGAAAACCGAGGTGGTGGATGAAGAGTCAAAGAATCCAAAGCTAAAGTGATGGTCTGAAGAATCAAACAACCAAAGTGGAAGCCAAGGTGAAAGTTCTAAGAATCAAACAGTCCAAGGTTAAAGGAAACCGAGGTGATGGTTCAAAGAATGAAGGGCACAAGAAGATGAGAAGAAGAAGCTCACCAAAAGAGGGAGCAGAAGCTGGTTGAAAAATCAGTTGGAAAAGAAGTGAAGAAAACTCACAAAAACATAGTAAAAAGGCGAAGAAAATCTGTCAAAAGATGACAAAGAGATTCGCACAAGAAAAAGTTGGATTCTTGGAAGATTCATCTCAAGAGGGAGAAGAGAATCACAAGAGAAGAACAAGAAGGATGGGAATCAAGTCCCTAGATGAAGTTGAGGAATTTAATCATGAGGTTCAAGAGGGACTGTTGAGATTGAACCTATGATTAAATCTCCAACAAGAAGAAGAAGGAAAAGAAGAAGAGAAGAAGAAGTGAAGATGAAGAAGAAGAACAAAGGAGGAAGCGTGTAACTCAAGGAAGCAAGGAGGAAGATGTGTAAGCTGGAGCAAGTCAACGACAGAACAAGAGAAGCCAAAGAAGAGTTGGTTTGTGTAACAAGAAGTTACACAACAAGAAGAATAAGAGTAACTAGTTTAGCTTTTGGTTAAGAAGCTAACTAAGTTAAGTTGAGCTAATGGAGTTGGTAAGAGTTGTTAGATGGGTAAAGTTAGTTGGTTAACCTTGCTTGTAAGAATAGTCTAAAGCCTAAAGTAGAGGCATGGACTAGTAATAGTTGTTAGAGCTAAGTGTGGTAGTAAGTAGTGGAAAACTACTATAAGAATGTGTGGACAATGTTGTGTAAAAGTATTCAAGTTATCAATGTAGACATAAAGTGTTAAACATTTGTTGTTCTCTCTCTCAACAAAAGAAACAAGACAAAGAGTGAGAGAGAGACAAAGCAAGAGAGTAAGAGATCCGCTGCAAGAAAGATAATGAGAGAGATGAAGTTGGAACATGAAACCAAGTGTTCCACCAAGAGCAAAAACAGAGAAAACAGTGCACAAAAGAATCAAAAGTTCAACATCCAGTGACTCTGGTTATGAAACCAGTGAGACATCCACGAATGTTAGCTGGGCTGGAAGGTTTTTTCAGTCCATCATCGGTACCACTGCTCAGCTGTTTGAAGCTAGATGATGGTGTTTCGAAAAATTAATCATTCAATCAAACAGTTTGACCTTAGTCATTCTTCAGTCTGTAATAAGCCGGGCTGGAAGATTTTCTGGATCCCTCGAATCAGTGTTTCTCTTTTCTTTTCTTTTATTCATTTTTGTCTTTTTAAGATGGTGGGAATTCCAACTCTTCCTTTCATAATCAACGAGTGTTTGCACCCGAAACACAAAAAAGATCAACCCCTTGTACCTTTAGGCCACCAAGTCTTCGGTAAATCAGTGTTTAGTTGATCACTTCTGTTCAGTTTGAAGGTAGATTGATGATGGGTCAAAATAAAGTTTTCAACTTTTCTGCAAATGTAAATAAAAGTGAAGATGATGTGCTCTCCATTTTTATTTGTTGATATGAACGAACGTGCTCGCAAGCTCTTCTCTTTTTAGTTTGGGAAAATGATTTATTGACACTTTCTGAATTGCTATTATCAATAGTAACACTTTTGACAAGTGTCATGAACAAAATAACACTTTTGGCAGTGTAATGTCCTCTATACACTTGTCTCTCACCCTCTCCTTGAGAACTGCGCATGGATTAGATTTTTTTTTTTTTCAAATTGATTTAACTGATTACAATTAAAAATAGAAAATAACTAATTAGAAAAAAATTAAAGTAAATCTCATTTATTGATCCCATTTGTGATCCATCATCTAGGAAAATCCAAACTATAAAGTCTATTTTCCGAATAAAAGATTCTCAAAATTTTAAGAACCCTAAAATTGGATCTTCAATTGTGATGTCTGGATCGTCAAATAACATCTGTAACAGTTCTAATGGCAGAGCTATTGGTCGTGTATTGCGACTCTGATCGTAGAAGTGAGAGATTCTTTGAAACAAAACTCATAAGCTCTTCGCGAATTTATCTGACAGAGAGAAATTCGTCTCTGAAATCTTTTTGTTTATTAATCAACTTAAAACTTCAAATTTTGTTTAAGATTTCATATGTTTACGGAACTATGCCCAAAATTTTTGGGATTAATTGCACACAATACACGATGTATCTTGTTTACAAAGTAATAACAGAATTGTATCTTTCAAAAAGTTTATATATTTTATATTTTTTTATCTTTTAATGTTCTACAAAAACCATTTTAGTCTTAGAGACAATAATAACTCATAAATAGTTAATGTCATCCGCTATCCACTTAAATCCTTCTATCCTTTCCTTTTTTATTATTATTTTTTATTTTTTTATTTTTATTTTTTTACACTTTTTTTTCTTACTTTATGAGTTATTTTTTTACCTCTCATTGTTTGACGTTGGATAGGATAGCAGAGCTGATGATTCCGACAATATAGACCGTCGGAATGGAGATAAAATCGGCCGATTTACCAGAATTCAAAAAAAAAATCAGACGTAATACGGAAATTTCGAATGGACTGTTTCGAGTAGATGTCCACAATATCTATCCACGTGGATATTACCACGATCATATCACATGCAAGATGCTTACCATGGGTAGAAAGTGGCCAACAATTTTTTTTATGGTTTCTAACCACACAAATAAACATCACATGTTAAATGCTTTCTATGGATATGGTGGACAATATCAACTATTCGTAGCACTACCACGATCTCCTCACATGCTAGACGGGTTTGATGGACATAAGGTGATTAAGAGTTCACATGATCGTGAAAATGTACTTGGTAAACACAATTTTAAAAGCTCAGGTAGATGATGTCTTTATTCGTGGACACTACCACAATTATATCACATGCTAAACGTTTATGATGAACAATAGGTGATTAAGAGTTAACATTATTGTGATCCGTGGACATAAAAATATGTTGGGTCGATTATTCGTGGATACTACCACGATTATATCACATGTTAAATGCTTATGATGGACAATAGGGTGGTCAAGAGTTCACATTATTGTGATCCGAGGACACAAAATACGTGTAGATCACCACTATCTATGTGGACATTTAATATAGACTATCCACTCGGAATTTCCGTATTAAGCCCAATATTTTTTTGAATTCCGGTAGATCGATCGATTATCTCTCTATTCTGGTGGTTTATATGGCCGGAAAAGCTCATCTATTGCATCATATCAATCGTTCAAAAATAAGGGGTGAAAAAATGTAAAAGTAAGAAAGAAAATAAAGAGGAAAAGAAAAGAAAAAAAATAATAAAATGGATAGTTTTCGGTGGATGTGACACCTATCCACCGAGAGAATGTCTTTATCTTTGGATTAATTGCACTCAGTGTATCTTTCTGAAACATTAATAGCAAAGTTGTATCTTCTGAAAAGTTTTTGGATTTTTCTATTTTTTTGTCTTCTAGCGACTTGAAATGACAAATGTAGCCTTTCATTTTTATTCAATTTACCTTTCAATTTAGTTAGCCCTCTTAACTATTTCATCTTATTAGTTATAGACTTTTAACTAAATTCATCTACTCAGTTGGGTATGAACTACTTATATCTAAACTAGATTGATGAATACAAACTGTAATACACTATTTTATGTATATATTTTCATTATGTACAAGTAGAACTCTCATGGATACCAAAGTTCATCCACCCACAAATATGAATTGTGTAGTAGTTTGCGGTTCATGGTTGCTCACCGGTGACGGCTCTTGGAGATTCACCATAGACATAGAGAGATTATCTCGTACTGTCCCAATGAAGCGGGACATGAAGATCGAAGACTTGGTCGCCATTGTTATGGCAGAATTTGGCTTGGAACGTACTTCGAAACTAAAGCTCAGGTACTCTCCGGTTTCTACCTCGTCCTCTGCCTGCAACGACGACTCACCCCCTGTTATTGTAACAACAGATTTCGGGCTAACCTGTTTCCTGGAATTTTTTTTATCTAACAATTCAATGAAGCTATTCCTGTCTCTTGGAAAGATATTTAGGAAGGAAGGCGATTCTGCAAAGAAAAAGGCATATAAGGTAGCTCTCCGAGGGAGGTTTATGACTCCCGTTAGACTATTTGATGACACACATGCGTCTGGTAGCAGAGCTTCTCCGGTCGCTCTCGACGAAGACACTGTTGAAACACTAGACTGAATATTTCGTTGTTATTCACCTCTAATCGTCAAACAAGAACTTGTTGATGCATTTGCAGACCAACGCTCACCGTCATTCACTTCTGCCAACTACCCGAAAAACCATTCAACGGTAAACCATGGTATGTTTCTCAGTCTCAGTTTTCTTTGAACTTCGTCCCTACAAACAAAACGCCAGATAACAATCATTACTGTCTCTGTTTCAGACTACCCTTCCAACGCAGATTTAACAGACAGAACCGACGAACGTTTTCCAAACAACATGCAACCATTCAATTTCAAATTGTTAGACCAAGATAGCCAAGATGATGACCATACCAACGATGGTATCATAAAGAAAGATATTCCAAACAATCCACCAAGCGATGATTTAGTGGATATAGATGTTACTTACGTCGCAGGTGACATTCCTCAAGCCACCAAGTGATGATTTAGTGGTATCTTTGCTTTGTTGTGATCCAGGTAAGTCAATACATGCAAGGTCTCAAGGTGTATCATTGGCGCATGGTGGACAAGATTCTTAGTTACCTCAAAGCTAGCCCGAGCCAAGACATTTGGATGGGAAAGAATTATAGCACCGAGATAGTGGGATATTGTGATGCAGATTTGGATGGATATATGTTTGATAGGAAGTTCACTACATGCTATTACACATTCACAGGAGAAAACTTGGTCACTTGGAAGGCATAAGCAAAAAGTGGTGTCATGCTCGAGTGCAGAAGCAAAATACCGAGCCATGAGGAATACCAATGAGCTAACTTGGCTCAAAGCTCTCGTCAAATATTTAAGCATCGAGTCTTCTAGCCCCATCACCATGCATTGTGACAAGCAAGCTGCCTTTCACATTGCAACCAACTCAGTCTTCCATGAGAGAACCAAGCATATTGAGGTAGATTGCCACAAGGTCCGAGAGAAGATTGAAGAAGGAGTCATCCTTCCATGTTATACTAGGAGTGAAGATCAATTAGCTGACATCTTCATTAAGGCTGCAAGTCTCAAAGTCTACAATCACATCCACAACAAACTTGGACTTGTAGACCTTACACATCCTTGATCTCATGTTCTCTAATCCATGTACATCATACTCTTTTTCCCTTAAAATAGTTTTTTTCCTAAGTGGTTTTTCTATTCTAAGGTTTTTAATGAGGTGATGCTTCATGGGTTTCCAAGCTTGGCTATAGTTTCTCTGTAGCTAAACTTAAGGGGGAGTATTGATCAAGCATATCTTGTTAAAAGGAAACTTGTGTTGAAGATTAAAGATGTACACTCAGTAGGATCAAAGATGTACACTCAAGAATAGTGTACGGGCAGATCAAGCTCAGTCATATACTAATCCGCGGGGACCAAATCAACCAATGCAGAAAACATGAAACGGTCAATTTTGTGTTGTAGGAAACAAGCATGGTGTACGCCCTAGTGCAGTTGTACACTCTCAGCCATCCTTCCACTTGCAGCCCTTTTTACTTTAAATCCTATACACAAGAATTAGCACATGCTTAAATCTTGTCCACACAATAAGTAGTAACTAATAGCACTTGTAAAGATACTTTTCACTCTATTTGTAACCAGATTCAAAATTTGAATCAAATCTATGGAGACTTATTCTCTTCTCCAATTCTCTCTCTTATTCTTATTCTCTCAAACTCTTTCTAATCTTCAATATCTGATTTATACTTTTCAATTCTAACAGTTTCTTAAGGAGGGAATAAACGAAGATGTATGTTTTCAAGCTTTTGGTCACATTCCTCCATTTGATAGACACCATGATCTTGATCATTCTCTTTCCTTTTTGTTGCTGTTGTCCTCCTCGAATAGTGATAGGGTATAGTTTTAATCCTATTCTACTGCAAGTGCACAGTTAAGTGATTGTAGTATATAGGGTATCGAATCCACAGTGACTCTGGTCTCGATAGATTAGAACTATAGGAATTTAAACTAAGAAGAAAGCAGATGTGAAGTAAACTAAATAGCAAAGCAAGAAAGTAAAAAAGCAGCAGATTTATCGGTGGTGAAAGCAGTTAATTAAAGGCGCTAAGTCTAGGGTATTCTCAGGAAATAAGATAAGCAGACAAATCAATCAGTCAGGATCTAATTAAGCACAGTTCTAAAACTCAAATCATGGATATAGAATTAACTAAATCTCTTTGCGAGAATTCTCTAAGTCTAAGTGCAGTAATCCAAATTCTTTTGCAATTACTAACAGATTAAACCAGCATTAATTTCAAGTTCGATATGTTCACAATTAAAATAAACCAAATTCCTTTGCGAATAATTTAATTGCTCAACCTAAATATTTCAGATTCTAAACCACACTCTCGTGTCGTATTTAGCAACCTAAGATCTAGATTCTAATTGATCAGGTTAGAACAAGCATTAAGCACAATTTAGATCAAAGAATATCCTATTCATGTGAATCCTTAACTGATTTAAACAAGTCTAGCAAGTCATGAAATCCTTAATGAGAAACCCTAAACTTAACTATGAATCTACTCAGACATGATTAATGAAACAAAAATCATTGAAATAATAGAAATCATAAAAGAGATTAAATAAACAAAGGGGTTAGAAATCTTCTCCAAAATAAATGAAGTACAAGATTAGATCAGCCCCAATAGCTCTAAAAAATCTCTGCTCTTAATTATGAAAGTTTATGTAAAATAAACACCAAAATCCTAATTATATAGGCCTAATCTCGGCTGGAGCTTCTTTGTAAATACTGAAAACTTCTGGGCCAAAGTGCAAAATCTTTAATCTTCATTAAACCGCTGTGTCGGCCCATCTCGCTAGTGTGTCGATCGACACCAAAGGTGTGTCGATCGATGCATGACCTCAAAATCGGACAGTGAGCTCAGTCTCTCGGCCAAACACTCCAAAAATCCCAAAATGCTCCAATATCTCCAATTCTGATCCAAACCGATTATACCTGTAATAGACTCTAAAAGAACACAAAAAGACACTCAAACACAATTATATCATGGCATAAAACCGGTAAAAACCATGATATATCAACTCTCCACACTTAGCATTTGCTTGCCCTCAAGCAAAACAGAGAACTAGAATGTAGTGAAGAGGTTTGAAAACTCTTCAGAAATTCTTTTCATCTTAGAAGCAACAACACTCAGATTCCCCTTAGTAAACCACATGAAAGAATCAACCTGCAGACATTAAGATCAACATATACTTCCTCCACACTTAGCAACTGTCCTAAGTAAAGGCCACAATCACATTCACGCATTCAAATTCTCCTTACTGACTTCTGCAAGTGTTTAAGTGCGGTCTCACCTAAGGAGTATCGATCTAAGGGCACATGGATTCTTGCCTTGCCAGCTCTAGACCACCATACTGTCTTTCTTTAGTCCCTTTCTTCTCTTTTCCCTTCTTTAACAACTGATTTTTCCCACATTGGGTATCATTTTTTTATCAGTGTTCTTCCTGTTTTGGGTGTACTTTGGATCTTTCCATGCATCGCACAGGAGGTAATAGTAGTAGCTACCACTCCTGCGACCACTTCGAAGCTATTAGTTGGTTCTTTTCCATAGATACACAGGAGGTAATAGGGGTCTCTACCACTCCCGTGACTACTTCAAAGTTCATAGCTTATCCTCAGTTTTTATTACTCTTTTTTTTTATATGGAAGGGGAGAAGAGAACCAAATAGGACATGTTAACAGGCTGTGTCAGAACCAACAAGGGAGTCCGACTCAAGGTATACCAAGCCCTTAGGTGAGAAATTAAAGTCAAGATTAATTTTGAAGTCAGTAAAAGGATCCTCTGATACCTGAAGCGATGTGGGTGTTCTCAGTAGGTTGATCTGTGTTTGGGTTTTCTAATAGTCAGAGATAATATGCAGTTTCATCCCAATGGTTACTTAAGTTCCTGCAAATGATGCTAATCTTCTCAAAAAATCATTATTTCTTATTTAAATAAATTTTGACTCAATAAAACAAATTTTGAAAAATTTAACAGACTCTAAGAAAACAAAAAGAAAGAAGTTAGTAGAACCTCCTCCACACTTAAGACACACCGTCCCCAGTAGTGTCAAGTGAAGGATTGGCAAAAAGAAAGAAAAATTGTTTAAGGAATGGTTGAGTTCTATCGGATTTTTTTATACCTCTGTTGCTCAGGCATTGATCGTTGCACTAGGTGCATCGACAGTTGCTGTGCGATTTTTGTGTATGGTCGATCGTTGCTCAGAACCGCAACGATCACTGCAATGCGATTTCTTTCGTGTTGTGACGATCGACGCAGTAGTGTGTCGATCGACGCACTGCGATTTGTCCGAGACCTGCAAACAAAAACTCACCATAACCAGAAACCTGCTTGCAGAACCTTAGACACAGTCTTGAATGTAGCAAAATGTCCAGCATAATCTGATCCATGACAGTGGAAGAGGATGTTTGGAACTTCTGATTCAGCAATGCATCTTCTGTAAAGACCATCTGAACAGTGCTTATAGAGATAAGGCTCATCCCAGTAGTATCTTCTAAGCTCCATAAAGAACTTTTTCTTTGCATAACCCTTTAAATCATCTGGTTCAGTCTCAACAGCAAGTTAATTAGCTATATCTGCATACCAGGGTCGATCAGAAGTTACTACAGCAGCAATTTTGAAGTCATAATTCCCAATTCTGATCTTGAAGGATTCTCGGTTCGTATCATGTATGCATCGACCGTTGCATGTGCATGTGTCGATCATTGCTACCCCGAAACTTGTATCGACCGTTGCAAATGTGGCATCGATCGACACAGTGCGATTGTCCCGACAGTTCTGCAACTCTCTGCCTTCGTCCATCTAAAAAATTGTACCAATCATGTTGATGTTTTCCTCAGGCAAATAATCATTTATGGGCACGTCTTCTTCAACCAGCATCCTTGAAAGATGATCAACAACTCCATTCTCAACTCCCTTCTTGTCCCTCACTTCAATATCAAACTCCTGAAGCAACAGAATCCATCTCAACAATCTTGGCTTAGCATCCTTCTTCTGCATCAGATACTTCAGGGCTGAATGATCAGTATGAACAATCATCTTGGTGCCAATAAGATAGGGGCAGAATTTCTCGAAAGCAGAGACAACAACCAACAGCTCCTTCTCCGTGGTTGCATAGTTTCTCTATGCATCATCTAGTGTCCTACTAGCATAATAGATAGCATGAAGCTTTCTGCCTTTTTTCTGTCCCAGAACAGCTCCTACAGCAAAGTCACTTGCATCAAACATAACCTCAAAAGGTAGATCCCAATCTGGTGGCTGAACTATTGGAGCACTCACTAATGCCTGCTTGATTTTTTCAAACGCAGTCTGATAGTCTGCATTGAACTCGAATTTGGTATCCTTACACAGCAAAGCAGTTAGTGGCCTAGCAATCTTACTGAAGTCTTTGACGAACCGTCTATAGAAGCCAGCATGTCCAAGAAAGCAGATGTGAAGTAAACTAAATAGCAAAGCAAGAAAGTAAACAAGTAGCAGATTTATTGGTGGTGAAAGCAGTTAATTAAATGCGCTAAGTCTAGGGTATTCTCAGGAAATCAGACAAGCAAATAAATCAATCAGTCATGATCTAATTAAGCACAGTTCTAGAACTCAAATCACGGATATAGAATTAACCAAATCTCTTTGCGAGAATTCTCTAAGTCTAAGTGCAGTAATCCAAATTCCTTTGCAATTACTAACAGATTAAACCATCATTAATTTCAAGTTCGATATGTTCACAATTAAACTAAACCAAATTCCTTTGCGAATAATTTAATTGCTCAACCTAAATAGTTCAGATTCTAAACCACACTCTCGTGTCGTATTTAGCAACCTAAGATCTAGATTCTAATTGATCATGTTAGAACTAGCATTAAGCACAATTTAGATCAAAGAACATCCTATTAATGTGAATCCTTAACTGATTTAAACAAGTCTAGCAAGTCATGCAATCCTTAATGAGAAACCTTAAATCTAACTATGAATCTACTCAGACATTATTAATGAAACAAAAATCATTGAATTAATAGAAATCATAAAAGAGATTAAATAAACAAAGGGGTTCGAAATCTTCTTCAAAATAAATGAAGTACATGATTAGATCAGCCCCAATAGCTCTAAAAACTCTCTGCTCTTAATTATGAAAGCATAGGTAAAATAAACACCAAAAATCCTAATTATATAGGCATAATCTCGGCTGGAGCTTCCTTGTAAATACTGGAAACTTCTGGGTCAAAGTACAAAATCTTTAATCTTCATTAAACCGCCGTGTCGGCCCATCTCGCTAGTGTGTCGATCGACACCAAAGGTGTGTCAATCGATGCATGATCTCAAAATCGGACAATGAGCTCAGTCTCTTAGCCAAACACTCCAAAAATCCCAAAATCTTCTAATATCTCCAATTCTGCTCTAAACCTGATTATACCTCTAATAGACTCTAAAAGAACACAAAAGACACTAACACACAATTATATCATGGCATAAAACCGGTAAAAACTATGATATATCAAATAGGACTCACCGGGATTCGCTTGCTTTCGTGGAACCGAGATGCCCAATTACTTTGATAATATAGGCACAAAAAAGTCCTATACAATTTTACCCGGCATTCAGCCATCCCCGAAACTGCTGGGTTTTGATGGATGTATCATGATTGCTTGCTAGAAGCCCTTTCATATACAATTCTCACCACTTTCTTATGACTATAATTGGGGATATGAAATGTACTTTACCTTCAGCCAAATATCTTTCAGTGCCGGGACAACAGTTTTTATCATACTTAAGAAAGAGAAGAAGAAGAAGTATCTGTTAAATCAGATCACTTGCTTAGAATCCGGGGGATAAAAACCATAAGCATATCAATCACAAAGTTTGGCAACCAGTCGGATCTGCAATTATCAAAGGAGGTTAAGTCTCCCTCCGTGGAGATAAAGTCATGTGGGTTTAGCTTGATTTGGGAAGATGACCTAAGAGACGAGATTAAAACCAAATAAAAGTTCTCTCTACAAATTTGAAAACTTGAAGAACACTTCAAAAATTCTTTAGTTAGGTCGATCAAAAGACTAAAAACCCATCTTGGTTACATGTTTTTTTTAAAAGTTCGGTTCAAATGTGATTCTGTGAATTTGGTTCAAATGTGATTCTTTGAAAGCATACATCATGACAATTCATAAACGCTTGTGTTAAGTTTTATGGGCTTCCCTTCCAACTTCCCATGTGGGACAATATTTCCTAATACGCCTCCTCGAGATAATGGTCATTTGGCCATTAATCTCGAAATGCTCAGGATTGGATCGACGGCACCAATTTAGGCCTGGCTTGTCGATGAGTGGACCAACTTTGGGTCGGATCGGGTTGGACTGCATGGATCGGGCTCTGGTACCATGTTAAGTTCTATGGGCTTTCAACCTAAAACCAATTGGTGATAAGTGGAGTGACCCATATCATTTATATATTGTGTGAGATCCCTTCCAACTTTCGATGTGGGACAATATTCCCTAATAACTTGATATTGTGTTCTTTTGTCAGTATCTTTGGATTTTTGTTTCTATGGCGTATTACGGGCGCTCGGGGTGTAGCCACACCGATACTATGGTTTAAGTCTGTAACTACACGGTTTTTGAATCGCATTGTTTAACCACACAAATTCATTTTCTCGAGTTGTAACCACATAAAGTTGACTTTTTGTTGACTTTTAACGATTTCGTTTAACATACGTTAAAATCAATTTTAAACCGTTAACTAAATTGTCAAACCGAAACTCAGATCAAAACCAAGACTGGTTAATAACTAAACCGGATTTGATACCTAGAACCAAAAAAAAAATTAAACCAAATTTAACCCCAATCCTCATTTCAATTGAG